>OX376069.1:20000-2520000 GCA_947361185.1 Charanyca ferruginea | reverse complement strand
TAGGTTTAGGTATTTGGTAAGCGAATCGTGCGCCCCCACTAAACCATGATAAGGAATAACTTACAAAAATAATCCTCAAGTCTAAAGTCCGGTACGAAAACAAGATGTTTATTTTATGTAAGTACTTAATATTTTTATGTATTCACCGGTTAGAAGAAAGCGATTGGTTATGTAACTATCTATATACATATTTTAACAGCTGTCTTGTCGTTACGAATAGTAAGAAATCAATGCCCACGTGCCAATGTTAACCGGTGCAATCTACCACCGGTTAACATACCCCAAATTGGAAACCAGGCTAGACATTTTTTTTTTTATATTGTTATAGGCTTGCGTTTGACCGCAACTCACCTGATCTTCCATTTGGCCAAAGGCCTCAAAAATAATAGTCTTAAATAGGTTTCCAAGTATCATCATCCTCATCATCATTTCAGCCTAAAGACGTCCACTGCTGGACATAGGTCTCCCCAAGGGGGGGCTTTGCCATAATCACCACGCTTGGCAGGCGGATTGGCGATCGTAGTATGGTTGTTACAAAGGCACAGAGAACGCTGCTGCCCATTCTCTGATAAGTCCCTGAGTCGCCTCTTACGACACCCACGGAAAGATATGGGATGGTGCTGTTCTTTACGTCCGACACCACACGGACTCCAAGTACCTATGTAAAAGTAATAATCCATAGTACTTCCAATCTATACTACTAACGGGCCCGGCAGACGTTATCCTGCCCTGAAAATAATACCGGCTGTCATTCGTAGATCTTTGGCAGTCGTTATTGTTAGTCAGAAACCAGAAAGTCTGACAACCAGTCTTACCAAGAGGGTATCGTGTTACCCAGTAAGTGGGTTGTGGATCCGGCAGTCGTTCCATGTAAAACACTGGTATTCAGCTGCATCCGGTTAGACTGGAAGCCGACCCCAACATAATTGGGAAAAGGCTAGGCTGATTTTTGTTTAATTTAATAAGTTACATCTAGAAGCTCTATAATTTTAGCCCAGTTTAGTACTATAGAGGATGGGATGTCTGTATACGATAAATAAGACGCGAAAAACTGTTATAACTCTTTAATATAATAATAAGATATTAAAGAAAAGTGAAAAGTGCCTGACGGCGGGTGGCCTGAGTGACAGTCTCTGTCATAGTGGAAAAACTATATTCTAAATCATTCAAATATAATCGAATGACCTATCTTTCTACAAGTATCCAGAGTGTTCTAACCATAGACCAAATAGTTATTGTTTTACTACATAAAGCCTCTCTAACATAAAACCTCTCTACAGTACCAACTTTTGTAACAGTTTTATACTAAAATGCTTATTCAAATTTCTTATTTAACCCCTCTACTCTACTAGTACAGCGAATATTTCAGAAGGCGATATCTCTGAAAAGGTGCGATTTCACGCTATTTTGCCATAAAACCTTTATAAAACTGTTACTGTTTCGTAATCCGTGTAATATTTGCAATTGTAACGGCTTCTATGTAATTGGGCTAAATACAAATTATATAACAAAAATGAATGAAAAAGAAAAAAAAAGAATGAAGAAATGTTCTGCTCCTTAAACCGTCTCAAGCAATACAGCGATGCCTTGGCCACCTCCGATACACGTAGCACCAATTCCTCGTCTCAGGCCTCGACGTCTGGGAAAAGAAAGAAATCATGACATTCGGTTATTTTAAATTTTATTTTGAATTTTCTCTAGACCTCGGCTAATTAACATAGACGACTTGTTACATTATTCTCACATTGTACCCCCAGATTCAACATGAATGATGTAGGTAACATGTGACCTAAATTTGTAAAATATTATTGATTGTTCATAGAGTTTCTTGCTCGTTCTTCTCCATAGAAACCTACTGTTTGGAACGAGCAACTAGCTTCAACTTTCTGACTAACTCTTTGACAATTCATAAGTACCTGTAAATGGTTTATTTGAAATATGTAAATGGTTTTGAATTTGAGTTTCCTAAGTACTTAGTAGTCCGTAAAAAAAAGTTAAGAAGGCTACCACACTGTCACCCACCGACTATCTGTATTACTGGTTCTGCAAGTTTACGAATGGTAGTCCCTATAATAAGACCTAAGTGATCTGGCCCTACTTATTTTGTATAAGTAGGCAGTAATTGTAATAGGTAGAATCATTTCAGAAACACCCATTGATAACACAAAGCCAACGAAACATTGTTACATGTGAATCCATTGATTGTATTTAGGTAATGATTTTCGGTCAACTCTTTCCATTGCATAATCACTTAAAGTCAAGATGCAAGGAAGCTGATAAAATCATCTATAGACCTGAGCTCATGCGTGAGATGGGCTGCTATCCTAGCGCCAGAGGCAGCAGCTGGATGCCCGATCGCGATGGCACCACCGTTTACGTTTAGCTTGTCCTGGTCCAGATCCAACTCTATCACGCTGGCCAGTGCCTGCGCCGCGAACTGCTCGTTGATCTGGAAAAGATATTTCGATAAGTACAGGTTACTTTCGGCCATGCGTCAAGTGAATACTGGGCTCCCCATTCATGGTAGCAGTAGGAACCGTGGGGGCATTTAGTAGGTGCGACACAACCTTCCGTCCTCCCCAAGCGGAGGGTATCCAAGAGGATTTCCTCATGAAGAAAAAGACCAGCCTATTCGAAAACTGTCCGAAAATACCTTATGCTTCGGTTTACGTTGGTACTGCAAAAATCAAGGACATCAAAAACAAGCAAGTAGCAACTCTAATGCAGCTGATATATTGAACCGCATCATTGACCTTTGTTCGACCGCTGAAAATTGTATTATGTAAGCCATGTTATTTATCTACTATATTATGTTTTTTATCTACCCAGTTATCTTATCAAATATTTCAGTGAGTGTTTTTGTACGTTTCATTTGGCTGAATGCAAAAATAATACGACATAATCTCCATTCTAAATCATCAACGAAATCGACTTCATTTCAAGGTCCATTATGGACTCAGCCACCATCTTAGTTGCTTCAGTAAATAGAAACTAACCAAGCAATCATCTCTTGTAGACATTAGGCATGTCCTCGACTACTACTCATGTATCCGATCGCCATGGTTGCTATGGTGATCATAACCTGTCTTTAGTCTTCGCACTTCAGCGACGTTTATGGCCCTAATGATGATTACAAGCTCACCTCAATCATATCTATATCATCCATTTTCAACCCAGTAGTATCCAACAACTGTCTGATTGCAGGTACAGGTCCCAACCCCATCACCCTCGGCTCCACTCCAGCATGAGACCAGCCTGACAGACGTACTAGGGGAGTCAAGTTTTGTTGTTTAACTGCCTCTTCACTTGCAAGGATCAGAACACCAGCGCCGTCGTTTACGCCCTTAAAAGTAAAAAATGGCATCAGTATAATATTCAATAAGAACTGGGGATGGATGGTTTTCCTTACCAGTCGTCATGACTGTTCGACCTAAAGGTAGCTTTACCTGTAAAACGATATGATAACTCTTGATAACACAAATGATTCGTGGTAAATCAATCCACAGTTCAACAGTGCTCTAATGGCAGTTACTGCTTAAGGGCTCCACTGTCTAAATAAGCAAACATAATAGTTTAACAATGGCCAACGGCTCCAGGAGCCGGTGTTCACATTGGAGCGGTCAGATTAGACAGCAAAACTACATGCATTCTCATTGGGCAGAATTACCTAAAACATTTGGCCCACATGGAAATTACCAATTTCCAAAAAAAACGAGGGGAACCGCTGGAAGGCAAGCCCATAGAATGACTTACAGTAGAATTGCCTACAGTCCCCACACCGTTTTTCCTGAACAACGCAGGCAGTTCGCTGAGAGACAACATTGTAGTGTTAATACGGGGATGGTCGTCTTTGTCTACTACCACCGGCTTATCATCTACCATCACTGTCACAGGGGCCATTTCTGCTTCAAAAACGTTGTCGTCAAAGCCTGGAAACATAATCTCTATTTATTAGAGTTTGCAAGTCAAGCAAGAAGTCCTCATAATTAATTCATTATTTGATTAGACAAATAATGGCATGTGTCAAGATTACCACAACTTACCAGCTTTCCACTTCATCTGTGATTTTAAAGCGAACTCGTCCAGCTGTTCCCTCTTCAGATCATACATCTCAGCCAAATTCTCGGCTGTCTGTGCCATTGTGTAATTACAGTAGGAGTCTAAGGAACCAGCCCTCAGGAAATCCTCGAAGTTCGTGCCTTGACCCAACTGTGAGCCAAATCGCAAGGCCCTGACTAGGAATGGTATCGCCGACATGTTCTCTGTTCCACCTGCTAAGGAGATTTGGGCTGATCCCAGAAGTATATCCTGCACAGACAAAATGACAATAAACTTAAATCCTATTGACAAGAGTACATGAAAATAACTTCATTAGTGACGATTTCTAATTATATTTTTCGTGACTAAAGGCTTGTTGACGTTGATGTCTTCAGAAAAATTAAACCAAATTACTTACTTGTGCACTATTAACCATTGCTTGGAAGCCGGAGCCACATAGTATATTGACACCAAGAGCAGGTTTGTCATAAGGCACTCCCGCCTTAAGAGCCGAGTGTCGAGGAGTCATAATACCGTCTGATGAACCACTTATCTGTAATATCTACATAGTATAAAACAAAGTCGCTTCTAGTTGTCTGTCCTGTTGGCTTAGATCTTTTTAACTTCGCATTTTAAAGCGGTTTTAAGAGCAAGTTTGATCTACATTGCACCCTTGCGAAGCCAGGGTGGGTCGTTTGCGAAGTTATACTATAAAAAAGAATAATTTGAATCGAAAAATGTAAATTCTTCTGGATTGAACTTTACCTGTCGACTTTATTTGTTTACATGACTCTCTTGCCTGCGCAGCATGTTCCATCTTCCTTCTCTATTCTGGTTTATGTCCCTTTTCGTAATCTTAGTGATTACGTACGGCCTCCCCACTACAAGTATTTTTACTAATCTATCCCATCACTGAGAATTTCCTAAAGTTTGTGGAATTAAACGCCATAGTAGACATTTTGCTAAATAACACAGAAACATTGTTACCGTATACACTTGTCCCACAGTAACTGTGTCCACTAGTTCAGGTGCCAGGTGACTCGATCTAAAGGCTTCCCTTGCTGCTGCTGCGAACAGCTCCGAAGGGTGGACATCTTTAAGCGCCCTGCCCATTTTAGTAAATGGTGTGCGTTTTGCAGCTACTATGTATATGCCTACAGAGATAATAGTTTTATTTCACAATGTCGTAAAATCATGCCATAGGTCAAGATAGACCTGGCTATTTACACCTTCTGCAAAATACTTTTTGTTCCTCCTACTACTCAGTAATTTAATGAGCGGTTGAGAGGGACCCACTAAAAATCCACTTTTGCAATATACCACTACGCTTGGTACAGTAAAGTCACTAACTCACCCGTCTTCAATGCGACTGCCATATTTTACAACGGGTTTCTAGTAACAGCTACCGATCCGACTGTAATCCTCGAGATCTGAAGCAGAACCTGCTGGTGTTTGTGTAGTTTATCTTATCCGTTCCGACCACAAGTAACTTTTATTTGTCGACAAATATATGTACGGCATGCACGGCAGAAACAAAGCTTTTCTCCACGTAGAAACTACCGAACAATTCATTCAGGATTTATAAAGTAGGGCAGTAATATGTACATTACATAGCCAAGTAGTTAAGGTGTCCGCTTCTCATACATGAGGTGGTGGATTGGATATAGGTATGTACCTACTTTCTGATCTGTATCTTCGATGATCGAATAGATCGTAAGGAAACCTGGATTTATAGTATACTAGCTTTTGCCCGCGACTTCGTCCTCGTGAATGTCGGTTAAAAAAGTAGCCTATGGCCTTCCCCAGGGTTTAAGCTATCTTCATACCTTTCATCAAAATCTGTAAGATAGTTAAGTTACTTTCGCAATTATAATATTAAAGCATGGGTATGAATATACATATACTAGCTGACCCGACAGACGTTGTCCTGTCCCGATCTACCTACTTACCTGCCTATTTACCTACACCTACCCTAGACCTACCCTACACCTACCCTACACCTACCCTACACCTACCCTAGACCTACCCTACACCTACCCTACACCTACCCTACACCTACCCTACACCTACCCTACCCCTACCCTACCCCTTAACATTTGGATGGGGGATGAAAAAGGGGTGAAAAAAGGGGATGAAAAATAGATGTTGGCCTATTCTCAGACCTACCCAATATGCACAAAAAATTTCATCAGAATCGGTCAAGCCGTTTCGGAGGAGTACGGGAACGAAAACTGTGACACGAGAATTTTATGTAGTAGATAAGTCTGAAATTGCCAGATGATCAATGCTTGTACTTTATATACCCGCTCGTATGAAAAGAGTCTTTTGCCCTGTAGTGGGGCAATAACAGCTCTGGTGACATTATTATTTCGTACAATGCAAGGAAGTTTAGAGTGGTCGAGGATCAAGCTCAGTGGTACGCGATTGAAGTACATTTTCTGCCGTGTGTGCATCTTGTGGTTCTTGCCTTTGACCTTAATTTCACACTATCAGGGCTATTACTTAATTGCATTGGAATAATATTTGCTTCAGGATTTTAGACTTTAGCAGTTGTATATTGTTATATTGGGGTAGGTTTTTGCAGTGTTTGAAAACACGATGTGATGATAGTACACGCAATTGTGAAGAAAAACATCAGACCAGACTATTTTTTATTATTTGAAACAAAAAAAGTGAGATGTTTTACGTTATTTAGTCTCTATTATCTTTATATCGGTCTCCAACATCAGTTCTTTCTCCATTACATTGCTAAGTCAAACAGTTTCGATAATCATTGCCACGCCTTGACCGCCGGCGACACTAGCCGATGCGATGCCTCTTCTTAGACCACGTCGCCTGAAAGAAAGTAGGTTTATACGTATATTTGTGTATGTAAAAGGGTAACCTTTTTTTTCTTGAACTACGATCAGGTCGGAATCCGGAGACCTTAGGTCTCAGATTTGGCAGCGCAATTTCGTATATTAGGTACTTAGAGAAGTTCCTCTAGCAATGTAGAGTATCATTACTACAGCTTCGTCCCCATTACTTATCTTGGTACAATAAGTACCCGAGATCCTTGATGCAACATGTTCATGAGCTTAAAATTGCCATTACGCTGACTTTCATCATTGAATTCTGTAAAAATCCTCCACCTTGACCAGGTGAAGAAAACGTACCACGTATATTAATCCTCTACTGGTGCACTCCTTTGTGGTAATAAAGTATGCTACGAGTAGTACGTGCCTTATCATCGTGATTCTATTCCCTACCTGAGCTCATGTGTGAGGTGTGTTATTAATCGGGCACCAGACGCACCGGACGGGTGTCCGATGGCGATGGCTCCTCCACTGACGTTCAGTTTGTCGATATCTACAGCCAGCTCTCTAGCGCAGACTAGAGTTGTTGCTGCGTATATTTCATGAATCTAGAATGTCAATGTCATTATAAAAAGTTCAGAGAACATAACATCAAAGGCAAAATGTTTGTTAATTTTGATTTCATAATTTTGGCGGGTAAGTTGGATTGCGAAAATTGTTATATTTGTCTAGAGTCGTATTTTTGTATTCAGAGAAATCAATAATGACAACCTTATATTCGTTGATAAGTACCTACTAATTAATACCTACTTCAACTAAATCCATGTCCTCGATTGTCAGTCCGGTAGTTTTGAGGAGTGTCTTTGCAGCGGGAATTGCTGCAGTGCCCATCATGAATGGATCCACTGCCACAGATGACCAGCCCACGAGCCGAGCCAATGGCTTCAAGTTATGATCCTTTAAGGCTTGATCATTGGCTAGGATCATTGCTGCACCACCATCGTTGAGACCCTGCAAGAAAAATTGAAAGCTGTTCCAATATTTTTCATCTGATGCTTGTATTTTGAGCAATTTTAATTATTTTCTTAACTTCAAACTCACACTAGCATTGCCTGCTGTGGTGACTCCACCGGGGAACAATGGCGGCATACGGTTAAGTTTCTCCAGTGTGATGTCAGGTTGAGGATGCTCATCCCTCGTCATCAGTACCTCACGGTTCTTTAGCTTTACTGGAACCAGCTCCTCGTTGAAGATACCGGCAGCATCCGCTGGAAGTTATTTACCAGAAATTGGTCTACCATGCCATTAATTAACGTGAACAAAATAATATTGTCATAATGAACATACAAATGTAAAAAAAATGTTAATAACATACATTTGTATGTGTGTTAACATTTTTATTATTCAAAATTCTATTAGGTACAGTCAGCAAAAGAGATAGGTATGCAGGGTCGTTAGATATAGTTAAAGTTTACTTAGAAACCGCTGGAGGCTTTTGAATAAAATAAAATAAATTTAATAGAGAATAAACATTTCAATGATTTAATTAAATTTCATCTGAAAACATTAATCGGTTTCTAAGTAAACTTCAACCATTTCCGATGACCTGCATACCCATCTCTTTTGCTGACTGTACATAAATATAGTGTCTAATATATCTTACCCTGTTTCCACCTCTGCTGCGATTTCAGAGCATATTCATCGGCCTCCTGCCTGGTTACACCAAACTTACCAAATAAAAGAGCATATCCTTGCCACTAATGAGTTGGTGGGTATGTGTAACTCTAATGTAGACACAGTGGACCCACTTCCTATCAACACCACTCCATGTACCTTACAAAAGGAATCATACCTTGAGTCTTCACAGCCGGAGATAGTGGAGAACTTGGAATGTTTGTCCACGAACATTGTAACACCAGAAATTGTACCAGATTCATTGGTTATTGTTCAGACAGATAGTAGTTGTGTACCTTGTGATGAGGTTGGTTATCGTCCCATTATTTTTTCAGATAGTTTAGGGAAAGGATTAGGAAAATTATTAAATAACAACCTGACTACCTGTTCTGCTTTAAATTATTGCATGCCTGGGACTTCTTATAAAGAAATAATGTCATCCATAACTAGGAAGCAGTATGATCCGAATACCATTATTACAGTATGTGTAGGTAATAGCTCAAGTGTTAGATTAAATGATATCACTGACAGTGTCACTGAAATATTGAAAATTAATTGTCAGAAAATAATATTGTGCGCTTTTCCTTACTTTGGGCACCTATCAAATAGGACAAATAATAACATACATATGCTTAATAATCATATGCATTTATTAGCTAGTCATTATAATGACAAGCTTATGTTTCTTGACACCAACACTTTTGTTGAAAAATTGAATTCGACTAGGGATACAGTGTATCTGCCTATTAGGTTTAGACGTCAGATAGCATGGCTATTAGCATTTAATATTAACTCAGACATAATTAATATGTCGAAGTGTTCCGTAATTAGCTCCACAATAGTTAGTAATAATACTAATATTAAGGTGGTAAGCCCAAATTGTTTAAACTAGTTAGCAAGACAACAGAAGGTACCAGTATCAATTTAATGCAACTTATCAATAACAAGGTATCTTCTAGCAATCAATCAGCAAGTTTAAAAAAAGGGGCTAAGCAACATTCTTTGAAATTATTCCATCAAAATATTCAAGGATTTTCTTCCAAGCAATTGGAAATTGAATTGTTTTTAGAGAAGACAATGTTCGACATTATTTGTATAACTGAACATTGGTTGAAATCATATGAAATGTTAATTAATTATGAAAATTATACTGTGAGCAGTTGTTTCAATCGGAAATCGATGCTGCGTGGTGGTTCACTAATTATATTAAAAAGTAATATTAAATCTAAGTCTCGCAAAGACATAGTTGAACTCTCGGTTGAACATATTATTGAACTGTCCTGTGTTGAGCTAGATAGGCATGTCATAGTGTGCGTTTACAGACCCCCGAATTATCAAACATATTCTATATTTGAGTCTATAATGGAGGATGTTCTAACTAAACTTGCAACTGGTAATAAATCAATAATAATTTGTGGAGACTTTAATATTAATATTTTAGAAAATAACGCAAATAGCAGTAGATTATTAAGCCTCTTTAAATCGTTTAATTTGTCAAATGTGTTCTTAGAACCAACACGAATAACTGCAACCACTGCTACTTGTATTGATAATGTTTTTTGTAGCTGCGACTATTTAGATAAAGCTATTGTAAATTATCTCCCTTCAGATCACAGCGGTCAAACCATTGCTTTTGAGTCCAACACACCCTTGCAAAAAATACAGATACAGTCAAGACCAATAACATCTAGTAATTTAGATAAATTTAATAAGACTTTAATTAGTAAGTTACCCGTTCAGGAACTTAATATGAATAATGGTAATATTTTGTATAAAGATTTTTTTTCAGTTGTGCAAACAGAGTTTGAAAATATTTTTAAGAAAAAAATTAAAACTATTTGCCCTAAGTTTTTATTTAGTGACTGGGCAACTAAAGGTATCAGAAAAAGTAGAGAAAGGCTTTTTGAGTTGTATGGCCTTAAGCCTTATATTAACACCGAAACATTTAATAAGTATGTTTCGACTTATTCTAAAACTTTTAAAATTGCTTGTAAAGCAGCTAAAGCCTTATACATTAGCAATAAAGTTAAATCAGCTGATGATAAAATTAAGACTGTTTGGAAAATAATTAATAATGAAACAAACAGGAACAAAAAACATAATACTGATTACACTCTGGAGACTTCCCGTGGTCTCTTAAGTACTAATAAAGAAGTTGCTCAGGAATTTGCAACATTCTTTACCGATATTCCTATTAAAACTACTGAAACTTTAGATTCTTCGCCCTCACTTGCTTTAAACTTACTAAGTTCGAATGTTTCAGCATGTCCCACGGAATTTAAATTTAAACATATAAACCCTGCAATCGTTATTAAAGCTTTTAAACAACTCAAGATTAAGGGTACTGAAGATTTATGGGGGATGTCTACTAATGTTTGTAAATCAATTATTGAGACAGTGGCGCCCTATTTAGCTTTCATTTTTAATTTGTGTGTAGACCAAGGGGTTTTCCCGGATCTAATGAAGTTCAGCAAAGTTATACCACTTTTTAAATCCGGCGACTGCAAAGACTCTAATAATTACAGACCCGTTTCGGTTTTGCCGGTTTTTAGCAAAGTGTTTGAAAAAGTAATGCTTGATCAAATGCTCAGTCATTTTAACTGTCACAAAATTTTACATGATCAGCAGTATGGTTTCACCAAAGGACGTTGCACTACTGACGCCGGTGTCACCTTAATCAAGCATATATTTAAGGCTTGGGAGGATTCTCAAGATGCTATTGGTATCTTTTGCGACCTCTCCAAAGCATTTGATTGCGTGAATCACGAAACACTACTCTTAAAGCTTGAGCATTACGGACTGGGTAAACTAGCGCTTAGCTTAGTAAAATCATATTTGACTGATAGACTGCAACAAGTTCAAGTAAACGGTGTAAATTCATCGGGCTTAAAAGTAAAAATGGGGGTACCGCAGGGCTCAATATTGGGTCCGTTCCTCTTTTTAGTTTATATAAACGATTTACCTTATTTGTTGAAAAATCAACCACAAATGGTGTTATTTGCTGATGATACTTCCTTGATATTTAGAGTTAATAGACGGGCACAGCACCATGACGACGTAAATGACGCTATGCTTAAGGTTCATAATTGGTTTACTGTAAATAATTTAGTATTAAATGAGAAGAAAACTAAATGCATAAGATTCGCTTTACCGAATGTTAAAAGTAGTGAATGTAACGTGGTATTGAATAAGGATATACTTGAATTCGTCGAAAAGACTGTTTTCCTAGGGATTACGCTTGACTCAAAGCTGCAATGGGGTCCTCACTTAACATCTCTTGCAGGGCGGTTGAGTTCGGCCGCTTACGCTGTCAGAAAAATCCGGCATTTGACAGACGTGGATACCGCTAGGCTAGTATATTTTAGTTATTTTCACAGCATCATGTCCTACGGTATCTTGCTTTGGGGGCGGGCTGCAGATATTGATTCTATTTTTATTCTGCAAAAGCGGGCTGTCAGAGCCATCTATAATCTCAGCAGTCGCGAGTCTCTAAGAGAATTGTTTAAACAGATTAACATCTTGACGGTACCTTGTCAATACATATATGAAAACATTATGCATGTTCGAAAAAACCTTCATCTTTTTAATAAAATAAGTGACAGACATTGTGTTTATACTAGAAATAGGAACAAATTAGATCAGCCAAGATTCAGATTGTCAAAAGTTCATACTTCTTTTATGGGGTACTGTGTAAAATTTTATAATAAAATACCTCTTGATATTCTTCAACTAAATGAAAGACAATTTAAAACATGTATTAAACGCACACTGTGTAGACAAGCATATTATAAATTAGAAGACTACATCAATGATAAAAATGCTTGGCTAAATGCTGGTCCTGCTCCACAGGCAGTTTAGGGAATTTCCTAATTGGAGGAATGTTGTTTCCTACCCCTTTTTTTTATTGACATGAGTAACGAGTATCGTTATTATTATACACAAATATATATTTTAATTACTTTTTCGACATTTTAGAAACATTGGAAACCTTAGTTTTGTATAATTTAGCAGCATTATTTCAATTTTGTAAATGTGAGTACCATGGAGCCATATTTTAAGTAAATTATTATGTGTTTGACTTAAATGAGCATGGCGGTTGAGAGAATTGTCATGCTCACTCAAATGTCTCGCTGGTGGTGGCGCGTGTGTTGGGTCATTCGGCTCCCTCTAAAATGGTTGAGCTGAATGGTGCTGATTCACGCGTCATGTTCGTGAACGGGCGCTGTCAGTAGAGATTGGTCAACTCTTAACTGCCATGGTTTTTATCTTGATTATTTTTTATATTTTGTATTTCTAGATTACCTTCATTGTTTTCACATATAGAAGCAACAAGAATAATGTAAGCAGTATTTTGTAAAAACCTGATTTTAAAAGAGTGTCCGTGGAGTTTCTTGCTCGTTCTTCTCCATAGAGACCTACCTACGTTTTGGAACGAGCAACTAGCTTCAACTTTCTGTCTAACTGACCGACTCCTTGACAATTCAAAAGTGCCTGTAAATGGTTTAATTGAAATAAATGCTTGACTTTGACTTTGACTTAGCAGCAACGACATCAGCAATTTGTGGCAGAGCCATATTGCAGTAACTATCGAAGTAACCCATGCGGAGTAAGTCTACCATTTCGATACTCTTCCCCAACTCAGTTCCAAAACGCATGTCAAAGATGATGAAGGGAATGGAAGATAAGTTTTCCATACCACCAGTAAGAGAGATTTGAGAAGCTCCTAAAAGGATTTCCTGCAAATAAAAAACTGCTTTTGTCCCGTATCTTTATCCAGACTGCACTAGCTAGCATGAGCATTTGATCATGGAACGTACATACATACCTGTGCACTGCAAATAATAGCGTTGAATGCAGAGCCTGACAGTCTATTCGTGCTGAGAACTGGTCGGTCGGAAGGGATGCCAGCTTTCAAAGACGCATGGCGAGAAGACAGCACGTTTGGTGATGTTGGACTTATCTGGGTAAAGATGGTTTTTCAGAAGTAGGTCTACATTATCTTTGCATTGTATAAACCCAATGTCTCAGTAGTATATATTTTTTTCAAATCACATAGGTACCATTGAGGACTACGTTCTTTAAAGCTACATCGTAATGGTTTACGAGGTAATAAGTATGACTTTCAAAAGTAATGCCTAATCATATGGTCAGTCTGGTAAGGTGCTTGGTTCACCAAAGGACGTTGTACTACTGACGCCGCCGCGCCAATGTCACCTTAAAGCATGGGCAGATTCGCTAGATGCTATTGGCATTTTTTTCGACCTCTCCAAAGTATTTGATTACCTACGTAAATCACCAAATACTGCGCTTAAAGTTTGAGCTTTACGGACTGATTAGCTTCGCTAAGTAAAATCATAATATTTGGATAGACTGCAGGAAGTTCGAATAAATTGGGCTTAAAAATGAAAATGGGGATACCCTATAATTTATTTCCGCAGAGCTCAATATTGGGTCCGTACCTCTTTTCAACCGACTTCAAAAAGAAGGAGGTTCTCAATTCGTCTGTATGTTTTCTTTTATGTAATTTTTTTTTTTCGTATATTTGTTACACGATTTCTCAGGCAAATGTAAAGCTATTTTGAAATTTTTTAAACAAATGTAGGTAAAGCTTTTTTGAAATTTTTTGATAATTGATTGAAGGGTGGTCCTGTAATTATATGTAATTATACATAAATTTTATCGAAATTGATTCAGCACTTTTTGGATAAATCGACAGAAAGCAAAAAAAAAAGACATGGATGATGTTGTAAATGTAATGTTCTCACCTTGTACTTTCGATCTCTGTTTTGACTGTGTTGCCATTTCTTAATGGATTTGGATGATAAGGAAGTACTAAAAAGCGAAAAATAAAAAAGCTTTTTTTCAAAAAAGACAACCGCCTTCAAAAACCAAAAAGTGAAAAATAATTTTAAAACAGAACACACATGACTTTACCTTCGGAAGTAGGTGGCAATACAAAACAATAAATAGAACAGCCAAGCCACTGACTTCGTGAATGGGCGCTACCGTTGGTTGGGACTGGTCATCTCTTAGCTACCTCGGTTATTTTAAATTTTATTTGGAATTGTTTATTATGGTTTTTTTATCTATATATAAAAAAATAATAATATGTGGGGACATTTTCACACACGGCCATCTGAGCCCAAACTAGGGATACCCTGTACTATGAGTGTCAGACAGCTGATATACATGCACAAATACATTACATACATAATACACACATAATATGTACACAATATGCATACATACATAATATGTACGTATTTACAAAAAAAAAATGTATTTGTGTATGTATATCAGCTGTCTGACACCCATAGTACAGGGTCTCCCTAGTTTGGGGTCAGATGGCCGTGTGTGAAAATGTCCCCACATATTATTATTTTTTTTATATTCTCTATAACTTTTAACATGCAAGACTTGATACATTAATGTTCTCATATTGTACCCGTAGGTTCAACATGAATGTTGTAATATTTAATATAGATTTTAAAAGAGTGTTGGCGTTTCTTGCTCGTTCTGCTCCATAGAATATTACTGTTAGGAACGAGCAACAGCTTCATATTTTTGACTGATTGACTCTGACAATTCAAAAGTACCTAAGTACCTGTGAATGGTTTATTTGAATTAGATGGTTTTGAATTTGATTTTAAAAACTTGTACCATTTTCTCATAAAGTGATACTTTACTTCTCTTTGCATTTCTTGGAAATATGATCAGCAAGTATATAACGTAAATTCACCTGACCAATATTGACGGTGTCTACCAGATCTCCCGGCACACCACCAGCCTTTAGAGCGGCTTTCGCTGCTGTTGCGAACATATCTTCGGCCAAGACATCTCGCAGCAGGCCTCCGAACTTGCCGAAAGGAGTACGTTTACCAGCCACTATATACACCCCTGGAAATAACTGTTCGGTTAGGTATCTAAATCTTTTATTTTGTTACCACCTTCGGGGGTCAAAATCTAAAACCACAAAATAAACAGTCTATTCATTCACAACAGATTGATGAACCATCTTTTATTTTTTGGGACCAGCCCGCCACACTATACCCGAACCACTGCAACTCCTGCAAGTCAGAATCAACAGTGGCGACAAGCAGAAAAGCGCCGTAGCAATGAAGCTCGACGAGTCCCGGAGAAACGATACAACTGTCTTGGATCCTGCAATGAAATTAATCAGAAAAGAACAGCGAAGGAGTAAAAAATAAATATATTTTCTACTTCCCTCATTATCAAGCAGGAGACAAAACAGAACTAGGCCAAAGGGGGATGGGGGGTCGTTGGGGCGTTGATAAACCATCTGGTGGTCAGTGGAAATTCTTGGGTCCGTAACATCTATAAAATGCTAGCATTAGGAAAAAAATATATTTTTACTCCTCCGCTGTTCTTTTCTGATTAATTTCGTTGCGGGATCCAAGACAGTTGAATCGTTTCTCTGGGACTCGTCGAGCTTCATTGCTCTGGCGCTTTTCTGATGGTCGCCACTGTTGATTCTGGCTTACAGGAGTTACAGTGGTTAGGGAATAGTGTGGCGGGCTTGTCCCATAAAAAAAAAAAAAAGTACGAAAAAGTACCGTCGAAGTACCTTCCCGGTCTTTCGTAAGCTTTAAATGTTCCCCAAAAAAGAACTCAGGCAAGTTGACGACACTGTTGGCACAGTGATCGAGCGAATGGCTCCTACGCTGCGTATCGCGGGTTCGATTCCCGCATGTAACTAATATTCATATGGCCCACAGACATTTGTTTCAGATTATGGTTGTTTGTATGGTTTGTTGTTGTTTGGAGTTTATATGTTTCTAAACGCACCCACGATATAGGTCTACAGGAGATATTCCTAGTGTGTGTGTGGGGCAACGTTTCTTTTGTTAAAGTAGATTTAAGTTTAAGTTTACTCACCTTTTTTCACTGCAACTGCCATAGTCACGTCCCGCCAATGTTGAACCGCAATTGCATACTAGGTAAGGTTTTGATTTCCTTTACTATGGTATCGTTAACTCTCTTACAAAATCCAATGTTCATTATCTATCTATTCGTTTAAGAATTGTTGTATTCGCTTTTGATAAATAAGTTAAGTTATAAATTCTAGCTAGATAAACTAGTTACCTATTGAAAACTGGTTTGGAGTACCACAGGGTAGCGTTTTATGTCCCCTATTGTTTTCATAGGAAACAAAACAACTGTATGCAGATACATAGGACTTCAGTTTAAGTACTAGTAATTTGCTATCTATTCACACGCTTAACTACCTTCCACCTCTGTTAAGAGCTTGCAACAAAATGGCTACAATGGAAGTAACTAAACAAATTAAGCACATTAATTATATACTTATGACCTTCATATATAAATCTGACGTATGATAATGAGACGGCTCCCAAAATACTGGTTTCATTTTCTATAAACCATTGAACATGAATAATAAAAGATCCACACGCAACTATAGGTAGTCACTCATGAGTGAGTACCTGCTGTTTGTCTCAAAGATTATTCTCAAAAAGATTCAACTATTTGATAACATCTAGGTAATACGCCATGTGAATAAATGGCTTTTTTATTTTATTTAATACATCATTCTTGACCTACAGTTTTGCTCTTTCTAAAGGAAATAGAATACAAAATATACCTAATCACTAAGTTTTACTTGTAAAGATATTTTTTTATTTGATAACAGGACAGGTAATCTGTTCATGGATGGCCGCTGTGACCGAGACCATTACGAGGAATATTTAATTTACATTTATTTTTCCGAGCGCAGTCGTTGTAATTTACATAATTATTTGATATTATTATTTTTTAAGATTATTTATTACACTGTGTTATACTCCATTATACTTAACGTGACCATTTATTTCTTTCGTCCAAACGGGACGCCTTCAACCGAAATATTATGTAAAAAAATATTTCATAGACGAAGATCAGGATTCATAAGTAGGCTGAATTACAAGAGTAACTAAGACCTAGTGACATGATTTCAACTGTCTAGGCAGTCGTTTTGTATTTGTCGCGAAACAAAAAATGTGTTGCGAGTATCAAAATAATACATAATCACCAAAATTCAAGATCGTTGTTAGCCTTTTTGACAAAGCGGGACATTTTTCCTCTAACTGGGGACAGAGATCCTAAAAGTGCGACAATCCCGCCCAAAGCGGGACGTATAGTCATGTTAATTATACTACAATAGCATTAGACAGAAGCTGAAAAAGGTTATTTCTAATGCACACTTTGTAAGTACAATAAACCCACGCCGAATTTATGTAATCTATTTTCACAGCAGCTGTCGCACTTAATTGTAACCATTTTAATAGCAGTTGACCCCTCCTAGAGACCTTCATGTGCTTTTGTCTATATTAAAAATTCACATTTCTTTTCCTGCTTATTTAGATCAAGCTACACCCCCCCCCCCGCCCCCCCCCCTAGGTCATCAGCTGGCGACACTCTTGGATTACGACCTTAAATAAGAACAGAATGATAGCATGGAGAGGTATAGGTAATAAAAGAACTAAGTATATATTTTTTATAACATATAATTAAATAACCTCCAAAAGTTAATACTTCTTAATATAAACGCTATCAAAATATTATTGACTTAGCATACAGTAACAGTGTCTTTTAAAGAAGACTTGATATTTATTTACATTCTCGGTAATAAGTTCACGATTTTATATAACAAATACGATAAAACATCACGCAAAGGTATCTTTAAAAAGTACATCATTTTAACAAGAGTATAATTTACATGATTAAGTGCAATTTAATTTCAATTATTACAAACATATCACTGTTAAAAAGTTCTTTCAATTTGAAAATTACTGGTTTTATGTTCTGTTCTTCTACTCATTCGTTCTCGTTCACGATTCTTTCATTCACTTGTTCAGTCAGTCACTTAAGTTATGGAGTGGTGTTTAGAGGGCCTCAATCATCAGGGCGATGCCTTGACCACCTCCAATGCACGCGGAGCCAATACCACGCTTCAGGCCGCGGCGTCTGGGGAAACAAAAGGTTTTATTACAAAATTTTCTATTCGAATGAATCAGTCATTATTTTGATAGGACGAAATTACACTAGTCTCACTTTAGTAGCAATAGCAAACTCTGACGTCACTTATTTCCCAAGTCATCATAATCCGCCCAGCCTTTTCCCAACTATTTAGGGGTCGGCTTCCAGTCTAACCAGATGCACCATACCCCACAACCCAGTGACTGGGTAATACGATACCAAAGTCAGAGCATTTATTTCAATTAAATCATTTACAGGCACTTTTGAATTGTCAAGGAGTTGGTTAGTTAGTCAGAAAGTTGAACCCTTTGGTAAGTCAGACTTTCTGGTTTCTGAGTACCCATAACGACTGTTAATGATCACTTTTATGCCTGAACGCAGATCTACGCGAGAGACAATAGCTTTTTAATTGTGTCTGTAATTACGGCATACGAGTGGTTAATGATTTGAAAACAACAAAAAAATAATATTAACGTTAAATGAAAATTTTTTCGTGGCCAAAATAAAGTGTTTGCTTCAAAGAAGTTGTGTAAAAATATTGGTAAATGGTGTGTCTCTATATCGCTATTCTTCAAGACTGGATATATCCAGATGATTGTTTATTTGCTCCACACAGTTTATATTGGTAAATGCGCATGCGCGCATTCGCGGAATGGGGAAGGTTTACATTTTCGTTCACATAAAATACAGAGGCCAGCACATCAAGCAACAACAATCTGTCAAATTTCTTTGTCAGATTTTCAAGTTTATTGCAAAAGGATAAGGTTTATATTCAATTGGGAAAATTTGTCAGTTTTCGCAAGTCCTTACTTGAGCTCATGCACCAAGTGCGCGGTGATGCGGGACCCAGACGCTCCCAGGGGGTGTCCGAGGGCAGTCGCTCCTCCGTTGACATTCAGTTTCTCCAAGTCAAGCTTCAGAGCCTTCGCGCAGGAGAGCGTCTGTGCGCAGAACGCCTCGTTGATCTGTTGATGAACAATGTTCTTGAGGAGACTTGTTTCTGGGGAGTCATCATCTGCCTAGCCTATTTCCAACTATGTGGATGTTTCTGGGGAGTCATCATCTGCCTAGCCTATTTCCAACTATGTGGATGCTTCTGGGGAGTCATCATCTGCCTAGCCTTTTCCAACTATGTGGATGCTTCTGGGGAGTCATCATCTGCCTAGCCTATTTCCAACTATGTGGATGCTTCTGGGGAGTCATCATCTGCCTAGCCTTTTCCAACTATGTGGATGCTTCTGGGGAGTCATCATCTGCCTAGCCTTTTCCAACTATGTGGATGCTTCTGGGGAGTCATCATCTGCCTAGCCTTTTCCAACTATGTGGATGCTTCTGGGGAGTCATCATCTGCCTAGCCTTTTCCAACTATGTGGATGCTTCTGGGGAGTCATCATCTGCCTAGCCTATTTCCAACTATGTGGATGCTTCTGGGGAGTCATCATCTGCCTAGCCTTTTCCAACTATGTGGATGCTTCTGGGGAGTCATCATCTGCCTAGCCTTTTCCAACTATGTGGATGTTTCTGGGGAGTCATCATCTGCCTAGCTTTTTCCTAACTATGTGGATGTTTCTGGGGAGTCATCATCTGCCTAGCTTTTTCCTAACTATGTGGATGTTTCTGGGGAGTCATCATCTGACTAGCCCATTTCCAACTATGTGGATGTTTCTGGGGAGTCATCATCTGCCTTGCCTATTTCCAACTATGTGGATGTTTCTGGGGAGTCATCATCTGCCTAGCCTATTTCCAACTATGTGGATGTTTCTGGGGAGTCACCATCTTCCTAGATTTTTATGTGGACTATGTGGACGTGTTTCTGGGGAGTCGTGACTTGTATTTATTTTCCACCCGACTACGGAGGGTATGCATATATGCACGTTTATCTGTGGGCGCATAGCCTATACTATTCATCGTATATTAATGAATGAGGTATCGTTGGAAACGTCATGATATTCCGCTGGTTATAGGCTCTGTGACGTCACAGAAAATCAAAATGGTGGCTTACAGCGGACATAAAATACGTGAAAGTTGACAATTTCAAAAATGTACCTATGTAAGTTATACCCCAAGAATAACTTAAATAAAGAATAAAGTAAAATAAAAAGCTAAAACCCGATTACGACAGAAACGGCCATCAAAAAGATTATCTATCCAAATACCCCTAATAGAGAGTTGGAACGAAAGTAGAAAGGTCTTTACTCTGCAGTGGGAAAATACAGGCTGAAAATAATATAATGACTAGACCTTGATATTGTTGAAGTTATAATGTTCTATAACCTGAATTGCAGCATTGCTAACGATCTGTTCACGCCTTTTATCCATGGCTATTGTTTGCTTAGGAAAAGATCGTTTAATGGGATGTACTATCGTGGACACAACCGCCTGACCACCACTAAGTTCATTTTTGCTTGCACTCAAAAGATGGAAGCGCTCTCTAGCCCGCCCCGTTGACTTCGCAGGCGCCGAGGGAATTTTTTTTAAACTGAGCATGCGGAAAAGTCCGCTATAGTACATTGGCGCCGATTCTCCTGTTCACAAACTATACTAAAATTAGACAGTTGGCATCTCTTACTGCCAGACAGCTGAAGAAAAGGACGGCGGCAGATACGAACTAAGTTAGAGATGTCAATTTTTTTTTAACTTCGCCCTGTTTTTAATCAATTCCTACGTTCTGACATGATAATTATAATTGTATGAATATTTTAGATCAAATTGACAGCTCTTATTAATATATGTCTCTTTCTTGTTTTATTGGAGAGAAAGAGATATAAATAGCTTTAAATGCTAATTCTGTTGTGCACGATGCACAACAGAATTAGCACCATTAAAGATCTATTCCAAATCTACATATTTGTGTGGAAAAATCGTTATCTCAGATCATTTGCAAAACAGTCCTAATAAACCTTAAGACCTTAAAAATAACATAAGAAAATAATGGGTGTATTTGGCATTTATTAACATTTCCTTACCTCAATCAAGTCGATATCATTGAGGCTCATTTTGGTGACCTTCAACAGGTTCTCAATAGCGGGTACAGGGCCAACACCCATGATGCTAGGGTCCACACCCACGTACGACCAGCCCACCAGCCGGGCGAGGGGCTTCAGACCCTTGGCAGCTTCTTCGCTGGCCAGAACGATGGCACCGGCGCCGTCACTGATACCCTGGGTAACGATGATTGGTCCGTCATTATTTTAATCACTAGAGACCATTAAAAGGCGCTTTTGAATGTGTGCGTCCACCTTTCCAAAAGGTAGTTTTGTGTGGAGAAGAATCAGCAAGAAACTCCAAATATACTTGAAAAAAAAAAAGGTTATAAATAACTTGTATAGGTACGGAGGAGAGCACATCAAGCTAAAACAGTCTGTCAATTTTCTTTAACAGATTTTCAACTTTATAACAAAGGAATAAGGTTCATATTTAAATGAAAAAAAAATGTCAGTTTGGTATTGGCTTGATGTGGTGGCGTCTGCTCATACGAATCCATGCCTGGTTGATGACATTTCGTTGAATTACTCAATGTATCAAAATATGACTTACAGAAGCAGTACCAGCGGTGACAATACCCTCCTTCTTGAACACGGGAGGAAGCTTCTTCAGTCCCTCGATGGTGGTCTGAGGGCGGGGGTGCTCGTCTACCTCGACCTTAACCTCTTTCCTCTTGACGGTCAGGGTCACAGGGGTAATCTCATTTTTGTAGACACCCGCGTCTTGTGCTGTTTGAGAATTATAAAAGGTTTTTCTATAGGAATTAGAATATTTCTTAAATTGGCGCCTTAATACGACGACATGTTCTAAAAGAATGTGGGTGATCAAGTCATTTTGGGGGTCAGCCGTCTACCACTAGCCATGGGCCTCTCCAATCGCACATATGTAGTGATAAGGATCCCTTTTAGTGTACACATCAACATCATCGACATCGTACAACAGCATCGTAAAATATTATTTCAATAATCTGACACATTAAATTACACGAACGGAATAAAATTGTTACGAGTACTTACCAGTCTTCCACCTCTGTTGCGATCTTAGCGCAAAGTTGTCGACTTCGTCTCTGGTGATACCGAACTTTGCCCCAAGTTTCTCAGCAGTCATGCCCATGGGCAGGCCACAGTAGGAATCAGTAAGACCAGCCCACAGAGTGTCTTCGAAAGCGTAGCTCGAGCCTAAAGCTGTGCCAAACCTGACGTTCCTGACTGCGAAAGGTGCTTGGGACATGTTCTCTACACCACCAGCTAGCGAGATCTTGGCAGCGCCGGTTAGGATGTCCTAGGAGGATATAAAAGTGGGTGAGCTTTATTTTCGATTATATTATTTTGTAACACCTTTGACTAATATAGCAATTCTGGATGACTGCTATAAGGGTTGAATGCTCCGACCACCACGGTTGGTAGAGATCGGCAATATCAGTGTGTTTAGACAGGTGAGGGATGGGGGCCATACGGATCGATCGGTCAAGGTTCAGCTACGCTTGCCGCGGTCAGTCTTTGGCCTGTGACCATCCATTTCATACCGAGACTGAAGCACGTAATGCTGTTGGTTCCGGCTGACGTTTGTAGATCTTTGGCAGTCATTATGGGTAGTGAGAAGCCAGAAAGTTTGACAACCAGTCTTACCAAGGAGTATCGTGTTAATAAGTAACTGGGTTGTGGAAATCAAATAGGTAGTCGCTCCATGCCAAAACACTGCGGTATTTAGCTGCATCGGGTTAGACTGGAAACTGACCTCCAGCATAGTTGGGAAAAGGTTAGACAGATATGTTCAGCCAGGAAAAACTCAATCACATATTGATCTCTCCTAGAGATAGCCTTTAGCCTATTTTAAGCCAAGGGCATCAGAGTTGAATTTTGGTCAATGGACTGGGTTCGAAAAACCACATTGTTGGCATCGGCCGATTGAATCTGGCCTCCTATTATGAATTTATTACGACTTGGCAAACCTCCGAACGTAGTTATCACCATGAGGGATTTAATACTTCTGATATGTCTTCAAAATATTAGTTTTTGACTGGTATGTTGGTCTAGTGGGCAAAAAAACGACTGCTAGGTTCTGGACTCGCTCTCCGCGTCGGAAAAAGCTGGAGTCTTTTGAGGGCAGTTACTGGCAAAACGATCTCCTAGTACATGGAACTGATTACACAACTGGAAATAATGCACTGTAGTTTATCTCTTCAAATACTTTGCCAAAAGGTGACGACAATTATAGGCGAAATGCAGGTTGGCACAAATCTTTCCACTTTGCTTACCTGTGCACTGTTGACAACTGACTGGAAGCCGGACCCACAGAGCCTGTTCACTCCGAGGGCAGGCTTATCTTGGGGGATGCCAGCCTTCAGCATCACGTGACGGGGCAAGTAGATACCGTCAGTTTGAGACGCCTGCACAAAACAAAACACGTTCACTAAACACGTCAGTCATGCTTTTCCTTATTCTAAGTTGTGACTGATTGTCACTCACCGTCATGACCTGACCGACGATTACTGAGTCCACCTTCTCAGGGGCAACTCCTGCTTCCTTCAGAGCCGCTACGGCTGCTACGGTCTGCAGTTCAGTAGCAGACGTGTTGCGGAACGCTCCCCCGAATGTGCCGAACGCTGTGCGCTTGGCACCCACGATAAAGATACCTGGGTAAAGGAGGAGAGTATGGTACATTTTCATAGAATATTGAAATTCGAAAGATTACTTAACAGGTAGGTAGATATGTGCCTAGTAAGAATTGGTGTAGGTATTCATTAACTATAACCATTCATACCTTTACCCAAACCCATCTATACCAATATTATAAAACTACTTGTTTTTGTTTGAAACCGCTAAACTCCAGAACTAAGTACTAGTCCGATCCTAAAAATTCTTTCGCTTATAGGAAGCGAACCATGTGATGAAACATGTTAGTTCGACGCTTTACTTTATTTTCCTATTAGCATAGAGCATAGTTCTCCCTCTATACAAAGATAATATTTAACTTCCTCCTCTTGCAAAAATTAATCGTGGTGAGAATGAGAACACGTTTTTCTATAATGTTTTATCCTAATCCTATTTTTGTGTACCTATTAAGTTTAAGACCAAATATGTAATGATAAATCGCTATTCCTGGACGGCTTGATGATCAGGAAATACAAGAATAGTTACCAGAACATTTTGTCTTGTTTTAATCTCACCGCATGCCACTTATCCTGCCTGTAGCAGATTGCACGGCCACGCCATAAATTTGCTTCACAGTGCAGACAACTACTTTGCTCAGATAGTTCGTAATGACTCCGTGTCGGTCTCGTTGACATTATAAAATTCCTTGTGAGCAAATAAAGTTTTTTTTTTAAATTTCGTGTTTGTTTTGATTAAAGCAGTCGGACTAAAACATTCTGAACGGTGCTTCATGCAATAAGGTAAATATTACCTCAGTGGCTTTACGCTATCAGGCGAATTAGTCTTTAGAAGTAGAGGATTACAGTCATTAATACTGCATAACAAAGGCAGGAATCCTTTGCAGTTTTGGCAAACGCTTTTTTGTTTTTCTTTGAGTATATCGCTGTGTTTGTGTACAAGGAGCGCTTAGTTACGCTAACTATAAGCTAGTAAACATTGTTTAGCATAGACTTCATGTTTGCCAAAGATATTACCAAAGTTTGTTTGCCTTTTCTGTTGATAATATCATAGCCTAGCTAGACAAAGAAACGAAGTTCTTTACGTCATCAAGAGATATGTGCGCCTTGAGAACAATCCCTCATCATTATCATCATTTCAACCTTTAGGCGCCCACTGCTGGGAATAGGTCTCTCCCAAAGACCTCCACCTGTGTCGGGCCCGCGCTGCATTCAATTGAACAATCCCTAGTCAAGGAAATTGGTGTTCCCATACCTTCAAGAATGTACTTCGTAGCGGTTTTACAAGGGGGCAATATTCAAATGATAAATGAAATCAACCTGCTGATATAAACATACTTTTGGAGATAAGTAATCTGCAATAGAGCCGTGTGACAACTACAATAATACAATTTCTTAATAAAATATCGTAATCTAAAATAAACACGCCGACTTTGGCCTCGAATGTAAACACTTTTAAACTTGGCATGGAAACGTCTGTAGTGGACTTTGACCCCATCAAGATATAGTTTAAAATCGTACGTAGGGTAGGTCTCTACCTACACGTACCTTCAGTCTAAACTGAGGGTCTTAATTAGAAGTACGCTTAGGTAGACTACTTCTAACTTCGAGCCTTTGAGACTTCGGCACAATCGCTGTTTAGTAAGGAACCTAACATTGGTTACCAAGAACGCTACTAACCTAACATAGTAGGAAAAAAGCTAGGCAATCAAGTGGCATTGTTACATGATATCGACTCTGGACTGTCTAAAGCAGGGTTTCTTAAAGTGGGGTCCACGAGCCCCTTAGAATTCCGTAGCATGTGTCTCAGGGAGCCGCAGTTGGTCAGTTAACTCGCAACATATTCATTAGGGAATTGTGTAGTAATCTCTGCATTTCTCGGCCAAGCCACAACTCGAAATAAGGCTTGGTTTATTTTCCTAAAATGTTGATTGACAGGGGTCCGTGGAATTGTGAACGTGGGCTGTGACTACAAAAAGTTTAAGAAACCCTGTCTAAAGAGACTACCTTTTAGTGAGGAGACTTCACATTATCTGCATGAATCATGCAGATTCACATTTGCTTCCTCCTTTTGCTCAGTGAGTTACAACGACCTTTGGCGTAGTTAGAGAAAATATTCCTTTTTTCGGGTGGTTAAGTTAGTTAACTAGATTCGTCAGTGTGACACCCCGTGCCTCGGAAAGCACGTCAAGTCGTTGGTCCTGTGCCTGATCTCTCCCAGATTGCCGTCCCACCGGACTATGAGAGTGAGAGAAGAGGGAGTGCACCTGTGTTTGTGCACACACTTGTGCACTTTAATATTTTCTACGCTCTTCTTGGCTGATCGTCATTGAGATTGGCCGCCGTGACCGAAATTCGTACGGCAGAATTACTTTACATTACATATTGATTAATACCAAAAATTTAGTTATATTATTACTTAGTTTTTGAACGGAAAGCCAAGTTTGTAAGAAGAATTCGTAGTAGTCCTATGTAAAAAAAAATTCACTGATAGACAGTTACACTCTTGCCGAGTGCCGAGCTTTACTGTCTACTAAGTAGACACAATAGTTAAACAACCGCACTGTGACTCCAAAAGGCACCAACGCTTCCACGGCTTCCACGCGGACCTAATCGGGGACAGAAGCTAGTGCTTATGTTAATGTGAATAAGCATTTTTAGCATTATCAATCATATCTTCGATAGAGAGTTCTGTAGTCTTGGCAGAAATATCTGTCACAGGGCTTTTCACGTGACTTGCATTAAAATTTTGTGATTGTTTACGTAAAACTTTTTGCAATGATAAGAGTTCCTCGCTATCACAAAGCCTGAACATGGGTACGGTCAAAGGTGTCATTACCTATCTACTGTACAGCACATCAAGCCACAACAATCTGCCAAATTTCTTTGATAGATTTTCAACTGTATCACAAACATCTAAGGTTCATATTCAATTGGGAAACTTTGACAGTTTGGTATGGCTTGATGTGCTGGCATCTGTACCTAATAAATCTCAAAAAGAACTGTGAAATGAAAGAATGCAATACCTTCTTTGGTCTGTATCTTTTTTTTCGTGGTGCGATCCTGATGGCCGTGGCCGGCTCCTACTTAGGTTTAATGCCGTTAATTATCGCGTCACCTTATTTTTTTTGTTTAGTTTGTGAGTTCCATAACGTAGGAGTAGGCTTGCCTTTGGCCGCAACTCACCAGATCTTAAGTGATGATGCGGTCTAAGGAGCAGCATGCTTGCTTATTTATCGGGAAACAGAGGTGGGCTGTGAATTCCACAGTCTAGCAGTTCTTTTCTTTTTTTTACTATTAAATAGGCTTGCGTTTGACCGCAATTCACCTGATCGTAAGTGATAATGCGACCTAAGTTGGAACACGCTTGCCTAAGATGAACCGGTTCACTCGTGCCAGGGATCAGGGAACAGAGAGGCGGGCAGGGAATACCACAGTCTGGCATTTCGCACAATAAATGTGGAGTCAAAGCGCTTGGTTCGAGACCGTGGAACTTCAACCATATAGCGGTGACGGTTCGCCGTATCTCTGCTCGTCCGATGATGGAACGGAGATGGGGGAATTAAATTCTGCAATTCCAAAGCACACTCTCCGAAATGTACCCGATAAAAGACCGAAAGGCTAGCAACGGTGTTCGCACAGTAAATGTGGAAACAAAGCACTTGATTCAAGACCGTGGAACGTCAAGTAAATAACGTCATTAAAACTTGGTGTGGCCCAAATCATCATAGATGCCCTCCGTATGTTAGGTACTTGCTAACATAAGTCCAACAATGTCTATAATACAGATTTTTGATAAGACTCGGCCGATCTTGGCGTCAAAATCTGGTAGATGTAATTCAAGCGAAAGGTCAGAATAAGGTAACCCCCTTGTGGGGGCTTCTTCGGTCTATTCTTAAGCGATGTAGGTAAACTGTTTGGTACTTCACTTGGTACCTACCTAGTAAGATGCCTGTTTTGGGTCAGGCTCAGGGAGTTTTCATTGGGTGGCTTTAGTTTAAATGTTGGCAATTATAAGGAGTAAGTAGGACCTATGTTTTCTCGTTTTGGCGTTTACTTTTGCATGTGCACACCACGGACTTAAAAATCTGTTTGCCCTTGGTAACATATCTAATAACAAAAACTTGTACCAGTGACCTTGAACCCTATTACGGAAATTCAATTTGGGTAACCCTAAACCAGTTTATTATGATAGCAACAATATATCCTAGTTCTCCTCCAATCTACCTACCTACCTATAGGTACCTATAATACAACGAATCGTTGTTCGTTCGTCTCGCTAAAACTTAAAAACGGCTGAACCGATTTGGCTAATTTTGGTCTTGAAATATTAATTGTGGAAGTCCAGGGAAGGTTTACCTATACGGTAAGAAAATTGAAAAATCAATGTCAGGACAACGTCCGTCGAGTCAGGTAGTTATAAATATACCTACTTATGTATTTACTGCAGAATAATTCTGCTTGAAGTAAACTTTTGCATTGCATTGAATGCATTTCAGCCGGCCTGTTGTACCTACCCCACAGGCCACACGGCCTGTATAACAGGTCAATCACCTCACATTTATTTACAAGAAAGTTTCTAAAAAAAAAAGGCAAATGCCTCCTTCTAAAGCTTTCATTTATAATTAATATCTTATATTATTCAAAATTGAGATAACTGATACAAATGTAGTCAAAATATTACTATTTGATCGGTACAGAGACAAAGTTGTTTTGCTCAAACTTTGGAGTTTGACCCCACGGTAAATTGCTGTTAATCGTATGTTATTGATTAATCACGTTAATAGCAAGATATTAAAATAGACAAGATAGGTACACACCTTTAGCTGCTACGGACATTTTTGTGTTTTCAAGGTATTTGTAATTATAAAAAATAAATTAACTCTCCGCAACACGCACGCACACACTCCACGAACTCGTAATGAATGAATCAAATCAATGAACAATGATTTTTTTATGAATTACGTCAATAGCCGTTTGACGGTTAACTAGACCGATAGAATGGGCTGATAAGCCAATGGTTGCAAATTGAATGATCTGCTGATAAATGAACGAATGAAACCAGGGTTACAAGAAATATCATGTTTCGAATTTATTTTATTTTATTAAATATCATTGATTACTTACTGAAATTAAGAAGAATAAATTCAATCCTGTGTCAATTCAAATGTAAAACACTTAACACGACTCAGAACAAAATAAAAAATGTCTTAAATGAGAATTGAGATTAATTTATTTACAGTATTTCTTTCTGGCAACAATGTTACATTATTTGACGGCTGCTGATCTCTGTTTCACGACGACATAGCATCAAAAAATACAATTTCTTATTTTATCGCAGGAATGCTTATGCAATGACCGATGGTAGGTCTGTGAGTGGTCAGCTGAAAAAGTTCGTGTTTCGTGGCAAGTCATCAACCAACGGTGACACTCGAGGTGAATATTTGGAGATAGTTATACCGGAACTTCTGACTGCTGGATATTCATTCTACACGTGGCCGTCGGCGCCCCTATTAGCCTGGTATTTGTGGACACAAAGGCGCCATTTACGCGGGCTCCGCGTCCTAGAACTCGGCTGCGGAACTGGCCTGCCGGGAATCTTGGCTGCAAAGTGCGGCGCCCGTGTTACGCTGAGTGACAGCGTCGCCCTGCCCAGGTCCCTGAGGCACCTCTCTGCGTGTTGTGAGGCGAACGGCCTTGTTCCCAATCGCGACGTACAGATTCTAGGTCTCGCCTGGGGCTTGTTCTTATCAGAAGTTCACGCACTTAGACCAGTAGATCTGTTGCTAGCTTCAGATTGTTTTTACGAACCCTCTCAGTTCGAGGAAGTGTTATCGACTGTCGCTTACCTGCTAGACGGTAGACATGCGCAAAACAGTGCACTATAAAGTGATGTTATATGACATTACTTTTCGCACCGAGGAATATGACATTACACCATGACTCCGAACATGACGCGAAATGAAGCGCCACACGCCATCCAGCGCGCTTCATTTCGCGCCATGTCATTGTAATGAAATGCTCGCAATGTAGAATGCAATACATCATTACATGAGATGATATAGCGCGTTATGCTATGAAGTGATATTGTGATGTGACAATCGTCAAACGCAATGCGCCCTCGTACTACACTAATAAATAGTTGCTTTTGTTGTCATATATGTAAAGTCGATTTTCCTTCACATTTAACCAAAATCTACGGAATAATTTAATCGAAAGGGCATTCCAGGCTTAGGACTGGCAATAGACATGTATGGCAATAGGTATTGATTATTGACCAAGACAATGAATATTGACGTATTTAAAAATCACTTTTATATACAATGATTGCATTTTTTTATGTGTCTTAATATTTTGTGTGTGTGAGTAAGTAGCGAGTGTGCCAAGTGCGGCAAGAGTCATGATTTTAAACATTACGTACTAGGCAGTCCGCGGTATCAATAAAACAAACCTTAATCTGTGAACAATACGGTTCCAATTCTAAATAATAGTTCACCTATTTTGTAGCCAGCTTACCGGCGCATGCTCCTTCTCGCTTGCACACACGGCGATCGAGTCTGCGAGACACCGCGCGACGCGCGTCATGTTTAAGTGTCATGACTTCATGAGTCATGCTTAATTTGGTCGAGTCATGTGTAATGCTACAGTACGCGGTCGAGATATATGACGCGCAATGCAACAATCGCATTACTTACACATGTCTACTAGACGGCACTGACGCGCGATTTTTATGTTCTTACCAGGAACGCAGCGCAGACTGGTCCATTGAAGCTCTGCTGAAGAAGTGGGGACTGAAGGGAGCTCTACTGGACTTGGACTCACTGAGTGAAAGTTCGGGAGTTGACTACCGAGCCTTGGTTGGAGACCGATCTTTGCATTTACTTGAAATAGTTGCAGTCTAAGGTTATGGCCAGCACAGCAAGAGCAGCTCGCCTGTACGTAGGCAACCTGCCCTGGACTGTAGGTCATCGACAACTCAAAGAATACTTCGCTCAGTTTGGACCAATACAGAGTGCTAGAGTAGTGTTTGACCGCTCTACTGGTCTCAGCAAAGGATACGGTTTCATTGAGTTTGCAAGTGCTGCCTCTGCTGCAGATGCTACCAATAAGCAAGTGCACACTTTAGAAGGACTGAACTTAACTGTTCAAGTTCAGAATAGTTAAACTCACACTGCCATAGTTCGTATTTACAATGGCTGAAGCTCTTCCAGAATACCCTGATTCAGACTTTTCTGATGATGACCAGTCTCCTTTAGACATATCTTTTAATAAGGCAGCTGATCATGTCAGGAAATTAACAAGCACATTAAACAACAACCAACTGTTAGAACTGTATGCTCTTTACAAACAAGGACTTGAAGGCAAGTGTGATGCTCCAAAGCCCGGATGGCTGGATGGTAGAGGCCGTAGAAAATGGGAGGCCTGGAGGTCCCTCGGCGACATGCCAAATGATGAGGCTAAACATAAGTACATTGCTTTAGTGCAGAAATATTCCCCAGAATTGACAGAATTATCTGAAGAAAATGAAACGGGAATGAAAGAAGCCTGGGTGGCGGTGTCCTCTATGCGCAAATCACCTGAGCCTGAGCTGATACACAATGAACTGTCTATATTAGATGCGGCACGAGAGAACTGTGCGGAGCGTGTCACTGAACTCCTTACCAAGCTCCCAGAACTCCGGCATGAGAGGGATGAGGATGGTCTAACTGCGCTGCACTGGGCTGCGGACCGAAATTCAACAAAAGCTTTACAAGCAGCCTTGGACGGAGGATGCCCAGTAGATGTGGCAGATGAAAGTGGTCAAACTGCATTACATTATGCTGCATCGTGTGGCCACATTGAATCTACTAGGATATTGCTAAAATATGGAGCTACTCTGCTAAAAGACGAGGATGACTGCACTCCATTAGACCTGGCTGCTGACGACGACATAAGGAAAGTTCTGGAAGGTGCTAAGTAGATCTAGTTATGGTCTGTTGGACGTATGAATGCTGTGACCATATCTTTTCTATTTAGCCGAAAATCTTTGTTCATGAGCATTCATACTACCTGCGCCATTTTTAGTTAGAATATTAATATTGGGTTATTGTAGTTATTCATAATAATAAACTCTGAATGTAATCTTTTGTTTTATTGCCAACTTACACAACACACTTTAACAGTTAAATAAGAGTCTGTTAATAAACAAATATAATATTATGTATAAAGTCCCCTCTCCAAAAAAGCATTAAAGATAATTTTCATGTTCCTTGTTTCTTATAAAGAAAAAAAATGAAGTCATTCTAAAGAAAACAATGACATAATTCTATTTTCTGTTTCCAAAATACTAATTTTATTTCACACACACACTGACACCTAATTTTATGTAGTAATTTACATAGTAATCGAAACAAGTTTGTGTTCATGCTTGAATTACTTTTTAATTAATTCATTTTACAATCAAATAGGTATTAGATAGTAACACTCATTCAATTCCTTTATCGTTATGTACAAAATATGAAGCAACTCTCTAAATAATCTTATTTTTATAATAATATAGTTAATCAGTCGTAACTTGAAACAGTTACTATAATAATTTAATTTTTCATTGACAATATTAGGCATATAATCCACTGGACAAAGTCTGAAACATGAAAAACTCGTCTCCTCCTATTAACAGACATGGAATAAAGTCACACCAAGCGTATTCCTCGAAAAATGTATGGTTAATCCGACGATGAACGGTGGTGTAACTTTATTCCGTGTCCGCGTTTATTAATAGGAGGGTTAGTGAAAATTTTAAATATACTTTACATGTGGTCTAAGGCCACTTTGGAATAAATATTGGACAACAACAAATACCTACCATTGTTGTTGCATTCCATGAGCGCGCCAATCTCAACTAATATCATAAAGAGGTTTTTGTTTTTATAACGGTGGTACTTACTGCACTTGGCGTATTTGTACAAATAATTGCTTTACTTGGCTAATACAAAACATAGCCTATTGAAATGAAGTCGATTTTGTTTTACCTTGGATAGGTAAAACAAAATCGACTTCATTTCACAAGGCTAATATTTACACAAATACGCCAAGTGAAGTGCCACTATGAGATAATCTCAGTAGAGCTATTCTGTTACTCTCTCCCTCGGTGAACACCTAGGTGAAGCTGTCATGCGATTGTAGTGCTTTGTAAATCCCAAGCATCCCGATGCTAGGGATTTTCTGTCCCGACAGATGACAGCTCACTTCACCTAGGTGTTCACCGAGGGAGATTGTAACTGAATAGACATACTGGACACAGTATCAAGTGTGAGTTTATCTACCGATTCGAACGCGTTGGATCGTGTTATGAGGGCCCTTCCCGGCCCGTCTCAAGAAAAAAATCAATCGTCGTCTCAAGAAAAGATGGCTAGCATGTATAGCAGTATGATTGATTTTTTTTTGTTTCATCCAACGCAGTCGCAATGTTCGAAAAGCAACGAGTTAGTGATAACGCGATAGCATCGCACGAAAATTGGCGAGCGGGGATTTTACAATAGGTACTTGTTTGAGGAAAAACGTGTTGAAAAGGCCTTACAAGTGTTTGGTAAAAATATTTGTAATTTAGAATCTCTATTACATGTGCAAGGTTTCTATGAATACATTATGAACGGTCAAAGTTCAGATAAAATTTGTGCAAAAAAGAAACTGATTTTCAGACGTGTTTACTGAATTCGTTTCTCCTATGTATAAACCACAAGATGCCTGTGTTCAAATTATCCGGAGGAACATTTGTAACGCCATAATCACGTACGAGAGTTTGTATGGGAATTATGACGGGCTGGCCGCTCTTAACGTTAGCTACAATTTGTATAATTGTATTGCCCGTTACTGTCACTAGTCGGTGCTATTTCCATACTAATTTTACTCAACGTTAACGCGTAAGATTCAGTAGAAATATTCGCACCAGGCATTATGATCTAATTACAAAAACAAATCTGACTGCTACTTTATAGCTGATAGCCGTAAGCTGTTTTATGATATACTTCCCTACTACGCGGACGAAGTCGCGGGCAGAAGCTAGTTAAATTTTTATAAATTAAGCCTTACAGCGCAAATACACAAGGTTGCCATGGCGACCTTGTGTGCAAACAATTCGTATTGAAATGAACTATTAACTACCTTGAAACTAGCCAATTACAGCTTACTATGAGTAATGACAAGGAAGCGATGTCATTGGTCATTATCACACACATCTCTGGTGGAAACGCAGCCTTAGTGGCCAACTGATCGCCAAAACAGACGCCCGCGTATTTGTGCTGGTGTTTTATGCGAAAACAATGAGTTTTATTAGGTACTTATACCCTATTCACAATAAGATTAGACATAAACACACCTTTTTTACAGTCCCTTCAACCGATTTTGACTTCTATTCCGTAGGCTTAAGGATGACATTAGAGGCAAAAAAGTGGTTACAATAACAACTGTTTACTGCAGTTGCCATTTGTCATGCTACCAACGCAATATAAGTCAAAATCGGTTGAACGGACTGTAAAAAAGGTTTTTGTAAATGTCTAATCTTATTGTGAACAGGGTATAGTTAATTTGATAGGTACTCAGTCATTAGGTACTGGCTAGTTATTTGGCCACGGAGGTAGCCATGGCTACCTAGTCCCAGTGTGTTAGAGCCCTTACGTCAAATGATGCAGGCTCATGATTTGCAACCAACGGCTACTTGCATAATTAACCTTTCTGACTCCTAAGTCACAGGATCACCTAGTTTAGGAGTCAAAGTTTACCTTATCTGTGTGACCTTTAGTTCACCAAGTTATGTGTCTTACGTTGAGTTGCACGAAACTAACATTAGTTTAACGGAGATTTTAAATTCATGCCATCCCTTATATTTTGTATCAAAAAGAAAGTGACATCATCAATTTAAAGTCTCCATTAAACTAATGTTGGTTTTGTGCAACGCACGGTTAATCTTAAGCAATGTAAAGATTTAGTCTAACTTATACTTATTATCCTCGGTCTCTTGAACGAAACATAGTAATAAATTGGGTAGATGACACATCATCATCATGTCAACCTTTACACGCCCACTGCTGGGCATAGTTCTCCCCCAAGGGGGGGGGGGGGGGAGTTAGCCGTAATCGCCATGCTTGGCTGATGCATGTTGGCGATCGCAGTAGGTGACACTAATTACCAATATATTCAACACAGGGCTTCTCTAAAAAACCTCTAGAAGCGGATTAATTTTTAATTAATTATGAATTATGGTTTTTAGTTGCTTTCAAATCAATCAATAGTTAGTCAATTAAGTTAGCAAATGACAAACTAGAAGTGACATCATAAGTATTAATTGCTGTACAAAATCTATGGGTGAATGCTGAATCGCGTTTTGATAGCTTATAAAAAGTATGTCAATTGATTGGTGGTGTCATCTACCTTGTTGTCGAGCGCATGTATAAAGTTGCTATGATTGGGTATGAAAATTTTGTCAACCAGTCACATTAAATCGTTCGAGAAACCGAGGAATGAATGCTACAGTCATAATAAGTCAACTTAACCCACAGAAAATGGACTGAGCAATACCCTCACAAAATTGACCACTCACTAGAAAGAGAGAAAACGACTGTGCGGCCAATACCTGTCTCTTTTCTGTAGGTCTGTAGTGACGAAGGCGTGACCCCACAAAGAATCCGCCCCTGTAAGGCTGTGACGCGGAACAATTCTAAAAAGAGACAACTACTGGCCGCACGATCGCTTTGTCTCCCTTGCACTTTATGGCCCGTATTTACTTTACAGCAATTCTTCTGTTCTTAGGTAGACGGCACGGCAGCACAACAAACTACCCCAATCTGTCAAATTTCTTAAATTTATTACAAAAGATTAATGTTCATGATCAATTGGGAAAAATTGATAGCTTGGGATATGGCTCACCTCTACCTAACTCGGCGCGCTTACGTTTATACTTACTTTTAATTTAAAACAGGCCTAAATTACATCACCTCACACTTAACACTCACAATAGTTTCTGATCTATGAGATTGTCTTAGTTTTAATTGAAAACCTCTTTTTACTTAACCAGTTACAGTAGAACCTCGATTATACGAACTAATTGGGACCGACACTAGTTCAGATAATCGAAAAGTGAGTTTTTTGAGTCAAGATCAAACCAAAACCACACACACCTTTTTACATAAAAACACGTTTCTATCTGCGCGATGCCGATGTAAGAAATCTAGGCACAGGTACATTAAAATTGTGCGCAGAATCTCCGTAAGACTAACAACGTTCGATGAAACAAAGTTCGCGCCAACGTTAGGATAACTCCGCGTTCGGATAATCGAGGTTCTACTGTAAGTATCTATATTATGTAGGTATGCCTGATACCAAGTAATAATATTAAATTATTGTTATTTGAAATTGAATAGTGCTTAGTGTCGAAAAGATCACTATTGGAAAATTAGGAAGATAATTGAGTACGTCAGCTAACGACTGGAAGATTGGTTTATGACGTCATACTAATGATGTGATGATTATTATTTTACGTATCTGCAGATACGTGGTATTTGCGGATAACCGCAACATCACTACGAACTCATCCTCATCATCATCTGCCTAGCCTTTTCCCAGCTATAATGGGGTCGGCTTCTAGTCTAACCGGATGCAGCTGAATACCAGTGTTTTACATGGAGCGCCTGCCTACCAGTCCTCCACAAACCAGTTACTCTGGGTAACACGATACCTCTTGGTGAGACTGGTTGTCAGACTTTCTGGCTTCTGACTACGAATTACTACTATTAATTGGAAACCTCATAAATAATTATTTATTTATGTTTTCGTACATAAGTGTAACCACAGTATAAAAACATACAGTAGGACGACGCCTTTGATCTTCTTGTAAATGCCGACAACGTGTAGACATTGACGCAACAGCTAGGGTTGTCTCAAGTAAACAATATTTTTTAATTTATTTAAGATCAACATTATTATTAACACTGACCATTATCAAAAATATCGTTTTTTAAACAGTTTTATTTAGCTTGCCCTGTTTGTTTATTTATTTGTTTGGATCAAATCAAGTAATTTAAATTTGACCCCCTTCCTGTTGACGGATTTATTTGAAATTTGTTATGCACCTTTAGTATTAGTATAATTTAACAAATTCGGTATCATTGTAAATCCAAGATGGCCGCTACTACTAAATGGCGGATTACATATTTTATCACTACTTCCTCAATGTAAGTATCAAATGAAAGGGCTTGATTAGTAAAATAGAGTTCGTTATGAAAAGCTAATATGGCCGGTTAATTTTTCTTTTCACAACCCTTTAATATGAGTATCTATGCTATAACAAAATTAAAAACTTAAAATAAAAAATGAGCAAAAAATGTTTAAGTTAAACGGTTTTATTGAAAATAAAGATTAAAATGACATAGACAATGTAGTACTAAAGCAAAAAAATAATTTGGTAGGTCCTAGCTACAAAAATAAAATCGTTGGGCGAATGAAATTTTAATCAAGCGTTTAACTTTAAAAAAAATTATGGGTAAGAATGTACTCATTAAACGGTTTTATTTAGCTGGACTTGTTTATTTGGGTCAAATCTAGCAATTGAAATTTGACCCCCTTCCTGTTTACGGATTGATCTGAAATTTGGTACGCACCTTTAGTTCTCATGACAATATAATTTAATACATTCGGTTTCATTGTAAATCCAAGATTTAAATCCCATTTTTCTTTTCACAACCCCTTCAATATGGATATCAAATGAAAGGGCTTGAGCAACAAAATGCTGTAATATGCTTTGACAGATTTAGAAAGGAACAAAACTAAAAACTTGTTAATCAAAATTGAGTAAAAAAATGGTTTTAAATCTTGGATCATCTTTGATTCTTATTTTGATCCCATAATGGATTTAAGCGACCTTGAAAACCTTGAAAATGATACCCATGACGAAAAATTTGCAAATTTTCCTCGGCTCCATCTTGATTTCTAATTTCGACCCCGTAATCGTTTTAAGCGACCTCGAGAACCATGAAAATGACACCCATGACGAAAAATTAGCAAATTTTCCTCGGCGCCATCTTGGATTCTAATTTCCACCCCCTAATCGTTTTTAGCGACCTCGAGAACCATAAAAATGACACCCATGAAGAAAATATTGCAAATTTTTCTCGACGCCATCTTGGATTTTAATTTCGACCCCATAATCGTTTTAACCGACCTCGAGAACCATGGAAATGTCAAATGATACCCATGACGAAAAATTTGCAAATTTTCGTCGGCGCCATCTTGGCCGGCGCACAATAAATAAATGTCGGCTACACGTCGCGCCGCCAAGTTGGCGGCAAGGGCTCAGGATAATTTCAAGTATTTTCTTTCTATCAAATAAACAATATTTTATTTATTTGTTTACCTTTCATCCGTGCGCGGAAATTGATGAAATTGCAGTTCTTTAGTAATGGAAGATGACGACTTGCAATCTTTCACAACACACGTCGTATGCACCATTTGAATAAAATTATTTTACATTAATTAAAACAAAAAGAAACTGACACATGATAGCCCTGAAAGTTTTCTCCCGAACTACTAACATGGTAGCGTATGCAGTTCGGGAGCACCCTTCCCCCGTCTCGCCCCTCACGCCCCGCACGATTGCCCTGTCTAGACGTCTTCGTCGGACGACTGTATGATTTATAGACTGTGGTGTAACTATAGTAATATACTCTGTGAAATATATTAAGGTCTGTTAAAATGTTAACGTTACGAGAGAATTTATTTAAAAACCGCAACAGTATAACCTACGACAACTATATACAAAATAAATGTATGTATTTAAATATTCAAGATAATGCAGATAAAGTTCATTTTCAAACAGACTACACATCATCTGCCAAGCGTTTTCCCAAGTATGTTGGGGTCGGCTTCCAGTCTAACCGGATGCAGCTGAATACCAGTGTTTTACATGGAGCGACTGTCTATCGGACCTCCACAACCCAGTTACTGGGTAACACGATACCCCTTGGTAAGACTGACTGTCAGACTGTCTGGCTTCTGACTACCCATAACGTCTGTCAAAGATCTACGAATGACAGCCGGCACCAACGGCTTTATGTGCTTTCCGAGGCACGGAAGAGTCTCGGTATGAAACAGATGGTCACCCATCTACGGACCAACCGCGGTAAGCATAGCTTAACCGTGATAGATCCGTACGGCTTTTACTTAGCCACGAGCTTCTCCCCAAACAGATAACTACTACTACTTACTTTGAGACGACGCGGATTTAAGACCGTCTAATTAACGTTGAGTTGCACGAAACCAGCGTTACTTTTACGAAGACTTTAAATTGATGCTTTTTTGGATTGGACTAAAGTCAAAAGAAGAAGCTTCTGATCTATTTAATACTGTGTCTTGTATTAATTCTCTAAATATTATCCTATAAAAACTCCTTAGACTCTCATACTTCTTATATGAACTAGTCAGTATTGATAGTCCTTTTTCAGAATTTCCCTTAATACATTCAGCTTTGGCTAGATAGTGTAGGAACTCTCCGTTTCTTTTGTATGAGTTAGGATCAACTTTGAAACAATAATTCTGTATTACAGCCACCATCTCAGGCTTTCCATTCATGCTGTAATGTCTAAAGAGTTTCTTTAAATGAAAAGGATGGCAAGAATTTAAAATCACCATTAAACTAACATTGATTTCGTGCAACTCAACGTGAGTCAGAGATAGGGCTTTCAAAAAATCTAACTTGCGTGAGCACTTTTAACTAAATTAATTATTAACACTCTTGATTTAATTTCACTGAATCTTTCACAACAAAGCTAACTGTAAATCAATACAGTTTGAATGACACTGAGCTAACCGCCAATTACAATGAGTAATTTGTTCCAATATACTCTATTTACAAGAATGTAAACAAGGATTTAGTTTCAAGTCGTGTAGTACCGGCTACACTATAAACATAGATATAATTATACTCTCACTTACAAAAATGAAATAGTTTTCTACGCTAAAAATTATCCCCATTTTTAGTGTGACATACAAGGCTTACCAAATAAGGGTAGCCACACATTTTCGGATCGGAATTCTCAATACACTATTTGACAACATTGCTTTATCCGAATAAGATGTATATACTGGACATCATGTTGCAATATACACGCTGAAATTTGTATGGTTGTTTTCTCGAAGTGAAATGATTTTGTCTTGGTAGTACAATCGATATATAAAAAAATAACAATATAAGAAACGGAGGATTTATAATTGTGGAAAACAAAACTTAAACGCGGCTTCGAACCAATACAGCATGAAAGGACGACAGCGCGCGGCGGGCGCCTTATTACTACGAGTGACAGCTTATTTTGCTCTGAACATTTACGAATCGCTCTTCACTTTATCGGTGCCAAGTGGCGGTACGTGGGGTTGGAGTAGTGCCTACACTACCTACCTTCCTCATGTCTAGTGGAGTTACCCGTTACCAGTTACACTGGTTCTCACGCTTTCGAGTTGATGCTTATTTTTTAAATTATTTGAAAACAAAAAACATTGAGGGTAAATCCTTCTGCCGCGGAAAAACAACCATTTAAATTTCAGCGAACTTCATATCTCTCGTTTTTTTACGTTATACACGTAAAAAAAGAGAGGTATGAAGTTCCTTGCCCATTCTTCTCCATACTAAACTACGTTTTAGAAGGGGCAACTAGATTAAATTTTAATTTGATTTTGTAAAATAGGATTAAATGTGCCTTTAATAGTCTTATGGCCAAATACTGATAGAGATGACATAGTGATAGAGACAGCACCAGACTTAACGGCATCTTAAAATTGAGCAGCGTTTGAGTATTTGGCCATAATTGAAATAAATGATTCGACTTTCACTTTGACAATAAATTACTACATTTTGTCCTACAAACCTAAAAGTTGTCACTAGTTCACATTCCTTAGAACTCGATTTTGAATAGAGTGTAATCTGCAAAGTCAGTCTCTGTTATCACGAAACATCTTTGTTCGTGTGACAACAAGGCGTAGCCCAGCGGGCCCACTGCTAGTTCTCCTTAACATCCTTGTGCGTGAGTCCGTCTCCAGAATCCAGCTGTTTGAGCAGCCGGAATAGGGCTGCAGCCTCTCTGATGCGGGAGAACTCCACACAGAAGGCTTCTACTTCGATGAATAGTTCCTGGAACAGTAGCTGTTTGATTAGAGTACTGTAGAGGCTCTGGCTGGTCTCGGATAGTACAATATTGACATTGAATGTAGTTTTTTTTTTTTTTTACTATTAAATAGGCTTGCGTTTGACCGCAATTCACCTGATCGTAAGTGATAATGCGGCCTAAGTTGGAACACGCTTGCCTAAGATGAACCGGTTCACTCGTGCCTTGAAGATACCCAGATTATACTTATCAGGGAACAGAGAGGCGGGCAAAGAATTCCACAGTCTGGCAGTTCGCACAATAAATGTGAAGTCAAAGCGCTTGGTTCGAGACCGTGGAACTTCAACCATATAGCGGTGACGCTTCGCCGTATCTCTGCTCGTCCGATGATGGAACGGGGATGGGGGAATTAAATTGTGCAATTCCAAAGCACACTTCGAAATGTACCCGATAAAAGACCGAAAGGCTAGCAACGGTGCGGCGATGATCAAGGTTATGTAGTTATGAGAAACACTGTTTTAGAATTTAAGAAGAACTTGACGTCTGTCGTGCTGGCTGTCAAGTCGAGATATAGATATTTTTATATAAATATACAAAAACAGTTTATACAACTTCTTTGTATATTGGATTATCATCATCATCATCATTCATCACACAGCCTAAAGACGTCCACTGCTGGACATAGGCCTCCCCAAGGGGGGGTTTAGCCATAATCGCCACGCTTGGCAGGCGGATTGGCGATCGCAGTATGGTTGTTACAAAGGAACACTGCTGCCCATTCTCTGGTGAGTCCCTTAGTCACCTCTTACGACATCCACGGGAAGATATGGGATGGTGCTGTTCTTTACGTCCGACACCACACGGACGCATATTGGATTATACGAAGAAGTTATACAAAGCGAACTGTTTTTATACATCAATCGTGTCATTTCAAAACGAGTTCTAGCTTGAATCTAAGCTGAAACTAGCTATTGAATATTGAACTTTGTTCAGACTGCAGTAAGATTCTTATTTTCTATGTACCATTCAAGTCGTTTCATCAACATTGAGTGGAAAATTTTGCACACACAAGATACTAATAAAATCGGTCGTAATTCAGGGCAAATAATAGCCCTGGCAATTTTTAAGAATAGGCGTCACCAGTATTTCGCTTCATTGGTTAGGAATATCCCCCGTATAAAAGATAGAAATATATATATTTTAATAAGTACATCTTACTGACTGGTGAAAGATGAAAGATTAGTGAATAAGTCAGGTGCTGTGTCTTTTCGGGCGATAATGCGAAGAGTCTATTCAGGTTCATGGCCCAGATATGAACACTGTGTATTTAGGGTACGATGGGACTGACATACGCATTGCGATTATAAATGTCCCTAAATAAATAAAAAAAAAAACAAAGATTCTTATTACCAATAGGGGATATTACTGCAATGTTCTGGCACCAGAGTGCAGCACTAGCATAGTCCGTAAACAGTTTATCGACGAGTCGTTCAAAGCGTGAAATTCTGCCTTTAATTGATTTCAAAATTGAGAAGTGTGTTATATTATACAATAATGTATCAGTGCTGTGTATTTCGATGAAGAAATGAAGGGAATTATTCATTTCCAAAAGAAGAAAATGTTCGAAATCTTTGGGAAGCAGCTAAAAATCACTCTAAAATATGTTCAGGTTAAGTATTCAGGTGAGATAGTCGCATTTACAGAATAACGTTCACATTTATCATGTAAGACAACCAAATATTATTTTATTCTGAGCGTATCCTAGAATCCACTTTCAAATGGTCGTAGGACGCCATAATATGGTTAAAGTACAGTTAGGTAAGTAAGATTAATTAAAACTTTAATATATTTTCACAAAATACCTAGTTATTACAATTAATAACATAATATAACAAGAATACGAGGTTATGATATACGGAATATGTTAGTGGCGCCCTCTGCGCAGAGTTTCGCGTAATGTTCCCTATTGCTTCAATTACCTCTGTCAATTTCACTCACCTTAACATTAATAATCTTGTTCCTAATAAGAGACTGTAGGAACACACAGACTAGCCGAACCAGTCGGTTCTGCATGTACCTGTCTCTTATGGTCTCGCACGTCGATATGCAGTTGCTTATGTATAGGTGGACGAACTCGACTGGCAGGTCTACTGATGTTGTTAGTCTGTGGAATGAGAATGTACAACATCGTTTAGTCGAAATTGAACTTTATTTTTAGGGTTTAGATATAATGGAATCGCGTATCTATTACAATCGTAAGCGTTCTAGATCCTGAGGACGGACAAACTGTCATTAAAAGTGTTCATGTTTAAATTCTGCAATAGGGTATTTTACTCTATACGAGAAAAAATCTATAAATATGGTATTGAGACAGTTTAGGCATAAAGCAGTCGGAAAATGTAAGTTTTAGTTCTAAAAATAACAAAACAATTTTTTTAATTCAATTCAAAGTTTTCAGTATTTTTAATCTGTTATAAAACACCGTGAAATAGTAGCGGCCATGTTATTACGCCGTACGGCTGTGTAAACAAAAAATTGTCAAATGTCAGTCAACCGATTGGCGTAATAAAGGCTTTGTACTTTTATTATTTTCGTAACCAACGTAATTTTTTCATTATTACACCTATTATAAAATATGCTTTTTATTTTTAAATTATATACAATTAAAATATTTAATATGAGCTCATTTGATACAAAACTAACTGACGTCATTTACGCTGAGCAATATGTCGCCCAGTAAGAGGCGTTTTCGTCAAACTACGCGCGAAATTTGAAAATTTAAAATTTAGATGCGTTTTATGGCACTTATAGATTGAATAAAAAAATTGTGTTTTTTTTGGTGGCATATTAGCACTACAGAATTTCATTGAGACACTCTTCAAAAATGGGTGTAATACCCTATTTTTTTCAGTCTGTATTTATGACCAGTTTATAATCCCCAGGTGAGGAATTCTACCGTCTTCCCCTTGGCATAACAAATACTCTACCGCTATTGAAAAACGATACACGTCAGTATCTACTGTATATTACTGAAAATAACAGTCACACTGCACTGAGCGTATGATTTACTTTACTTATGCTTAAGTTCCACGAGGATGAGGACGAGGACGTTCATCCCTTATGGATAAACATATTCCACTGGTCACAAAATAAATCTAATGTGAGACTGTACCTCACAATAGATTGCTAAATCATTATTTATTTGTTTCAGTCAGTTCTCTGTAATGTTTTGGTTTTCTCTCAAGCTAATAATGGAGAGTTCTCTAAAGTTTCACGTTAATTTGTTTTATATGGTATATTATATTACACCATTAAATAAAAACCAGTGTTCGATTATGTTGTAAAGACAACTATAAATACGACTATTTATCATCAAACCAGTCAATTAATGCCTTCCCTTTTACAAAAACGCCAGATAGCCTGATAGGTCTCGTGGTCGCAGGCGTTCGATTTCCGGATCGGGAAAAGTGTTATTCGGTTTTTCCATTAGTACTTTTCAGTAACAGCTCGAAGTTTGGAAGTTAGCGGTGTAACATCCCCGTGCCTCGGAAAGCACGTAAAGCCGTTGGTTCTGCGCCTGATCTCTCTCCGGTCGTGTCGGATTGTCGTCCCACCGGACTATGAGAGTGAGGGAAGAGGGAGTGCATCTATGTTGGTGCACAAACTTGTGTACTATAAAATCTCCTACGTATTTGCGTACTATTGAGATTGGCTCCCGTGGCCGAAATTTGGTCGGGAAAAGTACTTAATTTTATTTATGTCGCCTGTCGTGTGATGGCCTAAAGGTTTAGGCGCTCGCCTCTCATGCATGAGATTGTGGGTTCTAAACCGAGCAAGTACCTTTTTTTTTTCAATTCATATATGTATTTATTTATTTATTAAATGCACCATGCACACAACCAGAGCTTACACGCTAGGCTTAAAACTAGTGAGTACGTGACCCTGTTAGGGCGCAGCAAGATAGGTAACTTAAAACTAATAATATGGCAGAGTATCTGTTAATTTAATATCACATTGACGGACTTTCACAGTTCAAATATTATATTAATTAATTAAATTTAAATCTAACTTTAATCATAAAAATAATAAATATAATAATATCAAAACAAACAGCTATATAATAATATTAAAACTGTTTGTTTTAATATTATTATATAGCTGTTTGCTATATACTTATATTTGTACTCTATTTTAATGTTTTATCTTCCATAAAATCCTGAATACTATAATAGCATTTTTTTATGAGCAATACCTTTAGCCGAGCTTTAAATACACATAGTGTTTTTGTGGACCGTATGTTTTCAGGTAATTGATTGTATATTAGTATGCTTCGGTATTCTGGGCTATTTTTATACATTTGTAGTCTAGGTGCTGGTAGACTTAACTTATTTTTGCGCCGCTCGTTCTTATCAAAATTAAATAGATTTAGGTTTTTCTTAACAAAAGTAACTATTTTTAATATATAAATGGAGGGCAAAGTTAACATTTTTTCTTTTATAAAGTGGGGTTTGCAGCTATCTCTAGGTTTTATTTGAAATAATATTCGCATACATTTCTTTTGTGCAATAAATACAGTCACAAGCAAAAACATGTAAACAGTTGGTCACATTCTAAACTGATTTTCTCCTAAACTATTGACTGAAATGTTATGGGGTTACGAATAGGGTATTTTTGATCCCAAACTATACCCTGTTCACAATAAGATTAGACATAAACACAAACCTTTTTTACAGTCCCTTCAACCGATTTTGACTTCTATTCCGTAGTCTTAAGGATGACATTAGAGGCAAAAAAGTGGTTACATTAACAACTGTTTAATGCAGTTGCCATTTGTCATGCTACCAACGCAATATAAGTCAAAATCGGTTGAACGGACTGTAAAAAAGGTTTGTGTAAATGTCTAATCTTATTGTGAACAGGGTATAGGTACAATGAAATAAGTTTTATCTATAAGTTGTAATAGTTATTTCACGAGAAAATTGCTTTTGAATTTTGCAATCTGTATACATATTTATGCTCATGACTGCACCTGGACATCATGACATCGGTGAAAGAAAACATCATAAGGAAACCTGGACTAATCTATACTAATATTATAAAGAGGTAAAAGGACAATGCCAGAAACTATAGAATTTTGCCCCACTCAAAAAAGTCATGTGCAATATGTAGCATCTTACTGTTTATTTATTGTTGATAACTATACATTAGTGTTAGTGACTGTAGAACTTGCGGTTTCCGTTTAAATCTAAAAACAATAATGTCATTGATTATAGGTTAAATTGTATTTTAGGTAAAATTTGTTTGTATTTTGTGGGTAATCCGCAAGTTCTAAAGAAAAACAATTTAGTATAGAAAGGTTCTATTTTCATTACAATTATTTTCATTAATTTACTTTTTCTGTACATGTGTTACTTTTTCTGTACATGGGTGGGGCAGGATCTAGCATTGTCATTTGTTTGTAAGTTTGTATATAGGGGGTAATCTCCGAAACTACACATCCGATTTCAAAAATTCTTTCACCAATAGAAAGCTACGTTATCCCTGAGTGCTATAGGCTATCAAAAACTTAATTCTTGAGAAAATTCACGCAGACGAAGTCGCGGGCAAAGTGCTATCTATACTTACTAATATTATAAAGCTGAAGAGTTTGTTTGTTTAGTTGAACGCGCTAATCTCAGGATCTACTGGTTCGAATTGAAAAAATCTTTTAGTGTTGGATAGTCCATTTATCGAGGAAGGCTATAGGCCCATGCGAAGCCGGGTCGGGTCGCTAGTAATTGATATAAGTCTGAATCGCCAATCCACCTTGAGCGCACGTGGTGATCAATGCTCGTTCCCTTTCTGTATGAGAAGAGGCCTTTGCCCTGCAGTGGGACAATTATAGGCTGGTATTATTTTATATATGTTACCTGTTGACCACTTCCATGGAGTGGAGGGACATCTCCATGTTCACCAGCACGCTGAAGTACTCCGTGATGTGTTGTGAGTGGATCAGCTTCAGTAGAACTGAGATAGCGACCATCGGGTTGTTCTCTACTAATTCAGGTAACTGTGGAGGGAAAAACGAAGAATTTAGAATGTGCCTAAAACAAGAAAGAGAATATATGACAGACTAGTTTTCGACCGCGAGAAATTTCTTACAGATCCCTATTAAAAAAAATACAATGTACATATAATATATCACTATCATCATTATCAGCCGAAAGACGTCCACACTCGAGATCCTTTCTTCCCCATCGATTATATTATCGGTTCATCGAGTGATATGGCCTGCCAATTGCCACTTTAACTTGCATATTCTGATATAATATATACTCAGGGATAACGTACATAGATTTATATTGGCCAAAGAATTATCTAAATCTAGCTAGTCCGGAACCGGCGAATTAATATAATCGACTATATTTCAATGACCCTAGGGTAAATTTTGTATTATCCAAAGTAGACGAATATTTGTACAAATACGCCATGTGAAGTGTCAGCATAAAAGTGTACCTGGTTGGGTGTAATTCCTATCTCGTACACAACTTGTGGTTCCTGATCCAGCAGCGCTAGCAACCGCTGTTGGTGCTGAACGCTCAGCGCTCCCTTCAGCGCTAGAGCGCTTAATTCTTTAGCTTCTGCCACTGCATTGACTGGGTCTTGAATTTTGTCTTCGGGTTTCTTTTCCTCGGATTTCTCTTTTTTTTCTTCTTGCTGGTGGCAGAAAAGTTGGTGTTCTATTTTTGGTACAACTAAGATCTCAAAACAATATCGGGAAGTTGTCTTTAAGAGGGTCCTTCCCGATCAAACTATGGTCAACGCGAGCATGATTAAAAAAAATTTTGTTTCATCGCAAGAAAATTTGCGCGCGGTGATTTCACAAAACTTGTTCCAGGAAATACGTGTTTTTGAAAAAGCCTTACAAGTTTTTGGTAAAAATGTTTGTAATTTAGAATCTCTATTACATGTGAAAGATTTCAATGACGAAGTTTTCTTTACTTTTTCAAGGTATGAGTACTTTATGAAAGGTCAAAGTTCTGAAGTCTTCAGAAGTCTTTACCAAAATAATTTCACAAAAAAAATTAGTAAAAAAAGGTTTTTTCAATGTCAAAGTCAAAAGTTTATTTGTGAAACATAGGTATAAAAAGGTCACAAATATAAAATAATACGCTATGTTTTGTCATAAGACATACACATATTTAAACATGCAAAATAAATATAAGTACCTACTACAAAATTTTGCATTATTAAAGATAAACATCACAATTTTCATAAAAATTACAAATGTCAAAATTTTAATTGCAGCATTAATAATTACAAATTATCGTTTAAAAACTCGTCTATTGTATAGTACCATTTGTAAAGAAGTAGGTAGATTGTGCAGTGCTATTTTAAATTTAGACAAGAATACATTTATAAACCACAAGACACCCGTGTATTCGAAATATCTGGAGGAACATTCGTTATTACGCCATAATCACATAAGAGCGTTTGCATAGGAAATATGACAAGTAGGCTGTCCGTCCCCCCTAGCCAAGTTACAAACGTTTCGTATCGTTTCTCTTTCTACAATAATTAACGCCTCGTCGTAATCCATTTTTGATTTTCGATCACGTGACTTATCGTTGAGATGACGTCATTCCCATACATTTGATTCGTTTTCTATTAGCGTTATCGATTGTTGATTGTCAATTTGGGTAATATGGCTAGGACCCCTTAACGGAAACTGGCAAGGATCTGGTTCTGATTATAATTTGAAATTGGAACTTTTGTATGAAACCAAATCCAGATTGAAAATTGGTGACTACAGCAAGACGTGAAGATGCCAGTAGCACATAGCAGTTTGGGAGTTAAAACTATTGGAGTAGGGAAGATATTTCTTTGGATAGACCTCACCTTAGGTTTATGTGGTTGCGTGTGCTGTCGTTTGTCGAGTTTCTCTGGTCTCAGTCCGATGAGTCCTTCGTAGTCCGTGTCGTAGAGAGGGTTGTACGCGCCGCGGTTCACCAGGCACTTCCATACTGCCTGAGAAGATAACTGTTGGTAAATCTATTTGGATGTATAGGTCATGTAACATGACCTTATCATACCTACAGTAAAATTATAAAGAGGTATTTAAATTTTGTTTGCCTTTTGTGTTTATTTATTGTGCTGGCACTTCACATGGCGTATTTGTGAAAATATTCACCTTATTTGGATAAAACAAAATCGACTTTATTTCAATAACTGTAGGGTACATTTTGTATTATCCAATTAAGGCAAATATTTTCACAAATACACCATGTGAAGACCCGGCTTTAGAGGTAATATCTGGGAAAACTGGTACAATTACAAAAAAAAAGCACACCGTAGTGAAGCAGCAGTGGCGTGCGGTTCATACAGTCACATAGACATTGCCTACCCTACAACTCAGATAAATATTTATTATCTTGTTTTAATTTATTTTGATATCTCTATTTTATACACGAGTAATTACTCTCAATTAATAAAAAAAATCTTAAATCAGCTCCATCTGTCGCGTAACGGTGGTAACACGAAGTCTCATCGATACGTTCGCACCTTAGTCCGCGCATTTCGATCGCTTCGCGCTGCACTAGCGCCGCTAGGACCCTACGGGAGAGACACAAAATATTTGTGCCTAGATTATTATATTTTGTTTGGATGTGTGCCTCGTGACAGGCTCGTAGCACGCGTGTGCATTTTCTATTCGTACATGACACACACTGTCACAAATCACGCACACAACGCAAACTGAAGACATTGTCTTTTTAACATTTTAGATTTTACTACACGAGTTAACACGAGTTTACACGACGGAATACGACAATTGTGTAGGTACAAAAATATACGTGAATTATTCTGAGGCGCCATTTTTTTTGTTTTGGTTTGTTTCATGGTTTTGTGAATGCATTTTTATATTATTTCAACGTTGTTACTAGTGTGTAAAATGGAATAACTTCACTGTGAAAGTTTGGTGGTGGTTGTGTAGTTGTGTAGGTACAGACAATACTTAAAAAATGATTCCTTTTCAAAACTTTCTCTCGGCTTCAGTGAAAAAAGACTGATCGAGGATAGCCGCTAGATTTCAATCAATACAAACAAACCATGCGATTAGGTCGTAAGAGGTTGGTACAGTTCTGTTTTATTACATCAATTAAAGTAGAAGATTCGTGCTTTACGATTAAATGTGACGAGATTTTGTTGTAGGACCGAACCCGAATAAAATGCCTACATTTTGTTTAGGTTTCGGTACTCAATATAATAATCACCTCATCATCACATGAAAGGGAAAAGGGTAGGTGCTTGTAATACCTACTTCTAGTAAGTTGTGAACTTGAGATTATTTGATTGGTAAAAAAACACATTAGGTAAGTACCTAATTGTTCCTTGTTTAGTAGATTGCAAAACGTTTTTCTTCTACGCATATTATTTTTAACCCTGTTTTGAGTTTCTATCGTAAAATCGATTTAAAAAAATTGAACACATCTGTTCGTACCTATGATGGTTTGATCTGTATTCTTCTGCAAATTTTCTAAGTTTTTTCTTTACCTACTCTTGCTAGGGGACGGGAAACGCCGAAACGTTAGAGAGCTTATTATAATGTAGGTAGGAGGTACATACCTACCTACTCTGTGACGCGGGCCTGACGCTTGAGTATACAGCGGTTGTTCTGTTTACCTTTCCTACTATTTTCAAATAATATAATCGCCTGAAACGAGGCATTACATCGATACAGACCTATTCATATTTTTTCTACGGCAGCAAAAAAACAAATTGATAAATTCAGTCAATCTAGGAATCATAAAATTTGAGGTGGCAAATCACGTAGGTACAGTCATCAAAAGAGATAGGTATGCAGGTCATCGGAAAGACGGAAATGGTTGAAGTTGACTTAGAAACCGATGGATGTTTTCGAATGTTTAATTAAATCATTGAAATGTTTATTCTCTATTAATTTTATTTTATTTTATTCAAAAACATCCATCGGTTTCCAAGTACCTAAACTTTAACTATATCTGTCGACCCTGCATACCTATTTTTTTCTGCCTACCCTGTCTAAAAACTCTGTGCACGCCCCTGTGAAGCAGAGTACCATAGGCTTCTTCGTTCTAGGCCGCAATGCAATTCTCAGGGCCTTTTTACCCTTTTCTAACTTTCTAAAATACATATTTCTACCACAATCTATACTAATATTATAAAGCTGAAGAGCTTGTTTGTTCGTTTGGTTGAACGCGCTAATCTCAGGATCTACTGGTTCGAATTGAAAAATTATTTTTGTGTTGGATAGTCAATTTATCGAAGAAGGCGAAGCCGGGTCGGGTCGCTAGTGAATTATATTTATCCTTCGCTGTACTTCCAGAAATATTTCAAGACCAAAATTAGCCAAATCGGCCCAGCCGTTCTCGAGTTTAAGCGAGCAACGAACAACGATTCATTTTTATTATATAAAAGATTACGCTATTTTTTTACTACATTACATTTTCGTTTTTAACATTTTCAATGTTTTTTTTCTCGGGGCGCGGGGCCTCTGACCTATGAGGTGCCACAAGGCAGTTGCTTAATCTGCCTTAAGGATAATAGTTTAACTAAAATAGTTTAATAAAAACAGTTTCCCTTTCCAAGTGATTTTGCTACTCTGATTCCTCTTTTATTCCTGCTACAAATGAGATGCACATAAATACCTTATCAGCAGTAATTTCAGTGGTGTCCATCAGGAACGTGGGCAGTGGTATAGGCCCTGAAGCCTTCAGCGTGCGGTGAAGAGGCATGTAGTCGTTTGATATCAGAGATTCTAGCAGCTCCTTCATTGCCATGCGGTTTGGTGGACTGCTGACAATTATTAAGTAAATAAGTTAATTAATATGTAAATCAGACAACTAAGGCCACAATGTATTTTTTTTTACGTTTTTTATGTAATTTAATTGATTTTCTACATCAAAATAATTTAATATATCAAGTTACTATATTAAAATTATATGCACTACGAAAGATAATAATAATAATAACATGTGGGGACATTTCACACATGGCCATCTGACCCCAAACTAGAGAGACCCTGTACTATGGGTGTCAGACAGCTGATATACATACACAAATACATTTTCAATACATACATATAAAGATAAACAACACCCAGACACAAGGCGAACACAAGTGCTCAACACACAAATGTTTACCCTGGGCGGGAATCGAACCCGCAACACACTGTGCGCCAACCGTGTCGTCAAGATGCTTTAATATAATAAAAACTTAACATAATAAAAGCGCAACATAAGGCAGTGGATGCATTGGGGCGCCTGTGCCGACATTTTGAACGCATATGCATTCTCAAGTCTCATGATGTATATAACTGACTTCAAGCAGTAGGTTTCTATGGAGAAAAATGAGCATAGAACTCCAAAAAAACTCTTAATGTGTGAAGTGTGGAATTGTTTAAGATTTACACTACATATTGATGGACTGTGTTCGGTATGAGTCTGGGAGAAATTACCTGTTTAGAGTTTTGAGGTTGAACAGACTTGAAGTAGGCAGATTCTATAAAATCCTGGCTCAAATGAAGATGATGCGAAGAGTCTATTAAGGTTCCCGGCCTAAATATGACCAATGTGTATTTAGGGTACGATAGGACTAACATATGCAATGCGATTATAAATGCCCTTAAATAAATAAAGAGGAAAAAAAAAACACATTTAAAATCAATCATTACACATTTAGATCACACCATTCATATTGAATCTACCGGTACAGTGTGAGAACAACATTATATCATATCACGCCTGGATCAAAACAAGCTGTGGAGGTGAGTGTAATTTTAAATTAAACCCTGAAACCTTAGTAGTAAAGTTTAGAATAAAGGGATGATGTCCGCAACTTCAGAGAGTAGTCCTAAAGATGTTGCGGACTAACTTTAAGAAACACGATTGTGACATAGCTTGTTGCTGAGATGAAATTGTAATTAGATATTGAACATTTGTAATTAGTAAAATTGACCTCCAGGTTTTAGCACATATTTTGTGAATGTTCTTATTTGACACTTTCACTGTCCGCGAAGCAGACACAATAGGGTATTACACCCATTTTTGAAAAGTGTCTCAATGAAATTCTGTAGTGCTAATATGCCACCAAAAAAAAACACAAAATTTTTATTCAGTCGATAAGTGCCATAAAAATGCATCTAAATTTTAAATTTTCAAATTGCGCGCGTAGTTTGGCGAAAACGCCTCTTACTGGACGCCATATTGCTCAGCGTAAATGATGTCAGTTCGTTTTGTATCAAATGAGCTCATATTAAATATGATAATTGTATATCATTCAAAAATTATTAAAAGCATATTTTGTAATAGGTGTAATAATGAAAAAAATGCGTTGGTTACGAAAATAATAAAAGTACAAAGCCTATTTACGCCAATCGGTTGACTGACAGTTGACAATTTTTTGTTGACACAGCCGTATGGCGTAATAACATGGCCGCTACTATTTCACGGTGTTTTATAACAGATTAAAAATACTGAAAACTTTGAATTGAATTTAAAAAATTGTTTTGTTATTTTATGAACTAAAACTTACATTTTCGGACTGCTTTATGCCTAAACTGTAAATATTTACAGATTTTTTCTCCTATAGAGTAAAATACCCTATTCTTAAACAATTAACCTGAACCGTATGTGGCTCATGGGACTGGAAATGGGTTAAAGCATGTTTTAAAAAAGCATTACAAATTATCAAACCCGTCACTGAGAGGTATGAGTGCAGGTGCCGCAGCCCGTGCCATGGAGCTCATGTCCGCAATCCTCTCCGCTACAATCGTCTGCAATGAGGAGTAGTCAAACTCCAAATCTTTCGATGATACCTCAGTCAGCATCACTTGTTTGGCAGATTTCTTCATTAGCTGTAATTTAACGGAAAGTTGTATACCAAGTACAGTCACCAAAAGAGATAATATAAGGTTAAGGCAAAAGAGGCGGCAGAGAGGGTGAGGGAAGCAACTGCCTCGCTTCCCTCTAGGAGAAGACGCACCGAACGCCGGAGGGCGCTTAATGACCTCGGGCCTCCATGATTTGCCGGCCTGCGCGTGGTCGACTCAGGGGCAGTCCACCACCCGACCAGAACCAGGCCCGTGTAGGCGGCGCGCCGTGTTCCGCGCGCGCCACATTAGGCCGGGTACTCATTAGCGAACCGTAACCGTAACTTACGTGGTACAGTGACCAGGTTCTAGTGTGTACGCGTGTTATTTAGGCTCGCAGTTACGTCGCTCGAACGCTTTGACCAGAGTGTACTTATTTTGCGAGCTGTAACTGCGCCCTTTGATTCGCGGTAAAAACCGTCAATCGTCGGCTCGCTGTGAGCCACTCGTGTAGCGCTCGCAGCAGGTTTGCGAGCCACGTACACACTATGTTTTTTTGGTAACAGTAATGCATCGGTCACGGTCACGGCTCGCTAGTGAGTACCCGGCTTTATAGGATTCGGCGGCGTTTAGACCGCCGAGGTTGACGGGACCCGCCTACATCATTGGCGGGTCATAGCCTGGTGGGGGCGCGGTGCATGCGCGAGCGAATCCCGTACCCCCACCCATAGGTCAGTCGAGTAACACCGTGGTGGTTTTAGCCGGTAAGAGTCCGGCACACTCCGGATAGTCCATGAGGATTTCCCCACGTTAAAAAAAAAAGAGAAGATTGTGATAATCCCCACACTTTGCAGGCGTCTTGGGGATCCCAGTAAAGTTGTTAAGTACTTGAAAGCCGCTGCTACACCCTCGGGATGAAATAGGTGGGTGCTATTCTGGCCCGGACACCCCACGGGAAATATCTATCCATATCAGCCTATTGTCGACCACTGATGAACGTAGGCGTCTCCCAGAGATCACCATCCAACCGAATCCATTCATACTAATATTATAATGCAAAATTAACTGTCCATCTGTATTACAGTTTCATGGCTAAAAACTGTAACAATTTCGATAAAATGAAGTAACTTATTAAGAGTGTTAATTACAGAAAAGGACATAGGCAACTTTTTAATGCACAACATCATAGTCTGCACCCACAATAACTCACAATCACATTGACCAAGTCACAGTCAAAATCTAGTTTCTAAGTCAGAAATTGTGGCTCATGAATATGGTGTGATGTGAATAGTTAAGTTTAATAATTGGCAAGTCAGAAATATGATATCACTGTATTACTAATTTGTCTATTTGGCTTTACATTGCTTTACTGGCAAAGTAAAATGTAGAAGTTCAAGGCAAAAGACACCTCCCCAAATATTAATTGAATTCTACCTATCTATGACCCCCATTTGTCCCACACCTGGGCAAATGCGTCCCTTTTTCTACTAATTAAAGTATTAACATAAAAAAATATTGTTCATTAACACTTACATCTTTAATATTAACTGGCAGGAATCCATGCAGCTGTCCAATCAGTAGCCTCTCCTGTGGTGACAGAGGTAGCAAGCCAGGCTTGCCTTCTAGTAAGTGAAGGAATAAGGAGGCAAAAGGATTGTCTATTTTATAAACATCAAACAGGATTGCTATGGCGACCACTCGCTGACCAGGCAGGGAAAGGTCCCCACCTGTTATTAATGAGGATAGCAGTAGACATACTGAAATAAAAAAGTTTTTGTTTTGATCATACTTTTTATAGCCTAATTTTCGTCCTACCTCCTTCCCTTTCTCCTTTCAACCCTGAGTGATCTAGTGCGATCTTTTACTTCAGATGAGAAACTTATTAGATTTATATAACTGTAAGTTATTACAAATAAGAAGTTAATGAAAACCTGCTAAACTTACAATTAAAATGGTCTGATTTAGGAAACTTCTTCTGCACTTGAGTGCATATAGAATCTAGCGTTTGTTGGTCTACTGTCTGCTCTGAAAATAAGCTGTAAATAATAACAAAATATTAAAAATGTATGTCACTTGCACGTCTTGTCATTTAAAATTAAGAGGTTAGGTTATAACATGAATGTTAACTTACTCTAATATGTATTTACTATTTTCATTTACTAGATGTTGTGACATTTTGGCTAAATATCGTTTAATTAACCACTATTATTATAATGTTTATCTGAAAAATGATTTATTTTCAAAACATTTAAACGTCAAACATTTGTCAAAATTTGACATTCATTAAATTTAAGGTTTGAGTGTTTGTGTTTGACAAGAAATACAGATTATAGCCAATGCTGAATTATCTAAGCCTTAGAATATTATCCTAAGATCTAAGCCTTTTTTGTTGTTAAAAACGATATCACGATTCTTTCACTAGCTAGGAATCTATAAGTCTGCTAACAATAATTAATAATCTAAGCGTTACTCGTAACCACCTAGGCCACCCAAATCACCCAATGTGCAATGTCCCAACCTAACTTGCCTGGCTTCACATAATCTTATCCTAATCCCCACCTACAGACCAGTCAACCTTCTCAAAGTCTCAATCAAGTCTCAATGATATATATAGACAACGTCTAGGTTTTCTTTTTTACAGTAATGTATTTTCATTTGAAATCGAAGTGAGCTTGATATTGGTTTGGAAAGAAATAGTCCGAATATTTATTCTAACTACCGAAAAGTTACAAAGTGACTACTTGCTAATTTACAAAATGACAAGTATGCCTGCTGCATTCGACTAGAGACTAGACCTTTGTTATTTGAATAGGAATCAATGAATAAACAAATGCACAATAATATTAGCTAGTGGTTAATTTGTTATCAAAGAGTGCACCTGAGATTAGTTGTTTTGATTGTTATCTTATCTAGAAGAAAATAAATATAAATTTCATAAACAAAGAATATTTTACCATAGGTACTTATCTACGAAAACGTCGTAAATATTTGAAAAGGACTTATTGCTTTTTATTTCTGGTCTGTCTGGTCATAATAGAAAACATGTTCTGTCTGCTTACTTCTACCAGAGGCCAAACCTAGCAGCAACTTTGCAGCAATTTCTACTGAGAAAATACGGATCACAAAGTCGCAATAAACCTATCCTAAATTCAGTTAACGTCGTCTTTGAACTAGCTTAACTAGTTCAAAGACGACGTTAACTAACGTTAAGAAAGAAAGGATTGATAATCCATCACTTTTTGTAACAGTAAATGAGATTCTCATGATGCCCCGGGCCTAATACGCTTAGCAATCTTTTTGTCACAGTTTGCTTAAGGCTGATCTAAATACTTTGATGGTCTTATCTCAACATTTGGTGTAGAGATTGCGACACAGATTTTAACCACAGAATTATTGTTAATACAGTCGAAATCAGTACCAATTTTATAAAAAAAAAAATATTTGTTATTTTCCTCGACGATTTAATCTAAGCTCTTGCTGGCATAATCAAAATCGAATCATGTCTTACTACGATTCTTGAAGGATAGATAAGATTTCGGTTTCAGTAAGTGATGCAATCTACAACCGTACCTTCTCGCGTACGCCTCTCACATCTGGAGTGAGGCCATCGAGAAATATGGGGAAGCGCTTGCCGTCTCCTTGGACATCTCGAAGGCCTTTGATAGGGTATGGCATGATGGCCTAATTAGCAAGCTTCCATCTTTTGGCTTGCCCGCTGGTTTCTGTGTATAGATTTCGGATTTCCTGAGAGATCGTTCAATACGAGTAATCATTGATGGCTGCTCGTCTGTTCAAATGGCTATAAATGCCGGGGTCCCTCAGGGCTCGGTACTCTCTGCAACCCTTTTTCTGCTGCATATTAACGATTTGCTGAAACCCGGTACCATTGGATACGCAGATGACAGCACAGTTGTAGAGAGTTACATATCCAGCGCACGTGCCAGTGCGGCTGAAATCCGGACTCACAGGGAGTCCATGGTCAAGCGCTTAAACTTGTCCCTCAAGGCTGTCTCCGATTGGGGCGATGCCAATCTGGTCGAGTTTAATGCAGCCAAGACCCAGGCGTGTCTTTTCTCTGCCAAGAAGAGGCCTTTCAATCTGGCCCCTACTTTCCGAAATGTATCCGTTCCGATCACCGACCATCTTGAGCTTCTTGGCGTTACTTTGACGTCGAGTCTCAATTTTGGGTCATACATCGAGTCAAAGGCCCAACTAGCTGCCAAAAAGCTAGGAGTCCTCGCAAAGGTGCGAAAGTACTTCACGTCGGAACAGATGCTGAACCTATACCAAGCACAAGTTCGATCGTGCATGGAGTACTGTTCGCACCTCTGGGATGGATCTGCCAAGTACCAGCTGGAGGCGTTGGAAGTTATTGAAAGACGTGACAAGAGGCTCATAGACAACGACTTCCTGGTTAAGGCTAAGCTCCAAAGCCTTGAACACCGCCGCGCCGTTGCCAGCCTATCGGTCTTTTATCGGGTACATTTCGGAGAGTGTGCTTTGGAATTGCACAACTTAATTCCCCCATCCCCATTCCATCACCGGACGAGCAGGGATACGGTGAAGCGTCACCGCTATACGGTTGAAGTTCCACGGTCTCGAACCAAGCGCTTTGACTCCACATTTATTGTGCGAACTGCCAGACTGTGGAATTCACTGCCCGCCTCTCTATTCCCCGATACATATAATCTGGGTATCTTCACGGCACGAGTGAACCGGTTTATTCTAGGCAAACGTGCTCCACCTTAGGCCGCATCATCACTTAAGATCAGGTGAGTTGCGGTCAAACGCAAGCCTACAACAATATAAAAAAAAAACTATGTGTTCCAGTTCCGGCGAAATTACAGGCTCTAAGTCAAGTCATTTCAGTTTTGATATCCATAGATGACGGCGACCACAGCTGACCATTTCGTGGGCTGTGCGGACTAGTGCCGGCCCGCCAGTGTGGGCCACTTCTCGGGACAGGGGGAGTGAGGTGTTAGACTCCCCCCCGCACGTCTAAGAGGGGCGCGCTTGGAACACTACGCGCTGCCACCTCGAGTCCTGATGTATGTGGGGGGCGACAGACGTCCCCGAGTCTGCCGCCCCTGGACCCATTTAGGGGGGCCGGAAGAGGGTGTTGTGGGAGGTTAAAATCTCCCTCTCCCTTTCCACAGCCTCCTTCTGCGACATGACCGTTTCGCAGAAGGAAACCACCGAGCTGCGTCCAACCTGGCCCAACCCACTGTCTGACAGCCAACAGCCTTAGGCCGGCTTGGAAAAACAAATGCCCTTAAGTTCACAACAACAGCTCCTGTACTTCCATCATCCAACGTCAGACTATTACTTAGTTCACTTTTAAATGAAACCACTCACTAGGTATTATAACACTATAATAGTTTCAAACAATATTTCAGTAAAGGGTACATTAAAAATCACGAAGCGACTGGGTCATCAATCTATTATATCCACTCTACATCTTCCGGCATACTGCACGCTGTCGCCACACTCACTATCTATAACTTTTCAGCCATCTGTTTTGCTAGCATTGTGCCTCACCAAATAAAGTTGTGACCCCCAATCAATTTGCAAGAGGCGTTACATCCGGAACGTCAAGGTTTGGTTTAAATTGCAAAACTGGTGATTTTCAATGGGATTGGTAACATGACATGAGAAAAACAGATAATATTAAGTAAATTCGATAAATGTAGAATACCTACCTAGTTCATTGCTACTAAATTCCTACAATAATTCAATTCCAAAGAAAATTTGTGTACAAAAGAATCTATTTCAACCACAATTTGTCCGAAGCGTAGCATATTCAATGTAAGTATCTTTGACCTACTCTACTCTTAGCTATTTAGCACACACACATAGTGGTAGCATAGGTACATTTCCAAAGCTAATATCTTAGTAATAAACACATGTGTAAACTGTTACATATGTATACTATTTACTATACATAACAAAAATACCTGTAGGAGTTGAGAACAAAACCGTTCATTTGAAATAAATGACCAAAACCGTTATCAACGAAATAAATAAAAAAAACTGTAATAATCGCGTACGTTTCACATGACTTGGCGAATATATTGTAGGTAGTTATCATCAAAACGCTAATTGTAAACGCACACTTTTTTTATCATACCAGTTTCTTGTCCTGATAAGATTACAGTGTCATATGGCTTACAACAGCGCCACCTCTACAGCTTTATGTGAGCGTACCTTGTAAATACTGAACGACTTACAGTGAGAATGTAAAGAAATAAACGTTAGGAAGTGATGGTGCAGTGTATTATTGTTTTTTATTGTGCAAAATGATACAACATCCTTCCGTTTCCGTCATGTCCATACAAAATAACATGCAAAACGCAAGACCCATGGATAGCGGCGGAGAAAATCCTCAAAGGAGTAGATCTGCGTCTTGGTCATTGCGGCGCATGCAAAATGGCTTATCCAGACATGAACCAAGATATTCACTACCCCATCAGGTATAAAATAGTCTTAGGTACTATTGTTGTTGGATTAAGATTGCAATATTTAGAAATGTTTAATCTTTGACACCATTAAACGAAGGTGATAAGGAAGACTGAAGATGTTTTTAAGCTTCTGACAATAAAACGAGATACAAAATATCACTGTTGGGACCATGTTAGTACGTGCTTACTCATGATATTGCCCTTGATATTGTGCGAGCACTGCTAGTCCTACCCCACCACTACTAGGTAGTTTAATTCATTTTTTAGGCCACTCTTGAACAAAGAAACTATAGTAACTAGGGATCCAATAATAGCATATTATTAGAAATTATAACATGATGTATTTATTTTGTAAATAAATAAAACCGCTAAACTTGATAACAACATGTCGAGATTTTGTCTTTCTGCGTAAAATGAAACGTAATGCGCAAATGAATCACTTGAAAATTATGAGCGCTTCTGTGCTACCAATTTAGAATTATAGGCATTAGTACTATTTGTCTTACCGATAATTTGGTGAGAGCGAAGAATATGACACAAATTTGATGCTCTAAAATTATGTGTGGACTGGAATGCGCGACTAACTGTCATGCACAGCCTGTCACAGAAAATAATTATTATCCCCCGTGATATTTTAGTTTTTTTATTTGTGTATCACGTATTTCTAGATAATTGTTGCAGTTTTGGTGTTTAGATTTTTATATTGTCACCTTAACAAGTGTTACTGATGTTGATAAACTTTAGTAGACTCCGTAATATATTGACGAACAACAATTAGAGGAACGTGTCGCTATTATTTTACAAACAGTTGTTTTCAACCGATACGTCGCTATAGGAATGTGAATCGTGTCTTATTTTATTTAATTATTAGTATATTTTCACATGGGTGATGGCTTGGCAGTCGGACACTCGTGTAAGTTGCTAAATCTGTAATTTCTTAATTGGTTGTAACTTATTTTCCTTACGAGTTCTTATTATTTATCGATAATACATACATGTCCTTGTGCACGATTAACATTTTAATGCGTTTTATTTTGCGGAACGGGGTGATTTAATTTATTCATTTACGTTTTTGTATGACAATATTGTGTTATGAAGTTTGGTCATACAGTGGTCAGCAAAGTTTGTGTTGGTGGAGGAAGGCTGGTCCACAAAGAGGTTTGCCCTTCAACTTAGCGCTACGTGCATAACGCAGCTAATATTAGTTCTATTGATACTACATGTTTTTTTGTGAGACCATGTTTTTTTAGGCTGTGAATATTGTGTAACTTTGTTGAGAATTAGTCATGTTCCTTCATGGTTTAAAGAGTCACGAAACCTTTCCATAAACATGTGATGAATGCCCACATTCATAAACTTATGTTTCTTACATTTGTTGCCACTTTGACAAAACATGTCATAACTTTTAGTTTGTTTGCCTTCAAATTTTCAACACTCTTATCACATTGTAAATTTGAATATTCATTGTCATGAATATAGTGTCAAACTTTTTCATGTATGTGCAAAGATGTTTCTAAAGATAATTCAAATTCAGACAGTTCAATGATCTCTCAGTATCATAAACTGGAACCTAGGCTACTTGTAAAATTACAACATAAGATTCTTACTGGATTATTGTTAAAATCTCAGACCAAACAGAGATATTGCTAATGAAACAGGCATTATGGAGTTTAAGAGGGGACATACAAGGTTTTACCACACACACACAAGTTCCAGTTGATCATATTATGTCTTTCTTATGTCAAATTCCATACATAAAATGTCATTTTTAACAGTTCTGTTTTATCTAAACAACTTATAACATAGTAGTAGAGATAGAGTTTGAGAAAAGGCAAATTTTGATTAAGATTGGGATATGTCCTTACATATCCCAATCTTAATCAATATTTGCCCTTTCCAGCAACTTACCATTTATCTAAATCCCATCTCTGACTGCTGTACTGTTTATGGTAACTTAGTTTTACGAAGTTAGTAAGGCAGCATCCTTATGTTTTTAAAACCATAAACTAATCGCCAGTGTATAAAGGCTATACTGGGCCAGGACCGGTAGTCGGTACTATAAAAAAGATTTTTATTCCATACAATTCAAACTTAAGAATATAAAAGTTCTGCCACATTTGAATTATGATTGTACAAGCACTAAGCAGTAGATAAGAAACAGTATAAAGAGGTCAGACAAACCACAAAGAAATAAAAATAATATATAACAAAAGAATACTTTTAGTATTATTATATTGGGCTACGTTCTGCAAATCTACGACTCAGTCTGTATTTTGCATACAAGTAAGAATACTCACACAGATTTAGTTTCACCTTTACTTTTGTTTATTCATTTAGTTAAAGGATGGCAGTTAATTGACTTCACATGTGATATTTAGCATTATATTTAAACTAGCTGACCCGACAGACGTTGTCCTGTCGTTATCTACCTACTTACCTGCCTATTTACCTACCCTACACCTACCCTACACGTACCCTACACCTACCCTACACCTACCCTACACCTACCCTACACCTACCCTACGCCTACCCTACACCTACCCTACACCTACCCTACACCTACCCTACACCTACCCTACACCTGCCCTACACCTACCCTACACGTACCTTACACGTACCTTACACGTACCCTACACCTGCCCTTCACCTACCCTAAACCTAAAAAAAAAAAAAAAAGTATCCTATGTCCGTCTCCTAGTTTTAAGCTACCTCCCCACCAATTTTCATCCAAATCGGTTCAGCCGTTCTCGAGTTATAAGTGTTGTAACAAACACGACTTTCTTTTATATATATAGACTAGCATTTACCTGCGTCTTTGCCTGCATAGATGTCAGTTATCACAGATGCGGACGAACATGGGCACTAAAGGGCCTTTGGGCCTTTCTTGAAGTTCAATTAATTTAATCAAAATTAGTTCAGTAGTTTCGCTGTGAAAGAGTAACAAAAAACTTCCACATTTATAATTCTAGTATGGACACACAAAATTTACAGTTCAGCATAGGAATAATTATTTGTTATACAAGAGTGCAAAGTTGCTTTTTAACCGCGTGTTCAATTTTGATGACCGAGCAAGCGAAGGATTCTAAAATTGAATCACGAGCGCAGCGAGTGATTCAAAATTAGAATCCTGAGCGTTAGCGAGGGAATCAAAAGAGCACGAGGTGAAAAATCTTTGCACTCGAGTGCAACACGTAACTTTTCATTCCACCTCAGCGAGGAAATGACTAAATGCAAAAAAAAAACGTTTACAAAGTCTGAGTTTTTAACAAATTAAAAAAAAGTTGTATGATATATTCGGCACCATAGAAGTAGCAGTAAATAGGTTTAATGTTTTTTTTTAATTCACAAACTTAATGCACACGATGTTCTAAATTCAATTTACTTTATCCTCTAGAGAATAAAAACGGCTTTTCCACTCAGAAATTGAAGATAAATTTACTTTATCCTCTAGAGAATAAAAACGGCTTTTCCACTCAGATATTGAAGATTAAAAATACTCTTTCCGAGATGGTGGGATGAAAAATATTTTATTCATTTGAAAAAATAGTATTCTAGGCAGTTGTTATTGAGACAGGTGCCAATTCTGTTGTGCACGAACTAAATTAATTTTAAGCTATTTATATCTCTTTCTCTCCAATGAAACAAGAAAGAGACATATATTAATAAGAGCTGTCAATTTAAGTTGATCTAAAATGTTCATACAATATTAGTTGTCATTTCAGAATGTATTGATTAAAAACACGACGAAGTTCGGAGAAAAACTAATTTGACATCTCTAACTTAGTCCTTGTCTGTCGCCGTCCTTTTCTTCAGCTGCCTGATAGTAAGAGATGCCAAATGCCTAATTTTAATTTAGTTTGTGAACAAGGGAATGGCACCATTTTTAAACATATATTGTGTTGGGGTTGTAATGCCCAACAGTGAAAATGTTATGTTATAGTTACGTAAACTTGTTAAGGTATGTTATGTTATGTAAATGAGTAGACGAAAGACTCCCTTGATGGATTTATTGCTACTGAATATTATTACATAATTGTTCCACTTAAATGCTATGTACAGAAATGCACAGCTAAACAATAACGATGTGCATTATTAAATTATGAAGTACAAACTACCACAAAGGTCAATGTACAGCGTAGCTCGTACATATTGCTTAGGTTTTCCCCCTAATATCAGGAATATAGTTACACTGACCCTATACTTAGTGTACTTACAAAAGTATTATTATTATGAAAGTTAGGATAATGGCTAGGACGTCATTAATTTGCCATTTTATTTATTGCTCACGATTGATTACATTGATTGCATGAGAAATGTTGATTTATAAATGAAAATATGACTTATTTAGTTTGTAACCAGGATAAACAAAATTAATAATTCGCAGCAAATTGTACTTACATATTACCTACTAATTAGTAAACTGAGTCATAGTTATTTTTCTATAAATAATTTACATTATGCACTAGCGACCCGCCCCGACTTTGCATGGGCCTATAGCCTTCCTCGATAAATGGACTATCCAACACAAAAATAATTTTTCAATTCGAACCAGTAGATCCTGAGATTAGCGCGTTCAACCAAACCAACTCTTAAGCTTTATAATATTAAGTATAGATTTGTTGTAGGAAGTAGTTACAATAACTGAATAAGATTTCGTTTTCTGACTACATTTTATCAGTTTTCATAAAAAGGAGGTGTAAAGCATAATATAAGCATATATTCACAACTTTGTGTGTAATATTTATTGAAAACTAAACAGCCGGGGCCTTTAAAAAAGCTAAATGTTTATTGCAAAATATTGCTGCAACTACCAGAACAGAAGAAGTCACTGTTACGAAATTGAAAGAGGGGGGGGGGGGGGTTAGTCTACAAGGTCCATTTTTGTAATAATTAATACTTCCGCAGTAATAATTAATAGTTGGTGGCTACTTCTTTAGTAGCCACCAACTGCCTGTAAATTTTGCCGCACTTGGCCCCCCTTATCTAAAGCCCTGCAAGGGGTCACTATTACGAAAGGTCAAAATAATCATTAATTAATACAAATAAAAACATCCAATAGTTACTCTTGACAATCCATTCATCATCATCATGTCACTGCTGGTCTTAGGTCTTCCCCAATGGGGGGTTCAGCCGTGATCGCCATGCTTGGCTGATGCATATTGGCGATCGCAGTAGGTGTTATAGTACTCAAAAGGACGCCGTAGCCCATCTCCCTCTGTCGCCTTCTACGACACCCACGGGCAGAAAATGGGGTAGTGCTATTCCCGGCCGGGACCACACCACACGACAATCCATTTGTCACAATTTACAGCACCTTATTAGGGGTGACAAGGGTGATCTATAAAAACCTTTTGTAAGACTTATTACTGCTGTCTGCCCCTATTTCATTAAAGTCCCTTAGGTGTAAGTTTTTATGTCTGGAAAAGCAAGCTGCTAATTTAATTACTTAGGAACCATTGTTTCTGTCTCTATGTAGTAGATCAATTTGTTACTAATTACTGTAGGTTAATTACATTCAAGTTAAAAGAATGTCTCTTTTTATACTAGATCTATATGACGGTGGTGTACTTTTATTAAATAAAGCCAAGCGTCTAGTCGACTCTTCATGTGACCCGAGGACTGACCTATGTTTCAGCCAACCAATCAGCATTGCCATACAATGTGGCAATGCTGATTCCTTGAATGTTTGAATTCTGAACTCGAGAACGGCTGGACCGGTTTTCATGGTTTTTGATTTGTTGTATTGGCTCCGTCCCGAATAGCAGAATAACTATTACAAACATTAGAAAATTGACGAAAAAAAATGTGTAAAAGAAAAAAACATTTTCCCATACAAAATCTTCATGGGTTTTGTAATTGTCAAACATTTAATGTTCATCCCGCTGATACGGTAAACTCTTCTTCAAATTAAAGAACGTATTTAAAGTTAGGTAGGGTAGCTAGGTTAGGGTAGGTAGGTAGGTAAGTAGGGTAAGGTAGGGTAGGGTAGGGTAGGATAGGGTATGGTAGGTAGGTAGGGTAGAGTAGGGTAGGGTAGGATAGGGTATGGTAGGTAGGTAGGGTAGGGTAGGTAGGTAGGGTAGTGTAGGTAGGGTAGGTAATGTAGGGTATTTATTATTTATTTAATAATTAAAGGTAAGTAGTTTGGTAGGGTAGATATTATATAGGGACAACACAACGCCAGTAAATAGTAAATAAATAAATAAGACGTCAGATAAAAGAGTATTCTTTATTTTAGAAATAATTTTTTTTTTTTTTTGCAAATGTTGTGTGCCAAGCCCGTGTTGAATTAATGTACAGACAGCGTCATCAACTGCTTACCCTTTTCGCATTAAAATTTCTTCGGATAAGGGGTAAGCAGTTGATGACGCTGTCTGTACTTACGTTCTTTTTATATATTTTTTTTATATAAGCGCTGCTATGGAAATAATCAGAGAATATTATAAATTTTGGAAATATTTTCTACTATATTCATAATCGTGTTTTGTCATCCGGCTGATGTTCTTGAAAGAATCATTTGGGCCAACGTTGTACGACGTTTTATGATGGATGGCGGGCGATAATAAATACAAATATACATACAACTCTAACATCAAAACATACTTCAACACCACATTCAGTTTGCACTATCAAAACGCTGACATTTAACTTGTTTTTAAATTATTATCTCATATTAATTACCTACTATTGTGGTTAGTCATCCGAACTGCACACAAATTAATTAAAACGTTGATTATTTTTATTTCCAGACTGATGAGAACAGCTTCCTACTACGGCTGAGGGTTGTAGGGGCTTACTCATTGGCTAAAAAGGATATATTTGGTGCTAGGTAAGTTCCTTTTTACTTTTATTATTTTTTAAGTCGACCTCCACAGCGTTGGTATCTCTTGCCCTGGTTTAACGTAGTATCTGCGGGACTTAATTTTTTTAGGGTTCCGTACCTCAGAAGGAAAAAACGGAAACCTTATAGGATCACTTTGTTATCCGTCTGTCTGTCAAAACCCTTTATCTCGGGAACGCCTGGAGGTATCGAGTTGAAATTAAAACCATATACTGAAGTCTTCACTCCCTTGAAGCTGTGAAAAAATTAAACTTCTAAGTTAACGTGAAAAAATGATGCGGCCCTTTATGCCGCATATAACGTATATGTCGATTATCGACACTCTCAAGGGAATCAATATTTATAGGGTAGGTACTTCCTGTTGACGTAGAACTACGAAATTTAGCAAATAATCTCTTCCTATACTACAAATACAGGGAAAAGTCTGAAAACTATACATTTATAATTAAAACCGTAATGAATCATCGAGGTATGCGCGGTCATAATAGTATGGGTGACCAAACCACGGAATTTGAACGGAACCCTCGGTGGGCGAGTCCGACTCGCACTTGTCCGGTTTTTTTTTATTATCTTAATGCGGTTATGGTGTCGCTGCGACCAGGGTTGATCTATTGTGATCGCCGCTTGTGTTGGTTAGAGATCGCCACCAAACCTGCAGCTGTGATGAACTGCAGTATCTGCTTTGGGGCAATCCACGATTTCATCCGGGCTTGCGCTTGTGAATGAGTGCTCCGCATGTCCCCAGAAGATGAAGTGGCGTTTCATCAGCTTCCTTACAGCGCCTGCAAGTTCGCGTATTACTTAGCCCAAGGTTCCAGACATGTTACACTCGAAAGCACTTATCAAAGCCTATGACAGAAAGCTTAGTAACCAAGTCCTAGCACTCAGTAGGAACAACCTGCGCATTGTAGCTAGAGCCACTATAAGACATTGCTGCTTAAACAAACACATGTTTCACCTGGGGTTAAGTGATACGCAAACCTGCAGTCGCTGTAATGAGGCTGATGAAACGCCACTTCACCTTCTGGGGGAATGCGGAGCACTAATGCACAAGCGCAACAATCATCTGGGAAAATACCTGTTAAGCCCGGATGAATTAATGGAGATCGCCCCAAAGCAGATCCTGCAGTTCATCACAGCTGCAGGGTTTGGTGGCAATCTCTAACCAACACAAGCGGCGATCACAATAGACCAGGGGGTCACGTCTGCTATTTTTGTAATTTCGTCATTCCAACACGATCCCATTGTCATTTTGCTTAAAGTTCGTAATCTGCTAAATTCATAATGGTCGATCATTGGTCGGTCGAATTAAAAGCAATGACTGCACAATGACGTTCTAATGGTACCTACCATTAGAACGTGATCAAAGAAACTGTAAAAATTTTAGCAACTTCAACTTTCTGACTAACTGACCCACTCCTTGACAATTCAAAAGTGCCTGTAAATGGTTTAATTAAAATAAATGTTTTGAATCCAAATCCAGTCCGTTTTAGTGGACAAGAATTTGCGAACTAAGTAACTAACAACGTTTGCCGAGTAAGCCACCCGGCAAACGTTGTTATGCCATATAAAAATAAAACATAGCCTACGATCTACTCTCAGACATACATACCAAATATACACACAAAATTTCATAAAAATCGGTAAAGCCATACTTACATTTTTTTTTCTTTATTTATTTAAGGGACTTTGAGCCGTTGCTCAACTATGCCTGTCCCATAGACATACTTCTTGGTCAAACCTTTTCGGACCAGTTCCATAACAAACACTATGACACCAGATTTTTATAGATTAGATGTAGTGATGATCTCTGCCCCTTTGTTGAATACAGTACTTTTTACATTCAATAAAGTACTAACCGTGTTGCGTCTATCATCAGTGAATTTGCGATAAAAGTAGACATCGTGATTAGGTATCAAAAGAAAAATGTATTATTGTATTCAATCAGCAGGCAGATAGAGAGTATACAGTATAGTGACATTGCAAAAAGAATCATGGCAGGATTTGTACAAAAAACATAAAGATGTTTAGAGAAGTTGAAGTTCTATTTTTATACTCTTGGGTCCCTAAAGAGTATCTTCAGGCATTTAAGAAAACGACCAAATCTCATACAATATTTTGATGCTACAATTAGTGCAGTGGCTCACCGATTGGCTGCTGTACTGCGTGTCGCGGGTTCGATTCTCGTACAGAACATGTATTTGTATAGCTTGGTCGTTGTTCCGGGTTTGGCTGTTAGTGTATGTTAGTTTATTTGTTTGAAACATACCCACGGCGGTGTAGGCAAGACTCTCCTTTCACAGTTCAGCTCTAATTGGTCTGCCCTAATTTGTTTGATAATAAAATATTTCCTTGCCTTTATCACTCAGTGATAACGTAGCTACCAATTGGCGTAAGAATTTTCATAATCAAACTAGTATAGTTCCGGAGATAAACAAACTCTTCCTTTTTTTTAATCTTTTGTCAGCTGTAACTATAGTACCTATAGATTTTACCCTTCATCTCTGTGTAAAGTTCCTTCAAGTTTATTTCTTCTTCTTTTCGAATCGATGGTTTTCCAGCTGTAGGTAGCCTCATTTATTGCAGCATTAGTGGCGTTTTTAATGTCCTCTAAGGTGCAGGTGTTGGGGCACTTTGGAGACCGTAGTGAGTGGGCCATTATCTGGTCAGGATCACCGCACTCACACTGGGTGTCGGTGGGATCTATTATCTCCCATTTTGCTAGATTGTGTTTGCAGCGGCCTACCTGGGTGCAAGTTGCCTACCAAGTTTCTTTCTAACTATAGTAGATACCTATCTGTTTTCTGTGATCTGCATCTTCACTCACACTGACGTACTGAAATTTCACAGTTACGCGCGAAAATTAGACCGAAGTAACTTCTCGGGAAATCTGAAATTTAGTTTCAAGATATAATCAGAGGATTGTAAATACTTGTATTATCAGTTCGTTTAGCGAAACGGAAGCGGATCTTGATGACTCATTACTCATTGTAAAAGTATTTTACAGTTATGTGTCGTGACTAATCGTAGTTCGTACTGCTTATCATTAAAATTTAATCTTTGAAGTTTTTGAGCATTTGAGAAATCATGAAAGGAGACTCCCTAAGCGCGGTTAGTCATGAACTAAAGCGGTTCCATACCTCCGGCGCATCCTGCCTAAGCGTCAAGTCTGCTATTACAATAGTGTCAGAATGGTCTATCATTGATTTCATCATTGTTGATTTTGACAAGTTTGGTAATCTACTAATATAATCGCGTCATTATAACTTTCCAATGGTCAACCACTGACACGCCATTGAAAGAAATGATATAGAATGGTAATCTCGTACAAAATGACAAATGAATGACTGACTTAGGCGGTAAACTGCAAAAATTTTGACAGTTCCTGTTGATCAGTGACCTACCATTAGAACGTCATTGTGCAGTCATTGACCGACCAATGATCGACCATTATGAATTTAGCAGATTACGAACTTTTATCAAAATGGCAAAAGGATCGCGTTGGAATGACGAAATTATAAAAATAGCAGACTTGGGCTGTATCAATGTCCTGTGGTGCCGAGATTGGATCAGCTTGCAATCACTACAAATGTACCAGACAACATTGCCTTGATCGTCAATTGTCACCAAATTGATGAACGCCAGAGATCACAATGACTCATCATTTTATTAATATTAACTCCGTCAGTCGGTCAGTTATATTAGTTGTGATTTTAATGTACTTATTTGGAGCAGGAAAGTGAAGGAAATAGGTAGGATTGTCTAACGTCATTGTTTGCTTAGTTTTTCCTTAACTATGTTGGGTTCGTTTCCAGTCTAGCCGATGCAGCTGAATGTTTACACGTAAAGACGTTGGCCAGAGGGTTGCCACCCGTACTTTATAATAAAGTATTGTACGTTATTTCGGATAGACGTACTTTATACTTTATGAGCGGAATAAAGTACGTGAAAATACTTTATTTTACCTATTTGGACTTTACGAAGTTTTATTCAACAAAAGAAACAATAAAGTTAACGATTTCAACCTCTTCTTTAAAAAACAAAAAGACAACGCCTTTCAAAAGTAAAAAAATAACTTTCAGTTCGGAAGTCGGTGGCATGGCAATACAAAACTACAAAACAGAACCAAAGTTGACTCACGTTTTTTTTGTAAAACTGTTTTTTTTTGTAGAATGGATCGCATCGATAAAACCTTGATCCATAAAAATAATACTTTATCCGCAGATGCTGTACTTTATTTTATTTACCCTAGAAAGTAAATATACTTTATTTGCTTCAAAAAAAGGTGGCAACCCTAGCTGGCTGTCATTCGTAGATCTTTAACAGTCGTTATGGGTAGTCAAAAGCCAGAAAGTCTGACAAGCACTCTTACCAAGGGGTATCGTGTTACTCAGTAACTGGGTTGTGGAGGTCAGGAATTCGGTCCATGTACAACACTGGTGTTCAGCTGCATCCGGTTAGACTGGAAGATGACTTCAACATAGGAAAAGGCTAGGTAGATGACATAATCAGCTACCTAGCATTTTCATTTAAATTATTTTAATTTATTGATTATCGGGAATCCCCTTCCGGACGACCCCGGATGCCCTCTAAACTAGGACAAATTTATTTAATTCCGGGGAATCCCGCCAGCCATACATAAGCGGACCTTATCGTTTAAGTAAAGGTCGCTGCATACGTAACGTCTTTTTATCTAGACGGAACGGGACGTGAAGTTTTGGAAATATCGTTTCATAGAAAATGCAAACGAAAGAGCATACGTCACGTATGCACGGACGGGACGGGAACGTAGCACGCGCGGGGAGGAAAAAATATCGTTGGCGACGATGTCCAGAACGTCACGCCCCGGGCCAGTAGCGTAGCATGGACTAATATAGACGTGGGCGAAGTCGTATCAGCGAGGCCCCTTTTCTTTCGTTCCCAAGATCTACCCAATAGATCTATCCTACAAAAATTCTATGACACGTCACGACATGTGCTACCTTTAGGGCGCGTTTAACAAGCCATTTAGGGTAATATTATGTGAATATTCGGGGCATCCACCGGCGGCCATAAAGATCATATTTTCAGTTTTTTGGATATTGTATACCAGGTTATGTGCCCCAGTATAGTCCTCACATACTCGTAACAACTCTCCGAGACCCCTCACCTTTGGGCTCAGCAGCACCATCGTCCGCGTAGCTAATGTTAAGAGCCCAAAGAACCCAAGAGGCTACTTGCGAGCCCAAAACGTGCTTTTTTGTGACGTTTTTTTTTGAGTGTTAAAGTACGTAATCAAATTAATTAGTCATCTGTGGTAAAGTCTGGATGTATCGCATTTAATCGGGCCTCGTGAGGCCCCTTTAAGAGCGAGGCCGTGGGCGATGGCCCACTTCGCCCACGCCTAGCTACGCCACTGCCCCGGGCGTGCCCCGTCCCGTCCGTGATTCTGCTGCGTATGCACAGTCGCTCCGTCTGCTCCGTAGAGCAAAGTAGTGATGAACGACGAAAAAATAATTGAGTGTGTTCGATCACATCCAACTTTGTCACGGTGCGTGTGCATTAAAAATCCCCTTCAGTGTTTACTAACTTTTTTTCCGTTCGTCACGGTCCCGTTAACGTTCTAAAGCCGTCCCGTACACGTTACGTATGCAGCAACCTTTATATTAATTAAATTTAATGTTCCTGTACTCAGCACCGCTCCGCTTATTATTAGCGAGAGTTATTCAAAAAACCAGTCTCTGAAAATAATATTTATCTAACCATGAGTCTGTTGACACAGACGGTACTTTAACTACTTTAAAATTTAACCTAATTGTGACGAATTAAAACATGTTTCTACTGAGTAATTAGCAAAAGGAATAGGTAATGAATCAAATTGTTGTTATCGGTCATAGCAAACTGGTACTACACTCTGTCCACTGGCTTAATCGTTTTTTGACAGCTGCAACTAGTGAAAAATATTTGTTTTTGTAATAACTGATACGCATAACTGTATTATAATGTCTGCAAGAGGTCATAAATAAGATAATCCAAAACACATCTTTATGTTAACTTAAGGTAATCGGGAATAATTTCATTCTAAGGCAGCTGTCAAAAAACCAATAACCCAATGGACAGGGTATAACGAGGTGGCGTCGGCACCAGTGACAGGCGACAGCCGGTGAAATCCGCACTCAATTAATGACGTCACGCTTATAATACGTATAATACCTACGTATTATGTACCTACGTATTATAGGTACCTACACAGGTACCTACATTAAAATTATTACTCACAGGCTATAGATTTATCGACGTGCTTGCCTTGTTATGGAAATTATTAGAATAGCGTTAGAAAACCAACTTGAATTGGACCTTTGTAGCTCTTGGTCCGAAAGGTTTTGGAATGAAGATGTAACCAGGGGCTTCAGCTCAACCGAAGAGCCATGTGAATTTGTAGGCCAAAAGAGTTTTACTCATTTAGGGAAAACAAAACAGAATAGGTTGTATGTACCTACAGGCTCTGCATAGATAGGTCACAGAGACAGAAATAAAGTTCAGGTTATTATAAATAGTTATGCATCATATTATGCTACGTTTTTTCTTCTGGAAACCAGAAGAAGGTACCTACTCCGTAATCCTATCTCTAAGGTATACCTCACATTGACTTGAATATGCCCTGGCGGTTGGGAGAGTCATGCTCACTTGAAAGTCTCGCTGCCGGTGGCGCATGTGTTGGATCATTCGGTTCCCTTCAAAATGGTTGAGCTAAATGGTGCCGATCCATGCGTCATGTTCGTGAACGGACGCCGTCGGTTGGGACTGGTCATTTCTTAGCTGCCGCGGTTATTTTAAATTTTGGTTTGAATTGTTATTATAACTATATTTTTCTCTAGACCTCTTTTAACATGCAAGACGTGTTACATTGTACCCTTAGATTCAACATGAATGATGTAACCTAAATTTGTAAATGATTTTGAGTTTGAGTTTGAATCTACGTTCAAGTGCATGAACTGTACGAAAGCTGTACTTTGACCACAGCCGAATTAAAATGCTGTCCATTCATCGCACTCTGCTGATTTATATCAGTCAATTAATATGTACTTATGTAAGTACTTAATTAGGTTGAACACTAACCTCCCCCAATCCACTAGCGTCGCTACCACGCTAGTCGAAAAGTTCCCAGCTTAGAATAAGGTTCCCAGATTAAATCCCAGATTTACTTTCACTGAATATAACTTCTGGCTGAGCTAATATTTATTTACAGACTTCAAAAAAAAGAGGAGGTTCTCAATGAGACTTTTTTTTTGTATGTATGTTTGACGACACGGTTGGCGCAGTGGCTGAGCGATCGACTGCTGCGCAGCGTGTTGCGGGTTCGATTCCCGCCCAGGGTAAACATTTGTGTGATGAGCACTTGTGTTTGCCGTGTGTCTGGGTGTTGTTTATCTATATATGTAGGTATGTACCTATTTACAAAAAAAAAATGTATTCGTGTATGTATATCAGCTGTCTGACACCCATAGTACAGGGTCTCCCTAGTTTGGGGTCAGATGGCCGTGTGTGAAAATGTCCCTACATATTAAAAAAAAAATTAAAAAAAATTAAAAATAACTCCGGCAATTGTAAAACAACTAAATATAACTAAAGAAAAAACTAAAAACGTCATCTATGTAGTAGGTACATAATGTTGCTTGCTGTCGATTTTTTTCAAAAATTGCGAATCAATTTCGATAAAATTTATATGGGACAACCCCTGTGGCATACCCTATCCATAAAAAAAGAATTTTCGCTTGATATTTGCCGGAGAAATCCCGTAACACAAATATAGAAAAAAAAAACATTTAGTCGAATTGAGAAACTCCTTATTTTTGGAAGACTGTTTTTATTTTTCTAAATATTTCAAGAAAAATGTTGTTAGTGTGGATTTGCATGATAACAAGTGGGTACTAAAATGCAAAAAAAAAAAGATAAATAACTTAAGCACAGAACACGACTTCAGTTTCAGAAGTCGGTGGCAATATAAAACAACAAACAAAACTAAAATCGCCGACTTCCGAAATCAAGGTCATGTCACTTTTTAGTTTTTAAACACGGCATTTATTATCTTGCATCATGCAATTTTCTAGTCTACGTCTATTGAATTTAGGTTGGTTATCAAAAAAATCGAGCATATTGCAACTGACTAATGCATGCGACCCCAAAAGACATGAATTCTGATATAACATAAGTCATAGAAAGATAATTAATTGTCGACAAAGATAAGGCCACTCGAATGCAATCGACTGATATGACGGGGAATTTTTATTGTAATAATGGCATCTTGGAGTAGGTCTTACAACTCTCTTACTGTCACACTCAGAGACGCCACTTAATAATAATGAATCATTAATTTTAATGTTTTTATCTTTGCACATGTTAACAACATTAAAATTTTCTCAATGTCCGTCATATTTTTGACGGTCAGTGTTCCAATTTATGTTGATCGATTAAAGGTCCCTGAGTACAGCATTAAATCTTTTGAATTTTGAAGAGATTTAGCTTGCTAACATTGCGTTAATTGGTAGACTATACATTCTTTGTTTTATGTAGTAGGCCTAGGATTAGGAAGGTACATACTTAGGTACCTACTTACTACCTACCCCCCTTATCGCAGAGGCCGTTGTTCAACAGTGGACGTCTTCAGGCTGACGATGATGATGATGATTTCTCGCCACAAGCGAAAAAATACAAACAATTAATTAATTAAAATAACAAACAGCTTACAATTTCTGGTTGTGGATCGCTGATGCCTGTGGTAGGTAGTAACACCAGTAATTGACCCAGTATGTCTATTCTCTTACAATCTCCCTCGGTGAAGACCTAGGTGAAGTGAGCTGTCATACGTCCCGATGCTAGAGATTTACAAAGCACTACAATCGGATGACAGGCCACTTCACCTAGGTGTTCACCGAGGGAGATTGTAATAGAATAGCACTGCAGGACCGGGGTATGTGGGGAGGTTGTCTATGCGCTCTGGACTTGGCTTTGAAGTCGAATTACAGATACTGGAAGTAACCGTAATCTCGGGAGTTTGGTTATAGATAAACTTGATTCCATACTAATATCTTATGCTACCACTTCACATGGCGTATTTGTGCAAATATTCGCCTTACTTGGATAATACAAAATAGACTTTATTTCAATAAGCGCACACACTTTGTATTATCCAAGTAAGGCGAATATTTGTACAAATACGCCATGTGAAAAATGTAAGAGTAACTCTGTTTGTCTGTTACATTTTCAAGGCTATGTAAGAGTAATTTGATCCGGAAGAAACTTTAATTCCAAATAAGCAAACGTGTTACCTTTCATCCGCGTCTTTTCTGCGTTCGCGATAGTCGTGGGCAGAAGGAAGCCAAATATATTTCCTCAGTCCCATTTAACATTTCAAGACATCTTACTATAACGCTCATTCAAGGACTATGTGCTATCGTTTCCGTGCTCTGCGGAATAGGCTGTTCATTTGATAATAATTACGCACGAACAACATTTTAAGTGCCGCGAACCTGCGCGTCGTAGGCGTAGGATGAAATAGAACAATGAAAATTTTATATTATGATGTTATGATAAAGGTTGTTATTGATATTATGAGTTTTGGGGCGTTTTACTGGTACGTGTAAGATTTTCACCTTGATCTATTTTAAATTCTTATTCATAAATCATTTATATCAATCCATTTTAAATCATAAATAAATTCAATAATAAATAAGATTAAAATTAAATTATGAAACAATACTTACCTAAATAAAAATCAAATAATATAAAAAAATAAATTATGATTGTTATTAAAATTAAACTATTTAAATTAAATTAAATCGTAAACTGCGATACGACCGTCTTGACAGAACTAACCTCATTTGAAGATGTTTAGGATTAAAGTAAGTCAAATCAAACCCAATATTTCTTTTTCTAATAAATCATTGACAGGCACTTTTGAATTGTCAAGAAGTCAGTCAGTCAGAAAGTTAAAGCTAGTTGCTCGTTCTAGTAGGTTTCTATGGAGAAGAAAGATCAATTATCTCCATGGACTTAAAATCAACAAACTATTACAAATTAAGGGTTACACATCATTCATGGTACAATGTGAGAACAATACAGTAGCTAAGCTAAATGTTTCATACATAGAGGCGAAATACATTCTAGACACGCGCGATTGTGTTTCCGCGACTAATCGGGACCGTTTGACGTAAAGTGACGAGCTACGCAACTTAGTTAGTAGGTCTTACATGACTTACATCTTTAGTAGTAAACCCTCAACACAGTTTACTGCAGTTCAGGGCCTCAATTCTGCTATTACAATAGTGTCAGAATGGTCTACCATTGATTTCATAATTGTTGATTTTGACAAGTTAATCTACTAATATAATGACGGCATTATGACTTTCCAATGGTCAACCACTGACACGCCATTAAAAGAAATGATATAAAATGGTAATCTCGTACAAAATGACAACTGAATGACTGACTTAGGCGGTATTCTGCAAAAATTTGGACAGTTCCTTTGATCCGTGACCTACCATTAGAATGTCATTGTGCAGTCCTTGGGCGACCAATGATCGACCATTATGAATTTAGCAGATTACGAACTTTTAGCAAAATGACAATGTGATCGTGTTGGAATGACGAAATTATAGAAATAGCAGACTTGGCCCCCTGACGGAGTGTTGAGACAAGCGACTTTCTGTTGTACTCCTGGAAGTGTCAATGGCCTTGGTTAGGAGCAGGGGTGGACCGTGAGTTAGTGGGTCCCTGGGCTACTACTACTTCGGGGCCTGTTAATGATTCAACTAATTGCCATTTTGACAAAAAATCTTTTCGGTAATGATGCTTACGATAGTTTTTTCTTATATTCATAATATTGTCCATAGTCTTCTATAAGGGCTGGGGGCCCTATATATTTACGGGGCCCTGGGCTGCAGTCCAAAAAGCCCTTATATAGATCGGCCCCTGGGAAAATACTTGAAATATTTTACAGTGTCTCAGTGTCCTCTGACTGCTGTAAACACAAATAAACTTAAAAATTAAGGAACATGTTTTATTGTATCGTGGTACGGCTTCCTTTATGTGCAAACCCGCATTTGTTTGGTTTTTTTATTTTAAAAAACGACGTGACCATTTCACTGCCTTTTGGCGCACATTTTTGCCTTCTAAAGACAACATGTCCTTGATGTTCCATAGAATATAGGCTTCTGACATCTTTAAAACGTAATTATTATTAATAATAATAATAATATGTGGGGACATTTTCACACACGGCCACCTGACCCCAAACTAGGGAGACCCTGTACTATGGGTGTCAGACAGTTGATATACATACACAAATATATTTTTTTTTTTTAGAAAAAAAAAAAAAATTAGAATATATTATTATTATATTATTATTTAGAATTAATTATAATTAGAATTAAACCAATTATTAAGAGAGATTATTTCTACATTCCAGCGACCCTTATGTACGTGTGGAGCTGCAAAAGGTCGATGGTGACGTCACTATTGAGACATTTCTCACCAAAACCAAGAAAAAGGTACGATCTCCTAATTATTTCTTTCTCATCTATACTTATTAATATTATAAAGCTGAAGAGTTTGTTTGTTTGGTTGAACGCCTTAATCTCAGGATCTACTGGATCGAATTGAAAAATTCTTTTTGTGTTGGATAGTCCATTTATCGGGGAAGGCTTTAGGCCCATGCGAAGCCGGGCCGGGTCGCTAGTATATTATATTCATACCTCATCTAGTCTCTCATATAGTCATAATAGGACGGCACTACCAATCAATTGACATACTTTTCATGAGTTGTCAAAACGCGATTCTCCCATACATTGTCTATGACAATTTATACTTGTGACGTCTCTTCTATTTAGTGTCATGGGCCATATTAATTTCATTTGTCTATTTATTTATTTTCGTTTTTTTTTCTAGGCCTTTGTTCAACAGTGGACGTTTTCGGGCTGATGATTATGATAATGATGATTTATTGATTTCAAAGCAACTAAAAATGTCCGGGTGTGTGGTGTGTGTGTGTGTGTGTGTGTGTGTGTGTGTGTGTGTGTGTGTGTGTGTGTGTGTGTGTCTGTGTGTGTGTGTGTGTGGTATGTGTGGTGTGTGTGTGTGTGTCTCTCTAAACTATGTTTAAATTTTTTATTCAATTACGTATTTATGTTGTGTGTTTTAATTACTATGCATGTTTTGTTATCTTGTCGCTATGGACCCTGGTCTGAAAATAAAATTTTACTATTATTATCATAAAAATAGAAATTTACACTAAATTGAAAATTAAATTTTAAGTTGCTTTGAAATCAATAAATAGTTTGCCAATTGAATTGGCAAATGGGGGCAAAAGAATACAAGTGACGTCATTCGTATAAATTGCCATACAAAATCAGCAGTATGTTAATTGATTGCTGATTGTCATCTACCGTATTAAACAGTATAATTGAATTGAATCAGCGTAAGAAATCAGCCTTACTGATACCTACGTCGGATCAGGGCTAGTAACGATAGTATCCTGAGGGTAATCGCTGAAAGACCAGAGTCTGCCGTGTGGAATAAGTTCATGAAACATGTACATTTTATGACTTTTTATTTAGATTATTTAAGGCTAAGCGCGCACTGCGAATTTTAATCGTTGCGAATAATAATCGCAAATCTGTGAACAATACCAATATTCTGAGTTCGCGCACTGCGAGAAAAATTCGTTTGCGATTTTCCCTTTATTTCAATCGATTTTATTACGCATTTTAAAAATCGCAACGATTAAAATTTCGTAGTGCGCGCGTAGCTTTAGTGGAATTATTGATATATTTGTTGAACACTCACTGTCCGCGAAGCAGACACAATAGTTAAACAATCAATGTGAACCGTAAGTGACTCATGGGTCAGGGAAATGGTTAATACATGGAAAACTAACAGCTATCTATAGTGAATTAAAGAAGTGAAGTAAGTTACATAGAGGCATTTACAGGTTCTCACGGCTAGAAATGTAATAATTTATAAAGATTTCAGCACGCACAACAATCAGAAAAAATAAAGAATTAAGAGCCCGCCACTACACGCGAGCGATTTCGTACCTCTTGCCCCACCCCAAATACCATACTGATTGAACAAATTGAAAAGGATAGCGCTATTACTACCGCGTGCAAAAAAAGAGACAGAAAAAAGTGTGCTCGCTTAGAATTAAATAACGTAAGCGGCAAATCACATAATTGCCAATTACGAGAAAACAATGCAGAAAAACTAAACAATAAAACGTCACGATTTGAAATAATAATGTTACCTATCTATTAGGCTAAAAATTATCATTAAATTCCATAAGGTTTCAGAAATCCAACTCAAAATAACTGCAAAACGAGATGTTTTCGTTTTCTTTTTTTATCGAGAACTTTTTTCCAATCGTGTTTTCGCTTCAACAGATTTAAAGATTATAAGCCCAAGTTTAATGGTGTCCAATTGGGTAGTTGACACCACCAGTCAATTGACATACTTTTTATGACCTGTCAAAACGAGATTTCTCTATAGATTTTGTATGACAATACCGGCCTGTGACGTCACTTATTTACCAACTCAATTGACTAACTATTAATTGGTTTTAAAGCACCCTAAAATCGAATTTTACAGTTAATTGAAAATTAATCGGGTTTTCGGGGCTAAAATAAAGTGTATTTTAACATAAGTTGGATTTTGGAATTATTGGTTAATGGTGTCAACAACCCAATTAGCAAACTCTTAAGACTTACAAATACCGAGATCTAGATCACCCAATATCACCAAAAGAGCATCATACGGGCTCTTAAATCAGTAAAGGTGCGTACTGATTAGTGGCAGCCTCGGGGTGCGCAGCCTCGCCACGCACGGCTCGTGGAGTCACGCCTCGGGCTGAGGCGCGTACGCACTTGAGGCAACAGGGCGAGCCGTGCGTGCCTCAGGCGAGTCTGCCTCTAATCCGTACGCACCTTTATGCTAACGAACAACAGAAAAACTAAGGGACTATCATCATTCATCATCATCATTTCAGCTGAAAGACGTCCACTGCTGGACATAGGCCTCCCGCAAGAAATGGGGGGTTTTGCCATAATCGCCACGCTTGGCAGGCGGGTTGGCGATCGCAGTTTGGTTGTTACAAAGGCACAGAGAACGCTGCTGCCCATTCTCTGGGGAGTCCCTTAGTCGCCTCTTACGACACCCACGGGAAGATATGGGATGGTGCTATTCTTTGCGTCCGACACCTTAAGGACTATCACTAACGAATTATTATGAATTTTTAATTAGATTATTTTACTGAGATATTATTTATATCACTAACATAGCTTTAAGTTCACTGCTACTACCATAATAATATATGGACATACATGTGCAGATTGAAATATTTAAAAAAAATGTAATATTTGATTTTTTCAGACTTTGAACCCAACATGGAATCAGGAGTTTGTATTCAGGGTGAGTCTCATTACAAATATATTAGTGACGTCATTTAATGTGAGAATACAGAGGCCAGCACATCAAGGCATACCAAACTGTCAAATTTGCCCAATCGAATATGAACGTTGTTATACCTTTGTAATAAAGTTAAAAATCTATCAAAGAAATTTGACAGATTGTTGTAGCTTGATGAAATTAAACCAAATTTATCAACTTATGGCCTAAGATATTATTTTTTAAATTGTAGTCAAAATTTATTAAAAAATATTGATTTAAAATGAAGAGAAGTATATAGAGGTTGGTATAATAAAACTTATAAAAAATATTATATATTTTATAATATTTATCTAATAAATAATTTTAAAATTTATTTATATAGATTTATTATTTGAATAATAATAATTTTATTTATGTTATTATTAAATAGTAATAAGTAAATTTAAATAGCTTATAATTAGAGCATAATGTTGAAGATATTAAGGAGATCTATTGTCGTTAAATATTTTTTTATAGATATTTATAAAAAAATATATTTTACAATGAAAATGTAAAGTTTTAATTAAACTATATAAATGTAAATATTTATAAAATTAAACCACTAAAAATTAAGTTAGCAGCTTAATTTTAAACTTTACATTTCAATTTAATTGTAATATAATTCAATTTTATCATTAACAGTGATATATCTCTATTTGGTTTCAATTATGAAATATGGAGTTTATAACTCTTTCTTTTATGTCGAAATTAAATGCAAAATTTGCTTCTTATTTAAGATAAATAATATTAATAAAATATATTTTTTTAATGCAAATCAAATGTTTTTAATATACTAAAATCCTTAAATTAATTAATTAGTTCAATTTAAGGCGCTAACAAGCGACTTTTGCAGATTTTAAACTGACAATTGCGTCAAAATGTGTGGTATAAATGATTTGAAAAAAATATAATGATGTTAAATTAGAACATTCTCTTAATCATTTAGTATGTGAATATTTCTGATTAAGTTTATATTAAATAGTTTAATGAAATCGTGAAGTGTTGGCTGACGCGGACAAAACATTGATAATCACACAATATCTACCAGGAATATTTAAACGAAACTTTTACTATTTTACAGACAATTTTATTATCTATCTTTTAGTATACGCCTTTTTTTTAAGTTAAAAAACTACTATCTTTTTAACCGACTTCAAAAAGGAGGAGGTTATCAATTCGAATGTTTGTATTTTTTTTTTTTTATGTATATATTCGGGCATAACTCTGTCATATATAGACGGATTTGCAAAATTCTTTTTTGTTCGAAAGGGGTTTATTCCGAAATGGTCCCATATGAATTTTACCAAAATTGATTTAGCCCTTTTTGAGAAAATCAACGAATTCCCATAAAAATACTTAGACGACGTTTTAGTTTCTTCAATCTTTGGAGGATTTACAATCTCTTTTAAGTGTGTCGCCGTTTCTTAATGGATTTGGATGTTAAGGCAACACTAAAAAGCGAAAAATAAATAGTTTAAAAAAAAAGGAAAGTCGCCTTCAAAAACTAAAAAGTGATAAATAACACACATTACTTTCGGAAGTCGGTGGCAATACAAAACAACGAACTCAAAGCCACCGCCACAGACTTAACGGATTTGGATTTGGATGTTGCCTTAACATCCAAATCCATTAAGAAACGTCGACACACTTAAAAGAGATTGTAAATCCTCCAAAGATTGAAGAAACTAAAACGTCGTCTAAGTATTTTTTATGGGAATTCGTTGATTGTCTCAAAAAGGGCTAGATCAATTTTGGTAAAATTTATATGGGACCATTTTATTTAATTTTTTCGACTAAACTTTGTGTTTTGTACGCACCGCATACGATTCTCTGGTCGCTCAAGGTCGCCGATGTATATCGTCGCCTTAATATAAAAGCAACTATTGTGTTGCTTTTATGTGTGTTTTGACTATCTGGATACTCAAATGCTACTCAATTTTATGGTGCAGTTAAGTCTAGTACTGTCATAGTCACTTTGATATAAAGTGATAAAGCCAGCATGAGACTTAACGGCATCTTAAAATTGAGGTACCTAAAATGTTTAAGAAAATAAAAATGAAGTACTTAAGTATAGACAGCTCACAGCACTTATGTACAAAAGTGTCTTCTGCATGACTTCAGTAATTTACTAAATAAAATGGAGTTACTGACTGAATGGAGAAGATTTTTAAATTAGTGTAGTTTTATCTCTTGCATGCCTATGTGGTAAATTATGGCTGAACTTGTTATAATTTTGCTCATCCTTTACATCCATATTTGCAAAATAAAATTATCTTTACCTATCTTTAATAAAAATATTTAACGTTTAGTACCCCGAAGAAAGGGTAGTACTGTTTTAGTGAAGTATTCTTGCCAGGTCAGTGATATCACAGGCCTTATCTATCAGCGATCGATTAGGTTTTACAATATTCAATCTTTAGACGATCCATGCCCCTTTTTATGAAAAAATATTAACCTCTGCTCCCCCTCCCCAGGTGAAACCCACAGAGCACAAACTCCTCATCCAGGTCTTCGACGAGAACCGGCTCACTCGCGACGACTTCTTAGGCATGGTTGAGGTGCCCCTGTCCACTGTGCCCACAGAGACAGCCGCCTCCGCCCGCCCCAACGTCGTTAAGTACCCGTTGCGCCCGCGCAGGTCCGTGTAAGTAATGCTCTAAGCATGCCGTGGGCTTCGTATTTTATTTTTTTTACTTTTTTAGATGAAGGATGATTTGTGCTGGGATTTTAGATCCTTGATTTGAGTGGATGTTCATTTTAGCTGAATGTTAAAAATCGTTTCGAATCGAGGAGAATTTCTCGTCTTGAGTAATGTCCTTGCGAGAATCGTTTAAGAGGATTGCTCCTCTTGTAAACGATCCTTTTGTATCTTACTAATTCGAATTAGGTAAAAAAATTTAAGAAAATAATTAAAAGAAATGTCAATTTCACTTGTGAAGTTGTAACACAATTTTTATAAACGCGTACTGCTACAAAAGGAAGCAACGAAATTGACGGTAGAATAATAACAAATCGAGATCAAGTCTTGAGACATCTATATTGATAAATCAATCAATCGTAACTTTATGTCAACGGAGATATGGTCCAAAATCCTTTGACTCGTCACAATTTTGTGTTCAAAATCACTGAGTATGAAAAAGATTCTATTTATCTGATTTTTTAAATAAAAGATAAGAGAAAAAATAACATTCATCCTAGCGGTATGAATCATCCTTATACATTTTAGCTTCCAGTCCTAATTCTGAAGGTATTATTTTTCTCTATTTTTATTTATTTATGGGTGTGTCGTATTTATTAACAAATAAATTGTGTGTGAGTGTTTTTTGGTGTGTGTATTGCTAATAACATTTGTTTGTTCTTCTTAATGAAAGTGTGATCTCAATTTTGGGCAGCAAGCAGTCGTAATAAAAAATAAACTTTTTTTTAAAAACGTTCAGTAAAGATGAACTCGAGAAGAGTCTGAAAATCAGTTTTTATGTACAAAGAATCATGGCGAGATCCATACATTCATTTGTAAGTATGAAAATCAAAAATCATTTAGAGGGTTCAAAATATTTTCCAATGTGGAGAATACATTGACAGAAGTAGATTTGATTTACTTACCATATCTTTAAACCCCCGCATAATTAAAATATTTCGTTTTTTCGTTTCATCTCGTTGCCCATTTTGTGTTTATAAAACAAAGAAAGTGACAAGTGACATTAACGGATCTATCAAATGGGCAGACAAGTGATGTGAATCGTTGTTTACAGTGGAGGAGTTGATAAAGTACATAAAACGATGCAATTTTAGTGTAAGAACTGCAAAACGGCGTTTCGTTCTGAAATAATGAACTTTTCGTTAAACTGTCCACTTTTAACATCCATTTTTATGGCGGGGTTTTAAAAATATTGTAAATTCCTGAAGATACTCTTTAGTTACCCAACAGTATAAGAATTAGAATCTCAACTTCTCTAAACGTTTTTTTTTTGTACAAATCCTGCACTGATCCTTTGGTCTGAACTTCGGCCGTTCATAATGCACTCATACATTGAAAAAGTAAAGAAAACATCATCATAGAAACTTTGCACATGTAATGGAGATTCTAAATTACAAACATTTTTACCAAACCAATTTTTCCAAGTATTTTAACACCCCGCAATAAAAATGAATGTTTAAAGTGGTTAGTTGAACGAAAAGCTCATTATTTCAGAACGAAACGCCGTTTTGCAGTTCTTACACTAAAATTACATCGTTTTATGGGAAATAATGATTAATTTATGTACATTTTCAACTCCTCCATTGTAAATAACGATTCACATCACATGTCTGCCAATTTGATAGATCCCAATTTGAGGTTAATGTCACTTGTCACTTTTTTTTATAAACACAAAATGGGCAACGAGATGAAACGAAAAAGTGTAAATTTCATTTCGAAATATTTTAATTATGCGGGTGTTTAAAAATATGGTACACGTATTTCTTGGAACAAGTTTTGAAAAATCCCCGCGAGTTAATTTTCGTGCAATGTTATCGCGTTCTCACTCACTCATTGGTTTTCGAACACTGTTTTCGATGAACCTATATTTTTATAAATCATGCTCGTGTTGACGAATGACGGGCGGATGAAGATGGTGTCACGATGTATCTTCCATTATGTATGATCTCCAGGTCTTTAATACGACGTCTGTTAGAAGTATATGACGGCTTCAACGCATATGTAAATACTTTTTGGAATACTTTTGTAAGTTAACTGTGTGTTTTATTTGGCTCAGCACACTTTAAATTTGCTTTATTACTGGATAACAATGTAAATTAAATGTTTAATATAGGAAATCCCTGTATAAAATGTGTAGAGCTTGTGACTCCCCTGCTAATGCCCTGAGGTAAAAATATTGTGTGCTTGAAGTGTTGTGTTATTTCAGTGTTTTATCAATATTCCTAATTACCTATATGTTTTTGTGTTCTGCTTTCTTGTCAGAAAAATAAACAAAAATATCTTGCTTTTATTGTCTCAGTCATATAAACTTTATTAAAAGAAGAAATGTGTCTGTTTGACATATTATTTTCTATACAAAAGCTGTCAAATCAGCCATATTTATTCGCCACCATATTGAAAAATTTGCCCTCAGTCTATGTCCTTTTGTCATCCGTAAGTAAGTACCTCTACTTACACACTGTATATCTGTGATATAAAAAGGTTGACAGTTAGTGCTGTTTCATGTGTTCTATTTCCAAATACAATTTTTTACAGCCAGTATTAAATCTGGTTGTTCGAAAACCAAAAAGAAGACAACATGACGACTGCATAACTATCTCTTTATCTCTCTCTTACTTATCTACCGTGGAAGGGACGAAAACTGACCATAGACTCAGTTCATGATTTTAGAGCCTAGAAAAAAAGTTAATTATCTAAAAAATAATCAGCTGTTACCTTACATTTTGAAATACGAACAGCTGATTTTTTTTTCAAATAACGTGTCCATTCCACCCTTTTTACTTTACACCACTCCTTCATTCTCCATCGCACCGTACTGACGTATACTCCCCTGCAGCGCGCGCTCGCGGGTACGCGGCTACATCGAGGTGTACCACGCGCTGGTGGGGCGCGTAGGGTCTCCGGGTGCGGAGGAACCGGCGCCCGACAACGACTGGGAACTGGTAGAGCCGCAGCCACAGACGGGAGTCGTACAACCGGTGAGAACACTAACATTACTTATATTGTTACAGGGATTGTTATCAATGATATTATGAGTAAAATGGTGTGGACAAATTGTAAGCGCCCTGCGTGTAGCAAAGTTTGAAACTTTGCTAATTAGCCCACTTGAGCTAAAAGTCGCATATGGTGTCCCGAGTGTCAGAGAAAATGACGTTTCCCGACAATCCCAAAATCTGTGACGTTTTCTGTGTTACCAAGTATAGTGTGACATTACTATATTACGGTATTTATGTGTGCGTTAGTATGGCATTTTTGAAATTCGAATCTTGTGTAGGTAACTTATCTACACATTTTTTCTTGTAATATCATTGGCTGTGAATGAAGTAGTCGCGAGTCAGTCGTTCCACATACAATCTGGACTGTTAGATACAGTGTTCTAGGCACGATGTAAAAACTCAATATAACTTCACTCAAAGTAAAGCACTGAAATGTGAACTTTATACTGTACCACATAGAGAAACATTTCCAAAATGAAGTCATAGAACTTGATGACTGACAACACATCGCTGACGTGTTGTCGTACACAAGAATTGTTACTGTACGTCTGAAGATATAGAGCTTACATTTCCATGCTTTACTTTGAGTCTAGTTGGTGTTGAGTTGTTTCGATGAGCAAAGGCAATGCTTCTGCAACTGATAGAAAATTCCTGCTACGACAGATTTTCGTCAGTTTCATATTTCGTTTATTATTATTTTTTTGCTTATCACTCTTTAAATCCTTGCTTCTAAATGCTTGTATCAAGCAATGATATTATAAGTAATACCTTTTTTCTCTGTTCCTCTCTTACTGGTAGACACCATTCACCAATAATTCCTTGAAACAATTTCACCAAGAAAAAAAAATCATTTTAACCCTAACCATTTTATTTTAAAATAAAAGAGTGAGTGGTTGAGTTTGCAAATAAGTGACGTTAGGCTAAGAACTTACGATGCGGTTTTCACCCGCATCCGCCTGCGGGTTGCGGGCCCGCAGCTTCTGTAGAATGCAGATATATATGTAAAAAATCAAAGCACATTTCACGACGCGGTTTACGCCCGCGTAGTGCGCGGTTGTTTGCGGCTCCCACTGCGGACGCGGGCACGGGCGAAAACCGCATCGTGAGTTCTTAGCCTTATAGTGTCCTATTGCCGCACAAATCTATGCAGGAATCGTGTTTTGACAGCTCACACAAAGTATGTCAATTGGTCCGTGGTGTTTACACCAGTATTCGACATTGGCATATACAACCTTTCCTCGTACTATTCGCTCTTGCTAAAAAAAGCTTACGTTGTCTCTTTCTTGCATTCATTTTTGACAGTTGACTGTTCGAGTTTAAAGTTTTCAAATTTCGAATCGTAACCCCAGTTCGCAACTGTGACAAGGGTCCCAGTTTAAAGTTTTAAGTTATTACCAATCTATCTCAGTATACTTATAATATCATTGGTGTCAAGTATGTCATTTGTTGAGTGGTTGCCTCGTGGTAGGTCGTGTCAAGCTGTCTCCCCTCGTTCACCGGCGATGACTGGCAGCTGGTCGAGACCACACGAGTAGATATAGTACGTCCCATTTTTATTTTTACAAGCTTTGATTGGTGCTAGTAATGTGAACAGTGTTCTTTTTTCAAACATTACTGATATTGTTTTACATTGAAAACAGATTGCGGATTTGGACTCGAATCTGTTGATCAAATATAGAACATGACTTTTGACTTACTACTAATCTGTCAGGGAGTGAAAGTACTCATTTTGAACAACTTGTAATATGGGATGATCTCTAGAATATAAAAAACTATCTTCTGTCCGCGTGAAAGACAAATATACCATAAACCATAGCTTATGACATTCTGCTACAGTGTACCTTACTATCAGTGTAAAATTTTTGGTAACAATGAGCTTTTATAAAAAAAATGTTTACTAAAAAAAAACTTTTTACAAAAAAGACAACCGCCTTCAAAAACTAAAAAGTGAAAAATAACTTTAGCACAGAACACACATTGACTTTAGTTTCGAAATCAGTGGCTTTGTTCTGTTTGTTTTGTATTGCCACCGACTTCCGAAACTAAAGTCAATGTGTGTTCTGTGCTAAAGTTATTTTTCACTTTTTAGTTTTTGAAGGCGGTTGTCTTTTTTAACAGCTTTTTATTAGCTTCACCTGTATGTTTGTATGTTTGTTTGTAACCGACTTCTTTGGGCGCGGTTTTGACCCACTTTAAACGGCCAGATTTCGTTCAAACTTTGTAGATTTATCGAGGACCGATGACAATACACTAATTTGATAAAATTATTAAAAAAAAAACAAAACTAAAAAAAAAAAATCTTGTAACCGACTTCTTTGGGCGCGATTTTGACCCACTTTAAACGGCCAGATTTCGTTCAAACTTTGTAGATTTATCGAGGACCGATGACAAAACACTAATTTGATAGAATTATAAAAAAAAAAAAAATGCATTAGTCGTTCAAAATTAGTTGCCGAAAAAACAGCTATTATATACTAGGAAGGTACTGCACAAGCGCCCCTGGTAGAATAAATGTACATAATATTTATAGATATAAGTAGATATAACCAAACTAAAAAGTAAAAAATAAATAATAGTTTAAAAAAACTAAAAACACGCTTTTTATAGAAAACCAAACTAAAAAATAGAAAATAAATTTTAATAAATTATTTTATTTAAAAAAAAGCGTGGGGTGCATGGTGTCAACAGTTATAAATATTTTATTGGCAGATATGAGTAGAGTGATTATCATTTTGATAATATCTTAAAAAGCACCCCACGCTTTTTTTAAATAAAATAATTTATTAAAATTTATTTTCTATTTTTTAGTTTGGTTTTCTATAAAGGGCGTGTTTTTAGTTTTTTTAAACTATTACTTTTGTAAAAAGCTTTTTATTTTCCGCTTTTTAGTACCTCCTTCTCATCCAAATCTATTAAGAAGAGATTAAAAGTTAACTACTAAAAAGATTGATGAAACTAAAACGTCGTCTATGTAAAATTTTTGGGCATTTGTTGATTTTTCAAAAAGTGCTGAATCAATTTCGATAAAATTTATATAGGACCACCCCAGAAGCATACCCTATCCATAAAAAATAAAAAAAATAAAATCGGTTTACGTTTGCCGGAGAAATCGCGTAACAAATCGCACACATACTTAATGCAAATTTAAGACTTATACGGTTTTCTCATGGATGCTATTGTCAGAACTGGACCAAATTAATGGGACCACACGGAAAGCACTAGCTTTCAAATAAAAAAAGAATCATCAAAATCGGTTCACCCAGTCCAAAGAAATCAGGTAACAAACATAAAACAAATACAGACGAATTAATAACCTCCTCCTTTTTTGAAGTCGGTTGAAAAGTCTTTGTCAAGATAAATCTAACACACTTGAACACGATATGGTTGCTGTAAGCTATTGAGGAGTTGGGTGACGTGCAGGTGGCCCTGGCTGCACCATCAAGTCCAGGTCACCATAATATTGCATTGTCATTAGGTTTACGCACGATTACCGAATTTCAGCCTGATCGGGCTGCGAGAACTGGTTCAAAAATCAGTTGCAAATTTTGATCTAAACAAGTTGCAAGTAAAATAAAACTTGATACTATAAGTATAGAACACTCAGCAGTTCCCTATAAAATGCACTACAACACTATACAAATGTATGGGACAGTTGATATTATTTTTCATGGTTCATGGTTGGTCCTTTAGTAAAGTTGTTTAAATTTATGAGTACTTTTACCACCTGAAGATCGGTAGCGCATCAAAAGTCAGTATGTTTACTGTATTACTGGCATTTAATTTTATATTGTTTTTTTTTTAAAGAGCTGGTTGGTTAGTCTGGGAGTTGGCTCTATAGTTGATTTTTTGAGATTTTCTAGTCACGATCTGATCGCTACTCGGATCACTGGTGCTCAAAATGCTTGCTTTAAGACCTTGCTTTGATACCCCTATCATACTCCCATTGAACACCTTCGCATGGCGTTGGAACTCGAGTTCTGAACCAGATATATCCGCCTGAATTCGCATTATGAGACTATTCGAATTCGGCCGAATAAGTCTAATTCGGTCTTAAAATCTGATCGGAAAACTTTTTTTGTTCATGAAACTTGTCATTCTTTGATGTGTTTTATCAGACCATGAACAAAATCATGAGATTAATGCATGCATGACCACCCACACAATGAACAGTAACATAATCGTCAATGTCCTTGTTCCAGGCCATCGGAGGGGACCCCCTGCCCCCCGGGTGGGAGGAGAGGCAGGACGCTAATGGGAGGACCTACTACGTCAACCATATCGAGAGATCCACGCAATGGGAACGGCCTACCTTCATGTCAGTATAAGGGTTTATTCAGACGTACCACAACCACACCACAACCACACCACAACCACACCACAACCACACCACAACCACACTACAACCACACCCAGTGACGTGCACTCTATACATGCAAATAAGCACTGCATACCCTTATTCGCCATGTCACATATTAGCTAATGGGCCATGTTACCGCTCAGCGCTTTTGCTTCCTGTGTTAACAACGTACTTTATATAAGCGCCATGCGATTGTTGATTAAACAGGGTCAACTTTTTTTAATCGGTTGTCTAAATGATCGACTGATTTATTTGTTCGTATTAGTTCGTAATTGCAAATATTGTTTCGGTTGTTTTTCTTGGCGCAAGTGATTGACTGTCTAAGTAATTATCTGTAAATTTATTGTAAAAAATGGATAATTATACCTGTGAACTTGTGCTGGCGAAGTGTGTGTTTAAATAAATTAAAACTAGCCACTTTTTCGAGGTTAGGTATCTTTTCGGAAAAAGTCATAGAGTATGTAACTATCTTAAAAGTTAAATTGATTGCAAAGGGAAGGTGTGTACTCGGTATTTTAAAAAAGGGTAATGCTACTCGTTATGTCATAAAAAGTCTTATGAAAAATTACTGGCTAACAGGTTGTGTACTACACACAAACGTACGCATTGTAACACATTGTAAGTATTGTTTCCCTTGCATTTTGTAAACAAATCAAGATAAAAATAATGGACCTATTACGATTATTCAGATTTAAATAATTTTCACAAAGCGGCTACTAAGCTTGATTCTTCAGAAAAACATTGGAATCCTGCTTGAAGTTCCAAACTTTTGGTAAAGGTAGAATAGAGACTAGTTTGGTTAGCCAGTTCAAGTTAGATATTTAACGTCGTGCATACCCTTTCTAAAATCTCTGTGCACGCCACTGACAGACAACCACACCACACCACAACTACACTACAACCACACCACAACCACACCACAACCACACCACAACCACACCACACCACAACCACACCACAACCACACCACACCACAACCACACCACAACCACACCACACCACAACTACACTACAACCACACCACAACCACACCACAACCACTCCACAATCACAACAAAAACCCGTCCCGACTACATGTTTTTGTTGCGACTGCTATTTTTTATAAAAATGAATAGTTTAATTCATACTGACCACTTTGTCGGTACGACAACGCAGCTACAAAAAGCCACAGCGTCACTATTCACATGTAATCACTGCTTGAGCACCTTTTGACACTGCGATGTGGTGTGGTTGTGGTGTGAAACAAGCCTTACACAGCTGTTTTTAGGGAACCATATCTCAAGCAAAAAAAAAAAAAAAACAATATTGGTGCCGATTCCCTTGTTCACAAACTTAACTAAAATTACACAATTTTTATCTCTTACTACCAGGCAGTTGAAGAAAAGTACGGCGACAGATAGGAACCAAGTTAGAGATGTCAAATTAGTTTTGTTTTTTAATTCGCAGTGTATTTAATCAATACATTCTGAAATTACAATTAATATGGTATGAACGTTTTACATCAACTTATACCCTGTTCACAATAAGATTAGACATTTACAAAAAGTCCCTTCAACCGATTTTGATTTCTATTCCGTAGGCTTAAGGATGTCATTAAAGGCAAAGAAGTGGTTACAATAACAACTGTTTACTGCAGTTGCCATTTGTCATGCTACCAACGCAATATGAGTCAAAATCGGTTGAACGCACTGTAAAAAGGTTTTTGTAAATGTCTAATCTTATTGTGAACAGGGTAGAAGTTGGAAAGAAATTCATTGTTATAATGCCGTAATCACGTACGAGTGTTTGTATGGGAAATATGACGGGATAAATATAAATTATAATAATAAATCTTTATTTCAAGAAAATACTTATCTCTGTCTCTCATTTGATCGATCAGGCGCAACATGAGCACAGAGTCTCAAGCGGAGCGCATGGAGACGGCGGCGACAGAGTTCCAGCGACGCTTCCACATCTCTGCCGACGACGAGCACGCCCCCAGCCCCTCCGCCTCGCAGGACCAGCACCAGGTAGGACCAGGGCCGCTCCAGGTCACACCTGTAGCTTTACTTAGGGGATAAGGTCAAGGTCAAGGTCAAGGCACGTTACAGTACGGCTCCGATATTTCGTCCTTGATACTGCAAGTCCGCGTAACTAAAATTATGAAATACCGCAAATTTCGACCTTATTGAAAGCGTAAATTCGCGGTATTTAAAAATATTAGTTACTCGGAATTGCAGTATCAACGACGATTTGCCATTCAATTTAAGGCTTTCTATCGTGTGCGTTAAAATAAATTTTAAAATGACAAGATTAAAAAGATGGCGGCTCGCAGGCGGCGTGCTGTCAGTGACGGTTGGATTTTTCCATAGACATAGAGAATGGACTGAACGTTCCCTATCCAGTTGTGAAGATAATACTGGCAGTAAAATGTGAGGGAGACAAAGCGATTCAGCGGCCAGTACTTATCTCTTTCTAGAATTGTGATCGGTCACGTCACATCCTTGTAAGATCGGATGCTTTGTAGCGCCGCGCCTTTGAGAGGGCCTCGTTTAAGTTTTTGAACCTATTGACCACCACGGAAAACGTGCCCTCGGCGCCAAGCTATGAATTATTACTCTATGGAATTGCGTTTCTATGCGTAATTCCATAGAAACCGTAGATTCCGTCTGTCATGTCTGTCATGTAGTCGTGACCGTGTCGTGCTGGGCACAGTTTGGTTTGTCATCTATACATGACTGTGGCGGGCAAAAGGTTAACCTAATCGATCGCGTTTACGTAAACGTTCGCTTATGTCAGTTTGTATGGAATAATTATGGTGCCTAATGTTGCCACTAAACGACGCTGTTACTGTTTCAGTACAATTTGAAGTTTACATTAACGCGGTCGTGTATGTATAAGAACGCGCACTTGGTACTCAGACCTATAGAAAAGAGACAGGTATTGGCCGCAAAGTCACGTCATCTCTTTCTAGTGAGTGGTCAATTTTGTGTGGGTGTTGCTAAGTCTATCCTCTATGTCTATGGTTTTAGGGCCGGCCCGCTGTGTTGTCGGAGCTATGCTGTAAAAGTGAACAAAGACCATTATTGGATGAGATGTTTTGGGGTAGAACAGTGAAGGTTTAGTAGATATTTACCGTATTATTGCCGGAATGGATTGTTTTAAGCACTTTGGTTTTGGCAGATTCCGTGGTCGCTTCTCTCTCGCTCTAGTTAAGCATGTTTCTGCGCGACAGAAAGAGCTAGAGTTAAATCCGCGCAGATAGGCTTAAGCATCGAAAGCATTAACGGAATATTCATTTTGAGGGTGTTTTGTCTGTATGGAAATTTGCATCCAGGTTGAAAGGTGTAGTTGACGGAATGCACTGCTTGCATTAAATATATGTCTATAATGTACTAAAATAGTAATCTAGAAAATAGAATAAATAGTTGAAAACAAAATGATGAAGGAGGGTTATGATAGATGGTAAATTCTTGCTGGTAATGCTTATCATCATCTGCGTAGCCTTAAAAGGCAGATAGAGCGGAACACTGAGAGTGAAGCCAAAAAAGCAAATACAAAATTCCGCGCGGTCTATCTGCCTTTTGATTCATAATCTGAGCGTAGTGGTATAATAAAAAATCAACTAAAGGGCGTTTACGTATATGTGGCTAAGTTAAAGCCGTACAGATCGATCGGTCAGAGGTTAAGCAACGCTAGCCGCGGTCAGTCTGTGGATGGGTGACCATCCCTTTCATACCGAGTTCCCTCCGTGCCTCGGAAAGCACGTAAAGCCGTTGGTCCCGGCTGTCATTTGTAGATCTTTGGCAGTCGTTATGGGTAGTCAGAAGCTAGAAAGTCTGACAACCAGTCTTACCAAAGGGTATCGTGTTACCCAGTTACTGGGTTGTGGAGGTCCGATAGGCAGTCGCTCCTTGTAAAACACTGGTATTCAGATGCATCCGGTTAGACTGGAAGCTGACCCCAATGTAGTTGGGAAAAGGCTCGGCAGATGATGATGACAACTTTTTTTAATGTGTGTTTTCAGTTTTTTTTAATTCTCAGTATTTTGTATACAAACTAAGAAAAAAAAATAATACAAATAGATAGTTTTTATTGTAAAACGATCCATTACGGCAATACACGGAAATATCTATCTTATTTTAAAAGCATATAGGTTAAATTTTAATGTATATTACCAATACCGCTCCTACACATTTTTGAGCTGAATTAAGAATCTTAGTGACGAAATAATGAGTAAGTAATTTGGAGATATCACGTTTAAAAGGCGTAGGACATGTCGGCGTTGTGTCTATGCCCTTTACAGAGATAACAAATTATCTATGAAAGAATACTAAGTAAAAGACATAAGGTTGTCTTTTGATTGAACTTTAAAGTTCTGTTACCGAACATCGCCACCACTCATTACACAGCATAACTTAGTTGGATTGTACACTTAGTAGCGGTATTGGTCTTACACCATGAATTGACGCATGCGTATTATAGACGTATATATATACATTGAGATAAATTATTGTTTGTTTAATTATGAGGATTTATGTTAGTTACTGATTCTGTTAGTGAATATTTTATTTTGCAGCATGGGCTTCAGCGATAGACATATACTAACAAGACATTGATACATTATACTCTTCTATACTGGCAGTCTGAATAATTATCAAATTATTTGACGAATCAAAACCTCCTTTACTAAAAATTTAGAATAAAATGTTATAACTTAAAAAAGGTTTGCATTCAAATTAGTATAAACCATATAACAACACGCATTCCTTACTTTTTTAAATTACTATTACGTTCGTGGGACAGTGTTATAGGCTGGTATTTTTATTATTGTTATTACGTTGGTACCTACTACTTTTATTTTACATTTATGAGTAAGGAGGTTTGATAATATTTCAACTATCAAATCTACTCAATTGCTAAAAAAGATCTCGTTTCCGTATTCAGACTTCCAGTAATTATTATTTAGCCGTGTACTCATTTTTTATTTATTTTTATTTGCACTTAGCAGCTAAAAGTCTTTTAAACTCTATTGAATAAGAGATAAAGCATGTTTTTGTTAGCTTCAACTTCAACATTATACTTAAAATTGAATAAACGTTTCGCTATTAATAATTATTCATTTATATTTTATTATTTGCATTAATATGTTTGCATGATTGGTTTAGATTGCATGTTCGCTTGCCGCAGTAAATAAAGGCGAGTCATTGACCTCTCAACAAAGCATGAAAATGTGCCATTTTGTACGGGTGTCATAATGTTAAGTTATTATAAGACCGGTGTCAGACATTTATGCGCTAAAACTTGCGCAAATGTTTGCGCATTTCCGTTGTAGAAAATCTTTGCGCATTTAAAAAATATCTTGCTTCGTATAATGTGGCTTTGCTTGCCTTCGTGCAATGTCTGGCGCCGACCTTAAGTTATTGACAATTATTTGTAAAAAAAGGAATATACTGTAAAATAATTATATTTTCTAAGTTAAACACTGTGTTTTAAAAATGTATAAAAATGAGTACATGGTATCACGTTAGGACATTTTTCTGAAAGGTTTTTTTTCCAATGAATATTTCGTAATCCGAGTTTTACATTGTTAACTTGAAAATTGAAATGTTAGAAAAAAAATTGAATCAAACATGTGTTTTTTTCGTAAGATCTTTCAGGAAATTTCAGTCAGCCAATCATACATACAAACACTAATATAGTCTGTGCTCATCGGTACGGGTGTTCCATAGACATCCACTGTGTTGTCCTCACTTTCATAGACAATTCTACAGCACATTGATGCTTCACGCTTACAAGCCCAATGTTTATCTGGGAAATAATAAATATGGGCCACAAACTTAAACGTGCAGTTGAGAAAACAAATACAATGTCACATTTTGTACAGAAAAAATATTTGTCTAACTGCACGAATAAGTTTATGCGTCAAGTATTATCCAATGTAAATGTCTAACAGGAGGATATAAGCAATAGAAGTATGGAGACTAATTCGACGGACACCACGCCGTTTTCAACACCAATCAGATCGCCGGAACCCATCGCAGTTCCGGACACCGCGGTGACGAACGCACCCACTAATAGTATAAGTGATGAAACCGACTGTGATAATAATTTAAGAAAGAATACGATACCAGAGGAAGACGACGTTGTTTGCGCTAACGAACACGTTCACGACGCTCAAAGTGACGCGAGTGCTAGTCAAAACACAGCTAGTGATGCTACTGACCATGCAGAACAAAATGAGATTACTAATACAAATGAGGCAATAAAAGACAGTATTGACGAAGTAGACGATGTAATCACAGCTACTGATAACCAAAACAATGACAGTCGACAAGTGACGGAGAATGTTACAGAGACGCTAAGCGAAACAGAGACCGTTAATGAGACAGAAGTTAACGAGTCAGAAGTTAACGAGACAGAAGTTAATGTGACAGATGTTAATGTGACAGATGTTAATGTGACAGATGTTAATGTGACAGATGTTAATGTGACAGATGTTAATGTGACAGATGTTAATGTGACAGTAGTTAATGAGACAGTAGTTAATGATACAGTAGTTAATGAAACAGAAGTAAATGTAACAGAAGCGCGAAATGAGACAGAGACGCAAAATGACACAGAGCTACGAAATGAAACAGAGACCACAAATGTATCTGAGCTTCAAAATGACACAGAGACAGTAGTCACTGAAAATGCGACAGAAGTAACAGAAAATGCAACAGAAGTAACAGAAAATGAGACTGAAACATCAGAAAACGAAACGGCTTTACCTCAAACAGAAGTAGTAGTAGAAGATGCGTTGACATTCGATGAGAACCACTTCAGTACGCCGACAGGTGGGGCTTCGCCCGTGACGTCACCGGGCCGGCGACGGAGGACCACCAGTTCCATGGACGACTCTGAGGTAAGACACCGGGGGCAAGTGCGGGCCGCGACGCGATGTAGCCGATGCCAGGCCTTTTTGGCACGCAAAAGAGCAATGTAGGTGGAAATTGTTAAAGTAAAAAAGTATTTGGTGTCATCTATGGATGCGAAATTATTCTTTCTTATTTTAAAACCGGCTGTTATTATGGCATATTGAGCTTAGAAAAACCTCTTTTTCATTTAAGGTCGCATTCGTTACGGCTATTTTCAATACAACGTCATCAAAGGTTGTAGAGATAATTTCTAACCGCCTAAGGCCCCTTGTTAACGAGCCGGCTTTCCGCCGGGTCTAGGCACGGTTTTTAACCGTGTCAACGTCCGGTCGTCAGTTAGGTATGGGACGCTATGGAGGTTTGTTAACAACACCGGCGCTAGCCGGCACCGGTCCGGCACCGGCCCGGCGCCGGCCCGCTTAGAAGCCGTATCGTTAACAAGGGGCCTAAGTGTTTAGCGACCCTTTTTCTAAATATCTATGTGTCGTTTACGGCTGCGTTATGTGATTAATATATACATAATGTGACTTATTTGATTGGTCATCTATTTAGACGCGTCAAATTTCTGGGTTGTAATTTTTGAAAAAACAAAATGCGATCTGTGTTTGCGTAATTGTTTGTTTTTGTTTTCGGGAATAAGGATTACAAATTTATTAATATCGTTACCTTTTGAATTCAAATATAGAATTTTTCACAACGTACCACGGTTTATAATTGCGTCGCAACCCGCACTAGGCCTGTGGCGGAGTGCTTTGGGAAATTGTCTATGAGTAAGTGTGAGGCACAACATGCTACTGTGATGTCTGCTTACGTCACTAACACTCGAGGCCACGCGTCGCGACTAAGGCTCACCGACAACGGTACATAGGTACTAGCCTGTTTGTAGCACAAACATTTGCGCAACTTCGCTTTCGCACTGCCGTGTTCTAAATTCGAATGAATTTTTGAAATGCTTATGGCCTGTTTCACTACCTCCGGGTTTATTTGGAATGTAAACTTTTTGCAGGCTCTTAAAAGGCATTTTCAATTTTAAGCAGCTTTGGAAAGCGCTTCAACTTGTCTTGTTTGCTTAGAAAAAAATAAAGTACATCTATAGTTTGTGCTACAAACATTTGACGCCTGTGGACCTTCCACTATGAGACTATATTACTACGTTTTTTTAAATATCTTTGTATTACTCTATAATTGTAGTACAGCATCTCATTGTCGATAGTTCACAGTAAATATATTAAAAAAAAGAATCGCGTTCACAATAACACAGTATTACAATAACTAAGCTAATTTGACAGCGCTTTTGACATTTCGTTCTAATTTGACATTTTATATACTCGACATAGTATCTATACATGTTTGCTTGTGCTGTTTCGCTTGATTAACTTGTAGTTTTTAATGTTGTTTAGTATTTATTCTGTAGTTTGACAGTTTGTGTATTCTCGCTTCGAAGTAGACTTTTTGGCGGTTTGAAGTTTGAATTTAGAATTGGTTTGGTAAGGCTTGTTATGTCTAAGTTATGTTTTAAGTGTGTTCTATTTGAATTTTATGTGTTATGGGGTTTTTAAAATGTTTGGATTCTTGTAACGCATTTGGAAGAAAACTTCTTGATCTATAAGCATAGATACATTTTTCTTCTTAATTATTTCACAAAGATGTTTTCTTTCAACTCTGAATTTCTATTTGTATTGGAATACAGTTCAAGTCTTATGTTATCTTAAAACTATACGCCCATTATTGTACAAGTTTGCTAGTTTCGATTTTGTTACAATTGTACAGTTAATATAAGCTTGTTTAGCAAAGCATAAGCACTTAAGCTAGGGGGCTATATTATTTAAATAAAGAAGGGGAGCGGGGATCCTCCATATTAAAATGTCTCTACCATACGTTTGTCAGTACACGCACCACGCTCGAAGCAAACACGACTGTATTGCTATACGCGTAAGGTGTATAATCCAGTGTTGTTGTTATAAGACAATTTTTTTGTAGGACGAGACAGACGGTTCTACTGAGAGTACCAGGAGTAGCAGCGCCAGTAGCACGCAGAGTCAGAACTTGCCGAACAGTGACGGTAATTATAGATATGAAAAGCATATTTTGTTCCTCGGGTAACTTCTGAATGTCTTTGACTGATTTTGACTTGCATGAGACCGGTTTTATCTTCATATTTCAGAGTTGATCCTATAATAAAAATTGTCCATAATCATATGTGTTTTCTCCTTCTGAGAAATGGCCAGTGAGTTAAAAGTCAACCTGTATTAAATTCATTGTATGTTTGTTTGTCTAAAATAGATAATGTTACAACTAGAATAAGAAAACTTAAATGGAACAAAAACATAGTGTTTTGGTATTCAATAAATAGAAAAAGAAAACGAGGTAGACAGTTTCGAAGGTGGGAAGACTAAAACAAGGCAATAGCAGGCAAAACATGGACTAGGAAACCGAACAGAACAGAGTGGAAATAAATAGAGGAGGCTTTTGCCAAAGTTGGGCAAACAGACGAAGTTGCCTACGTTTTCGGCTCAGTAGAGTCGTCAATTTAAGATAATTCCTCATCATCATCATCTAACCTTTACACGTCCACTGCAGGGTATAGGTTTCCCCCAAGGGGGGGTTCAGCCGTAATCGCTATGCTTGGTCTATGCATGAGGGCGATCGCAGTAGGTGTTATATTACTGAAAAGGACGCTGCTTCCCATCCTCTGGTCAATATCCCTCTGTCGCCTTCTACGACACCCACGGGTAGAAATGGGGTGGTGTTATTCGCGGCATCACACGGCCATGGCCTGTAAACATACTTTTCTTTTGTGTCCGAATACAGGCTTATATTTTTATTATATGTTTATTTGTCTGCTCCAGGTCTTCCTCCTGGCTGGAGTATGCAGAGAGCGCCAAACGGCAGAATATTCTTCATCGACCACAACCAGAAGACCACCACTTGGATAGACCCGAGAACTGGTGAGTCAATTATTATTATCTTCATCTAGGTTAGGACCATATCATCATCTGCCTATACTTTTCCCATTATGTTGGGGTCGCTTTACACATAACATTTTGTGAAACACTCATTACACCCACACATACACCAACACACACACCAACACACACACACACACCAACACACACACACAGCCAACCACACACCCACAGCCAACCACACACCCACACACACACACACAGACACATACGCTCACACACATACACACACACCCGTACACATCCCCATATACACAACATACTGTCATCCACACAAATGTCCAACCTCCCATTCTCCTTTGATTAAAAATAGATTATACAGGAAACTATATGTACTGCATTTATTTACATAATTCTTTGTCACCGAAATATGAGAAAGGCCACTGATTTCTGTAATACAGGTCTTTGAACCTAGCCTTTTTATGTGAATAAATCAGAATCAGAATCAGAATTTTTATTTGTAAACATAGGTTACATAGTGTGTGAGATGTTACAATATTTAAATAGTATCTCCATGCTTTGCCATTAGGCGTACAAATGTTGTATTAAAAAAAATGTAATATTGTGATATCAGTTACAGAATTAAATTTTAGGTAAACAGAAATGTCATAAAGATTTATTATTATTTTGAACCTTAAAACGAGTTAACAAACAATAAATTTTGTTTAGGCTGTGCATCCAGCTTGCCCTCGTCGGCTGCGCCGGCGCCGGCCGAGGCGGACGAGCTGGGCGCGCTGCCGGAGGGCTGGGAGGAGAGGGTGCACACTGACGGGAGGATCTTCTTCATCGATCACAGTGAGTCTATGAGAGGAAGCTATGAGGCGGGTTTCTACCCTGTTCACAATAAGATTAGACATTTACTAAAACCTTTTTTACAGTCCGTTGAACCGATTTTGACTCATATTGCGTTGGTAGCATGACAAATGGCAACTGCAGTAAACAGTTGTTATTGTAACCACTTTTTTGCCTGTAATGTCATCCTTAAGCCTACGGAATAGAAGTCAAAATCGGTTCAAGGGACTGTAAAAAAGGTTTGTGTTTATGTCTAATCTTATTGTGAACAGGGTATAGGTTTAGAAGTGACTTTTCTGTGACATTTTTTAAGGATGAGATCTGTTGATGAAATTTTAAAGTGAACAAGAATTACTGTACCACTATTTCATTACAATAATGTCAGTATTACCTTTAACAATTTACTAAAAAACCATCACACCTTTTTTTAGGGTTCTGTACAAAAAAACGGAGCCCTTAAAAGATCACTCGTGCGTCTGTCTGTCCGTCTGTATGTCACAGCCAATTGGCTCCGAATCTACTGGACCAAATCAGGTGAAATTTGGTAGGATGGTGTAATCGTATGACCCAAAGACAGATGTGCAAAGTAAATAGTTTTTTTTTTTAAATAAGTGTTATTTTCGGGGGACAGATTAGGAAAAAAAAAAAAAAAGAAAGTTATGCAAACCTTACTGTGTCTTAAATATCATATTATGAAAGTGCTCGTTAATGTGGATCTCAAATATATCTTTGTTATTATTGTAAAATAAATAGTTTTGATTTTATTCATGAAAGAAGACGAAAATAGGGTATTTTACTGTATATGAGAAAAAAACCATAAATATATTATTGAGATAGTTTTAGTTCGTAAAATCACAAAATATGTTTTTAAATTCAATTCAAAGTTTTCAGTTTTTTTTTTAATTTGTATTATAACACCATAAAATAGGAGCCGCCATTTTATTACGCCGTACGGCTGTATAAAAAAAAAAAAATTAACTGTCAGTCAACCGTTTGGCGCATATAGGCTTTGTACTTTTATTATTTTCTTAACCAACGTAATTTTTATTATTATTACACCTATTACAAAATATGCTTTTAATTATTTTTAAATTATATACAATTTTAAAATATCAGCGAATTTGTTACTCAACGAACTGACGTCATTCCCACAGATCTCCGAATATAATGAGCCTAAAATTATATAAAAAAATACAAAATCATCACAAACTTTGGCATTGTACGGAACCCTCAATGCCTCTCATTTATTCATTTAGACAACACGTGACAGTCGAGACTGAAGACTGCTTGAAACTGCTTGAGAATGCCTATAAAAGTAATGACAATGTGTGCGTGAGAAAAATGGCGGTTTGTTCTGAGTGGTCTCTCTGCTCGGGCGCGCCGCAGCCGCGCGTACTTTGTGCTATAACAGTATATGTTAAAACAACGTTTACGTTCCAGACACCCGCACGACCCAGTGGGAAGACCCGCGCCTGTCCAACCCTCAGATCGCGGGCCCGGCCGTGCCCTACTCGCGCGACTACAAGCGCAAGTACGAGTATCTCAAGAGTCAGCTGCGCAAACCGGTACGTTAATACTTTTTTTTATTAGCCTATGCTGTCCCACTGCTGGCCAAAGGCCTTGCCCAAGTCCTTCAAGGAAATTTTGTCCAGCGCCATCTCGAACCAGCCCTTGTGGTACGCGTCCAGTATGTCTATTCTGTTACAATCTCCATCGGTGAACACCAAGGTGAAGTGAGTCTTCTGTCCCGATACTAAGGATTTACAAAGCGCTACAATCGGATGACAGCTCACTTCACCTAGGTGTTCACTGAGGGAGATTGTAACAGAATAGCACTGCAGGTCATCTCGCCACCTCTTTCTAGGCCATCCTCGGCGACGTCGCCCATCTTCAGGCACCCATTGCGTGGAGAGTCAATGCGGCTGACGTGACCCGCCTACTTGAGTCTGGCAGAATTTTTGCAAACGTCTGATAAATACTGAACAAGAAAAAAGAAGCAAAATATTTATTACAATTGATTATTTATAGATTTCAATAGGGTAGATGACACAACAATCAATTGACATACTTTTAATGGACTGCCAAAACGTCATTAATATACATCTCAAAACCATACAAAAAAAAAGCAGTATCGCTATCACTTTCAAAAGAAACGTGTCGCGATAAGGGGCATTCTTAACGCGGTTTTGGGTATTATGAAACTCGACCGAAGCAGTATTAGCGACAGTTTTGTATGACGAGCGATCTCTACCCATTAAGATGGGTACTTATTGGTACAAACCGGATCAATGACTTTTATCGTAGCTTTATTTGGGGCGTACCTTAGCGAGATGCAAATTTAGCTCAACCGAGTAGTACTTCTTTCAATCTTCTCACGGTAATGGTGTTAATAGGGTATTTTACTCAATACGAGAAAAAATCTATAAATATGTTATTGAGACAGTCTAGGCATAAAGCAGTCGGAAAATGTAAGTTTTAGTTCACAAAATAACAAAATAAATTTTTAAATTCAATTCAAGGTTTTCAGTATTTTTAATCTGTTATAAAACACCATGAAATAGTAGCGGCCATGTTATTACGCCGTATGGCTGTGTAAACAAAAAATTGTCAACTGTCAGTCAACCGATTGGCGTATATAGGCTTTGGACTTTTATTATTTTCGTAACCAACGTAATTTTTTCATTATTACACCTATTACAAAATATGCTTTTAATTATTTTTAAATGATATACAAATAACATATTTAATATGAGCTCATTTGATACAAAACGAACTGACGTCATTTACGCTGCAAGCAATATGGCGTCCAGTAAGAGGCGTTTTCGTCAAAATACGCGCGAAATTTGAAAATTTATAATTTGGATTCATTTTTATGGCACTTATCGATTGAATAAAAGTTTTGTGTTTTTTTTTGATGGCATATTAGCACTACAGAATTTCATTGAGACACTTTTCAAAAATGGGTGTAATACCCTATTGTCTAATTTTAGTTTAGTTTGTGTACAAGGGGTACACTACATAAATACGAAAAACTTTATTCCGAAAGTCAGAAATACGAATTTCAAAATACCGATTTTCATAATTCCGAATAGTTCAAAATTCCTAATATGGCAACTCCGATTTGTCATTCATCCTATTTTTATAATACTAAAATTTCAAAATTCCGAACGTTTATAATTACTATTCTCAAAATACCGAGTTTCAAAAGATCGAATAACAAAAAGTCCGACATAATGAAAATTCCGAACATCAAAAATACGAATTCCGATTATTAAAATTCCGATTATCTTTATCGTTATCGTGCAATCGTTTATCGTGCAAGCAAGCATGCAGCATGCAAGCAAGCATGCAGCGTGCAAGCAAGCATGCAGCATGCAAGCAAGCATGCAGCGTGCAAGCAAGCATGCAGCATACAAGCAAGCAAGCATGCATCATGCAAGCGAGCATGCAAGCGAACATGCAACATGCAACAGGCATGGTTTCTGTCACGGCTACGGCGTTGCGGGGCTCCGGCGGTACCACGCGAGCTTATCGTCGCAGATGGTATTCACGCTCACCACCGCAGCTTCGGCATACTGGCCGGCTTCGCCGGCCAGCCTCAGCCGCGGCGGCGGGCGTTAAAACCACCTGCTCCTCAGCTCGCTGGCCGCCTCGCCCCTCCGCGCCTACGCGAACTTAAATTACACTCTAGGTGTCGGTGAAACCGACTGGTTTCACAGCAATTCGTTTCTGTCATTAACTTTTGTAGCACAACATATTGACTTTTTAAGATTATTTTTGTTATTGTCTTTCTTTTTATACCTATATATTTTTGTTGAAATAAATTCCATAGAAAAATACACCGAATAAACAATATTTGTTAAAAAGTAATTCTACTGTTTGATAAGTTAGTTAAACAAAAAAATTTGATTAAAAATTCTTTGAATTGTGTTTCTGTGAAATATGTTTCATTCAAGTAAATAGTCTTTGAAACAATAATAGTCGAAATAAAAATACAAGAACCAAATATTATATGAAACATTTTCTGGAAAACGAAATTCTATGAAATTTCTGTCTGCGAAACAAGGGGACACCATTTTGAATATATATGTGTAGCTGAATTGAATCAGAATCCTAATTTTAACAGTTTATTCGAAATATTGAAATTCGGAATTTCGTTTTTCGGACCGAGAACTCATCGAGCATTTGATTCTTCGAACATATGAAAATCGGAAAACAAACAAATCGGATTTACGACATTCGCTAAAATAACTTTCGTGATTTTAAATAATAGAGATTATAATTTTTAGGTATTATGAAATTCGGACTTTTGAAAATCGGAATATCGAAATTCGGAATAAAATATTTCGGAATATTTGGGTGTTCCCGTGTACAAGGGAATCGGCGCGAATATCGTTTTCCTAAATTTAAGAATTTTAAAACAGATTCTTCTTTATGTTATTAAAATATTGGTGTTTTTTATTTCAGAGCAACGTGCCAAACAAATTCGAGATCAAAGTGCGACGCAACTCAATCCTGGAAGACTCATACCGCATCATCAGTTCTGTGAGTCGACTGGACTTGCTCAAGACGAAGTTGTGGGTCGAGTTCGAGTCGGAAGTCGGCCTAGGTAAACTGTCTACTATGTCTGTATTAAGGGGCTATTAAACGACTTTTACAGATTTTAAACTGACAATCACGTCAAAATGTGCTGTGTAAATGATTCGAAAAAAAAAATATGTTAAACTAGAACATTCTCTTAATCATATAGAAAGTGAATATTTTTGATTAAATTCATATTAAATAGTTTAATTAACTCGTGAAGTTGTGTCTGACGCGGACAAAACATTGACAATCACACAAAATCTACCAGGTATAATTATCCGAAACTTACACTATCTTACAGACAATTTTATTATCTATCTTTTAGTATACGCCTTTTTTTTAATTTTGAAAGAATACTACTTTTATTTAATTTTTTCGACTAAATTTTGAAAGTTTTGGACGCAGACTGCGTTCGTTCTGCATCAGTTTTGCGTCTAAAACTCTCAAAGTTTAGTCGAAAAAATTAAATAAAAGTAGTATTCTTTCAAAATTAAAAAAAAAGGCGTATACTAAAAGATAGATAATAAAATTGTCTGTTTCGTTTAATTATACCTGGTAGATTTTGTGTGATTGTCAATGTTTTGTCCGCGTCAGACACAACTTCACGTATTAATTAAACTATATAATATGAATATAATTAAAAATATTCACTTACTAAGTGATTAAGAGAATGTTCTAGTTTAACATATATTTTTTTCAAATCATTTACACAGCACATTTTGACGTGATTGTCATTTTAAAATCTGTAAAAGTCGTTTAATAGCCCCTTAAGCATATAAATAACTGAAAAGAGTATATTTGCAATTAGAGGCAAATTTATTTTACCCTGTGTTAATCTTAACGCTATACCATCATGACACATTATTTTTAACCGACTTAAAAAAAAAAGGAGGTTATCAGTTCGACCCGTATGTTTGTATGTATGTATGTATGCATGTATGTATGTGTTTGTCCGCGATTATCTCCCGTTTGGTTGAACCGATTTTGATGCGGTTTTCAGAAAAGTGTTTGTTACATTCTGGAGAAGGTTTTAGTATACAACAAACAGAAATTTATTCAGCAATTTTTGAAAAAAAAACAACAAAAACCGAGAAGACGTTTTAGTTTCTTCCAACTTTCCGTCTTTAGAGGACTTTCAATCTCTGTTTTAACTGTGTTGCCGTTCCTTAATGGGTTTGGGTAATAATGAGGCACTGAAAAGTGGAAAATAAAAACTTTGTCGAAAAAAGAGAACCACCTTCAATAAAAAAAAAGTGATTTTTTGAAGGCGGTTCTCTTTTTTCAAAAAAGTTTTGCTATAATAAAATCACAACATGCATTCATGTCTTAGAAATGTAATTGGTATATTCGTGGTAAAGGAAACAAATTGATCTCTATCTGACTTTCATCGAATTTAATTTGGTATATTTTGTACTAGCTTGTGCCCGCGACTTCTTTCGCGTGAAAGTCTGTAATCGCGGATGCAGACGAAGTCGCGTATTAAAAAGTAGCCTATATCCTTCCCCAAGGTTCAAGCTATCTTCATGCCAAATTTCATTAAAATCGATTCAGCCGTTTTATCGTGAAAACTTATCAGACGGAGTAACTTTTTAATTTATAATATTACTAGCTTTTGCCCGCGACTTTGTCCGCGTAAAAATAAGGGTTCATCTATTCTTACAGACTACGGCGGGCTCGCCAGAGAATGGTTCTTCCTACTTTCTAAGGAAATGTTCAACCCATACTACGGTCTATTCGAATACTCGGCCATGGACAACTACACGCTACAGATCAACCCTAACAGCGGCGTTTGCAACGAGGAACATCTCAGCTACTTCAAGTTTATCGGCAGAGTCGCCGGCATGGCCGTGTACCACGGGAAGCTGTTAGATGGTGAGTTTGCTATGAAGATTTTGGTTTTATGGGCTGTCTTTACAGTTTTTTGGGGAACAAACTAAGTTACAAATGTATAGTACTAAGAATGAAGCTACTTTTATCATAAGAAATCCTCCTGTTTCTTTTTCAATAAAATCAAAAGACTAAAAGTAATTATATGCTTAGCCTTTTCACAACTATGCCGGGGTCGGCTTCCAGTCTAACTGGATGCAGTTGAATACCAGTGTTTTACATGGAGCGACTGCCTATCTGACTTCCACAACCCAGTTACTGGGTAAAACGTTACCATTTGGTGAGACTGTTTGTCAGACTTTCTGGCTTCTGACTACCCATAACGGCTACTAAATATCTTCGAATGACAGCTGGGACCAACGGCTTTACGTGCTTTCCGAGGCACGGAGGGAACTCGGTATGAAATGGATCATCCATCCATAGACCGACCGCGGCAAGCGCAGCGTACATTTGACCGATCGATCTGTCCCGCTTTTACTTAACCACGAGCTCCTCAAAATCAAAGGACTAAAAGTATGGGCCTAATATTGAGCCTTGTGGCACTCCAGTGGAAAAAGTAACTTAAAAGAGAAAACCCTCCTTTTATACGTTCAAACAGTGATTTTGTACCTTTTTATAAAATGGTTTCATAGTGCTTTGCGACATACTCCGAATGCACCAGGTTTTTAAATAAACACATTATGGTTAACTTAATCGAACGCTTTAGAAGGATCACAGTACGTAGGTGATCACTACGACCAATCGCTATTTACTAAGCAATGTTTTTTCTGTTTTATTTTCAGCGTTTTTCATCCGTCCATTCTACAAGATGATGTTGGGCAAGACGATAGAGTTGCTGGACATGGAATCGGTAGACTTAGAATACTACAACTCACTCATGTGGATCAAGGTATTATAATATATTCTACTTTTCCTTTCAAATATAGCTCTTAGCTTGATAGACAGAGGTACCAGTCAGGGTTACAAGTTCTTTATATGTACTGGACATGATTTCTTTTGTATACTCTTCTATTTTTATTTTCTTGACTAAATTATTATTATACGGTTTACCAAGCTCCGCCAAACCACTCGAGTGGTCTAAACTTTAGATAACGACTTTTGTCTAGCATGATATTTAAAAATATACATTTGTGGTATTCAATTAGTTTAATTTAAATTACCCCCACTGTTTGGTGCATCAATGTATCAACTTTTTTTAAATAATGCAGTTAATTTATCATTGTTTTGCTTTACGTGCCTTACCCTGAGGGCTTGTAAACTGGCTCCAATTTCTAAAAATAAGTCATTGTGATTGACGACAAGGTTGTCGCAGTAGCTAAACAATTGGCTGCTTCCCTGCGTGTCGCGGTTTCGATCCCCGCAAGGAAAAATATTTGTATGACCTATAGATAGATGTTCTAGGTCTGGCTGTCAGTGTATGTGAATTTATACCTTGGTAAACGTAGCCAAGATACAGGATCAATTCCCAATGAGAGGCAATGTTTTAAAGAAAATCTTTGATTACAGGAAAACGATCCATCAGAGCTGTACCTAACGTTCTCAGTGGACGAGGAACAGTTCGGCAAGACGATACAACGAGACCTCAAGCCGGGAGGTGCCAACATACCCGTAGACAACGACAACAAGGACGAGTATATCAAGTTAGTATTGTTTTGTGTAGCTTATTCTCCCGCGTAAGGGCGTGGTTCCAATGATAGCTACTAACTAGTGCAATATTATACATTGTGGCATTTTAACCGTCTTACAAAAACAGCCCACTACTATAGCGCGACCGCTTAACTGAGACCGTTCCTGTGGTAACTGCGGGATGCGGGAGGGATGTATAGTGACATGATGCGAGAGCTCACTCATACGTCAACTTGTGACAACTGTCACCCCTTGTCATGAAGCGACAGATAAAAATAAACGACGTGATTAAGGTATAAAGGTAGGTAGGTAGGTGTAAATGTGAATTTACAATAAATTATGATATTAAAGATGTAAGACTATGGATGATGAATAATGGGTGTAGGTTGTGCAGAATGTGTAGGTAGGTTTAATTAATTTAATTTAGGTTTAATTTTGAATTTAGCATAAAACTTAATTTTACTCTATGAGTAGTAGCGGCCAGAATACGTATTAATGATTTTCGAAAAGGTTGTCAAGGGATTTACTATGAGTAGATTTCATAGTGTTAAGAAATGCCTGATTTAGAAAGTATTGGAATGACACAAGATGACATCGTCATGACAATAGAAATATTGCATGTAAACAATTATAGTGGAGGCAACACTCTAAACACCTAAGTGAAACCAACTGTGGGCAGGCGCTCTCTTTCTGAATGCATACATAAGAACGAGACAGTGATATGTGTTTTCTTTATCTTATGTATGCATTCAGAAAGAGAGCGTCTGCCCACAGTTGGTTTAACTTAGGTGTTTAGAGTGCACAGATACAAAAATATAACGCGACATTATTCCCATTCCACAGACTAGTAATCCAATGGCGGTTCGTAAGCCGAGTCCAAGAACAGATGTTTGCGTTCCTCGAAGGCCTGGGCGGGCTAGTTCCTCTCCCTCTCCTCAAGATCTTCGATGAGAACGAGCTGGAACTGCTGCTGTGCGGCATCCAGCACATCGACGTGAGGGACTGGAGAGCGAACACGCTGTATAAGGGAGACTACCACGCGAACCATATTGTGGTGCAGTGGTTCTGGAGGGTGAGTCGATACTCTTCTATACTATTAAATTCAATTTCAAATTATATATTAAATTCAAATTCAAAAATCCTAATACACCCCGGTATTAGGATTTTTCTGTCACAAAAATGCGTTACGGCCACGCTCTGTGAACAAGCATATTACAGTTTAGAGGATTATATCCATGATAATAATGTTTTATAAACATGCTGGTCCGGGCTCCATAGGACAATCTACAGTCTAGACAAAATCAAACTGATTGCTAATTAAAACTACATAATCTATACTTAGTATATACATTATATTTAATTCTTGCTTTGGTTCACACACTGGTTTATAGTTTGTTGAAATGTATGGACTGGTTGTCTACTTTTATAATAATTGTAAATAATAATATGTGAACACTATGCATCTATGTATACAACTTAGCTGTCATTCTTTATCTTGTAATACTTTGTACATACTTCAATATAGTGTTCTTATGCAAGGTCCATCGTATTCACGTATAGTTATATAACTGTAAACTGTAAATGCAAAATATTGTACACATTATTTTTTAAAAGAGTAAGTATGGAGTTTCTTGCCCGTTCTTCTCCATACGAAACTACCTTTTGGAATGGGCAACTAGAATCAACTTTATATTTTTTTATTATGACGTTCAAAAGTGCCTTTTAATGGTCTAATTGAAATAAATGATTTGACTTTGACTTTGGAGGGGGTATACGATATCGATCCGTTGAAGTTTCACTTTACTATGTGTCCCAGCACACATTTTTTTGAACTGAAACTTTTATGTATTAGTATTTTTTGTGTACAGTCACAAGCATAAATATGTATACAGATTGCAAAATTCAAAAGCAATTTTCTCGTGAAATAACTATTTCTACATATAGATAAAACCGATTTTTTATTAGTTTGGTATCAAAAATACCCTATTCGTAACCCCATAACATTTCAATCAATGGTTTAGGCGAAAATCAGTTTAGAATGAGACCAACTGTTTACATGTTTTTGCTCGTGACTGTACTTCATTTTTTTTTTGTTAATCTATGCTTTTTCACTAGTCTGTATGGTGTCGGACGTAAAGAATAGCACCATCCCATATCTTCCCGTGGGTGTCATAAGAGGCGACTAAGGGACTCACCAGAGAATGGGCAGCAGCGTTCTCTGTGCCTTTGTAACAACCTTATTGCGATCGTCAACCCGCCTGCCAAGCGTGGCGATTATGGCAAAATCCCCCCATTGGGGGAGGCCTATGTCCAGCAGTGGACGTCTTTCGGCTGAAATGATGATGATGATGCTTTTTCACTGCTGGGTAAAGGCCTCCCCAAGTCCTTTTAAGAACTTTTTAAAATAAAGCTTTTAAATTAAATGTTGTTTCTCTTTATTTTGATATTTACTAGCACTTTGCTGCGACTTTGTCTGCGTGATCTCAAATTTTTTTTTACCGACTTCAAAATGGAGGAGGTTCTCAATTCGCTTGGTATTTTTATGTATGTACACCGATTACGCTGCGATTTTCAATTGTAAATTACAGCCTATGTTACTCAGGGATAATAATGTCGTGAATAGTTTTAGAGTTTATTCGTTACAAACATGCTAAAATACAAATCTTTCCTTGAGCTTTATAATATTAGCATAGATTACGATTATGTTTACTCACCCCCCAACTGTTCAACCATCTTAATAGGATCACTAGCGATTGTTCAACTACGGTGGCTCCTTAATGGACACTGATGCTCATAAGGGTGTAATTCACCAAAAAAAAAGTTTTTATTATTATCAAACGTGTCCATCTCTCTCCCACAGGTGGTTCTGTCGTTCTCCAACGAGATGCGTTCCCGTCTGCTGCAGTTCGTGACGGGCACCTCGCGCGTGCCCATGAACGGGTTCAAGGAGCTGTACGGCAGCAACGGGCCGCAGCTCTTCACCATCGAGAAGTGGGGCTCGCCTGACAACTACCCCAGGGCACACACGTGGTGAGTACACAGACAATTACCCCAGGGAACACACTTTGTGAGTACATAGATATCTACCCCAGAGCACACATGTGACGAGTACTTAGACAACTACCCCAGGGCATACACGTGGTGAGTACACAGACAATTACCCCAGGGCACACACGTGGTGAGTACATAGACAACTACCCCAGGGCACACACGTGGTGAGTACATAGACAACTACCCCAGGGCACATACGTGGTGAGTACATAGACAACTACCCCAGGGCACACACGTGGTGAGTACATAGACAACTACCCCAGGGCACACACGTGGTGAGTACATAGACAACTACCCCAGGGCACACACGTAGTGAGTACATAGACAACTACCCCAGGGCACACACGTGGTGAGTACATAGACAACTACCCCAGGGCACACACGTGGTGAGTACATAGACAACTGCCCCAGGGCACATACGTGGTGAGTACATAGACAACTACCCCAGGGCACATACGTGGTGGGTACATAGACAACTACCGCAGGGCACACACGTGGTGAGTACATAGACAGCTACCCCAGGGCACATACGTGGTGAGTACATAGACAACTACCCCAGGGCACACACGTGGTGAGTACATAGACAACTACCCCAGGGCCCATACGTGGTGAGTACATAGACAACTACCCCAGGGCACACACGTGGTGAGTACATAGACAACTACCCCAGGGCACACACGTGGTGAGTGCATAGACAACTACCCCAGGGCACACACGTGGTGAGTACATAGACAACTACCCCAGGGCACATACGTGGTGAGTACATAGACAACTACCCCAGGGCACACACGTGGTGAGTACATAGACAACTACCCCAGGGCACACACGTGGTCAGTATACATACATACATACACAGTCAGGTTGAACATGTCTCAAAAATATAGGTATCTAATTTTGTTGTTTCATATTCGCACAGTAAGGGACTAACTACATTCATTCAGCTCCATTTGCGTTTCGCCAAACGATTTTGGTCACAGTTATACAGTTCTGTTTCTATCGGCGGTTGGTAATAGGGTATTACACCCATTTTTAAAAGTGTCTTAATTAAATTCTGTAGTGCTAATATGCCACCTAAAAAAATAAACACAAAATTTTTATTCAATCGATAAGTGCCATAAAAATGCATCTAAATTTTAAATTTTCGAATTTCGCGCGTAGTTTGTCGAAAACGCCTCGTAGTGGACGCCATATTGCTCTGCGGAAGTGACGTCAGTGACAGAGTAATAAATGCGCTGATATTATATATTATGATTGTATATAATTTAAAAATAATTAAAACAATATTTTGTATTAGGTGTAATAATTAAAAAATTACGTTAGTTACGAAAATAATAAAAGTACAAAGCCTACTATATACGCCAAACGGTTGACTGACAGTTGACATTTTTTTGTTTACACAGCCGTACGGCGTAATAAAATGACGGCTACGATTTCACGGTGTAGATTTAAAAAACTGAAAACTTTGAATTGAATTTAAACATTTATTTTGTTGTTTTTTGAACTTAAACTAACATTTTCCGTCTGCTTTTTGCTTATACTATCTCAATAATATATTTATAGATTTTTTTCTCATATGGAGTAAAATACCCTATGATCATTGAGAAGCAATTTTATTACGTAATCTTTGGTGCAAAAACGCTAAACTACTCATTTAGTATTGTACCCTCAACATGGACAGTTCTATTAATATTTTTAATAGAACTGCGTGTAATTATAATATTATTGTTATCGTTTCGCTTCTTACAGAAGAAATTATATTAAAAAAAATAAACGTAGATAATAAATTAAAACTCCAACGACAGTGGGTCGACCCACTTTGCAGAAATCGGCGCTGAACGTGGACTGTCCCCGACTCCTCGTCGACAAGTTGCGCCCGCGTTTAGTCTATAATATCTCTGTAGCATGATACGCAAGGCATGATAAAAACACATTTGTCCTATTGTTACATTTGTTTGCTGCGAAAACTGAATAGACACTGAAAGCTGAACAGATGCGTACGCATCTCCTTACAAAATCGTTGTTTTCTATGGACAAAAACTGGACAGAGCTGAATAAGTGTGGTTAGACCCTAAGAGCGACTCGTAACTAAGTAAAAACCTTACGATCGACCGGTCATGGTTAAGCTACGCTTGCCGCGGGTGTCTGTGGATGGGTGACCACCAATTTCATACCGAGATCCCTCCGTGCCTCGGAAAGCACGTAAACCCATTGGTTCTGGTTTTCATTCGTAGATGTTTGTTAGTCGTCACGGGTAGTCAGAAAAATAATCATATCAATTTGAAGATGAAACTGATTGGAAATTCCATATTGCAGTACAAATTGCCCAGATTGCGTAATTAGATATTTATTTATTTATTTTTATTTTAATCCACGGGCGCATGACATGTATTATCTCATACAAAATTATGTTTATTTAACCGACTTAAAAAAAAGGAGGTTATCAGTTCGACCCGTATGTTTGTATGTATGTATGTCCGCGATTATCTCCCGTTTGACTGAACCGATTTTGATGCGGTTTTCAGAAAACTGTTTGTTACATTCTGGAGAACGTTTTAATATACAACAAACAAATTTATTCAGCGGTTTTGTGAAAAAAAAAAACAACAAATACCGAGAAGACGTTTTCGTTTCTTCCATCTTTCCATTTTTGGAGGACTGTCAATCTCTGTTTTAACTGTGTTGCCGTTCCTTAATGGCTTTAGGTGATAAGAAGGCACTAAAAAGTGTGAAATAAAAACTTATTTGAAAAACGAGAACCGCCTTATTTACCTCTTTTTAGTTTTTTTTGAAGGCGGTTCTCTTTCTTCAAAAAAGTTTTTATTTAATGTTTCGTTTCAAAAATTTCCTATTTCCAATTTTTTTATTTTCCTATTTTGTTACTTTTGCGATAGCACATGCAATTTCAGGACTATTGACTTAAAAAAAATAGCACTAAGAAATTATTATTCGATAAAATACCTTGCTACAGTAGAATGAGCTACACACATTGTTATATCTGAAGTCGTGATAGACCAAGTCGCTGGCAAAACTATATTGACATTATCTTTATCCCCCAGTTTCAACCGCATCGACCTCCCTCCCTACGAGAGCTACCAGCAGCTCCGCGAGAAGCTCATCAAGGCTATCGAGGGCTCGCAGGGCTTCGCCGGCGTCGACTGAGACTTCGCCCTCTCCGCCGCCACGTTGCTGCACTACCTGAGCGAGCGGCTTAGGGCTAGCCTGGACTGACGTAAACAGGGCTGCATTGCTTTACTTATACACCGACTAACATAATGAGACCGACTGTCCATGGAGGCGTAACTTTGTAAAGTCAAGGTCAATGTCAAGGTCAAAGTCAAAGTCAAGGTCAAGGTCATTTTTCAATTAGACCTATAAAGACATTTTTGAACGTCAATACAAGAAAAATAATTGGATCTAATTGCCTCTTACATAAGGTAGATTCGTATGGCAAAGAATGGTAAAGAAACTTTAAACTTATTTGAAATAAAGTTTTGTAATATTTTGTATACAGTATCTAATAACACGTGAATGCGATGTACCTTGCATTTACTTAAAAATGTTCGTTAATACCGTAACACCTTGACTTGCAATGCCATTTTGTAAGAACTCACTTCAGCGCTCACTTCTGATTCTGCGGTGAAAACTGTATTAGGTATTCTGAAACTCGACGACCACTACGCTAGCTCCACTAAGTGAGAACATAGATGAAGCTAACTATTTTTACATAACTATTTTAGCGAATAATACAAGCAATTAAAACTCAAACTCATAATAATTAATTTTTGAATTGTCAGAGTCAGTCAGTCAGAAAGTGGAAGCTAGTTGCTCGTTCCAAACAGTAGGTTTCTATGGAGAAGAACCAGCAAGAAACTCCATGAACAACACTCTTTTAAAATCAATAATATGTCACAAATTTCGGTTACATCATTCATATTGAATCTAGGGTACAATGTGAGAACAATGTAAAAAGTCGCGTACTCTAAAGTGAAATCGGAAATGCGACAGTATTCGAATTCGCGAGTGATTTCTTACAGAATTGCACGCCTGACTCAGCAGAGAATTGTAACGAATATATGAAGCAACGTCTTCGTGGACAGTAGGGTTTCGACAATGGAGTGCTCACTCACCGTTTCAGGTTCGTGTTAGTACCTAGACCTACCTATATTTGTGAATGACGTCACAACTGAAAATTGTCTATAAACTTGGTCGGATAATACAAGGCGCTTGTACGGTCGGCCTATGAAATCTTTGGCCATATTTACAACTTTATCGTATAAACAATAAAGCTTAAAGTTTAATTTCGTAAACGATATTCAGACACTTAAGGTTGAACTCGCACAGTCTGCAGAGTCGGAATTCATATTATGAATTAAGAAAGTCCGGAAATACGTACAATTTCAATATACCCCACACACATTCTGATTTTTTCCTAATGAAATTGTATGCGTTTCCGAATTTAATAATATGAATTCCGACTCAGAATTCAGAATGTGAGCCCAGCCTAAGAAAGGTCGTACGATGCACTCCAACGGTTTAAATTATCCCTATGGAGAAAAGTGATGATGCATAATACCTCATACATTAAAAGACTCATGTTTATTCTACCTTAATGGCGGTAATTAGAACTTTAATCTTCGTAATTAATTAAAATAGGAATCGGCTGAAATCGTTTAGAATATAATAAAATATTAACATACATGAGCTTGTAAAAACCGCTTTTTTTACTTTTTTTCTCACTAATTGCCTAAAGCTTTTGGTCTCGACTGCCATTCGTTGATCTTTGACAGAAGCGAAAAAGTCTGACAACCAATCTTACCAAAGGGTATCGTGTTACCCAGTTATTGGGTTGTGGAGGTCAAACAGTCATTCGCTCCATGTAAAACACTGGTATTCAGCTGCAACCGGTTAGACTGGAAGCCGACCCCAATATAGTTGGGAAAAGGCTAGGCAGTTTTTTTTCTGACTAATTTTTGAACCTTATGTCATTTATGTTCTTGTTTTAATATCTACGGCTAGTAGCGCCACCTACCGCATTGTTCATAGACCTGCTCAAACTTGGAACAGTAACATACCATTACGCTTTATTTATATTGTAACAGACTGGGCAGAACATTGCAAACGAAATTATATTATACTTAATGGTTATGTATTTCGTTCATTCTTTGGTGAATGTGAATGATGGAATGGTGTTGTTGTTGTTTCTGTATAAGAAACAAAAATAAAAGTAAAACTAATAAATAATGTTATCTTGACGACTATTGAGATCTTTATTAGTTAAACTGAGATCTTCCACCGTTATACGCCCATATTACGTTAAGAGCGCCCATCCCGTCATATTTCTTATACATACGATCGTACGTGATTACGGCGTTATAAAAAAAAATCTTCCAAATATTTTTAACACACGGGCCATCTGGTGGCCAATATCTAGGTTCAGTATGTAACGAAAATTCAACTTTTTTGAAAAACAAGTCGTCAATCAGCTTTTTTGCACAATTTCATCTGAACTTTGGCCGTTCATTCATAATGCCCTCAAATTGATAAAGTAAAAAATCAGCTTCATAGAAACCTTGCACATGTAATGGAGATTCTAAATTACATTTTTTTTTACCAAAAACTAGTAAGGCTTTTTCAAAAACACGTATTTCCTGGAACAAGTTTTGTGAAATCTTCGCGCGCCAATTTTCATGCGATGTTATCGCATTCTCACTCATTCGTTTGATCAATGCGTTGGTTGAAACTAAAACAAAAATCAATCACGCTCGCGTTGAAGTTCGGTTGATGGGGAATGGCGCTCTTAATATAATACTTAAAATGTGTATGTAGATAATAAATTGTAAAATATCCTTTAAACCAGTTTTGATTCACTTTAAAAATCTTGCTAGCAAAGATTAATGAACCGATTTTAATGAGATTTGACACAGACTAGGCTTGAACCTGGCTACTTTTTAACCGCGATTTGGACCCCATTCGCGATAACCGACATTCACGCGGACGTCGCGGGCTATAGATAGTAACTATATCGCAGCCGTGGAATAAAGGCGTATGTCAAAAGTTTTGAAAGAAATCCATTTTTATGACTGTCACTTACGTCGTTAATTATTATGTACTTAATGCTAACATTAACAATTGTGCACGAACAAGGAGCTAACTTTGTGAGAGACTGGTGCCTGAAGTAGGTTTATATACAATCCTGTATTACAGGTCACCAGGGCCCTCCCGCGGCTAGATGCCTTCTGTGATTTGGACCATCATAACAATGTAGTAAACATAACTCAGGTAGAATTCAAAAACAGAATAGAAAAGAAAATACTGTAAGTTAGTGGAATACAGGAGTATGTATGAGTAACCGGAGAAAGTCTATAAAAAAGATGTGAGAGTGTGTGAGTGTGTGTGTGAGGATGCTTGAGTGAGTTTGGTGTGGGTATGGTTGATAGCATGTGGTAGTAGCAGAATTCCTTCCATTATTTAACAAATAATCAGCAAACACAGTTAACATGGAGTTGATTTGAAGAACACTGAGTTTGCCTAGCAAACATTTAATACAAGGACTTTAACGCAATTTTTAAATATTTATTTTGATTATAAAACAGACGTATGAGGAAGTAAGAAGTATACTTCCAAAGGCTAGCTCAAGCTACAACAATCTGTTAAATTTCTTTGATAGATTTTCAAGTTTATTTCAAAAGAATAAGGTTCATATTCAATTGGGAAAATTTAGCTGTTTGGTATGCTTGATGTGCTGGCGTCTGTACTTACCCTCGACAACCTTTTTCGAGCATGAATTACTAATGGCTTAGAACACGACGACATGGAAGTAACTGGCGAGCAGTTTCAAAGCATTTTAACTTTTATCTCTTTTAACCTTTTGAGCTCTACGATAGAATAAAACCGATAAATGAAAGCGTGCCCAACACGCCACGTGGCAATACAAAACAACAAACAGAACAAAAGCCGCCGACTTCCGAAACTAAAGTCATGTTATGTGCTAAAGTTATTTGATGAGCACTTGTGTTTGCCTGTATATGTATGTATTTAAAAATGAATTTATGTATGTATATCAGCTCGGAAAGCACGTAAAGCTGTTGGTCCCGGCTGTCACTTGTAGATATTTGGCAGTCGTTATGGGTAGTCAGAAGCCAGAAAGTCTGACAACCAGTCTTACCAAGGGGTATCGTGTTACCCATTAACTGGGTTGTGGAGGTCCAATAGGCAGTCGCTCCATGTAAAACACTGGTATTCAGCTGCATCCGGTTAGACTGGAAGCCGACCCCAATATAGTTGGGAAAAGGCGACGCAGATGATGATGATGATGATCAGCTATCTGACACCCATAGTACATAGTACAGTTTAGGGTCAGATGGCCAAGTGTGAAATGTCCCCACATATTATTATTTATCACTTTTCAGTATTTAATGGCGGTTGTTTTTGTCGTAAAATGATCCATAAAGGATGTATCCTTTACACACGGACATAAAATATCGTCGAGCATTCAGTCCAAATAAGTTATATGTGACATGAGTGGTGGCGCTGTTCGTCAATAAACTTAAAAGTTCAAGCGAAACACGACCTTATGTTTTATACAAAGTATTACTTCCAAACTCTGCCATACAGATAAGCTGGGGGCCAAGTCTGCTATTACAATAGTGTCAGAATGGTCTATCATTGATTTTCATAATGACGCCATTATATTAGTAGATTAACAAACTTGTCAAAATCAACAATTATGAAATCAATTATTGACCATTCTGACACTATTGTAATAGCAGACTTGAGGCCCTGGTATTTGTACTCGCTTGTACGTCAACGTCTATTAAATTCGCTAGTTAACCTCCGCCGATCCTTTGACAAATAACGAATTAATACCAACCATTACGTAAAATAATTTAGAAAAATGACATAAATCAACATACGTCTTTGTTCCCCGTAACGATATAAAAATAGGAGTGAGTAAATTATGTATAACGAGTAAAGTAATTCGTACGCGTGATTAGTATTCTAAACGAGTGCCTATTTATATTTAATTGGTGTCTATCTGCATACTACATTTTAATTTTTGCGACGACAATTTATGTGATTTTTTTTTAAGTGATTGTCTTCACTTAAATCTACAGCGTATAACAGAAATGGCTGACGTTATGTATCTGATAGAGAGTCTATACTGTCTGTTTAAGTGTTTTTTTTTCTTTATTAATTATATCGATACATTTTAAATCAAAACAAAGGTGTCACATTACTAACTCAAATGTTTTTCGTATCAATTTTTGATATCACAGTTTTATCCACGTATTCTGGTAGGTAGGTAGGTAATACACGCATTGAATGTTGATATTTTACACATTAGACACACCTATTTATATACTACTTGATGCCTCTTATGATTTGTTTGCTAGCATTTCTAGCAATATGCAATACGTAGCTGAAAGTATTCCTAGCTGATAGCATTGCACAGAATATAAATAAAATGCGTGCGTGAATAGTAGAAATGCGAGTTTAAGAAAGCCTTTTCTCCTCTTAGAATTTTGCCAATAAAATCCAATAAGACGCAAGTCATCAATGTAGCTGATTAAAAATATACCTTGTTGTTATAATTACAGAGTTCAGAACCTGTAGGTACAATTTAAATCAAAACAACAAGTCTTTTCGTGCGGCAAAAGACTACATGACATTTCCACCAATAAACACACACACTTTCTAAGCCGCATCGTGAACTCATTGGTTCATCTGCTGTGCGTATGATGTAGCTTTGGGCCAATTACGTGACTTTTCTTTTAACCATGAGTCTTATCCACCTTTGACGTAGCTAGCTTTACGACTAAGCCATAATAATGTAATGTTGATATAAAGCTTTTACTATTAAAATACCTAAAGTGCGCCATTTTTAAGAGGTTTCTTGACTACAGGGCTAATTAAAACAAAACATTTTGGATAAAATTGCAATAATAATTCGTAGTTTCAATTAACCCTGCAGTAATATGCCCATTTACTTTATTTGAATATAACTATTTAAAAGGTGAAGTTGTCGTTGTCGAAGCGTAATTATTATATACATGGGGTTTCGTTTTCTGGCTGTCAAACCTGACAGCTGTTAATGTCGAACTGCGGCAGCCAAGGTAGCCTTTGATAAGTGAGTGACAAAGCCTATGTGCAATGTTGATAATTTATTCCACGCATTATTTACGATTTTAAATTCTAAATAACGTGATATAACCGGGCAAGGTGAGGAGAAGTGTAAAGTTTTATGAGAAGTTTCAATTATTAGAAATTGGGTAAAGTAGGCCATCTTGTCCGGACTTGTTTAGTGATTAAATAATTATTCATTTTGCGTCCTATACGTTAGATAAATTGCTTTTCGCTTGGATATATAAAAAAGATATTTTCATATATAGCACACTTGTACATAATTTTAGTATAAGGTGTAAAAAATTGCTATTTGAATTATGTATAAATATAAAATAATTAGTGAACCGAACGGTCTCCATGAAATGGACACTTGAAATTAATAACTATTAATTGAATAAAGATAATATAATATTTATTGATGGAGCAATTGTTTACACCCTGTATTTATTTAGTTTTAGTCAAGTTGCGTTTTCGTCTATGATCGTTTACTTAATTTAGATAGTTTTATCAATATATTATTTGTATGTCTTTATAATTTTAGGCTTTAAAGAAAGGTAATATTCAACATACTGCTTTAGCAAATCCGACATATGTTTGGTCGACTCATTTCGTAACCTTTATCTAGTAACATGTATGCTTCATGCATTTTATGTTTTTATCAATTTATAAAATCGTTTTTGTAATCTTTATTTTTCCCAATATGAAAGCATAGTACATGAGTAAAGATATCGGAAGTATTTATTATTGAACCTTTTTTTTATTATTTGCCTAAAGTTATAAAGATCATTATCGAAAATAAAATTTGTATAATTCCATATTATTAACGTTTTTGATTGTAACATGTTGACGAAACATCGTGGTATTTTATGTACAGACATAGTATAAGAGACAGCAAGGTTCAAACGCGCGTCGTCTTTAAATGAAAGGTTTCCTGTCATAATAAAGAAAAAACTGCTTACAGGACCTGCCTCATAACTTTTGCTAACAAATAAAGTAAGTCAAGTATATAAAAAACCTAGCATTTAAATAGAAAATAAGATAATCAAAAAAGTACTAAGGTGGATAAAAAAAATACTAACCTAGCTCCTAGACTCATCTACATACATTCAAAGATGACGCGCCGCTGAACGTTGATATCTCTTATACTACAAAGATCTATGTAACATTATTCTTGCGCTGTATGCAAGCGCATATAATGTTTAGTGACACATTAAAATTGGAAAGGAAGCACACTATGACAGACATTCTGCCGTTGAAATAGCTTCCATAGAATAATACTATGAATGCGAAAAACTGCTTACATTTTTAATTAGTTCGGTAGCCGGATGTTTTAAGATGTAAAATGTAGTCTGACCTTTGGTACTTATTCCTGTAACGGAGGTGCTGAAGGTGTATTTCGCAAATATAGCTACATTCATAAGTAGATAGTTCAATGATCAAGGATTTAGATAGCTTCTAAATATTTTAATTTATAGTGAATAGGCAAGGGTTGCCTCTTGCAAGAATTTTCTATAGAATATTTTTAAATGTTGTGATTCTTTCCCAGTTTTGGTGTGTTGCTAATAAAAAATAGGGGTTGTCAAACAATGAACAATACGCGGTGTTGTCTAACGTAATCAACGATATTTTTATTTTATGTTTACGATAAGATTATTCATGTAAATATTAATACCTACAAATTTAAAATTGAAAAAAAAAAACATTAAAAAGTCATTATTTTGATGTGTGCTTTTTTATTTTTCTTTTTGACCTTTTTTTTGAACATTCTTTTACAGTACAAGATACCGATATTATGTGATTCCTGTGTCTTAATTTGAACATCGGTAAGGTCATTACTTTTAACACAAATTAAATACCATGGTATACCATGACTATTGAATAATATGTGTAAATGATTTACATCATGTAAGTTTGTATGATGACATAGTATTCAATACAATAAATATATACTACTCCTTAACTTACATCTAGGTCCACATCAGCGAACCCGCGGATACGACCGGGCTTAGCTAAAACTACTTTCTTCAAAGCGCAAACTGGAGGACCTCAATTGTTATTTATTTATTTATTAAACTTTATGCACATACTGTTAAAAAAACATTGTACAAAGGCGGACTTAATGTTTTAGTCGTTCAAAGCCAAAATGATATATTTTTAGGGTTCCGTAGCCAAATGGCAAAAAACGAAACCCTTATGGATTCGTCATGTCTGTCTGTCTGTCTGTCCGTCCGTATGTCACAGCTACTTTTTCCGAAACTATAAGAACTATAGGTACTGTTGAAACTTGGTAAGTAGATGTATTCTGTGAACCGCATTAAGATTTTCACACAGAAATTGAAAAATAAAACAATAAATTTTGGGGGTTCCCCATACTTAGAACTGAAATTCAATTTATTTTTCATCAAACCCATACGTGTAGGTTATCTATGGATAGGTATTCAAAAATGATATTGAGGTTTCTAATATTATTTTTTGTAAACTGAATAGTTTGCGCGAGAAACACTTCCAAAGTGGTAAAATGTGCCCCCCCCCCTGTAACTTCTAAAATAAGAGAATCATAAAACTAAAAAAATATGATGTACATTACCATGTAAACTTCCACCGAAAATTGGTTTGAACGAGATCGAGTAACTACTTTTTTTTTAATACGTCATAAACGCATCATAAACCGCAATTAAAAAAAAAATACACTAGGTATTAAAATATCGATCAAAGTTACAACAAACTACAAGAACTTTTATGCTGCTACGGAACCCTTCATGGGCGAGTCCGACTCGCAATTTGCTGCTTTTTTCTTTTTGAGGCCACAGATTGCGAATACTAGACTGCCACGTTGGTCTAATAGCAAAAATAGATCTGGGAAGTCAAAATAATTTATCTTTAGAAAACCTTCGGCTCTGTCTAACCTATAGGGAAAAACCGCTTTCAAATCGGACCACCCGTTTAAGAACTACGGTGCCACAGACAGACACACAGACACGACCGCAGCTAACAATGAGCCGATAACCTTGTAACGGCTGAACCGAATTTGATAATACCTATCTAAGAACCATCGGTAGAAAACCTGCTTTCAAATAAAAAAAACCGATTTCAAATCGGTCCACCCGTTTAAGAGCTACGGGGCTACAGACAGAAACACAGACACGTCAAACTTATAACACCCCTCTTTTTCGGGGGTTAAAAACAGTGTGTGATATTATGATGTCATATTTCTTCTAAAACGATTGATTACAAAAAGCTGGTAGGTTGCACAGGTAAGTACCTGGTCTTCATGTTGCAACCAGCACACGGAACCTTGACCTGCGTGTGGACGTTCACCTCGTGTGTGGTAATACCATCGAACTTGTTATTATATGGCGGACAGCAGAGATGTACGGATGTACCTAAGTACTATGAGTTTCATGGTAAAATACCTGTTTATAAATATAGGTTATGGTTCTAAAGTGGGTCAAGTTTAGTGGAATTTATGGGACTTGGTTCAACCTCGATTAGTTTAGAATAAGAAATATCAAATTATAAGTGAACTGAGTACGTTTGAATGCTACCGAAGCAGGAAATTACTGGTACAGTTATCAATTATGTTTGGAAGACGGATCGCTGCTGCCTACTCTCTCAACTCATGTGGAATGTTTGACCTAGGTATCTGATTACAATACTAACATAGAAGCAAAATCTGTTGCTAACCACTAACAAGTTAGGGGCTTTATCGGGTCTGAAATAAAGGTGTTTTTTTTTATCCCAAGATTATGGATGTCATCAATTAAGGTTGAATGGTTGCTCAAGATATAGATTTCCAAAATACAGGTACATTTCTTACATAATTAGTTATCATATTTGTCGTTATAAAAGAAAAAATGTAGGTACTAAAAATGATTTTCATCCCACCATCTCGGAAAGAGTATTTTTAATCTTCAATATCTGAGTGGAAAAGCCGTTTTTATTCTCTAGAGGATAAAGTAAATTTATCTTCAATATCTGAGTGGAAAAGCCGTTTTTATTCTCTAGAGGATAAAGTAAATTGAATTTAGAACATCGTGTGCACTAAGTTTGTGAATTAAAAAAAAACATTAAACCTATTTACTGCTACCTCTATGGTGCCGAATATATCATACAACTTTTTTTTAATTTGTTAAAAACTCAGACTTTGTAAACGTTTTTTTTTTGCATTTAGTCATTTCCTCGCTGAGGTGGAATGAAAAGTTACGTGTTGCACTCGAGTGCAAAGATTTTTCACCTCGTGCTCTTTTGATTCCCTCGCTAACGCTCAGGATTCTAATTTTGAATCACTCGCTGCGCTCGTGATTCAATTTTAGAATCCTTGGCTTGCTCGGTCATCAAAATTGAACACGCGGTTAAAAAGCAACTTTGCACTCTTGTATAACAAATAACTATTAGGCAATTGGACGACAGCAATAAGGGTGTATCTACATTAACAGAATGGTGAAACAAACTAGGCGCCGCGGTGCTGCAAGCAACATTAATGTTCCATTCCTTCGCAACGATTATCTAGGTGGGTAGGTATATGTTTAAATACAATGCAATATCCCAAAATATTCCAAAATCAATGACAAGTTATTGCGCACGCTATAACCAGTCACGTTAAGACATCTCGTACTGTTTAGCAACTTACACTTGACCAGTTTGAAAATCCTCGCCGATGTCACATTACAGTGAAAGGCAAAAGGACAACCCTGTTCACAATAAGATTAGACATTTACTCAAACCTTTTTTACAGTCCGTTCAACCGATTTTGACCTGCTATTGCGTTGGTAGCATGACAAATGGCAACTGCAGTAAACAGTTGTATTGTAACCACTTTTTTTACCCGACTACGGCAAAGCCAAAGGAGGGTTATGAGTTTGACAGGCTATGTATGTATGTATGTATGTATGTATGTATGTATGTATGTATGTATGTATGTTCATCTGTACGCTCATAGCTCCTAAACTACTTATCAGAACTGAACAAATGAGGTATCGTTAGAAGCGTCTTGATCGTCCGCTGGTTATAGGCTATATGACGTATCACCGAATCCAATGTGGCGCCCTCTGGCGGACAAAAAAACCAATATTAAAAAAAAAAAATGAAGACAAGCATACCGTGTTTGGTATCATTGGAAAGGGGTTCACTAGTACATTTCAAATTTATATAATATTTAGTGGTAATTTGTCACAAATTATTGTAAAAAAAGGAAAGATTACCAAATAAAGTAAGATACGCGTATCGTGTTTAGTATCATTGGAAAGGGGTTCACTAGTACCTATTAAATATATAATACTTAGCTGTGACTCCAAAATGGTTTAAATAAAAATATAAAGTTTAAAAACTAAAACCCGACCACAACAAAAAGTGATCTAAAAAGTACAAAACAAGAAAATATTTCACACAGAAATCAAGACATAGGTACAAAATGGTCAAGGTAAGCCGTGGTTGCATGCCATTATATTCATGTTCATCGCACTCATATGGGATACAGGCATGCAACCACGGCTTACCTTGACCATTTTGTACCTATGTCTTGATTTCTGTGTGAAATATTTTCTTGTTTTGTACTTTTTAGATCACTTTTTGTTGTGGTCGGGTTTTAGTTTTTAAACTTTATATTTTTTGCGTCTAATGTCATCCTTAAGCCTACGGAATAGAAGTCAAAATCGGTTGAAAGGACTGTAAAAAAGGTTTGAGTAAATGTCTAATCTTATTGTGAATCTTATTGTGTCTAATCTTATTATAGGTGTTTATGTCTAATCTTATTGTGAACAGGGTATAGTAATATCGAATTCTAGTTTGACCGCTCAACTGAGACCGTTCCTGAAATAGATGCGCGGTGCGAGAGGGGTGACAGTTGTCACTCCTGACGTATCAGTGGGCTCTCGCATCACGTAACCACACCCCTCCCGCACCCCTCACAGCTAACTCAGGAACGGTCTTAGTTAAACGGTCGGGAGGCCGGCTAGTCCATCGGCATAAGAGTTTTTGGTCATCCTCCATTCATCATGATCGTACCAAAATCACTGAATCCAATCAATGAAAGTCTGCCTGAATATAATGTCCAGCAAGGGTTGGCAATAGGAACATAAATACCAATTGTCTTTTGAAATTTCCCAAAGGTACCTCACCCACACTCGCACTCGCGCATAAGCACTATTTGGCTATAAAATCTGCCTTGGAAAGCACGTAAAAGCAGCTGGTCCAGGCTGTTCTTTGTAGATCTTTGACAGTCGTTACGGTCAGCCAGAAGCCCGAAAGACTGGCAACCAGTCTTACCAAGGGATATTGTGTTACCCAGTAACTGGGTTGTGGAAGTCAGATAGGCAGTTGCTCCATATAAAACACTAGTACTGCAGCTATACCTAAGTTACTCTGGAAAAGGAAATATGGAAAAGTGTAAAAAAGGTATTTTTACAAAGTCAAAGTCAAATCATTTATTTCAATTAGTTAGACCATTAAAGGCACTTTTGAACGTCATATTGTTAAATTTGAATCTAGTTACACTTTTCTATATCCCGGGGATAGCAAAATTGTGACTATAGGTAGGTAGTACATTACGACAGGAGGAATTTGTTGTCCTAAGTATACAAAACATATATCTATACATACTCTTCAAGCTGGCCTTTCTGCATTTTCGTATCTAGTGGCACAATGTAACCGAGATGATCTGTCGTAATGCGGAGAAGGGCGGCGCAAGCGCGTTTCTCAAGTGTTCGCGAGTCGGCTAGAATCTGCGCGCGCGCAAAGCGGTGTGTCGATATGTGGTGCGTGTGGTTCGTTGCGTGTTTTTGTTCCGTGTTTGGCAGTGTTGTTGATATCAATGGTGAGTTGGTTGAATGGTGTTGTTTGTAAATAAAAATGAGAAAATGTTGAGTTTTTTTTTTTGTATAAAGAAATGTTTTTTTTTTTCTAGAATTGGTAAAAATAGTGGGATAGCTTTTATTTGAATAAAAAATAAGTTAAGGTAAAAACGCTGTACATAGGGATCTAATTAAAATTAAATAAAACTAATCATATCTACAGGTCCGTTTCCCATTGAAAAATTTAGTGTATGCTCCTAAGACAGGGTTTATTAAACTTCATGTAGTCAAGACCACTTTTACAATTTAAACAATTCCACGGACCTCCTCAGATTATAAAACAAAAGGCGGACCCCTGTCCAAGAATATTTTAGGAAAATAAAACAATTTAAGCCTTATTTCGAGTTCCTGGCCTGGCCGAGAAATAGAGAGTTTACTACACAATTTCCAAATAAATATGTTGTGAGTTAACTGATTTACTGCTGACCCCTGATACGTATGCTACGGACCTCTAAGGGGTCCGTGGACCCTACTTTAAGAAACCGTGTCCTAAGACATTTTTACAGACAGCGTAGGTATGCCTGGAAACCACACTTGCAACTTCAGAATCATCCCAATAATTTGGTGGTTGCCATGGTGCCTACCTTTTTTTTTTTTTTTTTTTTTTTTTTTTTTAGAGCAACGTCTTCGATTCTTAGGGCAGAGAAATTTCAAAATCACTGGACTTAGATTAGTTTAGAACATCATGTTTATCATGTTATAATTTTCTAATTAAATCAACCCACACGAGTCGGAAAAGAGTCAAATGGGTTTTAACTTGAAATAAGGGATCCTCAATTCCTGTATGTCTCTGTCAAAGATCCTAGAGTCACCAGACGATGGAAATTTTGAGGCCCATTTCCAGTTTCAGGTAATGTGTGTCCGCTGGTTTTTAAATAGGTTCACAGACTTTTTTTAATGGGACAAGCCCGCCGCACTGTTCCCAAACCTCGAAACCTCGAAAAGCTCGACGAGTCCCGGAGAAACAATTCAACTGTCTTAGATCTCGCAACGAAATTAATTAGAAAAGAACAGCGGAGAAATAAGAAAAACAGATGTTTTCCACTTCATTATCAAGCGATCAAGGAGACAGAACAGAACTAGGTCAATAAGCACAAAGTGACGTTTACAACTTGGAGAAGCCCCAGTTATCAAGCGCCACGGATTATGTTTGATGTAATTAATGGGTTCTGGTTCACTGGATATTGTCAAAAGGCAACATACGTCATTGCCAGACACTTTCCGTGGGCCGTAACTTCAGCCAGACGATTTAAAGACATGCTCTAACTCCTTTCCATCACACCTCCCTGTTCTCAAAACTATCATAGGGCTAGAATGACGTAGGAGCTTTTGGGATCTCATTCCATTTACACCTGCTACTGTAGGTACTGTAATAACTGGGATCACTATATACGATAAATCAAACTTAGGAGAACTGTTATAACTCTATATTGGAGATAAAATATTATTTGGAGCTAGATTACATGACCGCGACTGACTGACGGCAGGTGGTCTGAGACATTGCTATTTAATAAAATAATTGGAGGTCCCTACCCTAAAGACGGAAATGACGTTGGGGACGTCTCAGGAGAGATAGTTCAATCCATGACGCATGGGGCAATCAGTTGAATCCAATATTATTAAAAGAAAACCGAATATATTAACACTACAAACGCTCATGCTATTTTACAGTACTGTGACCACTATGACGTGATGACGGTCCTTGGGAGTTCAATCTAGTTAATTGAGGCACAATTTTTGTTAATACTTCGTAAGTAGGTAGGTATATTGAACTAATAATATTATTTTATGCTAAACGTGATAGACCGCCGTCGTGAAAGACTCTTCTTCTTCTTGCTGCCCTTATCCCATGTTACTTGGAGTCGGCACAACATGTTTTCTTCTTCCAATCAATCTTGTCCACCTTCATGTTTTCACTGAATCCCTTTTCATTCAAATCATTTTTCACACAATCCATCTATCTTTTCTTAAGCCTTCCTCTCCATATCCATCCATACACATTATATTCATAACTCTTTTGGTCACATGGGTCGTGATGGACTACCAAGTTTAATTTTAACAGACTTCAAAAAAGGGAAGAGGTATTCGACTTTTCACGCTAAGTTTTCAGCAATAGTACAGGGTCTCTCTAGTTTGGGGTCAGATGGCCGTGTGTTAAATGTCCTCACATATTATTATTATTAATTGAGGATCCATTTTGAATATTCTTGTATTATTGGATAGGGTAGGTATGCCTCAGGGGTGGCACATATATAAAATGAAAATATTCCACCTCTCTGAGTGGAACATTAGGCGATACTTATTTTTGATAGTGTTACTGTTAAGAAGCAAATAAGAAGTAGGTCCTAAAACGCCAGAAATAAAAACATTAAAAAAAAAAGAGAAACTCCTTCAAAAACAATAAAGTCAAAAAATACTTTAATGTCGATATTAGGTGGCTTTAGTTCTGTTCATTGTTTGAATTAAGCCACCGACTTCTGAAATTAAAATTATAGTAGTTTTTGAAGGCGGTTGACTTTTTATTGGAAGAAGTATTTTTTTCTTATTTATAACAATTCATCTTATAATTTACTTATCTACTACGAAGTATTACACTATTTAAGTAAGGTTGAATATGGCTAAACTGGCCCTTCACCACAACCTCCAAAGTACCTACCTACTACCATTTTCACTGTCTTCTAATAAGCCACATATTATGAGCTACGTGACCATTACGCTGTCCGTTTTAGCGGTCAAGGTCCCCAAAGCAATTAATAATATCAGCCTACAAGTAATTGTTCCTCATATGGACGTGAGACAACGTGAGTCGAGTGTGTATGTTTTTAATCAATAGGGTGATACTATCGGAATATCTATACAAATACAAGTAGGTGTTCATTACCATCCAACCGCCTAGCGACACTATATGTGTGTGCATTTAAAGGGTTCCCAAGAGCGATACTTCAGTAGCACGTCAGGTGAAAACTCAATGCTTAAAACAGTCAGCCCTGCAGCACTGCAAGAAATCACAAGCAAATTCGAATTCTATCTGATTTCCGATTTCACTTACCAAAAGTGAAGACTATCTATTTGGAATCCGTTAAAATAGTTACATAAATAGCTAGCGTAGTTTTCATCGAGTTACAGAATACCTAATACAGGTTTCACCGCGGAATCAGGAGGAGTAAGTTCTTACAGAATAGCATTACCTATTTAGCTGATACCCATTGGTAACTCTCAAAGCGTGTGCATCACCCACAGAACTGTAATTTTCTTTGCCATCTATTGGAAAGACATAGTGAGTTTAATTTTACAAGCTAAAAACGTATTCAAATCATTAAAAAAATATTTACGCTTCCTTTTTTTATAAACTAGTCTAGTCTACAGAAAAAAAAAGTTCAAAATTTCTAACACAATATGTTTCAAAAAACTATTTTTTAATGAAAGTGTTCGTATCAACAGTAGGTACCTACAGTAGTAAAAGCAGGATAGGTTTAGATTGTCTTTGGACTGCTGTTTACACCTAAGGCTGGCAAATAAATTGACTTTATTTGGGCCGGAATAAAAGAAGATTAGGATGGCAGCATGTTACCAGCATGTTTTCTTTCTCTATCCAAATTGCCGTCATATCGTTGGTCTCTTCCTTTTGAGCTATATCATTGACAGAACAATAAGCGCCCAGCTATCTTCAACACCAACAATTCAACATTATGTCTATTAGTCACTCTCCAAGACTCACTTTCTCTACCACTCCTTGTCCAGTCTTCTCCCGTCCAGATGTAAACGTCCGTTTGTGCCTTTCGACCTAGTTCTGTTCTGTCTCCTGCTTGATTATGAGGGAAGTGGAAAATATTTGTATTGTATTGCCATCGCTGTTCTTTTCTAGTTAATTTCTTTGCTGGATCCAAAGCAGTTGAATCGTTTCTTCGGGACTCGTCGAGCTTTATTGCTTCGGTGCTTTTCAGGTGGTCACTACTGTTGATTCTGGCTTACAGCAGTTGTAGTGGTTTGGAAATAGCACGGTGGGATTGTCCCTCTAAAAAAAAAGACACTCTTCAAGCGTCTTATAAACCTATCTTATTATCTTCTCCGCCCTTTCAGACACGGTGTTCGCGTCCCTACCGCCCTTGTACGGGCTGGACGACTGGGCGCAGTGCCGGCGAGAGGGAGACGTGTACTGCATCGTGGACGCTGCACTCTACTCCCGGGAGCCCTCGCCCACTATGATGCTGTTACAGGTATGTATGAGTGGAAGTTCTCCAAGATATGAACAGGAAGAGTGTGTCCGATTTCGAATATTGAAACGGCCGTGCAACCTGCGGTCAAAATCTTTACTGATATCTACGAGACGGTGAAAACAAAATTGCTTTTTAGGAACTCACGAACTTTTGTTCGCTAGAACATCACATTCATGGCGATCAAAAGCACACTCATTTGGCAGAAAAACAACGGAAATAAATAAATAAAACGCTATGCTTTATATTCAAGATCTACGACAACATTTTCATATCCACATGACAGTCTACGGTACAGTTTGCGACTAACGATCACGTATGGATCAACATAAATTACCATTAAATTACATATTTAATTATTATTAATTAAAGTACATTTTGGGGAGTGTGCGACGGAATTGCATAATTTAATTCCGCCGAGCCCGTTCCATCATCGGACCGCAAGACGTAATTTGATTTGCAAGATGTAATTTTTTCGACTAAACTTTGAGAGTTTTGGACGCAGAACTGATGAAAAACGGACGCAGTCTGCGTCCAAAACTCTCAAAATTAAATAAAAGTAGTATTCTTTCAAAATTAAAAAAAAGGTGTATACTAAAAGATAGATAATAAAATTGTCTGTAAGATGGTGTAAGTTTCGTTTAATTATACCTGGTAGATTTTGTGCGATTGTCAATGTTTCGTCCGCGACACAACTTCACGAGTTAATTAAACTATTTAATATGAACTTAATCAAAAATATTCACTTACTAAATGATTAAGAGAATGTTCTAGTTTAACATATATATTTTTTTAAATCATTTACACACCACATTTTGACGTGATTGTTTAATAGCCCCTTAAGTATTGCATTCAATGGGCAGGTAAATTGCGGCGTGTAAATGGTGCTTTACCAGTATTTCTTCTCTTGTTTGTTAAACAAGAGAAGAAATATCACCTATTTTAAGAAGAAATACAAAAACTTTCATAGATCAATGTCTATTTTAAAGTCCTTTATGTTCTTGTCATGTTCAGATTATATGAGAACAAATGTAGGTTAATATCTGAGGTGGTATTTTTAAGAAAGCACCACACATTTTAGTAGACCTGCCCAGATAACGCAGTAAAGATGTCATTGCTTGATTCACGCTCAGTAATTGGGTAATATCGACCGGTAATACCGACGACATCGTCAAGGTCGCGGGTAACCGGTGGATGCAAGCGGCAGGTGGACGCTCGTTCTGGCGTTCTATCGGGAAGGCCAATATTCAACAGTTGACGTCTTTCAGCTGATGATGATGATGAATTGGGTAATAGCCACCATTAAGCACTGATTGTAAGACACAACTCCTTAAAAAAATACTAAATTTTAGCCCTAAAAACACGATTAATTTTTAAAATCAGACTAAGTTGCTTTGAAATCAATAAGTAGTTAGTCAATCGAGTTAGTCAATAAGTGACGTCAAAAGTTTGTATTGCCAACCAAAATCTATGTAGGTAAATCGCGTTATTTCAGCTAATAAGAAGTATGTAAATTGACTGGTAATGCCTCCTACCGAATCCGAGGAAGTACGATTCCAATTTCCCCATTTCCAAGCAGTCTACTGACTGCTGTGCGGCTGTGTGTGCTGTGCATGCTGTGCTGCTGTGTGTGCTGTGTGTGTGTGTGACTGTGTGCTGACTGGTTTATGTGTGTGCTGTGTAGCTGTGTGTGCTGTGTGTGTCTGTGTGAGTACAGTGTGTGTGTGCTGTTTGAACAATGACGTGGTTACCGGAGAAATTACAGGCACACGCGACATTTTGAGGTCAGTAATCAGCAATGTGTTGCAACTTTCCGATACATGATTAGGCTAACTTCACCTTGTGCTAGACTTGTAAAAAGTTTAGTATCCTCAAATAAATATGTCCTGTGTATAATGATTCAAGGCGAGCTAGAATGTGAAGCCATTCTAAATCAACACAATTGGCACACAATACGATTATTGTTAATACACAGAATACTTAAGTTAAGTTTATGCAAAATACGCGCTGAGACGTACGGAGTTGCGGATACCAGTATGTCTATTCTGTTACAATCTCCCTCAGTGAACACCTGGGTACAGTGAGCTGCTGCTTTGTCAATCCCTAGTATCGGGACGGATGACAGCTCACTTCACGTAGGTATTCACCGATGGAGATTGTAATAGTATAGCTCTACTGTTATCCGTCCGTCTGCTTTGTCAATCCCTAGCATCGGGACGGATGACAGCTCACCTAGGTGTTCACCAAGGGGGATTATAACAGAATAGCACTGCAGACCGTTATACCATACCGTAACAACAGTTAAGTTTGAAACCTAGAGACACAAAATTAGTACCTATTTCAATTAGACAGTATGTTAATTAATAAAAGGCGTATCCTTTTACCGGTAATACTAAATAGCCCAAAGAACCTAAAACAATATTCCCATCAAAAATAAAAAATAAACATTTAATTTTTAAATATACATATTTTTAAATATAATAAATATACAATAATTTTTAAGGATACATACAAGAAGCACTGTACATTTTTGGATTTTTCTTATACTTATTTTTGTATGCTGATATATTTTTTGAAATCTATGAATGGTGTAGATTAACGAAGGGAACGCTCTTGGTTATTTAACTTACTGTAAACTTGCTTCTGAACGTGGCTTTGTCCGCAGGAACGTAAAATGTAGCATAAAACCCATGTTACTCGCTAATAATATAACTTTGTATAGGTAAAACAATTTCGAAAATCGGTTAGTTCTTTTTTCTTGGAACATGCCCGCCACTCTATTCCCAAACCACTGCAACTCCTGTAAGCCAGAAACTACAGTTGGGACCACCAGAAAAACGCCGAAGCAATGAAGCTCTACGAGTCCCAGAGAAACGATTCAACTGTCTTGAATCCCGCAACTAGATTAATCAGAAAGAACAGCGGAGGAGTAAGAAAAACATATTTTCCACTTCCCTCCAAATCAAGCAGGAGACAGAATAGAACTAGGCTAATAACCACAAAGGGACGTTTACAACTGGGAAAAGCCCAGTTGCCAAGCACCATGGATTATGATTGACATAATTAATGGTCCCTAAAAGAAACCGGTAAAATCCTAAATCGGTTAGATATTTTTTGAATTTATCCATTACAACTTTTGGCCCCATAAGGGTCGTTTGCGTGAGATTAATTATTTTACAAAAAGCCGTTTTTCCCAGTAGTCATTCGTAGATATTTAATAGTCATTATGGGTAGTCAGAAGCCAGACAATCGGACAACCAATCCTACTAAGGGGTATCGGGCTACTCAGTAACTGGGTTGTGGAGGTCAGATAGGCAGTCGCTCCGTGTAAAACACTGGTCACAGCTGCCTCCGGTTAGACTGGAAACTGACTCCAGCATAGTTGGGAAAAGGCAGATGATGATTTATTTATTGGTCTATCTATAATTGTTACACAGTTTATCCTAATAATACAAGCAATGTGATACAAGCATAGTGTACGAAAGTGGAAGTGGAAAATATGTTTTTCTTACTCCTCCGCTGTTCTTTTCTGATTAATTTCGTTGCGGGATCCAAGACAGTTGAATCGTTTCTCTGGGACTCGTCGAGCTTCACTGCTCTGGCGCTTTTCTGGTGGTCGCCACTGTTGATTCTGGCTTACAGGAGTTACAGTGGTTAGGGAATAGTGTGGCGGGATTGTCCCATCAAAAGCATAGTGTACAATATGATGCGATAGACACAGCATACAAAAACAAAACACAACTATATTACAACCACTTGGGTTTACTGGTAGAGAATGCCTAAGGCATTAAGTCCGCTTTTGTACCTTTGTGCATGAAGTATTTATAAATAATTAAACCATGAAGTACGCGCGGCTGCGGCGCGCCCGAGCAGAGAGACCACTCAGAACAAACCGCCATTTCTCGCACACACACATTGACATTATGTTTACAAGTACTCTCAAGCAGTTTCAAGCAGACTTCAGTCTCGGCTGTCACGTGTTGTTTTAATGAATAAATGAGAGACATTGACATTTTCATGACGAACAGGAAAATTTTGTTATAAAAAAATTGCGAAGAGTTCCAAGCAGCGTCAATTAAATGTCATATTGTCACAAATAAAACAAAAAAAAAATCAATACAATAGCAGCCCTAGTGAGTCTGACAAGTTTAGGTAATTATTTTTGAAGATGGCGGGAGCGGTCCTTCTGTAGCCTTTATATTTTGTGCTACAACATACACTAACTAAACAAACTATTGCATACTGTGTCCTATACTAGTATCAAACCTAATACCTCTCAGTTCTTGTCAATGACTAAGAATAGTTATTTTAAATTAGGTGTTACAAACAATAAATAACTTTTTGATTGAACACCTTGGCTTCAACACTTCACAATCTGTGTTCTATTATATTATTACAACTAGGTAGAAACGTGTATCATTGTTTATTTAAATAGTTGAGGGTTACACAATAGTAATTATTATTAGAAGTACTTTAAGAACTATTTTTGAAATTAACTTTAGTGTTTTTTATTGAAATGTTATTTGAACAATTAATTTTAATTGACGACACGATTGGCGCAGTGGCTGAGCGATCGACTGCTGCGCAGCGTGTTGCGGGTTCGATTCCCGCCCAGGGTAAACATTGGTGTGATGAGCACTTGTGTTTGCCTTGTGTCTGGGTGTTGTTTATCTATATATGTATGTATTTACAAAAAAATAACGTATTTGTGTATGTATATCAGCTGTCTGACACCCATAGTACAGGGTCTCCCTAGTTTGGGGTCAGATGGCCGTGTGTGAAAATGTCCCCACATGTTATTATTATTATTATTATCTAAATAGTTGAGGGTTACACAATAGTAATTATTATTAGATGTACTTTAAGAACTATTTTTGAAATTAACTTTAGTGTTCTTTATTGAAATGTTATTTGAACAATTAATTATAAAGGTATTTTCCTATCCATACTACTATTATATGTAAATGCGAAAGTGATTTTGTTTGTTTATAATGCTTTCAAGGCAAAAGTACTGAACAGATTTTGTTAAAATTTGGTAAAGACTAAGTTTGAACCCAAAGATAGATTCATCATCTGCCTAGCCTTTTCCCAACTATATTGGGGTCGGCTTCCAGTCTAACCGGATGCAGCTGAATACCAGTGTTTTACATGGAGCGACTGCCTATCGGACCTCCACAACCCAGTTACTGGGTAACACGATACCCGGTAAGACTGGTTGTCAGACTTTCTGGCTTCTGACTACCCATAACGACGGCCAAAGATCTACAAATGACAGCCGGGACCAACAGCTTTACGTGCTTTCCGAGGCACGGAGGGAACTCGATATGAAAGGGATGGTCACCTATCCACAGACCGACCGCGGCTAGCGTAGCTTAACCTGTGACCGATCGATCTGTACGGCTTTAGATAGATTATAGGCTACTTATTAGTTCGACTTATTCCACATTGGGCACTTATGCGGCATCTGAGTGAATGGCACCTGAGGTACACATACGACACCTATCAATATTTTTCGCAAGTGCTATTAGTGGAATAATTGATCATTTAAAATTTTATTCCACAAATGGCACCTGCGAATCAGTAGGTACTGGTGTTGGGATGTTCTATTTTTTTAGGGCATCAAAAATAAAAGTTTTATTAAAATCGTTTACTAACATGATAAAAATGTAACTTCTTTAAGTTTTTGATGAGAAATTGAAAATATGCCTGATTCTGCAATACATGTGGTATTGCAGAATCAGGCATATTTTCAATTTCTCGTCATCTTAATTTTTTTTTAATAATAATAATAATAATAAAATCCGTTTATTTCAGAAATTTTCTTACATTGAAATCCACTTAAACTTAACTATAATCTTACATTATTAAAGATTTTACAGATCTTTCTATGCAGTTGCTACCTTGCTTAGGAAATGCTTTTTTAGTACAAATTTTGTTTGTTTACAGTTTGTTTTTTGTTTTTTTTTTTATGGCACACCTTCAATAATTGGCATGTAAGTCCTTAAGTATTATAAATCAATTTAAAATATAAAATACTTAAACATAGATTGTCACAAGTATAACTTTGCATAACTTACATGGTGGCTGCTACTGAATATTAACAAAAATAGAAGCACGTAAGTAACTTTAATGCACAGATTTAACAACTAGGTAATAGAATTAAAAAAAAAAAACAAAAAAATTGGAATTACCATTAATACCTAAAGCAATGAATGACAAAGATATGAACTCCGAAAAGTAAAGTGAGGTCAACTTGTCTGTCAACGTTTTCGTAATGCGGTGCCTGCACCGTTTGCTGCGCTTGGTTTCAATACATACTTTGGACATTGTTTGAGCATGTGTGCAAAGTTTGAGCACACATTTTACGCTTTACTTGTCATGCAAAGTCTTCAGACTGGTTTCTAAATGTCTGAAGCCATGTTTGTTTTCAGTTCATATGAATATGACCTGAAAAGTCGAGTATAAATTTTAACATAAAATATCTGTGTTTCTATACTAATATTTTATAGAGGTAAATCGGTTTGTAAGTTTGTATGTAGGGGTAATCTCAGGAACTACTCATCTGATTTCAAAGATACGTTATCCCTCATTGCTTTATACTATATATTATTATCAAAAACATTAGGTTTTCGTAAAAGAATCACGCGGACGAAGTCGCGGGCAAAATGCTAGTTTATAATAAAAAGAAGTAGGAGATGAATTGGTATCTAACTAATTGATTATCATTGAGCTGAAGCGTATTCTTACAAAAATGTTAATTGATAAATGCTTTTATAGTGTACTTGAGTTCTTAGATTATAAGTTGTTAGTCGTGATAGTATTAATGATTGTCACATTATTAATAATGAACTGTTATCAATTTAAAATGATTTTAATACAATTTGATACTTTATTTATTTGATGCATGCCCAATTCAAGCCAATTAATACGTTAACTGCCGGGCCAAAAACGTTAAAGGTAAAACCTCCACTAGCGTCGGACACACGGTGTCCCCCATGGCGCTTAAAGTGTTAATTTTTCTATAGATAATAATAATTATGTAAAATTTGCACGCTGAAATTAATGGCAGAATAAGAGATCAACATACTATTTTATAAGAACATTCTGTACCTTATTTACGAAAATAAATGAATTTGATTTATAAAATTGAAGACTGTATTAATTTGATTTTTGTAACTTCGGTAGTCTAGTTTCAGCTCATCATGATGATGATGAGACTATACTACCGAAGTTACAAAAATCATATTAATACAGTACATTCTTTTATACAAGAGAGGTTAAAATAAGAAAGATTTTTTGAAAATTCATTCGACATTCATTTTCCTTTTCACCACACATAGGGTGAAAAGAGAAAATGTCAATTGTATGAAAACTATCATTCCATTGGTTAATAACTCTGAAACTTGGCACAAATACATAAATACCGAAGCTATGAATAAGAATTTAAAATAAATGAAGATTGTATTTGAAAAGAGTTTACGAACGCGTTGATGTCTTTTGTTCTCACGTTATTAGTACAATACAATCTTTTCAACCATGAGCGTAGTTTTCATACAATTAGTTTTGTTTTCGCACTTTTTACGAAAGCAGTTTATTGTTAAATTAATTCTAAACTAATTGTTAATTGCCAGTAACGAATATATCGTGAAAACTTAAGTACGTAAGATCTTTGTGTCAAACTCAAACTCAAAATCATTTATTTCAATTAAACCATTTACAGGTACTTTTGAATTGTCAGAGTCTGTCAGTCAGAAAGTTGAAGCTAGTTGCTCGTTCTAAACAGTAGGTTTCTATGGAGAAGAATGAGCAAGAAACTCCATGAACACTTTTAAAATCAGTAATATTTTACAAATTTAGGTTACATCATTCATGTTGAATCTAAGGGTACAATGTGAGAATAATGTAACAAGTCTTGCATGTTAAAAGGGGTCTAGAGAAAAATATAGTTGTAATAACAATTCAAACCAAATATTTAAAATAACCGAGGCAGCTAAGAGATAACCAGTCCCAACTGACGGCGTCTGTTCACGAACATGACGCATGGATCGGCACCATTTAGCTCAACCATTTTGAAGGGAACCGAATGATCCAACACATGCGCCACCGTCAGCGAGACATTCAAGTGAGCATGACTCTCCCAATCGCCAGGGCATATTCAATTCAATGAAAGGTATACCTCGTAAATGGTAGCTTTAAAGAACATAGTGTACGTGAACGCCTATGTTTACAAATAGATGAATTCTCTAGCTAGCTTCATCTCTTCTACTTCATTGCTGTATCTGAATGAGCTGAATGGTGCTGATTCACGCGTCATGTTCGTGAACGGGCGCTGTCAGTAGAGATTGGTCAACTCTTAACTGCCATGGTTTTTATCTTGATTATTTTTTATATTTTGTATTTCTAGATTACCTTCATTGTTTTCACATATAGAAGCAACAAGAAAAATGTAAGCAGTATTTTGTAAAAACCTGATTTTAAAAGAGTGTCCGTTTAGTTTCTTGCTCGTTCTTCTCCATAGAGACCTACCTACGTTTTGGAATGAGCAACTAGCTTCAAGTTTCTGACTAACTGACCGACTCCTTGACAATTCAAAAGTGCCTGTAAATGGTTTAATTGAAATAAATGCTTTGACTTTTGACTTTGACTTTGACTTTGACCGACAGGGTCCATAATGGTCAAACACCAAGCATATACTCACGGAAAAGTTATGAAGATTTTGAGCATTGAGTATTGATCTTTACGGAAAAAAACACTATTACAACTTTCAGCAGTCACGCTTGAAACCACTAGACCAGCTTGGAGAGTTTTGATGACATAGAATTAAATACTTATTTTCTAAAGTTGCACTTAGGTCCACGCAGGGAGCGAAGCCGCGGGAACAGTTGGTTGAATTATGAATAATATTATCTTTTTCAATTCAGTATAAAGCAAATGAGTTTAGTAGCTCGTTACTAGACACAAATTTAACTGAATACATAGTGCCAGTGTAGTCAGCCTAGTGTTGCGTGCCATTATCTATTGTTTACGGAAACACAACTTACTAGAACACACTTAAAAATAGAACAAAACATCCATTATGCTAGACGCATTGTCCATCACTTGCTTGTTAAGTGTAAAATAGGTGCACATATTTATGTCTTGCCTACAGACAGACGATGCAGGCTCAACGCCAGTTGACGCTTCCTCGATGCATTGCAATATAATTATATAACGTATTCCCAGCACGACGACCATGCGAGACTTGCAAGAATTAAACAATTTATGTAACAGTAACCCATCTTTACTTGGTGATATAACCTTAGGGTTCTTGGCTTCAAACAGTGGTTAAACACCTAATAAATATGCGCATAAGCATCCTCTGTTGTGCTAGTAACCGATGTTATAACATGCGGTCACCAAATCGACAAACACTCTCACGAATATATTTTTCTGAGGAAAAAATGACATAACATTTATATCTAGTTTAGATTTCATAATATCCATTAATGGTTCCGGTATTATAGCCGGTAAACATTTAAAGGATGTGCAGAAAATGATAATTCGATGTCATTTGGCATTAGGAACGTGCTCCAAACCCTACGTGCGGCGTCGATTTAAACCAGTCGGACGGTCCTGTGCAGTGGACGTTATGATTGTTGACGATGTTCGCCGGCCATTATACCAAGGTCTCAAGTCTGCTAATACGAGTACATATCCTTTTCTTTTTGGTTCCGTGGTGGAAACTCCTCTTGGATGTCCTTCGCCCTGGTGCGGGCGGAGGGGTCTGACAGATTCTTACTGAGTAAAACTCACCCCGGTGTTCCATCTCACACCTATGTCAGGGGTCGCGGGGACTGAAGATACTTCTGCGACCCCTGATGCTAATACATATTCTGACCAACCTCGATGACGCTATAACCCTCCCGCAGGAGAATAATGGGACTACTAGCACGTTAAGGAAACACAAACGTAGACCGCCACCATTCCATCATACCCCATCATCATCTGTATGACCTACAGTTGAGTGTATGTTTGTATACGCACCACAGATGAAATGCATAGTGTGGTAACAAATAAAAACCGTCTCCATACGCCCCCTACCCGACCTTTGCTCGTGCCAGCCCACGTTGCTGATTTAGTAGCATTCAATTCGATCAAGATACGATCCAGCTTGTCCTTCTGCTGTCCTCTCCAAGAGAAGCACTAAGCCGAGGACCATGCCTCACATGGGATGTAAAGGCATCCCTTGTGAACTCGATTTGTTTTAAAGCTTCTTGTACTGACTGGAGGCTTTAAATTCTCTTTAACCACAGGAAAGTCCTGTTAAGCAGCCGATAACCTCCTAGGATGACATGCGAGATGCCATATCGTAAAAAAAGCTAACACAATTAGGTCAAAAAGGTTGATTATAGACATTATAATTTGTTGATTTCAACACACTTGTGAGCAAAAAACATTGATGTTCTTTTACAATCTTCCTCGGTGAACACCTAGGTGAAGTGAGCTGTCATCTGTCCTGATGCTAGGGATTTAGATAGCACTACAATCGGATGACAGCTCACTTCACCTAGGTGTTCACCGAGGGAGATTGTAACAGAATAACACTGCTGAGAACTTATCTGTGAAATGGCAGTTTTTATAACTAATACTTTGTAAAAGAATAAGGTCGTCTTTTGTTTGAACTTTTAAGTTTGTTGACGAAGAGCGCCAAACCACTTATTTTATACAATAACTTAGTTGGACTGAACAATTTTATGTAACTTGAGCAACATTAACAAAATGTCTTCTTTGTCAAGATGTCAACCATTGTATCAAGAAGAATCTTTACAAATGGCCAGCGGACACACAAACAGGTGAAAGTAATGGGTGCCACAATCTGAATACCTATTTTTGTAATTCAATGTTAATTTATTAACAAATATAAATAATTTAATGAAACATCATCTTTATTTAGCATTCTATTAATGAACTTAGTTTATCTATTCGCAAAATATTTAGGCATTAACATAACACAAAAAAGGCGGGACGGAATCTTTGGGACTGTCATTACTATTTATAGGAACAGTTCAATGAGCAAGTTATGCTACCCGCCGCAAGGTGTTACTATAATAAATGCATTCATTTTAAAGCTGTATTTCTTACCAAGTAAAGTTGATATTTTATTTGTTTACAAATATGCGTAGTTTTTACTTCAAAAACATTACTGTACTATTGCTGTAATACCTATAATATAATGAAACGCTTAATATAAACCTAATTTAGAGCACCAAGCGGTGCAATAAGGGTCACTGACAGCGCCATTTTTTTTTTACCTTTGCCCCACATTAGTAATTCCTCCTGTATCGTGCATGCGATTACAGGCATATACAACTCACATACACTAACAGCCAGACACGGTACTATAACTATCTGTAGGCAGTGAACGGAAATAAAACGCCTTCCAAATATTTGGCTTATGGTTAACAAACCTCCAGATATAGTAAATGATCACCAAAATTGTGTTTCCTAAAGTATTGTAGAAATGTATGAGTTTGACTGTAAAAAGCGATTTGGTTCTTGCAGGCGTAGGCGTAGGGGGTCACAGTTCTAACCTAACCTAACCATGTCGGATCCGCCCTAGGGGGGACTTAAGGGTTTGGTGATCTATAACCACATTTCGTATTTAGTATTTTTTTTGGTACAGGAGCTTAAGATCCTAAAGTATTGTTTGGTGGTAATTATATTTATTCCTCAAATATTTATTCCGTGCGGGAATCGAACTAGCGACACGCATCGCAGCAGCCAATCGCTGAGCCAAGCGTGTCATCAAATTGAATGGCGGTAGAGAAGATGGTAGGAATCGAGTTGACGGGAGTCTTCCCCACTGGTGCCGTCACGGCAAAGTTCATAACCCTGACAGATAAACGCTTCTCTGCGAACTCCACGCACGTTGCAACCGTGACGAAGTGATGTTAGAATTTTAATTGACAAAACATTTCGCAGCTAGTTTCAACAAATGTAAATGCGTTGTAAAGGTCATGATTGTGTATATAGCGAGCCGGCTGGTTGACTGGCTATTTCATTCACTCACTGGACGTGTGCTGCAATTAATCTTGACCTATCACAATCAGTGCTGAAGCCTTTGAACAAGTCCACGACATTCTCCGAAGAGTGTTGCGGACCAGGTCTACAAACTTTTTTGTTATTTATCAATTTTTTATGACATGGATTGCGTATAGATTTGGATCGTTTTTAATAATTATTAAAATTAATAATTACTGTTTTTATTTATTATTATTATTTTATTTATTAAACAACGAACTTAGAAGTCTTACAAATAGAAAAAATCTCTCCCAAAACCGTCTAGACGGTTTGACTGGGAGATGAGACAGTCACATTCTCATACATAAAAAATATACTTAACAATAATTAAATGACTATAATAATTGGCAGAAAGATTAAGAGTAGTACTAAATGTTATTTAGCAGATGCTTTTTAATTGTTTTTTTTTAAACTTATTTATGTTTAGCTCCTGTCTGATAACCTCGGGCAAACTATTAAGTAAATAGGGTAGGCGATTCTTAAGGGTTCTGTCCCCATAATAATTGCTGACCCTAGGAACGCCATACTGGCCGCGGTTACTGACATCGTGCTCGTGCTATGGCTGTGACTTACCAACGATGGGCTAGGCTCCCGATTGCCATGCAGGTTTGATAATAGTAAGTATTTGTGTTGAAGACCTACTAACTAGTAATTTTAAAAACCTAATTAATTAATTATTACTCGATACATTCACGCGGAAGAAGTCACGGGCGAAAGTTAGTTTTCTAATAAAAAACCCCTTAAGTCAAAATGTCTGGGCTAACGACAATGCCTGATCAAGTTTGAACGGGAGGTTAAAAAGCTAGACAAGTATGGTCAAATCTGGACGATGCATTTCTAAACTAAAATTACTGAGTGCATGCAAGCACGTAGTAATTTACGCTGTCCTTCTTAAAAGGTTAATTTTATTGTTAGTCCAATCATTTCTAAGTCATTACCAACTTAATTATATTATAAATAAAGGTTATCTCGAACATTTCGTAAACACGTCCTTCTTCTTGAGAAAGTATAAGCTCAAGTTGTTTTGGGTTCGCCGGTGTGTGTTGTAACACTAGTAACTTGTAATCCAAGGTTACACACAGTTATGTTGATATAGAGTGTGTTGAGAATGTTACTGTGAATAATTTAATTAATTTCATTCGATCTATGGGGTCAGTGGAGCGCGCGTTTGAGCAGCAATATTACTGTGGTTTAGGATTCTTCATGCCATAAAACGTTGCCCCCACTATAGGAGTTTCTCCTGTATCTTAGTCGCTGGACACACACAAAAGACGTAAGACGAGGACGGGGCGCGGGCATATGTCTCTTCCGCGTCCCTTTCATACAAAATGTATAGAAGCTTCGCGACGCAACACATATAGAAAAGACAGGGCACGGACACGACGCTTACTCGTCTGCGCCCTATTGTAAAAACAAATTAGAAAGGACGGGGCACGGGCGTGAGCGGACGAGGGGCGAGCGAGAACGGGAGTATGGTCGTGGTCGGGCGCGGGTGCCAGGAATCGCGCGATGCTGTGTCACACACAACTACCTGCGTAATCTCTCGTGGCGCCCAGCGTCACGTCCGTGCCTCGTCTTTCCTGTATTAAAACGACGCGACGGCGCCCCGTCTGCACCCTGTCCGCGCCCCGTCGTCGTCTTATGTCTTTTCTGTGTGTCCAGCGCCTTAGGCGTGTTTACAAACATTAAAGACTCACATGACATAAACGTAAACAACCAGATGCGTAACACCTACCTACCTATCTATATTTTGTAAGAAGAACATTTTGTTATTCACAACCATTCTATACGTTTCCGTGTCGGTAAGGAACCGTATTCGACAATCTCATTTCCGACTTCAGTCTTCGTATCGAATTTGAACTGTCAAAATTATTCGGTTTCGGATTTGTGAATTGCGTTTGACGGACATCTTCGATATCTTTTGACTTTCCATTCGGTACGGAATCGAATCGAATGATTGTGAATAAGGGGCCGGTTAGATTAGGAGCCGACTCCACACCTAAATGGGAAAAGGCTAGGCAGATGATAATTAATTAGAAGCATTTGTCGCAGTCGGAGAATGTTGATTATTTTGGCAAACCATTCCAATCTACCTATATGTTACTGTAAAAGCCCGAACATTGGTTAATTTTAGGTTTTACCAGTAAATCTTAGGATTTACCAACACGAGTCGGTAAATGTAAGAATATATAAAAAAAATACGATTTTATAGGGTTTTTACCACTACAATTTAGTACATGCTAAGTTTTACCAGTGAAGGCTGGTAAATGTTGATTTTGGGAATAAAGCAATGAGTTTATTTTAGTTCCGACGACGACGTCAGCGGCACTCTGAGGTTCAGTTTGGTTAGGTTCCTTTAAACCCTGCAGAGAAATAGGAGCCCCGCGCACCGGGGCTCCGTCGACCTGACGTCGACTGTCTTTGTGCCAATTTGTGTTACCGTTGCAGACAATCGTAAATTGATATTTTCCTCATAATGCAGCCTCTGTTTGTATTCGACTCTTTATAATTTTGTTATTATTCTGACTAAAGCGGACTCTGACCAAAACTCCGTTTTCTGACATGTTTATCAACATTTACCGTGTCTTTGAGACAAATCCTAAGATTTACCATGTAAATGGTGGTAAAAGTTCGAAATAAATGATGATCCATTAAGAGTTGGTAAAACTTAGGTTCTACTAGAAAATCTTGGGATTTACCGTAGTTTGGGCTTTTACAGTAACATATACACTACATCCCTATCATGTCGAATAACAAGCATATTATTTCATCAGATAATAATAAAACAGTCACTGATCAATGTCGTTGCTGCATAATAATTTTGTTTGGGTAATCTATTTCATAACTTTTGTTACCAACTGTCGAATATGCCTTTCATTAGTCCCTTACTACCATAATAATACAAAATATCTACATACTAGCTTCTGCCCGCGACTGCGTCCGTGTGGAAGCGGATACCATAAAACATAGCATAATATGGCAGTTTTCTATCAGTAAAATATTTTTTTTTAGTCAGATTAGTACCTACTTACAGACAAACAAAAAAACAAATATAAACCAACAAAGTTTTGTTCATAAAATATTATAGGAGACTAGTATAATAAAAATAATAATTATCGTATATTTGCGTAAAACATCGTACTTATAAAGCGGTGGTAGAATTCCGTGGAGGTTCTAAAAATATGATCTTTCTGTAAAAACAATTTGGATTTCTAACTCGACGGATGTTGATCTAACTAAAGTTGAGCGTTACTCCAGAGCGGCGCGTCTCGATGGGGACTCGGCCGACACTGAGCGGTGGTGCGATTCCGCACCGATTATAGTAGTACTAAATAATTCATAGTAAAATAAATGTATAAGTTGTTAAAAAAATATATATTCCATGTTTACACGTTCTAAACGTTTTCACTATGAAAACATTTACCTAAAAAAAAAACATAAATTATCACTAATTTCATCACAAACTAACACGTTTAATAACTCGAAAAGTGGCTAAAAATGGCACTTTTGAGTATCCTTTTCTTGTATGAAAACTTACAATAATATTGACTTTTTTCAGCCATGCACTAGAATAGAATATAATAGCTTATTTGTTTGTTAAACATAGGTATATATATAAAAAAGAAAAACTACTACACTACAAAAACCACACAACTGAACGACGACTAATAAATGTTATTGCTTTTTAACAGTAATATTGTTATAAGTTTGTCGTATATGGTTTTACTGTTATCTAACATCCGCGTAGACCATCGAGCGCTAGTTTTAAAAAAGGCTTAAATAAAAACTGTTCTTATGACAAAACTATACTAACATTTGAAAATATTTTTCAGCCTTGCACTAGATTATGAAATTCTCAATAATTTGACGTCAATATCTTATCTACGAATTCAACACATTATCGTTTTATTGTCCGTCGGAAATCATCATCATTGACTCCAGCATGGTTCTGACGGATTCAACAAAGACAAAGTCAAAGACAAAGATTTTTTTGTTTGTAGAACATAGGTAAAGAAAAGATGTCAAAATTAATAAAATAAGCACTATGTCTTGCCGCCAGCGGCATACAAATATTCTGATTATAATTTAATAAAATTTAAAATAATTGATAAAAAATATAAAAACATTCAAAATGAATACATACAATTAATTATATCTGCAACAAATTAAAAATAAAATAAAATAAAAATAAATTCAACCAAATAACAGGACAGTAAATTAAATTGAATAAAATAATGAAATTAATAACAAAAAATGATAACAAAAAAAATGTCATTTCAATTTATCTTCCAGGTACCTACTCATTGAACGCTCTTAATGTTATTTTGTTAGTGTTGTATTATTGTTTTAACAATTAGACTGTTATCAATTAGATATTCATTCATTGTGTAGTAAGTGGCCTAAAAGTTGCTTAAGTTTAAAATGAGTTTAATTATAAAGTTTGCATCACTTCTCTTTCTTTATAGAATTTGGCAATTTCTTAAATATCTTTTTTGACATTACGTAGGGACTATCTGAGTGAAGCTACTCATGCGAGAGGAGGGTAACATTAGTATATTCCTAAATTTAACATCCTTACGTAATGGATAGGTAATGAATCATGTTTTTCATTCCAGGATTACTCCAAGCAGTCGTTGAAGCACTACAACAGGACCCAGATTCACCGAGGAGTGTGTGTCTCCCGCTGCGGCCGACAGAACCAGACGGCAGGCTGGTACGATGCCGCGCAGGGATGCATCAGCAACAGCGTGGCCCAATATGGACTTGAGGTGAGAAAATGCCCGCCCGAGTGCAAGACAGATTAGCACATGAACGGTTCCGTACAATATTTTACTGTAGTTCGAAACAAAAACACAATAATATTTTTTTGTATTTTGTTGCTAGTGTGGCTAAGCTATGCTTACCGCGGTCAGTCCCTGGATGGGTGACCATCCATTTCATACCGAGACCTCTCCGTGCTTCGGAAAGCACGTAAAGGCGTTGGTCCCAGCTGTCATTCGTAGGTCCCAGAGTCATTACGGGTAGTCAGAAACCCGAAAGCCTGACAACCAGACTTACCAAGGCTTATCTTATTATAACTGGGTTATGTGGAGGTCAGATAGGCAGTCACTCCGTGTAAAATACTGGTATTTAGCTGTATCAAGTAAGACTGGCAACCGACCTCAACATAGGAAAAACCCTTTTCTCTTAGGCAGATGATGAGGTTACCGACGTCGCACGAAGAATTGTTAAACTTAAGTGGCAGTGAGCAGGGCACATTGCTCGCAGAACGGATGGCCGATGGGGGCCGAAAAGTTCTGGAGTGGCGACCACGAACAGGAAGACGTTGCGTTAGATTAGAAGCCTCCTACTAGGTGAACCGATGACCTGGTAAAGGTTGTGGGGTTCCGCTGGATGCGAGTCAATGTGGCGACACTTGGGGGAGGCCTATGTCCAGCAGTGGACGTCTTTCGGCTGAAATGATGATGATGATGATGAGGTTGGTGTTGTCCTTGCGTGCGAGCGGGTATTCAATAGTTTTTTATTTCACATTCACATGCGCTTTTCAGGCGGAGGTTCTCTCTGTGGAGTGGTGTATGTCAGTGGACTCGCCGCCTTCCAGCTCGGGCCCGGCGAGGTCGTTGGCGGTGCTCTGCACAATGCTGGTGGCGCTGGCCTGTCTCGCCACTGGGGTCCATGTGCTGGGAGACCGCTGTGCTAAGGCTGAGTGTAAACATACTGTTCTTTTACGTTGGTTTGGTGGTGATAATATAAACATTATAAACGAGGCAGTAGCAGTCATTGATCCCTCCTACATTTTCTAGAATTCTTCATTTAAGAAACGGAAGCAAAGATCAAGTACATCCTAAATGGATGTTTATAATTAATAATAATAATCATCATCCATCTTTAACGTAAAAGTTCACCACACGCTACATTGAGTTTTCTTGGGCCCGTTGATGTACCTTAAAAGTAGCAAAAAGCTAAGAAACGTGCAAGTTTTCGCAAATAATAATGATAATAATGTATTTATTTGTTAGAATATTGTTGTTACAAGGTGTTTCATATTTTCGATGTAACAATTTTCGTCAGCATATTCCACAAATGATAAACGATAAAAAGTATTTTGTTTAGATTCCTACGATGAGATGCAGTGATCGCTATTGGCATACTAAAACGCTGCAACTATAGTTTCCTACATATGCTGCGGACGGTGCAATATTCATACACTCCTTCTAAAATCTTTTTAAATTTTTCGTGTCTGTCGAGAGCCTAACTAGCCTATGGAAAATACAATAGCATGATGATACATCATAGATTTTTCATACCTAAGCCTCTTGAGTGTGGATGATGCTGCATTGGTTCTTAAGTTGTGGAGGTTTGACCTTCAACATAAATAGGCCTGACTGCAGCTTACTAAATCAGCTTTGAAAAGAGTGCTGATACAAAAACGCAGACTTTTTATGTTATGTTCTCATACTCTGCATACATGATCTCTGCGACGTTTGTGTGTGTGATGAAAGGGTCTAGAAGACAAAGCTAATCAACATTTTCGTGTTATTATTAGGTAATAGGTACTTGCTGGCATTTTCTCTGAAGCGCAACTTTGACATTCTGACGTATGACCGAACAAAGCCCAGGACTGACGACCGGATGAAAGACGTGGCGTGTATTGAAGGCATCAGGTAAACCATTTTAATGTCAGTTAGTCTTTCATTATCATCTTAACCATGAGATGTCCACCATAAATATGATGTAACACTTCATCAAGCATCGCCATTGTGACAGCTTCGGTTCTGCACTGCCAGCTTTTAGCTGGCAATGGTCTATACTTCCACCAAAAGAAAGAAAAACGGTGTAACTATTCACGCAAAAGTGTGGCTACTATTTGTCGTCTTTAGTTGAAAGAAATGCGAGCTCGATGAACGATACTCGGGGTTTCTCTGATGCATAGAATTTGCAACGAAGTCATTCACTAGAGAACAAAAGTCACATTTCGCGTCGAATTAAAAGTGGGCCGGCCACGTCTGCAGACGGACAGACGGTAGATGGAGTTCCTCAAAAAGAACAGATCACTAAAGTGCCTGGTGCTGGTTGGTATTCTGGGAGATGACAGAGTGAATGAAGAGGAATTTCCGACTACCATTTCATAGTTCTGACAATTTCCAGGTTCTTGGGAATGCAATGCGTGATCTTCTCACACGTGATGTTGATTTACATCTACTCGTACATTGACAACCCCCAGTTCGTTGAAAGGGTAAGTTTTTTATTCTTAGGTAGTCACTTGATTTATAATTTTTGTGAAACAATTTTGTTTTGATATTGACTTACTGAGTGGAATTGGCTTAGTGATTGTTTCTGAATAAGCCAACTTTTCAGTTTTGGCCACTAGTCTTGGAGTGCTAACGGTCGGGTTCCTAAACTTGCTTAAGACTACTATCTGGTATCTTGTTTTGCATTTGACGATGATGCACACTTGTCAAGCAATTTCACCTTCTATGTCTTTCAGATGTACGACCACTTCACTTCGCAAGCAGTCCTGAACTCTCCCCTGTGGCTGCAAGCATTCTTCGCTATGTCCGGCTTCCTCACCGCGTACGCAACCCTCGTATCCTCTCCCACCAAGCCTATCACCTTCTTCAAGTGTTTGATGTCCATCTTGAACAGGTGGATTAGGTAAGTTGATAAACAGATGAACCGCGTTTGTGAAAAGTGGGCATTTTTGTTACTGTCATCCTTACTTTCAAAGATCTGTTCAATAATGCTGCCTGGTGGTTTCTATCTACTTTTTGTTACTATTCAAGAACCTATTTTTTTCCTTCTTCTTATTCTAGGTTGACTCCATTAGCAGTTTTCGCACTCTGGTTCACGGTGGCATGGTTCCCACTGCTGGGTTCTGGTCCGCAGTGGTCATGGCTGGTGGAGCGTGAGGCCCACGACTGCTCCGAGCGGTGGTGGTACCACGTGCTGTATGTTCACAATCACCTGCCCACCGGCAAGTTCTGCATGGGACATACCTGGTGAGTTACCTCTAATGGTAAACCCAAGATAGGAGATATCCTGCTTGTGATTTATACAATAATACTTTGTAGTTGTACCTTAACTTTAGGGGCATATCTTTAAGTTATTGATATTTGGTGGTGGGACGCCTACAAACGCTGCGTCTTCCGGTTCGTGGTCACCACTCGAGAACCTTTCTTCCCTACCTTTCATACTGCCTTGGACAAACTTTAAGTGGTCGGGCTATAGTTTAATGGGCAGCATTTATAGTTCTCGGCTATGTGATGTGTCTTGATATACATCCCGCACACAACAATTTAACTCTGTCAATTGAACTCTTCCAGGTACCTAGCAGCAGACATGCAGCTCCACATCATCGGAGTTTTCCTCCTCCTCGTCCTCATGAGATACAAGCGGGCCACCATCCCGGTGCTGATGCTGCTCGTAGTCGCGTCCTCATTGACAGCTGGTCTCGTGGTCTACTTCTTCCAGTTAACGCCTATCGTCACAGCTCAGACGCCTGAGTAAGTATTATATTGGGTAAGGATTATTGAGATTTCGGTAAGAGAATGGATAAATCACTAACAATACCATATTAGTTTCTATGGAACGAATTACAAATACTATCTCTTATAACTTCTCCTCTGTTCTTTTCTGATCAATTTCGTTGTGGTGTCGCTGACAGTTGAATCGATTCTCCAGGACTCGTTCAGCTTTATTGCCTCGCCGATTTTTTGGTGGTCGCTTCTGTTGATTCTGGCTTACAGGAATGCAGTGGTTTGGGAATAGTGTGATGGGAAAGTCCTATACAAAAATAAAAAATAAAAATCCATTTCCCTGTGTGTCCCACTGCTGGGCAAAGGCCTCCCCCGAGTCTTTCCAGCTATTCTTGCCTTTCGCCGCCTCGAACCAGCCCTCGCAGTACGCGTCTAGATCATCTTGCCACACTCTTCTTGGGCCGTCCTCGGCGACGCCGACCGTCTTCAGGCACCCATTGCGTGTATCAACCAAAAAAATATATAAATACTATACCAAGGCAAGGTCTACATTTGCTTAAAGCCGAATTAGCTTTTACGTTTAATCCTGCAGAGGTTGTATTGTGAGATAAGCTGTATTTCAATAGGGTATTTTATCAAAAATATCTAATTAGTCCGTCAGTTAGATTATCGAAAAATATTGGATACGTGTTTTTTGTTTTATCAAATTAGTAAAAACTGACGAAGATAAAAAAACATCAAAGATCATGAGTGGGGGTTTGTGACGTCACTTCGCCAGTAAAAGTGTACTGACATTGTGATGTCACACGAATTTTCGACGCACTGTATCGTCTTCATATTTTATTTGCGTGAAAAAAGAAAAAAACACGCGTCCAATATTTTTTGGCAATCTATCTGACGGACTAATTAGATTTTTTTGGCGAAATACCCTATTGTCTGACTGCAAATAAAATACCAGTAATATAATAAACGTGTCATATTCTTAATCTTCAGGGTTCTGCGCAACATGTTCGCCGGCTCTAAGATCCTGTCGCTGGTGTACCTACCTTTCTGGATGAACTTGCCAGGGTACATCGGAGGCATCGCCACCGCCTTCATACTGTACCATAACAATATCAAAGGAGAGATCAAACTTAAAGATTGCAAGGTAAGATTATTAAGAGCACTGCCATAGTGAACATAAGATATCGAAGATAATGAGAGGTCTTGAGATTTTTATTAACGCCCCATTGCGCCCCAAGGACCACATGTCCTTAACCAGAAGTGGGAAATTACAGGCTAGATAATAGGTACGTAGATTACTGTTTTAAAGCCATCCATTTCACTTATCACAGTTCAATACGACGTGGCTGCAATTTTAGAATATTTTTTTACTCAGCATTCGATTTATTATTGAACGATGCTTCTCATCCATGTCAGAAAATTTTCAGACAACTCATTATGTAATAAAAAAATCGCGCAGTTTTTGGTGGTAACTCTAGATAGACCAGTAAGATCTGGTCTTGTGGTCATATGACGCATTTCTATACTAATACTATAAAGAGGAAAAGTTTGTAAGTTTGTATTTAGGGGGTAACCTCCGAAACTACTCTTCCGATTTATCGTCATCCGAAAATATAGCCTATGACATGCAGCAATAAAAAGGCTTTCTATCAGTGACTTTTTTGTACCTTTTACAAATAAAAAGGTATAAAAACAATCATTTTTTAAATAATATTAGTATTGATCAAGATCACGCAAAGTTGTATTTACAGTTGTGCTATTTCATAATATAAAGCAACCTCAATCGACATTCCTCATCCCCAGTGGTTCAACGTGCTATTCCACGCGTCCCTGTTCCTGGGCAGTGCGGTCCTGCTGGCAGGCACAGTGTTCCTCTCTGACTCGCCCCTCCCGCTGTGGGCCTCCGCCCTGTACTCCGCTCTCGACAGGCCTCTGGTCGCCGTGTTCTTCTCCATCTTCATGCTGGGATGCTTCTCGAGGTGTTGGTGTGAGTATAAAAAGTTTTTTTTGTGGATTTTTAGTGGTATGTGGAGCAGGTATTCTAGCTACTGCAGTGTTTAGGAGACGATCTTCTTCGAGATCATGCTGAGCTGAACTCTCATTTGGTGCAACCTTGAGATGCACACCACACTTTGTTTAATCATTATTCAATGTGTTTTTTTTTTGTCTTTTGGGTGCACTAAACGAATGATATATCTATCTATCTAGATGAGGAGTAGGAGGAAAGAGAGGGGTGGGGGAGGCGGTTCTCTCTTTATGCGAATGTGATAACCCTTCGGTTCAGTTAGGGTAGGTCGGGGTGCTTTGCCTCATACTAATTGATGATAGGATAGTAGGATCTGGGAACAGTTTTAAATTTTTTAGGAACATCGACTAATCTGTCTTAATCTGTCTGAAATGTCTCAATATTTTGCTTACATTGTATCAATAAAAATGTTTTTTTGGCGTTTCCGTATAGGGTCGATTTTAAGCGAAACTGCGACATCGTCCGCTGTCGTAAGTTTTGAGACTGATTGAGATGTCAAAACATGCATCTCAAAGAGACCTACAAAATGTAATAAAAAAAAGAAACTCCTAAAACCCTGTTTTTAGAAAACAAAAAAATTTGAAAAATGCAATCGTTTTTTTGCCCACAATAATTATGTCTCGAAAACCAAATGAGATGTCGAAAAAAACCCTAGAGATGTTACTTTGGGTTAAAAATAAAAAAATCTGTTTTTGAAAATTGTATAAATGAGAAAAATGCGACCGTTTTTTGCCCAGAAAAAAAATATATCTCGAAAACGAAATAAGATATCGAAAAAAGAAACCCCAGAGACATGATTTTGGGTTAAATTTTAAAAGTAATTAGTGGTCATCACTGAAAAATCAGTTAACAAGGTCGTGGCAGACACGAGGTCTGTGGATTACTGATGATAGCTGAGATGAGGTTACGACAACATTTTGAACTTTTTAATTACATTGTTCTTCCAGTTTATTTTTGTCATTTGTTTTAAAATCATATTTTTTTCTTAAATCAACATGAGTATGCTCCATGCTCAGAAAAAAATCAAGATTAATAATTAATCATATATTACAGCTCTGGTTCGTGATTCGTTGGAGTGGCGTGGTTTCCATATCCTGGGCAGACTATCTTACTGCGTGTTCCTCATACACTTCATCGTGCTCAGGATAACGTTGGCTGGCAACACACAGCTGGGACATGCCTCTGTGCTATCCATGGTACGGTTTTTTTACGTTAATCTTTATGGTAAGACTTGAGTCTGGTGTTACTGAAACGCTTAGTCCAAAGCAAACCTATAAGATCTAGTTTGGATGTTACTGTCTAGATGTTCCCAATTAAATGGTTCTACTACAATAGGCCCCTGAACCACCGGGGAGAGTGTTTCTTCCGCTGTGGCTGAATGGAGCCTTATTCACATTGGCGCAGAGTGGAAGTGGCGCGGATCGTTAAATTTAACGCCCGGATGTTAGTGGTGGAAGCTCCTGACACTTCACTGCGTTCGAGAAGAGTGGGGCGACGCACATATTCGCTCAAATTGACGCTACCCGATGTGTGTACGCGTGCGTAGTTCACGCGTTTTTACATTTGTTTAACGTTAATTTGTTGGTTCAAAATCGACATTAAGTTCAGTATTCTATATAACGTTTAAATACAAAGCGCGACGCTTCGTTTCGACTCTGCGACAATGTGAATGGAGTCTCAGTGGTTTCAGCAAATACTTGTTTCAAAATTTATGTTTATCGCAACTTAAAAGATACTTTTCTTACAGCTATCCCTCTTAATAACATCATCAGTGCTGAGCTACATCGCAGCAGCGCCACTCTGCCTCCTTGTGGAACTGCCTCTCATACAGCTGTGGAAGGCCGTCACGGACAGCGACGGTCCTGAGAGGAGACCCTCGATAACAGTGGACGCTAGTGGAAAACTTGATCTGGTTCAAACTAGGAGTAGGAATGAGGCTTGAGAGTTTAGGGTTAAGACTTGTGTCTATTATAACCGGCAAATAGCTTGGACAATTATGGCCTTGATCGCGCAGGCTTTAGGGGGTTATCCTAGTATCTTTTAGGAACGTACGCATTAGGAAATCCTAGTCTTATGTGCAAATATACTCAAACGCTGCTCCATTTTAAGATGCCGTTAAGTCTAGTACTGTGACAGTCACTTTGAGATAAAGTTATAGAGACACCATGAGATTTAATGGCATCTTAAAATTGAGTTTTGAGCCATTAATCTGTGAAAAACACCTTTAATTCACCTAGGCTTATGGCAAGATTTCCACATTTATGAGATTATGAATTCGTAGAATTGGGTTTCCGACTTCAGACTTTATGACTTGTATGAGAACCCCCGTCTAAATTATGAATAATGAGACCGTATTAATATTGTTTCGTGTGCATACGCAAGATATTTGTCGGTTATTGATGGCTATTGTAAATATTATTGATAAGGATTATTATGATTTAGCTTTGTACCTGGAAAAAAATTGGGGAGAATAGTAAAAGAGAGAAATTGGATCAAGATCTTTATGTAAGTATACAGTAAGAAATAAGAAAATATAGGGACTTAGTAGTACATAGTTCTTGATACTAGTATAATATTAGATATTTTATCGATGACAATAACTACGATAGTCATTTCTATCGATTTAAAAACAGAGGGTTGTAATAAATCTGAAGTGTGTGTCTGTGTACAAATCAGTGTGTTAAACGACTGAATTGATTTCAATTTAGTTTTTCTTTATTCGAATTGTGATTAGGTCGAAAGTAATCTTAGCTATGTTTCACGAAAATCTGCTCAGATGTTTGTACAGTACCAGCTCTTTTCAAACGACTTCAAAAAGAAGGAGGTTCTCATTTCGTCTGTATGTTTTTTTTTGTATATTTGTTAGGTACGCGATTTCTCCGGCAAATGTAAAGCTATTTTGAAAATTCTTTTTTTGATGGATAAAGTATGCCTCAAGGGTGGTCCCATATTTATCGAAATTGATTCAGCAATTTTTGAAAAAATTGACAGAATGCAAAATAAATTACATGGATGATGTTGTAATGTTCTCCTCACTTTGTACTTTCAAACTCTGTTTTGGCTGTGTTGCCATTTCTTAATGGATTTGAATGATAAGGAAGTACTTAAAAGCGAAAAATAAAAAAAGCTTTTTTACAAAAAAGACAACCGCCTTCAAAAACCAAAAAGTGAAAAATAACTTTAAAACAGAACACACATGACTTTAGTTTCGGAAGTCGGTGGCAATACAAAACAACAAATAGAACAGCCAAGCCACCGACTTCCGAAACTAAAGTCATGTGTGTTCTGTTTTAAAGTAATTTTTCACTTTTTTGTTTTTGAAGGCGGTAGTCTTTTTTGTAAAAAACCTTTTTTTAGTTGATGTTTGGATTTAAGCATCTTCCACAGGTCTGATCGATTTGAAATTCTCAAGCGTGAACCTTCAAAGGCAATGCATAATATTTTTTACTTTTAAGAGGGTTTAGTTTGTATCGGGGGTTTTTTTTTACTTATATGTTTAAACATAATGGAAAATGCATATATTCCTGAATGTACAAAACTAGCTGCTATAATGTAGTTTTTAGACGAGAACTAGTCTTTTGAGTTGCAAGAATCGCTCTAATGCGGTTACTCTAATACCTTATTAATAGAATTGAAAATTGGATGCAAGATATAATTTAAAGACGCAATTTTCATTTTCAATTAATCAAATGCATCATGCAGCAAAAAACAAATAAATAGCCATAGACCAATAAGTACTCAGACTAATTATTTTTACTCAACTGTCTAAGAAGGCTGGTATTGCTTCCCGTAGAGTTTACGTTTTAGGGTTTATCCACAACAAAAACACGTAATCGGGCACTATTTTTTTAATAAAAATGAATAGTTTCATTCACACCGACCACTTTGTCGGCACGACAACGCAGCTACAAAAAGCCACAGCGTCATTATTCACCAAGAAGCTTATAGATAACAGTGGGGGCAACACTCTAAATACCTAAGTGAAGCCAACTGTGGGCAGACGCTCTCTTTCTGAATTCATACATAAGAACGAGACAGTGACAGGGCCGTCTTTAACCTATTGGGGGCCCTAGGCACAATAGGATAATGGGGCCCCTATGACCTAAACTCTGAACAGAGCACTATTTTGTTAGTAGGTATATACAAAGGAAGTAGATAAGTAAAGCTACAGATTTATTTTTATTTATCTACAATGACAATAAATCGACACTAATATTAAAGAGGAAAGATTTGTATTTATTACCCTCTAGATTTGAGATGGGCAAAATCTTTAACCACTTCTTCACTTACATGAACATTAGCTACAAACTGGTTAATTTCTCTTGAAGCATTGAGAAGTAAACAAATTTGTTACAACGTCTTGTGTTATTGTTTCTTTCTGAACATAATTATCTACTTGTTTGTCTCTTCTTTCCAATAATAATAATCCTTCTTTCAAAAGCTCCAAATTTCCTATAAATATTAGAATAAATTCAAAGTTTCCCATTTTTCAGAACAGATTAAGAGCGTCGTCTCTAGTTTTATCGTCTTTAGCCATGAAAATCAGAGTTATAATTTGTTTATGACCTTAATCCAAGGCGCTTACTGCATTAGCTCGGGCTGGCCATCGGGTTTTGAAATACTTTTGTCAGTTTTTTTTAAACCTGTGTGTTTTAAAATGCTAGGCTGTAAATGCCATGTTGTATGGCAATGCAAATTCTTTGACCCAAGAATAGACCAGCTTTCGGATTACATGAAGAGTCGATCAGCCGCTTGGCGATGTCCCGAAAAACAAGATGGGCACTCGGACCACATGGCCGCGACATGGTCTCCACCCCAAACAGGTCAAATATATAGCTTCCATGAAGGTTATTACATTTGCGCCGTTTGGGTTTTTCGGCACCTGCAGTAGCCGCCCCAGTACAACACGTCGTGCTAAGAAGATGAGATGGCGCAAGGATGTCGACACAAATTGCGTTTCACACCAAAGGCCTACCCAAGTTCCAAAGCATTATTGTTATCCCATCTGGTTTCTTCCCATCGTCGCGTGCTAAACCATTGGTTTCTAAAATAGCAGACACCCCGATGATGGCAAGAGCACCACGGAGGATTTTATTAATGCTGGTGTGCCGTGCCATTCGGCCTGCGCTCCTACTGCAGGATAGGCCATGGTGTCCGAGGCAGTCGACAGCTTCACTACACTGACAGCGATACGGAGCCCCGCATGGATCGCCCAGACGGAGGCATGTAGCCAGACGGAAGGTAGTATCACTCAGCATGGTACCGATGTTGGGTGACGGAAGTGCCTGAAGCCAGAGGCCCGGCTCCCACTCACCCACAGCCAGTACGCGGGCACGCTCACCAGAATTGGTGGACGTATTGATTCGATTATTCCGTACAAACCTTCATGGCGGCTCATGTCACTGTCTCTGGGAAAATGGGTTCACGGGCCGATCTGTATCTGGGCAAGCCACTTTTCAGGCGTTCACCGTATCAGCCAAGCACGGCACTTCAAAGTCAACCGGTGATGGGGATAATTTTTAATGGGTTAACTTTTCGGTGCGGTGGACAGAGGAGAGGAACGCCGGTAATCTGACACTGGAAATTTTGCGGACGCTGAGACCACCAAAACGAATGGGTAGTGTGGTTTGTAGCCACGCTCGGTCATCCAGGGCCACATTAAAATTGATGTTAAAGTATTTTTATTAATTTGATCAATTAGGTTGACTTTTTATTAATTTGATCAATTAGGTTGACACAAAGTTGAAGAGCGAAGATAGTACATACAATTTGGGCCAAAACAACAACATCTAATGAGGGTAAAAATCGAATGTAGATTAATTTTGGAAAGTCTATCCGAAATATACTTACATATATATTTTTTTTTTGTTAGCCTTTCTATCCTTCTCCTGGGCAAAGGCCTCCCTCCATGCCTTCTATCTTTCCCGATCCTGGGCCTCATCACACCAGTTTTGGAGGAATCCGTCCAGTTCGTTAAATAAATATAAATATCATTAAAGTGTTTAAATTTTTCTTCAATAAAACGTGAAAAACTATCTTCCAAAATAGGAGAACCCAGGAGATGTAAAGAACTTTTGCCGGAAATTTTGATGTCTGGGGCATTCAATTTCTCTAAGGTTGATTGTCTGTCCGTAATGTCTGCAAGGTATAATTCACATTTAGAAGGGTTTCATTCATTTTTTTTAAGACCTGTTTTTCCATTTCGTCAATATATTCATTACAGATATTTGCTGTTAAATAAGAAAATAAGAAATGTTACCTTTTCCAGGATTCCCAAATCTTTTTTAAGTGATCTGTAAATATTGGATTAAATTCCCTCAGTAACTCCACACATCCTAAATAATTTCCATTGTTGGAAGTTCCGAGGATTTCATTGGAAGGCTTCCGTTTCACGGTGACAATGAAATGCCAAAAATTTACTACTAACAACACTTTACAACAGCTACAATCCGTCTAAGGACATTTCTCCAGGAATCCACTTCTTTTTGATGTTGCGAAGTCTTTATCTAATGTACCAACCGCTTTACTTTGTTCCACACACTACTGTGGTACTGGGCTATATTGATGATTTAAATTTTTTATCTTTTATTTTTTATTAAATCCACTCAAAGTGCATAGATTTACTTTAGAAGGGTTTCTTACAGATTTTTTTATTATATGAAAATTTAGTTCTCTGATTATTTGATGGCCGTGTGTGAAAAATGTCCCCACATATTATTATTATTATTATTATTTTTATTCAAAACGATGTACATAGTTATAGTGCACCATTAAATTGTATTTTTATTTATACCGTTTGATTTTTTCAAAATATATATTTTTTAAATTATTAGATATCGGTTATCGTTTGGTGATCTGGCAATTGGGGGCCCCTATCAACCGCGGAGCCCTGGGCACGTGCCCATAGTGCCCAGTGGGAAAGAGGGGCCTGGACAGTGATATGGGTTTTCTTTACATTCGGAAAGAGAGCGTATGCCCACAGTTGGTTTCACTTAAGTGTTCAAAGTGTTCTCCTCCACTCTTATCTATGAGCTTCTGGCCATTCACACGTAGCCACTGCTTGACCACCTTTTGACACTGCGATGTGGCGTGGTTGTGGTACGTGTGAAACAAGCCGTCAGTATAATACTAACACTTGTGTTTAAATTTTTTAGATAGTAGGCAATAGGTATAGAAAATAATTCAAATTTGAAAATAATGTTTTTATATTAAAAATGTTTATTTTATAAAAATAAAGAAATACAATTAAAGCGTTTCATAATTTTTTGTTTTTTCCCTGCAATCAATACTTACGAGGAGAATAAAAGATTGTCTCTTTCGTAATAGTCGCCAACAACCATATTTATAAACACGTAAAAGTGATAGTATTAAGTATTTTTTTTCACAAAATACTCGTCAAATATATTAGCGCCTTCTTTCTTTGTTGGATTTTCATTTGTTTCCTTGGGGTCATTTTTAATATAATTTTTATCGATCTTCTTGCTTTTTTCGATCGGTTGAGGTTTTGTGAAGCATTCTCTTATGAGGTTTCCAAAGGGTGCTTCCACCAGCATCCAGAAAACGATGGCTGCCATGAAAGAACTGGTGATTACCACGACACCTCTAGTCACCTGCGAAAATAGACGACATTCATCAACATTTTTTTAGATCCTTCTACCATCGATATTATGTTACTTCTATGCCTCCCACCTTGTTTCTCTATTTTTCAAATAGAAAATTAAATTTTATTGGTAAAGTATTTTCTTTCCTTCTTTCTTCTTATTTTTATTTTTTTCTTTCTTTACAAAAATTAAAAGCAGAGGGAAAAGTCGATAGTGAACTCTTTCTAGTTCTCAAAGTTTTAGTTTGACTATAGTTGTGGCCTTTTATCATGACAATAACGGCCATTGCGCTTTACGTTTTTTGAAATAAAGAAATTGTAGGTAGGTCAATGAATGATATTGCACTTTACAGCTGGGACTCCATTTGAGCAGCTTCGTATCGAGCCGCCTCACTGCGAGGTCTCACTTGGTTCAAGTAGCGCCACGCCTCGACCCAAGGCAGTGTCCACTTGCCACGCCGCGAGTCGAGCCAGCAGCCTCGACCTGCGACTGCCTCTAATGGAGTCCCAGCTTATTAATCAAATACTGGTCCTACAGAGAACTCATTTTCTAAATAACCCAGCATAGTTGACCTTGCAGTAGATTCGCAATGTAACTGAATCTCAGTATGCATGCTTACAATAACAGTTGCAGAGGCCGTGTGAGTGGTCGTCTGCATAGCTATGTAGTTCCTCAAGACGGCACCGTGTATCAGGTACGCGCTGAATGACAGTTGGCTCAGGATCGTCCATACCCGGCACTCTAGGATCGCCCTGTAGACACCTAAAGATGAAAATTATCATCTAAATTCAAATGTTTCAGACGGAAGTGAGAAATTAATGATTTTGGAGACATAAGTAGGACTTCTGGCAGAAATTCTTTCAGGTATTTCCCTTGATTTTCCGTGGGATTTTAACTAGAGGATGGGCATCAGCGTCCTTCTGAGTACGATAACACCTACTGCGATCGCCAACATACATCGGCCAAGCATGGCGATTACGGCTGAACCACCCCTATGCCCAGCAATGGGCGTCTAAAGACTGACGTGATTTCGGTTGATTACGATGATTCGGTTGATCAGATACATTAATATAGGTAGCTTTCTAAGATCTTGGACATCACTGTTATCGGTCAAGGAAACCATCATAAGAAAACCTTGAATCGCCTTGATCAAGCGTGGTGATCAATGTTCGTGCCTTCTCTGTATTAGATGGGGCCTTTGCCCTACAGTGGAATAATAATATGATAGTATAATTATTAATATAAGTATCTAAGCCTCAGATTATGAAACAAAAGGCAGATAGACCGCGCGGAACATTGAGACTGAAGCCAAAAAATCAAATACAAAAAAAAACGAATACCTACAACGCGCTTCGTGCTGTACTGACACGAGTCAGTATAGCACGAAACGCCGTATCGTTAAAAAAAAAACAAATAAAAATACAAATTCAAAAGCGAATACAATCATAAGAATGAGGATGTTCGCTTTTGAATTTGTATTTGCTTTTTTGGCTTCACTCTCAGTATTCCGCACGGTCTATCTGCCTTTTGTTTCATAATCTGAGACCTAAGATTAGAAATGGGAGTTCAAATGCCAATGCATTTTAATCTCAAATTCAGTTAAAAGACTGTGTCCTTATATTTTAAAGTTAAACGAACTAGCTGTTCAACCTCTTTGTGTATATGTATGTAGATCTATACAACGATTACAAAGAAACACAATTGCAAATCAAGTAAGTACGTACCTTCACACTGAATGATGACACCAGTCATAATAGAGGCGACGATGATGCCGAAGGTAGGCTTCATGAAGGCAGAGAACAGTAAGTTGACAGTTAAAGATGGTGGTGGAGAGTACGAGTAGAAGATACTGCCGGCGTAGCAGCAGAGACAGCCCATTGGAAACAGTGACCAGTACAGGAAGCGGTATTTCTGGAGGATTGAAAATTATGTATTTTTTTTTAATTGGGGCAAGCTGCAACTCTGTTCCAAAACCACTAAAACTCCTGTAAGCCAGAATCAACAGTGGCGACCACCAGAAAAGCGCCAAAGCAATGAAGCTCGGCGAGTCCCAGAGAAACGATTTAGCTGTCTTGGATCCCGCAACGAAATTAATCAGAAAAGAACAGCGGAGGAGTAAGAAAAACTTATTTTTTCCACTTCCTTTAAATCAAGCAGGAGACAGAACAGAACCAGGCCAATAGGCACAAAGGGACTTTCACAACTAGGAGAAGCCCAGTTGCTAAGCACCACGGATTATAATTGACATAATTAATAGGTCCTTATAAAATTGAAGTTTATTTAGAAACCGATGGGGGTTTATGACTAAAATAAGATACAATTAATAGAGAATAAACAGTTCAATTGCATAATTCAATTTCATTTGAAAAACGCCATTGGTTTATAAGTATTTTCAACTATTCCCGACGACATGGATACCTATCTCTTCTATTGACTGTACATGTAAATTAATCTTATAATCAAACTAATTCTGATTCATACACATATGAAAGGCTTAGAATTTCACAGTCAAGTCATAGTCAAATCATTTATTTCTATTAGACCATTAAAAACTTTTGAATGTCACATTTACATCACATTTTACATTTGTAATTTTATTGTAAATGTCACTACTACTTATTCTTATGAGATTCAAGAGGAACTACAAGGGTAAATTAATAAAAAAATGCAGAAATAACTAACCCTGAAGGTTTTAGGATCACCACCAGCCTTTTGCCACTCGTAGACCATGTAGGCCATAGCCATGCCGATGACGCATCCAGTCAGGTTGGTATGACCTCGCTTGTAAATCTGATCGAACGTGGGATAATTCTTAAATAGCTTTAGTCCAAACCTGGAAATATAAAAAAAATATAAATAATTTCTGTATTTTTTTTAGTTTCATCAAATGTTGGCAGAAATTTATCTGGAGGTTTTATTGAGTTTTTAACATAGATATCCGTGGTTTTTAACAATATATAAAAACAAACACTTGGGTCATCATCATGTCAACCTTTAGACGTCCACGGGAGTTCAGTCGTAATGGCCTGCTTGGCCGATGCAGGTTGGCGATTGCAGTAAGTGTTATCGTACTCATAAGGACGCTGCTGCCCATTCTCTGGTCAATATCCCTCCGTCGTCTTCTACGACACTCAAGCGTAGAAATGTGGTGCTGCTATTTGCGGCCGGCACCACACGACTAACGCTTGGGTAGTTTGGTTAAATGCTAATCCTAAATCTTTGGATTTCAAAAAGCTTTTGTATGGAACAGCAGACACTTATTTCAGAATTGGTCCAGTACCACACTACCTTAAAGTTTGACCCACCACAAATCCGTCCAATCCTCGCCAATCCAATACTGCTAAATACGGTAATGCTTAAATAGGATTTGGTTAGATAACATTATCTGAACTTAACCACTAACTTACTCTGGGAAAAATAACAGAACACCGTCCAGGTTTTGGTAATAAGTTTGGAGGGTGTGTACCACCACCCCAAACACGAAGAGAAGGCTTACGACAATCTTCCTCACACGAACGGTTCTGCACATCACAAAGACGGTGGCTGCAAAGAAATACAGCTGGATGTCTGCTGCTAAGTACCTGGTGATAAAGTAAAGTCATGTTCATGAACGGGCGCTGTCAGTAGAGATTGGTCAGCTCTTAAGTGCCATGGTTTTTATCTTGCTTCTTTTTTTGTTTTGTATTGCTAGATTACCTTCATTATTTTCACATATATATAGAAGCAATAAGAATCTTATATGTAACCATTATTTCGTAAAAAACTTGATTTAAAAGAGTGTCCGTGGAGTTTCTTGCTCGTTCTTCTTCATAGAGACTTACCCTACGTTTTGGAACGAGCAACTAGCTTCAACTTTCTGTCTAACTGACCGACTCCTTGACAATTTAATAGTGCCTGTAAATGGTAGATTGAAATAAAAGCTTTGACTTTGCAAGAGACAGAGTTGTCGTTATTATTTAAATAATAGGTTTAGGCTGGATGTAAACGCAGTTGAAGGATAAGCGAACTTTTTTATGCAAGAAAGCTGATGGTCTATCTGGTGATGAGTGGTTATCTGCAAAAGAGACCTTGCATAGAAACGAAGCATAAAAGTTTCATGTGCTTGTAATTAAGAGGATTGTGGGGTGCCGATATGCGGAGCGAGTAGGTATTTCCAAAATTGCCATTTGTTTCATACCACTCGCTCTGCCTCCCTCAGGGAGAACAATACAAATACAATATGCCCCTGTCCCTCGACCCGTATCGTGCAATAGAGAGAGTTGCAAGTCTAGGAGGCAATTACCTACATTTCCTTTTTGAAATTATGGTTTTGGGCGATAACGCCGATAACCTTCCGAAACGGGTCTCATTAGATTCAGTACACTTTAATCTAGGTCTGTTCTTCAGTAAAGTTTAATTTAAAAAAATTAAAAACGCTTATAGAACTTTTTACTAATTACTTATATCGTACGCAATATTTTCTTTTTAATAAAAATGTACAGACCTAGTTTCTCATTATATCTACAACATTTCCAAAAATTACAGGGGATAAAACGTTACCGCTTTTTGTATGAAAATGTACACCTTCACAATCCGCTTAACGTTACAATGCTGCTTTACGGCAGAACTAGCTATGATGGTACTTAGTACTTCCCCGGTTGAGCTATTTTTTTTTCAAAGAGTTCGAAAAATAGTGGCTGTACAGTAAAAACCTCTGAGGTTTTCCGAGTTTTTTCTCAGAGCAGTCGGTTAGGAAGCAACGACCTCAAACACTTGTTTAATTGTTATTTTTATCCTTTCAACCGACTTCAAAAATTAAAAAATAACTTTAAATTCGCAAGTCGTTGCAATACAAAACAAAACCAAAGCACTTGCGCACCGACTTGCGATTTTAAGTAATTTTTAATTTTAAGTTTAAGAAGGCGGTTGTCCTTTTTTTGTTTTTTTTTTGTAGTACATATTAATATACACACCAGGCCTGTATCATACACTCGGAGTTATCAATGTAGTTGTTGATGTACAGGAGATGTTTCCACCAGTCTCGACGGCAATCACTCAATTCGTTGCCTACAACTTCCTGTAAAAAAAAGTTGAGGTAAAAATTAACTAATTTTTCCAAGTCAGAATTAACGATGCAACTTGTGTCGACACCCTTGCGCCATCTCATTTTCCTAGCACGTCGTGTTATGCTGAGGCAGCTGTTGCAGGTGCCGAAAACCTCAAACGGCGTAAATATAATAGCCTTCTTGGAAGCTATATATTTGAGCCGTTTGGGGTAGAAACTCTAGGGCCATGGGGTCCGAGTGCCCATATTGTTTTTCGTGACATCGCCAAGCGGCTGGTCGAATCTTCACGTGACCCGAAGGCTGGTCTATTCTTGGGTCAAAGAATCAGCATTGCCATACAACGTGGCAATGCGGCCAGCCTGTTGGGCACGTGTCCCGTTGACAGCGATGTGGACGAGTTTTTTGATGCCCTTTGAGCTCCCCTGTCTTTTTCTTGGAATTGTACATAATATTATTAGATTTTTAAGATTTGTATATAACTAAAATTGTAAACAGAGAATGACGCCATTATATCAGTAGATTACCTACCGAACTTGTCAATATGAACAATAGGGTATTACACCCATTTTTGAAAAGTGTCTCAATCATATTCTGTAGTGTTAATATGCACTTAAAAAAAACACAAAATTTTTATTCAATCGATAAGTGCCATAAAAATACATCTAAATTTTAATTTTTTAAATTTCGCGCGTAGTTTGACGAAAACGCCTCTTATTGGACGCCATATTGCTCAGCGTAAATGACGTCAGTTAGTTTTGTATCAAATGAGCTCATATTAAATATGATAATTGTATATCATTTAAAAATAATTAAAAGCATATTTTGTAATAGGTGTAATAACGAAAAAGTTATGTTGGTTACGAAAATAATAAAAGTACAAAGCCTATATTACGCCAATCGGTTGACTGACAGTTGACAATTTTTGTTTACACAGCCGTACGGCGTAATAACATGGCCGCTACTATTTCACGGTGTTTTATAACAGATTAAAAATACTGAAAACTTTGAATTGATTTTAAAAATTTGTTTTGTTTTTTTATGAACTAAAACTTACATTTTCCGACTGCTTTATGCCTAAACTGTCTCAATAACATATTTATAGATTTTTTCTCGTATAGAGTAAAATACCCTATTATTAAATTAATGATAGCTCATTCTGTCACTATTGTAATAGTAGACTTGAGGTCCTGGGTACTTGTCCCATTTAGAGCGACCTACCTCCTAAAGTGTTTAATATTAATATAAATAAATATGATAAGGACTATAAATTATATCTTTAGTCACTTTGAAATCAATGAATAAGTAGTTAGTCAATTGAGTTGGGAAATGGCTAACTAGTAGTGCCGTCATAATAATAAATTGCCATATAAAATCAATGGGGGAACTACATTATGTCAATGTAGTTCCCCCATTGTATCGATAGGTGGTGGAACTTTTTTTTAAATAAAAATCCTAGTAAAAGCAACATGCTGGAAGTTTTTAATTTAAAAGATTTGTCTTGCCAAATAACAAAAAAACGTTTTGAAATATTCACTATAAAAGAAAATTAAATAAAAAATAATAATAATACCGTAAGTTAATCTTTTTCACATTCTTATATTCTTTTTAAACCTTGGCTTAAGAGGAAGATATATAATACCCGTATTTCAGAAGGCAAAGAATTTATAATGAACTCATTTTATAAAAAAACTGTAAGTAAACAACAACAGAACTATCTTTTCCTGTGGCGCCATCCTGGGGCGTCATATGACACCCATCGAACAACTTAACGATCAATAATTAATCTAAATACTTTTTCGCTTACTATTTTTGTATGAATGACGTCAATAATTCTAATAAAAATTAAAAATATATTTTTTTAATTGTCCAAGAACTCGAGCCGCTTGGGTACTGTGACACAGAGAACTTATTATTTAAATACGAACTCTAGACAACGTTTATGATTTCTAGTGGTACTTCCCGTCGTGGGGCTAAAAGTCTCACAATAGGTGCAAAATTTGAAACTCACACAGACTATATGAGTGATAAATACGTTGAACTATCAAAACAAACACACACATAAACACACATACATTTACACACACACAAACACACACACGCACTAACAAAGAGGCGTACCAGTATCTTTATCATCTTTATCTGTCTGAGCCATATATAATCTCAGCAGTCGCGAGTCTCTAAGAGAATTGTTTAAACAGATTAACATCTTGACGGTACCTTGTCAATACATATATGAAAACATTATGCATGTTCGAAAAAACCTTCATCTTTTTAATAAAGTAAGTGACAGACATAGTGTTTATACTAGAAATAGGAACAAATTAGATCAGCCAAGATTCAGATTGTCAAAAGTTCATACTTCTTTTATGGGGTACTGTGTAAAATTTTATAATAAAATACCTCTTGATATTCTACAACTAAATGAAAGACAATTTAAAACATGTATTAAACGCACACTGTGTAGACAAGCATATTATAAATTAGAAGACTACATCAATGATAAAAATGCTTGGCTAAATGCTGGTCCTGCTCCACAGGCAGTTTAGGGAATTTCCTAATTGGAGGAATGTTGTTTCCTACCCCTTTTTTTATTGACATGAGTAACGAGTATCGTTATTATTATACACAAATATATATTTTAATTATTTTTTCGACATTCATTCATTTTAGAAACATTGGAAACCTTAGTTTTTTATAATTTAGCAGCATTATTTCAATTTTGTCAATGTGAGTACCATGGAGCCATATTTTAAGTAAATTATTATGTGTTTGACTTAAATGAGCATGGCGGTTGAGAGAATTGTCATGCTCACTCAAATGTCTCGCTGATGGTGGCGCGTGTGTTGGGTCATTCGGCTCCCTCTAAAATGGTTGAGCTAAATGGTGCTGATTCACGCGTCATGTTCGTGAACGGGCGCTGTCAGTAGAGATTGGTCAACTCTTAACTGCCATGGTTTTTATCTTGATTATTTTTTATGCTTTGTATTTCTAGATTACCTTCATTGTTTTCACATATAGAAGCAACAAGAATAATGTAAGCAGTATTTTGTAAAAACCTGATTTTAAAAGAGTGTCCGTGGAGTTTCTTGCTCGTTCTTCTCCATAGAGACCTACCTATGTTTTGGAACGAGCAACTAGCTTCAACTTTCTGACTAACTGACCGTCTCCTTAACAATTCAAAAGTGCCTGTAAATGGTTTAATTGAAATAAATGCTTTGACTTTGACTTTGACTTTGATTAATTCATTTTGTTTAGTTTATAATACTTAAAATAGTTATCGTTACCCAAAAATATATTGATCCTAGGGAGGAGCGGAACCACCCAATACAAGCATACCTACATGCTTCCTGGGTGGTTCCAGCCACAGAATACAATGATGTGAAAGGTTAAAGAAATAAACTATTTTTATTTTATTTTTTTTATTTATTTTTATTCCGTCCTGTCAACTGTCAATGCTTTCACTGACTCCCTTTTTATTTAAAACAATTTTTGCACCATACATCCATCTTTTCTTCGACCTTTCTCTCCCTCCCTATCTATCCATATTAATATTCATAACTCTTTTGGTCACATGGCGTTTCAACCCTTCTCTTCACATGCCCAAACGATTCCTTAACAACTTTTCTGTCGCGTTTGCCACTTTCAAACTTCCTCTAATATATTAATTTCTCACTACATCCATTATGAATGCAATCTTCTATATCTTATTTATAAAAATCTTCTGTGCGTGTGTACGAAAGTGAATTCCTGCTAAACAGCAGGACCGATTTTGATAAAACTGTTTGTGTGTGTTCCAGTGGATCCGAGAATGGTTTAGATTCATAATTAGACCCGGTAGGTGGCGCTGTAGTCGGGATTTTTTATTTTCGGGGCAGGACAACGTCTGCCGGGACCGCTAGTATTATATATATATATAAATGGCACTCTATTTCTCTTGGTCACGGCATCACGCGTGAACGGCTGGACCAATTTCGCTAATTCTTCTTTTGTTATATTTGTTATTGTAAGGAGGAGAAGAATATGAAAGAAAAAACTAAGAAAGTTGCGAGGAACATTAAAAAAAAACAACTTAAACTAAACAATTGTACATAGATGACGTACTATTTTCCTCAATTTATGGAGGATTGGCGCAATTAGTGTATGTAGGGTAGGTAGGTGGGTAGGTATGGAAGGTCGTTAGGTAGGTAAGTAGGTAGATAGGGACAGGACACCGTCTGTCGGCTCAGCTAGTAAATAAATAAATGAGATTGAAATTTAGAATGCCGGATTTATTCAACAAAAAAACTTACCTTCCAATAAGGTCCTGATGCTATTCTTCCAAACCAAGTTGCTGTCAAAGCTAAGATGATGGCGTACGATGGAGTCAACCTGCAGTTATCATTACTTGTTACATTTTTACTAGAATAAGTGATTTCCATTACAGGAATACCAAACCAATAAAGTCAAGTAGACGTGGGAAGTAATTAAACACAACCGTATTTCGATAGACAAGTTGATTGCCATTTTCTGGGTACAGACCTAGTCTCCTGGTTATTATTGAGAAATTTTAATTTAAAAAGCTACTATTTACCTAACACTTGTCTTTGCCTTAGTTCGGCCTGCTAACACAAGATTAACGAGGTTGTTAATGTTGATCAGTATTACCTACATACGACCTTACAGTCAAAACCATTGAACCGTTTGTCCGATTTCCCAAAAAGGGCTTTGCCGAAGAAATCATCGGGTTCAGATTTTTTTCGGTTTCGTACAAATATTTACATATCATGTAATCATAAAATAAAATTGTAGAGAATCTTGATAAAAGTCAAAAACGTTCAACGTCATTTGTCGAGGCTGTTATAACAAAAAATACAAAATGTTAAGTTTTTGCTTTTGACGCATACAACATTTAATACGTTAAAGTACTTTTGACCAAGAGTTTTGACTGTAAAACATATATAACATGCTATGCTAGCTAGTAAACTAAAAAAAAATCAGATGCATTGGATATGTGAATCATTCATGATTTTTCTATGCAGTGACGAACTCGATTTTTTTATTAGTTTAGCATATGGATGACATTGTTCTCATGTAAGCTACTTGGTTTCTTTTTTGAGAATGAATAAATATCTATAAACATATTCTTTACCTCAACCACCTCATCATGAATTGCTTCGGCAGCATCTTCCAGGAAGGTTCATGTTTCTCTGAATATATCAGCCAGTTATACACTAGCATAAAGGATGACATTATCAGGAAAGTCTGCATTATCAGTGACCCATTTACTAATATATGCACAGGACCACACGTCAGCAGCTGGAAATAAAATATATTATATATCATTGTAATATCATTCCGACGTGACTTGAGAAATCAGACCCACTCTAGAATATTTTGCCTAGGGAAACGTTTATTTACAGTCTATTTAGCTTTACTAGATTCTTCAGAAAATTATAGTTCGGGAACTACTTAATACTTTGAAAAAAAAAAACCTAAGTCCTAATCCAGGTCATGGTTCACCCATCTGCCCTTCATCCTAATACGTTCTGTTGTTATGGCATAGTTGACCAATAAAGTGAACATACTTCTTCTTCCTGCTCTTATCCCATGTTACTTGGGGTCGGCGCAACATGTTATCTTCTTTCGTTCTGTCCAACGTCATGCTTTCACTGACTTCCTTTTCATTCATATCATTCTTCACACAATCCATACATCTTTTCTTTGGCCTGCCTCTCCTTCTCCATCCATCCAAATTAATATTCATAGCTCTTTTGGTCACATGCGTTTCATCTCTTCTCTTCACATGCCCATACCAAGACAAACGATTCCCTTTCAACTTTTCTGTCACTGGCACCATTTTCAAACTTCCTCTAATATATTCATTTCTTACCTTATCCATTCTGGTAACTCCACACATCCATCTCAACAAGGCAAAGTGAACATACAGGCTAAGTTTAAAGTGAACATATTTAAACTTAGAGAAAAGATTTGACTTTTTTGTTTGTAATGGTACACTCAAAAATTCTATACCGATTTTAAAAATTCTCCAATAGAAAGCTACGTGATATACGTCATATTTTTTTAATAAAAAACCATACGGTGCGCCGACGTAGTCGCAGGTAAGGTGCTACTATTTTATAATTTTATAAATTTCTTTATTTCTATCATGTTTGAACTCAGAAATCAGTATAACTTACGTTTTCTACAATCTGAGAGTTTTCTGGTAAAAAAATGCTGACAATAAGCGAATGTCCTGTAATGACGAGGATTGTACTGAGACTCCTGAAACAAATACATAAAAATTAAATAAGCGTCAACATACAAAAATGCGCATTCTTTAGACGCGACGTCGCCGTCGTGGGAATAGATGTCATATTAACAACGCCGTACGGATAAATATGTGTTAAATGGTATTTGTTTTTTTTTGTTTTGACCATAAGGGCAAAGCACAAAACTGCTAATTGGCGCGATGCAAATACGCTTCGCAGAAATCAGCTAGGTTGCAGTAAACAACGACGAGCTGCGATCTCTCAGACTTCTGCGTCTTTAAATAAGTGATTTTATAACTTTAAAATCGAATTTAAATAATGCAGAAAACCTTATCTGTTTCATCCTCTTTATTTTATTAATTCCTTCTAGTTTCGCTCAGTAATTTCACCTACGTATGTATTTTGGAATATTTACGAATGGTAATAAAACACTGGTATTCGGTTAAACTAACTAATTATTTACTATTAACGATGTATTTTTTTTTTATTTGGGACCAGTGTTGTGATTCTGTAAGACCTCATTCTAAACTTCGAATCTGGATCCGCTGTGAGTTGCTTGATTGGCATTCTAAAAACTCGGTTGATAATTCGAATTTACACTAGCCCCACCCTTGCGAGCATGTAAGCGAGTTGAACTAAATTGACAGGGAGATTTTGACAGATAAAGTATAAGGTGATGTAAGAAGTGGCATTCTGTTAGGTAATTTCCCCGTCACTTCGACGCTCACTTCGCACTCCAACTCTATTCAAAGTGTCAAATACATATATCAAGGTCATTTTGAACCTTTTGCGAAGTGAGAGTAAATAGCGATGTGAGAGGCGAGTTGTTGTTTGAATTTTACAGAATCAACCTACAGCCCGCCACACTATTCCCAAACTACTGCAACTCCTCTAAGCATCTCAACAGTGGCGACCACCAGAAAAGCGGCAAAGCAATGAAACTCGACGAGATCCAGAGAAACGATTCAATTGTCTTGGATCCCGCAACGAAATTAATCATAAAAGAACAGCGAAGGAGTAAGAAAAACATATTTTCCACTTCCCTCCAAATCAAGCAGATATTAACGATGTTGTTGAAAGTTACCTGATACCGTGAAGTCCTCTTAATGCCTGCAAACGAGGTTCTTTTCCTTCTGTTGGAAGTGACACCAGTTTATCCCAACTCCTAAATATTGAGAAACAATAGACAAACCTTAGACCTGAAACAAACATTAAAGAGATTCTTAAAAGTAAAAGTACATTTAAGGGTAGCTTCTTCAGTATTCAATTAGGAAAGATTTTATTTTGTAAAAACATGAGTTGGCAGAGATCGCACAAGGTCGAAAAGTTTGGAAGGAGAAAGCGGAGGCTTTTGCCCAGCAGTGGGACATAAATATAGGCTAATTAAAAAAAAACACGAGTAACAACAATACATAGTGCATTGTTTATTGGGTAAAAAAAAAAAATAAGAAGCCAACATATACACATATACACACATATACATATACACATACACATAGCATGTAAAGTACTTACAGTACGGCAATTATTTATCTTAAGCATAGTACTACACCAGCACACTGCACTTCCTGTTAACCCAGTACCTTCCGACAAGAGAAGGAAGGACCTGGTCTGCACAAAGCCTCAAACTAGACATGCATTTGCTAAACGATTTTATGTCTTTTTAGGACCTTTCCTTTATAATAGGCTTAACATGTCACTAGGCTACTATGGTTTATGTTATAAAGAATGTAGTAAAATATTATCTGAATATTTAGCGATTCTCAATTACACAGACACAGAAATACTTTTAGAAGTTTTGGCATAATGATAAAGTACTTATTCTTGTATATTTACATAAGATTTATATAGGTTTACTTTTAGATAATAATGTACTATGCTTTTTCTCATAATTGTTAATGGATTATTATATATTAGTTATACTTTAAACTTCACTGCCCAATTAAATTATGTACAAAGTGATGGCCTGAAACACAGGTGAATTAACCTAGATCGGGCAGGTCGCTACCTAATATTGTTTTCCGAACCATCATTACTTGCACCAGTTATATAAATATCTTAGTTTTACTTTATTTTAAGGCATTATACTTGTATGGGAGGTATTCTTTTTGTTGACTAAATGTACACATTTGTAAACGTTATTTTAATAAATTAATTATTATTATTATATTATTATTATTATATATTTTGTCAATTAAAGCGTACAAAAATACAAGAAATTATGGTTACAATACCTGGACCCAACTACTTCACAAAATAATAGAAATATGCATAAGTTTATAAATATATTGTAACCAGGAGAAATATCGCAATAACAAAGCAGAAATCAAGTTAGATTGTGAATGTTGTGGGTCGATATTATTACGTAAAATTAAATGTATAGATCCTGCTATGTTATCTCTTCACAACCAGAATGACTGAAAGGGAATGCATAAGGCATTAAATCTTTGTACCTTTTGTTGCATATCTTTTCTATAAATAAATTTGACGACGCGGTTGGCGCAGATTCTTGTACGGAACAAATATTTGTATGCCCTACATAACAGGTAATTTATTCCGGGTCTGGCTATTTGTGTTTGGAGTTTACATGTTTTTAAATACACTCATGATACAAGAGACACTCCTAGTGTGAGGTAAAGTTAATAAACAAAACAAAATGAAAACAAACCTCCACAATCTTTTCCCTTTTTAAAAACGTAATCACAAATGCTTGCGACGATGTTCATAATAAATATGGCGACGCAGACAACCCCCACGGCTATATCAACGTAATCTATTGGCTGGTTTTTCTCGCGTTTGTAACAATGAAAGTCATTCGACACTCTCGCCTTTAACTTGTACTTGTCGTAAAAGGTTTTGTTAGCGCATGCCTCAAGGGCCAATCTTGGGTCCCCTTCTGAAACGTCGTAGTACTTTTTGCATGTCCGAGTAATGCAAACAGCGTGACGTAGTAGCGTGTGATTGTAGTGTGTAATGTGTCCAGAATATTCCTGTAAATAAATTATTCTTAAGATTTTTGATTATTTATAAATGGGAAAAATATAGTTTCGCACTGAAAGTAGTTCATCTTTGACATATTTTCGTCAAAAGATTAGCTAGTGTGCTTATACATTGTGTTTTGGATACATTTAGTTATTGTTTGTATGTCTACATGAATTTATTCAATGTTTATAGCATGCAATTATCACCTTTGATCTCGGTAGTTTTAGCCTGCACATAGTTAGTAATTGTCCTCGCTTACTTTGTAACATAAACACAAAAATTACGTACAGAGATTCCAGAGTCCCTAGACCGACGTAATTTTCACAAAACACTAAATCGAAATCGCTTCTGCCGTTTGGGAGCTACCATGACAAAGACAGAAACAGATACACACATTCAATTTATATAGCCTCTGTTTTCGTGGGGAGTTACAAATAATTTTGTTTCAAGATCAAAGCAAAATAGAGAAGTTTCTGGAATGGATATAAATGAAACCGACTTGCATCATAGCCAAGAGCGGGCTTGGCTCATCTGACACCAGGGAGAATTCGACAGTGCAGTACAGGCCCTCAGGGTCTCGCAGACATTTCTCGTAGTCATCCAGATGAAAAATCGGAGGCATGAGAGCGTAGTCCGCATCTAGAATAAAATGGCAAAGTTGTAATTTTTTTTTGTACTTATAGATTGCATACACACACTATTAACGACACTCAATACAAACGAAACGATTTAATTACCTACATTACTACCAAAATAACAGACTGTACAAATACGTGTGTGTGTGTGCGTGTCTACGCGTCGCTTGAACTAAAAGCAGTTTCGAGAACACGTTCGACGCGGGAAGAGGTGAGGAACAGTGTTTCGGAGGGAGGCGGGTGTGTCGCTACTTAACTGTACGGTAGTACTAATACTTATACTGTGCTATTTCAATTTTTGTTGAAATATGAGGAGTGGTCGTCTACTGTTTAAATATTTGTAAATATGTGAACACCCCTTTGACTGTTGAAATGAATGCTGTCATGTTGTGTCTTCTAATTGTGTGTCTACTAAACAGTTGAGCTCCTGTCTTTTCTTTATTTGTTTTCTTTGTTCATAATCAAATTGTTATGAACCTATCTAACTTTTAATGTGATTACATGAATAAATGACTCAGTAACTGTTACCTACCTAATAAAATTATAATAATGCAGCTATTTTTATAGCTACTTTTAAAAGGTAAAAAATAAAAGACAAAAGTCATTAGCTAAAACACATGTAGCTGCACCATTGCTATGACGAGTTTAGTAGGCGTTCTGCGTAAACATACCCCCGGGCGTTGAAAGCCTGTCTTTCAACCGGAATGGTCAGACTCGGGGTAGATGGGCAATGGGCAAATCTTGCAGAATGATCGGCGGAGCAGGCCACTGGAGGTTTTGACATCTGCGACTCTAATCACGCCATCCGGACCTGGATAGGTAGCTACAATCCGACCCATTTTCCACTTCAGAGGTGGCATGTTGTCTTCCTTTAGAAGTACCAGGGAGTTCAGCTTCAGAGAGCCTTTACATGTGCGCCATTTCGTCCTAAGTTGGAGCTCCGAAATGTATTCCTTGCTCCATCTGCTCCAAAAATGTTGTCGGAGTTGTTCGATGCGTTGAAATCGAGATAAGGAATTGGTGGAATGGTTATGGTAGTCAGGTGTCGGCAAAGATGTCAAAGGACGTCCAATTAAAAAATGTCCGGGTGTCAATGGTGTCAAGTCTTCAGGATTCGATGACAGCGGAGTTAGTGGTCTGGAGTTCAGAATCGCTTCTATTTGCACCAGTGTAGTATAAAGCTCTTCGTAAGTTAGATTACAAAGGCCCAACACCCTGACTAAATGATGCTTCGTTGACTTGACACCAGCCTCCGCAAGGCCAGCAAAATGAGGAGAATATGCAGGAATGAAGTTAAAGGTAATTCCCTCTTTAGTCATCTCCTCAGATAACGAGTCGCAATTCGCTTTAAGAAACTTTGATAGGTCATTGCATGCACCAACAAACGAGGTGCCATTATCAGAATATATATTAACCGGTTTACCCCTACGCGAGATGAATCTCTTTAACGCCATGATAAAAGTTTTGCTGGTTAAATCACCGACTAGTTCAAGGTGAATTGATTTTGTCGTAAAACAGACGAAAATGGCGATATATACTTTAACTAACTTACAGCCACGACCCTGTCGAACCGCAGACTGTATTGGACCTGCATAATCCAAGCCAATATTTTCAAAAGGGAAACCTCCAGCTAGAAGTCGCTGCCGTGGTAAATTACCCATGATCGGTGTGACAGTTTGACCTTTAAGACGACAACAACGTACACACCTACGGTAGCACAACCTGGCTAAATTACGACCTCTTATGGTCCAGTATGTGTCCCGTATTGAAGCTAACAGTAGCTGGGGTCCAGCATGAAACAATCGTTTGTGTTCATACTCAAAGAGTAATTTTGTGAAATGATGATTAGACTGTAAAAGAATTGGACATTTCTTATCATATGGTAAATCAGAGTTTTGTAATCGGCCTCTAACACGCATTATTTTATGTTCGTCCAGAAAAACGTTAAATTTCAACAATGGACTTTTCTTTGGTAATGGTTTATTATGAAGTAATAACTTGTATTCACTAAAAGACTCGTTTTGACTTATTCGAATAATTAAATTTAAAGAATTTTGTAGCTCATCATTACCAAAGGGACCATAAACAGATCGTTTTTTACATGCAGCAATAAAACGTAAAAGGTATGCCACCGTGCGCTGTAGCCTTAAAAAACTTGAAAATCGGTTAAAGTTAAGAAATTCATTTGCTATATTCTCATTAACAGTGCCATGTAAAGTGACGTTTGGTTTGATTTCCGGAAATAATTCATCAGTGGATTGTGTAAATCTAAAAGGCCAACATGATACGTCATTCTTTAAAAAACTTGGACCAGACCACCAATTATCTAAAGAAGCTAATAAATTAATGTCTACTCCACGAGAGACATAATCAGCGGGGTTCTGGTCAGTTGGGACATGTCTCCACTCGCAGTTGCCAGTCTTCTCTAAAATTTCTGCAACTCTGTTGCGAACGAAGGGTTGCAGCTTGTTCGGCAACATTTTAAGCCATCCAAGAACGACAGTGGAGTCTGTCCAAAAGAATGTACGCGGCCTAGTGTTTAAGCGTAATGATGCGACCACCTTTTCGTAAATTCGAACTCCGACCAGAGCACCGCAAAGCTCAAGTCTGGGAATGGTGGTTGGTTTCAGAGGGGCAACACGACTCTTTGCTATCAACAAACGCACCAACACTTGATGTTCATTGTTAACACTGCGAACGTATAAGCATGCTCCGTATGCTCGTTCCGATGCATCAGTGAAAACATGAAACTCTAAAAAGTCCATTGAATCAATTAAAACACGACGTGGAATATTAATTTCATTTAATTTTGGTAAATTCTTAACTAGTTTAGCCCAAATCATACTAATGTCCGGCGATAGCTGTTCATCCCTTGACAGTTTGTGTAACCATAGTTTTTGGAGTAACATCTTCATCACTATGATACATGGAGCTAGAAGCCCCAAAGGATCAAAAATTTGTGATATAATTGATAGCATGTCACGTTTTGTATCGCTACTAATAATTGGTTGACTAATGGGAAAATAAAGTTGATCAGATTGTGATTGCCAACCTAAACCTAACGTTTTGGTAGACTCAGATCCACCAATATTCAAGTCAAGTGAAGATTGGGGACTGTCAGAACCAATCATCAAACGCCTATCATTTGACTTCCACTTCCTTAAGTTCATTCTAGCTGAAGCAAGAGTAGAAGTTACTTTATGACGCATATCTCTTACTTCATCGAGATCGTCTCCTCCCGTCAGCAAATCGTCGACGTAGAAGTCGCGTAGTATGACCTCAGCAGCTCTTTTATCAGCGCACTCTAAACCTAACTGTTTTAGACACCTTGTTGCAAGGAACGGAGCGCTGGCCGTGCCATACGTCACGGTATTAAGCTGGTACGTTTGCAATTGAATTAACGGGTCATCACGCCAGACGATTTGTTGAAGATGTCTGTCATTTGGATGAACAACCATCTTCAACAAATCGTCTGGCGTGATGACCCGTTAATTCAATTGCAAACGTACCAGCTTAGCTTAGCTTAGCTTATAATAGTGTTTTTTATACAAGGGTATTGAATTCTTTTACTAATAAAAAATGTTGTAAAAAAATATTATCAAAGAGTAAGTTTGGAGTTTCTTGCCCACTCTTCTCCAAACGAAACTACCTTATGGAAATTGCAACTGGGTTCAATTTTTTATGTAAATGACGATTAGATTAGACATAAACACAAACCTTTTTTACAGTCCTTTCAACTGATTTTGACTTCTATTCCGTAGACTTAAGGATGACATTAAAGGCAAAAAAGTGGTTACAATAACAACTATTTACTGCAGTTGCCATTTGTAATGCTACCAACGCAATATGAGTCAAAATCGGTTGAACGGACTGTAAAAAAGGTTTTTGTAAATGTCTAATCTTACTGTAAACAGGGTATAGTTGAAATAAATTTGACTTTTGTATACCTATTTGTCTATTTATAAATCTTTATCTATTTATGCAGGGTGTAAAAACCACAAAGACATCAAATTAAGTACCTAACATTTAGCAAGAATAATTGCTGAGAAACAATTTTACTTTTTGGTGTGAAAAGTCTTTGTTTACAACGCGTACAATGCATACACGCAAAATATTATTCTTATGGGTGCATGTACAGAGTCGATATAAAAAAGACATCCAACTCTGTCCATTACAAAAAAAGAAAATCACAATAGCGTGGGACATGTGACTACGCTGTGTGTTTTGGCATCACTTATATACAACTTCTTAGGATGCTATTGAGAATACTCGTTTCTATCAATATTCCGGGCGAAGCGAATACGCATTTTCCTCTTAGTTTGAAAGAATTTTCAACGTGTTTTATTTATGAGAAAACCTTACGAATAAATTATATTATCGCAAAACTGTTGGTGATCCATGGTAAGACGAAAATAATCATGGCGAGCTCCATACACACATTTGTATAAAAAAAAGAAACATTTAGAGGATTTAAAATATTTTCCAATGTGGAGAATACATTACCAGGAGTAGGTTAATATACCTGTCATATTTTTAAACCTCCGCCTAATTAAAATATTTCGAAATGAAAATAACACTGTTTCGTTTTATCTTGTTGCCCATTTTGTGTTTATAAAAATAAGAAAATTACAAGTGACATTAACTGATCTATCAAATTGGCAGACAAGTGATGCGAATCATTGTTTACACTGGTGGAGTTAAAAAAATACATTGATTAATCATTATTATTAACATTTTCCCATAATACGATGCAATTTCAGAGTAAGAAACTGTCAGCCGCCGTTTCGTTCTGAAATAATGAGATTTTCGTTAAACTATTCACTTTTATTTTCCATTTTTATTGTGGGGTTTTAAAAATATTTTAAATGCATGAAGATACGGTTTATTTATCCAAGAATCATCATCATCATCAGCCAAAAGAAGTCCACTGTTGAACATAGGCCTCTCCCATAGAACGCCACAACGAGCGGCAACCTGCCGCTTGCATCCACCGGTTACCCGCGACCATGACAATGTCGGGCCATCTGGCGGGAGGACTACCAACGCTGCGTCTTCCGGTTCGTGGTTACCACTCGAGAACCTTTCTTCCCCATCGGTTATCGATTCTTCGAGCGATGTGGCCTGCCCATTGCCACTTCAACTTGCATATTCTGAGAGTTATGTCGGTGACTTTAGTTCTTTGGCGAATTTCCTCGTACCAAATTCTATCGCAACTCCAAACATAGCTCTCTCCATGGCCAAGAGCCCCAAGAGTATGGAATTAGAATTTCAACTTCTCTAAACATCTTTACTTTTTTGTACAAATTCTGCCATGATCGTTTAGTCAAAGGGTCAACAGTAAAAGGTTATGAACCACTGGTATTGTGGACCAATCCTTCCTGTGAGCGTCAAGCTCATCTTCGCCTGGATCTACCACGATGTTGCTGGACGTTTTCCGGGACCCACATTGTGGTTGTTTCAGCAAATGATCCGTTCGAAATTCTTATAATTAATAAAAAGAAATAAAAAGAATATGTACTTAGTACTTTAAAACTACATTAAGTAACACACTACAGGTTTGCGACAAGAATCTTTAGTGTTTTTGTTTTTCTGGGAATTACAATTTTATAACGATAAAACTTGTGATTACTTTATAGTTGAGGTTTCTATTAAACCATAAAACTTCGTAATTAGCATATCATCAACTAATTATTTTAAACGTTTTGTGTTTTTAACACCATATTATTACGAGGAACGACATTGACGTAAAACGTACTACGAAGACGTACATTTACAACGGTCATGTATTTTAAATTAAATATTGTAATTTGGTCCGTTTGGTGTCGGACGTAAAGAATATCACCATCCCATATTCTTTCCGTGGGTGTCGTAAGAGGCGACTAAGGGACTTACCAGAGAATGGGCAGCAGCGTTCTCTGTGCCTTTGTAACAACCATACTGCGATCGCCAACCCGCCTGCCAAGCGTGGCAATTATGTCAAAACCCCCCCTTTGGCGGAGGCCTATGTCCAGCAGTGGACTTCTTTCGGCTGAAATGATGATGAATGATGATGATCCTACATACTTGGCTTATCTGTGGGTAAACTATAAGATGACCTTCTCACGTTTGAATAATGGCGAATTTTTAATTATTGCATTACCAAATTCTGTTATCGCAAAAAAAGTAATGTGCTAATCAACATAATATTTAAGTACGTGCAAAAAATTTGTTAATTATATTTATTATTAATTTATTTTGTAGACAACATAGTCTATACGCCGCGTGGTGCCGGTCGCGAATAGCACCACCCCATTTCTACCCGTGGGTTTTGTAGAAGGCGACAGATGGATATTGACCAGAGAATGGGTAGCAGCGTCCTTCTGAGTACAATAACACCTAATGCGATCGCCAAAATGCATCGGCCAAGCATGGCGACTACGGCTCAATCCTATGGAGATTTATGCCCAGCAGTGGGCGGCTAAAGGTTGACATGATGATGATTGTCTACACAGCAAAAATATTTTCGATTCGATATCGAGTAATATCGATGTGACTTTTTCAGTTCATGTGTACTTTTCAACCGACTTCAAAAAAGGAGAGGTTATCAATTCGTCTGTATTTTTTTTTTTTTTATTTTTGTTACCTGACAACTTTGGACTGGGTGAACCTATTTTGATGATTCTTTTTTTATTTGAAAGCTAGTGCTTCCCGTGTGGTCTGTTCTGACAATGGCATCCATGAGAAAACCATATAAGTCTTAAATTTGCATTAAGTATTTGCGCGATTTGTTACGCGATTTTTCCGGCAAAAGTAAACCGATTTTGAAAATTCTTTTTTTTATGGATCCTCAGGGGTGGTCTCATATAAATTTTATCGAAATTGATCCAGCACTTTTTGAAAAATCAACAAATACCCAAAAACTTTACAAAACGACGTTTTAGTTTCTTTAATCTTTGGAGTAGTCAACTTTCAATCTCTGTTTTAACTGTGTTGCCATTTCTTAATAGATTAGGATGAGAAGGAGGTACTAAAAAGCGGAAAATAAAAAGCTTTTTACAAAAAAGACAACCGCCTTCAAAAACTGAAAAGAGAAAAATAACTTTAGCACAGAACACACATTGACTTAAGTTTCGGAAGTCGGTGGCAATACAAAACAACAACAAACAGAACAAAGCCACCGACTTTCTAAACTAAAGTCAATGTGTGTTCTGTGCTAAAGTTATTTTTCACTTTTCAGTTTTTGAAGGCGGTTGTCTTTTTTCTAAGCTATCACTAACATAGGTGAAGGAAAAGATCGTGAGAAAACCTGGATTTCTAATTAATATACGAGTAGGTATCACCAATCCGCTTTGAGTAAGTGCAGTGATCAATGCGTGCGTTTTCTGTATGAAAAGAGGCTTTTGCCCTATGTTGGGATAGTTATTAGCTGTTTTTTTGTTGGTTTTAGTAATATAATAATGATTTAGTACTTAATACTTAAAAATATTTGTGACAATTTGAGTTATACCCTGATATTACTTAAAATATTTATTTATTTATTTATACTTCATGCACAAAGGTACAAAGGCGGACTTAATGCCTTGGGCATTCTCTACCAGTCAACCAAGGGTGGTGAAGAGATAACATGGCAGGCGCATAAGATAAAAAAAAAAAAAAGTTAAAAAGATATAAACTTACGAATATATAAACTACACATACATAATTTAATATTTGGTATATAACATACCTATATAAAATGTATATAAACATATAATATATATAATATACATATAAATATAAATAAAGGAACAAAGTGTTATGAGATGACTCTGCTTATTTGTATGAAATAAATACCTACTTGATTCACTTAAACCTAGTTTTAATATAACTATTTTGTTTAAAAAAAGGGTTAAGTAACGCTTGCCGCGTTCGATCCGTGGATGGGTGACCAACCCTTATTTAAAATCGAGACCCTTCCGTGCCCCGTAAAGCACGTAAAGCCGTTGGTCCAGGTTGTCATTCATAGATCTCGACAGTCGTTATAGATTGTCAGTAAATAGAATATTCTGACGACCAGTCTTAGCAAGGGGTATCGTGATACCCAGCTACTGTGGAGTGGAGGTCTGATAGGCAGTCGCTCCATGTAAAACACTGGTATTGAGCTGCAATCGGTTACACTGGAAGCCCACCACGACAATATATATAATATAATATATATACGATAAGGCTAAGATGATATATTGTATTTGTATCACATATTTATTATGTAAATTTGTACAAAAATTTTTTTTTTTTTTTTTAAACAACCTTGCCCCACACTAGGAACTACTCCTGTGTCTTGTGTGCGTTTACAAACATTTAAACTCACATACACAAACAGCCAGACCCGGTACAAATATCTGTAGGCCATACAAATATTTGTTCCGTGCGGGAATCGAACCCGCGACACGCAGCACAGCAGTCGATCGCTCAACCACTGCGCCAAACGTGTCGCCATTTAATGTGTAACTGTTTGTTTGTCCCAAATAAATAAAATAAAATGTTGTAAGATTGGTTATCACAATATCTGATATCTGACTACACATTACGACTGTCAAGGATCTACAAATAACAGCCGGGACCAACGGCTCTACGTGCTTTCCGAGGCACGGAGGAAACTCGGTATGAAATGGATGGTCACCCATCTACAAACTGACCGCGGCAAGCATAGCTTAACCATGAACGGTCGATCCGTATAGCTTTTCATTAGCCACGAGCCCCTATGAATGTGCCTATGATTTAAATATCAATGTAATTTCTACACATACCATTAAGCTCGTATATTACTGCTGAAGAACTATGAAACAAAACCAATATTAGCAATTTTGTAAACATTTTGCTGTCACGTTAAAACTACGCTACACACGACATTTTCAAAGTAAATCCAATGAAGTACTAAGCCACTGTAACATAGTTTCAGATTTAATACCTTTATACCTAACACCTTTTTTATGACCTGTTCGTAGTTATCACGTTTTTAGGGTTCAGTAGACGCATGGCAAAAAGCGGAACCCTTATGGATTCGTCTTAAACGGTTAAACATTCCGCTCACCAAGGACATTTTGTGTTTATGTCCTTCCAATGTTAAATTACAAGATAATACTTGGTTTAGTTACAATTTCTAACTATATGATATACAAACTTAAACAATTGCTAACATAATAAAACATGTTTCTAAAATTTCATAAACAAATAACAAATTTGGGCAATAGGCAAAACACATAGTTTTGATGTTGGCCTTTTAAGAAGAGAACCATTACTGCGATGTGTGACTACTCTAGTAAGATTGTCTGACCCCGGATGCTTTTCAACCACCCTGCCAAGAAGCCACCGACAAGGAGGTACATTATACTCTTTAATTAAAACATGTCCCATGGTTTGTTCAATAGTGTGTTTAGACCATCTGACCAGCGAGGCCAAAAATGTTGCTTCATCTATTGTACTATCTGTCTGTCTGTCCGTACATATTTTACAGCCACTTTTTTCCGAAACTATAAGAACTTTACTGTTGAAAATTGGTAAGTAGATGTATTCTGTGGTTCACATTAAGATTTTCATAAAGCATTAAGATTTTCACACAAAAATATAAAAAAAAAACAAATTTTGAGGGTTCCCCATACTTAGAACTGAAACTCAACGTTTTTGTGTGTGGTATCTATGGATAGGTCTTCAAAAATGATATTGAGGTTTCTAATATATTTTTTTTCTAAACTGAACAGTTTGCGCGAGAGACACTTCCAAAATGGTATAAACTGTTCTTAAGAGCGCGTATTCGATTCGTGACGAAAACTTCATGTTTTTGCGTTTTGCCCAGAGCAATATCGTAATTATGTGAGCAGATTATTTAAAGACAATTTACAGTTTTGGAAAGATTAAGTCTTGATTTAGACAGCTACAGAGTAAAAGTATAATTTTTAATTATGGTTTTTTAAAGCGTAGACAATTCTTTCATATCGTTTCGCGAAAATAGACGTCAGAGTTAACTTTCAGGACGAATACAACTATTACAATATGGCAAAATATTTTGTTTTATAAGTTTTTCCAACAGTATACACAGTCATAAAGACAGCTACAGAGCAAAAATTACGAAAATATTACTATTATGTATTAAAATCAATGTTGAAAAAGTAGAAAATCGGTTCACTTTGACAATTTTTTTTCACCAGTATTTGAATAAAAACATAACTGATATATTTATTTTATGAAAGTAAATGTTATGCTTAATATACAGAATATATTTCAAACAGTTATACGGGCTCATTTATTTTAGACAATTATTTTAAAAAGTAAAACATCGCGCGCTGTCGTTTGCCGATCAATTTCAATGATTCGTGCTTATTTCGTGCATATTTTTTTTTCTGATGCGCACAAACAGACTATTGTATTGTACTAGTGTGTGTCAATGCTGCTACGCCATTCTAGCATTCGTTTAGATTTTGAGTAGCGCTAAATCGAATACGCGCCCTTAAGTAGGTTTAACTAAGGAGTTACACAGCTAATACATTTAACCATAAATTATCTATGTAAGCTTTAGTGCAGCCACACTAACACACGTAGGTTACAAGCATATGTAACAAAAGAAACTGAAAGGAATATATTCATTAAGCTAACGAGTGGGTATTTTTTTCCGTTCGATTTGTGTCTACCTCTTTTATTTTTATTTAGTTTTTATGTGAAACTTATTTAATTAAAATATTTTTACTTGACATTAGAATGACAAGCTAGTGATATCATAGGAAAACTTCCCTAGCGTGGGTTATATTATCTAATGGTAACCATTTATGTAAAATTGTATTATCTAATATATAAAATTCTCGTGTCACAGTTTTCGTTCCCGTACTCCTCCGAAACGGCTTGACCGATTCTGATGAAATTTTGTGTGCATATTGGGTAGGACTGAGAATAGGCCAACATCTATTTTTCATCCCCTTTTTTCACCCCTTTTTCATCACCCTAGATCGGGACAGGACAACGTCTGTCGGGTCAGCTAGTTATACTATGTGAAATAGTTGTGATATTTTATAAAATAATTAATCACCACACATGCCAAATGGGTAGGTAGGTAATGTAAGTTTGATAAAGTAAAGGTTAATATTACAATAATAACCTATGATCATTGCAAGTTTATTGTTGTGTATGTGTGCATAGGAGGGCTGCGCCCCGCGAATCCCCGCCAAGCGGTATAGATCATTAGTTGTAATAAACCAGTGTGTAATTGACTAGCGAGTTTGATTGTCGCGCATCCTCCTTCACTTCCGTATCTAACGCTCACTTTTTCGGAAAAACAATGTCTACGGGAACGACTTATGATGTTCTATCTACTTTTGACCATCAATCACAAGAGTGAAACAGTTTCAAGCTGCGATTAAATCAGTGGTTTATCGCTAACGACATAACCTCAGAAACGGACAAAGCAACGGTTAAACGGAGGGCGATATTATTAACGTCATTATGTGAATCGACGTTCAAACTGGCAAGAGACTTGGCGTTACCGAACAAGGTGGATGAATTGGGTTAGAAGGCGATAGTGAAACTTCTCGACGACCACTTCACACCAAAAAGGATCGGGTTTGCAGAGAAATCCATTTTCTATTCGGCAACCCAACGACCAGGGGAAACTCACACTCAATGGGCGGCCAGGATAAGGGGATTGGCGACTCACTGTGCATTCAAGAATTTGTAGGATGCCTTGCTAGATAAATTTATCATGGGCATGGCGGCAGGACACGAACGGGACAAACTCTTCGCGCAGGACCATCGCGAGTTGACCCTCGCGAAGGCCATCGACTTGGCAGAGAGCGTGCGCTGCGCACGCCAGGCCTCGTCGCTGGCAGCGCCAGGCACGGCGCCCGGCGCAGCCCGAACAGCGTCTACAACATCTCCAAGAAGGAAAAGTGCAGTGTGTGTGGTTATACAAATCACAAGTCTAATCAGTGTCGCTTCAAAAACTACAAGTGCAATAAGTGCGGAAATAAAGGTCATTTGCGTAAAATGTGTCCTAACGAGGGCAAAGTGAAATACGTGGATGAAGGTACTGTGGACGACGGAGGCGACGACGGTGAGTGTTTTTATAATATTAGGTGCGTAAAAGGGAAACCTATGATGGAGCGTGTGATGGTCAGTGGTCTAGCTTAGTTCGAAATCGATAGTGGTTCGGCAGTAAGTGTAATATCAGAAAATACCTACAATTCGCATTTTAAACGATTACCGTTGTCAGTCACTAACAAAAAGTTATTCAGTTATACGGGGGAAATAATCGAAACGATCGGAGTTGTTTTAGTACCAATATCGTATCTCGGACGAACTCATACTCTGAATATTATACATAGTACGCTCAGGTGGTTCGCCGTTACTAGGGCGCGATTTCATTCGCGAATTCGATTTGGAGCTGGCGCCTGCAACGGCGCTCGTACACGCGGTGTTCGATAAAACACTAGCGGATTGCGAGTCAAACACTAATATGGATAAACAACTCTCTTACATGTTCCCTAAAGTGTTCTCAGGAAATCTCGGTTCGTTTAACAAGTATGAAATTGAATTACATTTAAAATCCAATGCTATGCCGATATTTTTCAAAGCAAGACCAGTGCCATATGCGTTAAAAGAAAAAATTCTTTTTACAAAAAAGACAACCGCCTTCAAAAACTAAAAAGTGAAAAATAACTTTAGCACAGAACACACATTGACTTTAGTTTCGAAATTCGGTGGCTTTGTTCTGTTTGTTGTTTTGTATTGCCACCGACTTCCGGAACTAAAGTTAGTTCCGGAAGTCGGTGCGGCCGCTAGTGTTTTATCGTTAAACGAATCATCAAAATCGGTTCACCCAGTACAAAGTTCTCAGGTAACAAACAAAAAAAAAAAAAATTGATAACCTCCTCTTTTTTTGAAGTCGGTTGAAAAAATAGACAAAGAGCTCGATCGATTATTATCGCATTTTAAAGCCCGTTGGACACTCAGAATACGCGTCGCCCGTTGTGCCCGTTTTGAAAAAGAACGGTAGCATCAGACTATGCGTGGATTACTCCATTACAATAAATAAACAGTTAATAATCGACCAGTATCCGTTGCCGACGGTAAACGATTTACTATCCAAATTACACGGCAGCGTACAATTCAGTAAATAGATTTATCTATGGCGTACAATCAATTTCATTTAAAGGAAAAATCACAGAGGATAACTTGCATCAATACTCACCGCGGACTTTTCAACTTTACCCGCTTGGTCTTTGGATTATCCAGTGCACCCGCCATTTTCCAACGTGCGATGGAATGCTTACTCTCGGGTATTGACGGGATCATCTTTTTAAGTCAAAGTCAAATCATTTATTTCAATTAGACAATTATAAGGCACTTTTGAACGTCAAATGAGAAAAAAAAAAATGATTCTAGGTGCCCATTCCAAAAGGTAGGTAGGTTAATGGATGATATCCTTATAACAGGTGCAAATAAAGACCAACACATGCAGCGACTAATTACGGTCTTACAACGGTTAAATGATGCAGAATTAACCGTGCAGATGAGTAAATGTGAATTCTTTAAAGATAAGATTTCGTATCTAGGTCACGTCATAGATAAAAATGGGATTAGAAAGTCGCCCGATAAGGTCAAGGTAATAGTACAGGCATCCAAGCCGACATGTCACACAGTTACAGTCGTTCCTGGGCCTAACAAATTATTATAGGAACTTCGTGCCGGACGCGTCATTCGTGTTATGCCCATTATATAATTTATTAAATAAAAATAAAAAGTGGGAATGGACTCGAGAGCAGGATAACGCGTTCGTCCGAATAAAAAACATTTTAGCATCCGATAAGACATTAGCTCATTTCGACCCGAGCGCTAATATTAACAGTAGACGCAGCGCCGACAGGTTTAGAAGCGGTATTATCTCAAATAGGCGAGGAAGGGTTAGAAAGGCCAATATCATTTGCTTCCCGGACGCTGTCGTGCGCCGAAAAAAATTATGCACAAATTCAAAAGGAGGCAACGGCGATCATTTTTGGGGTAAGGCGATTCCATCAATACCTATATGGTCGATCCAAACCTGTTGTGCTTCGTACGGATCATAACTATATTCGGGCCCCATAAAGATATCCCCGAAGTATCCGCTAACCGCCTGCAAATATATACTATGTTTTTAGCGGCATATAATTACACCATTGAGTACATCGGTAGTAAGCAAAACAGCTCGGACTATTTATCACGAGCGTGCGGGGACACGAATGTAACGGAGGCACCGGACGAGATCGCGGAGTGTGACCGCGCGGCGTATATCAACTTTGTAGTTGATGGAGACCTACCGGTGACACTAAGCGACCTGCGTCGCGAGACGGAGCTTGACGCGCATCTAACTATTATTAAGCGTTATGTTTTAAACGGATGGCCTAGGAAGGTTAGTGACGACATAAGTTTAAAACCATTTTTCAATTGTCGAGCACAGCTATCATACGAAAGTGGCATCTTAATGCGAGGGCATAAAGTCGTTATTCCTTCGTCCTTAAAAGAGTACGTTTGTAGGGAACTGCATAGTTCACATTTTGGGGTGGTGAAGATGAAGGCGGAGGCTCGTAAGTGGCTGTGGTTCCCCGGCATAGACGGGCGGCTGCGGCGTGTGCTGTGCCCCGTACCGCCGCACTCCCCTCCGCCTTGGCCGTTGCCGCCGCACCCGTTTCACAGGATACATATAAATTTTTTAGGCCCGTTTCACGATTATATGTTTTTAATTATTGTGGATGCATATAGTAAATGGGTAGAATGTTATAAAATGTCCTCTACTTATAATTCAAAGGCGGTTATAGGTAAATTATGTGATTTCACGTCACGATTTGGAGTTCCACACACGTTGGTGAATGACAACGGTACATCTTTTACATCCTTTGAATTTAAGAATTTTTGTAAAATCAACGGTATTCGCCATGTTCATTCTCCTGTTTACCACCCGGTTAGCAACGGGCAAGCCGAGAGTTTTGTAAAAATTTTAAAATAAGCCCCTTTTTTACAATTTTTACAAAACTCTCGGCGAACGAAATTACAAAACGGTAATTTTAGAGGGATGTAATAAAAAAACTATTCATGGGAAAATAACAAAATTTTTATTCGACTACAGGAATACTCGAAGCACGATGACTCGTCCGTACATCTTGTGATGCTTGCCGGGCCATTGGAGGGTTCCAGTGAGTCGGCACCGGATGCCGCATAGTTCACAGTGAGTCGGAACTGTCTGCGATGATATTCCAGTGAGTCGGAGTGATTGCTGCACATATGCTCCAGTGAGTCGGAGTGGTGCAGTGCTGCGTAGTGGCTGGCTGCTGCGTCGACCAGGAGAGCAGTGCGTCTCTGCTTGCTGACCGGCCGAAGTGCAGTGTGCTGTGCTAAGGCTGAGGGTGACGACCAGGTATGCGCGTCCGCTGCATGCTGGTGGTCAGGATACCCGTAGAAGCCGTGGATGCTGGCTGGCTGTATGACTCGTAGCTCGAGAGCTTGAGGAAGTGACGTCTTCATGAAGTATTGCAGTAGCTGCAAGAAAGCTGCGTTGACGTTCATGTGCGGGGTCACCAGTTTAGAGGTATGAGGAACAGAGTGTAAAGTTCTTCATCCTCTATTGAAAAGGGAGGATCGTCCGACCAGACGGGTGTTATGTCTGGGGGGCTACTGCCCGACGGTTGTAGTCGGGATTTTGTATACATCTTAATGTCGCGGATAACTCTGCTTGCGCGATCTAGGAAACATCGGTTGTAGAAAGCTTCATGTGCGATAGATGTCGCTACAGCATAATTAAATTTTGTTAATCGATAAGGTGTAACGCTAGATGCCGTAATTTCTCGCTTCACACGATTTTATTTCTGAACTGCTCAAGGTTTTTTGCATGCGCTTGTACATTACCATATAAACTTCCCCTGAAAATTGGTTTGAACGAGATCTAGTTAGTAGTTTTTTTTTAATACGTCATAAATCGTAAACCGCAATTTACCTTATTTGCTGCTACGGAACCATTCATGGATGAGTCGGACTCGCACTTAGCCGCTTTTTATTTTAAGTTCAGTGTGGCCAGTAGAATCAAAATCAGAATCCAAATTAGAATCACGATCAGAATCAGAATCAGCAACTTTATTTTTGTAAACATAGTAAGTACAGTAGGGCCTCGTTAATCCGGACTCCCGCTTGTTCGGTGATCGCTGTAATCCGGCCGGGCAATGGGGTTCGCGTGGGAGGTGGATGTGGTGCGGGCTGCCATGAGCCAACCGATCGTCAGTCTTTTGTTCATCGCCTTCCGTCTCCAGTGTCAATTTAGCTCGCTCGCTAACATCATGGCGCCGCGCCGCCACGTAAACATTCAACATTAACATTAAAAGACAAATTACGGATTATAGAAATGTTAGATAAACATGTGTTTTATTACCAATAAATATGGCATACTATAATCCGGACGCCTCGATAATCCGCAAAGGGTCTTGTTTTTGCCTCTCCGGATTAACGAGGCCTTACTGTATGTTGTTACACAGCGTGTGAGATGTTACAAAATTAACAAGGTGTTATCATGGCGTTCAAAAAATTATGAATGATGAAAAGAATGAAGATGACGGGATGAGCTTGGCGCTTACAGGCAGGATTAGTTCACAGTAGGTCACTGCTCGAGAATTCTTGGGTGGGCATTCTTGAGAAATTTGTCTTTAGTAGAGACGGTGAAAAAATACTCAACGCCTCGAGAACTCGAGAAAAGTTCGTGCGTGCAAGTTTATTTCAGGATCATGTCCTAATGTTTATCTAAACTGCCATTACTCTATATTTTAGAGTAATGAAGGATCGATTTTCCCGATATAAATCTTTCGTCGCCTACGTCTGGTACCTAAGTACAATAAAATGGTGATATTTATGACGTACTTTAGTACACAATATATCAAGTATTATTATACCACACGCTTAAGTCGTTTGTTGTTGATGTATTTAATTAATAAGTGCAATAAATGGTATCTAAAAATTAACCATTTGATTTAATTGATCTAATCTATCAGTGTTATTTCTAATAAAGCAGAAATTTGAAAATAATTTCATGTTTTATTATAAATTTCTAAATTTCTCGAGATATTTGAAAAACTCGAGAAATAAAAAAGGTCGAAAAACCAGAAACCCTTTCATTCGCTCAGGATAGAGGGATTGGAAAGTGAGCCATTTGCCCTGAAATGGGATTACATAGCCTGAACATAAAATAAATACATAAGCAGGCGGGCACAATACCATAGATATCCGTGCAGAATACCTACATACATCATGGAAATTGTTTTTAGTTTTATTTTTTTTCTTTATGTAGGTTTTGCAATCGGTGATTGTATTTTGTGTTTTTAACATAATAAGACTAGGGTCCTGAAAATATTCTGTTAATAAAATCAAATTCAGCGTTGAACATAGTGTGATATTAGACGGTTTGTGAACCTAGTAGGTACTACATTTAATTTACTTACAAATAAAATAATAATATGTTAAAAAAAAATATTTTGTACAGGGCATCAAAAAACTCGTCCGCCCATTACCACGTTGACTAGCAATGCTAATTCTTTGACCCAAGAAAAGGACAGCTCTCTGGTCACGTGAAGAGTCGACCAGCCGCTTAGCAACGTCCCTTAAAACAAGGTGAGCACTCGGGCCCCATGGCCCTAGGTATTTCAACCCCAACGGCTCAAACATATAACTTCCAAAAAAGTATGTTATATTTACGCCGCACATGCAGCAGCCGCCCCAGCACAACACGACGTGCTAGGAAAATGGGTTAGTGCAAGGGTGTCGACACAAGTTGCCTTATATTTTAGTTTAAGTTACATATCCCTTATAATAATAATACAATCTGTTTATTTCAGAACAATTTTCGTACATTTGAAATCCACTTAAACTTAACTATAATCTTACATTATTAAAGATTTTACAGTTAAGCAGTTGCTACCTTGCTTAGGAAATGCTTTTTTAGTACATATTTTATTTGTTTACAGTTTTTTTTTTCATTTTGACATATTATGGATTTTGGCAACTTATTAAGTATTAGGGGCAGACTGCATTTCCACACCCTGTCACCATACACATTATTATATTTGTTTATTCCAAAGGTTGGAAGATATGACAGAATACGTAAATTGTTAGATCTTGTCGTCTTATTCAGGTCACCTAAATGGTGACAATACTGTGTTACAATGGCTAAATCTCGTTTATCGAATATGCTCATAACTTTACAATACTGAAACAAATTATGGTAGTTATCTTTGTTAATGAACTTAATTTTTAATGGAACAATTGTTTTGAATAGCCGTAGTTGGAGGTTATATATGTCCTTAAGATATCTTCCCGTGGTTGTCGTAAGAGGCGACTAAGGGACTTACCACAGAATGGGCAGCAGCGTTCTCTGTGCCTTTGTAACAACCATACTGCGATCGCCAACCCGCCTGCCAAGCGTGGCGATTATGGAAAACCCCCCTTGGGGAGGCCTGTGTCCAGCAGTGGACGTCTTTCGGCTGAAATGATGATGAATGATGAAGTTACAGTCAAAACTCAACCAGTCAAAACTACTATATAAGGGTTTTGACTGAACCCAGTCAGGTTCAGTGAAAACCCTTATTAAGAAAAAACGCGTTTGCGTTATAAAATCAAAAAATATGGAACGCCTTAGTTATAAGAATAAAGACAAAACCAAAGTTTTAAAAGGGTCACTAAAAAAAACCTACCAACCTAATGGGTTTCTAAATATTAAGGATAAATTGAAACGGTTCAAAAGTAGTTTTGACTGGTTAAAAGTTTTGACTGTGACACATATATATATATTTAATTCGGTTAAGTTATATAAAACAGAGATTGACTGAGATGTAGGTACTGTAAAAAAAACTCACATCCCTCTTATCATTATTAAATACGGTCTATAAATAGGATTTGTAGACAAAATATAGTCACACACTGAAGCATTGTTTTATTTTTAGAGTTCGGTACCTCAAAAGGAAAAACCGGATCCCTTATAGGATCACTTTGTTGTTCGTTTGTCTGTCAAGACCCTTTATCTCGGGAACGCGAGGAGGTATCGAGTTCATAATAAAATTCAGGGGGAAACATATAGTAAAATGTTTTCAACCAGGTTCCATTTCGCATACATCCTTTACAGTGCCTTGTTTGTGGTTGCTTGATGTGCCTGCGCAGGAGTAGGTGTTCATCGACAATCACACGTATCCACGTAGACGGTATGCAAACCACGAGTAGGTACCTACATTTAAGCCTGGGAGGCTGTGGCCTCTTTTTGCGAGCAAGTTATGCACGTCAAAGCAAAAAGAGGAGAGGGAAGCAATTGCCTCGCTTCGCTCCTTCCAGGAGAAGACGCACCGGGCGTTGGGGGGCGCTAAATGACCTTCGGTCTCCAAAATTTGCCTGGGGGGGTCGACTTTGGGGCAGTCCATCACCAAGAAACATGTTTTTTTCGTAGCTTTTTCTCGATATTTGGGTAGGTATTTTTTGGTGGTACAGAACCCTTAATCGTTTCCCCGACTCGCACTTGACCAGTTTTTTAAACTGGCTATAGCGTTCTAAAAATTAAATCCTTGACCTAACTAATTAAATGTGTACCTAATTACTTATTGTAATCGAGATTGCGATTTTTTACTATTATATTTGAAAAAAAAATTGGTTGTCTGTAAAGTCGGTTTACGGACGATAGTTTTACGTGATAATGTCATAAAAAAACATCACGGCTAACATATATAACATAAGCAAATAATGGCTTCCGTCGAGGTGGGCGGAGCTTATTGCTTGGGCCGATCGTGCCTCTCTATCGCTTGTTCCGCGCTCTCGCTTGCACGCTCAGGCTCAGGCGGAACGTGACACTTTTTCGTGCGTGCAGCCGATTTTGGAAACATCTCGAGACACACATTTCGAGACATCGATTTATAAATGACAAAAGCGTTCCCAAGGACTATTTCCCTTTCTTCTAATGTTGCAAACAGAACGATTTTGAGTAAATACGAATATAACCTATAACCTTAACCTTTATTTCGGAATTTTCGGACCAGTAACATCCATAGTGGGTTAGTAAACAGAAATCTTACGACTATGTTAGTAAAGCTTAATATTATAACTTTGCGACAAGATTATTATTTGATATACATCTCTTAATAATGCTATGCATTATCGAAGAGTCGTATCTCCCAGCTATGATTTTCAGGATGGAGTTGGGGCTCGCCCGTACTCTGCAGAGCAATGAGGCAGATTTCTGTCTAATGATGGCATGGAAGCCATCAACGTGACTGTGCGCGAACATAGCAGATGTATTGCAGAAACGGGGCAACCCCAACAGCATCCTGAAACCATTATTATATTACACTCGTAGGGCGCTGATGGCCCGTTGGGTATTAGTCCACAGGCTGAATTTTTATTTTAGCCTTCAACCTTGACATTATATATTTTAGCGTCAGTTGAAAGAATGAAACGGTCGGCTATGTGAATGTTTTGAAATAAATTTGTTCTACAGCGGTCTACCGCGGCATCATAGAGTGGCGTGGCTGGACATGGACGGGTCGCGTGACCTACAGTGCCTTCTTACTACACACCACCAGCAAGTTCAAATGAATGGGGTAAATTCATCAGGCTTAAAAGTAAAAATGGGGTACCGCAAGGCTCAATATTGGGTCCGTTCCTCTTTTTAACCCCCGACGAAAAAGAGGGGTGTTATAAGTTTGACGTGTCTGTGTGTCTGTGTGTCTGTGTGTCTGTGTGTCTGTCTGTGGCACTGTAGCTCTTTAACGGGTGAACCGATTTGAATGCGGTTTTTTTTATTTGAAAGTAGATTCTCTAGCGATGGTTCTTAGACATGTTTCATCAAAATCGGTTCAGCAGTTTTAAAGTTATCAGCTCTTTTGTTTGCTGCGGTAGGGATCTTAGACGCATACCGGATGTTTACTTTGCTTTCAAACATATTATTATAGGTGACCACACTGACCACACAAAACCAAACTAAATTACATTTAAAAAATTTAAAATAAAAATTAAATTAAAAATTAAAAAAAACCCCCAACGCAAAACATAAAAAGTAAAAAATAATACTTTTGTTGAGCCATCAAATGTTTGTTCGTTGAAATGGCGCTATAATGTCGCGGCGGGGTACCGCTAAGTTTAAAGCAATAACTAAATATCTAAAATAGCGAACTGATGGTAACTAGATTTGCAACAAGATTAACAACTAGATTAGCAACAAAAATTTGATAATATCGAAGCAAATTGGTCGGAAATGCTGGTAAATTAATAGACAATGAATGAAATTGAGGGACTGACTTACTTAAGCGGTACCCCGCCGCGACATTATAGCGCCATTTCAACGAACAAACATTTGATGGCTCAACAAAAGTATTATTTTTTACTTTTTACATAATCGCTTTTATGTTTTGCGTTGGGGGTTTTTTTAAATTTTTAATTTAATTTTTTAGTTTATATAAACGATTTACCTCATTTACTGAAAAATTAACCACAAACGGTGTTATTTGCTGATGATACTTCATTGATTTTTAGAGTAAATAGACGGGCACAGCACCTTGACGACGTAAATGACGCCAGGCTTAAGATTCATAAGTGGTTTACTGTAAATAATTTAGTATTAAATGAGAAGAAAACTAAATGCATGAGATTCGCTTTGCCGAATGTTAAGAGTAACAAATGTAACGCTGTATTGAATAAGGACATACTTAAATTCGTCGAAACGACTGTTTTCCTAGGGATTACGCTTGATTCCAAGCTACAGTGGGGTCCTCACTTAACATCTCTTGCAGGGCGGTTAAGTTCAGCCGCTTACGCTGTCAGAAAGATCCGGCATTTGACAGACGTGGATACCGCTAGGCTAGTATATTTTAGCTATTTTCATAGTATCATGTCTTACGGTATTTTGCTATGGGGACGGGCTGCAGATGTGGATTCTATTTTTCTTCTGCAAAAGCGGGCTGTCAGAGCAACCTATATTCTCGGCAGTCGCGAATCTCTAAGAAAATTGTTTAAACAGATTAACATCATGACGGTACCTTGTCAATATACATATGAAAATATTATGCATGTTCGAAAAAATCTTCATCTTTTTAATAATATAGGTGACAGACATAATGTTTATACCAGAAATAGGAACAAATTAGATCAGCCAAGCCTGTTTTTTTTTTTTTTTACTATCAAATAGGCTTGCGTTTGACCGCAAGTCACCTGATCTTAAGTGATAATGCGGCCTAAGTTGGAACACGTTTGCCTAGTATGAACCGGTTCACTCGTGCCTTAAAGATACCCAGATTATACTTATCAGGGAACAGAGAGGCGGGCAGGGAATTCCACAGTCTGGCAGTTCGCACAATAAATGTGGAGTCAAAGCGCTTGGTTCGAGACCGTGGAACTTCAACCATATAGCGGTGACGCTTCGCCGTATCTCTGCTCGTCCGATGATGGAATGGGGACGGGGGAATTAAATTGTGCAATTCCAAAGCACACTCTCCGAAATGTACCCGATAAAAAACCGACTTCCAATGCCTCCAGTTGGTATTTTGCAGATCCATCCCAAAGGTGCGAACAGTACTCCATGCACGATCGAACTTGTGCTTGGTAAAGGTTGAGCAGCTGTTCCGACGTGAAGTACTTTCGAGCCTTTGCGAGGACTCCCAGCTTTTTGGCAGCTACATGTCGGAAAGTAGGGGCCAGATGGAAAGGCCTCTTCTTGGCAGAGAAAAGACACGCCTGGGTCTTAGCTGCATTGAACCTGACCAGATTGGCATCGCCCCAATCAGAGACTGCCTTGAGGGACAAGTTCAAGCGCTCGACCATGGACTCTCAAGAAGACTGGATTTCAACCGCACTGGCACGTGCGCTGGATGTGTAACTCTCTACAACCGTGCTGTCATCTGCGTACCCAAAGGTACCGGGTTTCAGCAGATCGTTGATAAGCAGCAAAAAAAGGGTTGCAGGGAGTACTGACCCCTGAGGAACCCCGGCATTTATATATACAGATTGTCAAAAGTATATACTTCTTTTATGGGGTACTAAGTAAAATGCTATAATTAAATACCACTTGATATTCTACAATTAAATGAAAGACAATTTAAAACATGTATTAAACGCACACTATGTAGACAAGCATATTATAAGTTAGAAGATTACATCAATGATAAAAATGCTTGGCTAAATGCTGGCCCTGCTCCACAGCCAGTTTAGGGAATTTCCAAATTGGCAGAAGAGGATGTTTCCTATCCCTTTTTCTATTGTCATGAGAAACGAGTATCGTTATTATTATTACATAGATATTTTTAATTTATTTACTTATCACACTTCTTGAGATAAAATAATATACATTGGAAACCTTAGTGTTGTATAATTTAGCAGCATTATTTTAATTTTGTAAATTGAATACCATGGAGCCATTTACTAAGTATAACAATATGTTTGACAAAAATGAGCATGGCGGTTGGGAGTATTGTCATGCTCACTCAAATGTCTCGCTGATGGTGGCGCGTGTGTTGGATCATTCGGTTCCCTTCAAAATGGTTGAGCTGATTAGTGCTGATTCACGCGTCATGTTCGTAAACGGGCGCTGTCAGTAGAGATTGGTCGGCTCTTATCTGCCATGTACTTTATCTTGCTTCTTTTTTATGTTTTGTATTGCTAGATTACCCTCATAGTTTTCATATATAGAAGCAACAAGAATCATGTAACCAGTACTTTGTAAAAAAAACTTTATTTAAAAGAGTATCCATGGAGTTTCTTGCTCGTGTTTCTCCATAGAGGTCTACCTACGTTTTGGAACGAGCAACTAGCTTCAACTCTCCGACTAACTGACCGGCTCCTTAACAATTCAAAAGCGCCTGTAAATGGTTTAATTAAAATAAATGCTTTGACTTGACTTTGACTTAGAGCACTGAACCACACCCGCGACACTTCATAGAAACGCAACGATATAATTGCCTACACTAATACTAAAATAATAGACTATACAGAATATACGTGCGTGAGTTTGCGTGTCTACGCGCCGCGCGAACAAAAACGCAATTTCCAGAGCTAGTCGTTCGACGCGGGGAGTGGTGAGGGACGGTTTCAGAGGGAGGCGGAGCGTGTCGCTATTGTACGGTAGTACTAATACTTATACTGTGACTGAACCGGGCTCAGACGCAGCTCATACACATGTCTGATAACTACGTTGTATGTTACGTATAACTGTTTACCATATTTTGCCATTTACATGCCAATTTTTCAACTATTCGTCACTATATTTAAAATGTATTCGTCCCCCCAGATGACTATGTTAGCGGGGAGTATCTTTTTCTCATATCTGTGTGCGTGCGTGCTGTATATGTGTGTGGAGGCGCCGGCAGCCGCGCTCGTACGGGGGGTGGGGGGAGATCGAGGAGAGGGGGGACGCGCAAGGAGGAGCAGGAGAGGGATACTACTAGAGTGTAAATAAAATAAACATCATGAGGATTAATTATTTTTTTATTATAAAATCTTTAATCATTTCGGTTCCAAGAGTATAAAGGAGATATTTTATTGTTTTTAAGTATGTACAACATTTACAAGAATAATATAAAAGAAAACCTAAAATATTAAACTAAAAAAAACTAACACAATAGAATTCGTCCACATCGGCATCATCTGGAAATGTACCCAAGTGACTGGCGGCATTGCCACGTTAAATGGCAATGCTTAATGGTTAAATGGCAAGGTAAAAACCAGCTCTTGGATCATGGGAAGTGTTAACCAACCTTTTGGAACTTTCCTTAAAAAGAAGATGAGCATTCGGACCCTACGACCCCAGGGTTTCAACCCCAAACGACTCGAAAATAACGTTCACACCAAGGTTCAACACTTCTAATGAGTCTAAGGAAACCTGCAAAACACGGCTGATATTTTTTCTATAAATCGTGAGCATTGTACATAAATTATCTCGCAATTATACGGGATGTGAAAAGACACATCACATCACACTGTCCATCACATTATGTAACATGGATTTCAAATTATTGTTGAAAAATTACTTTTGTTTTTGATGTAATAAACGCTGCTTAAGGTAGTGTGCCAAACTAATGTTCTTGCAGGAAACAGTACAGGGGTACAACTTTGAAAACCCCCTCCGGGTTTTCAAAGTTTAGTTCTAAATATTTTAAACTTTTTTTCTTATAGAAACTTAATAAAAGTTGGAACTTTGTCCTTCGTCATAGTGTAGCACAAAATAAATCACAACGGTGGGAAGGTCATTGTTATAACTTTCGAATTCGCTAAATGTCTATTCACAGCATTGAACTAATATTACTACGTATAGAACAGACGCCGCGAACAAACATCAGTGCACCAAGCACTGCAGTGAGGGGCGCGCGATGGCGGGGCTGATGAGTCAAAGATGCGATGTCACCGTCATAGAAGCAACACTTTGTTTATATTCTGCCTATTTGATTGGGTACCGACGGGAACATAAATAAATTGAAAAAAAAAAATAAATTGAAAGAGGTTACTAGACAGATTATTTTAATTAAAATACATATTTTATATACCTTTACTGGATTTACTTTGCGGAACAATCAACAAACAATACAATTTCATCATACATTTTCCTATGGCTTGTATGTATGTACTTATATTATAGATAAGAGGATAACCACATTCTGTTCTTTAAATATGTGTAAAATTACTATTTTCCTCTATATAAAAAGAAATGTCAGCTGATTCTACATTATTATAAAATGAGAATAATAATAATCATTAAATATGTTAGTCTATAAGGTATTTATTGTATGGGTCTTTGTTACCTGAATTAAATGATTATTATTATTCTCATTTATTTATTTTATTTACATATTATAAAATGAGAATAATAATAATCATTAAATATGTTAGTCTATGAGGTATTACACACACAATGTCACGTCTTTAACTTTTACTCTATGACAAATGACGCAACATGGCGTCCGCTAAATATTTTGCTCGAATTAAGTTTTAAAGTATGTATTTAGTCACTCATCGATGGAAAGTTATTCCTTTGCACTTGCCCGTATTTCTTGAATGATTAGTGCAATATCGTAACACACACGAAGGCATATTTAGTGAGTTATCACGTTTTTTCATTTAAAAACAAACAAGACTTAGGCGCTCAAGAGCTAGTAAGCAACTAAGTGAAGTGCAGCCCGTTGACTGCATTTGAACGGAACACAGTAGTAATGAGTGGCGTCTTCTCTATACGTATTAATAATAACTCAGTGATTCACAGTAGTTATTTAAGGAGAAATAATGACTATTACCAATCAATCAACAAATATGACCTTCCTCCTTAAAAAAATTTGATCATCATCATCAAATCAAATCATTTATTAATTTGCAAACATGGGTAATTAGTACATAGATGTTCTGTTTTACATAATAAAGTCCTCCATATTCTACCGTCGTATGGGCATGCAAATAACATTCAATTCTTAAATCAAATTAAAAAAATATTTTTTGATAAATGTCAAATCATAAAAATTATAAATGTCAAATTCAGTTAAATAAATGTCATGTTTAGGTTACAAAAAATAAAAATGTGGGACTGGTTACAAAATATGTTACAATGATGAAATATGTCAATCATTCATCATTAAGAAAGTCGTCAATTGTGTAAAAACTTTTCTCAGTTAGTATTTCGATAAGGGCCCTTTTTACCCGACTACGGCAAAGCCAAAGGAGGGTTATGATTTTGACAGGCTATGTATGTATGTATGTATGTATGTATGTATGTTCATCTGTTCGCTCATAGCTCCTAAACTACTTATCAGAACTGAACAAATGAGGTATCGTTAGAAGCGTTTTGATCGTCCGCTGGTTATAGGCTATATGACGTGTCCCCGAATCCAATGTGGCGCCCTCTAGCGGACAAAAAAACCAAGATAAAAAAAAAAATGAAGACAAGCATACCGTGTTTGGTATCATTGGAAAGGGGTTCACTAGTACCTTTCAAATATATAATATTTAGTTGTAACTTATCACAAATTATTTAAAAAAAGGAAAGATAAAAAAAAAATAAGATTCGCATACCGTGTTTGGTATCATTGGAAAGGGGTTTACTAGTACCTTTCAAATATATAATATTTAGTTGTAACTTATCACAAATTATTTAAAAAAAGGAAAGATAAAAAAAAAATAAGATACGCATACCGTGTTTGGTATCATTGGAAAGGGGTTCACTAGTACCTTTCAAATATATAATATTTAGTTGTGACTTATTACAAATTATTTAAAAAAAGGAAAGATAAAAAAAAAATAAGATACGCATACCGTGTTTGGTATCATTGGAAAGGGGTTCACTAGTGCCTTTTAAATATATAATACTTAGCTGTGACTTGTCACAAATGATTAAAAAAAAAACTACTACTGGTATTTAAACTCCAAAATGGTTTAAATAAAAAAATAAAGTTTAAAAACTAAAACCCGACCACAACAAAAAGTGATCTAAAAAGTACGAAACAAGAAAATATTTTACAATTTTTAATCAAGACATAGGTACAAAATGGTCAAGGTAAAGCCGTGGTTGCATGCCATTTATAATTCATATTCATCGCACCCATATGGGACACAGGCATGCAACCACCTGCCCATGCCCTTTTAAATTTTATTACAGTCATATTTTTTATTACATTAGGTATTTTATTATAAATCATCTGCCTAGCCTTTTCCAGTCTAACCGGATGCAGTTGAATACCAGTGTTTTCCATGGAGCGACTGCCTATCAGACCTCCACAACCCACTTACTAGGTCGATACCCTTTGGTTAGACTAAACGTCGCATATTCTGGCTTCTGACTACCTATAACGACTGGCAAAGATCTACGAATGACAGCCGGGACCAACAGCTTTAGGTGCTTTCTGGGGCACGGAAGTCTCGGTATGAAATGGATGGTCACCCATCCAATGTCCAACCGCGGCAAGCGTAGCTTTACCATGAATGATCGATCTGTACGGCTCATATTTTTCACGAGAGCCTAAATATTGATGATTTTGTTTAAATCCATTATTTGGTTGATACTTTTAGAAATCTCATTTAGGCCGGCCATACACGGACTGCTCGAGCAGTTAGGCATTGATCAACATACACGGACCGCTCGAGCAGTCATAGTCAACCGCTTGAAGCTGCCATTGGTAACTGCTGAACAAGCAAAACAAAAAACGTGCGGGCGTGAGGCGCGCGTGACGTCGACGTGGAATGAAGAGCGTGGGTGGAGAGACAGCTCGAGCAGTCAGTTTATGCACGGCAACTGGGCCTCAAGTCTGCTATTACAATAGTGTCAGAATGGTCTATAATTGATTTCATAATTGTTGATTTTGACAAGTTTGGTAATCTACTAATATAATGGCGTCATTATGAAAATCAATGATAGACACTACATTCTGACACTATTGTAATAGCAGACTTGAGGCCCTGCTTGACTGTACGATGAAATTTCACCGCGTTGCTGACCGCCCGAAGCAGTCGCGACTGCTCGAACGGTTTCGTGTGTGTAGGTACGTAGAAGACTATAGTTCACTATGCAGTCGCAGCTTGAAGAAGTCGATACCGAGTCGATAAGGGCTCTTACACAAGACCGGTATGTTGCCAACGGCAGAGGTTACTGCAGACGTCGACGAGTCAGCGGCAGCCGGTGACCCGTCGACGGCAGCCGTCGATTTGCCAACTCCAAAGATCAGCGGCCGCACCGCGCCGTCGCACACTGGGACCCGTCCATACAACGTAATGCTCAAAACTCGATTTTCAAAATGATGGTTTTTCAAAAAATAAACTATGTAAGGATAGACTTAAGAATGTGTCACATCATTTCTACAAATACTGAATAAGTAACTGCTATCTGCTGCCAAGTGCATCAGCACAAAGTTTACTTTATACCTACATCATTAATTATCCGATAACATTCGTGAGTTTGTAGAGAATATTAAAACATTTATATCTGCAAGTAATCGTCATATTTAATTGAAGTGCATTGTCGGCGACGAGATCCACGAACAACAATAATGTAAATAATATAGGGCGCTAATTAGATTTAAATGTTTGATATTTTTCTTATAAGGTTCTAATTAGTATATAAGGGTGTATTTACGTAATATTTTAGCGATTCATTCTAATAAGACTGGTTATTTGATAGTTGTAAAGTAAAGTTTGTTCTCAAGTAACTTTGTCCAAATAATTACGTAACTTGAAAAAGTGATTTTTTGTTTGTGTACATAGCGATTTGATTTTGGTCTTAAAAGTTAGATATTGATTTAAAAATGTATATACAAAAGGTTTCATAAGGATAGAACTTACCAATTTAAAGTTATAGCAAAAAATGTAAAGTGAAAATTGCGAATCACACATTTTTACGAGTTTTTGTTCTAGGATTTTTTTATTAAGTTATTAAATAGTTAAGATTTGTGTTTTATTTTATTAATTAGGTTCATAATTAGTTAATAAGATAAATATTGTAAGGATTTATTGAAATAAATAAATAAAATAAGGGGTCTAAAGTTTTCGGCTAAGGGAAAATTGACGAGCAAAACAGGCCCAAATTACGCGGACCTCTGTCCGGTAAGGCAGGCCGGTATATAAGGCGAGCCATTTTTCGGTTCAAGTCAGTCGCAGCTCAGCCGTTGAAGAGGCAACATCAAGAAAAGGGAAGCAAGCCGAAAACTGCGGACAAGAAAGGTTCAAGAAGAATATCTGCGTTTTATTTGCCTGCGCCGCCTCTTCAACTCCCCGTCTCTCCCGTGGTCCTTGTGGGTGGTGCCCACGAACACATACGCATTCAGGGGTGCGTGGTGACGTACGTCACCAGCAAACAGTTCGTCAAAAAACGTACGTCAAACAAACGTTTGGGAGATTGTCCCAGGGTGCCTGCGGGTACTGACCATACCCCAGCCGCCCGAAACAGTTGGTCCTTCGAGATCCGGATCCCTGCGAGAAGAGTACAGAAGAGTTCAGAAGAATCAGAAGACTGCGTTCAAGATGCCGGTAACCAGGTCGCAGAAGGATGCCCCCTCACGCCCCGGGTCCCGTCCCTCTGAAAAGGACGCGACAGAAGGAACGTCGGGGTCAGAAGGGGTCACGTCTGCGTCGGCGTCATCGGGAACTGCAACTACAACCGATACGAACACTTCTTCAGGCACCGCGACGACGGAAGGTACTACAGAAACAGAGACCACTACTGCGACTGAAACCACGGCGGCTTCTGATAAGAAGAAGGAAGATGCCGCAAGAAAGAAGATGGCCAAGAAGACCCCAGAAGATGTTCCGGAAAAGGGTGATTATGGCTCCGCCACGACCCTGAAGCCGAAGGGGGTCGGTCGTCGTGCCAGGTCCACGAAGACCACGAGTTCCTCGGCCAGAAGACGCGAGCTGGCAGCCAGAGAAGAGGTTGCACGCTTGGAGCTGAAGCAAGCACAAGCTGAGGCGAAGCTGGCCCGTGTCAGATTAGAGCTGGCGCAATGTGAAGATGAGGACTCCGTGGATGAAGACCAGGAAGATAGAACAGCACAGGTGCAGAACTGGATCGAGACATCCGTGCTGGATGATGGGAACAAAGAACAGCCAGAGCTACGAGATCAGCGCCCACCAGAAGAGCCACAGAAGGTGAAGCCAGAAGAGAACTCTTCAGCGGGAAGGGCTACGATCGAGATTCAAGCGTTGGCGACGGCGTTGAAAGAAGCCTTCACCACGAAAGGAGGACCAGCAGCGCAACCGAAGTACATCCACGAGTTACCCTACTTCGACGGCAACAGCAGCGAATGGCTGGCCTTCAAGGTGGTCTACGAAGATACCGCACCGATGTTCAACGAAGTTCAAAACATGGCTCGACTAAGAAGAGCACTGAAGGGCAACGCAAGAGAAGCTATCAAGAGCCTGCTGTACTCTGAAGCATCTCCGTTGGAAGTCATGCAAGCCCTCAGAAGAAGATATGGAAGACCTGATGCGCTGGTGCTGGCAGAATTGGATAAGGTAAAGGCGTTATCGAAGATCTCTGAAAATCCCAGGGATATATGCGTCTTCGCGAGCCAGATCAACAACAGCGTAGCAGCAATAAAAGGATTGAAGAAACCGCAGTACCTGCATTCGCCTGAGATGGTGAAGCAAATCATAGAGAAGATGCCTACGATTCTCAAGTTCCGATGGTACGACTTCACTGCAGCATCAGAAGAAGGCGAGTTCTCCGACCTGACGATGGTATCCAGGTTCCTGAACATAGAAGCAGACAAGTGTGGAGCCTTCGCGACTTCAGAAGAGAAGAGTGGATTCAAAAGGACTCAACGACAGGCGACGCATTCAACGAAAGAAAGGGAAAAGGACTCAAGACAACCAGAGAAGACTTGCCCCGTGTGTGAAGGCGAACACTTCATCATCGAATGTCAGAAGTTCCAGAAGGCGTCAGTGCAAGATCGTTGGGCAATGGTAAAGAAGAGTCGCGTTTGCTTCAAATGTCTTCAAGGGAAACACAGGAAGGAGAGCTGCAGAAAACCACCGTGCAAGGAATGCAAAAGGTGGCATCATCATCTGCTGCACGTCGAGTCAGAAGAAAGGACCTCGGGAGAAAAGAAGACGGAGACACAAGAGGTGGCAAACGTCATGGCATCGGTAAACGCAGTGAATAACGCAAGGGCATACCTGAAGATCGTTCCAGTTGAAGTCTTCGGGTCAAAAGGATCAAAGAAGATATTGGCCTTAATGGATGAAGGGTCAACAGTGTCACTTCTGGATCAGAAGGTGGCAGAAGAAGTCGGCGCTCAAGGAAATAAGGAAGAACTAGTCATCGAAACAGTGGGGGGCAGGCTCATAAGGAAGACGGACTCTCAGATGCTGGACCTGACGGTGAAGGGGGTTCATCGGGGAAGCAAGAAGACCCTGAAGAGAGTTCGAACCATCGACGAGTTGAAGCTTGCGCCACAGTTCCTAGAAAAGAAAAGGATCGAAGAATGTCGACACTTGAAGAAGATCGCCGACTCGATATACTATGAAGGGGAGTCACCACAGCTGCTCATCGGGCAAGATAATTGGGAGCTGATCGTGACTCGAGAAGTAAGAAGAGGGAAACCAGGAGAACCAGTTGCTTCAAGAACAGGACTTGGATGGGTACTCCACGGGTCAGACACCGGAGGCGCAAGAGTGGTACACTTCCTCAACACGTGTCTACATGTCAGCACACCAGAAGAAGAAATGCATCAAGCCATCAAGGATCACTTTGCGATCGAGGCGCTGGGTGTGCAACCACGAAGACCTACTACGGACTCTGAAGGAAGAGCACTCGCCATCCTAGAGAAGACTTGCAGAAGACTTGAAGATGGTCGATTCGAAGCTGGACTTCTGTGGAAGAACGAAGAAGAACAGATGCCAGAAAGCTACACGTCTGCCAGGAACCGGTTGATCAACATCGAGAAGAAGATCGACAAAGACCCTCAGTTGAAGGCAGAGTACAGCAAGCAGATTCAGCATCTAATCGACAGCAAGTACGCAGAAGAAGCACCTGAAGGACAAGAAGACTCCAAGAAGAAATGGTTCCTCCCTCACTTCTCCGTGGTACATCCATTGAAAAAGAAGATAAGGATTGTCTTCGACGCTGCAGCGAAATCAAAAGGAAGAAGCCTCAATGACGCATTGCTACCAGGACCAGATCTATTACAGTCACTCTTCGGGGTATTATTAAGATTTCGACAGGGACCGTTAGCAGTGGCAGCCGACATAAAAGAAATGTTCCTGCAAGTCCGCATTCGACATGAAGATAGAGATAGCTTGAGGTTCCTGTGGCGCGGGGATCGACGCGACGTGTCGCCGAAGGAGTACAGGATGACATCGGTCATCTTCGGCGCGACATCATCTCCGAGCACAGCGATCTACGTCAAGAACCGGAACGCAGCGGACTACAGGGACCAGTATCCAGAGGCAGTAAGAGCGATCGAGCTGAACCACTATATGGACGACTACCTGCACAGTTTCCATTCAGAAGAGACCTTCAGAAGAGTGACAGCTCAAGTAGACTACATACACAAGAAGGCGGGCTTCGAACTAAGAGGATGGGCATCAAATCAACCCGAGTTGCTGCAAGACGTGAAGACTGAAACGACCGAGAAGACAGAAGTAAACTTGGGCGAGAAGGAAGAGAAGACACTGGGACTACGCTGGTTCACAGAAAGGGACTCCATCGGCTTCAGGGCAAACCTCAGAAACACGCCAGAAGAAATAGCTCAGGGATTCAAAGTGCCTACGAAGAGGGAAGTCACCAGCGCCGTGATGTCAACTTTCGACCCACTAGGATTAGCATCACCAGTTCTCGTCCAGGGCAAGAAGCTGCTTCAGAACATATGGCGGAGCGGTGTCGGTTGGGATGACGAGATAGAAGAAAGGGAGTACGAGGCATGGAAGACTTACCTGGAGAAGATGAAGCTACTTCAAGACCTGCAGGTTCCTAGATGCCTGGCGCCACATCGCACCGAGGGGGAGCTGCACACGTTTACGGATGCTAGCGAGACAGCGTATGCAGCGACGGTTTATTGGAGGACAGAAGATGAAGATGGAACTTACCACGTCAGCTTAGTGGCGGCGAAAGTAAGAGTCACTCCACTGAAGCCGGTGTCGATCCCGAGACTCGAACTGCAGGCGGCCCTCCTTGGAAGCAGACTGGCACATTCGGTGGAAGAAGAAATGGACCTTAAGGTGAAGAAGAAGACTTATTGGACGGACTCCAGCATCGTACTTTCCTGGATCAAGACGGACTCGAGAACATTCAAGACGTTCGTGGCTCATCGCTTGGCGGAGATAGAAGATCTCACCAAACCACAAGACTGGCGGTGGGTGCCTACGGCGCAGAACCCTGCAGATGACGCAACGCGCGACGTACCGGAACACTTCAGCTGCAATCACCGATGGTACACCGGACCGGAGTTTCTAAAAAGAGAAGAAGTTCATTGGCCAGCGGCAAGAACCTTCAAGAAAGAAACCACCGGAGAAGAAAAAGCAGCGGACGCCGTGGCGACAGCAAGCACTACTCACCCATCACCAGATCCTGAGAGGTTTTCGTCATGGAAGAGACTTTGGCGAGCCACAGCGAGAGTACTGCAGTTTATACAACTCTGCAGAAGAAAAGAGAAGGTCAACGTCAGTAAAGAAGATCCCACCTGGAAGATAACGAAAGGAAAGAAGGCGAAGATTATCGAGAAGCGACTTCAACCGTCAGACATACCAGCAAGGAACTACATCCCGTTGGGCGCAGAACTACTAGAGCAAGCTGAAACCCTATTGCTACAAAGAAGTCAAGATAGAAGCTTCAAGGAAGACATGAGGTGTCTGCAGCAAGGGAAGCAATTAGAGGGCAGCAGCAAGTTGAAGAAGCTCGACGTAGTACTGGAAGAAGGACTCCTACGACTGAAAGGAAGAATCGACGCGATACAGGGTGTCACCAGAGACTACAAACGACCCATCGTGCTCGACAGCAAGGACAAGACAACACGACTCATCATAGAAGAATTCCACTGCCGCTTCAATCACGGGAATCATGCAACAGTAATGAACGAAGTAAGGCAACGCTTCTGGATACTGGGACTGAGGTCAGCAATAAAGGCGGTTCAACATCAATGTCAATGGTGCAAGATAAGAAAAGGAAGACCGCAAGAACTACCGACGGGCAACTTACCTGCTGAGCGTTTGATGCACGGAAACCCTCCATTTACGTGCACCGGCGTAGACTACTTCGGCCCGATGACAATCACCGTAGCAAGACGTCACGAGAAAAGATGGGGTCCGCTGTTCACATGCTTAACAACTAGAGCTGTGCACATTGAGATAACTCCATCACTCTCCACCGACAGTATGATAATGGCGCTACGACGATTCGCCGCGAGAAGAGGAATGCCGAAGACCATCTACACCGACAACGGGACCAACTTCGTCGGCGCCAACAAAGAACTGAAAGAGGCGCTAGAAACAATGAAACAAGAAGACCTCACCTCAGAAGCAGAGAAGATCGGCGTGCAGTGGAAATTCATCCCTCCTGGTGCACCAAACATGGGCGGTGCATGGGAGCGTCTGGTGCGATCAATAAAAACCGCACTAGGCGCCACACTCAACGAGAAGCATCCACGTGAAGAGGTACTTCACACCCTCCTACTAGAGGCCGAACACATAGTCAACTCCCGGCCTCTCACCCACATCTCCGAGAACCCTGAAGAAGAAGCACTCACGCCTAACCACTTCCTCATTGGGCGATCATGCGGCGCAGCGAGAATCGGCAGCTTCGAGGACAACGAGCTCGTGGGCAAACACACCTGGAAGGCCACGCAGCGACTTGCCGATCACTTCTGGCAACGTTGGCTGCGCGAATACCTGCCCACTCTACTGCCGAGGAAGACGAAGGGAAGACCCAACGCCGCAGACCTGCAAGTCGGAGACATCGTGTTGATCGTCGACCACAGCCTACCGAGATGCACCTGGCCACGCGGCAGAATTCAGCGGGTGTATCCTGGACCGGACGGGCGGACAAGGATCGTCGACGTCGAGACACGAGGAGGTGTGCTGCGAAGACCCAGTTCGAGAGTGGTGCTGTTGGTGCCGGGAGTATCGCCGAGCCAGAGGGATGGTGCGACGCACGAGGGGGAGACTGTCGGCGACGAGATCCACGAACAACAATAATGTAAATAATATAGGGCGCTAATTAGATTTAAATGTTTGATATTTTTCTTATAAGGTTCTAATTAGTATATAAGGGTGTATTTACGTAATATTTTAGCGATTCATTCTAATAAGACTGGTTATTTGATAGTTGTAAAGTAAAGTTTGTTCTCAAGTAACTTTGTCCAAATAATTACGTAACTTGAAAAAGTGATTTTTTGTTTGTGTACATAGCGATTTGATTTTGGTCTTAAAAGTTAGATATTGATTTAAAAATGTATATACAAAAGGTTTCATAAGGATAGAACTTACCAATTTAAAGTTATAGCAAAAAATGTAAAGTGAAAATTGCGAATCACACATTTTTACGAGTTTTTGTTCTAGGATTTTTTTATTAAGTTATTAAATAGTTAAGATTTGTGTTTTATTTTATTAATTAGGTTCATAATTAGTTAATAAGATAAATATTGTAAGGATTTATTGAAATAAATAAATAAAATAAGGGGTCTAAAGTTTTCGGCTAAGGGAAAATTGACGAGCAAAACAGGCCCAAATTACGCGGACCTCTGTCCGGTAAGGCAGGCCGGTATATAAGGCGAGCCATTTTTCGGTTCAAGTCAGTCGCAGCTCAGCCGTTGAAGAGGCAACATCAAGAAAAGGGAAGCAAGCCGAAAACTGCGGACAAGAAAGGTTCAAGAAGAATATCTGCGTTTTATTTGCCTGCGCCGCCTCTTCAACTCCCCGTCTCTCCCGTGGTCCTTGTGGGTGGTGCCCACGAACACATACGCATTCAGGGGTGCGTGGTGACGTACGTCACCAGCAAACAGTTCGTCAAAAAACGTACGTCAAACAAACGTTTGGGAGATTGTCCCAGGGTGCCTGCGGGTACTGACCATACCCCAGCCGCCCGAAACATGCATCATGGCTGCAACTAGGCAAGGTATGGTTATTCTAATATTGTTTTTATGAACCTTAATGATTAGTACTTTTGGAATAATGACTAATTATATGTGATAGTATGGTTTTTTATGTACTGAATCAAACAATTCTTATTTTTACCTTTTTGCGCAAAGTTCTATTTTTGAAATATTTTTTACAATATCTAAGCGGTGTTGATTAGTAATGAACTGAAGAGATTAGCAATAGAACTTTGCGCATTTTCGAAATATTAAAACATTTTTTGCGCACAAATTTTGTTAGGCGTTGTGATGTTACCATAAAATCAAAGTATTAAATCCCTAGCAATTAATGTTAATAAATAAGATAATTTAATAACAAACAATATCAACTGGTTTTAAAATCGATACCAACAAGTTTAAATCATTTTGTCTAAATACCGCGGAATTATACGTCACTCTTTATCCTTGGTACCCAATGACTACGACATTGCACAAAATATTAATCCGCGGTAATGAAATTATATCATTAACAGCATTAAAATTAACATTTTATAGCATTTTATTTATGTTTGGACTTTTGAGTATTACTTTATATGAAAGGGCCCCAGTGTGCGTCGTTTGAAGTTGGAATGTCGACGGCTGGCGTCGACGCGTCGACGTTTGCCGCTGACGCGTGTCGACGGCTGCATTTACCTCTTCTGTTGGCAACATACCGCTCTTGTGTAATAGCCCTAAGTATAAATACATAGCCTGTCAAACTCATAACCCTCCTTTGGCTTTGCCGTAGTCGGGTAAAAAAAGCTTGTGACGATGGATAGATTGCTGCGCAGCGTGTTGTGGGTTCGATTCCCGCCCAGGGTAAACATTTGTGTGATGAGCACTTGTGTTTGCCTTGTGTCTGGGTGTTGTTTATCTATAATATGTATGTATTTAAAAGAAAAAAAATGTATTTGTGTATGTATATCAGCTGTCTGACACCCATAGTACAGGGTCTCCCTAGTTTGGGGTCAGATGGCCGTGTGTGAAAATGTCCCAACATATTATTATTATTATTATTATTATAGATCGAACAATATTTGTTAATCTTTCGGCTGAGGAGAATTAGCTTTTAGACACACAATTATATATTTGAATCTACTACCTTAACACATGGCATTTTTATAACTGTTTTTGTATTTAAAAATTATAAAACCTAGTAATATAATAAAAATAACTGATAGCATTTTTTTATATATAATTATTTATTACCTTCTGTCTTCTCTCCGTTCGAGTTTTAGTGAAAATACCACGGAAATGTTTTATTATTTAATTACAAGTTAGTTTGTACATCGTTCAGAAGTATCTCTCTTAGTTTTGGTAAATTAATAATTTTTTCGATTGCGATTCTTTCAGTGTCACTTAATAGTTGTTTAGTAACATTTTCGTTCATGTTTGTTTTTCTGTTTTGTTTTTCTGTGTCAACATTATCGCTCGTTCTCCTTGGTTTCGTGATGTATTCCTTAATCAGATTTCCCACTGGAGCTTCCACCATTAGATACAACGGTATTGCAGAAAAGAACGACGCCAGTATAAAACTAACGAATACTTGGCACTGTTGAGAAAAAAAAACGGTTAGGTATTTATATAAAATTCTTGAAAATCGCCCAGCATCAGCATGTGAAAAATAAGGCCTAAAGGGACATGTTGAACCACTTTTTTTAATGGCGCCGCTAGCGTTACCTGCACCAGCGGCGCTGCTGTCGTTTCCTGTCAACACGCACTCAATCAGCACCCCTTGTTTTTAGTCAATGCAACAATATCATTGCGTCATTTACTATATTTTGACGTGGTAACATCATAAATCGATGAACACCGGTTGCACGCACGAAAAAGTGTCACGTTCCGCCTGACCCGTTGTCCTAGGTGAACGACAAACGCGGTAATGCGACGCGATGCGTAAATGTCAAATAGTCGTTTTATGTACTTGTAGCCTACGTAGTCGGCATATTCAATGTGCGACTAAACGCGGCAAGTGAGGATTTGTTTTAATTATATTTTCTTAAAAAAATAATTAAAAATTAATAAATAAATTAATTAAAATTAATTCTCCTCAATTGAAATAGGTTTTAAAAAATTGGTTATTGATAGTTAAATAACAGGTTTAACAGCTACAATAATATTATCGAAAGTGCTTGGTAATAAGTCACAATAATCTTATAAATAAAAGTTGATTTAGTTTCGGATATAAATAATGAAACTCCAAACTTATTTCTTTTTAAATAAGTACAATGACTACCTACAGCGTAGGATACACGACGCGTGAAGTATTGGTCGCATTACGTCGCATCGCGTCGCGTCGCGTCGTGTCGCATTCGGTCGCTCACCTGGGATAACGCCTGAGCCTGAGCGTGCAAGCGAGAGCGCGGAACAAGCGATAGAGAGGCACGATCGGCCCAAGTGTCTACAATAAGCTCCGCCCACCTCGACGGAAGCCATTATTTGCTTATGTTATATTATGTTAGCCATTACATTTCGTTATGACGTTAAACTGACTTTACAGACAACCAATTTTTTTTTTAAACTTAAAGGGAGTATGTGTGAAAAACAAAAACATTTAAATATAGAATGAAGAGAGAATTTCTAATATGGGTGTAAACAATAGACACCGCCAATCAATTGACAAACTTTTTTACACTGTCAAAACGCGATCCCCCATAGATTATGTATAGCAATAGCAAACTGTGACGTCACTTAGTTGCCAACTAGATTGATAACTATTGTTTATTTTCAAAGCAATTAAAAATCAATTTTACAGTAAATTGAAAATTAATCGGGTATTTGGGGTTAAAATTTAGTGTTTTTTGAGAAGATCTGTCTCTTAATTGTTGGGAAATGTTGTCCATACCCGTGCTAGGCACCAGTCTCTCACAATAGTGGAAATAGTTAAGTGCATAGATTTAAGCCATTATCGCAGGGTTTCTTAAACTTTTTGCAATCACGGACCACTTTCACAATTTAAATAAATTGCAAATTGCAAATAATAATAAATGCAAATTATTTCTAAAAAAAAAAAATTTTGGGATTACTACACGATTTCCTAACAAATATGTTATGAGTTAACTGACCTACTGCAGAGCCCTGATATACTAGCTACGAACCGCTAAGTGTATTACCAGATCAATCGATCGATCGGCGATCGACGGCATCGATCGATGGTAACATTTATTAGTCGCCGTCGATCGAGCTGCTTGATTATTATTACTGATGGATTATAGCTAGGGTTAATCGATCGACGTCGAACGATGCCATCGACCGGCAATCGATCGATTAGTTAGTGAAACGGTATCCGTCGATCAGCCAAAGCTACCACACCAATCGATCAACGTCGATCTAAGTCAATTGATGGCATCGATCGATGATCGATCGATTGGTGTAAAAACACCCTAAGAGATCCGTTGAGAAACCCTGCTTTATCGTAAGACCACTTTTGTGAAAACAGAGATAAAATGATTTTACTATTATGATTAGTGTTGTTAATGTTAATTTGAATTATACACACCATCAATACTAGGTTCGTGTGGGTGATGGAGGTCAGGAAACCCACATAGTTCTTGACGAACGTTAGATGCAGCAGATAGGCGCAGTACGAGAGTCGACTCGGGACCGTCCAGCCACGCCACTCCAAGATTCGACGGCACAAGTCTGGTGGTGGAAACATTGAGGAAATAAATGTATGCACAGATTTTATATAACTAAGAACACATGAGGAGGAGACAGCGGGACGCCTTGGATAGCTTCCTCAGTAATTGGCAAGATGAGGCACAACATCGAGAGAAATAGAATGGGGGGAGGTTACTCTGGCTCAAACACTATTCATTGTTTGTTGGAATAGAAGGAGTGGTCGTCTACTGTATTATTAATTGTATATATGTGAACACTATGTCTTGTGTCTGTACATAACTTAGCTGTCATTTCTTAACTTTTAATACTTTGTGATTTTTATCCAAGTTAATTCATCATATACACGTAACATATATAATTCTTGTAAATGCAAATATTGTAAACATTATTATTTTATAAGAGTATGTATGGAGTTTCTTGCCCATTCTTTTCCATACGAAACTACCATTTGGAATGGGCAACTAGATTCAAATTTTACAATTTGACGTTCAAAAGTGCCTTTAATGGTCTAATTGAAATAAATGATTTGACTTTGACTTTGGAGGTCTTTGACCAGGGCCTCAAGTCTGCTATTACAATAGTGTCAGAATGGTCTATCATTGATTTCATAATTGTTGATTTTGACAAGTTTGGTAATCTACTAATATAATGGCGCGATTATGACTTTCCAATGGTCAACCACTGACACGCCATTGAAATAAATTATATAGAATGGTAATCTCGTACAAAATGACAACTGAATGACTGACTTAGGCGGTAATCTGCTAGAATTTTGACAGTTCCTTTGATCAGTGACCTACCATTAGAACGTCATTGTGCAGTCATTGCTTTTAATTCGACAGACCAATGATCGACCATTATGAATTTAGCTGATTACGAACTTTTTTGCAAAATGACAACGTGATCGTGTAGGAATGACGAAATTATAAAATAGCAGACTTGGCCCCCTGGAGTGGGACAGTAAAGGCTAGTTAAAAAAAAAGAATACACGGTACTATTACTGGAATAATAGCATACATTTAATAACTATAGTTTTGTTAGTACGACCCATGTCTTGTTTCAGTTTTAGTAGACTGTGGTGCCGATTCCCTTATTCACAAACTAAAATAAAATTAGAATATTGGCATCTACTACTGATGAAAATTAAGGCGACAGCTAAGAACTAATTTAGTTTTTTCTTCAACTTCGCCGTGTTTTTAATCAATACGTTCTGTATGAACATTTGATAACTTAATTTGACAGCTCTTATTAATGTCTGTCTCTTTCTAGTATTATTAGAGAGAAAGAGATATAAATAGCTTAAAATAAGTTAAGCTTGTGCTCAACAATTATTATTACAACAAACGGCAACAATTGTTGTTTATTTTTTAATTACTGTTTTCTCTAATTTACTTTTTTACATGTACATGTGTTGTTTGTGTGTTTATTCATTTACACTATTTATTTTTTTATTATATCCGCGCTGTGACGTTTTTAAATGTTACAGCACAATGCTGAGATAGGGGCCTTTTGGCATCGTACAGGACCGATTTGGTTTCTTATTTTTACTAGCTTTTTATTAGCTTCACCTGTATGTTTGTTTGTAACCGACTTCTTTGGGCGCGATTTTGACCCACTTTAAACGGCCAGATTTCGTTCAAACTTTGTAGATTTATCGAGGACCGATGACAATGCACTAAATTGATAAAATTATAAAAAAAAAAAACAAAAAAAAAACATAAGTCGTTCAAAATTAGTTGCCGAAAAAACAGCTATTATTATACTAGGATGGTATTGCACAAGCGCCCCTGGTAGAATAAATGTACATAATATTTATAGATATAGATATAGCCAAACTAAAAAGTAAAAAATAAATAATAGTTTAAAAAAGCTAAAAACACGCTTTTTATAGAAAACCAAACTAAAAAATAGAAAATAAATTTTAATAAATTATTTTATTTTAAAAAAAGCGTGGGGTGCATGGTGTAAATAGTTATAAATATTTTATTGACAGATATGAGTAGAGTGATTATCATTTTGATAATATCTTAAAAAGCACGCTTTTTTTAAAATAAAATAATTTATTAAAATTTATTTTCTATTTTTTAGTTTGGTTTTCTATAAAAAGCGTGTTTTTAGTTTTTTTAAACTATTATTTTTTATTTTGTAATAATACTTAAACCTTGTTGTTATTTGTGTGTTTCGTGCTGTGCGGGCTAATAAATGCTTTTTCTTTCTTTTCTTTCTTTCTTTCTTTCAACAAAATTGACACCAATGTATATTTTAAGAATAATAAGTTAAATAAAACTTAGTCAAAAAAAGTGCACCGCAAAGTTTAAGTAGTAGGTAAGTACTGTAGAGGCTGCATGAGTTTATCATGCACATGCCATTAACTATGGTCTATGGCTAAAGACTCTGCATCCTTCTAGAGTAAGTTCAAATCGAAGATTGGTAGTGTTTTATATATGAAATATCATACTTCTTAGTCTGACCCCTGCACGGGTACACGTTTGATTATCTTGATTCTAAAGCAGTAATAACCGAAGTGTATTTAATTTCAAGTAAACGTATTAGAATCCTCATACACCACGCTATAACCCGGTACCTGTAAGAGGCCTTACAGTTGGATCTCTTACAGTACATATTCATACACACATCAACATTATCTAGGGATATTTGAAGATATTTCATAGAAAACATGAAAATTTGAAAATTTAAAAAAATATTCAAAACTGGTTTGTGATGCAAAGTTTGAAGGCTAGTAAGCACCGTATTTCAAAGTCAAAGTCAAATCATTTATTTCAATTAGACCATTATATGGCACTTTTGAACGTCAAATGAGAAAAAAAAATTGATTCTAGGTGCCCATTCCAAAAGGTAGTTTTGTATGGAGAAGAATGGGCAAGAAACTCCATACTTACTCTTTTAAAAACGATGTTAACAATATTTGCATTTACAGGAATTATATAATTATACGTGAATACGATGTACCTTGCATAAAAACACTAGGTATTTGAAAGTGTGTACAAAGTATCACAGATAAGGAATGACAGACTAAGTTATATGTACATAGATACACAGTGTTCACATATGACATATTACAATTAATGTTGAAACAGTAGACGACCACTCCTTATATTTTAACAAACAATGAATCAGTATGTGAGCCTGAGCAGTGTATAAAAAAAGAGTCAAATATATATATGTAAATATTTATACTAAGTATGAAATTAGGTATTTTAAATTAGCAATCGGTTCGATTTTGTCTAGACTGTCGATCGTCCTATGGAGCTAGACCAGCATGTTTCCAAGCATTCTTATCTTGAATATAGTCCTCTAGATTATAATAAGCTTTTTTACAGAGTGTACTTTTAATATATGATTTAAATTTTGTTTCACTTAGTTGTAATATATCACTAGGAATTTTGTTGTAGCACTTAACACAGTACCCCATAAAAGATGTATGGACTTTAGACTGTCTAAAATATGGTTGAGCTATTTTGTCCTTGTTTCTAGTATTAAAGTCATGTCTATCACTTACTTTATTAAACATATGTAAGTTTTTTCTTACATACATAATATTTTCATAAATAAATTGGCAAGGCACTGTCATTATATTAATATTTTTAAATAGTTCCCTAAGAGATTCGCGGCGACGTAGATTATAAATGGCTCTGACAGCTCTTTTTTGTAAAATAAAAACGGATTCAATGTCAGCAGCCCGACCCCACAGTAAAATACCATACGACATAATGCTGTGAAAGTAGCCAAAATAGACCAAACGCGCAGTTTCTACATCTGTTAACTGTCTTATCTTTCTAACAGCATAAGCCGCGGAGCTTAGTCGCCCCGCAATAGATGTTATATGAGGTCCCCATTGTAATTTCTCGTCTAGCGTGATTCCTAGGAAAACCGTTTGACTAGTAAATTCCTGTTTCTCTCCATTAAGTATGATGTCACATTTACTATTCCTAACATTTGGTAAAATTAATCGAATACATTTGGTTTTTTTTTCATTAAGTACCAAATTGTTTACCGTAAACCAATTTTGAACCTGAAGAATAGCGTCATTTACGTCGTCTAGATTTTGTGACCGTCTGTTTATTTTAAAAATCAATGATGTGTCATCGGCAAATAACACCATTTTTGGTTGATTTTGAAACAATTGGGGTAAATCATTTATATAAACTAAGAATAGAAATGGACCCAATATTGAACCTTGAGGAACGCCCATAGTCGTTTCAGACCCCAATGAGTTCACGTCGTTAACCTGTACTTTTACCCGTCTATCCCTCAGGTATGACCTTAGTAAATTAAGAGATGTTTTACTAACTCCGTAGTGCTCCAGTTTCAGCAAAAGTGTCTCATGGTCAACGCAATCGAACGCCTTTGAGAGGTCGCAAAAGATTCCAATGGCATCTTGTGATTCCTCCCAGGCGCTAAAAATGTTCTTTATTAGGGTGACACCGGCGTCAGTTGTACAACGCCCTTTGGTGAAACCATACTGTTGTTTATGAAAGATGGAATTTTTATTAAAGTGACGCAACATTTGATTGAGCATTAACTTTTCAAACACCTTGCTGAGAACTGGCAGAATCGACACAGGCCTATAATTGTTGGGGTCTTTACTATCACTATTTAGTCTTGCTATTCACATAGACGACTTTCCTAAATGTGTTAATTTGTGAAATCGCGATGACAATAAAAATGGTGTACCATACATTATTTAGGATAAAAACTTATACGAAATAAAAAGAACCGCCTTCAAAAACTAAAAAGTGATAAATAACTTTTTTTTTAAAGCACAGACCACACATGACTTTAGTTTCGGAAGTCGGTGGCAATACAAACAGAATAAAGCCACCGACTTCCGAAAAGTTTTTACCCAAATCCATTAAGGAACGGCAACACAGTTAAAACAGAGATTGAAAGTCCTCCAAAGATGGATGAAACGAAAACGTCTTCTATGTATGTATATATTTTTATGGTTTTGTTGAGTTTTTGAAAATGCGCTGAAAAAAAATCTTTTTGTTGCATATTATAACCTTCTCCTGAATGTAACTTACACTTTTTTGAAAACCGCATGAAAAACTGGTGATAGTCGCGGACAAACATACCAATATACATACAAACATACGGGTTGAACTGATAACCTCCTTTTTTTAAAGTCGGTTAAAATGGCACAGATAGCGAAAATGATGATAACTTTAGGTTGAGTAGGCTCCACAGAAAAGTTCCAAACTACAGATCCGATGAAGCCCAACTGTAATTTTTCAAAAATGAACACAATTTGGAAATTCAAACCTCCAGAGATTAAAAAGGGGGAGTTGTATGAAATTTTTTATATCTCTGGTAAATCAAATTGAAACTTAGCACGACCCTAAGTAGTGCGCAAAACTAAGTTAATAAAAAATAAAGAAAACTTTCGCAAAAATGCTTCAAGACCAAGCTGTGCGTTGTCTGTCAGAGAATTTAGTAGTCATTGATTATCTACTAGAGTAGTCATAAGTGTACGACTTTCATGCGAAAGAAGTTGCAGAAACTAGTCTAAATGAAAATCATATTATGCACCGGGTAGAGTTAGTCACTCATTAGACGCACAATCATGATTGCGGCGAAGGTGGTGAGAAGATCTAGTTATGAATGCGAGGCAAACATAGCCAGAAACCGCGCAGGATCGAGGTGTTTGGAACGAAGGAGCGGCTTTTGCCCAGCAGTGGGACACAAAGTCTTCTTAGCGTTTTTATAACAAACTAACTACTGTAGAGAGGTTGTAAAGCAGAGAGGCTTTATGTAATGAAGCCATAACTATTTAGTCTATGGTTAGAACATTCTGGATGCTTCTAGAAAGATAAGTGATTCGATTATATTTGAATGATGTGTTTTTATACTATGACAGGAGACTGTCAGACCACGAGCCGTTGAGGCATGGTCATGTATTTTACTACTAAACTAATACGTTATCATAATATAGCTCTCTAACAGTTCTGCTAGGTCTTATTTAACGTAGTTAGTTCCGATCCCTCTACTATATTGTATTGTTGCGGCCCAGAACTTGACTACTTTGTCAGTGGCAGCCATTAAATCTTCCTGCGTAAAACTGTTAGGGCACGGGGTCCCCTTCCTAAGCTAGGTCATCGTATGCCATAACAACGGCAAAAAAAAAACATCCAGCTCAAACCGATGCCATCACTGAATCCTCGCTTAAACATGTTGTCTTTACTTCAACCGACCTGAGTTCTAAGTCTATTTAATGACTTCCAGATCGACCTAACGCTAAAAAAAATGAGGCAACGTACCATCAATCTTTAGGACGTAACAAAAGAGGGCCAAAGCAAAAAGCAAGCCAAACGTGGGCTTGAGCAGGCATGCGCTGACCACCCTCACGTAAATCGAGGGTCGAGGCCAGTCGCCATAGAACAGGCTGCACAAGTAGATTACACCCATCGCTATGGGAACCAGGAGAGCCACGCCGTAACGGTATTTCTGGAATAAAAATATCAATAAATTAAAACAATGCAAACTGCGTGTTCAATACAACAACGTCTTCAGGATGCTGATACGGCTGCCTATCTCTTGTAGTGCGTCCGGAATGTTGGGGAAGCGCGAACGGACGGCTTTCATGCGGTGATACGGAAGAAAGTAGCCTTCTTGTTGCGCGTGCGAGGCAGTGGCAACAGTATCCTGCAGATGGTTGTATCTCGTACGGATTGCCCTATCCAGAACAAATGGATGCGTATTGTGATGGGTGATGACTAACATAGTTCATAAGATTTTACTAACACCATAGGTACCTTAATTGTAATAATTAAAGAAGAATGTTCATTTTTGACCTGACTATGTATAGAAATGTAATAAATCTTAAAAATTAGCTAATTTTATTCTATACTAATTACACTTATCACAATGTTAAAAGAAACGCAGGAAAAAAAGATTTTTAAGTTTATTTATGCTTATTCTACGTCAAAGGTAAACGTATTACCATGTTTCGAACGCACCTCAACTACTCTTTTTACGACGTTCCATTTTACTCATTGCAACTTTAACTTTAATCAACTTTGTTTCTGAGTTTTATTCATTATTTTACGTTTTATTTATTCAGTATGTATTTATTATTATGTTATTTTTTATTACATACACCTTTATTACATATTCATTACAAATAACATAATAATTAAATAAATTAATCATGCAGTATGCTATATTGAATTCGCACGACTGAAACGGATTTTTTTGACATTTGACATGTTTATATTATGAAAACTCATCTTTTAGATTATATTGTCAAGAAAATGATGTGATTATGTTGGAAAGGGGTTTCCAAGATTCTATATGAATGCTAGAACGTTATTGTTGTTGTTGAAACAGCAGTTAATGCTCGACACTCTATTTATAGTAGCATTATTGAGAGCCTAAGCAGTGACTTAGTAGCAGCTAATTTCAAGGAATACGCAAAGTAAAAAAGTTGTTTTAGACTATAGATAGGTAGGTAAGTATTCCTATTGTAAACCAAAAAAAACTTCAGCGTTTATAATTAGTCCTAGCACATTTATTTCTTTACTACTTTTTTGGTAACGGCAAAACCTAACCTAAAAAGTAATATTTGTATTTTTTTGGATTTCGTGGCGTTTAGATCGTAAACATGACTATCTGGCATTATTTTCTAAACTTACAGGTAGTCTTTCTACTATACTTTATTACTATACATACACTTTTGTTATCAGGTTTTTAAATGTATGGGAAGTGGGCATTGTTCTTTATTCATTTGAATTATTTCTTTGTATTTTTTATGGTTTGTAATTGTATGGATTGATTTTATCTGAAACAACAGCAACATGCGGTGACATATATTGCACCATATGAACTAGTCTACAACTGATGTATACTACGTAATAAATTTCTCCGCGACATCAGTATAGGTAATACAAAATCCTAACAACAACCGTTGGACACTAGCCCACCAGATGCAACACCCGTCTGGTCGGACGACAGTTTCTTTTAGATGGAGATTATGGAACATTACACATTAGTCTTCAAAAATATAAGTAGTAGGGGAGACCAGGTATAAAAGTAACACGGGACAAACGTAACAAATGCATTTCTGAACAAATTATATTAGCTGCACTGATGACTGCTTCCACGCTATGTGCCATTTTCAACTCCCCATCAACTCACGTAGCACTCACGGCCCTGTGCTGTTGTTCTATGTTAGGGGGTTTGGTTTCCGCACTTAGTCCTTAAATATGGACCATTGTACGTGATCTGTGCTGTTGTTGTTGTTGAGGTTGTGGACGTAGCGAGTCGGTACCGCGAAAATACCTCCAAAGTAAGTCTGGACCGTTTTCTGAAACTGTGTTTGTTTTTATTATGGTAAGTTTCAACTCATATGTGTCAAGTGTCATTCAAGTAATATAACTATTCGTCTTTCTATTTCGGCATTCAAAACGGTATCTTTTTAACTGTTTTTTAAAGTTATAGGCAAGTTTTTGTCAAATTCTGGAAAATGTAAAGATAGGGATGAAAGTTACAACTTGTTAGTTTTATCCCGATTATGATCTTTATATCTAAGCATGTGTTATTGTGTTTTTTAATATTTTACAGATTTATTTTCTTATTGCAGTATGCCTATAAACGAACGACCAGTAAATGTATAGTTACTGAAGAAATAATGGATTTGCTAGGTAGCAAATCCATTATTTCTTCAGTAACTATAGAAGTACTTCTTGCAGGTGCAAGAAGTACTTCTCAGAAAAGTACCATTTCGAGACGATGACAATTCTTATCAGCTGTGTCATGTAGTTGTCCTAACTTTATATAGAAAGATTAGTATTATGCAAAAGAAAAAAATGCTTGAAGACATCGACATCGTCTGATACTTTACACATCCCATCATCTGCCTTTTTAGCTATTGTGCAGGACGTCTCGTCTATGCAGTTCTGTGCTTATCAAAGGCAAGACCCCAGGAAAGACTATGAAAAGGGAAGGACAGACAGAACCCCAGCAATAATGACTGATACTCCAAACCACAAGAACAAAGAAAGCTTAGAGTCAAAGAAGTTAAGAAACACATTTTTCAGACTGCTAAAAAGACAAAACAGGCAACGACTTCAATTGTTAATGTAGTAATACTGGCTGTTTAGAATGCCTTTAGTATTACAAAATTAATCTACATAGAATAAACTCTATATATGTTTTTTCTTCTTGTCATTATGTGAAGACAAAATAAAGATGTCACAAACTTAATAGCTATACAATTTATTTTATTTAGTTACATAACTAATTCTACAACAGTTAAGAAAACTATAGAAGATTGTTATCTTTCTTAGATATGTCAAATTTTTTCATAATTGTGACACTAATGTAAAACCTGATTTTGATATGAATATGTTGATTATGACAGTAACTTTGTTTTCATTTACAATGTTACAACCATCCCCTTAAGCTGTTACAACCAACCCTAGGCGTGGGGATAGTTGTAACTAATTTCACTTTGTTTATTTTGTCGTTTTTCTCAAAATTTGTAATATTTGTTGCAATTAAACTGGTGTTAAATGATAGCTGAAAGACCAATTTATCGTGTGTACTGATTAGAATTTTGATGTTTAAAAAGCTCTGTGAGTTATTACGAGAAAACTGAAAATTGTTACGTTCGTCCCTGGTCTCCCCTAAGTAATGAGTGATGAGTAATAAGTGATTAGTAACAAGTAATAAGTTTTAATGCGATGTATTATTAAATAGCAGACATTGTTATGCAGTTGTCCGTATGGTGTCGGACGTAAAGAATGGCACCATCCCATATCTTCCCGTGGGTGTCGTAAGAGGCGACTAAGGGACTCACCAGAGAATGGGCAGCAGCGTTCTCTGTCTTTGTAACAACCATACTGTGATCGCCAACCCGCCTGCCAAGCGTGGCGTTTATGGCACAAACCTCCCTTTGGGGGAGGCCTATGTCCAGCAGTGGCTTCCGGCTGTAGTGTGAGTGTGTGTGTGTGTTGTGCAGTAAAAACAAAGAAGTTGTGTTCGAATTTATTTGAGAACTAGCTTCTGCCCGCGACTTCGTACGCGGATCCTGTTGCTTATGCCAGCGACAACGGGGTCGGCAAAATCGTGGATCTGAAACGTCTGATGTCGAATTCTAAGAGCCCGGGGACGGGAAAACAACGGGATGCGCGAGATGATTCGAGACGTTCAAAAAGTACAATTTTGAATCATACCTCCGATGGCGGAATATGTGGCGTAGTCAAACATAGGAGTAAACGTAAATGAACTCCGTTCCTTATCAACCCAAGGAAGGTCGCCATGACCTACGGCTATATCTTGAGACACATCCGATTCAGATGATATCGACATTCTGTTCAGAGAATGTCGAAGTCGATCAAAATTCAAACGTTCGTTGCTCTCTTCTTCTGTCTCTTCATGCCGTACTCCAGCAATTCTTTTTCTCTCACTTTCTAACTGATTATGAATATTTTGTTGTGTGCGTGTTCGGGACAATCTATACTAATATTACAAAGCTGAAGAGTTTGTTTGTTTGGTTGAAGGCGCTAATCTCAGGATCTACTGGTTCGAATTAAAAAAATCTTTTTGTGTAGATAGTCCATTTACCAAGGAAGGCTATAGGCCCATGCGAAGCTGGGTCGGGTCGCTAGTGTATGATAATCTCGATCAGCAGTTAGTCGTGCATCACGGTCATCATTCGGTTCAAAATACCTGTTAATAGATGTGCGAATACGCTGAGAACTCAAGCGTGATTCTGTATCGGTAAACGTTTCCGATTCGCGAGACAATGCATGTCGCTCACGATCAGCGGTCAGTCGCGCTTCACGTTCCGCACTTGTCTCTAGAGACCTAGAAGCAGATGCGTAGATACGCTGAGAACTTAAGCGCAATTCTCTATCCGTGAACGTCTCCGACTCGCGAGACAATTTATGACGTTCACGATCAGCGGTCAGTCGCGCATCATATTCTTCACTGGTCTCTAGAGACCTGGATGTAGATGCGTAAATACGCTGAGAACGCAGGCGTGCTTCGCGATCTGAAGAGGTTTCCACGGAGCGAGTTGCAGCCTGATGTTCTCGAACAGCATCAAGTCTCTCCTGACGCTCTTCGGTAAATTCTTGGGATCTTAATTATGATCCTCAATCTTTTAGCTCCTTTGGAACATTGGGAAAGATTTGACCTCTTTCTAGGCATGGTTATAGTTTTATTGTAAAGAAGATACCTGATCAATTAAAATCTAAGTGACTTCTCCCCTGCGTTACCGGGTAGGCTACCGTGTCACGAAGATAAATGGAAAAGGAAATTAAACACCCAGATATTATAAGCCCGAAGACATATTTATTCGATAAAATAAAAAAATAAATGGGAATTTTGGCCAGTAGAGTCAAATTTTCAATGATATACCATCGTCATCAAAAATCAGTCCTAAACTGTTACCGCCTTCACCGCGTGGAGGTACTCCCAGCTTGTGTTATTTTATAAGATACAGTGAAATTAGTGATAGCTTTAATTTTCACATCAGATGTTTCTGATCTTCGATTTTTATAAGTCAACAGGAAATGCTCATCAGACCGAACAACTTTTGCTAAGACGTCATTCCTATATGTGTCATGGTGTAGCTGGGCTCTTGGAGTTCCACATCAGGTGTTCCAGATCTTCAAATTTATTCTTTCAGCAGAAAATGCTCATCACGTGGAACAATTTTTGCTATGGTACCATTTTTGTATCTCTTATAGTTTAGCTGGTCTGTTGCGGTTCTGCATGAGGTGTTCAAGTTTCCAAGATAAATTATAGCCTATATGTTGCCCAGACTTAATACATATACAACAAAAGAAAAATCATTCAAATCTGCCCAGTAGTTCCGAAGATTAGCGTGTGCAAACAAACAGACAAACAGACAGAATTTTTTTTTGCATTCGTGCTCTATTACTGTTCCTAAACCCCCCCTCAATTATTATTTTTTTAATATATTCAATGTACAGACACAGTTTTGTTACTGTTTTATTATATGTATAGATGTTTTATGTTCTTTTAAATAAAGAATGATGGCAGGATTTGTACAAAAAAAATAAAGATGTTAAGAGAGAGTTTAAATTCTAATTCTTATATTCTTAGGTACCTAAAAAGTATCTTCAGGTATTTACAATATTTTTAAAACCCCGCAAAAAAAAGTGAAAAGTTTAACGAAAAGCTCATTATTTCAGAACGAAACGGCAACTGACTGAGTAACAGTGATACTGACAGGCGCCGTTTCGCAGTTTTTACTCTGAAATTGCGTCGTTTTATGGGAAATAATATCACAAATAATGATTATTTTTGTCCAAACACTTGTCACTTAACTTGTCTGCCAATTTTATAGATGCGTTAACGTCGCTTGTCACTTTCTTTTTACTATATACACAAAATGGGCATCGAGATGAAATGAAAATGTGTTATTTTCATTTCGTAACATTTTAATTATGCGGGGGTTAAAATATGTTAAGTATAATAATATCAATCTACTCTTGGTAATGTATTCTTCACATTGGAAAATATTTTAAACCCTCTAACTCTACCCTCTATTTTTTTCATACAAATGAATGTATGGATCTCGCTATGATTCTATCGGATTTTATTATTGGCCATGTGTCTTCTTCATAATGAACTTGAACCCTATTTTCAAATTTATGTTTTTGATGAGATTACATTATTATCTACGTGTTGTGTGTATCTAATTAAGATGACTAGGGCAAGGTCATAGATCTCGAGATTGTCTAGAAATGGCATGTTCGGTTGTATTTGAGCACATATTTGGACACAACATACTTCTCTTGACACCGACGCGACTCAGAACTCAAGTGAGCTAATTAGCAAAGTTTCAACATGCCACACGCAGAACGCTTTCAACTTATCGACACCTTTTCACTTGTCATTCATAATGTCAACCTTTAGACGCCCACTGCTGGGCATAGTTTTCCCCCAAGGGGGCTTCAGCTGTAATAGTCATGCTCAACCGATGCATGTTGGCGATCGCAGTAGGTGTTACGGTACTCAGACGGACGCTGCTGCCCATCCTCTGGTGAATATCTCTCTGTCGCCTTCTACGACACCTAGTGGTAGACATGTAGTGCTATTCCCGGCTGGCACCACACGGTTTGTCATTAGGTGGTTGTCATTAGAAAGAATCGGTGCAAAATGTGTTTACCCGTAACCTGCTGATGTCAACGCCACTCTTCTGGCAATGGTAGATGAGGTAGCCTAGCGAGAGGCCGAGGGCGCAGCCGGCAATGTTGGTGTGGCCTCGTCTGTACGTGTTGTTGAACGTAGGCTCGTTCATGAAGATGTTATGGATTGCTCTGCAGATAAAACAAAGTTGAAGAAGAACTTATATATCATGAAATAAATGGTAATGGGACTCTTTGTGATAACTTTCGCGATGTCTGAAACCAAAGGCTCAATAAAGATCTATGCAATAGCTTCATTTAAAACCTTTTGTACCTTATTTTATCCGATAAATTTTAATTTGATTTTTAACAAAAACTTTAAAAATTAAATTAAAACATTTTTTTATTTACTTTATAGTTTTTTAATATTTACTTTTCAATGCCTACGCAAATCACCGATGAGTGAAGATATCTCGGACGATACAGTCTAGCTCTGAAGGCTAATTCAGGTAATTTTATGACGCGCCGATGAAGTTGTAGTGCAGTTGCAGTTAAGTTCAAGTTTGAATGATAAACGGTATTCTTGTAATCTTTGAACTGCGCGTAAGCTACGTGTGAACTGCACGTCAACTGTACGACAGCCAAACTCTACTAAACTTACTTATGGTGTAGCCACATGAGAGAAAAAAATACTACTCACTAAATAATCGAATAGAATCGTTTACACTACAATGAATATGACGTTATTATAATATTAAAATAATATCCCAGTACAGACTTTAGTGCTTTTTCTTACGTCAAACGAATGGTAGAATATCGATCATGTTGCGTTCCGAAGCACGCACCCAAGACGCTCAACAGTAGAATGCCGTTATTGCACTCGCGTGACGCGAACTTGGCGCGAGCGTTTCTGACAGCGGTAGAGAATACGAATAGCATTATTTTGATCAAAACTTAACTGCAACTGCACTGCAACAGCACTTCTTTAGTTACGTGAATTAGCCCACTGGTGTCTTAAACATATTTATTGACAACGTTTTATACATTCCCAAATAGCCAAATCGTATGAGAAGTTTTTGAGAAAATCCCGAACATGCAATCATATTTACATACTGGTCAAAGAGAAAACCACCTTTTTTGAAGTCGGTTAAAAGTACTGTTCGTTCATCAACTTTAAAGTGGATTACACTGTAACTTACTCAGGCGATACTATCAAAGAGCCATCCAAGTTTTGGAAGTAGGTGTGAATACCAGGGACAATAGACCCGAGCACAAGCAATATCGGCAGACATATCTTTATGGAGCGTGGAGTTCTGCAGACCAGGTAGACTATCACGCCGAGACAAAACAGCTGGGTATCGGCTGCTATGTACCTGGAAAAGATATGTTTTAAAAGCAAAACCAGCAAAAAAGAAACGCGTTTCTAGCATTGAGTTATATGTACTACGTACTAGAGAAGCTCTCAAACAAAAGGTGTCGCGCAGCTTGATGACAGCGGGGCACGCGCGGTGCAAGCGGGGGGGTGTTATGTCTAAGTGAGTTGGAGTGCGCGCACTCTAACTCGTGTTACAAACTATCGAGTTGAGGCGTCTTCTCTAGTACGTAGTACATATTATAACTCAATGGTTTCTAGTATGGGGACGCCTTTTTATTTTATAAGTTGCTATAGCGACCATAGAAAACGATAAATTTAAAATTATAATTAAAAAAACAGACATATAACAGACGGACCGACGGGCGGACAGACAGACAGATATTTATTTATTTATTTATAGTTAATTGCCCACGACTTTGTTAGCGTGAATTTTTTTTACAAATTTACAAATAAATTTTACCTCTTATTACGCTACATCCGTTTGAATTTTCTCAAGGACCTTTAATATTTTTTAACAATGCAATATAGCCTATAGCATTCAGGGATAACGTAGCTTCTTATTGGTGAAAGAATTTTTAAAATCGGATGAGTAGTTTCGGAGATTACCCCCTACATACAAACTTACAAACATACAAAGTTACAAATATATAACCTTACAAAAAAAAATTACCTCTTTATAATATTAGTATAGATTAAAACGGCACAGGTCCAATTACATTAATTAACAGAATAATAAATAAATTAATAAATTAATAATCAATTAATCATTATTTATTTATTTATTATCTATTATTATTATTTTTTGTTTTTTTTCATTATTTATTTTTATTATTATTATATTTTTTTTATCATTTTTCATTAATTATTAGATATAATAATATAGACAGCGGAGTCCTAGTAATAGGTAACCCTATTTGGAACCCTTAAAAGTAATGTTATAAAATAGATATAGTCAAAGTCAAATCATTTAATTCAATTAGACCATCAAAAGGCACTTTTGAACGTCATAATAAAAAAATATAAAGTTGGTTCTAGTTCAAGTTCTTTTTTTATTGATAGTGTATACCTCAAAGTTGATTACATATAAATTACATGAAAATATTCCACGGGTGGAAAACTAAGGGATGGCTGAAATTTTTTGGTGTCACTGTTTCGTAATTAATTTGTGTGATAAGAAATAGGCAATTAACAGCGCAAATTTTTTTTTTACAAAAATGATTTTGAAGGCCGTTGCCTTCAAGAACGAAAAAGTAAAAAAAAATAACTTTAAATTCGCAAGTCGGTGGCAATACATAACAACACATAAAACCCAAGACGACTTGCGAATTGAAAGTTATTTTTTAGTTTGTCTTTTTTGTATAAAAGTTTTGTTTAAGCTTTTGTTTGTATTGGACTATTGGTAAAAATGTTACATTACATCCACAGGGTCCAGAAAATGCTCAGGTCTATATTGAAGCAGATGAGTATACTGTATATAATGTATTTATAGTACTTACCATGTATGCTGCATACACAGAGACTCGTCATTGTAGTTGTTAATGTACAACAAGTTCATCCACCAGTTCTGTCTGCAGTCTGCCACTTCCCTATCAATGAGCTCCTGCAAACGATAAACTTACTTACAATGATATATTATACACAATATTGGCAATATTAAAGCAAGGCAATTGCCAGTTGTTTTTACCTATGTATCATAATTATATTAAAAAAACTATAAAAAGACAAAGGCACATTTAGACTAACAAACTGAATATAAAATGATCTATTTGTAACAAAACAGCAAATTAATATAAACATCCTATTTTTATATAAATGAATGTATAACTGACCTGCCACAAAGGACCTGCGGTGAGGAAGCGGGACCAGGTGATGGTCAGAGCTAGTACAACAGCATAGGGTGGACTTAATCTGTGGATATAGAATAATACGTTTGACAGAGTATCACAAATGGCGGAAGCTAGCAACGCATGAAAAAGTAAACATATTATAAATGTACATATACCTAAACGCATTATATTTCTTGTTAAGTCTGTACAGAGGACAGGCTTGAGGCCATCAAGCTACTAATCTGTCAAAGTTCTTTAATATTTTTTTTGTTCATAAAAATGTTGCTCCACACTAGGAATTTGTCCTGTGTCGTTGGTGCGTTTACAAACATATAAACTCACATACACAAACAGCCAGATCCGGAACAACTATCTGCAGGCCATACAAATATTTGTTAAGTGCGGGGATCGAACCCGCGACACTCGGCGCAGCAGTCAATCGCTCAACCACTGCGCCAACCGTGCCGTCAAGGGACAAGTTTATGCTAGTAAGTATGCATGCAAATAGTGGGCTGGCTAAAGCATTTCGGAAGAGGGGGGGTAACACTTTTAATTTTTCGCTTTTTAGTATTGCCTTAACATCCAAATCCATTCAGAAACGGCGACACACTTAAAAGAGATTGTAAGTGCTCCAAAGATTAAAGAAACTAAATCGTCACCAGTAAAATTGATATGGGACCATTTCGGACCCCTTTCAACGGTCTATAAGTATATGACAGAGTTATGTCCGAACATACATAAAAAAAATATAATAACCATCCGAATTGATAACCTCCTCCATTTTGAAGTCGGTTAAAAAGGTTTTTCAATATAGAAACAGACAAATAAAAAACATTATTTGTGTGCCCCACGGCTGCACCAAACTGGCCCAGCACGCGTAGAATGACACCGCTATGTCTACGGAAGAATAGACATACTGACAGGAAGAATAGACAAACTGTACTGACTTGTCTATTCTTGCTGTCAGTATGTTTATTCTTCCGTAGACATATCGTGGTCATGCTACGCGTGCTGTTCAGCATTAATGCCAGACCACTTGTGCCTGACGCTTGTAAACCAGCTTTATTATGATATTTACGTGGATAAATAAATAAAAGAGGGACTGAGTTTTTTTTTTCTTTTCGATATGGCACCTCGCAGTTTAACCTAGAGGTTGTTGGCTGCTTAATCGGACAATCCTGAGGTGCCTTGAAAAGTGATTTTTAGGGCCTCCAGCCAGGGCAAAAACTTATAAACTAAGTGACTACGCTAAGGGCACCCCCTGCGGGGTACGAGCCTCGGCTTAGGGCGTCACTGCGGGAGGGCAGCAAAGGGACAAGCTGGATCGGGAGGGACTGAGTTTGAGAAATAAGGTTATACTTGCTCGAGATCTAACTTAGGTCCCTTTAGCAGGTGAACTTGTGACCTAGACTCCAGAAGACCAACGACGCAGTACGAGATAGTGATTGCGAAGTGACAACCACAAATCAATTGTCCTACTTTTCCGCTTTGCTGTCAAAACGTGTTTCCTCCACAGATTGAGAATGGCAATTTATACTTATGACGTCACTTGTAGGAACTTGATTTCAAAGCAACTAACAATCAAAGAACAATGGCAAGTTTCCATATTACATTTTACAACACACACATGCACACACACACACACACACACACATTCTCACACATTTTTTTATTACCTGACATCGAAACAACGAACAGTACCTAAATTGAAAATTATTCGAGTATTTAGGGCTAAAATTAAGTGTTTCAATAATAAAAAAAATATATATATTTATGTCAGGCAAGTTAACAGAGCTCACATACCATACCATTTTTTTATGAGCTATAATCTATGGGAGATTACAGCTCATAGAAAAAAGGGAAAACAAAAAAAAATAAAAAAGGCAATTCTATCTTGAAATCATTAGATAGTGGTGAAATTTACCCAATTATGTTAATAGTGAATATTTTCGGGTTCCGGAATGAATAAACTTCATGAATTAACAATTTTTAGGGTTCCGTACCTCAAAAGGGAAAAAACGGAACCGTTGTATCCCGTATAAACGGATCAGTTTTGTTGTCCGTCTGTCTGTCCGTCCGTCTGGCAGCCAAGACCCTTATTATCTCGGGAACGCGTGTACGTGTCGAGTTAAAATTAAAACCATAAACTTAAGTCTACAGTCCTTTGAAGCTGTGAAAAATACTTCGAACTTCTAAGTTAACATAAAAAAACGATACGACCGTTTATGCCGCAAGAAACGTATATATCGACACTCTCGAGGGAATCAAAATTTATAGGTTTTTTTCCGTTGACCTAGAACTATGAAATTCAGCAAGTAATATCGTCTTAAACTACAAGCACAGGGAAAAATCTGAAAACTGTACATATTTGTACGGAACCCTCGGTAGGCGATTAGAATCGCACTTGTTCGGTTTTATAAATGTGCATGACGTTCACGTGAATTAACAGTTTTAATTTTTTCATCTTTACCTCAACCACCTAAAAATGATGAGTTTCGGCAGCATCGTCCATGAGACCCTTTGCTTTTCAGCCTGCAGCAAAGACAAGTAGATCAGCAGGAAACCGGACATCACGAGGAACGTCTGCATTATTATCATTCCACTAAAAATTATTTTCAGTGACTCAAATTTATACATCTGAAAAAAAAACGAAATGATAAAATTATTCATATTACCTATATATTTACAATAATATTCGTAAATAAGTTTAAAAAAATCTTTAATTTCAATTCCAAAGTGCATATAACATACATGGTTTGGAGATCACCTTTTAAGCAAGTAGTTGCTTGTGTTAGGAGACTTCAGAAAAAGTTTAAGAACGTAAAGATTACACTTATAATAAAGATCATGAAAGTCAGTTATAGGGGAGACCAGGTTTAAAAGTAACAGGGGATGAACGTAACAAATGCGTTTCTGAACAAATTATTTTAGCTGCACTGATGGTTGTATCACCGAAGTGTGTCATTTTGAACTCACGGTGCTGTACTGTTAGGTTATGGACGTAGCGAGGTGGTGCCACGAAAATACCTCCAAAGTAAGTCTGGACCGTTTTTTTCAACAGTGTTTGTTTTTATACGCTTTTTATTAGTTTCACCTGTATGTTTGTGTGTTTGTATGTTTGTATGTTTGTTTGTAACCGACTTCTTTGGGCGCGATTTTGACCCACTTTAAACGGCCAGATTTCGTTCAAACTTTGTAGATTTATCGAGGACCTATGACAATACACTAATTTGATAAAATTATAAAAAAAACAAAAAAAAAACAAAAAAAAAAAACAAGTCGTTCAAAATTAGTTGCCGAAAAAACAGCTAGCATAAACAGCAGCTATATACTAGGAAGGTACTGCACAAGCGCCCCTGGTAGAATAAATGTACATAATATTTATAGATATAGTTATAACCAAACTAAAAAGTAAAAAATAAATAATAGTTTAAAAAAACTAAAAACACGCTTTTTATAGTAAACCAAACTAAAAAATAGAAAATAAATTTTAATAAATTATTTTATTTTAAAAAAAGCGTGGGGTGCATGGTGCCAATAGTTATAAATATTTGATTGACAGATATGACTAGAGTGATTATCATTTTGATAATATCTTAAAAAACACCCCACGCTTTATTTAAAATAAAATAATTTTTTAAAATTTATTTTCTATTTTTTAGTTTGGTTTACTATAAAAAGCGTGTTTTTAGTTTTTTTAAACTATTATTTTAATTATGGTAGGCTCATGTTTTAAGTGTCAGTTTAACTATTCGTCTTTCTATTTTGGCGTTTAAAACGGTAGCTCTCTAATGGGTTTCTAAGTTAAAGGCATGTGTTTGTCATATTCGGGAAAATTTAAAGTTAGGGATGAAAGTAAACGAACGACCAGTATAGGTTTACTTACTGAAGCAATAATGGATTTGCCTGTAGAAGAAGTACTGCTTAGAAAAGTGCCATTTCGAGACGCTGCGAATTCATATCAGCTGTGTCATGCAACTTTATATAGATAGATATGTGCAAAATAAGAAAAACTGCTAAAAGACATCGCTGATAATTTTCATATTTCATCATCCACCTCTTCAGCTAGTCATCAGGACGTCACGTCTATGAAGACCAGCCCCTAACAAAGGCAAGACTCTGGAAAAGTAATGGAGAGGGAAGAAAAGACAGAAAAACAGCAATAATGACTGTTTAGAGGTTTGAGGAACAAAGTGGAAAGTTCCTCATCCTCCGTAGAAAAGGGAGGATCCTCCGACTCGGGGATCCACTCCCCTCCGAGACCGGCGGTCGATACTCGAAGCACGATGAGTCGTCCGTACATCTTGTGATGGTTGCCGGGCCAATGGAGGGTTCCAGTGAGTCGGAACCAGATGCTGCATAGTTCACGGTGAATCGGAACTGTCTGCGATTGTAGCGACATCTATCGCACATGAATCAAAACTACAACCGACGTTTCCTAGATCGCGCAAGCAGAGTTATCCGCGACATTAGGATATATACAAAATCCCGACTTCAACCGTCGGGCAGTAGCCCACCAGACACAACACCCGTCTGGTCGGAGGATCCTCCCTTTTCAAAAGAGGATGAGGAACTTTACACTCTGTTCCTCATACCTCTGATACCCCAGTGAGTCAGGGTGCAGTGTTGCGTAATGGCTGGCTGCTGCGTCGACCAGGAGTGGAGTGCGTCTCTGCTTGCTGACCGGCCGAGGTGCAGCGTGATGTGCCAAGGCTGCTGATGAGGCTGAGGGTGATGACCAGGTATGCGCATACGCTGCATGCTGGTGATCAGGATATCCGTAGAAACCGTGGATGCTGGCTGGCTGTGTGGTTCGTCGCTCGAGAGCTTGAGGAAGTGACGTCTTTATGAAATAGCTGCATGAAGGCTCCGTTGACCTTCATGTGCGGCGTCACCAGTTTAGAGGTATGAGGAACAGAGTGTAAAGTTCCTTATCCTCCGTAGAAAAGGGAGGATCCACTGACCAGACGGGTGTTATGTCTGGTGGGCTACTGCCCGACTGTTGTAGTCGGGATTTTGTATATATGCTAATGTTGAGAACTCTGCTTGCACAATCTAGGAATAGTCAGTTAGTAGTACGTAGCATGTGCGATAGATGTCGCTACAACTGATACAACAAACAATCTTACAATTCAAAGACAAGAAAAAAGAAAACTTGGAGTCAAAGAAGTTAGAAACCCATTTTACATATATAGAGAGACAAAAAAGCAAGGGCTCTAAAACTATAGAAGAACATTATATTTCCTAGAAATGTTTTTTTTTATTATTATTGTGTTATTAATGAAAAACCTAAAAGAATGATTTTAATATAAAAATGTTGATTACGAAAGTAACTTTGTTTTTATTTACAATGTTACAACACTCCCCTTACGCTGTTTCAACTACCCTAGGGTTGGTTGTAACAGCGTAAGGGGATAGTGTGGGGATGTTTGTAATAAATATCACTTTTTATATTTTGTCGTTATTCTCAAAATCCGTAATATCTATTACAACCAAGCTGGTGTCAAAAGATAGCTGAAAGACCAATGTATTACGTGTACTAGTTAGAATTTAGTTATTTTAAAAGCTCTATGAGATATTACGAGATAATCACAAATTGTTACGTTCATCCCTGGTCTCCCCTATGCGGGGATATTTAACACGTAACATTTTTTTTTCTGAAATAAAGTCAAAATTCAAAAAAATTCAAAATTACTTTATTAATTTTAACAAGTTTGTACTGTATAACAAGTGTTTGAAGCATCCTTTTAGGCAAGAAATACCTGTATTAGGACACTTCCCTCTTCCATAACGTAAAATTGAACATGTACATATACAAAGCTAATTCTAGTTTCTGTTCTTAGATTATAATTTTATGAAATAACAATTAAGAATAAAATGAATAATGAATGAAAAACAAAAATGGATGAATGGAAAAGGCAGAAAATATGATACATAATTATATGTTTGTGGGTGTAGTGTGTAAAGTACTTAGTGTATGTGTAGAGTATGTATGGTGTGTGTGCAGGGTGTGTGAGTGTCAGTGTTAGGAATGTGGGTATATGTGTTGTATCTGTTCTAGTCCAAGTTAGTATGTAAATAAATCATGTGGTGTATTGTAGTAGGGCCTCCGTATCTTCATAACTGAATGGTTTTAGCCAATCAATAACAAGTTTCTTGCATTCAAAATAAGTTTTTGTGTATACGTATATATTTTTGTTTACTAAGTTATATAGTTGAGAAGATCTTTTGTCATATTGCCTGCTATAAAATTTCGTTTTTGATCGAGGAACCTGCGCTATGTAGTATTTTTTTCTTCTTGAAAGTATGTTGATATCAAAGGGCAGCTCTTTGTGTTTTTTCAAGACAGTTTGAACTATATAAAGTTTACGCACCGACAGCAAACCGCTCAACTGATATAATTTATCAGTGGGGTATCTGCTTTTCTTGAAAAACATTATTTTAATCAGTGCACGTTGCACTCGTTCTAAATGCAAAAATTGGGATTTAGCTGCACCTCCCCAAATAGGGATGCAGTACACTAAGACAGACTGCACTAATGCAACATATACCTCGTTTAATAGGTTTCTAGTTGGATTTCTAGTACTGGTTACATTTATGGGAACAATATGCCTCAGAGTTTTAAATATCCAACCTAGCTTCCTAACTCTGTTTGAGACCTGCTCAAGTTGAGGGTACCAGGATAACCTTTGATCAAGAATAACCCCTAGATACTTGGTTTGTGAGACTTTTTCAATAGCAGGGCATGAGCAATTTCTATTATTTGTATCTCCGCATACATGAACCTTGATAGAGAAATCCTTTTCTGGCTGTTTGCGATTGCAGATGCTAAAACATATATAATTAGTCTTAGATGTATTAAGTGTAAGCAGATTATCATTCAGCCATTCTGCAATTTGGGCCATACCAGATGAAGCACTCCTCTCAACATCCGTCCATGACCTTCCAGAAAAAACAACAGCGGTGTCGTCAGCATATGAATATACTTTCGCGTTATAAAGATTCATGTTACAGAGGTCATTGATATATGCTAAGAAAAGCGTAGGGCCTAGAACACTACCTTGCGGTACGCCATATAACACTTCTGCATCATCACTAACATATTGCCCAAGCCTAACTCTTTGTTTTCTATTATACAGGTAATCTTTGATAAGTTTTAGAGGTGTGCCTCTTATTCCGATCTTTTCAAGTTTGGTGACCAGGATGGGTACAGAGACGGTGTCAAACGCTTTTTTCAGGTCCAGGAAGATAGTTGCACATTTACTTCCTTTGTCAAGTCGATCAGCAACAAGTGCGCTTAAAGCGGAAACTGCATCTTCGGTAGATATGCCTTGTCTAAAGCCAAATTGTGTCGGGGAAAGTATTTGAAATTTATTAAGAAAATTAAGAAGCCTAACATTAATTAGTTTTTCGACTATTTTAGATATGGCTGGAAGGACTGATATTGGCCTGTAATTGCTGACATCGTCTCTGTCTCCACCCTTGTAAACCGGCGTGATAATGGATTGCTTTAAAGGGGCTGGAAAAGTGCCGTCTCTAAAACAAAGATTTACAAGATGGGCGATAACAGGAACCACGGCCTTGCTTACGTACTTCAAGAATCTTGTTGAGATATTATCCCAACCAGCAGCACTATTCGATTTTAGGCTCATCAAAACTCTGTCGACTTCGTGGGAGTCCGTGTCTAGGAGCACAAAAGTATTAGTTTGTGACATTTCACTAGAGGAATAATTAGTTGGGGCTTTATTTACACTAGACTGAATTTTTTTGGCCAGTTCTTCACCAATATTCACAAAATAGTTGTTTATAAAATTCGCCGATTCGATGGGGGTAGATTTTATATTTATTAGTTCCGTATTTTCGGTTTTAGATTTGTTAGTGTACGTTAAGCTTTTAATATTTTTCCAGAGTAATTTATTATTTGTGGTTGAGTTAGCAAGCAATTCTCTGTCATATTTTCTTTTAATTTTTTTTAATAACCTATTGCAATGATTCCTATATCGAGTGTATGTTATTTTTGTGACTTCGTTGTATGGGTCAGTTTTATATTTTTTCTGAAGTTTATTCCGGTTTTTTATGCAACGTAGTAGGCCGGGGGTAATCCAGGGCTTAATAATACGTTTACTGTTTGGGATGTTTACTGTGGTAGTGTTTTGATTAATTGAATCAGTGAGTTTATTAATGAGTAATTCAATCAGTTGGTTAGGGTCGTTACAAAATAGTAAATCTGCAAGGTTTTGTTCTTGTATTTGTTTTAAAGCTTGTTCGTAGTTAATACTAGTGGTAAAGGGGTTTGCAATTTGAGTCGTTTTTTGCTTTCGCAAAGACATGAGAGTTGTGTAGTGATCAGTAATAGAAGTATGTAGAATAGCAATAAATGCCGACACCTTCTTCTTATCAATTTTTAACATGAAGTGGTCAAGGCAGTTCCTATCCCTGGTGGGTAATGTATGTCCAGGAAGTATACCATACAAAGATAACATATTTAGATAATTTACCCTGTTTTTACATTCTTGAGACGACTCTGTGTCCTTTGGTATAATATTAATATTTATATCCCCCGTTATTATTAAGTTTTTTTGTGATGTTAGTGTATCAAGATGCGTACTGAGCGAGTCAATAAAACTGTCGGTGTTATAGTTTGAGGGAGAGCGATATATACCCAGGATGCAATTATTTAATATATCCAGTTGAAGACAGGATGCCTGAGCTAACTTTATTTCCTTTACTTTCGGTTTTAGAGTGTTTTTTACATAGGCGATTACTCCATCGTTTTGGTTTAGTTTTCGAGTAGTAGCAAAAGATTGATAATTAATGAGTTGAGGAATCGGTTTGCTATCGCTTAGTCTACATTCTGTTAGTATAAGTATGTCAGTTTCAAATTTAAAAGTGGGCAATAGTAGTGCAAAGTCATCGAAATTGCAATAAACGCTTCTAATGTTTTGGGAAATTATTGTCAAGTCATGTTTATTTATTGTAATATGATTAGAGATTTCACAGCAGTTACATTCAATAGTGCGGGCAATTTCAATATTGTCGATTTCATTAAGGGTGTGTAAGGTGTCACCCATAATATAATATGACTGTGGTAGAATATACGTCAATGTCTAAAATTATGTAAATAATAATAATATGATGCAGTAATAATATGGGAATACGTAGTTATAGATACACCTCACCCGTCCGCTCTAGATTAAGTACGTACATATATCTATTATGTCTAGACTCTGTCGTTCGCAAGCTCAGCGGTCTATGTCCACCGGATGAGCCCTGTATGTATTTTGAATCAGAATAAAAGTCGCCTCCAAATCGGCAGTACGTGTTCTCATTTTTATCCTCAGTAAAAATCCTGAGTACCTACTCATTTAAGTAATATATAAAGTAAGGTTTCTCACGCTCCGAAACCAAAAGTGGCGCAGCCGGTAGGATTTTCTCGTAGAAATCCGTAGTTTCGCGTTTTTCCGGACGTCCAAATTCGACTAGAAAACATTAAGCGTAAAATCTACGAAAGCAGAGAAAATCCTTCGAACCAAATAAATATTCTTTTAAATCGCGTGAGTGCAGAAATCATCGAGTATGGGAGTCACGGGCGGTTGGTGAGTAAATCTTTTCGCCAATCCTATGTTCCCTAATCCTCCTATATTTTTCATAAGTTTTAAATGTTATTTTCGAGATCAAAACTTGCTCATTATAACAGACAGATTATTGTTTAGTCTTTAGCTGATAACTCTGTATGAAATTATGTGGTCTTATCTCTGTTCAATTCTTAGAACATAAAACATAGAGTAGTGTCAATGTTAGAGAGTTCATACTTTCAGCATTAACTTTAAAGTTCAAATCTAGATTGATTGAATTGAATAAAATAAACAGTATTAACTGTAAATTCAATTAATAATTGTAAGATAAAGTAACTCTTAAGGTAAAACTATTTTTTTTTCTAAATTTACATTTTTGTAGTAGAAGTATTACGAAGTTTATTTTTCATATTATTGGGTATTCTGATTAATTAATTTTGTGTCGGATTAATTAATTGTGTGTTTGTTATATTGTAAGTGTGTGTGAATTTTAATTTTAATAGGATTATTTTAAAGCGAGTTGCAACCTCTGTACAGTTCATTACTCTATAATCATGACGACACCCACTACAGTTGCAGTTGCACCAATACCAAAGGAAATTGTTGATTTAATTCCACTGTATAATGGTGATAAAAGACAGTTAAACCTTTATTTGAGAAAATGTCAGTACGTGGTTGATCGATTTAAGGGAAATACAGAACAAAATCTTTATGTTTTTAATGTTTTAACAAGTAGATTGAAAGAGGATGCAGCTGCGCTCTTATCGGAACGTGAAGATATTGTTACATGGTCCGCGTTCAAAGATTTGCTGATTCAACATTTTGGAGACCCCCGGAGTGAAGCTTGTATTAATATTGAATTAGAATCTTTAAAAATAAATTCAAGTGAAAGCTTTTTAGATTTTTGTAATAGAATCCAAAATGTTCGCTCGTTATTAATGTCGAAGGTGAATACAATTGATGACGTGGAATTAAAACGTGCTAAGTCGGTTATCTACAACAATACGGCTCTAAATGTATTTTTGTACAACCTTCCCGAAAATATGGTGCGTATCGTTAGGCTTAAATCGCCTACAACCTTAGAAGCAGCCTTGAGCATCGTACTCGAAGAAGTCAATTTCTTAGATCAATATAATATGCGTAACCGTATTCATAGTAATAATCAAATTTCGGGATCAAGTTCAAAGTCATCGTTAACCCAACCAGTGGGGTACAAACCTTTTCAGTCTAAATTTAATTTGAATAATCCCCAAAATACGCAAAACAAGATACCTCAAACTTTAGGTCAAGGTCAACCCTTCAAGCCAGTATTCGAGTATTGGCCTCAATTGGGTTTGCAACCACAACAGTTCGGTTATAGGCCAGCTCAACAGAGCGGATATAGGCCACCTGTACAGTTTGGTTATAGGCCACCTCTACAATTCGGTTATAGGCCACCGCAACAGTTTGGCTATAGGCCACCTCAACCGTTTGGTTATAGACCACCCCTACAGTTAGGATACAAACTACCGCAACAACTGGGTTACAAACCACCGCAGCCTGGTTCGAATCTTCCCCAGGTATTAAAACCCCAAAATCAAGATAGTGACGTATCTATGAGAACAGCCCAACCGAAGCAGCAACAAGGTTTTAATTTGAATGAACTTACTATGCACGATTACGAGTATGTATATGGACCCTATTGGGATGAATTTAACTATTATAATCCGTCAAATGACTATGACTACTTAAATGACATTAACTATTACTATGATAACGTAAATAATGACACGAACGATTGTAACATACCTGATGACAAATTAGAAGCAACAAATGACAGTCAGAATGTGAATTTTCAGGAAAAAGCCTCGATGGAAGACAAGAAATCTTGAAACTAAATTGCGATCCTAATTTAAAACTTCCCTACATTTACTTAGAAGAAATAGACGCGAAAATGATGATTGATACTGGTAGCATGAGATCATTTATCAGCCCTCAAAAGGCTTATGATTTTTTCAGTGAATATATTAGGAAAGAACACTTTCAAGTGGTAAGCACCCACGCTTCTAGTAGACACGATGAAGTAGTGGAAATTCCTCCGTTACCTACTTTTGTAACCAACGCTTGGCATAAATTTTATTTGTATGATGTGGACGCACAATATGACGGACTTATTGGTAATGACCTTTTGTTACAATTAGACGCAGTAATTGATTTAAAGAATCAAGTATTAACAACTAGCACAACTTGTATTCCAATAATTAACAACAACTTAAATTATGTAATTAATATACCGCCGCGAACAGAACAACGAGTTAAGTTACCTATCAATCAATATTCAGGCGATGCTATTCTTGATTTTCAAGAATTCGAGAATGGTCTGCGTATGCCCAGCGCTATAATAAATTGCATAAATGGATACGCGTATTCAGTAATCCAAAATACTTCAGATAGTCCAAAACGACTTAATATAATACAACCCTTTACAGTTACTAAATATGAAAATAATGAATGTAAAATAAATGTTACTAAAAATAATACTGACATAGAGATAGACAAGTTACTTGAAGACAATTTGACTAAACTCAGACTTGACCATACCAACGAAGAAGAACGTGAAAAAATTTATAGACTTTGCAAGGAATTCAAAGACATATTTTACTGTGACCAAATCCCCTTGACATTTACTAACTCGGTAAAACATCATATTAGGACTAAAAACGAAGACCCTATATATGTGAAACCGTATAGACAGGCTCCGTTTGTTCAAAACGAAATCAACAGACAAGTTGACCAATTGATAAACGACAATGTAATACAAGAGTCTCATTCTCCTTGGAACGCTCCTGTTCACCTGGTGCCTAAGAAGATGGACGCATCTGGAGAAGTTAAATACAGGATGGTGATAGACTTTAGACGACTTAACGAAATTACTATCGATGACAAATACCCCCTACCGAACATCCATGACCTTTTTGACAAATTAGGAAAGAGCACTTACTACACTACGCTTGATTTAGCCAGTGGTTACCATCAGATAGAATTAGACGAGAGGGACAGACAGAAGACAGCGTTTTCCACTCAAAATGGACATTTTGAGTTCCTCAGAATGCCGTTTGGGCTTAAAACGGCCCCAGCCACATTCCAGAGGACAATGGATAACGTTCTACGTGGACTACAAGGACTACACTGTATGGTATACTTAGATGACATCATTATTTATGGAAATAGCCTTGATAACATGATACAGAATTTACGGACTGTTTTTGACAGAATTAGGGCCACTAACATGAAAATCCAATTAGACAAATCAGAGTTTCTAAAAAAAGAAGTACTTTACCTTGGACACACAATTACCAAAGAAGGACTAAAACCCAATGACGACAAAATTACGGCTGTACTGAAATATCCTCTTCCAAAAACCACGACTGAGATTAAAAGTTTTCTTGGACTGGTAGGATACTACCGACGTTTCATCAAGGACTTCGCAAAAATTACCCAACCATTGACATCTTGTTTAAAGAAGCGTAATAAAATTATAATAGACCAGAAATACATTGACGCATTTAATAAATGCAAAGAACTCTTGACACATGCCCCTCTTTTACAATACCCTGACTACGACAAACCTTTCATACTTACGACTGATGCGTCAAACATAGCTTTGGGTGCAGTTTTGTCACAAGGACAAATTGGCAGTGACAAACCTATCGCTTACGCTAGTCGCACTCTTAGCGATACCGAATCACGCTACAGCACAATCGAACGGGAATTGCTCGCTATAATTTGGGCAGTAAAACATTTCAGACCATATTTATACGGTCGAAAGTTTTACATATACACTGACCACCGTCCTTTAGTATGGCTTCGATCTCTGAAAGATCCAAGTAGTAAACTTACACGTTGGGGACTCCGCTTGCAAGACTATGACTTTGAATTAATATACAAAAATGGCAAACAAAATACCAATGCCGACGCCTTTTCTAGAATAAAAATGTTTGCTTTAGACTCTGACGATGATAATGAATCGCTGGTAGTTAACGTGGGTAAAAGAGATACGGAATACTTAGATAGTATAGTTACAGAAAGGGCCATAGTTCATAATAAAAGAGAACGTAGCAATTCATCAACTATAACCATATCAGATACAAGTCGAACAGCAACTGCTAGTTCTATAGACTTCATTGACGGAAGCATTAATGAATATCCTGTTCAGGTCGAGTCTAGTAAAACAGATACAATTCATTCAGCCTTAAACGACTGTACTGGAATACCAATCTTACATGAAGCTATAGACACTAAGCCGAATCAAATTTTAGTTTTCTCATGGTTCAAAAATGAAATGCAAGTGAAGGATCTCTCGCGTGACAAACAAAAAGTATTAGAAGTTTTCTTACCAAAAGACAATCCAGAACTGATTAAAGATTTTTTGAAACAACACATTAAACCAAAGTTTAAGTATTTCATTTATTTTGAAGATAATGAACATCGTAAGTTATTCGGTAATATAATAATTCAGCTTTTTAGAAAGGATTTAATTAATTTTTATGAATGTACAGAACGAGTAGTTTATGTAGAAGATGAAGGAGAACAAAAATCTATAATAATTAAGCATCATGAAGGAAATACGTGCCATCGCGGCATCAAAGAAACATTAGTTAGGCTTCGTAGGAATTATTATTGGGATAGAATGCAGGAGACAATAGCGGCAGTTATAAATACTTGCGAGGCATGCCAGAAAATGAAATATGATAGAAAACCCATTAAACCTATCTTACAACTATCACAAACACAAAATGCTCCGTTTCAGGAAATATTTATAGATCTTTTTAGTATTGAAGGTAAAACTTATCTAACCCTCATAGACGCTTTTAGTAAGCTAGGTCAGGCCATCGAAATTCAGAACAAATCTACTCCAGAAGTAGTCCGTGCTCTAATGAAGTATTTTTCATACTACGGAGTTCCAAAAAAAATAAGTTCCGACCCAGGGTCCGAGTTCAATAACGAGTTAATGAAAGAATTTCTAAGCTTACATAAAGTCGAACTTCATATTGGTACACCCAATAATCCCAATTCCATGGGTCTGATAGAACGATTTCACTCCACCATAATCGAAATATACAGATTGGCGAAATATGAAAACCGTTGTACCGATGCGGCATCTGTAATGACATATTCAGTTATGGCATATAATCACTCCATTCACTCCGTTACTGAACTCACTCCATTCGAAGTTGTTTTCGGGCATACTGATACTAACAACCCGTATAGCATACAGTTAGAAAAACAGTATTTTCAGAAATTGGTGAAGGATCATGCTAAACGCATCAGAGTCATGTATACACACTTAACAGAGAAAATGGTAGCAATAAAAGTAAAACATAGGGAAAGGAAAGGTGGTGAAGCTGAAATTGAATTTAATGCAGGCGAAATTATTTTTGCGAAAGACGTAAACAAGCGTAAAAGTAAAGACAAACCCAGATACGTAAAAGCAAAAGTAATAGGTCAAGCTGTAAGAAATATTTTACCAATTCAAATTGGTGAAAGAATTACTAAAACCCCTATTAAGAATGTTAAACGCCCTTCGCAGGTGGTGCGGCATCCTGTTGGTAGTGATGCCCTCGCTAGCTTTTCATCTGCAAAATCTTGAAGGAAACCCAGGTATATTTCCAGTAAAGGAAGGCCTAGCACACATTCAAACTGATCACTGGACTATAGTCAAGCTCATCAGTTTAGAACAGATTCATAATGATTTAAATTACATATCCAGCAACTTCCAACAAATGTGTAAACTTATCGATTGGAATGCATCATATTCTCAAGAACTTACAAGTATGAAAATACATACAGAGTTTATACTCGATTTAACTATAGAAAAATACCGACAACTAGTTCCGCAGAAACGTTCTAAAAGAGGACTGATTAATCCATTGGGTTCTATTATAAAACTAATAACAGGTAACCTAGATCACGATGACGCCGTTAGATACGAAGAACTTATTTCCAAATTAAATCATAATCAAATAATTACTTCAAAAAAATTAACAATTGTCTCCAAAATGTTTCAGAGTTTCATTAATGTAACTGAAACAATAAATCAGAATACTGCATACTTTCATAATCGCCTAACAAAGATTGAACTGCTTCTGAAAGATTTATCTGCAAAACAAAACAACTGGATTTTCTTAACTTATCTTACAGGATTATTTTCTGTATTCACGAGTAGTTTCCGTACTATCTTTGCTAGGCTAAGTGAACTTGAAACAGCATTAGCGTTAAGTAAATTATCGATACTACATCAATCTATTGTGAATTCTACAGAATTATTGCATCATTTACAACTAATTTCTAACTCAGGAAACTTAATGTATCCTCCAATAGAAACAAATCTATTGAAAATAGAGGAGACCATTTGTGTAAAATCATTTATTAAAAATAATCAGATTACATTTATAATGGAAATTCCACTTACGGATAACTCATCGTATAATTATTTTAAGATATATTCCTTACCAATCTTTCATGAATCTGAAAATAAAACCCTAGCCATTATTCCCAAATATCCTTACCTTCTGGCGAAAGGAATGAAATACTTACCACTAATAAAACCATGTCGACCGCTCTCTGCTGGAGATCAGTTTTTATGTACTGCGGATAATCAAGCCTTATACTATGAACTTACCTGTGTGGAACAGTTGATGAAATTTGAATATGACCATAGTCCCTGTAAACAACGAGAAATAGAAATTGAGAAGGTCAGGGTCCAGCAAGTGAACGCAGCTAGCTGGCTTCTCTACACTAGATTGAGAACAACACTGACGAAGCAATGCGGTGAAGAGATCAGTAAGCAACTTGTGTTCGGCACTTACCTGGTGACAATTGATGAGCCTTGCGTCCTCCAAATCTATGGGATTCACCTTCGTCGACATATTTTTGTGGAATTGGAAGTTGTGGAAAGGATTCCAATTGTCACGTTATCGCAGCTAAACTTGAATGCCACTGCCTCCGAATCGAGTGTAGTTAATATGAAAGGAATCAGTTTGGACGAAGTTAAATATATGGCGTTTTCGTTAAAGCATAGTGAAGTGATAGAAAGTGTATTGAATGAAAACAAGAACTTTAACTTCAGTGAAATTTTAGGATACGTCACTTTAGGATTAGTAATTTTTAGTTTTATTACATTTTTGATTTATATAACCTGGCTTAAATCGCCCAAATGTTTATTGTATTGGCAAAATTGTCGGAAAGACTCTCAAATCGAACCTTCCGATAATTTCGCTCTTAGGGTCGGAGGAGTTATAGATACACCTCACCCGTCCGCTCTAGATTAAGTACGTACATATATCTATTATGTCTAGACTCTGTCGTTCGCAAGCTCAGCGGTCTATGTCCACCGGATGAGCCCTGTATGTATTTTGAATCAGAATAAAAGTCGCCTCCAAATCGGCAGTACGTGTTCTCATTTTTATCCTCAGTAAAAATCCTGAGTACCTACTCATTTAAGTAATATATAAAGTAAGGTTTCTCACGCTCCGAAACCAAAAGTACGTAGGTTAGAAGTAGTTTTGCAGCTGGAGGGCAGTTGTATTAAAGTTATTTTGATGTATGTAAGAGTGTTATGATTTAACATTTGTGTGTGTGTGTGTGATTTGCGTGTATGAAATTCAGATAATGTTGTTGTGTGTATTACAAGATAGCTTATTAGAGTATCCATAAGAAAATAATTAAATGACAAAAATATTACCAAACAAACTATAACAAAATAATAATAAAGAGCAGGCTCATTTTCAGGTAAAAGTTTCCTTACGGTCAGGTATCGTGTAAACATGGGGTTGCGACCTGATAGTCATTTTATTGCTAAAAGCTGGTGCACCTGTTCTTCACTTCTAATAGTGATTGTTGGGGACTGCTCATCCTTTTTTATATAAACTTTGCCGTATGCGGTCCAGCAGAACTTGTATGCCCCGGATTTAGTTAAATCCCGAGCAAGGAAGTGTAGGCGGGATCCCCTGGGAGTCAGGTGTTCCGATAAAAATATAGGGGTGTCTTCCTGTGTTTTAAACCCTAAGTGCTTGCAGCATAGCTTTGACTTATGTTTTAAGTTGAAAGCCTTTCCCATTTTAAATATTTCAGCCTTCAAAAGTGTGGAAGCAGTTTCAACAATAATCGGCGAGTTTTGTATTTCCGTGTTTTTTCCCCGTACTCTATAGATGTCTTTTATATCATATTTGGAGATGACACAGTTGAGGTTTTGGGAGAGGCACATAGCCATGTCTATGAGGTCTTCTTTTGATTCATTACTTTTCTTTGGTACGTTCTTAATAACAAAATTTGTTTTACGACATCCTAATTGTAGTTCCTCAAGTTTGGTCTCAAGCAATGTAATGTATTTCCTGTCTTCCTTGGTTTGGTTTTCTAGCTTATCAATTTTTTTTTGAAGTTCCTCATTCTGCGTCGTAACGTAGGAAATTGAGTTTTCTATTTTTATGTTGCTTTTCTGGATATCCTTCAGGGTAGAATTAATTTTTTGAATTTCATTTTCTTGTTTACATGTAAAAAGTGCCATCATTTCCTTCATCTCCTTTTTAAATTCATCTAGCTGTTCACAGATTGAGGTATCTTCCCGGCTTCTTTTTATGCGTTGAAATACGTAATTAGATGGCGTCTTGCACTCGTTTTCCAGCACATTAATCTCAGTGTCAGATACAGATTTATTCATCGATGAGTTCATGGTTATACTAGGATACCAGAAATGTTTAGAGGTATAGTAACGACAAAAAATAAAGATATAGATAAGCCAGTTATGCGAATACGTATAACGTGTGATATTGGAGAGTCGGCAAAGTGTTACTATGTTTACTCCTTATCGGCTATCTGCTGCTGAAAGTTTCATCAACATCGGGCCTGCTGTTTCGGAGATTAACCGGAACAAACAGACAGACTAACATTTAAAATAATGTTCTATTTTATTGGAACTGTGTAACCATTTTAATGAAATTAGTGAAAAGCTATTATTGTGACATTAGCAACAGACATTATAATTTTATTTATTTGTATAATTATGTAGATGTATAGATATAATGTGAAATTGTTAGAACATACGCATACGCTCACGCTGCATCCATTAGTTGACACCGATATTATTCGGTTGAGCCAAACCGCCCATTGTAGGTGTAATTCTAATGCTACCACTCCACATGGCGTATTTGTGCAAATATTTGCCTTACTTGCATAATACAAAATAGACTTTATTTCAATAACTATAGGGTATACTTTGTATTATCCAAGTAAGGCGAATATTTGTACAAATACGCCATGTGAAGTGCCGGCATAACAATTTCACATTAAATCTACACATCTACATAATTATACAAATAAGTAAATTTACATTTTGCGAATTGGACATTTTGCGCCTAAACGGATATTATGTTTCTCAGCAAGGCTACCTATATTTAGAAAATAAATTGTTACTATTTTAAGTGATCAGTACCCTAATACTTATGTAATGTTTTACTTTTATTCTGTTTATTTTTATATTGTTCTTCCTAACAACTAGTACATCTGTTTGGTAATATGTGGATAACGTTGTGAGTAGTGTATTTGTTACCTTTATTATTAAGGTCTCTATGTGTACTTATTATTAGGCTGTTTGTTGTCCCTAAGTAAATAGATAAATAAATATTACTTTATGGATGTGAATAAGTTTTTTTTACCCACCGCTTCCAAATATTCTGGATTATCAATATACACCACACAAGCGAGTAGGGAGTGCGCCATGATTACGAAACATATCGATATTACTCTGAAAAAAAAGTCATTAATATTAAAATGGGTGAACTAGGGGTAAATTTCGGTGCTTATTTTTAAAATCAGCTGTCCCATACCCAACAGACATTTTGCAGCAATATACAGTTCAGTATCTGATTGTAAATGGTAATATAAAACTTACACGCGACAGCAACAAAAATGTATTTAGACAATCAACATAAGGGTGCTACCAGACCAAATATAATAGATTAGTCGAGGTTGATCGACAGTTTCTACCAGACTGATCGATCAATTGTCGATCGACGATCGATCGATGGTAGAATCAATGGATTAGTTGACGTAGACCGAGCTGTTTGATTATTATTAGTGATGGATTATAACCGGAGTTAATCGATCAACGTCGACCGATGCCATCGACCGGTGATCGATCGATTAGTTAGTCCAAAGGTATCCGTCGATCAGCCAAAGCTACCACACCAATCGATCGATGCCATCGGTCGACATCGATCGACGTTGATCGATTGGTGTAGTAACACCCTGACTCTCTAAGTTAGAATAATCCGTAAATATAAGTACCTATTCTAATTAGAGGCATGATCAAGTGGCTAGTCAAAGACATTTATTTCAATTAAACCATTTACAGTCACTTTTGAACTGTCATGAAGTGAGTTAGTTATTCAGAAAGTTAAAGGTAGGTCTCTATAGAGAAGAACGAGGAAGAAACTCTACAAACATACCATTTTCAATCAGGTTTTTACAAAATTCATGTTATATGCATTATTAGTATTTACACAGTCGTAAGAACAATCGGCTACAACTACTTCAGAATTGAAGAAAAGATAATATTACCTGACTCCATGGATCGACTTCAATCTTTTCATCCGTGGGTCCTGATCCTCTGCAGAAGGTGCCGTCAGCTTCCTCCAATTTAAGCGTATTGCGAAACATAGCAAGAACCTAGAAACTGTCATTAAAATTTAAATATAGCTTTTTTTGGCCATTGGCAAAAATTAACGGCAAAAGGATTTTAATTTATTGAATTACTTAACGATAAATGGATTTCCGTTTGAATAATTTAAGAACAACTTTATTCAAACTCTTTATTTGTATAATTTATTGATTACGTCAATCTATCAAGTGTGCTAATTCAACACAATTAAAACCCATATAATTTTATGTTGTTATTAAATTCATATGGTATATATAAAGGTTTATATTCATTTAAAAATATATTTAAATTTTTGGTACAATTTTTTTAATAAATAAATAAACAGCGTTATTAAAGAAATAGATTAAAAATGGCGGCCAAACAAAAACGCATATCATGCCATTACACTCGCGCAATATAACGAGCAAGTGAGAGAAGATGTGAACGCTAGGTACCATTTTAAATTCTTATTCAAAATCAATATTTTAATTGATAAAAAACTTTATCAAAAATAGATATATATTAATTTGGTAAAACTATCAAACCAAAAAATAATTTTAGAAATTGAGCTTTTTATTTATACTAGCTTTCGCCGCGACTAAGCCCGCGTGCATGTCGCGGACGAAAATGCGGAGTAAGAGGATTGTGTGGTGCCAATACGCGGCGAGAGTAGGTATTTCCAAAAATGCTATCTGTTTCACACCGCTCGCTCTGCCGCCCCCCGGGTGAACAATACAAAGACAATATGGCCCTGCCTCCCGACTAGGGTTGCCAACTCAGTTCATCAGAAATCCGGGAGGTAAAAAAAACATCAAATAACTTTTATTTAAAGTTGTATTTTTTTTAGACTGCGAGCAGCTTGTAAAAGCGTCCTTTTGATTAGAAACGACAAAATCATAAAATTCTTTACAAGTGTATTGAAATTTGTGCACACCTTATTTCAGATTTTACATGCATTTTATTTAGCCGAATGCTACTTTTCGACCAGAGTCCGTTTTCTACGCTAAAAAACACGTTCAGCGGCGGCATTTGAGATAGGTAATAGGTAAAGTAACAAGATATTTATTGTGTTGCTAAAAAAATATTACAATGCTAGTCTACCACTTCTTGTAGAGTCATCTTTGTACCACAATAAGTCAAATATCAATACCAAAAATCCGGGAGATTTATACTGCGTTCCTAGAGCCGGGAGATTTTCAAATCTTATGTCCTGTTTCCGGGAGAGTTGGCAACCCTACCCCCGACCCGTATCGTGCGCGCAATTACCTACATTTCCTTTTTGAAATATGGTTTTGGGCGATAACGTTTTCTCCCCTTAACCTTCACAAAATGAGACAATTTTGGTCTCATTAGATTTTTAAGTAATTCAGTATAGATATATTTAAAAAAAAAAACGTACAGACCTAGTTTTTCTTTATATCTACAACATTTCTAAAAGTTATGAAAATTGGATTAAGTTTACGGGGAATAAAACGTTATCGCTTTTTGTATGAAAATAATTACAGCCTCACAAAAGTAGCATAATGTTCTTCCAGGGTTCAAACTTTTTTCATACCAAATTTCATCAAAATCGCTTCAGCCATTTCATCGTGAAAGCATAACAGACTGACAATAGTTACTTTCGCATTTATAACATTAGTATAGATATGGAAGTATGGATTGCACTAACTTAGTACCTGTACAATAATTGTATACTTACCACCGCCTCTTTTATCTCCACACAATGGTTCGTATATTGTTCCGACAAGGTTTGCTAACACTATTAGACCACAAATTACGGCGACAACAATATCCAAGGCATCTGGCTGCATGTCTTTAAGGGGTTGGTTGCAGAAGTACAAGTCTGTTATTTTCGTCTTCAATTGGTATTTGTTGTAGATGGACTCATTGAGGCATGCCTCAAGAACCGTTCTGAGTTCCAGACCAGGTATATTGAACTTTGTACATGACTGCGTCACACAAAGACCTCGACGTATTTTCGTATAGTTAAAATGTGTTGTATTGTGGGCTGAATATTCCTGGAATCAAAAATGGAATTTATAATCGCTATTGAGTACTGAAGAAGTAATTGTTTACGACTTCCACGCGAACGAAGTCGCGGGCAAAAGCTATCAAAAAGATAATTTAATTTATTTTAATATTCAAATTTAAAAATTTTGAGAATAATAATATAAAAGTACTAGCTTTTGCCCGCGGCATCGCTCGTGTTGTTTTAGAAGTTTGACAATCAATTCTGTATGTCTATTCTGTTACAATCTCCCTCGGCGAACACCAGGGTGAAGTGAGCTGTCATCCGTACGTCTGTTTTGTCAATCCCTATCATCGGGACGGATGACAGCTCACTTCACCCAGGTGTTCACAGAGGGAGATTGTAAAAGAATAGCACTGCTAGTTTTATAATATAATCAACCAACTTCAAAAAGGAGGAGGTTATCAATTCGAATGTTTGTTTTTTTTTTTTTGTTTATGTATGTTCGGGCATTAATCTGTCATATATAGACGGATTCGCAAAATTCCTTTTTTGTTCAACAAATTCCGAAAAAAATTACTTAGACGACGTATTAGTTTCTTCAATCTTTGGAGGATTTACAATCTCTTATAATAATATGTGTGTCGCCGTTTCTTAATGGATTTTTTTTTGGTTTTTTTTTTTTTTTTTTTTTTGGATTTTTGGATTTGAATACTTTGTTCCTTTATTTATATTTATATATATAATATATATATTTATTATATGTTTATATATATTTTATATAGGTATGTTATATACCAAACATTAAATTATGTATGTATAGTTTATATATTCGTAAGTTTATATCTTTTTAACTTTTTTAATATATTTTTTTTTTCATATGCACCTGCCATGTTATCTCTTCACCACCCTTGGTTGACTGGTAGAGAATGCCTAAGGCATTAAGTCCGCCTTTGTACCTTTGTGCATGAAGTATAAATAAATAAATAATAAATAAATGTTAAGGAAACACTAAAAAGCGAAATATAAAAAGTTTTTTCAAAAAAAAGAAAACCGCCTTTAAAAACCAAAAAGTGATAAATAACTTTAGCACAGAACACACATTACTTTACTTTCGGAAGTCGGTGGCAATACAAAACAACAAACTCAAAGCCACCGCCACCGACTTCCGAAAGTAAAGTAATGTGTGTTCTGTGCTAAAGTTATTTATCACTTTTTGGTATTAGAAGGCGGTTTTCTTTTTTTTTTTAAACTTTTTATTTTTTGTATATTTGTTACGCGATTTCTCCGGCAAATGTGAATCGATTTTGTAAATTCTTTTTCTTATGGATAGGGTATGCCTCAGGGTTCCCATATAATTTTTATCGAAATTGATTCAGCACTTTTTTTTTAAATCAACAAAATCTACATAGACGACGTTTTATAGTTTCTTCAATCTTTGGAGTACCTCTGATTTAGATGATAAGAAGGTACTAAAAAGTGATAAATAAAAAGCTTTTTGACAAAAAAGACAACTACCTTCAGAATCTAAAAAGTGATAAATAACTTTAGCACAGTACACACATGATTTGGAAGTCGGTGGCAATTAAAGACAACAAACAGAACAAAGCCACCGACTTCCAAATCTAAAGTCATGTGTAATAATGGCGACACGTGTCTTTCGAATCATGATTAAAAAAAAAGCTTTTTTACAAAAAAGACAACCCATTTTCATAATTTGACCCTATTTCGAAATTGGGATATTATACAGTAATGCATCAGTGCTGTGTATTTCGATGTAGAAACGAAGGGAATTATTCATTTACAATAGAAAAAAATGTTCGTAAACTTTGGAAAGCAGCTAAAAATCACTCTAAAATATGTTCAGGTTAAGTATTCAGGTGAGATAGTCGTATTTACAGAATAACGTTCACTTTTATCATGTAAGACAACCAAATATGATTTAATTCTGAGCATAACCTAGAATCCACTTTCAAATGGCCGTAGAATGCCATAATATAGTTAAAATACAGTTAGGTAAGTAACATTAATTAAAACTTTGATATATTTTCACAAAATACATAGTTATTACAATTAATATCTAATTAGTCAGTTGAGCTGATTATCAGCTCAACTGACTAATTAGCAGACAAAATAGTTAAACAATTGACGCAAGACTCCTTGAATCTTCTGTACAGATAAAGGGATAACAAGAATACGAGGTTATGGTTTACGGTATGTGCTAGTGGTGCCCTCTGCGTCGAGTTTCGCGTAATGTTCCCTATTAAGTCACAACACTCTTTAAATAAACATGGATTTAGTTTCGGATATAAATGATGAAACTCTCCAAACTCATTTCTTTCGAAATAAATACAATGACTCCAACAACGTAGACACACGTCGCGTGAAGTATAATATTAGTCGCATTACGTCGCATCGCAACGCGTCGCGTCGTGTCTCGTTCGATCGCTCACCTAGGACAATGCCTTAGCAAAATTTCAGTATGATCGGTTTAGTGGTTTGGGAGTGATAAGGTAACAAACATAATTTTGCATTTATAATATTACTTACGTGGTTAGGATATTTAGTGCATATTTAATTTTAAACTTCCTAGAGCTATTATTACGGCCCTTTGACCTTTAACTACGTAGTGTTCGTATACTAAATGACTTTTATGAAAAACCCAATGATGAACAAACAACTATTTTTGGATATTAATAGAAACACCCGGTAATTCATGATAAGATTAGATAGTTGCATAGGTCAACGCTGTCATCATAATAATTATTATTGTAATTATTGTTTTTTTTTATTTACATTTGTTTATATGGCACGGCCACATGTGACGCGCAAAGATTCGTATAGCGTTGTCACAATAAATCTTCGTGTTCGATTTATAACTAACTGTAGGGATTGTTAACTGTAGAGAACTGTTAGGGATTTATTAATATCATACTCATATTGATTTCTATTTATACATGGAATCGTCACAACACACTGTTATCAGCAAATAGGCTCATAGGTTGTTCTGTAGATTTAGGCAAGTCATTAATATATAATGTAAGAAAGGGAGGACCTAATACACTTCCCTGTGGAACACCTTACAGTACTACACGTTCTTAGGATATATGGATGTCTTCACGTTTCGTAGTCAAATTTATCTACAAACTTCCGTAATATGCTTTCTTTGCTGTAGGTATGACTCAAATAATTTTAGAATGTTACCTCGAACTCCATATGTTCGAGTTTGTGTTAAACATAATCGAAAGCCTGCATCATATCTCAGAATATAGCACAAACTGGGATATTGTGATTAATATTTTTTATTACCGTTTCTAAAAAGTCATAAATTGCCACGTTTATCGGCTTTTTTTCTATGAAGCCTTTTTGTTCGTTGCTAATATATGTTTTTCTATATAATTATGAGTTTCTTACTTTTCAAATATTTTTGAAATTATGGGAATCAGTAAAATTGGTCTGTTATTTTGCATAAGCTCCCGGTTTCTCTTTTTATACAGTGGCTTCACTACTGATTTTTTAATGCCTCTGGGAATGTACCGGCGGCAATGCTCCATTTTATTATGTAACTTAGGGAGGTACATTGTCTCGTAGGCTACAACTTTGAGAACTCTAGTGGATATTCCATCATATCCCACACTATTTATATTTCTAAGCATTTTTATAATTTTAAATATATCATGTGGTGTACTCAGGGCCATAATCACAGCATCTTTTTTATTCAAAATATGTTGTGTCACTCCGGATCCCGCATCTTTGATGGGTTCAATTTTATCATTGAAACCATTATTCAATAGATCTGCTATTATATGATTTGGCTCTGTGATGGTTTTATTATTCACCTTAATTTTTTCTATGAATTGTTTTGGTAAATTTAATTTGTTTTGCTTAATAATTTGTCAAATAGTTTTGAACTTATTCTCCACAGTTTTTACTTTTTAGTTATTATGGGCGCGCTGTGTCAATTTGATAGCAGCAGATAACCGACATTTACGCGGACGAAGTCGTGGGTACAAACTAGTGTAAGATTAATGTAATTATTATTTAATCTGAAGAATAGAGAGACCTTATAGCAGTGACGCTCTCCAGTTCCACGGTCTCGAACCAATCGCTTTGCTTCTACATTTATTGTGCGAACTGTCAGATTGTGAAATTCACTGCCCACCTCTCTGTTCTCCGATAAGTATAATCTGGGTGGAACCGTTACATCCTAGGCAAGCGTGCTCCACCATACGAAGCATCATCACTTAAGATCAGGTGAAAACAGAAGTTTTCACTTCTATCGTACCAGACGCACCCACCTATTTTTTAAATAATTGACTAGAACCGTCTTCGTTGTGGGGTCCAGAATCAGTAGAATCATGTTTCAAATCTCTGGTAAAAGTTTTGCATCAATATCCTTTTAAAATGTCTGTGTGTGTGTTTGTGTTTATGTGGCTTTTTGTGCATTATTTTATTGCAAGTGAAACGAGTCTTCCCAATCTAAAATTCGTCTAGAATTAAACAGTTTTTGTGCACACTTTTTATGTTAGTACGTTCTACTAAACTAGTTTCTCGTTCTAAACAGTAGGTTTCTATAGAGAAGAACGAGCAAGAAACTCCATGAACACTCTTTTAAAATCCTACTCCTACTAATATTATAAATGCGAAAGTTTCTGAGAATGGATGGATGGATGTTTGTTCCTCTTTCACGCAAAAACGGCTAAACGGATTATGATGAAACTTTCCAGAAATATAGATTATACATCAGAGTAACACATGGGCTACAATTTATAAATATTTTGTGTAACTTGGCCATATTATTACGTTAACTATCAAGTATAAGTAGAAATACCTTGGCGTGCGCTGAATATACCGTTGGAGTTACACGAAAATAATGTATCGTAAACTAATATTACAGAAACACCTCCAAATCAGTTTGGCTTCACAGCATCCAGGTCAATCACTGACGCTACACAGGCAATCAGGATTATGATGGAAATGTATAGATTGAACAAAAAAGATTCTAAGTACATCGGGAATACTTAGGGACGACGCCAATTCCCACCGTAGAGAAGTTTAAATACTTTAGCTCCATGCTCCTAACGTTGACACCGATGTGACACAGAATTAACATAGCGTGGCTAAAATGGCGATCGCTTACAGTTGTGCTGTGTGACGCATGAATGCCCATACAGACCAAGGGAAGAGTGTACAAAACGACAGTCCGACCGGCTCTACTCTATGGGCCCGGATGCTGGACAACAAAGAATACACATGATCAAAAGATACATACCAACGAAATGAAGATGCTTATATGGGCGGGAGGTGTGACCCGGCTGGACAGAATTCGTAATGAATATATCCGAGACAGCTTCAAAGTTGCTCCAATCGTGGACAAAGTTACCGAAAACCCGCTCCTTTGGTATGGACATGTCAAAAGATGAAGCAAAGACCATGTGGTACAAATTGCGCTGAATCTGCGAAAGAGGTAGAGGCCGCCCGCTTGCGACCTGGGGGTCTAACATAGAACGAGACCTCAAGAAAAGTCGGACAAACCAAGATCGTCCGACTTAGCGCAGAAAAGTGAGGAGACCCGACTCCAAATAATGGGATTCAGGGAAGGAAGAAGAAGAAAATTATTTTATGTTTTCATTTGATTTTTACAATTTCGTCAGCTTAAGAATAACGGTTAGTTTTAGGTATAGGTTGTCTTATAAGTAGTAAAAAGAAAGTTTAGACTTTCTCTTTATTAATTATGGCTGAACTCTTTTATTTTCATCCATTGCTGTTACCCATATTTGCAAAATAAAATTATCTTTATCTTATCTTTATTATTGGAATTGTTTTAGTGGTTAGTTGAAAAAGGACTACACATTTTGTATATATATTTTTAAATAGCACTTACAATAATGCCGCGTACGCGTGATTCTAATCTTTCACAAAGCTCTAATAAAACCCGAGATATGTAAATAACTAGACATAAAGAGACGTTTCAACAAGCCGTACTGCTAGGGCTTGAGCAGGCGGTCCGCGAGGTGGCACACAAATCAACTGATGAGAACAGACCAGCACACCAGAACAGTCCCACGATCGACGTCAACAAAACGCTAAGTATCTGGGTCACTACGGGCTGCGGAGACACTAGAACAGTCCTAAAATCGACACCAACAGGATGCTGGGTATCAGTCTGGTGTCACAATGGACTGCGGAGACACCAAAACAGTCCCAAGTTCGGCGTCAGGCGACTTACATGGCGTCAAAACGAGCCACTGAAACTTTTGACGCGGCTGAATCTCGCAGACTTGCTGTTGCTGAAAAGGTAGCACAGGGATGTCAAACATTTACAAGATACACGTTGGAGGTGTTTGGTAAAGCTGCATTTGAGTATGCCGAGACTTTTGATTATGAAAGACACACAAGTTTATATGAATAGAAGCGATGAGATGAAGACTGCAAATTTTGCAGAACTCTTAAGTGGAAAGAAAAAGCAGCAGGTATGTATTGTTCGGGCGGGAATGTAGCCATTTCTTTTATAGACCAGCCAGTTGAACCTTTGAGAGAACTTTTCTCTAATGAAACAGATTAGTCTCGCTGTTTACTAAGAAGAATAAGAAAATGCGTTACGTGATTCTATATGACTGGTTTTGGAGCAGATAAATTTGTCTGAACGCCAGCATTTCGCCCGACCTTCGCAATACAAGGACAAGTTTACCATCGAATCGGTGATTTATTCCCTTTATGTCGAGTCTCGTTATGTCGAGCCTGGAAGTCTATTGTTCTCCAAAGTATTGATATTTTACGCTTTCTATTACCTTTATGTCGAGTTTGGTGAACAGGTACAGTCAGGGATGTAAATTAAAAGCCAATGGCATAAAATCTTTGTAAAATCATTGAATTTCGGTTAGTCAATTATAATTATTTTCATCATGCACATATTTTCGAATATTAAAAAATATACACTGATATTATGACATACTTTCATGGTTAATAAAAAATATAATAGTAGGTACATAGTACTGTATTGTTAAAGTTATTAGTTGTTTTTAAATTCTTTTTTGTGTAAAAATTGATTCTAAATGATGTGCATGTATACATTTCATTGGACGTGACTGTACTTCTAAAATATGATATTATTAAACTCGACATAAAGGTAACAAAAGCGTGGTAAATGAACTCGACATAATGGGAATAGAAACGGGACAGAAAACTAAGCTCGACATAGGGGTAGTAGAAGCGAGACAAGGTTTTCGGCTCGACATAACGCACGGGACTCGACGTAGAGGGAATAAATCGAATCGGTCTACTTCCTATCGCCAGTTAAAAACATATCGATAAGTATCTATGTACCTACGTGACCAGAGGGCTGGCCTTTTCTTGTGCCAAAAAATTAGCATTGCCATTCAACGTGGTAATGCTGCTAGCCTTTTGGGCACTTGTCCCATTGTGAGCGATGCGGACGAGTTTTTTGATGCCCTGTGAGCCCTCCATTGTACATATTATGTTTATATTTATTTATTTAGTTACGTATTGTATTTTCAGATGGTATAAAATAAATATGTATGTACCTACTAAATTCTAATCCTTTCAGTTTTTATTTTTTGCTGCTACCGTACGAGAAGTGAAACCGATTTATTAAGAGTACCTAACCGTCTCCAAAAATAATAGTATGCATCCTACCTACTCCTCACCCGACATTATAAAAACGAAACTAACATCAATCTATCTACCCGTCTGTTTGCTTTTCCGTGTGATTGTTACTTCGTGTATTTTTCATGTCTAATCTGCTGAGCAGTTTGTGATGTTTGATATAGATACTCTGGGGAATGATATTACTTTTTTTATCAACAACGAACCATGCGGGCGAAGCCGCGGGCTAAAGCTGGTATTTAATAAATGTGATGTAATTAGTTAATTTGTGTTGCAGTGCTCTTACAGGGTGCATGTTTGATACTAGAAACGTTATTCCAACCCCTGTACAACATGTTTGCAATAAACTGATTTAATTAAATTTTAACAAAACACCCCTTGGTAAGACCGGTTGTCAGACTTTCTTGCTTCTGACTACTTTAAACGTCTATCAAAGATCTTTTAATGGGACAAGCCCGCCACACTATTCCCTAACCACTGTAACTCCTGTAAGCCAGAATCAACAGTGGCGACCACAAGAAAAGCGCCAGAGCAATGAAGCTCGACGAGTCCCAGTGAAACGATTCAACTGTCTTGGATCCCGCAACGAAATTTATCAGAAAAGAACAGCGGAGGAGTAAGAAAAACATATTTTCCACTTCCCTCCAAATCAAGCAGGAGACAGAACAGAACTAGGCCAATAGGCACAAAGGGACGTTTACAACTGGGAGAAACCCAGTTGCTAAGCACCACGGATTATAATTGACATATTAAAGATCTAGGAAACTATCAAAGATCTAGGAAAAACGTCCGAGACACGGAGAGATTTCGGTATAAAATGGAATGGAATGAAATGGAATGGATGGGTAACCATTCATTTTATACTGAGTAGCTTAGCCTTACCCGAGCAGTCCGTATAACTTTTAAGCACGATACAAACGTAGATATAATAATGTACGTCGTGTAAGGGCCTACTCCAACTGGCGACACGGCAAAATTTCAGCTATAACGTAATGAATTTAAGGTGTATTATGCTGCATTACATATAAATTTCTTGCCGTGCTGAGCGCAGGCCCTAACACTATTAAATAGCAATATTTGTAGAACAGTACCTAATTATAAGCTTTAGCAAGAAATAAAATGGTTGAATGATGTAACCTTGCTAATGAATAATAGTTCAGACCCGCTAAGTGACGCACATCGCGCGTTTGGACTGGTTTTTGTTACCTTGTGCAAATCGGACTTCCACTAAGTCTCATGGTCACAAGCGCGACAGCTGAGCGTTATTATCTCTATACCTATTCTGTATTATCAGTTTGAAAGTTGGTGGTATGTCCCCACAATGGTTTTAATTATTAAATAGTAATTTTAGAGTAACAGTAATATGTAATAGTCGTGACGGCCCAATGGTTAAAGTCGCCCGCCTCTCATGCATGGGTTCGAAACCGGGCAAGTACCAATACGGCTAAGTTCGGCAGCATACGCTGTCAGAAAGATCCGGCGATTTACTGATGTAGATACCGCGAGACTGGTCTATTTTAGTTACTTTCATGGTATAATGTCATACGGTATTTTATTGTGGGGACGAGCTGCAGACATCGATTCTATTTTTATTCTGCAGAAAAGAGCCATTTACAATCTGCGTATGCGCGATTCTCTAAGGGAACTGTTTAAGGAAATTAACATAATGACGGTGCCTTGTCAATACATAGCTATGAAAACATCATGTAAACTAGAAAAAATCTGCATCTTTTTGATAAAAGAGGGGACAGACATAATTATAATACTAGAAATAGGGACCAACTAGTTCAACCAGGTTTCAGAATGGCTAAAGTAGATTCGTCTTTCATGGGGTACTTTTTAAAGTGTTACAATAAAATACCTTCCCACATTGTTCAAGTACACTATGCAGCCGAGCATATTATAAATTGAGTGATTATTCTCCACAGCCATAAATAAGGGTTCATAGATTAATTGATTAGCATTTTTAACTATTTTTGGAGCTGCTGAAGATGTAGATCTACATTATCTTTGCATTGTATAAACTCAATGTGTTAGTATTATATAATTTTTCGTAGCACATACATTTGTGAGCACTATGCTCTTAAAAGCTACCATTTACGAGGTATACCTCTCATTTGACTTGAATATGCCCTGGCGGTTGGGAGAGTCATGCTCACTTGAATGTCTCGCTGACGGTGGCGCATGTGTTGGATCATTCGGTTCCCTTCAAAATGGTTGAGCTAAATGGTGCCGTTTATGTTTTAAATAAATTTGTTGTTTATGATGTCGGTAATATAGTCCCCCGAGGTTATTAGTTTTTACAACAAAACCCTGATTAAAAAAACGGCTTTTGAAAGAGACTAGCTTTAAAATTAATTTAAAACATAAAGTTTTATTGACATAGATGTTAGATAAATAACAAAAAATGTGAATTTGTTTTGCTTGCTACGCTTTCACGGTTAAACTATTGGCCGAAGTCTAGTGTAATAGATACTATGGCAGCCTTCTTTTTAAGAACTGACCTAGTCTTTTCCTGCCTATGTTGGGGTCGGTTCCCAGTCCAACCTGATCAAGCTGATCCAGTGTTTTACATGGAGCGAGTGCCTGTCTCCACAACCCAGTTGCTGGGTAGCGCCATACCCCGTAGTAAGTAGTCAGATTATGTAGCTTCAGACTACTTCTAATGACTGTCATAGATCTACGAATCTCATTTTTTTTCTCTGAACGAAAAGTGGTCAATAGTTTTGCAATTACGCAACGAATAGCAACGAACTGGATTTAGTTCGTTAGAAGTTTTTATCTGACTGTACGAAACAGCTTTTTTATTGGTGTCCGAATCATAAGTCAAAAAACTATCGCTTCGGACACTGCCTGAATCTTCAGCAAGCCAAAATACGACAACAAATGTCGACATCTGCCCAAAAACCGGTGTCCGGGGTCCACGGGAAAAATACAAAATATTCATTGCAATGAATATTTTGTATTTTTCCCGCAAGAAACAAATATAGTCTACGGGTAGGTAGTTGTTCCTGTTTGGTTGTGTGTGTATGTGAATATATGTGTTTGTAAAATAAACGCATCCACAATATAAGAGATATTCCTAGTGTGAAGCACCGTTTTATTTTAAGGCCACGATATACGCCGGCGACCTTGAGACACCAGAGAATCGTATGCGCTGTGTTCAAAACTCTCAAAGTTTAATCGAAAAAATAAATTAAAAGGGATTCTTTAACTTAAAAAAAGGCGTTTACTAAAAGATAGATAATAAAAATGTCTGTGAGATAGTTAAACTTTCGTTTAAATATTCTTGGTAGATTTTATGTGATTATCAATGTTTTGTCCGCGTCAGACACAACTTCACGATTTAATTAAACTATTTAATATGAAGTTAATCAAAAATATTCACATACTAAATGATTAAGAGAATGTTCTAGTATAACATATATTTTTTCAAATCATTTACACTACACATTTTGACGTGATTGTCAATTTAAAATCTGCAAAAGTCGTTTGTTAGCGCCTTAAAAAAGATATTGGTGTTGATTCCCTTGTTAAAAAAACTATAATTATATGAACATTTTAGTTCAACTTAAATTGACAGCTGATAATAATATCAGTCTCTTTCTTGTTTTATTGGAGAGAATGAGACATAAATAGCTTCAAATAAGTTTAGCTTGTGTACAACAGATTTGGCACCATTGTCTTTTTCTTTTTTGGTGTTAATATTTGTTTCCATTAGATTATGCAACCGATAACCGATGGGGAAGACCTCCCACCAGATGGACCGACGATATCGTTAAGGTCGCGGGTAACCGGTGGATGCAAGCGGCAGGTTTGCGCTCTTTGTGGCGTTCGAGGGGGGAGGCCTTTGTTCAACAGTGGACGTCTTCCGGCTGATGATGAAGATTATGGACTCAAGACTGGCCCGTGACTCACGTGTATCATATCCAGCAGAGGACTGGGCGTGTCGGACACCAGCACATACTCTCCGAAGCAGTAGATGGCGTCAGGGTCCCAGTGACACTTCTCAAACGAGTCCCCTGCATACTTGGCTGGCATGCGGTTATACTCCGTTGCTGAGGGGAAAGAGTAATAATTTGTTAAAACTGTAAAAAGTACACACACTCCAGCTAAGTTAGCTGTGAGAAGAGTGGTGGCGCATTTCATCAACATACTTAAGGGCGCGTATTATAAGAAAGGCGTAGCAGCATTGACACACACTAGAGCAATACAATGGTATGTTTGTGTGCATCAGAAAAAAAAATACGCACGAAATAAGCACGAATCATTGAATTGATAGGCAAACGACAGCGCGCGATGATTTACAGTGTTTTTTTAAATAATTGTCTAAAATAAATGAGTTCTTATAACGGACTGAAAATATTTTGTATATTAAGCATAACCTTTATTTTCATAAAATTAATATATCACTTATGTTTTATTCAAATACTGGTGAAAAAAAATTGTCAAAGTGAACCGATTTTGTACTTTTTTAACATTGTTTTTTAATACATAATAGTAATATTTTCGTAATTTTGGCTCTGTAGTAGATTTTAAGACTGTATATCCTTTTGGAAAAACGCATAAAACGGTTGTATTCGTCCTGAAAATTAACTCTGACGTCTATTTTCGTAAAACGCTATGAAAGGATTGTCTTCGCTTTAAAAAACGATAATTAAAAATTATACTTTTACTCTGTAGTTTCCTAAAGCAAGACTAAATCTTTCTAAAACTGAAATTGTTTGTAAATAATCTGCTCACATCATTACAATATTGCTCTGGGCAACGCTAAAACATGAAGTTTTCGTCACGAATCGAATACACGCTCTTAAAAGGTCAAAAAAAAGGCGACATTATATGTTTTATTAAGTACTAGTTGATGCCCGCGACTTCCTCCACGTGATAGTTGGTCATCAGCGGGGTTTTTTTTTTATTTGTTGTCTTTTAGGGTTCCGTACCTCAAAAGGTAAAACGAAACCTTATAGGATCACTTTGTTGTCCGTCTGTCTGCCAAGACCCTTTATCTCGGGAACGCATAAAGGTACCAAGTTGAAATTAAAAGCATATACTTAGGTCCACGGTCCCTTGAAGCTGTGAAAAATCAAACTTCTAAGTTAACGTGAAAAAAAGATAAGGCCGTTTATGTCGTAAAAAATGACCATTTTGACACTCTCAAGGGAATCAAAATTTAAAGGGTATTTATAATTTCGTAGACTAACTATGAAATTTGGCAAGTAATATCGTCTTATACTATAAATTCAGGGAAAAGTCTGAAAACTAAACATTTGTAATTAAATTTAACCCTCCGCCCACGTCGGATTAATCCGATAAATATTTTCGTATCCATTACGCCAGCGAGCGTGCCGTATATTTCCGAACAAATACCACAGCTCGTTAAGTCTGTTTTTTAATTTAATTACCTACGCTGTATTCTATGAAAATTATGTTTATATTAGGTAAATAGTTAATTAAGTAATCATTTACAATTTCAAACACTTTAGTCTCTTAATTAAAAGTCCTAAAAATAATGTCCGAAGTTAGAAAAATTACCAATATTATTTTTAGTGCCGGGCGCTGGGGGCACGCGAACTGATATTAAGTCGGGCGGTTCAAAGTTTAAAAATATATTCTTTATTTATAATGAGCTTTTGTTCGCAATTTGGTCCGTATGAATGTCGGTTATCGCGGATGCAGACGAAACCCTATGTGCTTTTCCAGGGTTCAAGCTATTTTTATACCAAATTTCACCAAAATCGGTTCAGCCATTTCATCGTTGAAGCGTAACAGACAGAGTTACTTTCTCATTTATATGGAAGTATGGATATGTATTGTATACCTACAAATTTGTACGGAACCCTCGGTGAGCGAGTCCGACTCGCACTTGTCCGATTTTTATAACGATGCGGCGTTTCGTGATTTACTGACTCGTATCAGTGCCTACAACACGAAGTGCGTTGTAGGTATTCGCTTTTGAATTTGACTTGCTTTTTTGGCTTCACTCTCAATGTTCCGCGTGGTCTATCTGCCTTTTGTTTCATAATCTGAGAAAGTATACTAATTTGATGGCACTTTGTTGAGGTTTTTTTATTAGATATTATAATAATAACGTTTTCTATTATGTGTGTAAATACCCTCAGATACCCCGCCCCTTTTCTCATTTTTTTTAATTGATTGATTAATTATTTAGAATTTATTATGTTCTCTGTTAAGTGAAATGTCGTCATTATCCTTTCTTTATGAGAATAAAGAGTCTTTAACCATAAGTGTGTAAATATTGGATATATTCTGAGGTTGAAATAAATAATCAACTTAAATGCGGGTTGCTTTAGCTCTGTTGAGAAACTGGCTTAAAACGGAAAAAAGTTTAAACTTCTAAGTTTAAAAAAAAAAAAACAGTAAATATCATAAGAACCAATATTATTTCTATTTTATATTTGTTTATTGTCACTCAAGAGGTGGGAAGTTCTTTTCAAACTTTTTTTTTTGTTTTGGGTCGTTTTCCTACAGACCTAAAGGAACCCACATAACATATTTTTTAAAAAAGCTTATTAATCTTACAACAACAACTTGCAATGTTATTATAATGTAGAAAAGTTATATTGGTAGAAAAGTTATTTCTGTTGAATATTACTGACATGCAAACACAAAAAAAATCTTCAAATAAAATATTACTCACCATTGAGTTTGTAAATAACACCATAGCAAACATGCAATGTGCACAGTAACACTATCAACTTCTCCATTATTCTTTAATTAATCTCCATTAATATGTGGAGAAGAATAACTCACTGAACCGTGCGATCTCCAGAGATTATGATCGTCTAATAGCAAATAAAATTCTTTATTTCTAGAACATTCTTAAATGGTAGGATTATTATGATAATGTCCTTAATATTATATAAAAAATTTTTAGCCAACGGCTTTTTCTTAAAACTACCGAACTGCAGGACGTTCTTTCAACGATTATTAACTTTATGTAATAATCGTCACATACTAGACAAACATTATAATCCCTCTTCTACACAGTCGCTCGCGCGACTGCATTATGCAGCATAATTATTTATATTATTCTTGATTTACAAAAAAACTTGTTTGACTGCCCCGTTGATCGTGTCTGAACTTAACAAAGTGTAATTGTATTTTTCCATTGCTTTTTTCTTCGGAATAGCATCTCGCAAGTCAGCTTAGGTCGCGGTAGTTTCTTTCTGCGAAACCGTCATGTCGCAGAAGGAGGTTACGGAAAGGGAGAGCGAGATCACTACCTCTCACCCGGCGGAGAGCGGGAAACGCCCTCTTCCAGCCCCCTTAAATGGGTCCAGGGACAACAGATGGTTTTTTATATTTGAGTTGATTGAATGAAAGGTAAATTGCGGTTTCCGATTTATGACGTATTAAAAAAAACTACTTACTAGATCTCGTTCAAACTAATTTTCGGTGGAAGTTTACATTGTAATGTACATCATATATTTTTTTAGTTTTATCATTCTCTTATTTTAGAAATTATAGGGGGGGGGGGGGGGGGAGACACACATTTTACCACTTTGGAAGTGGCTCTCGCGCAAACTATTCAGTTTAGTAAAAAATATATTAGAAGCCTCAATATTATTTTTTTTAAGACCTGTCCAATAGATCCACACACGTACGGGTTTGACGAAAAAAGATCTTTTGAGTTTCAGTTCGAAGTATGGGAACCCCCAAAATGTATTGTTTTTTCTCTATTTTTGTGTGAAAATCTTAATGTGGTTCACAGAATACATCTAAGTTTCAACAGTGTAGTTCTTATAGTTTCGGAAAAAAGTGGCTGTGACATACGGACGGACAGACAGACAGACAGACAGACATGACAATCCATAAGGGTTCCGTTTTTTGCCATTTGGCTACGGAACCCTAAAAAGTAGCCTATGTCCTTTCCCAGGGTTCAAACTATCTTCATGCCAAATTTCATTAAAATCGGTTCAGCGGTTTATCGTGAAAGCGTAACAGACAGAGTTACTTTCGCATATATAATATTAGTATGGAAGTAATTACCTACTTTATACCTACGTTTATCCTCGACATCAATGAAGAAAACATCGTAAGGAAACCAGAACTTTTTAATTAATATAGGTCAGAAATCCCCAATCTGCCGTGATAACCACTCAGTAAGAGTCTAACAGACTTCTTTACCCGCCCCGGGGTGGAGGACATCCATGTGGATATTCCACCCAGGAACACAAAAAAAGACACTGTCGGCTGCTTAACCGGACTTTCCTGTGGTGCCTTAAAAGTAAATGTAAGGCCTCCAACTAGGGCAATAAACTAAACGACCACACGCCAAGGGCACACCCTGTGTGGTGAGCCTTGCCTTAAGGCGTCGCTGGGAGCAGAAAAAGGGACAAGCTAGATCGGATTTTGATTTTTAATCTGTAACTGACTGTAATAATGATGCCAACCTTGCTGCAACTCTTTTTGTTAATATGATCTCTACGGTAGTCGAAAAAAAAAACAAGTCACCGAGTTATTCCGAGTAGAAAAAGAATTATTAAACCGTGGATTACCCCAGGGCTTTTAAAATGTATACGGAATCGTGACAATTTTTATAGTAAAACCAAAGGAGTTCTCGATAATCATATTCTTAACTAGCGACCCGACCCGGTTTCGCATGGGCCTATAGCCTTCCTCGATAAATGGACTATCCAACACAAAAATATTTTTTCAATTCGAACCAGTAGATCCTGAGATTAACGCGTTCAACCAAACAAACACACAAACTCTTCAGCTTTATAATATTAGTATAGAAGTATAGATATAACGTATACAAGTTTGCAATAACTTACTTAAAAACAGAAATGCCAGTATGAAAGATCTGAACTCCCGAAATACCGTAAAAATCCAAAAGCTACCTGGAATCTTATTAAAACAAGATCTAACTTAAAAAGTAACAAGTCTTCTCCTAATGAGCTTCTGTCTCTTCATCCAAATCCTATAATAGCCATTCACTAAATCACGTCAATGACTTCTTTGCAAATGCAGAAACCAATCTGGCATCAATAATTACACGTAGTACGGTGCAACCGTACATTGCGAAATTATTGTACATACCGCGTCAGCATATCCGCCAACATTAATTATTCATTTTCACTTACTTACATTATTTAGTTCACTACCGGTCATCGAACGCACCGTGATAGCATCCAGTCAGTAAAAGCTGCACGGTACAATACCGTACACACGTGTTCCTTATAACTCCATGTCTGACACTGATACCGGGGCACCGGATGACTCAATGGCCATATTTTCTACAAATAATGAAGAGATCGAAAGACTTATCTTAGGGTTGAAACTCAACCGCAGGCAGAGTGCCCAGCTTGGGCAAAGCAGCGCCGTGAACTCTCCGCAGCAGTAGGTGGCCTATCGCTCCCGAACATCGTCTTTTCGATTGTCCAGAGCGAGTGTGTGGGAGGCTGTTGCCTCTTTTTGCGAGCATGTCATGCACGCAAAAGAGGCGGCAGAGAAGGTGAGGGAAGCAACTGCCTCGCTTCCTTCAAGGAGAAGACGCACCGGGCGCCGGAGGGCGCTTAATGACCTCTGGCCTCCATGAGTTGCCGGCCTGCGGATGGTCGACTTAGGGGCAGTCCACCACCCGACCAGAAGCAGGCCCGTGTAGACGGCGCGCCATGTTCCGTGCGCGTCACGTTAGAGGATTCGGCGGCGTTTAGACCGCCGAGGTTGCCGGGACCCGCCTACATCATTGGCGGGTCATAGCCTGGCGGGGGCGCCGTGCATGCGCGAGCGAATCTCGTACCCCATAGGTCAGTCGAGGAACACCGTGGTGGTTTTAGTCGGTAAGAGTCCGGCCCCCCCCCCGACTTCCCCAGACGGGGGACAGTCCATGAAGATTTCCCCACGTTAAAAAAAAAAGGGTTGGAACTCAATACCGCAGTAGGCTGGGACGGTATATCTTCTTCCCTAATTAGAGCTGCTAGAAATACCAGTCTTCAATCTCGTCTTCGAAACTGGAGTTTTTCCCACTGTATTTAAAAGGGCTATTTTACACCCTATTTATAAATGTGGGGACATGGCCTGTTGGGGTTGTAATGCCCAACAGTGAAAATGTTATGTTATAGTTACGTAAACTTGTTAAGGTATGTTATGTTATGTAAATGAGTAGACGAAAGACTCCCTTGATGGATTTATTGCTACTGAATATTATTACATAATTGTTCCACTTAAATGCTATGTACAGAAATGCACAGCTAAACAATAACGATGTGCATTATGAAATTATTAAGTACAAACTATCACAAAGGTCAGTGTACAGCGTAGCTCGTACATATTGCCCACTCACAAAAGGTAACAGTGAACAAATAAAATGTTAATGTTATGGTAATAAAGTGTTACAAAGAGAGATAAAACGTAAAAGAAAATAATCTAATTCAAGCCTTAAACAATTAAATCACAACGCGCAATAGGCGACGTTGCTTTGTTGAGTGTACGTGCACTCGATAATTGCACTGCGCTGCTGTCGTCTGTGACGTCAAATACAGCCGTGTTGTCCACGATGCTTGCAGTCAACCTCCTTCGGGGCGCTGGATTGAGAACAGGTGGTGCCTCAGGTTTCTTGTGACTCGTGCAATGTTTGCGAAGTCGGTGGTACCCATATATTGCGTTTGCTATCGCTGCTACTGCTGCCAATAGGTACGTATATGACAAAATATTGGTGAACATCGTGGTATGTTGCCCGATCAGATATGATGTCTTCTGCCGCCGCGGCTTTCAACTGTTCTATCTGTTTTCCCAGATCTAGCAGTAATGAGCTTTGTTCCATTACCGTCTCGTTCTCGGGTTCATGTTTCAATTCTGGTACCGATAGGTTGATGATCCGGTTAATTGGAGGGATTTCCAGCGTGAGTTCTTCCACCTGAGCATGTATTATATCCTTCAGTTGCCTTTGGGAATGTACAGTAAACGTCTCACTATTGATAGTGCAGTCGCTACCAAGTGTCATTACCCCTGCGTTGTTAAGTAATGCAGTTGAAACTTGATTCCCACATTTGACGCGTAATTTGCAAGCGTCACAACAAAAGTATAGGTAGCTATTTATGTCGTTGAGTTCCAACCATCTTTTTTGACAGTTCTCATGTTTTGTTTTGCAGCCAGACGAATCTTGTCTTTTCTTACAAAGGCTCTCGTCAGACTGCATGTGGTATATTGGTGACCTCATGGGGCACAGAAGAGTCGTACTGTCGTAGTGCAGGCATTGCTGTAGGTCGGTTCCAGTCATCGGTAGGTATGAATTCTTCTGTATATTGATTGCTAACAGTTCCGCTATGGGCAATAGGGTGACCATGTCGAAGCCATTGACCATGTCGAAGCCATTCTTTTTTGGGACAGGAATGACGTGGAAAACTTCGTAGTTTTCTCTACTGATTAACGGCACCCGTATCTCAATGATTAGATATCTCTCTGTCATTTTTGCCTTCACTTGTAAAAGGTGATATACGCGAAATAAATCATCTTGAATGTTGGTGATGGGAACTGCCACATCCTTCAAGAGTTGACTGGGTAGACGTTTAATTCGTCATGTAGTTGTTCTGGCGCAATGAGGTGTAGGTTCATTTTGCCGTTGTAAATGTTGGCTACGGTATCCAGCAGGACCTCTTGAACGTTTCTTAGATGCTCTATAAAGCTGTTTGCAGAAATGGCAGACATCACAAACTCAATTGCTAGTTCTTGAGATTCAATTTCTTGCTGAATGTTGCTTGTTAGCTTGTCTAGGCTGAGAAGATGTTGATTGAATAATTTGTATTGTTTTGCGATTGTTTCTTCCGATCTTCTTAGTATGTTGTATTCGGCTTCTATTATAGTTGTCTGATTTTTAGACAAAAGGGCCAGATGTTTCTCATTTTGTTTGATGAGTTCAACATCCTGTTGATATTGTTCGGCGAATTGGTCATCCAATACTCCGAACAGGGAACGTGCGATTGACCCGACACCGTTGATAAGGCCGCGTTTGCTTCTCATATTCACGCCTTGGCACGCGACGATGGCAAGAGACCGGACGGCATGTCATTATTTCCTTGGAAGTTGGGTAGGCCTTTAGTGTGGGACGCTACGTGCGTCGATACTCTTGCGCCATCCCATATTCCTAGCTCAGCATACTGTGCGGCTGCAGAAAACCTCAAACGGCGAAAGTATAGTCACCTTGGTGATAACTTTATTTTCGAGCCGTTTGGTGTTGAAACCCTCGGGTCGTGGGGTCCGAGTGCTCATCTACTTTTTAAGGAAATTTCCAAAAGGTTAGTTGACACTTCTCGTGATCCAAGAGCTGGTTTTTACTTTGGGCAGAGGTTAAGCATTGCCATCAAACGGGGCAATGCAGTCAGTCTCTTGGGCACATTCCCAGGTGACGGCGATGTGGAGGAATTTTTTGATGCCTTATTATATTAGTTTATTTTTGGTTCAATAGTTATAGGTTTTTCTTTTTTTTATTGTACGTGTAAATATTGTATATTTGTTAAAAATAATAAAAGTAAATTAATAGTCCACCTTGCGGATTCTGCAACATACGGTTGTAGTGGTCGAGTTCAGCGAACGCGTGATGTAATTGTAATGAAATTACGTCACATTGAGTCTTCTGTTTTAGTTGTGAACATATGTTTTCAAGATGATCGTTGAATTTGGTGAACACTGCTGTGCCATGCCAGTAAGGTTTGACGTCGTAGTAGACCACAATCTTCCATGTATCAATCTTTCATGTTGGTGGTTTTATCGAAATATAGGCCTTGTTGCAATTCGATAAAGTTTGTTTTGTTTGTTGTCGCTCTTACTGGACTAAGTACGTATAACAGGGTCATTACTAATCCGATCAAGTTGATTTTGCCTGTCTTGGCATTTTGCTGACGTTTTGTTGTGGTTTTGTTTGTATCTTGTTTTCGTGTTCATTTTCGGTGTTTTGTGGAATACAGTTTTCCTTGCTGTCTATTGGTAAAATAGATAGCTTTGTTATGGGTCTCTTTATAGAACCATTTCTTGATCTCAGGGTCACGACACGAATCCGTCGTTTCCTGGGTGAAGATCTCTTACTCTTCCCATCAACCATTTTCCTGCGGGCCGCTGGTCATCATGTACAACAACCAAGCACCAACCAACCTTCACGTTGTTCTGAGGCTTCTGCCATTTTGTTCTTGCTAACAGTTGGCACAAGTACTCGTTTTTCCACTTCTTCCAGATTTCTGTGTAAATTTGTCTAGTAAGCTCCCATCTTGTTCGCTTCGAGCTTCTCTTGTTTCGATGACGGTCAACCCTGATCTCCCTGTTAGAAAGTGTGCTGGCGTCAGACAGTCTAGGTCTTCCACATTTTCACTCAGCGCACACAGAGGTCTGGAGTTTAGACATGCTTCTAGTTTTGTTAAGATTGTGGTAAACTCCTCGAATGTTAACTTTTGCTCACCCACCACTCGTTTTATATAGTGTTTCAAGCTTCTTACGGCTCGTTCCCACAATCTCCCCGCCGAGGGCCAAGCAGGAGCGTTGAAATGCCCTTGTATGAACATCTCGGCGACTTCCTTCTGTAGTTGTTCGTTCTTGTAGGTGTTCTCTATTTCCTCGTAATGTTCCATGAGCAGTCGATTAGCGCCGACGAAGTTCGTGCCATTATCGCTGTACATATGGCGAGGGGCGCCTCTCCTTGCTGCCATTCTGTTAAGGGCTGCCAGAAATGCCGAGCTTGAAAGATCAGAGACCAACTCAATGTGCACTGCCTTTGTTACCATGCAAACAAAGATCGCTATGTAACCCTTGGTGGTTTTAGCCCCCTCTTCCTTTATTCATCTTAATGTCGACGAATCTCGTGTAGTCCACTCCTGTATGGTGGAATGGCGGGGCAGGGTTTATTCTTGCGGTCGGCAGTTCACCCATGATTTGTTGTTGTTTGGTTGGACTGATTTTTCGGCACGTTACGCATTTTCTGACTTGCATTTTCGTAATTCGCACGCCACCGATGATCCAGTATTTTTGGCGAAGATGCGACAGAATGAGTCGCGGTCCGCCGTGAAACGTCATTTGGTGAGCTTGATTGATAAGCAAATGCGTTAGGCGACTGTCGTGAGGGATGATCATCGGGTGTTTCATCTCTTCAGCTAGCGTGGCGTTGTTCAATTTTCCCCCGACTCTTAGCAAGCCTTCTTGATCAATGTAAGGATTAAGAGGTAGTAGCTTGCTAGTTGATGGCACTCTGCCGTGTTTACGTAAATGACTCATATCCGTTTCAAATACCTTTTGTTGTGTTTGTTTCACAATTAATTTTGTTGCACGGTTTAATTCTTGCAACGTAAGGTAACTCGGTAATTGGCGATGTTTTGAGTCCAATGTTCGAACTGTTAAGTTCAATGCTCTGTGTATCCATGCGACTATTCGAATGACATGATTAATAGAGCTATGTTTTTGTAATAATTGTTCGATAATGTTGATGGTTTCTTTGTTTGTTTGTACAGCATTGACTTGTTTTATAGCCGTTGTTTTCACCTCTTGGTCTGACGTATAGACCTGTTTGACTTGGGTTTTCATTTCTAAGGATGATAGCCAAGTGGGGGTCCCACTTGGCTATCATCCTTAGAAATCACAAAGCCATAACAAAACCACAGTTTGTTTTCCTTCAATTGACCGGCGTACTGACCTCTGCTTGCGGCGTCAGCGGGATTTTGTATTACAGTGTTGATTTTTTGGATTTCTCTACACATGTTTTCCATCGTGACGCGTCACCTTGTATCCAACCCAGGACCACCATAGAATCAGTCCAGCCATAGACTCGAATTTCATGTTGATGTAAGGATTCCTTAACCTTCTGCATTAATTTGCATAGTAGGTGCGCTCCATTTAATTCCAGTTTAGGCAATGTTGTTGTTTTTCTGTGCGGTACAATTTTTGACTTTGCAGCGACAAGTATAACGTCTGTTGATGGGTGAATTCGTGCGTAAATAACACACGCATCTAGGGAGGCGTCACTGAAGCCATGTAGTTCTACAGCTTGCCTTCCGTCACATCTGAGCCATCTTGGTACTTCACATAAGTTTATTATCTTCTTGTTATGTGATAGTATGGTTTTTTATGTACTGAATCAAACATTTCTTATTTTTTCCTTTTTGCGCAACGTTCTATTTTTGAAATATTTTTTACAATATCTACGCGGTGTTTATTAGCAATAGAACTTTGCGCATTTTCGTTGTTAGGCGTTGTGATGTTACTATAAAACCAAAGTATTAAATCCCTAGCAATTAATGTTAATAAATAAGATAATTTAGTAACAAAAAATATCAACTGGTTAAAAACCAACAAGTTTTAAATTTTTTTGTCTAAAATCCCGCGGAATTATACGTCACTCTTTGTCCTTGGTACCCAATGACTACGACATTGCACAAAATATTAATATTAATGAAATTATGTCATTAACAGCATTAAAATTAACATTTTATAGCATTTTATTTATGTTTGGACTTTTGAGTATTACTTTATATGAAAGGGCCCAGTGTGCGTCGTTTGAAGTTGGAATGTCGACGGCAGCCGTCGACGCGTCGACGTTTGCCGCTGACGCGTGTCGACGGCTGCAGTTACCTGAGCTTCTGTTGGCAACATACCGCTCTTGTGTAAGAGCCCTAAGTATAAAATCACGCGAAAGCTTGTGACGATGGATAGATGGAACAATATTTGTTAATCTTTCGGCTGAGGAGAATTAGCTTTTTGACATACAATTATATATTTGATCTGATCTGATTTGTTTTGATCTGATTTGTTTTGATCTGATCATGATCGTGGTTGTAACACATAGCATTTTTTTAACTGTTTTTGTATTAAAAAAATATAAAACCTAGTAATATAATAACGACTAGGGATACCGTGTATCTGCCCATTAGGTTTAGACGTCAAATAGCGTGGCTATTATCTCATAGTTTTAACTCAGACATAAGTAGTATGTCGACGTCAGGTGTTATTAACTCTTCAACAATTAGTAATAGTACTAATAATAAGGTGAATAATTGTAGCTCTGCTATAAATAATTTTACAAAGTGTACAAAGGAGGATCCATGTGTCACTATGAACCAGCCATCTATTGATGGGAGTTTCACAAGTGGTAGGAACACACTACCTGTTATTGAAGTCCGTGGTCAAACTCCGGATACTCATTTAAACTAGTCTGTAAGACAATAGAAGGTACCAGTAACAATATAGCTATTTCTACAAACAATAAAGTACCTTCTTGCTCTCAAAAAGTTAAGTTGCAAAAACAGCAGAATACCTTAAAATTATTTCATCAAAATATTCAAGGTATTTCTTCCAAATTATTAGAAATTGAACTGTTTTTAAAAAAAACCATGTTTGACATTGTTTGTTTTACTGAACATTGGTTAAAAGATTACCAGATGCTAATTAATTATGAAAACTATAGTGTAGGCAGTTGTTTTAATCGTAACGCTATGTCCCGTGGAGGGTCATTAATCTACATAAAAAATTGTTTGAAATATAAACACCGGAATGATATTGTTAGCCTATCGGTTGAACATTGTATTGAACTATCCTGTGTCGAGCTGGATAAGCATATTATAGTGTGCGTGTACAGACCCCCAATTTTCCTAAACTATTCTTTATTTGAGTCGGTAATGGAAGATGTCCTAGCGAAACTTGCAACTTGTAGCAAATCTGCAATTATTTGTGGTGATTTTAATATTAATATCTTAGAAGATAATTTGAATAGTTGTCGATTATTAAACCTATTTAAATCATTTAATTTGTCGAACGTTTTTATGGAACCTACTAGAGTAACTCCAACGACTGCTACCTGTATCGATAATATTTTTTGTGATTGTGATTATTTAGATAAAGCCATTGTTAATTATCTGCCATCGGATCATAGCGGTCAAACGGTAACTTATATGTTTAAAATGCCTTTAACAAAAGTGCAAATAAAATTTAGACTAATAACAACTGGTAAATTAAATAGATTCAATGTTACCCTAAATGATAAGTTAAGTACTCTAGACCATAATAATAACGATGCAAATAAACTGTATGATAATTTCTTTTTTGTAGTGCAGTCTGAATTCGATAATAATTTTGAAAAAAAGACAAAACATATTAGCCCTAAGTTTGTATTTAGTGACTGGGCAACTAGAGGTATTAGAAAAAGTAGGGAAAGACTGTTTGAGCTTTGTGGCCTTAAGCGTTATATTAACACGGATACTTTCAACAAGTATGTTGCTACTTATTCTAAAACTTTTAGAAATATTTGCAGGGTAGCGAAGGCCCTATACATTAGCAACTAAATCAAATCGGCAGACGATAAAATAAAGACAGTTTGAAAAGTTATTAATAACGAGACTGGCAGGAAAAAAGTTCGTAACACTGAGTATACATTAGAGATACCACGTGGTCCCCTAAGCTCTAACATAGAAGTAGCGCATGAATTTGTGAATTTCTTTACCAACATACCAATTAAAACCACGGAAGCTTTAAGCTTTAATTCTTCACCTGGCATTTCAATTGCCTTTTTAAAAGCGAACGTACCAGGCTGCCCGGTAGAATTTCAATTTAAACATATTAATCCCGTGACAGTTTTAAAAGCTTTTCGGCAAATTAAGGTAAAATTTACGGAGGATCAGTGGGGTATGTCTATTAAAGTTTGTACCTACGTCTATAATTGAGACAATAGCGCCTTATTTGGCTTTAATATTTAATATGTGCGTAGACCAAGGAGTTTTCCCGGATCTAATGAAGTTTAGTAAGGTTATACCTCTTTTCAAATCCGGTGACAGTAAAGACACTAATAATTATAGACCCGTGTCCGTGCTGCCGGCTTTCAGCAAGGTTTTTAAAAGGATTATGCTTAATCAGATGCTTAATCATTTTAACACTAATGGCATTTTACACGATCAACAGTATGGTTTCACCAAAGGACGTGGTACGACTGTCGCTGGTGTCACTTTATTAAAACACATATTTACTGCGTGGGAAGAGGCGCAAGATGCCATAGGAATTTTTTATAACTTTTTAAAGATATTGATATTGAGTAAAATAAATAGGGTGAATTCACATGGTTTGAAGGTAGAAATGGGGGTTCCACAAGGCTCCATTTTGGGTCCTTTCCTCTTTTTAGTGTATATTAATGATCTTCTTCATCTGTTGAAAAACCAACCACAAATGGTGTTATTTACTGATGACACTTCTTTAATATTTAAGATAGACAGACGAGCCCAGAACCTAGACCACGTAAATAGCGCCTTACTACAAGTCCAAAATTGGTTCACGGCGAATAATTTAGTATTGAATGAAAAAAAAATGAAGTGCATCAGATTTTCTTTACCAAATGTCAAAAGTAATGACTGTGACATAGTATTGAATAATGAGAAGCTGGAATTCGTTGATAAAACTGTTTTCCTGGGGATCACGCTCGACTCAAGGCTACAATGGGGTCCTCATTTAACATCTCTCGCTGGACGGCTAAGCTCGGCAGCATATGCTGTCAGAAAAATACGGCAATTTACTGATGTGGATACCGCGAGACTGGTCTATTTTAGTTATTTTCATAGTATAATGTCTTACGGTATTTTACTGTGGGGACGAGCTGCAGACATCGAGTCTATTTTTATTCTGCAGAAAAGAGCCATCAGAGCCATTTACAATCTCCGTATGCGCGATTCTCTAAGGGAACAGTTTAAGGAAATTAACATAATGACGGTACCTTGTCAATACATCTATGAAAACATAATGTACGCTAGAAAAAATCTGCATCTTTTTAGTAAAAGGGGTGAAAGACATAATTATAACACTAGAAATAGGGAGCAACTAGTTCAACCGAGTTTCAGACTGGCTAAAGTAGATACTTCTTTCATGGGGGACTGTTTAAAATGTTACAATAAAATACCTCCCCTCATTGTTCAACTAAATAAGACAAAATTTAGTCTTATATAAAACGCACACTATGCCGCCGAGCATATTATTCATTGGGTGAATACATCACTGATAAAAATGCTTGGCTGGATGCTGGTCTAGCTCCACAGCCATAAGGGTTCATAGATTCATTGATTAGCATTTTTAATTATTTTTGGAGCTGCTGAAGATATAGATCTACATTATCTTTGCATTGTATAAACTCAATGTGTTAGTATTATATAAATTTTTCATAGCACATACATGTGAGCACTATGTTATTTAAAGCTACCATTTACGAGGTATGTCTTTCATTGACTTGAATGTGCCCTGGCGGTTGGGAGTATGTCATGCTCACTGGAATGTCTCGCTGACGGTGGCGCGCGTGTTGGATCATTCGGTTCCCTTCAAAATGGTTGAGTCAAATGATGCCGATCCGTGCGTCATGTTCGTGAACGGGCGCCGTTAGTTGGGACTGGTCATCTCTTAGCTGCCTCGGTTATTCTAATTTTATTTTGAATTGTTTATTATGATTATATTTTTATCTAAACCTCTTTTAACGTACACGACTTGTTACAGCTTCTCACATTGTACCCTAGATTCAATATGAATGATGTAACCGAAATTTGTAACATATTATTGATTATAAAAGAGTGTTGTTCATGGAGTTTCTTGCTCGTTCTTCTCCATAGAAACCTACTGTTTGGAACGAGCAACTAGCTTCAACTTTCTGACTGACTGACTCTGACAATTTAAAAGTACCTGTAAATGGTTTATTTGAAATAAATGATTTTGAGTTTGAGTTTGAATAAAAATAACTGATAGCATTTTTTTATATAGTTATTTATTACCTTCTGTCTTCTCTTCGTTCGAGTTTTAGTGAAAATACCACGAAAATGTTTTATTATTTAATTACAAGTTACTTTGTACATCGTTCAGAAGTATCTCTCTAAGTTTTGGTAAATTAATATTTTTTTCGATTGCGATTCTTTCAGTGTCACTTAATAGTTGTTTAGTAACATTTTCGTTTATGTTTGTTTTTCTGTTTTGTTTTTCTGTTTTACAATATCGCTGGTTCTCCTTGGTTTCGTGATGTATTCCTTAATCAGATTTCCCACTGGAGCTTCCACCATTAGATACAACGGTATTGCAGAAAAGAACGACGCCAGCACAAAACTAACGTATACTTGGCACTGTTGACAAAAAAAAACGGTTAGGTATTTATATAAAATTCTTGAAAATCGCCCAGCATCAGCATGTGAAAAATAAAGCCTAAAGGGACATGTTGAACTACTTTTTTTAATGGCGCCGCTAGCGTTACCTGCACCAGCGGTGCTGCTGTCGGTTCCTGTCAACACGCACTCGATCACCACCCTTTGTTGTTAGTCAATGCAACAATATCATTTAGTCATTTACTATGTCGTGCATATGATTTTGATGTGGTAACGTCATAAATCGATGAACACCGGCTGCACGCACGAGAAAGTGTCACGTTCCGCCTGACCCGTTGTCCTCGGTGAACGACAAACGCGGTAATGCGACGCGACGCGTAAATGTCAAATACTCGTTGTATGTACTTGTGGCCTACGTAGTGGCCATAAACAATGTGCGACCAAACGCGGCAAGTGCGGATTTGTTTTTTGCGCGACGAGACGCCACACAATAGTTTATTAATAATTAAATATTTACTATTAGAAGTACCAGTGTTTTTTCTTACATTAAAGTAAAGTCAATAACAACCTCTCCTCAATTGAAATACATTTTTAAAAATTGATTATTGATAGTTAAATAATAGGTTTAACAGCTGCAATAATATAATCGGAAGTGCTTGGTAATAAGTCACAATACTCTTTTAAATAAACGTGGATTTAGTTTCGGATATAAATAATGAAACTCTCCAAACTTATTTCTTTCTAAATAAGTACAATGACTACCTACAACGTAGGACACACGTCGCGTGAAGTATTGGTCGCATTACGTCGCATCGTGTCGCGTTCGGTCGCTCACCTAGGACAACGCCTGAGACTGAGCGTGCAAACGAGAGCGCGGAACAAGCGATAGAGAGGCACGATCGGTCCAAATGTGTACAATAAGCTCCGCCCACCTCGACGGAAGCCATTATTTGTTTATGGTATAATTATTATGTTAGCCAATATATTTATTTATGACGTTAAACCGACTTTACAGACAACCAATTTCTTTTTTCAAACATAAGAGGAGTATAATGTATTAAAAACAAAGACATTTAAATATAGAATTGACAAACTTCTTAAATACTGTCAAAACGTGATCCCCCATAGATTTTGTATAGCAATAGCAAACTGTGACGTCACTTATTCGCCAACTAAATTGATAACTATTGTTAATTTTCAAATCAATTAAAAATGTATTTTACAGTAAATTGAGAATTAATCGGGTATTTGGGGCTAAAATTTAGTGTTTTTTGAGATCTGTGTCTTAATTGTTGAGAAATGTTGTCCACACCCGTGCTAGAGTCTCTCACAATGGTGGAAATAGTTAGGTACATAGATTTAAGCCTTTATCGCAGGGTTACTAAACCTTTTTGCAGTCACGGACCACTTTCACAATTTAAACAATTCCAAGGACCCCTGGTCGAAGAATATTTTAGGAAAAGAAAACATGTCTTATTTCATGTTCGTGGTTTGTCTGAAAAATGCTTACTACACGATTTCCTAATAAATATGTTTTGGGTCAACTGACCCACTGCGGAGCCCTGATATATTAGCTACGAACCGCTAAGGGTGTTACCAGACCAATCGTTCGATCGGCGATCGACGATCGATCGATGGTAGAATTTATTAGTCGACGTCGATCGGTAGTTTCTACCAGACAAATTGATCAATCGTCGATCAACGGCATCGATCGATGGTAGAATGAATTAGTCGACGTCGAACGGTAGTTTCTACCAGACCAGTCGATCGATCGTCGATCGACGGCATCGACCGATGGTAGAATTTATTAGTCGACGTCGATCGAGCTGCTTGATTATTATTATCTACTGATGAATTATAGTTAGGGTTATTCGATCGACGTCGAACGATGCCATCGACCGGCAATCGATCGATTACTTAGAGGAATGGGGTCAGCCAAAGCTACCACACCAATCGATCAACGTCGATCTAAGTCGATTGATGGCATCGATCGACGATCGATCGATTGGTGTAGTCACACCCTAAGAGATCCGTGGACCTCACCTTAAGAAACCCTGCTTTATCGTAAGACCACTTTTGTGAAAACAGAGATAAAATGATTTTACTATTATGGTTAGTGTTATTAATGTTAATTTTAATTATACACACCATCAATACTAGGTTCGTGTGGGTGATGGAGGTCAGGAAGCCCACATAGTTCTTGACGAACGTTAGATGCAGCAGATAGGCGCAGTACGAGAGTCGACTCGGGACCGTCCAGCCGCGCCACTCCAAGATTCGGCGGCACAAGTCTGGTGGTGGAAACATTGAGGAAATCAAGTAATGTAAAGATTTAATACAACTAAGAACACATGAGGGACGCCTTGGATGGCTTCCTCAGTGATTGGCAAGATGAGGCACAACATCGAGAGAAATGGAGAGAATCGGGGGAGCTTACTCTGGCTCACACACTATTCACTGTTTGTTGGAATAGAAGGAGTGGTCGTCTACTGTATTATTAATTGTAAATATGTGAACATTTTGTGTATGTACATAACTTAGCTGTCATTTCTTTACATTGAATACTTTCATAACATAATACATATTACATACCAACGATTTTTATACAAGATACATATATTCACGTAACATAAATCATAATTCTTGTAAATGCAAATATTGTAAACATTATTATTTTAAAAGAGTATGTATGGAGTTTCTTGCCCATTCTTCTCCATACGAAACTACCATTTGCAATGGGCAACTAGATTCAAATTTTACAATATGACGTTCAAAAGTGCCTTTAATGGTCTAATTGAAATAAATGATTTGCGGGTTGGCGGGTTGTTTCAAACAGTCGGTTAACGTTACATACGGACAGTTAAAAAGTTACTATGACGTGCGATGTTTAACGTACGTTAAATGTAACGGGTTGTTGTACGTTAAATGTAACGGGTTGTTTCATGACATAAAAATCTGTCAGTTAAAGTTATTCAAAGAGAGATTCCAAAATATTTTGATGTTTGAAGTAGCTGTTTGACAACACAAAATTACGATGACTGGTCGGTTATTTCACAAAATCATACGTCAAAAAGTTACTATTACCATAACCGATCGGTCAACGTAATTTTGTTATTTTATTTATTTACTAGCTTCTGCCCGCGACTTCGTACGCGGATCCTGTTGCTTATGCCAGCGACAAAGGGGTCGGCAAAATCGAAGATCTGAAACGTCTGATGTCGAATTCTAAGAGCCTGGGGACGGGAAAACAACGGGATTCGCGAGATGATTCGAGACGTTCAAAAAGTACAATTTTGAATCATACCTCCGACGCCGGAATATGTGGCGTAGTCAATCATAGGAGTATACGTAAATGAACTCCGTTCTTCACCAACCCAAGGAAGGTCGCCATGACCTACGGCTATATCTTGAGACACATCCGATTCTTCATATGATATCGACATTCTGTTCAGAGAATGTCGAAGTCGATCAGGATTCAAACGTTCGTTGCGCTCTTCTTCTGTCTCTTCATGCCGTACTCCAGCAATTCTTTTTCTCTCACTTTCTAACTGATTATGAATATTTTGTTGTGTGCGTGTTCGGGACAATCTATACTATAATATTATAAAGCTGAAGTTTGTTTGTTTGTTTGGTTGAACGCGCTAATCTCAGGATCTACTGGTTCGAATTAAAAAAATCTGTTTGTACTGGATAGTCCATTTACCGAGGAAGGCTATATGCCAATGCGAAACTGGGTCGGGTCGTTAGTGTATGATAATCTTGATCAGCAGTTAGTCGTGCATCACGTTCATCATTCGGTTCAAAAGACCTGTTAGTAGATGTGCGAATACGCTGAGAACTCAAGCGTGATTCTATATCGGTAAACGTTTCCGATTCGCGAGACAATGCATGTCGCTCATGATCAGCGGACAGTCGCACATCACGTTCCGCAGCAGATGCGTAGATACGCTGAGAACTCAAGCGCAATTCTCTATCCGTGAACGTCTCCGACTTGCGAGACAATGTATGACGTTCACGATCAGCGGTCAGTCGCGCATCATACTCTTCACTCGTATCTAGAGACCTGGATATAGATGCGTAAATACGCTGAGAACGCAGGCGTGCTTCGCGATCTGAAGAGGTTTCCACGGAGCGAGTTGCAGCCTGATGTTCCCGAACAGCATCAAGTCTCTCCTGACGCTTTTCGGTAAATTCTTGGGATCTTAATTATGATCCTTAATCTTTTAGCTCCTATGGAACATTGGGAAAGATTTGACCTCTTTCTAGGCATGGTTATAGTTTTACTGTAAAGAAGATACCTGATCAATTAAAATCTAAGTGACTGTTCTCCTGCGTTACCGGGTAGGCTACCGTGTCACGAAGATAAATGGAAAAGGAAATGAAACACCCAAATAACATAAGCCCGAAAGAATATTTATTCGATAAAATAAAAAAATAAATGGGAATTTTGGCCAGTAGAGTCAAATTTTCAATGATATACCATCGTCATCAAAAATCAGTCCTAAACTGTTACCGCCTTTACCGCGTGGAGGTACTCCCAGCTTATGTTATTTTATAAGATACAGTGAAATTAGTGATAGCTTTGATTTTCACATCAGATGTTTCTGATCTTCGATTTTTATAAGTCAACAGGAAATGCCCATCAGACCGAACAACTTTTGCTAAGACGTCATTCCTATATGTGTCATGGTGTAGCTGGGCTCTTGGAGTTCCAGATCTTCAAATTTATTCTCTCAGCAGAAAATGCTCATCACGTGGAACAATTTATGCTATGGTACCATTTTTGTATCTCTTATAGTTTAGCTGGTCTGCTGCGGTTTTGCATCAGGTGTTCAAGTTTCCAAGATAAATTATAGCCTATATGTTGCCCAGACTTAATACCTATACAACAAAAGAAAAATCATTCAAATCCGCCCAGCAGTTCCGAAGATTAGCGTGTACAAACAAACAGACAAACAGACAGAATTTTTTTTTGGATTCGTGCTCTATTGCTGTTTCTAAATCCCCTCAATTATTTTTTTTTTTATATATTCAATGTACAGACACAGTTTTGTTACTGTTTTATTATATGTATGGATTACAGTAGCTACTTCAAACATCAAAATATTATGGAATCTCTTTTTGAATAACTTTAACTGACGGATTTTTATGTCATGAAACAACCCGTTACATTTAACGTACGTTAAACATCATCAGTCATAGAAACTCTTTAACCGCCCGTATGTAACGTTAACCGACTGTTTGAAACAACCCGCCCTTAGGCGGTAATCTGCTAAAATTTTGACAGTTCCTTTGATCAGTGACCTACCATGAGAACGTCATTGTGCAGTCATTGCTTTTAATTCGACCGACCAATGATCGACCATTATGAATTTAGCACGAACTTTTAGCAAAATGATAACGGGATCGTGTTGGAATGATGAAATTATAAAAATAGCAGACTTGGCCCCCTGGAGTGGGACAGTAAAAGCTAGATAAAAAACAAGAATACACGGTACTATTACTGGAATAATAACATACGTTCATTTAATAACTATAGATTTGTTAGTACGACCCATGTCTTGTTTCAGTTTTAGTAGACTGTGGTGACGATTTCCTTGTACACAAACTAAACAAAAATTAGACAATTGGCATCTCCTACTGCCAGGCAGCCGAAGAAAAGGACGGCGACAAATAAGAACTAAGTTACAGATGTCAAATTAGTTTTTTCTTCAACTTCGCCGTGTTTTTTATCGATACGTTCTGAAATTACAATTATAATTGTATGAACATTTGATCAACTTAATTTGACAGCTCTTAATATCTGTCTCTTTCTAGTTTTATTGGAGAGAAAGAGATATAAATAAATAGCTTAAAATAAGTTTAACTTGTGCTCAAGAGAATTGACACCAATGTAAATTTAATTAGAATAATAAGTTAAATAAAACATAGTCAAAAAAAGTGCACCGCAAAGTTTAAGTAGTAGGTCAGTACTGTAGAGGCTGCATGAGTTTAGCATGCAGATGCCATTAACTATTATGGTCTATGGCTAAATGCTCTGCATCCTTCTAGAATAAGTTCAAATCGTAGATTTATATTGTTTTATATAAGACATAATCATACTTCTTAGCCTGACCCTACGAGATTATCTTGATTATAAAGCAGTAATAACCGAAGTGTATGTAATTTCAAGTAAACGTATTAGAATACTCATACACCACGCTATAACCCGGTACCTGTAAGAGGCCCTACAGCTGGATCTCTAATAGTACCTAATCATACACACATCAACATTATCTAGGGATATTTGAAGTCATTTCATAGAAAAAATGAATTTTTCAAAATTTATAAAAAAATATTTAAGACTTGTTTATGATGCAAAGTTTGAAGGCTGGTAGGCACTGTATTTAGTCTTTCTATTCACATAGACGACTTTCGTAGTTTGTGAAATCGCGATGAAAACGAAAATGATGATAACTTTAGGTTAAGTATGTTCCACAAAAAAGTTCCATACTCACATATTATATAATCATGAACACCCAACTGATTTTTTTCAAAAATAAACACCATTTAGAAATTCAACCCTGCAGAGAACCTAAGTAGTGCGCAAAATTAAGTTAAAAAATAAAGAAAGCTTTCCTCCAAAATTCAAAAATGCTCCAAGATCAAGCTGTGCGTTGTCTGTCAGAGAATTTAATTGCCATTGATTGCTAGAGTGGTAAGTGTACGACTTTCACGCGAAAGAAACCGCGGGCAGAAACTAGTTTCAATGAAAATCAAATTAGGCACCGGATAGAGTTGGTCACTCACTCGACATGCAAGCTCGACCGCGGCGAAGGTGGTGTGACGATCTAGTTATGAATGCGAGGCAAACGTAGCCAGAAACTACGCAGGATCGAGATGTTTGGAAGAAGATAGGAGAGGCTTTTGCCCAGCTGTGGGACCAAAAATCTTCATCATAGAATGATAAACTACTATATTGTATTGTTGCGGCCCAAAACTTGGTCACTTTGACTGCATTGTCAGCGGCAGCCCATAAATCTTCCTGTGTGAAGCTATTAGGCCACGAGGTGACTACATAAATGATAAGTCATCGTATGCCATAAAAACGGTAAACGCCCTAAAAAAACAGATATAGCTCAATCGGTGCCATCACTGAAACCTCGCCTAAACATGTTGTCTTTAATTTAACCGACCTTAGTTCTAAGTCTATTTAATGACTTCCAGATCGACCTAAACCTAAATAAAAAATGAGGCACCGTACCTTCAATCTTTAAGATGAAACAAAAGAGACCCAAAGAAAAGATGAAGCCAAACGTGGGCTTGAGCAGGCATGCGCTGACCACCCTCACGTAAATCGAAGGTCGAGGCCAGTCGCCATAGAACAGGCTGCACAAGTAGATTACACCCCACGCTAAGGGAAACAGCAGGAAAGGCACGACGTAACGGTATTTCTGAAATAAAAATATCAATATATTAAAACAATGCAAACTGCGTGTTCAATACAACAACGTCTTCAGGATGCTGATACGGCTGCCTCGCTATTGTAGTGCGTCCGGAATGTTGGGGGAAGCGCGAACGGACGGCTTTCATGCGGTGATACGGAAGAAAGTAGCCTCCTTATTGCAGCGCGTGCGAGGCAGTTGCAACAGTATCCTGCAGATGGTTGTATCTCATACGGATTGCCCTATCCAGAACAAATGGATGCGTATTGTGATGGGTGATGAATAACATAGTTCATAAGATTTTACTAACACCATAGGTACCTTAATTGTAATAATTTAATTTATTCATTTGAATTATTTGAACTAGTCTACAACTGATGTATCCTACGTAATAAATTTCTCCGCGACATCAGTATAGGTCATACAAAATCCTAACAACAACCGTTGGACAGTAGCCCACCAGATGCAACACCCGTCTGGTCGGACGACAGTTTCTTTTAGATGGAGATTATGGAACATTACACATTAGTCTTCAAAAATATAAGTAATAAGTAATGAGTGTTATGCGGGGGTTAAAAATATGGTACCTAAGTATATCATTTTACTCCTGGTAATGTATTCTTCACAATAGAAAATATTTTAAACCCTCTAAATTATTATATTTTAATACAATTGAATGTATGGATCTCGCTATGATTCTATCGGATTTTATTATTGGCCATGTGTCTTCTTCATAATGAACTTGAACCCTATATTTGATGAGATTACATTATGATCTACGTATTGTGTGTATCTAATTAAGATGACTAGGGCAAGGTCATAGATCTCGAGATTGTCTAGAAATGGCATGTTCGGTTGTATTTGAGGGGTACACTACATAAATACGAAAAACTTTATTCCGAAAGTTAGAAATACGAATTTCGATTTTCATAATTCCGAATAGTCCAAAATTCCTAATATGGCAGCTCCGATTTATCATTCATCCTATTTTTATAATACTAAAATTTCAAAAACGTTTATAATTACTATTCTCAAAATACCGAGTTTCAAAAGATCGAATAACAAAAAGTCCGACATAATGAAAATTCCGAACATCAAAAATGCGAATTCCGATTATTAAAATTCCGATTATCTTTATCGTTATCATGCAATCGTTTATCGTGCAAGCAAGCATGCTGCATGCAAGCAAGCATGCAGCGTGCAAGCAAGCATGCATCATGCAAGCGAGCATGCATCATGCAAGCGAGCATGCAAGCGAACATGCAACATGCAGCAGGCATGGTTTCTGTCACGGCTACGGCGTTGCTCCGCGCCTACGCGAATTTAAATTACACTCTAGGCGTAGGGCAGACAAGACTACGTGGAGTCGGTTTCACAGCAATTCGTTTCTGTCATTAACTTTTGTAGCACAACATATTGACTTTTTAAGATTATTTTTGTTATTGTCTTTCTTTTTATACCTATATATTTTTGTTGAAATAGATTCCATAGAAAAATACACCGAATAAACAATATTTGTTAAAAAGTAATTCTACTGTTTGATAAGTTTGTTAAACAAAAAAATTTGATTAAAAATTCTTTGAATTGTGTTTCTGTGAAATATGTTTCATTCAAGTAAATAGTCTTTGAAACAATAATAGTCGAAATAAAAATACAAGATCCAAATATTATATGAAACATTTTCTGGGAAACGAAATTCTATGAAATTTCTGTCTGCGAAACAAGGAGACACCATTTTGAATATAAATGCGTAGCTGAATTGAATCAGAATCCTAATTTTAACAGTTTATTCGAAATATTGAAATTCGGAATTTCGTTTTTCGGACCGAGAACTCATCGAGCATTTGATTCTTCGAACATATGAAAATCGGAAAACAAACAAATCGGATTTACGACATTCGGTAAAATTACTTTCGTGATTTTAAATAATAGAGATTATAATTCTTAGGTATTATGAAATTCGGACTTTTGAAAATCGGAATATCGAAATTGGGAATAAAATATTTCGGAATATTTGGGTGTTCCCGTATTTGAGCACATATTTGGACACAACATACTTCTCTTGACACCGACGCGACTCAGAACTCAAGTGAGCTAATTAGCAAAGTCCCAACATGCCATTTGCGGAACGCTTACAACTTATTGACACCTTTTCACTTGTCATTCATCATGTCAACCTTTAGACGCACACTGCTGGGCATAGTTTTCCCCCAAGGGGGCTTCAGCTGTGATAGTCATGCTCAACCGATGCATGTTGGCGATCGCAGTAGGTGTAACGGTACTCAGACGGACGCTGCGGCCCATCCTCTGGTGAATATCTCTGTCGCCTTCTACGACACCTACGGGTAGAAATGTGGTGGTGCTATTCGCGGCTGGCACCACACAGTTTGTCATTAGGTGGTTGTTATTAGAAAGAATCAGTGCAAAATGTGTTTACCCGTAACCTGCTGATGTCAACACCACTCTTCTGGCAATGGTAGATGAGGTAGCCTAGCGAGAGGCCGAAGGCGCAGCTGGCAATGTTGGTGTGGCCTCGTCTGTACGTGTTGTTGAACGTAGGCTCGTTCATGAACATGTTATGGATTGCTCTGCAGATAAAAACAAAGTTGAAGAAGAACTTATATATCATGAAATAAATGGTAATGGGACTCTTTGTGATAGCTTCATTTAAAACCTTTTGTACCTTATTTTATCCGATAAATTTTAATTTGATTTTTAACAAAAACCTTTTTTTTTCATTCTTCATTAAATTAAAAAAAAATTTTATTTACTTCATAGTTTTTTAATATTTACTTTTCAATGCCTACGCAAATCACCGATTAATGAAGATATCTCGGACGATACAGTCTAGCTCTGAAGGCTAATTCAGGTAATTTCATGACGCACCGATGAAGTAAGTTCAAGTTTGAATGATAAACGGTATTCCTGTAATCTTTGAACTGCGCGTAAGCTACGCGTGAACTGCACGTCAACTGTACGACCACCAAACTCTACCAAACTTACTTATGGTGTAGCCACATGAGAGAAAAAAATACTACTCACTAAATAATCGAATAGAATCGTTTACACTACAATGAATATGACGTTATTATAATATTAAAATAATATCCCAGTACAGACTTTAGTGCTTTTTCTTACGTCAAACGAATGGTAGAATATCGATCATGTTGCGTTCCGAAGCACGCACCCAAGACGCTCAACAGTAGAATGCCGTTATTGCACTCGCGTGACGCGAACTTGGCGCGAGCGTTTCTGACAGCGGTAGAGAATACGAATAGCATTATTTTGATCAAAACTTAACTGCAACTGCACTGCAACAGCACTTCTTTAGTTACGTGAATTAGCCCACTGGTGTCTTAAACATATTTATTGACAACGTTTTATACATTCCCAAATAGCCAAATCGTATGAGAAGTTTTTGAGAAAATCCCGAACATGCAATCATATTTACATACTGGTCAAAGAGAAAACCACCTTTTTTGAAGTCGGTTAAAAGTACTGTTCGTTCATCAACTTTAAAGTGGATTACACTGTAACTTACTCAGGCGATACTATCAAAGAGCCATCCAAGTTTTGGAAGTAGGTGTGAATACCAGGGACAATAGACCCGAGCACAAGCAATATCGGCAGACATATCTTTATGGAGCGTGGAGTTCTGCAGACCAGGTAGACTATCACGCCGAGACAAAACAGCTGGGTATCGGCTGCTATGTACCTGGAAAAGATATGTTTTAAAAGCAAAACCAGCAAAAAAGAAACGCGTTTCTAGCATTGAGTTATATGTACTACGTACTAGAGAAGCTCTCAAACAAAAGGTGTCGCGCAGCTTGATGACAGCGGGGCACGCGCGGTGCAAGCGGGGGGGTGTTATGTCTAAGTGAGTTGGAGTGCGCGCACTCTAACTCGTGTTACAAACTATCGAGTTGAGGCGTCTTCTCTAGTACGTAGTACATATTATAACTCAATGGTTTCTAGTATGGGGACGCCTTTTTATTTTATAAGTTGCTATAGCGACCATAGAAAACGATAAATTTAAAATTATAATTAAAAAAACAGACATATAACAGACGGACCGACGGGCGGACAGACAGACAGATATTTATTTATTTATTTATAGTTAATTGCCCACGACTTTGTTAGCGTGAATTTTTTTTACAAATTTACAAATAAATTTTACCTCTTATTACGCTACATCCGTTTGAATTTTCTCAAGGACCTTTAATATTTTTTAACAATGCAATATAGCCTATAGCATTCAGGGATAACGTAGCTTCTTATTGGTGAAAGAATTTTTAAAATCGGATGAGTAGTTTCGGAGATTACCCCCTACATACAAACTTACAAACATACAAAGTTACAAATATATAACCTTACAAAAAAAAATTACCTCTTTATAATATTAGTATAGATTAAAACGGCACAGGTCCAATTACATTAATTAACAGAATAATAAATAAATTAATAAATTAATAATCAATTAATCATTATTTATTTATTTATTATCTATTATTATTATTTTTTGTTTTTTTTCATTATTTATTTTTATTATTATTATATTTTTTTTATCATTTTTCATTAATTATTAGATATAATAATATAGACAGCGGAGTCCTAGTAATAGGTAACCCTATTTGGAACCCTTAAAAGTAATGTTATAAAATAGATATAGTCAAAGTCAAATCATTTAATTCAATTAGACCATCAAAAGGCACTTTTGAACGTCATAATAAAAAAATATAAAGTTGGTTCTAGTTCAAGTTCTTTTTTTATTGATAGTGTATACCTCAAAGTTGATTACATATAAATTACATGAAAATATTCCACGGGTGGAAAACTAAGGGATGGCTGAAATTTTTTGGTGTCACTGTTTCGTAATTAATTTGTGTGATAAGAAATAGGCAATTAACAGCGCAAATTTTTTTTTTACAAAAATGATTTTGAAGGCCGTTGCCTTCAAGAACGAAAAAGTAAAAAAAAATAACTTTAAATTCGCAAGTCGGTGGCAATACATAACAACACATAAAACCCAAGACGACTTGCGAATTGAAAGTTATTTTTTAGTTTGTCTTTTTTGTATAAAAGTTTTGTTTAAGCTTTTGTTTGTATTGGACTATTGGTAAAAATGTTACATTACATCCACAGGGTCCAGAAAATGCTCAGGTCTATATTGAAGCAGATGAGTATACTGTATATAATGTATTTATAGTACTTACCATGTATGCTGCATACACAGAGACTCGTCATTGTAGTTGTTAATGTACAACAAGTTCATCCACCAGTTCTGTCTGCAGTCTGCCACTTCCCTATCAATGAGCTCCTGCAAACGATAAACTTACTTACAATGATATATTATACACAATATTGGCAATATTAAAGCAAGGCAATTGCCAGTTGTTTTTACCTATGTATCATAATTATATTAAAAAAACTATAAAAAGACAAAGGCACATTTAGACTAACAAACTGAATATAAAATGATCTATTTGTAACAAAACAGCAAATTAATATAAACATCCTATTTTTATATAAATGAATGTATAACTGACCTGCCACAAAGGACCTGCGGTGAGGAAGCGGGACCAGGTGATGGTCAGAGCTAGTACAACAGCATAGGGTGGACTTAATCTGTGGATATAGAATAATACGTTTGACAGAGTATCACAAATGGCGGAAGCTAGCAACGCATGAAAAAGTAAACATATTATAAATGTACATATACCTAAACGCATTATATTTCTTGTTAAGTCTGTACAGAGGACAGGCTTGAGGCCATCAAGCTACTAATCTGTCAAAGTTCTTTAATATTTTTTTTGTTCATAAAAATGTTGCTCCACACTAGGAATTTGTCCTGTGTCGTTGGTGCGTTTACAAACATATAAACTCACATACACAAACAGCCAGATCCGGAACAACTATCTGCAGGCCATACAAATATTTGTTAAGTGCGGGGATCGAACCCGCGACACTCGGCGCAGCAGTCAATCGCTCAACCACTGCGCCAACCGTGCCGTCAAGGGACAAGTTTATGCTAGTAAGTATGCATGCAAATAGTGGGCTGGCTAAAGCATTTCGGAAGAGGGGGGGTAACACTTTTAATTTTTCGCTTTTTAGTATTGCCTTAACATCCAAATCCATTCAGAAACGGCGACACACTTAAAAGAGATTGTAAGTGCTCCAAAGATTAAAGAAACTAAATCGTCACCAGTAAAATTGATATGGGACCATTTCGGACCCCTTTCAACGGTCTATAAGTATATGACAGAGTTATGTCCGAACATACATAAAAAAAATATAATAACCATCCGAATTGATAACCTCCTCCATTTTGAAGTCGGTTAAAAAGGTTTTTCAATATAGAAACAGACAAATAAAAAACATTATTTGTGTGCCCCACGGCTGCACCAAACTGGCCCAGCACGCGTAGAATGACACCGCTATGTCTACGGAAGAATAGACATACTGACAGGAAGAATAGACAAACTGTACTGACTTGTCTATTCTTGCTGTCAGTATGTTTATTCTTCCGTAGACATATCGTGGTCATGCTACGCGTGCTGTTCAGCATTAATGCCAGACCACTTGTGCCTGACGCTTGTAAACCAGCTTTATTATGATATTTACGTGGATAAATAAATAAAAGAGGGACTGAGTTTTTTTTTTCTTTTCGATATGGCACCTCGCAGTTTAACCTAGAGGTTGTTGGCTGCTTAATCGGACAATCCTGAGGTGCCTTGAAAAGTGATTTTTAGGGCCTCCAGCCAGGGCAAAAACTTATAAACTAAGTGACTACGCTAAGGGCACCCCCTGCGGGGTACGAGCCTCGGCTTAGGGCGTCACTGCGGGAGGGCAGCAAAGGGACAAGCTGGATCGGGAGGGACTGAGTTTGAGAAATAAGGTTATACTTGCTCGAGATCTAACTTAGGTCCCTTTAGCAGGTGAACTTGTGACCTAGACTCCAGAAGACCAACGACGCAGTACGAGATAGTGATTGCGAAGTGACAACCACAAATCAATTGTCCTACTTTTCCGCTTTGCTGTCAAAACGTGTTTCCTCCACAGATTGAGAATGGCAATTTATACTTATGACGTCACTTGTAGGAACTTGATTTCAAAGCAACTAACAATCAAAGAACAATGGCAAGTTTCCATATTACATTTTACAACACACACATGCACACACACACACACACACACACATTCTCACACATTTTTTTATTACCTGACATCGAAACAACGAACAGTACCTAAATTGAAAATTATTCGAGTATTTAGGGCTAAAATTAAGTGTTTCAATAATAAAAAAAATATATATATTTATGTCAGGCAAGTTAACAGAGCTCACATACCATACCATTTTTTTATGAGCTATAATCTATGGGAGATTACAGCTCATAGAAAAAAGGGAAAACAAAAAAAAATAAAAAAGGCAATTCTATCTTGAAATCATTAGATAGTGGTGAAATTTACCCAATTATGTTAATAGTGAATATTTTCGGGTTCCGGAATGAATAAACTTCATGAATTAACAATTTTTAGGGTTCCGTACCTCAAAAGGGAAAAAACGGAACCGTTGTATCCCGTATAAACGGATCAGTTTTGTTGTCCGTCTGTCTGTCCGTCCGTCTGGCAGCCAAGACCCTTATTATCTCGGGAACGCGTGTACGTGTCGAGTTAAAATTAAAACCATAAACTTAAGTCTACAGTCCTTTGAAGCTGTGAAAAATACTTCGAACTTCTAAGTTAACATAAAAAAACGATACGACCGTTTATGCCGCAAGAAACGTATATATCGACACTCTCGAGGGAATCAAAATTTATAGGTTTTTTTCCGTTGACCTAGAACTATGAAATTCAGCAAGTAATATCGTCTTAAACTACAAGCACAGGGAAAAATCTGAAAACTGTACATATTTGTACGGAACCCTCGGTAGGCGATTAGAATCGCACTTGTTCGGTTTTATAAATGTGCATGACGTTCACGTGAATTAACAGTTTTAATTTTTTCATCTTTACCTCAACCACCTAAAAATGATGAGTTTCGGCAGCATCGTCCATGAGACCCTTTGCTTTTCAGCCTGCAGCAAAGACAAGTAGATCAGCAGGAAACCGGACATCACGAGGAACGTCTGCATTATTATCATTCCACTAAAAATTATTTTCAGTGACTCAAATTTATACATCTGAAAAAAAAACGAAATGATAAAATTATTCATATTACCTATATATTTACAATAATATTCGTAAATAAGTTTAAAAAAATCTTTAATTTCAATTCCAAAGTGCATATAACATACATGGTTTGGAGATCACCTTTTAAGCAAGTAGTTGCTTGTGTTAGGAGACTTCAGAAAAAGTTTAAGAACGTAAAGATTACACTTATAATAAAGATCATGAAAGTCAGTTATAGGGGAGACCAGGTTTAAAAGTAACAGGGGATGAACGTAACAAATGCGTTTCTGAACAAATTATTTTAGCTGCACTGATGGTTGTATCACCGAAGTGTGTCATTTTGAACTCACGGTGCTGTACTGTTAGGTTATGGACGTAGCGAGGTGGTGCCACGAAAATACCTCCAAAGTAAGTCTGGACCGTTTTTTTCAACAGTGTTTGTTTTTATACGCTTTTTATTAGTTTCACCTGTATGTTTGTGTGTTTGTATGTTTGTATGTTTGTTTGTAACCGACTTCTTTGGGCGCGATTTTGACCCACTTTAAACGGCCAGATTTCGTTCAAACTTTGTAGATTTATCGAGGACCTATGACAATACACTAATTTGATAAAATTATAAAAAAAACAAAAAAAAAACAAAAAAAAAAAACAAGTCGTTCAAAATTAGTTGCCGAAAAAACAGCTAGCATAAACAGCAGCTATATACTAGGAAGGTACTGCACAAGCGCCCCTGGTAGAATAAATGTACATAATATTTATAGATATAGTTATAACCAAACTAAAAAGTAAAAAATAAATAATAGTTTAAAAAAACTAAAAACACGCTTTTTATAGTAAACCAAACTAAAAAATAGAAAATAAATTTTAATAAATTATTTTATTTTAAAAAAAGCGTGGGGTGCATGGTGCCAATAGTTATAAATATTTGATTGACAGATATGACTAGAGTGATTATCATTTTGATAATATCTTAAAAAACACCCCACGCTTTATTTAAAATAAAATAATTTTTTAAAATTTATTTTCTATTTTTTAGTTTGGTTTACTATAAAAAGCGTGTTTTTAGTTTTTTTAAACTATTATTTTAATTATGGTAGGCTCATGTTTTAAGTGTCAGTTTAACTATTCGTCTTTCTATTTTGGCGTTTAAAACGGTAGCTCTCTAATGGGTTTCTAAGTTAAAGGCATGTGTTTGTCATATTCGGGAAAATTTAAAGTTAGGGATGAAAGTAAACGAACGACCAGTATAGGTTTACTTACTGAAGCAATAATGGATTTGCCTGTAGAAGAAGTACTGCTTAGAAAAGTGCCATTTCGAGACGCTGCGAATTCATATCAGCTGTGTCATGCAACTTTATATAGATAGATATGTGCAAAATAAGAAAAACTGCTAAAAGACATCGCTGATAATTTTCATATTTCATCATCCACCTCTTCAGCTAGTCATCAGGACGTCACGTCTATGAAGACCAGCCCCTAACAAAGGCAAGACTCTGGAAAAGTAATGGAGAGGGAAGAAAAGACAGAAAAACAGCAATAATGACTGTTTAGAGGTTTGAGGAACAAAGTGGAAAGTTCCTCATCCTCCGTAGAAAAGGGAGGATCCTCCGACTCGGGGATCCACTCCCCTCCGAGACCGGCGGTCGATACTCGAAGCACGATGAGTCGTCCGTACATCTTGTGATGGTTGCCGGGCCAATGGAGGGTTCCAGTGAGTCGGAACCAGATGCTGCATAGTTCACGGTGAATCGGAACTGTCTGCGATTGTAGCGACATCTATCGCACATGAATCAAAACTACAACCGACGTTTCCTAGATCGCGCAAGCAGAGTTATCCGCGACATTAGGATATATACAAAATCCCGACTTCAACCGTCGGGCAGTAGCCCACCAGACACAACACCCGTCTGGTCGGAGGATCCTCCCTTTTCAAAAGAGGATGAGGAACTTTACACTCTGTTCCTCATACCTCTGATACCCCAGTGAGTCAGGGTGCAGTGTTGCGTAATGGCTGGCTGCTGCGTCGACCAGGAGTGGAGTGCGTCTCTGCTTGCTGACCGGCCGAGGTGCAGCGTGATGTGCCAAGGCTGCTGATGAGGCTGAGGGTGATGACCAGGTATGCGCATACGCTGCATGCTGGTGATCAGGATATCCGTAGAAACCGTGGATGCTGGCTGGCTGTGTGGTTCGTCGCTCGAGAGCTTGAGGAAGTGACGTCTTTATGAAATAGCTGCATGAAGGCTCCGTTGACCTTCATGTGCGGCGTCACCAGTTTAGAGGTATGAGGAACAGAGTGTAAAGTTCCTTATCCTCCGTAGAAAAGGGAGGATCCACTGACCAGACGGGTGTTATGTCTGGTGGGCTACTGCCCGACTGTTGTAGTCGGGATTTTGTATATATGCTAATGTTGAGAACTCTGCTTGCACAATCTAGGAATAGTCAGTTAGTAGTACGTAGCATGTGCGATAGATGTCGCTACAACTGATACAACAAACAATCTTACAATTCAAAGACAAGAAAAAAGAAAACTTGGAGTCAAAGAAGTTAGAAACCCATTTTACATATATAGAGAGACAAAAAAGCAAGGGCTCTAAAACTATAGAAGAACATTATATTTCCTAGAAATGTTTTTTTTTATTATTATTGTGTTATTAATGAAAAACCTAAAAGAATGATTTTAATATAAAAATGTTGATTACGAAAGTAACTTTGTTTTTATTTACAATGTTACAACACTCCCCTTACGCTGTTTCAACTACCCTAGGGTTGGTTGTAACAGCGTAAGGGGATAGTGTGGGGATGTTTGTAATAAATATCACTTTTTATATTTTGTCGTTATTCTCAAAATCCGTAATATCTATTACAACCAAGCTGGTGTCAAAAGATAGCTGAAAGACCAATGTATTACGTGTACTAGTTAGAATTTAGTTATTTTAAAAGCTCTATGAGATATTACGAGATAATCACAAATTGTTACGTTCATCCCTGGTCTCCCCTATGCGGGGATATTTAACACGTAACATTTTTTTTTCTGAAATAAAGTCAAAATTCAAAAAAATTCAAAATTACTTTATTAATTTTAACAAGTTTGTACTGTATAACAAGTGTTTGAAGCATCCTTTTAGGCAAGAAATACCTGTATTAGGACACTTCCCTCTTCCATAACGTAAAATTGAACATGTACATATACAAAGCTAATTCTAGTTTCTGTTCTTAGATTATAATTTTATGAAATAACAATTAAGAATAAAATGAATAATGAATGAAAAACAAAAATGGATGAATGGAAAAGGCAGAAAATATGATACATAATTATATGTTTGTGGGTGTAGTGTGTAAAGTACTTAGTGTATGTGTAGAGTATGTATGGTGTGTGTGCAGGGTGTGTGAGTGTCAGTGTTAGGAATGTGGGTATATGTGTTGTATCTGTTCTAGTCCAAGTTAGTATGTAAATAAATCATGTGGTGTATTGTAGTAGGGCCTCCGTATCTTCATAACTGAATGGTTTTAGCCAATCAATAACAAGTTTCTTGCATTCAAAATAAGTTTTTGTGTATACGTATATATTTTTGTTTACTAAGTTATATAGTTGAGAAGATCTTTTGTCATATTGCCTGCTATAAAATTTCGTTTTTGATCGAGGAACCTGCGCTATGTAGTATTTTTTTCTTCTTGAAAGTATGTTGATATCAAAGGGCAGCTCTTTGTGTTTTTTCAAGACAGTTTGAACTATATAAAGTTTACGCACCGACAGCAAACCGCTCAACTGATATAATTTATCAGTGGGGTATCTGCTTTTCTTGAAAAACATTATTTTAATCAGTGCACGTTGCACTCGTTCTAAATGCAAAAATTGGGATTTAGCTGCACCTCCCCAAATAGGGATGCAGTACACTAAGACAGACTGCACTAATGCAACATATACCTCGTTTAATAGGTTTCTAGTTGGATTTCTAGTACTGGTTACATTTATGGGAACAATATGCCTCAGAGTTTTAAATATCCAACCTAGCTTCCTAACTCTGTTTGAGACCTGCTCAAGTTGAGGGTACCAGGATAACCTTTGATCAAGAATAACCCCTAGATACTTGGTTTGTGAGACTTTTTCAATAGCAGGGCATGAGCAATTTCTATTATTTGTATCTCCGCATACATGAACCTTGATAGAGAAATCCTTTTCTGGCTGTTTGCGATTGCAGATGCTAAAACATATATAATTAGTCTTAGATGTATTAAGTGTAAGCAGATTATCATTCAGCCATTCTGCAATTTGGGCCATACCAGATGAAGCACTCCTCTCAACATCCGTCCATGACCTTCCAGAAAAAACAACAGCGGTGTCGTCAGCATATGAATATACTTTCGCGTTATAAAGATTCATGTTACAGAGGTCATTGATATATGCTAAGAAAAGCGTAGGGCCTAGAACACTACCTTGCGGTACGCCATATAACACTTCTGCATCATCACTAACATATTGCCCAAGCCTAACTCTTTGTTTTCTATTATACAGGTAATCTTTGATAAGTTTTAGAGGTGTGCCTCTTATTCCGATCTTTTCAAGTTTGGTGACCAGGATGGGTACAGAGACGGTGTCAAACGCTTTTTTCAGGTCCAGGAAGATAGTTGCACATTTACTTCCTTTGTCAAGTCGATCAGCAACAAGTGCGCTTAAAGCGGAAACTGCATCTTCGGTAGATATGCCTTGTCTAAAGCCAAATTGTGTCGGGGAAAGTATTTGAAATTTATTAAGAAAATTAAGAAGCCTAACATTAATTAGTTTTTCGACTATTTTAGATATGGCTGGAAGGACTGATATTGGCCTGTAATTGCTGACATCGTCTCTGTCTCCACCCTTGTAAACCGGCGTGATAATGGATTGCTTTAAAGGGGCTGGAAAAGTGCCGTCTCTAAAACAAAGATTTACAAGATGGGCGATAACAGGAACCACGGCCTTGCTTACGTACTTCAAGAATCTTGTTGAGATATTATCCCAACCAGCAGCACTATTCGATTTTAGGCTCATCAAAACTCTGTCGACTTCGTGGGAGTCCGTGTCTAGGAGCACAAAAGTATTAGTTTGTGACATTTCACTAGAGGAATAATTAGTTGGGGCTTTATTTACACTAGACTGAATTTTTTTGGCCAGTTCTTCACCAATATTCACAAAATAGTTGTTTATAAAATTCGCCGATTCGATGGGGGTAGATTTTATATTTATTAGTTCCGTATTTTCGGTTTTAGATTTGTTAGTGTACGTTAAGCTTTTAATATTTTTCCAGAGTAATTTATTATTTGTGGTTGAGTTAGCAAGCAATTCTCTGTCATATTTTCTTTTAATTTTTTTTAATAACCTATTGCAATGATTCCTATATCGAGTGTATGTTATTTTTGTGACTTCGTTGTATGGGTCAGTTTTATATTTTTTCTGAAGTTTATTCCGGTTTTTTATGCAACGTAGTAGGCCGGGGGTAATCCAGGGCTTAATAATACGTTTACTGTTTGGGATGTTTACTGTGGTAGTGTTTTGATTAATTGAATCAGTGAGTTTATTAATGAGTAATTCAATCAGTTGGTTAGGGTCGTTACAAAATAGTAAATCTGCAAGGTTTTGTTCTTGTATTTGTTTTAAAGCTTGTTCGTAGTTAATACTAGTGGTAAAGGGGTTTGCAATTTGAGTCGTTTTTTGCTTTCGCAAAGACATGAGAGTTGTGTAGTGATCAGTAATAGAAGTATGTAGAATAGCAATAAATGCCGACACCTTCTTCTTATCAATTTTTAACATGAAGTGGTCAAGGCAGTTCCTATCCCTGGTGGGTAATGTATGTCCAGGAAGTATACCATACAAAGATAACATATTTAGATAATTTACCCTGTTTTTACATTCTTGAGACGACTCTGTGTCCTTTGGTATAATATTAATATTTATATCCCCCGTTATTATTAAGTTTTTTTGTGATGTTAGTGTATCAAGATGCGTACTGAGCGAGTCAATAAAACTGTCGGTGTTATAGTTTGAGGGAGAGCGATATATACCCAGGATGCAATTATTTAATATATCCAGTTGAAGACAGGATGCCTGAGCTAACTTTATTTCCTTTACTTTCGGTTTTAGAGTGTTTTTTACATAGGCGATTACTCCATCGTTTTGGTTTAGTTTTCGAGTAGTAGCAAAAGATTGATAATTAATGAGTTGAGGAATCGGTTTGCTATCGCTTAGTCTACATTCTGTTAGTATAAGTATGTCAGTTTCAAATTTAAAAGTGGGCAATAGTAGTGCAAAGTCATCGAAATTGCAATAAACGCTTCTAATGTTTTGGGAAATTATTGTCAAGTCATGTTTATTTATTGTAATATGATTAGAGATTTCACAGCAGTTACATTCAATAGTGCGGGCAATTTCAATATTGTCGATTTCATTAAGGGTGTGTAAGGTGTCACCCATAATATAATATGACTGTGGTAGAATATACGTCAATGTCTAAAATTATGTAAATAATAATAATATGATGCAGTAATAATATGGGAATACGTAGGTTAGAAGTAGTTTTGCAGCTGGAGGGCAGTTGTATTAAAGTTATTTTGATGTATGTAAGAGTGTTATGATTTAACATTTGTGTGTGTGTGTGTGATTTGCGTGTATGAAATTCAGATAATGTTGTTGTGTGTATTACAAGATAGCTTATTAGAGTATCCATAAGAAAATAATTAAATGACAAAAATATTACCAAACAAACTATAACAAAATAATAATAAAGAGCAGGCTCATTTTCAGGTAAAAGTTTCCTTACGGTCAGGTATCGTGTAAACATGGGGTTGCGACCTGATAGTCATTTTATTGCTAAAAGCTGGTGCACCTGTTCTTCACTTCTAATAGTGATTGTTGGGGACTGCTCATCCTTTTTTATATAAACTTTGCCGTATGCGGTCCAGCAGAACTTGTATGCCCCGGATTTAGTTAAATCCCGAGCAAGGAAGTGTAGGCGGGATCCCCTGGGAGTCAGGTGTTCCGATAAAAATATAGGGGTGTCTTCCTGTGTTTTAAACCCTAAGTGCTTGCAGCATAGCTTTGACTTATGTTTTAAGTTGAAAGCCTTTCCCATTTTAAATATTTCAGCCTTCAAAAGTGTGGAAGCAGTTTCAACAATAATCGGCGAGTTTTGTATTTCCGTGTTTTTTCCCCGTACTCTATAGATGTCTTTTATATCATATTTGGAGATGACACAGTTGAGGTTTTGGGAGAGGCACATAGCCATGTCTATGAGGTCTTCTTTTGATTCATTACTTTTCTTTGGTACGTTCTTAATAACAAAATTTGTTTTACGACATCCTAATTGTAGTTCCTCAAGTTTGGTCTCAAGCAATGTAATGTATTTCCTGTCTTCCTTGGTTTGGTTTTCTAGCTTATCAATTTTTTTTTGAAGTTCCTCATTCTGCGTCGTAACGTAGGAAATTGAGTTTTCTATTTTTATGTTGCTTTTCTGGATATCCTTCAGGGTAGAATTAATTTTTTGAATTTCATTTTCTTGTTTACATGTAAAAAGTGCCATCATTTCCTTCATCTCCTTTTTAAATTCATCTAGCTGTTCACAGATTGAGGTATCTTCCCGGCTTCTTTTTATGCGTTGAAATACGTAATTAGATGGCGTCTTGCACTCGTTTTCCAGCACATTAATCTCAGTGTCAGATACAGATTTATTCATCGATGAGTTCATGGTTATACTAGGATACCAGAAATGTTTAGAGGTATAGTAACGACAAAAAATAAAGATATAGATAAGCCAGTTATGCGAATACGTATAACGTGTGATATTGGAGAGTCGGCAAAGTGTTACTATGTTTACTCCTTATCGGCTATCTGCTGCTGAAAGTTTCATCAACATCGGGCCTGCTGTTTCGGAGATTAACCGGAACAAACAGACAGACTAACATTTAAAATAATGTTCTATTTTATTGGAACTGTGTAACCATTTTAATGAAATTAGTGAAAAGCTATTATTGTGACATTAGCAACAGACATTATAATTTTATTTATTTGTATAATTATGTAGATGTATAGATATAATGTGAAATTGTTAGAACATACGCATACGCTCACGCTGCATCCATTAGTTGACACCGATATTATTCGGTTGAGCCAAACCGCCCATTGTAGGTGTAATTCTAATGCTACCACTCCACATGGCGTATTTGTGCAAATATTTGCCTTACTTGCATAATACAAAATAGACTTTATTTCAATAACTATAGGGTATACTTTGTATTATCCAAGTAAGGCGAATATTTGTACAAATACGCCATGTGAAGTGCCGGCATAACAATTTCACATTAAATCTACACATCTACATAATTATACAAATAAGTAAATTTACATTTTGCGAATTGGACATTTTGCGCCTAAACGGATATTATGTTTCTCAGCAAGGCTACCTATATTTAGAAAATAAATTGTTACTATTTTAAGTGATCAGTACCCTAATACTTATGTAATGTTTTACTTTTATTCTGTTTATTTTTATATTGTTCTTCCTAACAACTAGTACATCTGTTTGGTAATATGTGGATAACGTTGTGAGTAGTGTATTTGTTACCTTTATTATTAAGGTCTCTATGTGTACTTATTATTAGGCTGTTTGTTGTCCCTAAGTAAATAGATAAATAAATATTACTTTATGGATGTGAATAAGTTTTTTTTACCCACCGCTTCCAAATATTCTGGATTATCAATATACACCACACAAGCGAGTAGGGAGTGCGCCATGATTACGAAACATATCGATATTACTCTGAAAAAAAAGTCATTAATATTAAAATGGGTGAACTAGGGGTAAATTTCGGTGCTTATTTTTAAAATCAGCTGTCCCATACCCAACAGACATTTTGCAGCAATATACAGTTCAGTATCTGATTGTAAATGGTAATATAAAACTTACACGCGACAGCAACAAAAATGTATTTAGACAATCAACATAAGGGTGCTACCAGACCAAATATAATAGATTAGTCGAGGTTGATCGATAGTTTCTACCAGACCGATCGATCGATTGTCGATCGACGATCGATCGATGGTAGAATCAATGGATTAGTTGACGTCGACCGAGCTGTTTGATTATTATTAGTGATGGATTATAACCGGACTTAATCGTTCAACGTCGACCGATGCCATCGACCGGTGATCGATCGATTAGTTAGTCCAAAGGTATCCGTCGATCAGCCAAAGCTACCACACCAATCGATCAATGTTGATCGATGTCGACCGATGGCATCGATCGATTGGTGTAGTAATACCCTAACTCTCCAAGTTAGAATAATCCGTAAATATAAGTACCTATTCTAATTAGAGGCATGATCAAGTGGCTAGTCAAAGACATTTATTTCAATTAAACCATTTACAGTCACTTTTGAACTGTCATGGAGTGAGTTAGTTAGTCAGAAAGTTGAAGGTAGGTCTCTATAGAGAAGAACGAGGAAGAAACTCCACAAACACACCATTTTCAATCAGGTTTTTACAAAATTCATGTTATATGCATTACAGTTGTATTTATACAGTCGTAAGAACAATCGGCTACAACTACTTCAGAATTGAAGAAAAAGATAATATTACCTGACTCCATGGATCGACTTCAATCTTTTCATCCGAGGGTCCTGATCCTCTGCAGAAGGTGCCGTCAGCTTCCTCCAATTTAAGCGTATTGCGAAACATAGCAAGAACCTAGAAACTGTCATTAAAATTTAAATATAGCTTTTTTTGGCCATTGGCAAAAATTAACGGCAAAAGGATTTTAATTTATTGAATTACTTAACGATAAATGGATTTCCGTTTGAATAATTTAAGAACAACTTTATTCAAACTCTTTATTTGTATAATTTATTGATTACGTCAATCTATCAAGTGTGCTAATTCAACACAATTAAAACCCATATAATTTTATGTTGTTATTAAATTCATATGGTATATATAATGGTTTATATTCATTAAAAATATATTCAAATTTTTGGTACAAATTTTTAAATAAATAAATAAACAGCATTATTAAAGAAATAGATTAAAAATGGCGGCCAAACAAAAACGCATATCATGCCATTACACTCGCGCAATATAACGAGCAAGTGAGAGAAGATGTGAACGCTAGGTACCATTTTAAATTCTTATTCAAAATCAATATTTTAATTTATAAAAAACTTTATCAAAAATAGGTACCTACTTACCTATATATTTGGTATAACTATAAAACCAAAAGCTAATTTTAGAAATTGAGTAATTTATTTTATACTAGCTTTTGCCTCGACTAAGCCCGCGTGCATGTCGCGGACGAAAATGCGGATTAAGAGGATTGTGTGGTGCCAGGGGCGTGCACAGGGTTTTGAGACAGGGTAGGCAGAAATTTTTAAAAGCTTACTTACCAAACAAAAACACCTGCCTACTGTTTGTTTGTTTTGGTTCGTCGCTATTTTTATCACTAAAAGAGTTTTGAATACGCATCATTTAAAAATTTCTGTACACACATACCTATTATCACCCATCTTTCACCTATTATCAACGTTAAAATCGTAAATATAGATACCAGAATAAAATTATATCACAAAACCACACCAACCATAACAACAATGGCCGCTCATAACTTACGTAAAAATAAAAAAAATAATACTATAAAAACTAATAGTGCTTCATTTAGCGCTAATATAACCAAAAGATGCTACTTTTTAAAAAATAGTCGCAGATCCTTGTGTAGCCAACTTCGGTTTTAAGACCCCGCAATTGGCTATTTGAAACCACCAATCAATTGACCACCAATCAAAACGAGATTCCTCCATAGATTTTTTTATGACGCGGCCTGTGACGTCACTTTTTTACCAATTCAATTGACTAACTATTCAATGATTTCAAAGCAACTTAAAATCGAATTTTACAGTGAATTGAAAATTAATCGGGTTTTCCGGGCTAAAATAAAGTGTAATAAAAGATATGTTGTATTTTGGAATAATTCCAAAATACTTTAATGGTTAATGGTGTCAACAACCCAATTGTCGAAAGTGTAACTAAAAGTTAAAAAAGGCAATGTCTACTTTTGACGTTTGTGTGCGTTATTTGTCTCAATGTGTGCCAAGTATTTATAGAAAAATCATACCATTGTAGTCACGTAAATACGTGTCTGTCACGACGCACACATATAATCATCCAGAGACTTTGACTTTGTGCCTTTCCGTTGGCTGGTGCGGCGCTGGTGCAGCGCGAAGCGATTATGGTCGAAATGCGCGAAGGTATCAATGAGACTTCATGATTCCACCGTTACTCGATAGGTGGAGCTGATTTAAGATTTTCTATTTTTCGTTTTTGGTATAATGATGGTAATTACTCGTGCATAAAATATTTGTTATCAAAAAAAAATAGTAGTACTATTTTATTTCGATAGTAGTAAGTATTTTGTAAGGTAGGCAATGACTATTTGCCTGTATGAACCGCACGCCACTGTGTGGTGCCGATACGCGGCGAGAGTAGGTATTTCCAAAAATGCTATCTGTTTCATACCGCTCGCTCTGCCTCCCCCCGGGTGAACAATACAAAGACAATATGGCCCCGCCCCCCGACCCGTATCGTGCGCGCAATTACCTACATTTCCTTTTTTAAATATGGTTTTGGGCGATAACGTTTTTTTCCCCTTAACCTTCACAAAATGAGACAATTTTGGTCTCATTAGATTCAGTACACCTTAATCTAGGTCTGTGTTTTTTAAGTAATTCAGTATAGATTTATTTAAAAAAATAAAAATGCTCGTGTAAGTTTTTAATTAATAAACGTAGATATTTACTTCTATCATACGCAATATTTCTTTAAAATACAAACGTACAGACTAGTTTTTCTTTATATCTACAACATTTCCAAAAGTTATGAAAATTGGATTAAGTTTACGGGGAATAAAACGTTATCGCTTTTTGAATGAAAATAATTACAGCCTCACAAAAGTAGCATAATGTTCTTCCAGGGTTCAAACTTTTTTCATACCAAATTTCATCAAAATCGGTTCAGCCATTTCATCGTGAAAGCATAACAGACTGACAATAGTTACTTTCGCATTTAAAACATTAGTATAGATATGGAAGTATGGATTGCACTAACTTAGTACCTGTACAATAATTGTATACTTACCACCGCCTCTTTTATCTCCACACAATGGTTCGTATATTGTTCCGACAAGGTTTGCTAACACTATTAGACCACAAATTACGGCGACAACAATATCCAAGGCATCTGGCTGCATGTCTTTAAGGGGTTGGTTGCAGAAGTACAAGTCTGTTATTTTCGTCTTCAATTGGTATTTGTTGTAGATGGACTCATTGAGGCATGCCTCAAGAACCGTTCTGAGTTCCAGACCAGGTATATTGAACTTTGTACATGACTGCGTCACACAAAGACCTCGACGTATTTTCGTATAGTTGAAATGTGTTGTATTGTGGGCTGAATATTCCTGGAATCAAAAATGGAATTTATAATCGCTATTGAGTACTGAAGAAGTAATTGTTTACGACTTCCACGCGAACGAAGTCGCGGGCAAAAGCTATCAAAAAGATAATTTAATTTATTTTAATCCCACCAACTTCCGAAAGTAAAGTAATGTGTGTTCTGTGCTAAAGTTATTTACCACTTTTTGGTATTTGAAGGCGGTTTTCTTTTTTTTGAGAAAACTTTTTATTTTTTGTATATTTGTTACGCGATTTCTCCGGCAAATGTGAATCGATTTTGTAAATTCTTTTTCTTATGGATAGGGTATGCCTCAGGGGTGGTCCCATATAAATTTTATCGAAATTGATTCAGCACTTTTTTTTTAAATCAACAAAATCTACATAGAAGACATTTTATAATTTCTTCAATCTTTGGAGTACCTCTGATTTAGATGATAAGAAGGTACTAAAAAGTGATAAATAAAAAGCTTTTTGACAAAAAAGACAACTATCTTCAAAATCTAAAAAGTGATAAATAACTTTAGCACAGTACACACATGATTTGGAAGTCGGTGGCAATTAAATACAACAAACAGAACAAAGCCACCGACTTCCAAATCTAAAGTCATGTGTAATAATGGCGCCACGTGTCTTTCGAATCATGATTAAAAAAAAGCTTTTTTACAAAAAAGACAACCCTTTTTCATAACTGGACCCTATTTCGAAATTGGGATATTATACAATAATGCATCGTGCTGTGTATTTCGATGTAGAAATAAAGGGAATTATTCATTTACAATAGAAAAAAATGTTCGAAAACTTTGGGAAGCAGCTAAAAATCACTCTAAAATATGTTCAGGTTAAGTATTCAGGTGAGATAATCGTATTTACAGAATAACGTTCACTTTTATCATGTAAGACAACCAAATATGATTTAATTCTGAGCATAACCTAGAATCCACTTTCAAATGGCCGTAGAATGCCATATATAGTTAAAATACAGTTAGGTAAGTAACATTAATTAAAACTTTGATATATTTTCACAAAATACATAGTTATTACAATTAATATCTAATTAGTCAGTTGAGCTGATTATCAGCTCAACTGACTAATTAGTAGACACAATAGTTAAACAATTGACGCAAGGCTTCTTGAGTCTTCTGTACAGATAAAGGGATAACAAGAATACGAGGTTATGGTTTACGGAATGTGCTAGTGGCGCCCTCTGCGCCGAGTTTCGCGTAATGTTCCCTATTATGTCACAATACTCTTTAAATAAACATGGATTTAGTTTCGGATATAAATGATAAAACTCTCCAAACTCATTTCTTTCTAAATAAATACAATGACTGCCAACAACGTAGGAAACACGTCGCGTGAAGTATTGGTCGCATTACGTCGCATCGCAACGCGTCGCGTCGTGTCTCGTTCGATCGCTCACCTAGGACAATGCCTTAGCAAAATTTCAGTATGATCGGTTTAGTGGTTTGGGAGTGATAAGGTAACAAACATAATTTTGCATTTATAATATTACTTACGTGGTTAGGATATTTAGTGCATATTTAATTTTAAACTTTCTAGAGCTATTATTACGTCCCTTTGACCTTTAACTACGTAGTGTTTGTATACTAAATTACTTTTATGAAAAACCCAATGATGAACAAACAACTATTTTTGGATATTAATAGAAATACCCGGTAAGTCATGATAAGATTAGATAGTTGCATAGGTCAACGCTGTCATCTTATTAATTATTATTGTAATTATTGTTTTTTTTTATTTACATTTGTTTATATGGCACGGCCACATGTGACGCGCAAAGATTCGTATAGCGTTGTCATAATAAATCTTCGTGTTCGATTTATAACTAACTGTAGGGATTGTAAACTGTAGAGAACTGTTAGGGATTTATTAATATCATACTCATATTGATTTCTATTTATACATGGAATCGTCACAACACTGTTATCAGCAAATAGGCTCATAGGTTGTTCTGTAGATTTAGGCAAGTCATTAATATATAATGTAAGAAAGGGAGGACCTAATACACTTCCCTGTGGAACACCTTACAGTACTACACGTTCTTAGGATATATGGATGTCTTCACGTTTCGTAGTCAAATTTATCTACAAACTTCCGTAATATGCTTTCTTTGCTGTAGGTATGACTCAAATAATTTTAGAATGTTACCTCGAACTCCATATGTTCGAGTTTGTGTTGAACATAATCGAAAGCCTGCGTCATATCTCAGAATATAGCACAAACTGGGATATTGTGATTCATATTTGTCATTACCGTTTCTAAAAAGTCATAAATTGCCACGTTTATTGGCTTTTTTTTCTCTGAAGCCTTTTTGTTCATTGCAATTTTTTTTCTATATAATTAAGAGTTACTTACTTTCAAATATTTTTGAAATTATGGGAATCAGTAAAATTGGTCTGTAATTTTGCAAAAGCTTCCGGTTTCTCTTTTTATACAGTGGCTTCACTACTGATTTATTAATGCCTCTGGGAATGTACCGACGGCAATGCTCCATTTTATTATGTAACTTAGGGAGGTACATTGTCTCGTAGGCTACAACTTTGAGAACTCTAGTGGATATTCCATCATATCCCACACTATTTATATTTATAAGCATTTTTATAATTTTAAATATATCATGTGGTGTACTCGGGGCCATAATCACAGCATCTTTTTTGTTCAAAATATGTTGCGTCACTCCAGATCCCGCATCTTTGATGGGATCAATTTTATCATTGAAAAAAATATTAAATAGATCTGCTATTATATGATTTGGCTCTGTGATGGTTTTATTATTCACCTTAATTTTTTCTATGAATTGTTTTGGTAAATTTAATTTGTTTTGCTTAATAATTTGTCAAATAGTTTTGAACTTATTCTCCACAGTTTTTACTTTTTAGTTATTATGGGCGCGCTGTGTCAATTTGATAGCAGCAGATAACCGACATTTACGCGGACGAAGTCGTGGGTACAAACCAGTATAAGATAAATGTAATTATTATTTAATCTGAAGAATAGAGAGACCTTATAGCGATGACGCTTTCCAGTTCCACGGTCTCGAACCAATCGCTTTGCTGTCTACATTTATTGTGCGAACTGTCAGATTGTGAAATTCACTGCCCACCTCTCTGTTCTCCGATAAGTATAATCTGGGTGGAACCGTTACATCCTAGGCAAGCGTGCTCCACCATACGAAGCATCATCACTTAAGATCAGGTGAAAACAGAAGTTTTCACTTCTATCGTACCAGAAACACCCACCTATCTTTTTAAATAATTGACTAGAACCGTCTTCGTTGTGGGGTCCAGAATCAACAGAATCATGTTTCAAATCTCTGCTAAAAGTTTTGCAACAATGTCCTTTTAAAATGTCTGTGTGTGTGTGTGTGTTTGTGTTTATGTGGCTTTTTTGTGCATTTTTTAATGTAAGTGAAACGAGTCTTCCCAATCTAAAATTCGTCTAGAAACAGTTTTTGTGCATACTTTTTATGTTAGTACGTTCTTGCTAACTCAAACTCATACTAAAAACCATTCACATCACAGGTACTTTTGAATTGTCAGAGTCAGTCAGTCAGACAGTTGAAACTAGTTACTCGTTCCAAATAGTAGGTTTCTATAAAGAAGAACGAGCAAGAAACTCTATGAACACTCTTTTAAAATCCTACTCCTACTAATATTATAAATGCGAAAGTTTCTGAGAATGGATGGATGGATGTTTGTTCCTCTTTCACGCAAAAACGGCTAAACGGATTTTGATGAAACTTTCCAGAAATATAGCGTATACATCAGAATAACACATGGGCTACAATTTATAAAGATTTTGTGTAATTTGGCCATAATATTACGATAACTATCAAGTATAAGTAGAAATATCTTGGCGTGTGCTGAATATACCGTTGGAGTTACACGAAAATAATGTATCGTAAACTAATATTACAGAAACACCTCCAAATCAGTTTGGCTTCACATCATCCAGGTCAGTCACTGACGCTACACAGGCAGTCAGGATTATGATGGAAATGTATAGATTGAACAAAAAAGATTCTACATCGGGAATACTTAGGGACGACGCCAATTCCCACCGTAGAGAAGTTTAAATACTTTAGCTCCATGCTCCCACCCAATGCTAACGTTGACACCGATGTGACACAGAATTAACATAGCGTGGCTAAAATGGCGATCGCTTACAGTTGTGTTGTGTGACGCATGAATGCCCATACAGACCAAGGGAAGAGTGTACAAAACGACAGTCCGACCGGCTCTACTCTATGGGTCCGGATGCTGGACAACAAAGAATACACATGATCAAAAGATACATGCTATGCACCAACGAAATGAAGATGCTTATATGGGCGGGAGGTGTGACCCGGCTGGACAGAATTCGTAATGAATATATCCGAGACAGCTTCAAAGTTGCTCCAATCGTGGACAAAGTTACCGAAAACCCGCTCCTTTGGTACAAAAGATGAAGCAAAGACCATGTGGTACAAATTGCGCTGAATCTGCGAAAGAGGTAGAGGCCGCCCGCTTGCGACCTGGGGGTCTAACATAGAACGAGACCTCAAGAAAAGTCGGACAAACCAAGATCGTCCGACTTAGCGCAGAAAAGTGAGGAGACCCGACTCCAAATAATGGGATTCAGGGAAGGAAGAAGAAGAAAATTATTTTTTGTTTTCATTTGATTTTTACAATTTCGTCAGCTTAAGAATAACGGTTAGTTTTAGGTATAGGTTGTCTTATAAGTAGTAAAAAGAAAGTTTAGACTTTCTCTTTATTAATTATGGCTGAACTCTTTTATTTTCATCCATTGCTGTTACCCATATTTGCAAAATAAAATTATCTTTATCTTATCTTTATTATTGGAATTGTTTTAGTGGTTAGTTGAAAAAGGACTACACATTTTGTATATATATTTTTAAATAGCACTTACAATAATGCCGCGTACGCGTGATTCTAATCTTTCACAAAGCTCTAATAAAACCCGAGATATGTAAATAACTAGACATAAAGAGACGTTTCAACAAGCCGTACTGCTAGGGCTTGAGCAGGCGGTCCGCGAGGTGGCACACAAATCAACTGATGAGAACAGACCAGCACACCAGAACAGTCCCACGATCGACGTCAACAAAACGCTAAGTATCTGGGTCACTACGGGCTGCGGAGACACTAGAACAGTCCTAAAATCGACACCAACAGGATGCTGGGTATCAGTCTGGTGTCACAATGGACTGCGGAGACACCAAAACAGTCCCAAGTTCGGCGTCAGGCGACTTACATGGCGTCAAAACGAGCCACTGAAACTTTTGACGCGGCTGAATCTCGCAGACTTGCTGTTGCTGAAAAGGTAGCACAGGGATGTCAAACATTTACAAGATACACGTTGGAGGTGTTTGGTAAAGCTGCATTTGAGTATGACGAGACTTTTGATTATGAAAGACACACAAGTTTATATGAATAGAAGCGATGAGATGAAGACTGCAAATTTTGCAGAACTCTTAAGTGGAAAGAAAAAGCAGCAGGTATGTATTGTTCGGGCGGGAATGTAGCCATTTCTTTTATAGACCAGCCAGTTGAACCTTTGAGAGCACTTTTCTCTAATGAAACAGATTAGTCTCGCTGTTTACTAAGAAGAATAAGAAAATGCGTTACGTGATTCTATATGACTGGTTTTGGAGCAGATAAATTTGTCTGAACGCCAGCATTTCGCCCGACCTTCGCAATACAAGGACAAGTTTACCATCGAATCGGTGATTTATTCTCTTTATGTCGAGCCTGGAAGTCTATTGTTCTCCAAAGTATTGATATTTTACGCTTTCTATTACCTTTATGTCGAGTTTGGTGAACAGGTACAGTCAGGGAAGTAAATTAAAACCCAATGGCATAAAATCTTTGTAAAATCATTGAATTTCGGTTAGTCAATTATAATCTAGTCCGTATAATAAATGAACATAATATTTTAAAAGATAGGTACATTTTCATCATGCACATATTTTCGAATATTATAAAATATACACTGATATTATGACATACTTTCATGGTTAATAAAAAATATAATAGTACATAGTACTGTATTGTTAAAGTTATTAGTTGTTTTTAAATTCTTTTTTGTGTAAAAATTGATTCTAAATGATGTGCATGTATACATTTCATTGGACGTGACTGTACTTCTAAAATATGATATTATTAAACTCGACATAAAGGTAACAAAAGCGTGGTAAATAAACTCGACATAATGGGAATAGAACCGGGACAGAAAACTAAGCTCGACATAGGGGTAGTAGAAGCGAGACAAGGTTTTCGGCTCGACATAACGCACGGGACTCGACGTAGAGGGAATAAATCGAATCGGTCTACTTCCTATCGCCAGTTAAAAACATATCGATAAGTATCTATGTACCTACGTGACCAGAGGGCTGGCCTTTTCTTGGGCTAAAGAATTAGCATTGCCATTCAACGTGGTAATGCTGCTAGCCTTTTGGGCACTTGTCCCATTGTGAGCGATGCGGACGAGTTTTTTGATGCCCTGTGAGCCCTCCATTGTACATATTATGTTTATATTTATTTATTTAGTTACGTATTGTATTTTCAGATGGTATAAAATAAATATGTATGTACCTACTAAATTCTAATCCTTTCAGTTTTTATTTTTTGCTGCTACCGTACGAGAAGTGAAACCGATTTATTAAGAGTACCTTACCGTCTCCAAAAATAATAGTATGCATCCTACCTACTCCTTACCCGACATTATAAAAACGAAACTAACATCAATCTATCTACCCGTCTGTTTGCTTTTCCGTGTGATTGTTACTTCGTGTATTTTTCATGTCTAATCTGCTGAGCAGTTTGTGATGTTTGATATAGATACTCTGGGGAATGATATTACTTTTTTTATCAACAACGAACCATGCGGGCGAAGCCGCGGGCTAAAGCTGGTATTTAATAAATGTGATGTAATTAGTTAATTTGTGTTGCAGTGCTCTTACAGGGTGCATGTTTGATACTAGAAACGTTATTCCAACCCCTGTACAACATGTTTGCAATAAACTGATTTAATTAAATTTTAACAAAACACCCCTTGGTAAGACCGGTTGTCAGACTTTCTTGCTTCTGACTACTTTAAACGTCTATCAAAGATCTTTTAATGGGACAAGCCCGCCACACTATTCCCTAACCACTGTAACTCCTGTAAGCCAGAATCAACAGTGGCGACCACCAGAAAAGCGCCAGAGCAATGAAGCTCGACGAGTCCCAGTGAAACGATTCAACTGTCTTGGATCCCGCAACGAAATTTATCAGAAAAGAACAGCGGAGGAGTAAGAAAAACATATTTTCCACTTCCCTCCAAATCAAGCAGGAGACAGAACAGAACTAGGCCAATAGGCACAAAGGGACGTTTACAACTGGGAGAAACCCAGTTGCTAAGCACCACGGATTATAATTGACATATTAAAGATCTAGGAAACTATCAAAGATCTAGGAAAAACGTCCGAGACACGGAGAGATTTCGGTATAAAATGGAATGGAATGAAATGGAATGGATGGGTAACCATTCATTTTATACTGAGTAGCTTAGCCTTACCCGAGCAGTCCGTATAACTTTTAAGCACGATACAAACGTAGATATAATAATGTACGTCGTGTAAGGGCCTACTCCAACTGGCGACACGGCAAAATTTCAGCTATAACGTAATGAATTTAAGGTGTATTATGCTGCATTACATATAAATTTCTTGCCGTGCTGAGCGCAGGCCCTAACACTATTAAATAGCAATATTTGTAGAACAGTACCTAATTATAAGCTTTAGCAAGAAATAAAATGGTTGAATGATGTAACCTTGCTAATGAATAATAGTTCAGACCCGCTAAGTGACGCACATCGCGCGTTTGGACTGGTTTTTGTTACCTTGTGCAAATCGGACTTCCACTAAGTCTCATGGTCACAAGCGCGACAGCTGAGCGTTATTATCTCTATACCTATTCTGTATTATCAGTTTGAAAGTTGGTGGTATGTCCCCACAATGGTTTTAATTATTAAATAGTAATTTTAGAGTAACAGTAATATGTAATAGTCGTGACGGCCCAATGGTTAAAGTCGCCCGCCTCTCATGCATGGGTTCGAAACCGGGCAAGTACCAATACGGCTAAGTTCGGCAGCATACGCTGTCAGAAAGATCCGGCGATTTACTGATGTGGATACCGCGAGACTGGTCTATTTTAGTTACTTTCATGGTATAATGTCTTACGGTATTTTATTGTGGGGACGAGCTGCAGACATCGATTCTATTTTTATTCTGCAGAAAAGAGCCATTTACAATCTGCGTATGCGCGATTCTCTAAGGGAACTGTTTAAGGAAATTAACATAATGACGGTGCCTTGTCAATACATAGCTATGAAAACATCATGTAAACTAGAAAAAATCTGCATCTTTTTGATAAAAGAGGGGACAGACATAATTATAATACTAGAAATAGGGACCAACTAGTTCAACCAGGTTTCAGACTGGCTAAAGTAGATTCGTCTTTCATGGGGTACTGTTTAAAGTGTTACAATAAAATACCTTCCCACATTGTTCAAGTACACTATGCAGCCGAGCATATTATAAATTGAGTGATTATTCTCCACAGCCATAAATAAGGGTTCATAGATTAATTGATTAGCATTTTTAACTATTTTTGGAGCTGCTGAAGATGTAGATCTACATTATCTTTGCATTGTATAAACTCAATGTGTTAGTATTATATAATTTTTCGTAGCACATACATTTGTGAGCACTATACTCTTAAAAGCTACCATTTACGAGGTATACCTGTCATTTGACTTGAATATGCCCTGGCGGTTGGGAGAGTCATGCTCACTTGAATGTCTCGCTGACGGTGGCGCATGTGTTGGATCATTCGGTTCCCTTCAAAATGGTTGAGCTAAATGGTGCCGTTTATGTTTTAAATAAATTTGTTGTTTATGATGTCGGTAATATAGTCCCCCGAGGTTATTAGTTTTTACAACAAAACCCTGATTAAAAAAACGGCTTTTGAAAGAGACTAGCTTTAAAATTAATTTAAAACATAAAGTTTTATTGACATAGATGTTAGATAAATAACAAAAAATGTGAATTTGTTTTGCTTGCTACGCTTTCACGGTTAAACTATTGGCCGAAGTCTAGTGTAATAGATACTATGGCAGCCTTCTTTTTAAGAACTGACAAGCCTTTTCCTGCCTATGTTGGGGTCGGTTCCCAGTCCAACCTGATCAAGCTGATCCAGTGTTTTACATGGAGCGAGTGCCTGTCTCCACAACCCAATTGCTGGGTAGCGCCATACCCCGTAGTAAGTTGTCAGATTATGTAGCTTCGGACTGCTTCTAACGACTGTCATATATCTACGAATCTCATTTTTTTTCTCTGAACGAAAAGTGGTCAATAGTTTTGCAATTACGCAACGAACAGCAACGAACTGGATTTAGTTCGTTAGAAGTTTTTTATCTGACTGTACGAAACAGCTTTTTTATTGGTGTCCGAATCGTAAGTCAAAAACTATCGTTTCGGACACTGTGTCTGAATCTTCAGCAAGCCAAAATACGACAACAAATGTCGACATCTGCCCAAAAACCGGGGTCCGGGGTCCGCGGGAAAAATACAAAATATTAATTGCAATGAATATTTTGTATTTTTCCCGCAAGAAACAAATATAGTCTACGTGTAGGTTCCTTGTTTGGTTGTGTGTGTATGTGAATTCATGTGTTTGTAAAGTAAACGCACCCACAACTTAAGAGATATTCCTAGTGTGGAGCACCGTTTTATTTTAAGGCCACGATATACGCCGGCGACCTTGAGACACCAGAGAATCGTATGCGCTGTGTTCAAAACTCTCAAAGTTTAGTCGAAAAAATAAAATAAAAGGGATTAAAAAAAAGATAATAAAATTGTCTGTGAGATAGTTAAACTTTCGTTTAAATATTCCTGGTAGATTTTATGTGATTATCAATGTTTTGTCCGCGTCAGACACAACTTCACGATTTAATTAAACTATTTAATATGAACTTAATCAAAAATATTCACATACTAAATGATTAAGAGAATGTTCTAGTTTAACATATATTTTTTCAAATCATTTACACTACGCATTTTGACATGATTGTCAATTTAAAATCTGCAAAAGTCGCTTGTTAGCGCTTTAAAAAAGATATTGGTGTTGATTCCCTTGTTAAAAAAACTATAATTATATGAACATTTTAGTTCAACTTAAATTGACAGCTGATAATAATATCAGTCTCTTTCTTGTTTTATTGGAGAGAAAGAGACATAAATAGCTTCAAATAAGTTTAGCTTGTGTACAACAGATTTGGCACCATTGTCTTTTTCTTTTTTGGTGTTAATATTTGTTTCCATTAGATGATGCAACCGATAACCGATGGAGAAGAAAGGTTCTCGAGTGGTGACCACGTTCCGGAAGACGCAACGTTGGTAGGCCTCCCACCAGATGGACCAACGACATCGTTAAGGTCGCGGGTAACCGGTGGATGCAAGCGGCGGGTTTGCGCTCTTTGTGGCGTTCGAGGGGGGAGGCCTTTGTTCAACAGTGGACGTCTTCCGGCTGATGATGAAGATTATGGACTCAAGACTGGCCCATGACTCACGTGTATCATATCCAGCAGAGGACTGGGCGTGTCGGACACCAGCACATACTCTCCGAAGCAGTAGATGGCGTCAGGGTCCCAGTGACACTTCTCAAACGAGTCCCCTGCATACTTGGCTGGCATGCGGTTATACTCCGTTGCTGAGGGGAAAGAGTAATAATTGTTAAAACTGTAAAAAGTACACACACTCCAGCTAAGTTAGCTGTGAGAAGAGTGGTGGCGCATTTCATCAACATACTTAAGGGCGCGTATTATAAGAAAGGCGTAGCAGCATTGACACACACTAGAGCAATACAATGGTATGTTTGTGTGCATCAGAAAAAAAAATACGCACGAAATAAGCACGAATCATTGAATTGATAGGCAAACGACAGCGCGCGATGATTTACAGTGCTTTTTTAAATAATTGTCTAAAATAAATGAGTTCTTATAACGGACTGAAAATATTTTGTATATTAAGCATAACCTTTATTTTCATAAAATTAATATATCACTTATGTTTTATTCAAATACTGGTGAAAAAAAATTGTCAAAGTGAACCGATTTTGTACTTTTTTAACATTGTTTTTTAATACATAATAGTAATATTTTCGTAATTTTGGCTCTATAGTAGATTTTAAGACTGTATATCCTTTTGGAAAAACGCATAAAACGGTTGTATTCGTCCTGAAAATTAACTCTGACGTCTATTTTCGTAAAACGCTATGAAAGGATTGTCTTCGCTTTAAAAAACGATAATTAAAAATTATACTTTTACTCTGTAGTTTCCTAAAGCAAGACTAAATCTTTCTAAAACTGGAATTGTTTGTAAATAATCTGCTCACATCATTACAATATTGCTCTGGGCAACGCTAAAACATGAAGTTTTCGTCACGAATCGAATACACGCTCTTAAAAGGTCAAAAAAAAGGCGACATTATATGTTTTATTAAGTACTAGTTGATGCCCGCGACTTCCTCCACGTGATAGTTGGTCATCAGCGGGGTTTTTTTTTTATTTGTTGTCTTTTAGGGTTCCGTACCTCAAAAGGTAAAACGAAACCTTATAGGATCACTTTGTTGTCCGTCTGTCTGCCAAGACCCTTTATCTCGGGAACGCATAAAGGTACCAAGTTGAAATTAAAAGCATATACTTAGGTCCACGGTCCCTTGAAGCTGTGAAAAATCAAACTTCTAAGTTAACGTGAAAAAAAGATAAGGCCGTTTATGTCGTAAAAAATGACCATTTTGACACTCTCAAGGGAATCAAAATTTAAAGGGTATTTATAATTTCGTAGACTAACTATGAAATTTGGCAAGTAATATCGTCTTATACTATAAATTCAGGGAAAAGTCTGAAAACTAAACATTTGTAATTAAATTATTAACCCTCCGCCTACGTCGGATTAATCCGATAAATATTTTCGTATCCATTACGCCAGCGAGCGTGCCGTATATTTCCGAACAAATACCACATCTCGTTAAGTCTGTTTTTTAATTTAATTACCTACGCTGTATTCTATGAAAATTATGTTTATATTAGGTAAATAGTTAATTAAGTAATCATTTACAATTTCAAACACTTTAGTCTCTTAATTAAAAGTCCTAAAAATAATGTCCGAAGTTAGAAAAATTACCAATATTATTTTTAGTGCCGGGCGCTGGGGGCACGCGAACTGATATTAAGTCGGGCGGTTCAAAGTTTAAAAATATATTCTTTATTTATAATGAGCTTTTGTTCGCAATTTGGTCCGTATGAATGTCGGTTATCGCGGATGCAGACGAAACCCTATGTGCTTTTCCAGGGTTCAAGCTATTTTTATACCAAATTTCACCAAAATCGGTTCAGCCATTTCATCGTTGAAGCGTAACAGACAGAGTTACTTTCTCATTTATATGGAAGTATGGATATGTATTGTATACCTACAAATTTGTACGGAACCCTCGGTGAGCGAGTCCGACTCGCACTTGTCCGATTTTTATAACGATGCGGCGTTTCGTGATTTACTGACTCGTATCAGTGCCTACAACACGAAGTGCGTTGTAGGTATTCGCTTTTGAATTTGACTTGCTTTTTTGGCTTCACTCTCAATGTTCCGCGCGGTCTATCTGCCTTTTGTTTCATAATCTGAGAAAGTATAGGTACTAATTTGATGGCACTTTGTTGAGGTTTTTTTATTAGATATTATAATAATAACGTTTTCTATTATGTGTGTAAATACCCTCAGATACCCCGCCCCTTTTCTCATTTTTTTTAATTGATTGATTAATTATTTAGAATTTATTATGTTCTCTGTTAAGTGAAATGTCGTCATTATCCTTTCTTTATGAGAATAAAAAGTCTTTAACCATAAGTGTGTAAATATTGGATATATTCTGAGGTTGAAATAAATAATCAACTTAAATGCGGGTTGCTTTAGCTCTGTTGAGAAACTGGCTTAAAACGGAAAAAAGTTTAAACTTCTAAGTTTAAAAAAAAAAACAGTAAATATCATAAGAACCAATATTATTTCTATTTTATATTTGTTTATTGTCACTCAAGAGGTGGGAAGTTCTTTTCAAACTTTTTTTTTTGTTTTGGGTCGTTTTCCTACAGACCTAAAGGAACCCACATAACATATTTTTTAAAAAAGCTTATTAATCTTACAACAACAACTTGCAATGTTATTATAATGTAGAAAAGTTATATTGGTAGAAAAGTTATTTCTGTTGAATATTACTGACATGCAAACACAAAAAAAATCTTCAAATAAAATATTACTCACCATTGAGTTTGTAAATAACACCATAGCAAACATGCAATGTGCACAGTAACACTATCAACTTCTCCATTATTCTTTAATTAATCTCCATTAATATGTGGAGAAGAATAACTCACTGAACCGTGCGATCTCCAGAGATTATGATCGTCTAATAGCAAATAAAATTCTTTATTACTAGAACATTCTTAAATGGTAGGATTATTATGATAATGTCCTTAATATTATATAAAAAATTTTTTAGCCAACGGCTTTTTCTTAAAACTACCGAACTGCAGGACGTTCTTTCAACGATTATTAACTTTATGTAATAATCGTCACATACTAGACAAACATTATAATCCCTCTTCTACACAGTCGCTCGCGCGACTGCATTATGCAGCATAATTATTTATATTATTCTTGATTTACAAAAAAACTTGTTTGACTGCCCCGTTGATCGTGTCTGAACTTAACAAAGTGTAATTGTATTTTTCCATTGCTTTTTTCTTCGGAATAGCATCTCGCAAGTCAGCTTAGGTCGCGGTAGTTTCTTTCTGCGAAACCGTCATGTCGCAGAAGGAGGTTACGGAAAGGGAGAGCGAGATCACTACCTCTCACCCGGCGGAGAGCGGGAAACGCCCTCTTCCAGCCCCCTTAAATGGGTCCAGGGACAACAGATGGTTTTTTATATTTGAGTTGATTGAATGAAAGGTAAATTGCGGTTTCCGATTTATGACGTATTAAAAAAAACTACTTACTAGATCTCGTTCAAACTAATTTTCGGTGGAAGTTTACATGGTAATGTACATCATATATTTTTTTAGTTTTATCATTCTCTTATTTTAGAAATTATAGGGGGGGGGGGGGAGACACACATTTTACCACTTTGGAAGTGGCTCTCGCGCAAACTATTCAGTTTAGTAAAAAATATATTAGAAGCCTCAATATTATTTTTTTTAAGACCTGTCCAATAGATCCACACACGTACGGGTTTGACGAAAAAAGATCTTTTGAGTTTCAGTTCGAAGTATGGGAACCCCCAAAATGTATTGTTTTTTCTCTATTTTTGTGTGAAAATCTTAATGTGGTTCACAGAATACATCTAAGTTTCAACAGTGTAGTTCTTATAGTTTCGGAAAAAAGTGGCTGTGACATACGGACGGACAGACAGACAGACAGACAGACATGACAATCCATAAGGGTTCCGTTTTTTGCCATTTGGCTACGGAACCCTAAAAAGTAGCCTATGTCCTTTCCCAGGGTTCAAACTATCTTCATGCCAAATTTCATTAAAATCGGTTCAGCGGTTTATCGTGAAAGCGTAACAGACAGAGTTACTTTCGCATATTATAATATTAGTATGGAAGTAATTACCTACTTTATACCTACGTTTATCCTCGACATCAATGAAGAAAACATCGTAAGGAAACCAGAACTTTTTAATTAATATAGGTCAGAAATCCCCAATCTGCCGTGATAACCACTCAGTAAGAGTCTAACAGACTTCTTTACCCGCCCCGGGGTGGAGGACATCCATGTGGATATTCCACCCAGGAACACAAAAAAAGACACTGTCGGCTGCTTAACCGGACTTTCCTGTGGTGCCTTAAAAGTAAATGTAAGGCCTCCAACTAGGGCAATAAACTAAACGACCACACGCCAAGGGCACACCCTGTGTGGTGAGCCTTGCCTTAAGGCGTCGCTGGGAGCAGAAAAAGGGACAAGCTAGATCGGATTTTGATTTTTAATCTGTAACTGACTGTAATAATGATGCCAACCTTGCTGCAACTCTTTTTGTTAATATGATCTCTACGGTAGTCGAAAAAAAAAACAAGTCACCGAGTTATTCCGAGTAGAAAAAGAATTATTAAACCGTGGATTACCCCAGGGCTTTTAAAATGTATACGGAATCGTGACAATTTTTATAGTAAAACCAAAGGAGTTCTCGATAATCATATTCTTAACTAGCGACCCGACCCGGTTTCGCATGGGCCTATAGCCTTCCTCGATAAATGGACTATCCAACACAAAAATATTTTTTCAATTCGAACCAGTAGATCCTGAGATTAACGCGTTCAACCAAACAAACACACAAACTCTTCAGCTTTATAATATTAGTATAGAAGTATAGATATAACGTATACAAGTTTGCAATAACTTACTTAAAAACAGAAATGCCAGTATGAAAGATCTGAACTCCCGAAATACCGTAAAAATCCAAAAGCTACCTGGAATCTTATTAAAACAAGATCTAACTTAAAAAGTAACAAGTCTTCTCCTAATGAGCTTCTGTCTCTTCATCCAAATCCTATAATAGCCATTCACTAAATCACGTCAATGACTTCTTTGCAAATGCAGAAACCAATCTGGCATCAATAATTACACGTAGTACGGTGCAACCGTACATTGCGAAATTATTGTACATACCGCGTCAGCATATCCGCCAACATTAATTATTCATTTTCACTTACTTACATTATTTAGTTCACTACCGGTCATCGAACGCACCGTGATAGCATCCAGTCAGTAAAAGCTGCACGGTACAATACCGTACACACGTGTTCCTTATAACTCCATGTCTGACACTGATACCGGGGCACCGGATGACTCAATGGCCATATTTTCTACAAATAATGAAGAGATCGAAAGACTTATCTTAGGGTTGAAACTCAACCGCAGGCAGAGTGCCCAGCTTGGGCAAAGCAGCGCCGTGAACTCTCCGCAGCAGTAGGTGGCCTATCGCTCCCGAACATCGTCTTTTCGATTGTCCAGAGCGAGTGTGTGGGAGGCTGTTGCCTCTTTTTGCGAGCATGTCATGCACGCAAAAGAGGCGGCAGAGAAGGTGAGGGAAGCAACTGCCTCGCTTCCTTCAAGGAGAAGACGCACCGGGCGCCGGAGGGCGCTTAATGACCTCTGGCCTCCATGAGTTGCCGGCCTGCGGATGGTCGACTTAGGGGCAGTCCACCACCCGACCAGAAGCAGGCCCGTGTAGACGGCGCGCCATGTTCCGTGCGCGTCACGTTAGAGGATTCGGCGGCGTTTAGACCGCCGAGGTTGCCGGGACCCGCCTACATCATTGGCGGGTCATAGCCTGGCGGGGGCGCCGTGCATGCGCGAGCGAATCTCGTACCCCATAGGTCAGTCGAGGAACACCGTGGTGGTTTTAGTCGGTAAGAGTCCGGCCCCCCCCCCGACTTCCCCAGACGGGGGACAGTCCATGAAGATTTCCCCACGTTAAAAAAAAAAGGGTTGGAACTCAATACCGCAGTAGGCTGGGACGGTATATCTTCTTCCCTAATTAGAGCTGCTAGAAATACCAGTCTTCAATCTCGTCTTCGAAACTGGAGTTTTTCCCACTGTATTTAAAAGGGCTATTTTACACCCTATTTATAAATGTGGGGACATGGCCTGTTGGGGTTGTAATGCCCAACAGTGAAAATGTTATGTTATAGTTACGTAAACTTGTTAAGGTATGTTATGTTATGTAAATGAGTAGACGAAAGACTCCCTTGATGGATTTATTGCTACTGAATATTATTACATAATTGTTCCACTTAAATGCTATGTACAGAAATGCACAGCTAAACAATAACGATGTGCATTATGAAATTATTAAGTACAAACTATCACAAAGGTCAGTGTACAGCGTAGCTCGTACATATTGCCCACTCACAAAAGGTAACAGTGAACAAATAAAATGTTAATGTTATGGTAATAAAGTGTTACAAAGAGAGATAAAACGTAAAAGAAAATAATCTAATTCAAGCCTTAAACAATTAAATCACAACGCGCAATAGGCGACGTTGCTTTGTTGAGTGTACGTGCACTCGATAATTGCACTGCGCTGCTGTCGTCTGTGACGTCAAATACAGCCGTGTTGTCCACGATGCTTGCAGTCAACCTCCTTCGGGGCGCTGGATTGAGAACAGGTGGTGCCTCAGGTTTCTTGTGACTCGTGCAATGTTTGCGAAGTCGGTGGTACCCATATATTGCGTTTGCTATCGCTGCTACTGCTGCCAATAGGTACGTATATGACAAAATATTGGTGAACATCGTGGTATGTTGCCCGATCAGATATGATGTCTTCTGCCGCCGCGGCTTTCAACTGTTCTATCTGTTTTCCCAGATCTAGCAGTAATGAGCTTTGTTCCATTACCGTCTCGTTCTCGGGTTCATGTTTCAATTCTGGTACCGATAGGTTGATGATCCGGTTAATTGGAGGGATTTCCAGCGTGAGTTCTTCCACCTGAGCATGTATTATATCCTTCAGTTGCCTTTGGGAATGTACAGTAAACGTCTCACTATTGATAGTGCAGTCGCTACCAAGTGTCATTACCCCTGCGTTGTTAAGTAATGCAGTTGAAACTTGATTCCCACATTTGACGCGTAATTTGCAAGCGTCACAACAAAAGTATAGGTAGCTATTTATGTCGTTGAGTTCCAACCATCTTTTTTGACAGTTCTCATGTTTTGTTTTGCAGCCAGACGAATCTTGTCTTTTCTTACAAAGGCTCTCGTCAGACTGCATGTGGTATATTGGTGACCTCATGGGGCACAGAAGAGTCGTACTGTCGTAGTGCAGGCATTGCTGTAGGTCGGTTCCAGTCATCGGTTGGTATGAATTCTTCTGTATATTGATTGCTAACAGTTCCGCTATGGGCAATAGGGTGACCATGTCGAAGCCATTGACCATGTCGAAGCCATTCTTTTTTGGGACAGGAATGACGTGGAAAACTTCGTAGTTTTCTCTACTGATTAACGGCACCCGTATCTCAATGATTAGATATCTCTCTGTCATTTTTGCCTTCACTTGTAAAAGGTGATATACGCGAAATAAATCATCTTGAATGTTGGTGATGGGAACTGCCACATCCTTCAAGAGTTGACTGGGTAGACGTTTAATTCGTCATGTAGTTGTTCTGGCGCAATGAGGTGTAGGTTCATTTTGCCGTTGTAAATGTTGGCTACGGTATCCAGCAGGACCTCTTGAACGTTTCTTAGATGCTCTATAAAGCTGTTTGCAGAAATGGCAGACATCACAAACTCAATTGCTAGTTCTTGAGATTCAATTTCTTGCTGAATGTTGCTTGTTAGCTTGTCTAGGCTGAGAAGATGTTGATTGAATAATTTGTATTGTTTTGCGATTGTTTCTTCCGATCTTCTTAGTATGTTGTATTCGGCTTCTATTATAGTTGTCTGATTTTTAGACAAAAGGGCCAGATGTTTCTCATTTTGTTTGATGAGTTCAACATCCTGTTGATATTGTTCGGCGAATTGGTCATCCAATACTCCGAACAGGGAACGTGCGATTGACCCGACACCGTTGATAAGGCCGCGTTTGCTTCTCATATTCACGCCTTGGCACGCGACGATGGCAAGAGACCGGACGGCATGTCATTATTTCCTTGGAAGTTGGGTAGGCCTTTAGTGTGGGACGCTACGTGCGTCGATACTCTTGCGCCATCCCATATTCCTAGCTCAGCATACTGTGCGGCTGCAGAAAACCTCAAACGGCGAAAGTATAGTCACCTTGGTGATAACTTTATTTTCGAGCCGTTTGGTGTTGAAACCCTCGGGTCGTGGGGTCCGAGTGCTCATCTACTTTTTAAGGAAATTTCCAAAAGGTTAGTTGACACTTCTCGTGATCCAAGAGCTGGTTTTTACTTTGGGCAGAGGTTAAGCATTGCCATCAAACGGGGCAATGCAGTCAGTCTCTTGGGCACATTCCCAGGTGACGGCGATGTGGAGGAATTTTTTGATGCCTTATTATATTAGTTTATTTTTGGTTCAATAGTTATAGGTTTTTCTTTTTTTTATTGTACGTGTAAATATTGTATATTTGTTAAAAATAATAAAAGTAAATTAATAGTCCACCTTGCGGATTCTGCAACATACGGTTGTAGTGGTCGAGTTCAGCGAACGCGTGATGTAATTGTAATGAAATTACGTCACATTGAGTCTTCTGTTTTAGTTGTGAACATATGTTTTCAAGATGATCGTTGAATTTGGTGAACACTGCTGTGCCATGCCAGTAAGGTTTGACGTCGTAGTAGACCACAATCTTCCATGTATCAATCTTTCATGTTGGTGGTTTTATCGAAATATAGGCCTTGTTGCAATTCGATAAAGTTTGTTTTGTTTGTTGTCGCTCTTACTGGACTAAGTACGTATAACAGGGTCATTACTAATCCGATCAAGTTGATTTTGCCTGTCTTGGCATTTTGCTGACGTTTTGTTGTGGTTTTGTTTGTATCTTGTTTTCGTGTTCGTTTTCGGTGTTTTGTGGAATACAGTTTTCCTTGCTGTCTATTGGTAAAATAGATAGCTTTGTTATGGGTCTCTTTATAGAACCATTTCTTGATCTCAGGGTCACGACACGAATCCGTCGTTTCCTGGGTGAAGATCTCTTACTCTTCCCATCAACCATTTTCCTGCGGGCCGCTGGTCATCATGTACAACAACCAAGTCACCAATCTTCACGTTGTTTTGAGGCTTCTGCCATTTTGTTTTTGCTAACAGTTGGCACAAGTACTCGTTTTTCCACTTCTTCCAGATTTCTGTGTATATTTGTCTAGTAAGCTCCCATCTTGTACGGGCGTCTTCTCTTGTTTCGATGAAGGTCAACCCTGATCTCCCTGTTAGAAAGTGTGCTGGCGTCAGACAGTCTAGGTCTTCCACATTTTCACTCAGCGCACACAGAGGTCTGGAGTTTAGACATGCTTCTAGTTTTGTTAAGATTGTGGTAAACTCCTCGAATGTTAACTTTTGCTCACCCACCACTCGTTTTATATAGTGTTTCAAGCTTCTTACGGCTCGTTCCCACAATCTCCCCGCCGAGGGCCAAGCAGGAGCGTTGAAATGCCCTTGTATGAACATCTCGGCGACTTCCTTCTGTAGTTGTTCGTTCTTGTAGGTGTTCTCTATTTCCTCGTATTGTTCCATGAGCAGTCGATTAGCGCCGACGAAGTTCGTGCCATTATCGCTGTACATATGGCGAGGGGCGCCTCTCCTTGCTGCCATTCTGTTAAGGGCTGCCAGAAATGCCGAGCTTGAAAGATCAGAGACCAACTCAATGTGCACTGCCTTTGTTACCATGCAAACAAAGATCGCTATGTAACCCTTGGTGGTTTTAGCCCCCTCTTCCTTTATTCATCTTAATGTCGACGAATCTCGTGTAGTCCACTCCTGTCTGGTGGAATGGCGGGGCAGGGTTTATTCTTGCGGTCGGCAGTTCACCCATGATTTGTTGTTGTTTGGTTGGACTGATTTTTCGGCACGTTACGCATTTTCTGACTTGCATTTTCGTAATTCGCACGCCACCGATGATCCAGTATTTTTGGCGAAGATGCGACAGAATGAGTCGCGGTCCGCCGTGAAACGTCATTTGGTGAGCTTGATTGATAAGCAAATGCGTTAGGCGACTGTCGTGAGGGATGATCATCGGGTGTTTCATCTCTTCAGCTAGCGTGGCGTTGTTCAATTTTCCCCCGACTCTTAGCAAGCCTTCTTGATCAATGTAAGGATTAAGAGGTAGTAGCTTGCTAGTTGATGGCACTCTGCCGTGTTTACGTAAATGACTCATATCCGTTTCAAATACCTTTTGTTGTGTTTGTTTCACAATTAATTTTGTTGCACGGTTTAATTCTTGCAACGTAAGGTAACTCGGTAATTGGCGATGTTTTGAGTCCAATGTTCGAACTGTTAAGTTCAATGCTCTGTGTATCCATGCGACTATTCGAATGACATGATTAATAGAGCTATGTTTTTGTAATAATTGTTCGATAATGTTGATGGTTTCTTTGTTTGTTTGTACAGCATTGACTTGTTTTATAGCCGTTGTTTTCACCTCTTGGTCTGACGTATAGACCTGTTTGACTTGGGTTTTCATTTCTAAGGATGATAGCCAAGTGGGGGTCCCACTTGGCTATCATCCTTTGAAATCACAAAGCCATAACAAAACCACAGTTTGTTTTCCTTCAATTGACCGGCGTACTGACCTCTGCTTGCGGCGTCAGCGGGATTTTGTATTACAGTGTTGATTTTTTGGATTTCTCTACACATGTTTTCCATCGTGACGCGTCACCTTGTATCCAACCCAGGACCACCATAGAATCAGTCCAGCCATAGACTCGAATTTCATGTTGATGTAAGGATTCCTTAACCTTCTGCATTAATTTGCATAGTAGGTGCGCTCCATTTAATTCCAGTTTAGGCAATGTTGTTGTTTTTCTGTGCGGTACAATTTTTGACTTTGCAGCGACAAGTATAACGTCTGTTGATGGGTGAATTCGTGCGTAAATAACACACGCATCTAGGGAGGCGTCACTGAAGCCATGTAGTTCTACAGCTTGCCTTCCGTCACATCTGAGCCATCTTGGTACTTCACATAAGTTTATTATCTTCTTGTTATGTGATAGTATGGTTTTTTATGTACTGAATCAAACATTTCTTATTTTTTCCTTTTTGCGCAACGTTCTATTTTTGAAATATTTTTTACAATATCTACGCGGTGTTTATTAGCAATAGAACTTTGCGCATTTTCGTTGTTAGGCGTTGTGATGTTACTATAAAACCAAAGTATTAAATCCCTAGCAATTAATGTTAATAAATAAGATAATTTAGTAACAAAAAATATCAACTGGTTAAAAACCAACAAGTTTTAAATTTTTTTGTCTAAAATCCCGCGGAATTATACGTCACTCTTTGTCCTTGGTACCCAATGACTACGACATTGCACAAAATATTAATATTAATGAAATTATGTCATTAACAGCATTAAAATTAACATTTTATAGCATTTTATTTATGTTTGGACTTTTGAGTATTACTTTATATGAAAGGGCCCAGTGTGCGTCGTTTGAAGTTGGAATGTCGACGGCTGGCGTCGACGCGTCGACGTTTGCCGCTGACGCGTGTCGACGGCTGCAGTTACCTGAGCTTCTGTTGGCAACATACCGCTCTTGTGTAAGAGCCCTAAGTATAAAATCACGCGAAAGCTTGTGACGATGGATAGATGGAACAATATTTGTTAATCTTTCGGCTGAGGAGAATTAGCTTTTTGACATACAATTATATATTTGATCTGATCTGATTTGTTTTGATCTGATTTGTTTTGATCTGATCATGATCGTGGTTGTAACACATAGCATTTTTTTAACTGTTTTTGTATTAAAAAAATATAAAACCTAGTAATATAATAACGACTAGGGATACCGTGTATCTGCCCATTAGGTTTAGACGTCAAATAGCGTGGCTATTATCTCATAGTTTTAACTCAGACATAAGTAGTATGTCGACGTCAGGTGTTATTAACTCTTCAACAATTAGTAATAGTACTAATAATAAGGTGAATAATTGTAGCTCTGCTATAAATAATTTTACAAAGTGTACAAAGGAGGATCCATGTGTCACTATGAACCAGCCATCTATTGATGGGAGTTTCACAAGTGGTAGGAACACACTACCTGTTATTGAAGTCCGTGGTCAAACTCCGGATACTCATTTAAACTAGTCTGTAAGACAATAGAAGGTACCAGTAACAATATAGCTATTTCTACAAACAATAAAGTACCTTCTTGCTCTCAAAAAGTTAAGTTGCAAAAACAGCAGAATACCTTAAAATTATTTCATCAAAATATTCAAGGTATTTCTTCCAAATTATTAGAAATTGAACTGTTTTTAAAAAAAACCATGTTTGACATTGTTTGTTTTACTGAACATTGGTTAAAAGATTGGTTAAAAGAAGAGAAAGATGCTAATTAATTATGAAAACTATAGTGTAGGCAGTTGTTTTAATCGTAACGCTATGTCCCGTGGAGGGTCATTAATCTACATAAAAAATTGTTTGAAATATAAACACCGGAATGATATTGTTAGCCTATCGGTTGAACATTGTATTGAACTATCCTGTGTCGAGCTGGATAAGCATATTATAGTGTGCGTGTACAGACCCCCAATTTTCCTAAACTATTCTTTATTTGAGTCGGTAATGGAAGATGTCCTAGCGAAACTTGCAACTTGTAGCAAATCTGCAATTATTTGTGGTGATTTTAATATTAATATCTTAGAAGATAATTTGAATAGTTGTCGATTATTAAACCTATTTAAATCATTTAATTTGTCGAACGTTTTTATGGAACCTACTAGAGTAACTCCAACGACTGCTACCTGTATCGATAATATTTTTTGTGATTGTGATTATTTAGATAAAGCCATTGTTAATTATCTGCCATCGGATCATAGCGGTCAAACGGTAACTTATATGTTTAAAATGCCTTTAACAAAAGTGCAAATAAAATTTAGACTAATAACAACTGGTAAATTAAATAGATTCAATGTTACCCTAAATGATAAGTTAAGTACTCTAGACCATAATAATAACGATGCAAATAAACTGTATGATAATTTCTTTTTTGTAGTGCAGTCTGAATTCGATAATAATTTTGAAAAAAAGACAAAACATATTAGCCCTAAGTTTGTATTTAGTGACTGGGCAACTAGAGGTATTAGAAAAAGTAGGGAAAGACTGTTTGAGCTTTGTGGCCTTAAGCGTTATATTAACACGGATACTTTCAACAAGTATGTTGCTACTTATTCTAAAACTTTTAGAAATATTTGCAGGGTAGCGAAGGCCCTATACATTAGCAACTAAATCAAATCGGCAGACGATAAAATAAAGACAGTTTGAAAAGTTATTAATAACGAGACTGGCAGGAAAAAAGTTCGTAACACTGAGTATACATTAGAGATACCACGTGGTCCCCTAAGCTCTAACATAGAAGTAGCGCATGAATTTGTGAATTTCTTTACCAACATACCAATTAAAACCACGGAAGCTTTAAATTCTTCACCTGGCATTTCAATTGCCTTTTTAAAAGCGAACGTACCAGGCTGCCCGGTAGAATTTCAATTTAAACATATTAATCCCGTGACAGTTTTAAAAGCTTTTCGGCAAATTAAGGTAAAATTTACTGAGGATCTGTGGGGTATGTCTATTAAAGTTTGTACCTACGTCTATAATTGAGACAATAGCGCCTTATTTGGCTTTAATATTTAATATGTGCGTAGACCAAGGAGTTTTCCCGGATCTAATGAAGTTTAGTAAGGTTATACCTCTTTTCAAATCCGGTTGACAGTAAAGACACTAATAATTATAGACCCGTGTCCGTGCTGCCGGCTTTCAGCAAGGTTTTTAAAAGGATTATGCTTAATCAGATGCTTAATCATTTTAACACTAATGGCATTTTACACGATCAACAGTATGGTTTCACCAAAGGACGTGGTACGACTGTCGCTTGTGTCACTTTATTAAAACACATATTTACTGCGTGGGAAGAGGCGCAAGATGCCATAGGAATTTTTTATAACTTTTTAAAGATATTGATATTGAGTAAAATAAATAGGGTGAATTCACATGGTTTGAAGGTAGAAATGGGGGTTCCACAAGGCTCAATTTTGGGTCCTTTCCTCTTTTTAGTGTATATTAATGATCTTCTTCATCTGTTGAAAAACCAACCACAAATGGTGTTATTTACTGATGACACTTCTTTAATATTTAAGATAGACAGACGAGCCCAGAACCTAGACCACGTAAATAGCGCCTTACTACAAGTCCAAAATTGGTTCACGGCGAATAATTTAGTATTGAATGAAAAAAAAATGAAGTGCATCAGATTTTCTTTACCAAATGTCAAAAGTAATGACTGTGACATAGTATTGAATAATGAGAAGCTGGAATTCGTTGATAAAACTGTTTTCCTGGGGATCACGCTCGACTCAAGGCTACAATGGGGTCCTCATTTAACATCTCTCGCTGGACGGCTAAGCTCGGCAGCATATGCTGTCAGAAAAATACGGCAATTTACTGATGTGGATACCGCGAGACTGGTCTATTTTAGTTATTTTCATAGTATAATGTCTTACGGTATTTTACTGTGGGGACGAGCTGCAGACATCGAGTCTATTTTTATTCTGCAGAAAAGAGCCATCAGAGCCATTTACAATCTCCGTATGCGCGATTCTCTAAGGGAACAGTTTAAGGAAATTAACATAATGACGGTACCTTGTCAATACATCTATGAAAACATAATGTACGCTAGAAAAAATCTGCATCTTTTTAGTAAAAGGGGTGAAAGACATAATTATAACACTAGAAATAGGGAGCAACTAGTTCAACCGAGTTTCAGACTGGCTAAAGTAGATACTTCTTTCATGGGGGACTGTTTAAAATGTTACAATAAAATACCTCCCCTCATTGTTCAACTAAATAAGACAAAATTTAGTCTTATATAAAACGCACACTATGCCGCCGAGCATATTATTCATTGGGTGAATACATCACTGATAAAAATGCTTGGCTGGATGCTGGTCTAGCTCCACAGCCATAAGGGTTCATAGATTCATTGATTAGCATTTTTAATTATTTTTGGAGCTGCTGAAGATATAGATCTACATTATCTTTGCATTGTATAAACTCAATGTGTTAGTATTATATAAATTTTTCATAGCACATACATGTGAGCACTATGTTATTTAAAGCTACCATTTACGAGGTATGTCTTTCATTGACTTGAATGTGCCCTGGCGGTTGGGAGTATGTCATGCTCACTGGAATGTCTCGCTGACGGTGGCGCGCGTGTTGGATCATTCGGTTCCCTTCAAAATGGTTGAGTCAAATGATGCCGATCCGTGCGTCATGTTCGTGAACGGGCGCCGTTAGTTGGGACTGGTCATCTCTTAGCTGCCTCGGTTATTCTAATTTTATTTTGAATTGTTTATTATGATTATATTTTTATCTAAACCTCTTTTAACGTACACGACTTGTTACAGCTTCTCACATTGTACCCTAGATTCAATATGAATGATGTAACCGAAATTTGTAACATATTATTGATTATAAAAGAGTGTTGTTCATGGAGTTTCTTGCTCGTTCTTCTCCATAGAAACCTACTGTTTGGAACGAGCAACTAGCTTCAACTTTCTGACTGACTGACTCTGACAATTTAAAAGTACCTGTAAATGGTTTATTTGAAATAAATGATTTTGAGTTTGAGTTTGAGTTTGAATAAAAATAACTGATAGCATTTTTTTATATAGTTATTTATTACCTTCTGTCTTCTCTTCGTTCGAGTTTTAGTGAAAATACCACGAAAATGTTTTATTATTTAATTACAAGTTACTTTGTACATCGTTCAGAAGTATCTCTCTAAGTTTTGGTAAATTAATATTTTTTTCGATTGCGATTCTTTCAGTGTCACTTAATAGTTGTTTAGTAACATTTTCGTTTATGTTTGTTTTTCTGTTTTGTTTTTCTGTTTTACAATATCGCTGGTTCTCCTTGGTTTCGTGATGTATTCCTTAATCAGATTTCCCACTGGAGCTTCCACCATTAGATACAACGGTATTGCAGAAAAGAACGACGCCAGCACAAAACTAACGTATACTTGGCACTGTTGACAAAAAAAAACGGTTAGGTATTTATATAAAATTCTTGAAAATCGCCCAGCATCAGCATGTGAAAAATAAAGCCTAAAGGGACATGTTGAACTACTTTTTTTAATGGCGCCGCTAGCGTTACCTGCACCAGCGGCGCTGCTGTCGGTTCCTGTCAACACGCACTCGATCACCACCCTTTGTTGTTAGTCAATGCAACAATATCATTTAGTCATTTACTATGTCGTGCATATGATTTTGATGTGGTAACGTCATAAATCGATGAACACCGGCTGCACGCACGAAAAAGTGTCACGTTCCGCCTGACCCGTTGTCCTCGGTGAACGACAAACGCGGTAATGCGACGCGACGCGTAAATGTCAAATACTCGTTGTATGTACTTGTGGCCTACGTAGTCGCCATAATCAATGTGCGACCAAACGCGGCAAGTGCGGATTTGTTTTTTGCGCGACGAGACGCCACACAATAGTTTATTAATAATTAAATATTTACTATTAGAAGTACCAGTGTTTTTTCTTACATTAAAGTAAAGTCAATAACAACCTCTCCTCAATTGAAATACATTTTTAAAAATTGGTTATTGATAGTTAAATAATAGGTTTAACAGCTGCAATAACATAATCGAAAGTGCTTGGTAATAAGTCACAATACTCTTATTAATAAACGTGGGTTTAGTTTCGGATATAAATAATGAAACTCTCCAAACTTATTTCTTTCTAAATAAGTACAATGACTACCTGCAACGTAGGACACACGTCGCGTGAAGTATTGGTCGCATTACGTCGCATCGTGTCGCGTTCGGTCGCTCACCTAGGACAACGCCTGAGCCTGAGCGTGCAAACGAGAGCGCGGAACAAGCGATAGAGAGGCACGATCGGTCCAAATGTGTACAATAAGCTCCGCCCACCTCGACAAAAGCCATTATTTGTTTATGGTATAATTATTATGTTAGCCAATATGTTTATTTATGACGTTAAACCGACTTTACAGACAACCAATTTCTTTTTCAAACATAAGAGGAGTATAATGTATTAAAAACAAAGACATTTAAATATAGAATGATGAGAGAATTTCTAATATGGGTGTAAACAATAGACACCGCCAATCAATTGACAAACTTTTTAAATACTGTCAAAACGCGATCCCCCATAGATTTTGTATAGCAATAGCAAACTGTGACGTCACTTACTCGCCAACTAAATTGATAACTATTGTTTATTTTCAAATCAATTAAAAATGTAAAGAAGAATGTTCATTTTTGACCTGACTATGTATAGAAATGTAATAAATCTTAAAAATTTGCTAATTTTATTCTATATTAATTACACTTATCACAATGTTAAAAGAAACGCAGGAAAAAAAGATTTTTAAGTTTATTTATGCTTATTCTACGTCAAAGGTAAACGTATTACCATGTTTCGAACGCACCTCAACTACTCTTTTTACGACGTTCCATTTTACTCATTGCAACTTTAACTTTAATCAACTTTGTTTCTGAGTTTTATTCATTATTTTACGTTTTATTTATTCAGTAAGTATTTATTAATATGTTATTTTTTATTACATACACCTTTATTATATATTCATTACAAATAACATAATAATTAAATAAATTAATCATGCAGTAAGCTATATTGAATTCGCACGACTGAAACGGAGTTTTTTGACATTTGACATGTTTATATTATGAAAACTCATGTTTTAGATTATATTGTCAAGAAAATGATGTGATTATGTTGGATAGGGGTTTCCAAGATTCTATATGAATGCTAGAACGTTATTGTTGTTGTTGAAACAGCAGTTATTGCTCGACACTCTATTTATAGTGGCATTATTGAGAGCCTAAGCAGTGACTTAGTAGCAGCTAATTTCAAGGAATACGCAAAGTAAAAAAGTTGTTTTAGACTATAGATAGGTAGGTAAGTATTCCTATTGTAAACCAAAAAAAACTTCAGCGTTTATAATTAGTCCTAGCACATTTATTTCTTTACTACTTTTTTGGTAACGGCAAAACCTAACCTAAAAAGTAATATTTGTATTTTTTTGGATTTCGTGGCGTTTAGATCGTAAAAATGACTATCTGGCATTATTTTCTAAACTTACAGGTAGTCTACTATACTTTATTACTATACATACACTTTTGTTAACAGGTTTTTAAATGTATGGGAAGTGGGCATTGTTCTTTTGTGTTTTTTGAGATGTGTCTTAATTGTTGAGAAATGTTGTCCACACCCGTGCTAGAGTCTCTCACAATGGTGGAAATAGTTAAGTACATAGATTTAAGCCTTTATCGCAGGGTTACTAAACCTTTTTGCAGTCACGGACCACTTTCACAATTTAAACAATTCCAAGGACCCCTGGTCGAACAATATTTTAGGAAAAGAAAACATGTCTTATTTCATGTTCGTGGCTTGTCTGAAAAATCTTACTACACGATTTCCTAATAAATATGTTGTGGGTCAACTGACCTACTGCGGAGCCCTGATATATTAGCTACGAACCGCTAAGGGTGTTACCAGATCAATCGTTCGATCGGCGATCGACGGCATCGATCGATAGTAGAATGAATTAGTCGACGTCGAACGGTAGTTTCTACCAGACCAGTCGATCGATCGTCGATCGACGGCATCGATCGATAGTAGAATGAATTAGTCGACGTCGAACGGTAGTTTCTACCAGACCAGTCGATCGATCGTCGATCGACGACATCGACCGATGGTAGAATTTATTAGTCGACGTCGATCGAGCTGCTTGATTATTATTATCTACTGATGAATTATAGTTAGGGTTAATCGATCGACGTCGAACGATGCCATCGACCGGCAATCGATCGATTACTAAGAGGAATGGGGTCAGCCAAAGCTACCACACCAATCGATCAACGTCGATCTAAGTCGATTGATGGCATCGATCGACGATCGATCGATTGGTGTAGTCACACCCTAAGAGATCCGTGGACCTCACCTTAAGAAACCCTGCTTTATAGTAACACCACTTTTGTGAAAACAGAGATAAAATGATTTTACTATTATAGTTAGTGTTATTAATGTTAATTTTAATTATACACACCATCAATACTAGGTTCGTGTGAGTGATGGAGGTCAGGAAGCCCACATAGTTCTTGACGAACGTTAGATGCAGCAGATAGGCGCAGTACGAGAGTCGACTCGGGACCGTCCAGCCACGCCACTCCAAGATTCGGCGGCACAAGTCTGGTGGTGGAAACATTGAGGAAATCAAGTAATGTAAAGATTGATTACAACTAAGAACACATGAGAGACGCCTTGGATGGCTTCCTCAGTGATTGGCAAGATGAGGCACAACATCGAGAGAAATGGAGAGAATCGGGGAAGGTTACTCTGGCTCACACACTATTCATTGTTTGTTGGAATAGAAGGAGTGGTCGTCTACTGTATTATTAATTGTAAATATGTGAACATTTTGTGTCTGTACATAACTTAGCTGTAATTTCTTTACATTTAATACTTTCATAACATAATTTATTTATTTATTTATTTATACTTCATGCACAAAGGTACAAAGGCGGACTTAATGCCTTAGGCATTCTCTACCAGTCAACCAAGGGTGATGAAGAGATAATATGGCGGGTGCATAACAAAAAGTAATTATTAAAAAGTTAAAAAGATGTAAACTCATATACATAATTATATATCTGGATACCATATACCTACATAAACATATACATACATACATACCTACATATATATAATATGTAAAAGAAAAGGGGGTTTTGAGATGACTCTGCTTACTTGTTCTGGAAATAAAATCTCAATTTCCGCTTAAATGCATACCGAGTGGTGGCCATCCTGATATCGAGAGGAAGTGCATTCCAGAGAAGAATGGCTTGAATATGAAAGGAAGAATGAACGAAATCAGAAGTATGAGAAGGGCAAAGTAAAAGAAGATTGTTAGAAGACCGCAAATTCTTAGTGTGCAAAGAACATAGATATTGAAAGTGGGATATTAAATAAGAAGGAGGAGAGAGAGTTGAGCAGGGAGAATAAAGTTGTCAAAGCACGCAAACTTCTTCTTTGGCGAATGGGCAACCATTTTAACTCGGACCTGTAGCTAGACACATGATCATATTTCCTCAAGTTGAAGATAAACCTGATGCAGTTATTCAGGACCCTATCCAGCTTATCCAACAAAACCGCATTCAAGTCAAAGTAGCACACGTCACCATAGTCGATTATAGGGAAGATTAAAGTCTGCACAAGCATCGTCTTTGTCTTCGCAGGCAAAAAGCTTCTCAGACGATACAAAGATCGCAAAGTTCCGTTTGCTCTTTGACAGACACTAGAAACCTGACTTTGCCAACCAAGCGTCGAATCAAGATGCAAACCGAGATCTTTTACGCTATTGCTAATGGGGATGACGGTACCATTGAAAATAACTGGAGGAAGAGAGCTAACCGCCACTCTACCCATCATACGTGAGCTTCCGATTATAATGGCCTGACATTTTGAGGGGTATAATAATATAATAATAATATAACATAATAATATAATAATACAACAAACATAATAGCACAATAATATTACAGACCTACGATTTTTATACAAGATACATAAACATTATTATTTTAAAAGAGTATGTATGGAGTTTCTTGCCCATTCTTCTCCATACGAAACTACCATTTGGAATGGGCAACTAGATTCAAATTTTACAATATGACGTTCAAAAGTGCCTTTAATGGTCTAATTGAAATAAATGATTTGACTTTGACTTTGGAGGCCTTTGGGCCTCAAGTCTGCTATTACAATAGTGTCATAATAGTCTACCATTGATTTCATAATTGTTGATTTTGACAAGTTTGGTAATCTATTAATATAATGGCGTCATTATGACTTTCCTATGGTCGACCACTGACACGCCATTGAAATAAATTATATAGAATGGTAATCTCGTTCAAAATGACAACTGAATGACTGACTAAGGGCGGGTTGTTTCAAACAGTCGGTTAACGTTACATACGGACAGTTAAAAAGTTACTATGACGTGCGATGTTTAACGTACGTTAAATGTATCGGGTTGTTTCATGACATAAAAATCCGTCAGTTAAAGTTATTCAAACAGAGATTCCAAAATATTTTGATGTTTGAAGTAGCTGTTTGACAACACAAAATTACGATGACTGGTCGGTTATTTCCCAAAATCATACGTCAAAAAGTTACTATTACCATAACCGATCGGTCAACGTAATTTTGTTATTTTATTTATTTACTAGCTTCTGCCCGCGACTTCGTACGCGGATCCTGTTGCTTATTCCAGCGACAACGGGGTCGGCAAAATCGAAGATCTGAAACGTCTTATGTCGAATTCTAAGAGCCCGGGGACGGGAAAACCACGGGATGCGCGAGATGATTCGAGACGTTCAAAAAGTACAATTTTGAATCATACATCAATATGTGGCGTAGTCAATCATAGGAGTATACGTAAATGAACTCCGTTCCTTACCAACCCAAGGAAGGTCGCCATGACCTACGGCTATATCTTGAGACACATCCGATTCTTCAGATGATATCGACATTCTGTTCAGAGAATGTCGAAGTCGATCAGGATTCAAACGTTCGTTGCGCTCTTCTTCTGTCTCTTCATGCCGTACTCCAGCAATTCTTTTTCTCTCACTTTCTAACTGATTATGAATATTTTGTTGTGTGCGTGTTCGGGACAATCTATACTATAATATAATAAAGCTGAAGTTTGTTTGTTTGTTTGGTTGAACGCGCTAATCTCAGGATCTACTGGTTCGAATTAAAAAAATCTTTTTGTGTTGGATAGTCCATTTACCGAGGAAGGCTATACGCCAATGCGAAACAGGGTCGGGTCGCTAGTGTATGATAATCTCGATCAGCAGTTAGTAGTGCATCACGTTCATCATTCGGTTCAAAAGACCTGTTAGTAGATGTGCGAATACGCTGAGAACTCAAGCGTGATTCTGTATCGGTAAACGTTTCCGATTCGCGAGACAATGCATGACGCTCATGATCAGCGGACAGTCGCGCATCACGTTCCGCAGTAGATGCGTAGATACGCTGAGAACTCAAGCGCAATTCTCTATCCGTGAACGTCTCCGACTCGCGAAACAATGTATGACGTTCACGATCAGCGGTCAGTCGCACATCATACTCTTCACTCGTCTCTAGAGACCTGGATATAGATGCGTAAATACGCTGAGAACGCAGACGTGCTTCGCGATCTGAAGAGGTTTCCACGGAGCGAGTTGCAGCCTGATGTTCCCGAACAGCATCAAGTCTCTCCTGACGCTCTTCGGTAAATTCTTGGGATCTTAATTATGATCCTTTTAGCTTCTTTGGAACATTGGGAAAGATTTGACCTCTTTCTAGGCATGGTTATAGTTTTATTGTAAAGAAGATACCTGATCAATTAAAATCTAAGTGATTGCTCCCCTGCGTTACCGGGTAGGCCACCGTGTCACGAAGATAAATGGAAAAGGAAATTAAACACCCAAATAACATAAGCCCGAAGGCATATTTATTCGATAAAATAAAAAAATAAATGGGAATTTTGGCCAGTAGAGTCAAATTTTCAATGATATACCATCGTCATCAAAAATCAGTCCTAAACTGTTACCGCCTTCACCGCGTGGAGGTACTCCCAGCTTATGTTATTTTATAAGATACAGTGAAATTAGTGATAGCTTTGATTTTCACATCAGATGTTTCTGATCTTCGATTTTTATAAGTCAACAGGAAATGCCCATCAGACCGAACAACTTTTGCTAAGACGTCATTCCTATATGTGTCATGGTGTAGCTGGGCTCTTGGAGTGCCACATCAGGTGTTCCAGATCTTCAAATTTATTCTCTCAGCAGAAAATGCTCATCACGTGGAACAATTTTTGCTATGGTACCATTTTTGTATCTCTTATAGTTTAGCAGGTCTGTTGCGGTTCTGCATCAGGTGTTCAAGTTTCCAAGATAAATTATAGCCTATATGTTGCCCAGACTTAAAAACCTATACAACAAAAGAAAAATCATTCAAATCCGCCCAGTAGTTCGAACCAAGCGCTTTGACTCCACATTTATTATGCGAACTGCCAGACTGTGGAATTCACTGCCCGCCTCTCTATTCCCCGATACATATAATCTGGGTATCTTCAAGGCACGAGTGAACCGGTTTATTCTAGGCAAGCGTGCTCCACCTTAGGCCGCATCATCACTTAAGATCAGGTGAGTTGCGGTCAAACGCAAGCCTATAACAATATAAAAAAAAAAAAAAAAAAAGTTTAGCGTGTACAAACAAACAGACAAACAGACAGAATTTTTTATTTGGATTCGTGCTCTATGGCTGTTCCTAAACCCCCCTCAATTTTTTTTTTTAATATATTCAATGTACAGACACAGTTTTGTTACCGTTTTATTATATGTATATAGATATATTATATAGATTACAGCAGCTACTTCAAACATCAAAATATTATGGAATCTCTTTTTGAATAACTTTAACTGATGGATTTTTATGTCATGAAACAACCCGTTACATTTAACGTACGTTAAACATCATCAGTCATAGAAACTCTTTAACCGTCCGTATGTAACGTTAACCGACTGTTTGAAACAACCCGCCTTTAGGCGGTAATCTGCTAAAATTTTGACAGTTCCTTTGATCAGTGACCTACCATGAGAACGTCATTGTGCAGTCATTGCTTTTAATTCGACCGACCAATGATCGACCATTATGAATTTAGCAGATTACGAACTTTTAGCAAAATTACAACGGGATCGTGTTGGAATGATGAAATTATAAAAATAGCAGACTTGGCCCCCTGGAGTGGGACAGTAAAAGCTAGATAAAAAACAAGAATACACGGTACTATTACTGGAATAATAACATACGTTCATTTAATAACTATAGATTTGTTAGTACGACCCATGTCTTGTTTCAGTTTTAGTAGACTGTGGTGACGATTTCCTTGTACACAAACTAAACAAAAATTAGACAATTGGCATCTCCTACTGCCAGGCAGCCGAAGAAAAGGACGGCGACAAATAAGAACTAAGTTACAGATGTCAAATTAGTTTTTTCTTCAACTTCGCCGTGTTTTTTATCGATACGTTCTGAAATTACAATTATAATTGTATGAACATTTGATCAACTTAATTTGACAGCTCTTAATATCTGTCTCTTTCTAGTTTTATTGGAGAGAAAGAGATATAAATAAATAGCTTAAAATAAGTTTAACTTGTGCTCAAGAGAATTGACACCAATGTAAATTTAATTAGAATAATAAGTTAAATAAAACATAGTCAAAAAAAGTGCACCGCAAAGTTTAAGTAGTAGGTCAGTACTGTAGAGGCTGCATGAGTTTAGCATGCAGATGCCATTAACTATTATGGTCTATGGCTAAATGCTCTGCATCCTTCTAGAATAAGTTCAAATCGTAGATTTATATTGTTTTATATAAGACATAATCATACTTCTTAGCCTGACCCTACGAGATTATCTTGATTATAAAGCAGTAATAACCGAAGTGTATGTAATTTCAAGTAAACGTATTAGAATACTCATACACCACGCTATAACCCGGTACCTGTAAGAGGCCCTACAGCTGGATCTCTAATAGTACCTAATCATACACACATCAACATTATCTAGGGATATTTGAAGTCATTTCATAGAAAAAATGAATTTTTCAAAATTTATAAAAAAATATTTAAGACTTGTTTATGATGCAAAGTTTGAAGGCTGGTAGGCACTGTATTTAGTCTTTCTATTCATATAGACGACTTTCGTAGTTTGTGAAATCGCGATGAAAACGAAAATGATGATAACTTTAGGTTAAGTATGTTCCACAAAAAAGTTCCATACTCACATATTATATAATCATGAACACCCAACTGATTTTTTTCAAAAATAAACACCATTTAGAAATTCAACCCTGCAGAGAACCTAAGTAGTGCGCAAAATTAAGTTAAAAAATAAAGAAAGCTTTCCTCCAAAATTCAAAAATGCTCCAAGATCAAGCTGTGCGTTGTCTGTCAGAGAATTTAATTGCCATTGATTGCTAGAGTGGTAAGTGTACGACTTTCACGCGAAAGAAACCGCGGGCAGAAACTAGTTTCAATGAAAATCAAATTAGGCACCGGATAGAGTTGGTCACTCACTCGACATGCAAGCTCGACCGCGGCGAAGGTGGTGTGACGATCTAGTTATGAATGCGAGGCAAACGTAGCCAGAAACTACGCAGGATCGAGATGTTTGGAAGAAGATAGGAGAGGCTTTTGCCCAGCTGTGGGACCAAAAATCTTCATCATAGAATGATAAACTACTATATTGTATTGTTGCAGCCCAAAACTTGGTCACTTTGACTGCATTGTCAGCGGCAGCCCATAAATCTTCCTGTGTGAAGCTATTAGGCCACGAGGTGACTACATAAATGATAAGTCATCGTATGCCATAAAAACGGTAAACGCCCTAAAAAAACAGATCCAGCTCAATCGGTGCCATCACTGAAACCTCGCCTAAACATGTTGTCTTTAATTTAACCGACCTTAGTTCTAAGTCTATTTAATGACTTCCAGATCGACCTAAACCTAAATAAAAAATGAGGCACCGTACCTTCAATCTTTAAGATGAAACAAAAGAGACCCAAAGAAAAGATGAAGCCAAACGTGGGCTTGAGCAGGCATGCGCTGACCACCCTCACGTAAATCGAAGGTCGAGGCCAGTCGCCATAGAACAGGCTGCACAAGTAGATTACACCCCACGCTAAGGGAAACAGCAGGAAAGGCACGACGTAACGGTATTTCTGAAATAAAAATATCAATATATTAAAACAATGCAAACTGCGTGTTCAATACAACAACGTCTTCAGGATGCTGATACGGCTGCCTCGCTATTGTAGTGCGTCCGGAATGTTGGGGGAAGCGCGAACGGACGGCTTTCATGCGGTGATACGGAAGAAAGTAGCCTCCTTGTTGCAGCGCGTGCGAGGCAGTTGCAACAGTATCCTGCAGATGGTTGTATCTCGTACGGATTGCCCTATCCAGCACAAATGGATGCGTATTGTGATGGGTGATGAATAACATAGTTCATAAGATTTTACTAACACCATAGGTACCTTAATTGTAATAATTTAATTTATTCATTTGAATTATTTGAACTAGTCTACAACTGATGTATCCTACGTAATAAATTTCTCCGCGACATCAGTATAGGTCATACAAAATCCTAACAACAACCGTTGGACAGTAGCCCACCAGATGCAACACCCGTCTGGTCGGACGACAGTTTCTTTTAGATGGAGATTATGGAACATTACACATTAGTCTTCAAAAATATAAGTAATAAGTAATGAGTGTTATGCGGGGGTTAAAAATATGGTACCTAAGTATATCATTTTACTCCTGGTAATGTATTCTTCACAATAGAAAATATTTTAAACCCTCTAAATTATTATATTTTAATACAATTGAATGTATGGATCTCGCTATGATTCTATCGGATTTTATTATTGGCCATGTGTCTTCTTCATAATGAACTTGAACCCTATATTTGATGAGATTACATTATGATCTACGTATTGTGTGTATCTAATTAAGATGACTAGGGCAAGGTCATAGATCTCGAGATTGTCTAGAAATGGCATGTTCGGTTGTATTTGAGGGGTACACTACATAAATACGAAAAACTTTATTCCGAAAGTTAGAAATACGAATTTCGATTTTCATAATTCCGAATAGTCCAAAATTCCTAATATGGCAGCTCCGATTTATCATTCATCCTATTTTTATAATACTAAAATTTCAAAAACGTTTATAATTACTATTCTCAAAATACCGAGTTTCAAAAGATCGAATAACAAAAAGTCCGACATAATGAAAATTCCGAACATCAAAAATACGAATTCCGATTATTAAAATTCCGATTATCTTTATCGTTATCATGCAATCGTTTATCGTGCAAGCAAGCATGCTGCATGCAAGCAAGCATGCAGCGTGCAAGCAAGCATGCATCATGCAAGCGAGCATGCATCATGCAAGCGAGCATGCAAGCGAACATGCAACATGCAGCAGGCATGGTTTCTGTCACGGCTACGGCGTTGCTCCGCGCCTACGCGAATTTAAATTACACTCTAGGGGTAGGGCAGACAAGACTACGTGGTGTCGGTTTCACAGCAATTCGTTTCTGTCAGTAACTTTTGTAGCACAACATATTGACTTTTTAAGATTATTTTTGTTATTGTCTTTCTTTTTATACCTATATATTTTTGTTGAAATAGATTCCATAGAAAAATACACCGAATAAACAATATTTGTTAAAAAGTAATTCTACTGTTTGATAAGTTTGTTAAACAAAAAAATTTGATTAAAAATTCTTTGAATTGTGTTTCTGTGAAATATGTTTCATTCAAGTAAATAGTCTTTGAAACAATAATAGTCGAAATAAAAATACAAGATCCAAATATTATATGAAACATTTTCTGGGAAACGAAATTCTATGAAATTTCTGTCTGCGAAACAAGGAGACACCATTTTGAATATAAATGCGTAGCTGAATTGAATCAGAATCCTAATTTTAACAGTTTATTCGAAATATTGAAATTCGGAATTTCGTTTTTCGGACCGAGAACTCATCGAGCATTTGATTCTTCGAACATATGAAAATCGGAAAACAAACAAATCGGATTTACGACATTCGGTAAAATTACTTTCGTGATTTTAAATAATAGAGATTATAATTCTTAGGTATTATGAAATTCGGACTTTTGAAAATCGGAATATCGAAATTGGGAATAAAATATTTCGGAATATTTGAGCACATATTTGGACACAACATACTTCTCTTGACACCGACGCGACTCAGAACTCAAGTGAGCTAATTAGCAAAGTCCCAACATGCCATTTGCGGAACGCTTACAACTTATTGACACCTTTTCACTTGTCATTCATCATGTCAACCTTTAGACGCACACTGCTGGGCATAGTTTTCCCCCAAGGGGGCTTCAGCTGTGATAGTCATGCTCAACCGATGCATGTTGGCGATCGCAGTAGGTGTAACGGTACTCAGACGGACGCTGCGGCCCATCCTCTGGTGAATATCTCTGTCGCCTTCTACGACACCTACGGGTAGAAATGTGGTGGTGCTATTCGCGGCTGGCACCACACAGTTTGTCATTAGGTGGTTGTTATTAGAAAGAATCAGTGCAAAATGTGTTTACCCGTAACCTGCTGATGTCAACACCACTCTTCTGGCAATGGTAGATGAGGTAGCCTAGCGAGAGGCCGAAGGCGCAGCCAGCAATGTTGGTGTGGCCTCGTCTGTACGTGTTGTTGAACGTAGGCTCGTTCATGAACATGTTATGGATTGCTCTGCAGATAAAAACAAAGTTGAAGACGAACTTATATATCATGAAATAAATGGTAATGGGACTCTTTGTGATAGCTTCATTTAAAACCTTTTGTACCTTATTTTATCCGATAAATTTTAATTTGATTTTTAACAAAAACCTTTTTTTTTTCATTCTTCATTAAATTAAAACATTTTTTTATTTACTTCATAGTTTTTTAATATTTACTTTTCAATGCCTACGCAAATCACCGATTAATGAAGATATCTCGGACGATACAGTCTAGCTCTGAAGGCTAATTCAGGTAATTTCATGACGCACCGATGAAGTAAGTTCAAGTTTGAATGATAAACGGTATTCCTGTAATCTTTGAACTGCGCGTAAGCTACGCGTGAACTGCACGTCAACTGTACGACCACCAAACTCTACCAAACTTACTTATGGTGTAGCCACATGAGAGAAAAAAATACTACTCACTAAATAATCGAATAGAATCGATTACACTACAATGAATATGACGTTATTATAATATTAAAATAATATCCCAGTACAGACTTTAGTGCTTTTTCTTACGTCAAACGAATGGTAGAATATCGATCATGTTGCGTTCCGAAGCACGCACCCAAGACGCTCAACAGTAGAATGCCGTTATTGCACTCGCGTGACGCGAACTTGGCGCGAGCGTTTCTGACAGCGGTAGAGAATACGAATAGCATTATTTTGATCAAAACTTTACTGCAACTGCACTGCAACAGCACTTCTTTAGTTACGTGAATTAGCCCACTGGTGTCTTATACATATTTATTGACAACGTTTTATACACTCCCAGAAAAATATACAGTCAAATAGCCAAATCGTATGAGAAGTTTTTGAGAAAATCCCGAACATGCAATCATATTTACATACTGGTCAAAGAGAAAACCACCTTTTTTGAAGTCGGTTAAAAGTACTGTTCGTTCATCAACTTTAAAGTGGATTACACTGTAACTTACTCAGGCGATACTATCAAAGAGCCATCCAAGTTTTGGAAGTAGGTGTGAATACCAGGGACAATAGACCCGAGCACAAGCAATATCGGCAGACATATCTTTATGGAGTGTGGAGTTCTGCAGACCAGGTAGACTATCACGCCGAGACAAAACAGCTGGGTATCGGCTGCTATGTACCTGGAAAAGATATGTTTTAAAAGCAAAACCAGCAAAAAAAAAAACGCATTTCTAGTATGGGGACGCCTTTTTATTTTATAAGTTGCTATAGCGACCATTGAAAACGATAAATTTAAAATTATGATTCAAAAAACAGACATATAACAGACGGACCGACGGGCGGACAGACAGACAGATATTTATTTATTTATTTATAGTTAATTGCCCACGACTTTGTTAGCGTGAATTTTTTTTACAAATTTACAAATAAATTTTACCTCTTATTACGCTACATCCGTTTGAATTTTCTCAAGGACCTTTAATATTTTTTAACAATGCAATATAGCCTATAGCATTCAGGGATAACGTAGCTTCTTATTGGTGAAAGAATTTTTAAAATCGGATGAGTAGTTTCGGAGATTACCCCCTACATACAAACTTACAAACATACAAAGTTACAAATATATAACATTACAAAAAAAAATTACCTCTTTATAATATTAGTATAGATTAAAACGGCACAGGTCCAATTACATTAATTAACAGAATAATAAATAAATAAATTAATTAATAATCAATTAATCATTATTTATTTATTTATTATCTATTATTATTATTTTTTGTTTTTTTTCATTATTTATTTTTATTATTATTATATTTTTTTATCATTTTTCATTAATTATTAGATATAATAATATAGACAGCGGAGTCCTAGTAATAGGTAACCCTTAAAAGTAATGTTATAAAATAGATATAGTCAAAGTCAAATCATTTAATTCAATTAGACCATCAAAAGGCACTTTTGAACGTCATAATAAAAAAATATAAAGTTGGTTCTAGTTCAAGTTCTTTTTTTATTGATAGTGTATACCTCAAAGTTGATTACATATAAATTACATGAAAATATTCCACGGGTGGAAAACTAAGGGAAGGCTGAAATTTTTTGGTGTCACTGTTTCGTAATTAATTTCTGTGATAAGAAATAGGCAATTAACAGCGCAATTTTTTTTTTACAAAAATGATTTTGAAGGCCGTTGCCTTCAAGAACGAAAAAGTAAAAAAAAATAACTTTAAATTCGCAAGTCGGTGGCAATACATAACAACACATAAAACCCAAAACGACTTGCGAATTGAAAGTTATTTTTTAGTTTGTCTTTTTTGTATAAAAGTTTTGTTTAAGCTTTTGTTTGTATTGGACTATTGGTAAAAATGTTACATTACATCCACAGGGTCCAGAAAATGCTCAGGTCTATATTGAAGCAGATGAGTATACTGTATATTATAATGTATTTATAGTACTTACCATGTATGCTGCATACACAGAGACTCGTCATTGTAGTTGTTAATGTACAACAAGTTCATCCACCAGTTCTGTCTGCAGTCTGCCACTTCCCTATCAATGAGCTCCTGCAAACGATAAACTTACTTACAATGATATATTATACACTTAGATGCGTTATCCGCGCACAATATTGGCAATATTAAAGCAAGGCAATTGCCAGTTGTTTTTACCTATGTATCATAATTATATTAAAAAAACTATAAAAAGACAAAGGCACATTTAGACTAACAAACTGAATATAAAATGATCTATTTGTAACAAAACAGCAAATTAATATAAAAATCCTATTTTTATATAAATGAATGTATAACTGACCTGCCACAAAGGACCTGCGGTGAGGAAGCGGGACCAGGTGACGGTCAGAGCTAGTACAACAGCATAGGGTGGAGTTAATCTGAGGATATAGAATAATACGTTTGACAGAGTATCACAAATGGCGGAAGCTGGCAACGCATGAAAAAGTAAACATATTATAAATGTACATATACCTAAACGCATTATATTTATTGTTAAGTCTGTACAGAGGACAGGCTTGAGGCCATCAAGCTACTAATCTGTCAAATTTCTTTAATATTTTTTTTGTTCATGAAAATGTTGCTCCACACTAGGAATTTGTCCTGTGTCGTTGGTGCGTTTACAAACATATAAACTCACATACACAAACAGCCAGATCCGGAACAACTATCTGTAGGCCATACAAATATTTGTTAAGTGCGGGGATCGAACCCGCGACACTCGGCGCAGCAGTAAATCGCTCAACCACTGCGCCAACACTGCCGTCAAGGGATAAGTTTATTTTAGTAAGTATGCATGCAAATAGTAGGTCGGCTAAAGCATTTCGGAATAGGGAGGGGTGGGGGGGGATTTTTATTTTATTTTTTGCTTTTTAGTATTGCCTTAACATCCAAATCCATTAAGAAACGGCGACACACTTATAAGAGATTGTAAGTCCTCCAAAGATTAAAGAAACTAAAACGTCATCTAAGTGTTTTTTGGGATTTTGTTGATTTTCTCAAAAAGGGCTGGATCAATTTTAGAAAAATGTATATGGGACCATTTCGGACCCCTTTCAAGGGTCTATATACGACAGAGTTATGCCCGAACATACATAAAAAAAATATAATAACCATCCGAATTGATAACCTCCTCCATTTTGAAGTCGGTTAAAAAGGTTTTTCAATATAGAAACAGACAAATAAAAAACATTATTTGTGTGCCCCACGGCTGCGCCAAACTGGCCCAGCACGCGTAGAATGACACCGCTATGTCTACGGAAGAATAGACATACTGACAGGAAGAATAGACAAACTGTACTGACTTGTCTATTCTTGCTGTCAGTATGTTTATTCTTCCGTAGACATATCGTGGTCATGCTACGCGTGATGTTCAGCATTAATGTCAGAACACTTGTGCCTGACGCTTGTAAACCAGCTTTATTATGATATTTACGTGGATAAATAAATAAAAGGAGACGTGTACTAAAGAGGGACTGAGTTTTTTTTTTCTTTTCGATATGGCACCTCGCAGTTTAACCTAGAGGTTGTTGGCTGCTTAATCGGACAATCCTGAGGTGCCTTGAAAAGTGATTTTTAGGGCCTCCAGCCAGGGCAAAAACTTATAAACTAAGTGACTACGCTAAGGGCACCCCCTGCGGGGTACGAGCCTCGGCTTAGGGCGTCACTGCGGGAGGGCAGCAAAGGGACAAGCTGGATCGGGAGGGACTGAGTTTGAGCAATAAGGTTATACTTGCTCGAGATCTAACTTAGGTCCCTTCAGCAGGTGAACTTGTGACCTAGACTCCAGAAGACCAACGACGCAGTACGAGATAGTGATTGCGAAATGACAACCACAAATCAATTGTCGTACTTTTCCGCTTTGCTGTCAAAACGTGTTTCTTCCACAGATTGTGAATGGCAATTTATACTTATGACGTCACTTGTAGGTAGTCATTTTCCAACTCAATTGTCAAACTGTTTATTGATTTCAAAGCAACCAACAATCAAAGAACAATGGCAAGTTTCCATTTTACATTTTACAACACACCCATGCACACACACACATTCTCACACATTTTTTTATTACCTGACATCGAAACAACGAACAGTACCTAAATTGAAAATTATTCGAGTATTTAGGGCTAAAATTAAGTGTTTAAATAAAAAACAAATAAAAAAATATTTATGTCAGGCAAGTTAACAGAGCTCACATACCATACCATTTTTTTTTTTTATCTATGGGAGATTACAGCTCATAAAAAAGGGAAAACAATAAAAATAAAAAAAGGCAATTCTATCTTGAAATCATTAGTTAGTGGTGGCATTTACCCAATTATGTTAATAGTGAATATTTCCGGGTTCCGGAATGAATAAACGTCATGAATTAACAATTTTTAGGGTTCCGTACCTCAAAAGGAAAAAAACGGAGCCATTGTAGGTTCAGTTTTGTTGTCCGTCTGTCTGTCCGTACGACTGGCTGCCAAGACCCTTTATCTCGGGAACGCGGGTACGTGTAGAGTTAAAATTAAAACCATAAACTTAAGTCTACAGTCCTTTGAAGCTGTGAAAAATTCTTCGAACTTCTAAGTTAACATAAAAAAACGATACGACCGTTTATGCCGCAAGAAACGTATATATCGACACTCTCGAGGAAATCAAAATTTATAGGTTTTTTTCCGTTGACCTAGAACTATGAAATTCAGCAAGTAATATCGTCTTAAACTACAAGCACAGGGAAAAATCTGAAAACTGTACATATTTGTATGGAACCCTCGGTAGGCGATCAGACTCGAACTTGTTCGGTTTTATAAATGTGCATGACGTTCACGTGAATTAACAGTTTTAATTTTTTCATCTTTACCTCAACCACCTAAAAATGAGGAGTTTCGGAAACATCGTCCATGAGACCCTTTGCTTTTCAGCCTGCAGCAAAGACAAGTAGATCAGCAGGAAACCGGACATCACGAGGAACGTCTGCATTATTATCATTCCACTAAAAATTATTTTCAGTGACTCAAATTTATACATCTGAAAAAAAAAACGAAATGATAAAATTATTCATATTACCTATATATTTACAATAATATTCGTAAATAAGTTTAAAAAAATCTTTAATTTCAATTCCAAAGTGCATATAACATACATGGTTTGGAGATCACCTTTTAAGCAAGTAGTTGCTTGTGTTAGGAGACTCCAGAAAAAGTTTAATAACGTAAAGATTACACTTATAATAAAGATCGTGAAAGTCAGTTATAGGGGAGACCAGGTTTAAAAGTAACAGGGGATGAACGTAACAAATGCGTTTCTGAACAAATTATTTTAGCTGCACTGATGGTTGTATCACCGAAGTGTGTCATTTTGAACTCACCTCACTTTGCACTCACGGTGCTGTACTGTTAGGTTATGGACGTAGCGAGGTGGTGCCACGAAAATACCTCCAAAGTAAGTCTGGACCGTTTTTTTCAACAGTGTTTGTTTTTATTATGGTAGGCTCACGTTATAAGTGTCAGTTTAACTATTCGTCTTTCTATTTTGGCATTTAAAACGGTAGCTCTCTAATGGGTTTCTAAGTTAAAGGCATGTGTTTGTCATATTCGGGAAAATTTAAAGTTAGGGATGAAAGTAAACAAACGACCAGTATAGGTTTACTTACTGAAGGAATAATGGATTTGCCTGTAGAAGAAGTACTACTTAGAAAAGTGCCCATTTCGAGACGCTGCGAATTCATATCAGCTGTGTCATGCAACTTTATGTAGATAGATATGTGCAAAATAGGAAAAACTGCTTAAAGACATCGCTGATAATTTTCATATTTCATCATCCACCTCTTCAGCTAGTGATCAGGACGTCACGTCTATGAAGACCAGCCCCTAACAAAGGGAAGACTCTGGAAAAGTAATGGAGAGGGAAGAAAAGACAGAAAAACAGCAATAATGACTGTTTAGAAGTTTGAGGAACAAAGTGGAAAGTTCCTAATCCCCTTTAGAAAAAGGAGGATCCTCCGACTCGGGGATCCACTCCCCTCCGAGACCGGCGGTCGATACTCGAAGCACGATGAGTCGTCCGTACATCTTGTGATGCTTGCCGGGCCAATGGAGGGTTCCAGTGAGTCGGAACCAGATGCTGCATAGTTCACGGTGAATCGGAACTGTCTGCGATGATACCCCAGTGAGTCAGGGTGCAGTGTTGCGCCCTGTGTTGTGTGTTGGGTGGGTGTTGTGTTGGTGTGTGTCTGCTGCGTCGACCAGGAGAGGAGTGCGTCTCTGCTTGCTGACCGGCCGAGGTGCAGCGTGATGTGCCAAGGCTGCTGATGAGGCTAAGGGTGATGACCAGGTATGCATACGCTGCATGCTGGTGATCAGGATATTCGTAGAAGCCGTGGATGCTGGCTGGCTGTGTGGTTCGTCGCTCGAGAGCTTGAGGAAGTGAGGTCTTTATGAAGTAGCTGCACGAAGGCTGCGTTGACCTTCATGTGCGGCGTCACCAGTTTAGAGGTATGAGGAACAGAGTGTAAAGTTCCTTATCCTCCGTAGAAAAGGGAGGATCCACTGACCAGACGGGTGTTATATCTGGTGGGCTGCTGCCCAACTGTTGTAGTCGGGATTTTGTATATATGCTAATGTTGAGAACTCTGCTTGCACAATCTAGGAATAGTCAGTTAGTAGTACGTAGCATGTGCCATAGATGTCGCTACAACTGATACAACAAACAATCTTACAATAAAATTCAAAGACAAGAAAAAAGAAAACTTAGAGTCAAAGAAGTTGGAAACCTATTTTGCATATATAGAGAGACAAAAAGGCAAGGGCTCTAAAACTATAGAAGAACATTATATTTCCTAGAAATGTTTTTTTTTAAATTATTATTGTGTTATTAATGAAAAATCTAAAAAAATGATTTTAGTATAAAAATGTTGAATATGAAAGTAACTTTGTTTTTATTTACAATGTTACAACACTCCCCTTACGCTGTTACAACTACCCTAGGGTTGGTTGTAACACCGTAAGGGGATAGTGTGGGGATGTTTGTAATAAATATCACTTTTTATATTTTGTCGTTATTCTCAAAATCCGTAATATCTATTACAACCAAGCTGGTGTCAAAAGATAGCTGAAAGACCAATGTATTACGTGTACTAGTTAGAATTTAGTTATTCTAAAAGCTCTATGAGATATTACGAGATAATCACAAATTGTTACGTTCATCCCTGGTCTCCCCTATGCGGGGATATTTAACACGTAACATTTTTTTTTTCTGAAATAAAGTGTTACTATGTTTACTCCTTATCGGCTATCTGCTGCTGAAAGTTTCATCAACATCGGACCTGCTGTTTCGGAGATTAACCGGAACAAACAGACAGACTAACATTTAAAATAATGTTCTATTTTATTGGAACTGTGTAACCATTTTAATGAAATTAGTGAAAAGCTATTATTGTGACATTAGCAACAGACATTATAATTTTATTTATTTGTATAATTATGTAGATGTATAGATATAATGTGAAATTGTTAGAACATACGCATACGCTCACGCTGCATCGATTAGTTGACACCGATATTATTCGGTTGAGCCAAACCGCCCATTGTAGGTGTAGTTCTAATGCTACCACTCCACATGGCGTATTTGTGCAAATATTTGCCTTACTTGCATAATACAAAATAGACTTTATTTCAATAACTATAGGGTATACTTTGTATTATCCAAGTAAGGCGAATATTTGTACAAATACGCCATGTGAAGTGCCGGCATAACAATTTCACATTAAATCTACACATCTACATAATTATACAAATAAGTAAATTTACATTTTGCGAATTGGACATTTTGCGCCTAAACGGATATTATGTTTCTCAGCAAGGCTACCTATATTTAGAAAATAAATTGTTACTATTTTAAGTGATCAGTACCCTAATACTTATGTAATGTTTTACTTTTATTCTGTTTATTTTTATATCGTTCTTCCTAACAACTAGTACATCTGTTCGGTAATATGTGGATAACGTTGTGAGTAGTGTATTTGTTAACTCTATTATTAAGGTCTAATCTATGTGTACTTATTATTACACTGCTGTTTGTTGTCCCTAAGTAAATAAATAAATAAATATTACTTTATGGATGTGAATAAGTTTTTTTTACCCACCGCTTCCAAATATTCTGGATTATACACCACACAATCGAGTAGGGAGTGCGCCATGATTACGAAACATATCGATATTACTCTGAAAAAAAAAGTCATTAATATTAAAATGGGTGAACTAGGGGTAAATTTCGGTGCTTATTTTTAAAATCAGCTGTCCCATACCCAACAGACATTTTGCAGCAATATACAGTTCAGTGTCTGATTGTAAATGGTAATATAAAACTTACACGCGACAGCAACAAAAATGTATTTAGACAATCAACATAAGGGTGTTACCAGACCAAATAGAATAGATTAGTCGAGGTTGATCGACAGTTTCTAGCAGACCGATCGATCGATTGTCGATCGATCGATGGTAGAATGGATTAGTTGACGTCGACCGAACTGTTTGATTATTATTAGTGATGGATTATAACCGGAGTTAATCGATCAACGTCGACCGATGCCATCGACCGGTGATCGATCGATTAGTTAGACCAACGGTATCCGTCGATCAGCCAAAGCTACCACACCAATCGATCAACGTCGATCGATGTCGACCGATGGCATCGATCGATTGGTGTAGTAACACCCTAACTCTCCAAGTTAGAATAATCCGTAAATATAAGTACCTATTCTAATTAGAGGCATGATCAAGTGGCTAGTCAAAGACATTTATTTCAATTAAACCATTTACAGTCACTTTTGAACTGTCATGGAGTGAGTTAGTTAGTCAGAAAGTTGAAGGTAGGTCTCTATAGAGAAGAACGAGGAAAAAACTCTACAAACATACCATTTTCAATCAGGTTTTTACAAAATTCATGTTATATGCATTACAGTTGTATTTATACAGTCGTAAGAACAATCGGCTACAACTACTTCAGAATTGAAGAAAAAGATAATATTACCTGACTCCATGGATCGACTTCAATCTTTTCATCCGAGGGTCCTGATCCTCTGCAGAAGGTGCAGTCAGCTTCCTCCAATTTAAGCGTATTGCGAAACATAGCAAGAACCTAGAAACTGTCATTAAAATTTAAATATAGCTTTAATTGACAATTAATTGGCAAAAATTTACGGCAAATGGATTTTAATTTATGGAATTAAATTAACGGAATCCATTTAACGTTTTAATAATTTAAGAGCAATTTTATTCAAACTCTTTATTTGTATAATTTATTGATTACGTCAATCTATCAAGTGTGCTAATTTAACACAATTAAAACCCATATAATTTTATGTTGTTATTAAATTCATATGGTATAAATAAAGGTATTATATATAAATATTCATTTAAAAATATATTTAAATTTTTGGTACAAATTTTTAAATCAATAAATAAATAGTGTTATTTAAGAAATAGATTAAAAATAGCTGCCAAACAAAAATGCATATCATGCCATTACACTCGCGCAATATAACGAGCAAGTGAGAGAAGATGTCAACGCTAGGTACCATTTTTAATTCTCATTCAAAACCAATATTTTAATTGATAAAAAACTTTATCAAAGATAGATATATATTAATTTGGTAAAACTATCAAACCAAAAAATAATTTTAGAAATTGAGCAATTTATTTATACTAGCTTTCGCCGCAACTAAGCCCGCGTGCATGTCGCGGACGAAAATGCGGATTAAGAGGATTGTGTGGTGCCGATACGCGGCGAGAGTAGGTATTTCCAAAAATGCTATCTGTTTCATACCGCTCGCTCTGCCTCCCCCCGGGTGAACAATACAAAGACAATATGGCCCTGCCCGGCCCCGACCCGTATCGTGCGCGCAATTACCTATATTTCCTTTTTGAAATATGGTTTTGGGCGATAACGTTTTCTCCCCTTAACCTTCACAAAATGAGACAATTTTGGTCTCATTAGATTTTTAAGTAATTCAGTATAGATTTATTTAAAAAAATAAAAACGTATAGACCTAGTTTTCTTTATATCTACAACATTTCTAAAAGTTATGAAAATTGGACTAAGTTTACGGGGGGTAACACGTTATCGCTTTTTGTATGAAAATTTACAGCCTCACAAAAGTAGCCTATGTCCTTCCAGGGTTCAAACTTTTTTCATACCAAATTTCATCAAAATCGGTTCAGCCATTTCATCGTGAAAGCATAACAGACTGACAATAGTTACTTTCGCATTTAAAACATTAGTATAGATATGGAAGTATGGATTGCACTAACTTAGTACCTGTACAATAATTGTATGCTTACCACCGCCTCTTTTATCTCCACACAATGGTTCGTATATTGTTCCGACAAGGTTTGCTAACACTATTAGACCACAAATTACGGCGACAACAATATCCAAGGCATCTGGCTGCATGTCTTTAAGGGGTTGGTTGCAGAAGTACAAGTCTGTTATTTTCGTCTTTAATTGGTATTTGTTGTAGATGGACTCATTGAGGCATGCCTCAAGAACCGTTCTAAGTTCCAGACCAGGTATATTGAACTTTGTACATGACTGCGTCACACAAAGACCTCGACGTATTTTCGTATAGTTGAAATGTGTTGTATTGTGAGCTGAATATTCCTGGAATCAAAAATGGAATTTATAATCGCTATTGAGTACTGAAGAAGTAATTGTTTACGACTTCCACGCGAACGAAGTCGCGGGGCAAAAGCTATCAAAAAGATAATTTAAATTATTTTAATATTCAAATTTAAAAATTTTGAGAATAAATATATAAAAGTACTAGCTTTTGCCCGCGGCATCGCTCGTGTTGTTTTAGAATTTTGACAATCAATTCTGTATGTCTATTCTGTTACAATCTCCCTCGGCGAACACCTAGGTGAAGTGAGCTGTCATCCGTTCGTCTGTTTTGTCAATCCCTATCATCGGGACGGATGACAGCTCACTTCACCCTGGTGTTCACCGAGGGAGATTGTAAAAGAATAGCACTACTGGTTTTATAATATAATCAACCAACTTCAAAAAGGAGGAGGTTATCAATTCGAATGTTTGAATTTTTTTTTTTATGTATGTTCGGGCATAACTCTGTCATATATAGACGGATTCGCAAATATTTTTTTTGTTCGAAAGGGGTTTATTCCGAAATGGTCCCATATACATTTTATCAAAATTGTTTTAGCCCTTTTTGAGAAAATCAACAAATTCACATAAAAAAATACTTAGACGACGTATTAGTTTCTTCAATCTTTGGAGAATTTACAATCTCTTATAATAATATGTGTGTCGCCGTTTCTTAATGGATTTGGATGTTAAGGAAACACGAAAAAGCGAAAAATAAAAAGTTAGAAACAAAAGAAAACCGCCTTAAAAAACCAAAAAGTGATAAATAACTTTAGCACAGAACACACATTACTTTACTTTCGGAAGTCGGTGGCAATACAAAACAACAAACATGATTTAAACAACAACCAAATATGATTTAATTCTGAGCATAACCTAGAATCCACTTTCAACTGGCCGTAGAATGCCATAATATGGTTAAAATACAGTTAGGTAAGTAACATTAATTAAAACTTTGATATATTTTCCAAAATACATAGTTATTACAATTAATATCATTTGTTTGCGTCAATTAGTCAGTTGAGCTGATTATCAGCTCAACTGACTAATTAGCAGACACAATAGTTAAACAATTGACGCAAGACTCCTTGAGTCTTCTGTACAGATAAAGGGATAACAAGAATACGAGATTATGGTTTACGGTATGTGCTAGCGCTCTCTGCGTCGAGTTTCGCGTAATGTTCCCTATTAAGCCACAATACTCTTTAAATAAACATGGATTTAGTTTCGGATATAAATGATGAAACTCTCCAAACTCATTTCTTTCGAAATAAATACAATGACTCCAACAACGTAGACACACGTCGCGTGAAGTATTGGTCGCATTACGTCGCATCGCAACGCGTCGCGTCGTGTCTCGTTCGGTCGCTCACCTAGGACAATGCCTTAGCAAAATTTCAGTATGATCGGTTTAGTGGTTTGGGAGTGATAAGGTAAGTCCCTTTGACCTTTAACTACGTAGTGTTTGTATACTAAATGACTTCTATAAAAAACCCAATGATGAACAAACAACTATTTTTGGATATTAATAGAAACACCCGGTAAGTCATGATAAGATTAGATAGTTGCATAGGTCAACGCTGTCATCTTATTAATTATTATTGTAATTATTGTTTTTTTACCCGACTGCGCCAGAAGGAGGGTTATGTTTTTCGGGTGTATGTATTTACCCGACTGCGCCAGAAGGAGGGTTATGTTTTTCGGGTGTATGTATGTATGTATGTATGTATGTATGTATGTATGTATGTATGTATGTATGTGAATTTCTTTGGCACGCTCTGTAGCTTAAACGGCTTAATGGATTTTGACTTGAGAGGTGTCGTTTCATTCGTCTTAATTGTGTGAGTGACACTGGGTACATCAAAATTAGAAAAAATACACTGGCCGATTTTTGGCGACATATTAGTGTTTAAAATAAAAATATTTTTCCTCAAAACCTATCGAGTGGGGTATCAAAATAAAGGGTTTTATAAATAGCTTACAAATATATAAATAACTTATATATTTAAATGTAATTTGGAATGAGAAATGCTAAAAAACAACAAATAATTAAGGTTGATTCCCTTTAAGTTGAGTTCCTTTACGTCGAGTCTGAGAGTCTATTGCTCTTGCAAAATATTGCTATTTTACGCTATCTAATTCCGTTACGTCGAGTTTATATAATAAGTACAGTCAGGATATAAATTAAAAACCAGTATCATTAAAATATTGTTTTATTATTTGTTTTTTAACGTTTCTCTACACTATAATTTACGTATTATGATGATATCAGTAGGAGAAAAAGAAGAAAGGTTTTCGAGAATATGGCAGTTTAGCGATTTCTTGCAGCTTTGAAGAGGTTCCGAGAGGTTCAGAAGTATTATCTTCACTAGAAGGAAGAGGTTGGTTTTTCATATTCTTTGATATGATGATATTATCTTTGGATGATATTATCCATATCAAAGGTGTTAAAACCCTACTTGGTGTTGTCTATTAATGTCCGCCCGCCATTGACTTCTTTCGCAACTTTAAGAATCAGTAGGGTCAGTGTATGCACATTGCGTCTTCATGGGCGATTTCACCACAGACCTTGGGCAGCCAACCTGTCGTTCCCGAGAACTCTTACATATCATCGAGTCTGTTAGTCTCTTATGTTCTTCCTCTGCAACCTACTCGTTTTAATATCTTAGGGTATGACACGTGGCTCGACTTAATCCTAACGACCTGTCCCTCTCTTGTGTTGGAAATAGGTACCTACTCAGGGGAGGCACCGTAAAGTGAAGAAGAAGAGGCAATGTTTTTTAAAGGAAAATCACTACGACGATAATTAAAAAGCAACACAACCTCCTTCTTTCCAATTCTATCGCGACGGATAAAAACGAAACCGGGAAGTGGGGTAGATGGTAGAAAGAAGATTGAGGTTTATACCAACTCTTACAAATCAGAACGGGCGTGAACGTTGGCATTAGAAAAGGTGTCTTACATTGTTATGGCAGACATTAAACAAATGGTATTTCTATTGACTGAAGCACCGACGCACAAAGTCACCAAGGATGTCGGTTATTGAACTAAAACTTGCATCAGCGGAAGAATAAAATTAAAGGAAGCATTGGAAGCAAAAATGCGACTAATGTATAATTAAACCTTTTGGTGCTACACCAATATCTGTGCACCACCCACCAACAACACTAGTAGGACAATACATAACAACATGGAGGAGAAAAAATATAAATAAATAATAAAAAGTTCAGTCGGTTTAAGGTTTAGGTTAGTTCAAGGTTTGGGGCCGAGGGGCCCGCTAAGCTTGGGGACCTGGTGCACTGCACCGCCTAGCCCTCCGATAGCTAGTGCACGGAAAAGCGGGTACAGAAACTCGACGTTAAGGGAGTAAAAACGGGACAGAAGTTGTAGACTCGACGTAGGGATAATAGAAGCGAGGCAAGCTTCTCGGCTCAACGTAAAGAGACTCGACGTAAAGTTTTCTAAATTCTAAATTGAATCACTGCGAAAACTAAAAATATTAAAATAAAAAAAATATTTAAAAAAACAAAAAACCCGACTGCGTGAAAAATTATTAACTCAAAAGATAGAAATAAGTGAAAACTTAAATATTTTTTTGGTTTTGAATCATCGTGGTTGACAGTGTTCACAAAGGCAGTCGGAGGCATCAAGTTAAAGTTTAGACACTTTCAACGGATTTGAAACATATTGTACATTTTTGATGCCTCCGACTGCCTTTGTGAACACTGTCAACCACGATGATTCAAAACCAAAAAAATATTTAAGTTTTCACTTATTTCTATCTTTTGAGTTAATAATTTTTCACGCAGTCGGGTTTTTTGTTTTTTTAAATAATTTTTTTATTTACATTTGTTTATATGGCACGGCCACATGTGACGCGCAAAGATTCGTGTAGCGTTGTCACAATAAATCTTCGTGTTCGATTTATAACTAACTGTAGGGATTGTTAACTGTAGAGAACTGTTAGGGATTTATTAATATCATACTCATATTGATTTCTATTTATACATGGAATCGTCACAACACTGTCATCAGCAAATAGGCTCATAGGTTGTTCTGTAGATTTAGGCAAGTCATTAATATATAATGTAAGTAAGGGAGGACCTAATACACTTCCCTGTGGAACACCTTAAAGTACTTCACGTTCTTAGGATATATGGATTTCTTCACGTTTCGTAGTCAAATTTATCCTACAAACTTCCGTAATATGCTTTTTTTGCTGTAGGTATGACTCAAATAATTTTAGAATGTTACCTCGAACTCCATATGTTCGAGTTTGTGTTGAACAAAATCGAAAGCCTGCGTCATATCTCAGAATATAGCACAAACTGAGATATTGTGATTCATATTTGTCATTACCGTTTCTAAAAAGTCATAAATTGCCACGTTTATCGGCTTTTTTTCTCTGAAGCCTTTTTGTTCATTGCAATTTTTTATTTCTATATAATTATGAGTTACTTACTTTTCAAATATTTTTTAAATTATGGGAATCAGTAAAATTGGTCTGTAAAAGCTCCCGCTCTTTTTATACAGTGGCTTCACTACAGATTTTTTAATGCCTCTGGGAATGTACCGGCGGCAATGCTCCATTTTATTATGTAACTTAGGGAGGTACATTGTCTCGTAGGCTACAACTTTGAGAACTCTAGTGGATATTCCATCATATCCCACACTATTCACATTTCTAAGCATTTTTATAATTTTAAATATATCATGTGGTGTACTCGGGGCCATAATCACAGCATCTTATTTGCTCAAAATATGTTACGTCACTCCAGATCCTGCATCTTTGATGGGTTCAATTTTATTATTGAAAAAAATATTAAAAAGATCTGCTATTATATGATTTGGCTCTGTGATGGTTTTATTATCCACCTTAATTTTTTCTATGAATTGTTTTGGTAAATTTAATTTGTTTTGCTTAATAATTTGTCAAATAGTTTTGAACTTATTCTCCACAGTTTTTACTTTTTAGTTATTATGGGCGCGCTGTGTCAATTTGATAGCAGCAGATAACCGACATTTACGCGGACGAAGTCGTGGGTACAAACCAGTGTAAGATAAATGTAATTATTATTTAATCTGAAGAATAGAGAGACCTTATAGCGGTAAAGCTTTCCATTTCCACGGTCTCGAACCAATCGCTTTGCTTCTACATTTATTGTGCGAACTGTCAGATTGTGAAATTCACTGCCCACCTCTCTGTTCTCCGATATGTATAATCTGGGTGGAACCGTTACATCATAAGCAAGCGTGCTCCACCATACGAAGCATCATCACTTAAGATCAGGTGAAAACAGAAGTTATCACTTCTATCGTACCAGAAGCACCCACCTATCTTTTTAAATAATTGAATATAAATATCTTCGTTGTGGGGTCCAGAATCAATAGAATCATGTTTCAAATCTCTGGTAAAAGTTTTGCATCAATGTCCTTTTAAAATGTCTGTGTGTGTGTGTGTGTGTGTGTTTGTGTTTATGTGGCTTTTTTGTGCATTATTTTATTTTAAGTGAAACGAGTCTTCCCAATCTAAAATTCGTGTAGAAACAGTTTATGTGCATACTTTTTATGTTAGTACGTTCTTGCTAACTCAAACTCATACTAAAAACCATTCACATCACAGGTACTTTTGAATTGTCAAAGTCAGTTAGTCAGACAGTTGAAACTAGTTACTCGTTCCAAACAGTAGGTTTCTATAGAGAAGAACGAGCAAGAAACTCCATGAACACTCTTTTAAAATCCTACTCCTACTAATATTATAAATGCGAAAGTTTCTGAGAATGGATGGATGGATGTTTGTTCCTCTTTCACGCAAAAACGGCTAAACGGATTTTGATGAAACTTTCCAGAAATATAGTGTATACATCAGAATAACACATGGGCTACAATTTATAAAGATTTTGTGTAATTTGACCATAATATTACGATAACTATCAAGTATAAGTAGAAAAATCTTGGCGTGCGCTGAATATACCGTTGGAGTTACACGAAAATAATGTATCGTAAACTAATATTACGTATGGTATCTCGATGATGGGACCTTAGGGGTGATGTAGATAATGTTTTAAAAGATTTGGTTTTCTTAAAAAATGAACTGCATTTAATTGGCTTAGAACTCAATCTTTCGAAATCTGAATTATATATATCGGACAATACTGACAGACAAACAACACTTTCAAAATTTAACGCAATAGCCCCCAATATCAAAATTATAGAAAAAAGCACTCTTTGTCTCCTTGGGTCTCCAATCTTTGAGAATTCCTTTCCTATCTTTATTGAGGAAAAAATACAAAATTACAATGACATTTCGGAAAGACTGCTAGAAATTAACATGCATTCGGCCATCACCATAATTCGTTACTGTTGTTTTGGCCCTAAATTAAATTACTTCCTTCGTGCTACCCATTTGTGGAAACACATTCACCTTTTAGATAAAATGGTCCAAATTATTCGTCATACTTTAACCTCCATTTTAAATTTAGCAATGGACGACCGTGTTTGAGCCAAAGCTACTCTACCTGTTCGAATGGGGGGCCTCGGCGTTCGCAAAATTTCAAGTATCAGTTTGCCTGCCTTTATATCCTCGGTTCACGGCACTGAGAAATTAACCAGGAATATTCTAGCTCCTACACTGGTTGATTTTGATGTGCCGTGCTTCGCCGAGGCCATAGACGCCTGGAAACTTGCTTGCCCGAATACTGATTCACCCGACAACCCGTGTGCTTAGAGACGGTGGGATGAGCCGCTCTGCAGGTTAGTACAGAATAATTTACTTACCACTGCTGTAACTACTGCTGAGCGAGCGCGTCTACTGGCTGTGGGTAAATGGGAGTCGGGTCTTTGGCTTCTTGCACTTCCGTCGTCAAACCTCGGTACTATGTTTGACGATACTTCTTTTCGCCTCGCTGCTTCCCTTCGCTTAGGAGCTTCGTGCTGTTCTCCTCATCGCTGTCGCTGTGGGGAAGCTGTCAACAGCCTCGGACATCATGGCCTGTCGTGCAGCCGGAGTGCGGGTCGCATAGCGCGGCACGCGAATATTAATGACATTATTCGTCGTGCTCTTGTCGCCGTCGGCGTTCCGGCTGTCTTAGAACCCAACGGCTTGGCACGCGACGATGGCAAGAGACCGGACGGAATGTCTCTATTCCCCTGGAAGTTGGGTAGGCCTTTAGTGTGGGACGCTACGTGCGTCGATACTCTTGCGCCATGCCATCTTCCTAGGTCAGCGTACTGTGCTGGTGCTGCGGCAGTGGCTGCAGAAGACCTCAAACGGCGAATGTATAGTAACCTTGGTGTGAACATTATTTTCGAGCCGTTTGGGGTTGAAACCCTCGGGTCGTGGGGTCCGAGTGCTCATCTTCTTTTTAAGGAAATGTCCAAAAGGTTGGTTGACACTTCCCGTGATCCAAGAGCTGGTTTTTACCTTGGTCAGAGACTAAGCATTGCCATCCAACGTGGCAATGCCGCCAGTCTCTTGGGTACATTTCCAGATGACGGCGATGTGGACGAATTCTATGATGCCTTATTGTGTTAGTTTTTTTTTAGTTTAATATTATAGGTTTTCTTTTTTATTATTCTTGTAAATATTATTGATATGTTTGAAATTAAAAGTTGCTTACACACAGTAGGTAAGTAGGTATAATTATAAAAAAAAAAAAAATAATTACAGAAACACCTCCAAATCAGTTTGGCTTCACAGCATCCAGGTCAATCACTGACGCTACACAGGCAATCAGGATTATGATGTAAAAGTATAGATTGAACAAAAAAGATTCTTAATCGGGAATATTACACCTGAAACCATCTACGTATGGACGACGCAAATTCCCACCGTAGAGAAGTTTAAATACTTTAGCTCCATGCTCCCACCCAATGCTAACGTTGACACCGATGTGACACAGAATTAATATAGCGTGGCTAAAATGGCGATCGCTTAAAGTTGTGTTGTGTGACCCATGAATGCCCATACAGACCAAGGGAAGAGTGTACAAAACGGCAGTCCGACCGGCTCTACTCTATGGGTCCGGATGCTGGTGTGACTGTTCCTAAAATACCCTAGGCTGATAAAAAAATCGTTTTTTCCTAAATTGTGCTGATGTTAGTGGTTTAGTTAAGTGTTAAAGTACGGCTAAGGGATACGCCCCTCCGATCCGCGTAATCCTGTAGAGCTCGTCCCAGACTGGTCGCTCTTCCACCGTTTCTATGCATTTGAATTGAATTCCCATGAAACTATACTGCCTTGTCCCGACAAGACAAGGAGGGGGACACAAAGATGTTAGTATGGGAATTCTCAGGGAGGACACATAAATAAACATATTATGCAATGAAGTTAACAAGACAAGAGGGTATGCAAAAGTATAATACAAAATATAAGAGGTGATAATAGGATCGCTACACTTGCGCTTTGGAAATTAATTATTCCAGACTACGTTAATTTACTCATTTACAATATACTAGAGACCCGCCCCAGTGACTTACAACCGTATTCAAATGGATAGCCATTTGAATATGTTTGTGGCGTCGTACGTGCACGGCTAGACCTGAACGCATAGGTCCACTAAGGACACTGCTACGATTCTAGCGGAACACGTTCCCTAGGCTCTATCGACATGCCTTACTCAATCCTAAGACAGAGGGCTGCGAAGCCCAACTGCCATCGAGGAAGACAAGTTTTCAGTATTTTCCTATTCGCGTACTAAAGTGATTATTCCCTTACGACAGACTACCCCTCTCACAAATTAACACAAAACTAGCACAAGTGCATCGTAGACTCAGTCTGTAGCAGAGTAAATTGCGGTTGTGTTTGGTATACGCCGAAATGGTATGTCGTCATTTCATATCTCTTTAATCTTCCCCAGTTAGAGGATGCGTCGCAGCATGTTTCAGCCGCTAGCATCCAAATCACGTGTCTCGCTAAATAGTGTCGATTCAGAAATAGGCTTTAGACCAATAGCCGGGTGTAATTTTAACGAGACACAGACCCTAGCGTCCTTAGGACGACTACCAATTAAGTAGGGGAGCTTAGTGAAGCCTACCCCCACTCCCAGAGACATGCGTACAACAAACCCAACACAAAGTTCTCCGTGCGAGACCTTCTTTGGAAGCAGTTAACATCATAAACATTTGGTCTATTTAGAAAAGGTATTTAATACCATTAGTATTATCCCAGTTCGACATTATAGCCTTAATTTGATATAAACATGAAGCTACTATTATAAAGATTTAAAAGAATTGAGTATGTACGGTTCTGCCTTCCATATTTGGTGTCAGTTAAAAGTCAATTATCGTCAGCAGTCGAGGTAGAGTTTAGCGGAAGGCCTTCCCCGCTTCCCTAAAACCAAACGCTTATGACGATTCCCTGCCAGGGTATGGATTAGGACATAGGCACATACTGTATGGTTAGATTACACTAATATCAACCACTACCTTGTCATCAAAATACCTAGAGATTACGCCAAAACTACTGCTCTACGCTACGCTTACTCAACTACACAGAATGCTATTATCTATGCGAACTTTGCTACTATTAAACACTATCATGATATAAAGTACTTAGTAGTTGCATCAAAGCTAGGATAAATAATTAATTATAAGTCAACCCGTAGCAATATCACCTGACTAACATTGACCTATAAATTACAATACAAATAAACCTGCACAAGGAATAATATTTAGTAGAACTTGACTATTAAATTAAAATAAGGTTAACACTCACCAAATAACGCTTCGAGTGGATTTGATTAAAATACTACAACTTTAATTACCGAACTTGCTTCTCGCCTCGGCCGATTTCCTCTCACGACCTTACACTCACTCCCTACTCTCTACGTGGACCTAACCTCTTCGATTTCAGCAGCCTCCTAACTTAACTAGCTCAGCCTAAAACGAACAGCCCTTCGACGATCGCCGTCTCAAAACTCCCTGTCTGCACTCTATAGTGGTCTAAAACTGACTGCCCCATCCTCCGCCCCGCGTTCATCTTCCCACACTTTCGTGAAATCCCTTAGTACCTTTTGTTTTTGCATCCTTTCTCAATTGTTTTAAAGACCCTTTTTAAAGTGTTACTTGGATCGCGTTTATGGTATGCACATGGTGCGCTAACATTGTAAGTGGTGTTTTTAGAAATCAGAAATTCCATTCGTTTCTTAGAATTTGTTGAAATATTGCATTCGACCCGTCTCTATTTGTTTCTCATAAAATACAGAATTTATGAGGGTTTGAGTGGTTCAAACCATGTGGTAATTTTAAAATAAATACCACATTTTGTTATTACCCGACTGTGCGACGCAAAGGAGTGGTAATGTGTTTATTAAATAAGTGTAGGACGTGACAGACAGTCACACTGGACAACAAAGAATACACATGATCAAAAGATACATACCAACGAAATGAAGATGCTTATATGGGCGGGAGGTGTGACCCGGCCGGACAGAATTCGTAATGAATATATCCGAGACAGCTTCAAAGTTGCTCCAATCGTGGACAAAGTTACCGAAAACCCGCTCCGTTGGTATGGACATGTCAAAAGATGAAGCAAAGACCATGTGGTACAAATTGCGCTGAATCTGGGGGTCTAACATAGAACGAGACTTCAAGAAAGCCCAGTTGCCAGAACCGACAAACCAAGATCGTCCGACTTAGCGCAGAAAATTGAGGAGACCCGACTCCAAATAATGGGATTCAGGGAAGGAAGAAGAAGAAGATTCATTTTTGTTTTCATTAGATATTTACAATTTCGTCAGTTTAAGAATAACGGTTAGTTTTAGGTAAAGGTTGTCTTATGAGTAGTAAGAAGAAAGTTTAGACTTTCTCTTTATGAATTATGGCTGAACTCTTTTATTTTATCATCTATTGCTGTTACCCATATTTGCAAAATAAAATTATCTTTATCTTATCTTAATCTTTATTATTGGAATTGTTTTAGTGGTTAGTTAAAAAAGGAGTACACATTTGGTATATATATTTTTGTCTCCTGTCTGTTTACTTTTCCGTGTGAATGTATTTTTTTTTTGTGATGAAATTTGATATAGATAGTCTGAAGCCTGGGGAATGATATCGGCGACTTTTTTTATCAACAACGAACCATGCGGGCGAAGCCGCGGGCTAAAGCTGGTATGTAATAAATGTGATGTAATTAGTTAATTTGTGTTACAGTGCCCTTACAGGGTGCATGTTTGATACTAGAAACGTTATTCCAACCCCTGTACAACATGTTTGCAATAAACTGATTTGATTTAATTTTAACATGATACCCCTTGTCAGACTTTCTTGCTTCTGACTACTTTAAACGTCTATCAAAGATCTAGGAAAAAACGTCCGAGACACGGAGAGATTTCGGTATAAAATGGAATGGAATGGATGGTTACCCATCTATTTTATACCGAGTAGCTTAGCCTTGCCCGATCAGTCCGTATAACTTTTGCGTAGTCACGATACAAACGTAGGTATAATAACATACGTCGTGTAAAAGCCTACTCCAACTGGCGACACGGCAAAATTTCAGCTGTAACGTATTTAATTTTTGGTGTATTATGCTGCGTTACATATAAATTTCTTGCCGTGCTGAACGCAGGCCCTAACACTATTAAATAGCAATATTTGTAGAACAGTACCTAATTATAAGCTTTAGCAAGAAATAAAATGGTTAAATGATGTAACCTTGCCAATGAATAATAGTGCAGACCCGCTCAGTGACGCACATCGCGCGTTTGGACTGGTTTTTGTTACCTTGTGCAAATCGGACTTCCACTAAGTCTCATGGTCACAAGCGCGACAGCTGAGCGTTATTATCTCTATACATATTATTCTGTATTCTGAGTAGCAGTTCGCAGTCTGAAAGTTGATGGTATGACCCCACAATGATAGTAATTTTAGAGTAACAGTAATATGTAATAATCGTGATGGCCCAATGGTTAAAGTCGCCCGCCTCTCATGCATGGGTTCGAAACCGGGCAAATACGGCTAAGTTCGGCAGCATACGCTGTCAGAAAGATCCGGCAATTTACTGATGTGGTTACCGCGAGACTGGTCTATTTTAGTTACTTTCATGGTATAATTTCTTACGGTATTTTATTGTGGGGACGAGCTGCTGCAGACATCGATTCTATTTTTATTCTGCAGAAAAGAGCCATCAGAGCCATTTACAATCTGCGTATGCGCGATTCTCTAAGGGAACTGGGGGTCTTTAAGGCAAGAGTGAATAGGTTACTTCTAGGCAAGCGTGCTCCATCTTAGACCGCATCATCGCTTCCCATCAGGTGAGATAGTGGTCAAACGTATGCCTATCAATAGATAAAAAAAAGTAAAAAAAATAAATAAACTGTTTAAGGAAATTAACATAATGACGGTACCTTGTCAATACATAGCTATGAAAACACCATGTACGCTAGAAAAAATGTGCATCTTTTTGATAAAAGAGGTGACAGACATAATTATAATACTAGAAATAGGGACCAACTAGTTCAACCAGGTTTCAGACTGGCTAAAGTAGATTCGTCTTTCATGGGGTACTGCTTAAAGTGTTACAATAAAATACCTTCCCACATTGTTCAAGTACACTATGCAGCCGAGCATATTATAAATTGAGTGATTACTCTCCACAGCCATAAATAAGGGTTCATAAATTAATTGATTAGCATTTTTAACTATTTTTGGAGCTGCTGAAGATGTAGATCTACATTATCTTTGCATTGTATAAACTCAATGTGTTAGTATTATATAATTTTTCGTAGCACATACATGTGAGCACTATGTTCTTTAAAGCTACCATTTACGAGGTATACCTCTCATTTGACTTGAATATGCCCTGGCGGTTGGGAGAGTCATGCTCACTTGAATGTCTCGCTGACGGTGGCGCATGTGTTGGATCATTCGGTTCCCTTCAAAATGGTTGAGCTAAATGGTGCCGATCCATGCGTCATGTACGTGAACGGACGCCGTCAGTTGGGACTGGTCATCTCTTAGCTGCCTCGGTTATTTTAAATTTTGGTTTGAATTGTTATTATAACTACATTTTTCTCTAGACCTCATTTATCAAGCAAGACTTGTTAAATTACATTGTTCTCACATTGTACCCTTATATTCAACGGCAGATGATGAATATGAGCAATAACATAAGTATTCTAACGGCGGTAAACACCATATGCTGAGGTTAATAGAGATATTTTTGAAATGAACTTCGCAGGTCTTTATTAATAACATTTTTACTATCAAATTTTGTTCTAAGACTTTATTTTCTTTCAAGTTTTTGAATTGTTACAAATAGAAAAACATGAGCAACACTATTGGGTTATTTCCCTAAAGAAAATTAGTGATTTGTGCATATCCCTAAACTTTTTCAGTGCCATGATGAAATAAATAACAGGACTCGCATAGCTCTATTGTATTTTGATCAAATCACTAATTTTCTTCGGGGAAATAGCCGAACGTAGTTGTTATTGTATTATTAGCCATGATTTGACCAAATCCCTAACAGTACCAGTTCCTTGGGACATATACACTTCCAAGATGCGTCATGTTCGTGAACGGGCGCCGTTAGTTGGGACTGAATATGCCCGTAATGATGTAACCGAAATTTGTAACATATTATTATTATTATTTATTTTATTTTATTTTTTATTCTTTATTTCTTCATTATTCTTTTCATTAAAAAGGAACTGCATTCCATAGGCTTACAACTCAACCTTTCGAAGTGTGAATTATACTAATCGGACAATACTGACAGACAATCGACACTTTCCAAATTTAACCCAATAGCCCCAGACATTAAAATTATAGATAAAAGCTCTCTTCGTCTCCTTGGCTGTCCCATCTTCGAGAATTCCTTTCCCAGTTTTATTGAGGAAAAAATACAAAATTTCAATGACATTTCGGAAAGATTAATCCAAATTAACATGCATTCGGCCATCACCATTATTCGGTACTGTTGTTTTGGCCCTAAATTAAATTACTTCCTTCGCGCTTCCCATTTGTGGAAACACAATCACCTATTAGAGAAAATGGACCAAATTATTCGTCATACTATAACATCTGTTTTAAATTTGGCAATGGACGACCGTGCTTGGGCCCAAGCTACTCTACCTGTTCGTATGGGGGGCCTCGGCGTCCGCAAAATTTCAAGTATCAGTTTGCCAGCATTTATATCATCGGTCCACGGCACTGAAAAATTAATCAGGAATGTTCTAGCTCCTACACTGGTTGATTTTGATGTGCCGTGCTTCGCCGAGGCCATGGATGCCTGGAAACTTGCTTGCCCGAGCACTGATTCACCCGACAACCCATCTTCTCAGAGGCGGTGGGATGAGCCGCTCTGCAGGTTAGTACAGAATAATTTACTTTCTACTTCTACTAAATCTGCTGAGCGAGCCCGTCTGCTGGCTGTGGGTAAATGGGAGTCGGGTCTTTGGCTTCTGGCACTTCCGTCGTCAAACCTAGGTACTATGTTTGACGACACTTCTTTTCGCCTCGCTGCTTCCTTACGTTTAGGAGCATCTTGTTGTTCTCCTCATCGCTGTCGCTGTGGGGAAGCTGTCAACTGCCTAGGACACCACGGCCTGTCGTGCAGCCGGAGTGCGGGTCGCGTAGCGCAGCACGCGAATATTAATGACATCATTCGTCGTGCTCTCGTCGCCGTCGGCGTTCCAGCGGTTTTGGAACCCAACGGCTTGGCACGCGACGATGGCAAGAGACCGGACGGCATGTCATTATTTCCGTGGAAGTTGGGTAGGCCTTTAGTGTGGGACGCTACGTGCGTCGATACTCTTGCGCCATCCCATCTTCCTAGCTCAGCGTGTTGTGCTGGTGCTGCTGCTGCGGCTGCAGAAAACCTCAAACGGCGAAAGTATAGAGTATCCTTGGTGATAACTTTATTTTCGAGCCGTTTGGGGTTGAAACCCTCGGGCCGTGGGGTCCGAGTGCTCATCTCCTTTTTAAGGAAATTTCCAAAAGGTTAGTTGACACTTCTCGTGATCCAAGAACTGGTTTTTACTTTGGGCAGAGGTTAAGCATTGCCATTCAACGTGGCAATGCAGCCAGTCTCTTGGGCACATTCCCAGATGAAGGCGATGTGGAGGAATCTTTTGATGCCTTATTATATTAGTTTTTTTTTTTTTTGTTTAATAGTTATAGGTTTTTGATGTTAAACATATTATTGATTTTAAAAGAGTGTTGTTCATGGAGTTTCTTGTTCGTTCTTCTCCATTGAAACCTACTGTTTGGAACGAGCAACTAGCTTCAACTTTCTGACTGACTGACTCTGACAATTCAAAAGTACCTGTAAATGGTTTATTTGAAATAAATTATTTTGAGTTTGAGTTTGAGTTTGAACACTTTTACTTATCTAGTGCTTCCTTTTGGTACCACGTATATTTAAATTAAATATGAAAAAGAATTATAAATATTAAATTTTATACAATAAAATTTGTTGTTTATGATGTCGGTAATAATATAGTCCTACGAGGTTATCAGTTTTTACAACAAAACCCTGATTAAAAAAACGGCTTTTGAAAGAGACTAGCTTTAAAATTAATTTAAAACATAAAAAGTTTTATTGACACAGATGTTAGACTGATAAATAACAAATTCACGGTTAAACTATTGGACGAAGTCGCGGCGAAATGCTAGTGTAATAAATACTATGGCAGCCTTCATTTTAAGAACTGAGCTAGGCTTTTCCCGACAATGTGGGGGTCGGTTCCCAGTCCAACCTGATCAAGCTGATCCAGTGTTTTACACGGAGCGAGTGCCTGTCTCCACAACCCAGTTGCTGGGGAGCGCCATACCCCGTAGTAAGTTGTCAGATTATGTAGCTTCGGACTACTTCTAACGACTGTCATAGATCTACGAATCTCATTTTTTTTTCTCTGAACGAAAAGTGGTCAATAGTTTTGCAATTACGCAACAAACAGCAACGAACTGGATTTAGTTTTGTTAGAAGTTTTTTATCTGACTGTACGAAACAGCGTTTTTATTAGTGTCCGAATCATAAGTCAAAAACTATCGTTTCGGACACTGTGACATCTTCAGCAAGCCAAAATAGTCGACATCTGCCCAAAAACCGGGGTCCGGGGTCCGCGGGAAAAATACAAAATATTCATTGCAATGAATATTTTGTATTTTACCCGCGGACCCCTATTTTTCCCGCAAGAAACAAATATAGTCTACGTGTAGGTTCCTTGTTTGGTTGTGTGTGTATGTGAATTCATGTGTTTGTAAAGTAAACGCACCCACAATTTATGAGATATTTTATTTTAAGGCCACGATTTACGCCGGCGACCTTGAGACACCAGAGAATCGTATGCGCTGTGTTCAAAACTCTCAAAGTTTAGTCGAAAAAAAATAAAAATTAAATTAAAAGGGATTCTTTAACTTAAAAAAAGGCGTTTACTAAAAGATAGATAATAAAATGGTCTGTGAGATAGTAAAACTTTCGTTTAAATATTCCTGGTAGATTTTATGGGATTATCAATGTTTTGTCCGCGTCAGACACAACTTCACGATTTAATTAAACTATTTAATATGAACTTAATCAAAAATATTCACATACTAAATGATTAAGAGAATGTTCTAGTTTAACATATATTTTTTTGAAATCATTTACAGTACACATTTTGACGTGATTGTCAATTTAAAATCTGCAAAAGTCGCTTGTTAGCGCCTTAAAAAAGATATTGGTGTTGATTCCCTTGTTAAAAAAACTATAATTATATGAACATTTTAGTTCAACCTAAATTGACAGCTGATAGTAATATCAGTCTCTTTCTTGTTTTATTGGAGAGAAAGAGACATAAATAGCTTCAAATAAGTTTAGTGTACAACAGATTTGGCACCATTGTCTTTTTCTTTTTTGGTGTTAATATTTGTTTCCATTAGATTATGCAACCGATAACCGATGGAGAAGAAACGACTGCGTACCGGAAGACGCAACGTTGGTAGGCCTCCCACCACATAGACCGACGATATCGTTAAGGTCGCGGGTAACCGGTGGATGCAAGCGGCAGGTTTGCGCTCTTTGTGGCGTTCGAGGGGGGAGGCCTTTGTTCAACAGTGGACGTCTTCCAGCTGATGATGAAGATTATGGACTCAAGACTGGCCCGTGACTCACGTGTATCATATCCAGCAGAGGACTGGGCGTGTCGGACACCAGCACATACTCTCCGAAGCAGTAGATGGCGTCAGGGTCCCAGTGACACTTCTCAAACGAGTCCCCTGCATACTTGGCTGGCATGCGGTTATACTCCGTTGCTGAGGGAAATGAGTAACAATTGTTAAAACTGTAAAAAGTACACACACTCCAGCTAAGTTAGCTGTGAGAAGAGTGGTGGCGCATTTCATCAACATATGAAAAACAGCCCTTGTGTTTCCTCTTAAGAGGAAACACAAGGGCTGTTTTTCCATACAAACTTAGTCCCCTGTTTCCTGGATAATGCCAGTAGATCAATATTTTTTTTTTAAATATGCATGGCTACTATTGGCAAGTCCCTATGTTTTCTTTTTTCTCATAAATTTATTATTAAAAGAGATATAAATATTCAAAAACCTAAAAAATTGGCATGATTTTCCGCTGTGTTCAAACATTCAGAAAACAAATTTGACTTGATTGTATAAAAAATAGAAAACATAGGAACACGGCAAAAGCCTTTCTTTATTTTTTTATGAAAAAAGCAGTTAAATCGGTTAAGTTTTGGAGAAGAAATCAGGGGACTACGAATCATTGATTTTGTGTACTTTTAATAGGTATTTTCGGTCAAAGCTGCAGTTGTCTCTATCGCGCTCTGCGGTTCGTGTTCGGGCATCGCGCGACAGCAATAGATTTTACAAATACCTAATTTATAATTCTCTAGCCCGTGGTATTTCCTCTTAAGGGCGATATATTCGATCTAGCGCAACTCAAGAAAGGCGTAGCAGCATTGACACACACTAGAACAATACAATGGTATGTTTGTGTGCATCAGAAAAAAAAATACGCACGAATCATTGAAATTGATCGGCAAATGACAGCGCGCGATGTTTTACAGTGCTTTTTAAAATAATTGTCTAAAATAAATGAATTCTTGTAACGAACTGAAAGATATTCTGTATCTTAAGCATAACCTTTATTTTCATAAAATCAATATATCAGTTATGTTTTATTCAAATACTGGTGAAAAAAAATTGACAAAGTGAACTGATTTTGTACTTTTTTAACATTGTTTTTTAATACATAATAGTAATATTTTCGTAATTTTGGCTCTGTAGTAGACTTTAAGACTGTATATCCTTTTGAAAAAACGCATAAAACATAATATTTTGGCATACTGTATTGGTTGTATTCGTCCTGAATTAACTCTGACGTCTATTTTCGTAAAAAGCTATGAAAGGATTGTCTTCGCTTTAAAAAACCATAATTAAAAATTATACTTTTACTCTGTACTTCCCTAAAGCAAGACTAAATCTTTCTAAAACTGTAATTGTTTGTAAATAATCTGCTCACATCATTACAATATTGCTCTGGGCAAAACGCGAAACCATGGCGTTTTCGTCACGAATCGAATACACGCTCTTAAAAGGTAAAAAAAAGGCGACATTATATGTTTTATTAAGTACTACATAGTTGATGCCCGCGACTTCCTCCACGTGATAGTTGGTCATCAGCGGAGTTTTTTTTTATTTGTTGTCTTTTAGGGTTCCGTACCTCAGAAGGCAAAAACGAAACCTTATAGGATCACTTTGTTGTCCGTCTGTCTGTCTGTCTGACCGTCTGTCTGCCAAGACCCTTTATCTCGGGAACGCATAAAGGTACCAAGTTGAAATTAAAAGCATATACTTAGGTTCACGGTCCCTTGAAGCTGTGAAAAATCAAACTTCTAAGTTAACGTGAAAAAAAGATAAGGCCGTTTATGTCGTAAAAAATGACCATTTTGACACTCTCAAGGGAATCAAAATTTAAAGGGTATTTATAATTTCGTAGACTAACTATGAAATTTGGCAAGTAATATCGTCTTATACTATAAATTCAGGGAAAAGTCTGAAAACTAAACATTTGTAATTAAATTATTAACCCTCCGCCTACGTCGGATTAATCCGATAAATATTTTCGTATCCATTACGCCAGCGAGCGTGCCGTATATTTCCGAACAAATACCACAGCTCGTTAAGTCTGTTTTTTAATTTAATTACCTACGCTGTATTCTATGAAAATTATGTTTATATTAGGTAAATAGTTAATTAAGTAATCATTTACAATTTCAAACACTTTAGTCTCTTAATTAAAAGTCCTAAAAATAATGTCCGAAGTTAGAAAAATTACCTATATTATTTTTAGTGCCGGGCGCTGGGGGCACGCGAACTGATATTAAGTCGGGCGGTTCAAAGTTTAAAAATATATTCTTTATTTATAATGAGCTTTTGTTCGCAATTTGGTCCGTATGAATGTCGGTTATCGCGGATGCAGACGAAACCCTATGTGCTTTTCCAGGGTTCAAGCTATTTTTATACCAAATTTCACCAAAATCGGTTCAGCCATTTCATCGTTGAAGCGTAACAGACAGAGTTACTTTCTCATTTATATGGAAGTATGGATATGTATTGTATACCTACAAATTTGTACGGAACCCTCGGTGAGCGAGTCCGACTCGCACTTGTCCGATTTTTATAACGATGCGGCGTTTCGTGATTTACTGACTCGTATCAGTGCCTACAACACGAAGTGCGTTGTAGGTATTCGCTTTTGAATTTGACTTGCTTTTTTGGCTTCACTCTCAATGTTCCGCGCGGTCTATCTGCCTTTTGTTTCATAATCTGAGAAAGTATAGGTACTAATTTGATGGCACTTTGTTGAGGTTTTTTTATTAGATATTATAATAATAACGTTTTCTATTATGTGTGTAAATACCCTCAGATACCCCGCCCCTTTTCTCATTTTTTTTAATTGATTGTTTAATTATTTAGAATTTATTATGTTCTCTGTTAAGTGAAATGTCGTCATTATCCTTTCTTTATGAGAATAAAAAGTCTTTAACCATAAGTGTGTAAATATTGGATATATTCTGAGGTTGAAATAAATAATCAACTTAAATGCGGGTTGCTTTAGCTCTGTTGAGAAACTGGCTTAAAACGGAAAAAAGTTTAAACTTCTAAGTTTAAAAAAAAAAAACAGTAAATATCATAAGAACCAATATTATTTCTATTTTATATTTGTTTATTGTCACTCAAGAGGTGGGAAGTTCTTTTCAAACTTTTTTTTTTGTTTTGGGTCGTTTTCCTACAGACCTAAAGGAACCCACATAACATATTTTTTAAAAAAGCTTATTAATCTTACAACAACAACTTGCAATGTTATTATAATGTAGAAAAGTTATATTGGTAGAAAAGTTATTTCTTTTGAATATTACTGACATGCAAACACAAAAAAAATCTTCAAATAAAATATTACTCACCATTGAGTTTGTAAATAACACCATAGCAAACATGCAATGTACACAGTAACACTATCAACTTCTCCATTATTCTTTAATTAATCTCCATTAATATGTGGAGAAGAATAACTCACTGAACCGTGCGATCTCCAGAGATTATGATCGTCTAATAGCAAATAAAATTCTTTATTACTAGAACATTCTTAAATGGTAGGATTATTATGATAATGTCCTTAATATTATATAAAAAATTTTTTAGCCAACGGCTTTTTCTTAAAACTACCGAACTGCAGGACGTTCTTTCAACGATTATTAACTTTATGTAATAATCGTCACATACTAGACAAACATTATAATCCCTCTTCTACACAGTCGCTCGCGCGACTGCATTATGCAGCATAATTATTTATATTATTCTTGATTTACAAAAAAACTTGTTTGACTGCCCCGTTGATCGTGTCTGAACTTAACAAAGTGTAATTGTATTTTTCCATTGCTTTTTTCTTCGGAATAGCATCTCGCAAGTCAGCTTAGGTCGCGGTAGTTTCTTTCTGCGAAACCGTCATGTCGCAGAAGGAGGTTACGGAAAGGGAGAGCGAGATCACTACCTCTCACCCGGCGGAGAGCGGGAAACGCCCTCTTCCAGCCCCCTTAAATGGGTCCAGGGACAACAGATGGTTTTTTATATTTGAGTTGATTGAATGAAAGGTAAATTGCGGTTTCCGATTTATGACGTATTAAAAAAAACTACTTACTAGATCTCGTTCAAACTAATTTTCGGTGGAAGTTTACATGGTAATGTACATCATATATTTTTTTAGTTTTATCATTCTCTTATTTTAGAAATTATAGGGGGGGGGGGGGGAGACACACATTTTACCACTTTGGAAGTGGCTCTCGCGCAAACTATTCAGTTTAGTAAAAAATATATTAGAAGCCTCAATATTATTTTTTTTAAGACCTGTCCAATAGATCCACACACGTACGGGTTTGACGAAAAAAGATCTTTTGAGTTTCAGTTCGAAGTATGGGAACCCCCAAAATGTATTGTTTTTTCTCTATTTTTGTGTGAAAATCTTAATGTGGTTCACAGAATACATCTAAGTTTCAACAGTGTAGTTCTTATAGTTTCGGAAAAAAGTGGCTGTGACATACGGACGGACAGACAGACAGACAGACAGACATGACAATCCATAAGGGTTCCGTTTTTTGCCATTTGGCTACGGAACCCTAAAAAGTAGCCTATGTCCTTTCCCAGGGTTCAAACTATCTTCATGCCAAATTTCATTAAAATCGGTTCAGCGGTTTATCGTGAAAGCGTAACAGACAGAGTTACTTTCGCATATTATAATATTAGTATGGAAGTAATTACCTACTTTATACCTACGTTTATCCTCGACATCAATGAAGAAAACATCGTAAGGAAACCAGAACTTTTTAATTAATATAGGTCAGAAATCCCCAATCTGCCGTGATAACCACTCAGTAAGAGTCTAACAGACTTCTTTACCCGCCCCGGGGTGGAGGACATCCATGTGGATATTCCACCCAGGAACACAAAAAAAGACACTGTCGGCTGCTTAACCGGACTTTCCTGTGGTGCCTTAAAAGTAAATGTAAGGCCTCCAACTAGGGCAATAAACTAAACGACCACACGCCAAGGGCACACCCTGTGTGGTGAGCCTTGCCTTAAGGCGTCGCTGGGAGCAGAAAAAGGGACAAGCTAGATCGGATTTTGATTTTTAATCTGTAACTGACTGTAATAATGATGCCAACCTTGCTGCAACTCTTTTTGTTAATATGATCTCTACGGTAGTCGAAAAAAAAAACAAGTCACCGAGTTATTCCGAGTAGAAAAAGAATTATTAAACCGTGGATTACCCCAGGGCTTTTAAAATGTATACGGAATCGTGACAATTTTTATAGTAAAACCAAAGGAGTTCTCGATAATCATATTCTTAACTAGCGACCCGACCCGGTTTCGCATGGGCCTATAGCCTTCCTCGATAAATGGACTATCCAACACAAAAATATTTTTTCAATTCGAACCAGTAGATCCTGAGATTAACGCGTTCAACCAAACAAACACACAAACTCTTCAGCTTTATAATATTAGTATAGAAGTATAGATATAACGTATACAAGTTTGCAATAACTTACTTAAAAACAGAAATGCCAGTATGAAAGATCTGAACTCCCGAAATACCGTAAAAATCCAAAAGCTACCTGGAATCTTATTAAAACAAGATCTAACTTAAAAAGTAACAAGTCTTCTCCTAATGAGCTTCTGTCTCTTCATCCAAATCCTATAATAGCCATTCACTAAATCACGTCAATGACTTCTTTGCAAATGCAGAAACCAATCTGGCATCAATAATTACACGTAGTACGGTGCAACCGTACATTGCGAAATTATTGTACATACCGCGTCAGCATATCCGCCAACATTAATTATTCATTTTCACTTACTTACATTATTTAGTTCACTACCGGTCATCGAACGCACCGTGATAGCATCCAGTCAGTAAAAGCTGCACGGTACAATACCGTACACACGTGTTCCTTATAACTCCATGTCTGACACTGATACCGGGGCACCGGATGACTCAATGGCCATATTTTCTACAAATAATGAAGAGATCGAAAGACTTATCTTAGGGTTGAAACTCAACCGCAGGCAGAGTGCCCAGCTTGGGCAAAGCAGCGCCGTGAACTCTCCGCAGCAGTAGGTGGCCTATCGCTCCCGAACATCGTCTTTTCGATTGTCCAGAGCGAGTGTGTGGGAGGCTGTTGCCTCTTTTTGCGAGCATGTCATGCACGCAAAAGAGGCGGCAGAGAAGGTGAGGGAAGCAACTGCCTCGCTTCCTTCAAGGAGAAGACGCACCGGGCGCCGGAGGGCGCTTAATGACCTCTGGCCTCCATGAGTTGCCGGCCTGCGGATGGTCGACTTAGGGGCAGTCCACCACCCGACCAGAAGCAGGCCCGTGTAGACGGCGCGCCATGTTCCGTGCGCGTCACGTTAGAGGATTCGGCGGCGTTTAGACCGCCGAGGTTGCCGGGACCCGCCTACATCATTGGCGGGTCATAGCCTGGCGGGGGCGCCGTGCATGCGCGAGCGAATCTCGTACCCCATAGGTCAGTCGAGGAACACCGTGGTGGTTTTAGTCGGTAAGAGTCCGGCCCCCCCCCCGACTTCCCCAGACGGGGGACAGTCCATGAAGATTTCCCCACGTTAAAAAAAAAAGGGTTGGAACTCAATACCGCAGTAGGCTGGGACGGTATATCTTCTTCCCTAATTAGAGCTGCTAGAAATACCAGTCTTCAATCTCGTCTTCGAAACTGGAGTTTTTCCCACTGTATTTAAAAGGGCTATTTTACACCCTATTTATAAATGTGGGGACATGGCCTGTTGGGGTTGTAATGCCCAACAGTGAAAATGTTATGTTATAGTTACGTAAACTTGTTAAGGTATGTTATGTTATGTAAATGAGTAGACGAAAGACTCCCTTGATGGATTTATTGCTACTGAATATTATTACATAATTGTTCCACTTAAATGCTATGTACAGAAATGCACAGCTAAACAATAACGATGTGCATTATGAAATTATTAAGTACAAACTATCACAAAGGTCAGTGTACAGCGTAGCTCGTACATATTGCCCACTCACAAAAGGTAACAGTGAACAAATAAAATGTTAATGTTATGGTAATAAAGTGTTACAAAGAGAGATAAAACGTAAAAGAAAATAATCTAATTCAAGCCTTAAACAATTAAATCACAACGCGCAATAGGCGACGTTGCTTTGTTGAGTGTACGTGCACTCGATAATTGCACTGCGCTGCTGTCGTCTGTGACGTCAAATACAGCCGTGTTGTCCACGATGCTTGCAGTCAACCTCCTTCGGGGCGCTGGATTGAGAACAGGTGGTGCCTCAGGTTTCTTGTGACTCGTGCAATGTTTGCGAAGTCGGTGGTACCCATATATTGCGTTTGCTATCGCTGCTACTGCTGCCAATAGGTACGTATATGACAAAATATTGGTGAACATCGTGGTATGTTGCCCGATCAGATATGATGTCTTCTGCCGCCGCGGCTTTCAACTGTTCTATCTGTTTTCCCAGATCTAGCAGTAATGAGCTTTGTTCCATTACCGTCTCGTTCTCGGGTTCATGTTTCAATTCTGGTACCGATAGGTTGATGATCCGGTTAATTGGAGGGATTTCCAGCGTGAGTTCTTCCACCTGAGCATGTATTATATCCTTCAGTTGCCTTTGGGAATGTACAGTAAACGTCTCACTATTGATAGTGCAGTCGCTACCAAGTGTCATTACCCCTGCGTTGTTAAGTAATGCAGTTGAAACTTGATTCCCACATTTGACGCGTAATTTGCAAGCGTCACAACAAAAGTATAGGTAGCTATTTATGTCGTTGAGTTCCAACCATCTTTTTTGACAGTTCTCATGTTTTGTTTTGCAGCCAGACGAATCTTGTCTTTTCTTACAAAGGCTCTCGTCAGACTGCATGTGGTATATTGGTGACCTCATGGGGCACAGAAGAGTCGTACTGTCGTAGTGCAGGCATTGCTGTAGGTCGGTTCCAGTCATCGGTTGGTATGAATTCTTCTGTATATTGATTGCTAACAGTTCCGCTATGGGCAATAGGGTGACCATGTCGAAGCCATTGACCATGTCGAAGCCATTCTTTTTTGGGACAGGAATGACGTGGAAAACTTCGTAGTTTTCTCTACTGATTAACGGCACCCGTATCTCAATGATTAGATATCTCTCTGTCATTTTTGCCTTCACTTGTAAAAGGTGATATACGCGAAATAAATCATCTTGAATGTTGGTGATGGGAACTGCCACATCCTTCAAGAGTTGACTGGGTAGACGTTTAATTCGTCATGTAGTTGTTCTGGCGCAATGAGGTGTAGGTTCATTTTGCCGTTGTAAATGTTGGCTACGGTATCCAGCAGGACCTCTTGAACGTTTCTTAGATGCTCTATAAAGCTGTTTGCAGAAATGGCAGACATCACAAACTCAATTGCTAGTTCTTGAGATTCAATTTCTTGCTGAATGTTGCTTGTTAGCTTGTCTAGGCTGAGAAGATGTTGATTGAATAATTTGTATTGTTTTGCGATTGTTTCTTCCGATCTTCTTAGTATGTTGTATTCGGCTTCTATTATAGTTGTCTGATTTTTAGACAAAAGGGCCAGATGTTTCTCATTTTGTTTGATGAGTTCAACATCCTGTTGATATTGTTCGGCGAATTGGTCATCCAATACTCCGAACAGGGAACGTGCGATTGACCCGACACCGTTGATAAGGCCGCGTTTGCTTCTCATATTCACGCCTTGGCACGCGACGATGGCAAGAGACCGGACGGCATGTCATTATTTCCTTGGAAGTTGGGTAGGCCTTTAGTGTGGGACGCTACGTGCGTCGATACTCTTGCGCCATCCCATATTCCTAGCTCAGCATACTGTGCGGCTGCAGAAAACCTCAAACGGCGAAAGTATAGTCACCTTGGTGATAACTTTATTTTCGAGCCGTTTGGTGTTGAAACCCTCGGGTCGTGGGGTCCGAGTGCTCATCTACTTTTTAAGGAAATTTCCAAAAGGTTAGTTGACACTTCTCGTGATCCAAGAGCTGGTTTTTACTTTGGGCAGAGGTTAAGCATTGCCATCAAACGGGGCAATGCAGTCAGTCTCTTGGGCACATTCCCAGGTGACGGCGATGTGGAGGAATTTTTTGATGCCTTATTATATTAGTTTATTTTTGGTTCAATAGTTATAGGTTTTTCTTTTTTTTATTGTACGTGTAAATATTGTATATTTGTTAAAAATAATAAAAGTAAATTAATAGTCCACCTTGCGGATTCTGCAACATACGGTTGTAGTGGTCGAGTTCAGCGAACGCGTGATGTAATTGTAATGAAATTACGTCACATTGAGTCTTCTGTTTTAGTTGTGAACATATGTTTTCAAGATGATCGTTGAATTTGGTGAACACTGCTGTGCCATGCCAGTAAGGTTTAAAATAAATAAAAAATAATAAATATCTTGGGACAACTCACACACGGTCATCTGGTCCCAAGCTAAGCAGAGCTTGTGTTATGGTAACCAGACAACTGATATACATACTTATATAATTTATAAATACATACATATTATAGATAAACACCCAGACACAGAACAAACAATCATGCTCATCACACAAAGTTTGTCCTGGGTGGGAATCGAACCCACGACCTCCGGCTTAGCAGTCAGGGTCAGTGACCACTAGACCAACAGGCCCGTTTGACGTCGTAGTAGACCACAATCTTCCATGTATCAATCTTTCATGTTGGTGGTTTTATCGAAATATAGGCCTTGTTGCAATTCGATAAAGTTTGTTTTGTTTGTTGTCGCTCTTACTGGACTAAGTACGTATAACAGGGTCATTACTAATCCGATCAAGTTGATTTTGCCTGTCTTGGCATTTTGCTGACGTTTTGTTGTGGTTTTGTTTGTATCTTGTTTTCGTGTTCATTTTCGGTGTTTTGTGGAATACAGTTTTCCTTGCTGTCTATTGGTAAAATAGATAGCTTTGTTATGGGTCTCTTTATAGAACCATTTCTTGATCTCAGGGTCACGACACGAATCCGTCGTTTCCTGGGTGAAGATCTCTTACTCTTCCCATCAACCATTTTCCTGCGGGCCGCTGGTCATCATGTACAACAACCAAGTCACCAATCTTCACGTTGTTCTGAGGCTTCTGCCATTTTGTTCTTGCTAACAGTTGGCACAAGTACTCGTTTTTCCACTTCTTCCAGATTTCTGTGTAAATTTGTCTAGTAAGCTCCCATCTTGTTCGCTTCGAGCTTCTCTTGTTTCGATGACGGTCAACCCTGATCTCCCTGTTAGAAAGTGTGCTGGCGTCAGACAGTCTAGGTCTTCCACATTTTCACTCAGCGCACACAGAGGTCTGGAGTTTAGACATGCTTCTAGTTTTGTTAAGATTGTGGTAAACTCCTCGAATGTTAACTTTTGCTCACCCACCACTCGTTTTATATAGTGTTTCAAGCTTCTTACGGCTCGTTCCCACAATCTCCCCGCCGAGGGCCAAGCAGGAGCGTTGAAATGCCCTTGTATGAACATCTCGGCGACTTCCTTCTGTAGTTGTTCGTTCTTGTAGGTGTTCTCTATTTCCTCGTAATGTTCCATGAGCAGTCGATTAGCGCCGACGAAGTTCGTGCCATTATCGCTGTACATATGGCGAGGGGCGCCTCTCCTTGCTGCCATTCTGTTAAGGGCTGCCAGAAATGCCGAGCTTGAAAGATCAGAGACCAACTCAATGTGCACTGCCTTTGTTACCATGCAAACAAAGATCGCTATGTAACCCTTGGTGGTTTTAGCCCCCTCTTCCTTTATTCATCTTAATGTCGACGAATCTCGTGTAGTCCACTCCTGTATGGTGGAATGGCGGGGCAGGGTTTATTCTTGCGGTCGGCAGTTCACCCATGATTTGTTGTTGTTTGGTTGGACTGATTTTTCGGCACGTTACGCATTTTCTGACTTGCATTTTCGTAACTCGCACGCCACCGATGATCCAGTATTTTTGGCGAAGATGCGACAGAATGAGTCGCGGTCCGCCGTGAAACGTCATTTGGTGAGCTTGATTGATAAGCAAATGCGTTAGGCGACTGTCGTGAGGGATGATCATCGGGTGTTTCATCTCTTCAGCTAGCGTGGCGTTGTTCAATTTTCCCCCGACTCTTAGCAAGCCTTCTTGATCAATGTAAGGATTAAGAGGTAGTAGCTTGCTAGTTGATGGCACTCTGCCGTGTTTACGTAAATGACTCATATCCGTTTCAAATACCTTTTGTTGTGTTTGTTTCACAATTAATTTTGTTGCACGGTTTAATTCTTGCAACGTAAGGTAACTCGGTAATTGGCGATGTTTTGAGTCCAATGTTCGAACTGTTAAGTTCAATGCTCTGTGTATCCATGCGACTATTCGAATGACATGATTAATAGAGCTATGTTTTTGTAATAATTGTTCGATAATGTTGATGGTTTCTTTGTTTGTTTGTACAGCATTGACTTGTTTTATAGCCGTTGTTTTCACCTCTTGGTCTGACGTATAGACCTGTTTGACTTGGGTTTTCATTTCTAAGGATGATAGCCAAGTGGGACCCACCACAGTTTGTTTTCCTTCAATTGACCGGCGTACTGACCTCTGCTTGCGGCGTCAGCGGGATTTTGTATTACAGTGTTGATTTTTTGGATTTCTCTACACATGTTTTCCATCGTGACGCGTCACCTTGTATCCAACCCAGGACCACCATAGAATCAGTCCAGCCATAGACTCGAATTTCATGTTGATGTAAGGATTCCTTAACCTTCTGCATTAATTTGCATAGTAGGTGCGCTCCATTTAATTCCAGTTTAGGCAATGTTGTTGTTTTTCTGTGCGGTACAATTTTTGACTTTGCAGCGACAAGTATAACGTCTGTTGATGGGTGAATTCGTGCGTAAATAACACACGCATCTAGGGAGGCGTCACTGAAGCCATGTAGTTCTACAGCTTGCCTTCCGTCACATCTGAGCCATCTTGGTACTTCACATAAGTTTATTATCTTCTTGTTATGTGATAGTATGGTTTTTTATGTACTGAATCAAACATTTCTTATTTTTTTCTTTTTGCGCAACGTTCTATTTTTGAAATATTTTTTACAATATCTACGCGGTGTTTATTAGCAATAGAACTTTGCGCATTTTCGTTGTTAGGCGTTGTGATGTTACTATAAAACCAAAGTATTAAATCCCTAGCAATTAATGTTAATAAATAAGATAATTTAGTAACAAAAAATATCAACTGGTTAAAAACCAACAAGTTTTAAATTTTTTTGTCTAAAATCCCGCGGAATTATACGTCACTCTTTGTCCTTGGTACCCAATGACTACGACATTGCACAAAATATTAATATTAATGAAATTATGTCATTAACAGCATTAAAATTAACATTTTATAGCATTTTATTTATGTTTGGACTTTTGAGTATTACTTTATATGAAAGGGCCCAGTGTGCGTCGTTTGAAGTTGGTATGTCGACGGCAGCCGTCGACGCGTCGACGTTTGCCGCTGACGCGTGTCGACGGCTGCAGTTACCTGAGCTTCTGTTGGCTACATACCGCTCTTGTGTAAGAGCCCTAAGTATAAAATCACGCGAAAGCTTGTGACGATGGATAGATGGAACAATATTTGTTAATCTTTCGGCTGAGGAGAATTAGCTTTTTGACATACAATTATATATTTGATCTGATCTGATTTGTTTTGATCTGATTTGTTTTGATCTGATCATGGTCGTGGTTGTAACACATAGCATTTTTTTAACTGTTTTTGTATTAAAAAAATATAAAACCTAGTAATATAATAACGACTAGGGATACCGTGTATCTGCCCATTAGGTTTAGACGTCAAATAGCGTGGCTATTATCTCATAGTTTTAACTCAGACATAAGTAGTATGTCGACGTCAGGTGTTATTAACTCTTCAACAATTAGTAATAGTACTAATAATAAGGTGAATAATTGTAGCTCTGCTATAAATAATTTTACAAAGTGTACAAAGGAGGATCCATGTGTCACTATGAACCAGCCATCTATTGATGGGAGTTTCACAAGTGGTAGGAACACACTACCTGTTATTGAAGTCCGTGGTCAAACTCCGGATACTCATTTAAACTAGTCTGTAAGACAATAGAAGGTACCAGTAACAATATAGCTATTTCTACAAACAATAAAGTACCTTCTTGCTCTCAAAAAGTTAAGTTGCAAAACAGCAGAATACCTTAAAATTATTTCATCAAAATATTCAAGGTATTTCTTCCAAATTATTAGAAATTGAACTGTTTTTAAAAAAAACCATGTTTGACATTGTTTGTTTTACTGAACATTGGTTAAAAGATTACCAGATGCTAATTAATTATGAAAACTATAGTGTAGGCAGTTGTTTTAATCGTAACGCTATGTCCCGTGGAGGGTCATTAATCTACATAAAAAATTGTTTGAAATATAAACACCGGAATGATATTGTTAGCCTATCGGTTGAACATTGTATTGAACTATCCTGTGTCGAGCTGGATAAGCATATTATAGTGTGCGTGTACAGACCCCCAATTTTCCTAAACTATTCTTTATTTGAGTCGGTAATGGAAGATGTCCTAGCGAAACTTGCAACTTGTAGCAAATCTGCAATTATTTGTGGTGATTTTAATATTAATATCTTAGAAGATAATTTGAATAGTTGTCGATTATTAAACCTATTTAAATCATTTAATTTGTCGAACGTTTTTATGGAACCTACTAGAGTAACTCCAACGACTGCTACCTGTATCGATAATATTTTTTGTGATTGTGATTATTTAGATAAAGCCATTGTTAATTATCTGCCATCGGATCATAGCGGTCAAACGGTAACTTATATGTTTAAAATGCCTTTAACAAAAGTGCAAATAAAATTTAGACTAATAACAACTGGTAAATTAAATAGATTCAATGTTACCCTAAATGATAAGTTAAGTACTCTAGACCATAATAATAACGATGCAAATAAACTGTATGATAATTTCTTTTTTGTAGTGCAGTCTGAATTCGATAATAATTTTGAAAAAAAGACAAAACATATTAGCCCTAAGTTTGTATTTAGTGACTGGGCAACTAGAGGTATTAGAAAAAGTAGGGAAAGACTGTTTGAGCTTTGTGGCCTTAAGCGTTATATTAACACGGATACTTTCAACAAGTATGTTGCTACTTATTCTAAAACTTTTAGAAATATTTGCAGGGTAGCGAAGGCCCTATACATTAGCAACTAAATCAAATCGGCAGACGATAAAATAAAGACAGTTTGAAAAGTTATTAATAACGAGACTGGCAGGAAAAAAGTTCGTAACACTGAGTATACATTAGAGATACCACGTGGTCCCCTAAGCTCTAACATAGAAGTAGCGCATGAATTTGTGAATTTCTTTACCAACATACCAATTAAAACCACGGAAGCTTTAAGCTTTAATTCTTCACCTGGCATTTCAATTGCCTTTTTAAAAGCGAACGTACCAGGCTGCCCGGTAGAATTTCAATTTAAACATATTAATCCCGTGACAGTTTTAAAAGCTTTTCGGCAAATTAAGGTAAAATTTACTGAGGATCTGTGGGGTATGTCTATTAAAGTTTGTACCTACGTCTATAATTGAAACAATAGCGCCTTATTTGGCTTTAATATTTAATATGTGCGTAGACCAAGGAGTTTTCCCGGATCTAATGAAGTTTAGTAAGGTTATACCTCTTTTCAAATCCGGTGACAGTAAAGACACTAATAATTATAGACCCGTGTCGGTGCTGCCAGCTTTCAGCAAGGTTTTAAAAGGATTATGCTTAATCAGATGCTTAATCATTTTAACACTAATGGCATTTTACACGATCAACAGTATGGTTTCACCAAAGGACGTGGTACGACTGTCGCTGGTGTCACTTTATTAAAACACATATTTACTGCGTGGGAAGAGGCGCAAGATGCCATAGGATTTTTTTATAACTTTTTAAAGATATTGATATTGAGTAAAATAAATGGGGTGAATTCACATGGTTTGAAGGTAGAAATGGGGGTTCCACAAGGCTCAATTTTGGGTCCTTTCCTCTTTTTAGTGTATATTAATGATCTTCTTCATCTGTTGAAGAACCAACCACAAATGGTGTTATTTACTGATGATACTTCTTTAATATTTAAGATAGACAGACGAGCCCAGAACCTAGACCACGTAAATAGCGCCTTACTACAAGTCCAAAATTGGTTCACGGCGAATAATTTAGTATTGAATTAAAAAAAAATGAAGTGCATCAGATTTTCTTTACCAAATGTCAAAAGTAATGACTGTGACATAGTATTGAATAATGAGAAGCTGGAATTCGTTGATAAAACTGTTTTCCTGGAGATCACGCTCGACTCAAGGCTACAATGGGGTCCTCATTTAACATCTCTCGCTGGACGGCTAAGCTCGGCAGCATATGCTGTCAGAAAAATACGGCAATTTACTGATGTGGATACCGCGAGACTGGTCTATTTTAGTTATTTTCATAGTATAATGTCTTACGGTATTTTACTGTGGGGACGAGCTGCAGACATCGAGTCTATTTTTATTCTGCAGAAAAGAGCCATCAGAGCCATTTACAATCTCCGTATGCGCGATTCTCTAAGGGAACAGTTTAAGGAAATTAACATAATGACGGTACCTTGTCAATACATCTATGAAAACATAATGTACGCTAGAAAAAATCTGCATCTTTTTAGTAAAAGGGGTGAAAGACATAATTATAACACTAGAAATAGGGAGCAACTAGTTCAACCGAGTTTCAGACTGGCTAAAGTAGATACTTCTTTCATGGGGGACTGTTTAAAATGTTACAATAAAATACCTCCCCTCATTGTTCAACTAAATAAGACAAAATTTAGTCTTATATAAAACGCACACTATGCCGCCGAGCATATTATTCATTGGGTGAATACATCACTGATAAAAATGCTTGGCTGGATGCTGGTCTAGCTCCACAGCCATAAGGGTTCATAGATTCATTGATTAGCATTTTTAATTATTTTTGGAGCTGCTGAAGATATAGATCTACATTATCTTTGCATTGTATAAACTCAATGTGTTAGTATTATATAAATTTTTCATAGCACATACATGTGAGCACTATGTTATTTAAAGCTACCATTTACGAGGTATGTCTTTCATTGACTTGAATGTGCCCTGGCGGTTGGGAGTATGTCATGCTCACTGGAATGTCTCGCTGACGGTGGCGCGCGTGTTGGATCATTCGGTTCCCTTCAAAATGGTTGAGTCAAATGATGCCGATCCGTGCGTCATGTTCGTGAACGGGCGCCGTTAGTTGGGACTGGTCATCTCTTAGCTGCCTCGGTTATTCTAATTTTATTTTGAATTGTTTATTATGATTATATTTTTATCTAAACCTCTTTTAACGTACACGACTTGTTACAGCTTCTCACATTGTACCCTAGATTCAATATGAATGATGTAACCGAAATTTGTAACATATTATTGATTATAAAAGAGTGTTGTTCATGGAGTTTCTTGCTCGTTCTTCTCCATAGAAACCTACTGTTTGGAACGAGCAACTAGTTTCAACTTTCTGACTGACTGACTCTGACAATTTAAAAGTACCTGTAAATGGTTTATTTGAAATAAATGATTTTGAGTTTGAGTTTGAGTTTGAATAAAAATAACTGATAGCATTTTTTTATATAGTTATTTATTACCTTCTGTCTTCTCTTCGTTCGAGTTTTAGTGAAAATACCACGAAAATGTTTTATTATTTAATTACAAGTTACTTTGTACATCGTTCAGAAGTATCTCTCTAAGTTTTGGTAAATTAATATTTTTTTCGATTGCGATTCTTTCAGTGTCACTTAATAGTTGTTTAGTAACATTTTCGTTTATGTTTGTTTTTCTGTTTTGTTTTTCTGTTTTACAATATCGCTGGTTCTCCTTGGTTTCGTGATGTATTCCTTAATCAGATTTCCCACTGGAGCTTCCACCATTAGATACAACGGTATTGCAGAAAAGAACGACGCCAGCACAAAACTAACGTATACTTGGCACTGTTGACAAAAAAAAACGGTTAGGTATTTATATAAAATTCTTGAAAATCGCCCAGCATCAGCATGTGAAAAATAAAGCCTAAAGGGACATGTTGAACTACTTTTTTTAATGGCGCCGCTAGCGTTACCTGCACCAGCGGCGCTGCTGTCGGTTCCTGTCAACACGCACTCGATCACCACCCTTTGTTGTTAGTCAATGCAACAATATCATTTAGTCATTTACTATGTCGTGCATATGATTTTGATGTGGTAACGTCATAAATCGATGAACACCGGCTGCACGCACGAAAAAGTGTCACGTTCCGCCTGACCCGTTGTCCTCGGTGAACGACAAACGCGGTAATGCGACGCGACGCGTAAATGTCAAATACTCGTTGTATGTACTTGTGGCCTACGTAGTCGCCATAATCAATGTGCGACCAAACGCGGCAAGTGCGGATTTGTTTTTTGCGCGACGAGACGCCACACAATAGTTTATTAATAATTAAATATTTACTATTAGAAGTACCAGTGTTTTTTCTTACATTAAAGTAAAGTCAATAACAACCTCTCCTCAATTGAAATACATTTTTAAAAATTGGTTATTGATAGTTAAATAATAGGTTTAACAGCTGCAATAACATAATCGAAAGTGCTTGGTAATAAGTCACAATACTCTTATTAATAAACGTGGGTTTAGTTTCGGATATAAATAATGAAACTCTCCAAACTTATTTCTTTCTAAATAAGTACAATGACTACCTGCAACGTAGGACACACGTCGCGTGAAGTATTGGTCGCATTACGTCGCATCGTGTCGCGTTCGGTCGCTCACCTAGGACAACGCCTGAGCCTGAGCGTGCAAACGAGAGCGCGGAACAAGCGATAGAGAGGCACGATCGGTCCAAATGTGTACAATAAGCTCCGCCCACCTCGACAAAAGCCATTATTTGTTTATGGTATAATTATTATGTTAGCCAATATGTTTATTTATGACGTTAAACCGACTTTACAGACAACCAATTTCTTTTTCAAACATAAGAGGAGTATAATGTATTAAAAACAAAGACATTTAAATATAGAATGATGAGAGAATTTCTAATATGGGTGTAAACAATAGACACCGCCAATCAATTGACAAACTTTTTAAATACTGTCAAAACGCGATCCCCCATAGATTTTGTATAGCAATAGCAAACTGTGACGTCACTTACTCGCCAACTAAATTGATAACTATTGTTTATTTTCAAATCAATTAAAAATGTAAAGAAGAATGTTCATTTTTGACCTGACTATGTATAGAAATGTAATAAATCTTAAAAATTTGCTAATTTTATTCTATATTAATTACACTTATCACAATGTTAAAAGAAACGCAGGAAAAAAAGATTTTTAAGTTTATTTATGCTTATTCTACGTCAAAGGTAAACGTATTACCATGTTTCGAACGCACCTCAACTACTCTTTTTACGACGTTCCATTTTACTCATTGCAACTTTAACTTTAATCAACTTTGTTTCTGAGTTTTATTCATTATTTTACGTTTTATTTATTCAGTAAGTATTTATTAATATGTTATTTTTTATTACATACACCTTTATTATATATTCATTACAAATAACATAATAATTAAATAAATTAATCATGCAGTAAGCTATATTGAATTCGCACGACTGAAACGGATTTTTTTGACATTTGACATGTTTATATTATGAAAACTCATGTTTTAGATTATATTGTCAAGAAAATGATGTGATTATGTTGGATAGGGGTTTCCAAGATTCTATATGAATGCTAGAACGTTATTGTTGTTGTTGAAACAGCAGTTATTGCTCGACACTCTATTTATAGTGGCATTATTGAGAGCCTAAGCAGTGACTTAGTAGCAGCTAATTTCAAGGAATACGCAAAGTAAAAAAGTTGTTTTAGACTATAGCTACCCGCTGTGACGTTCGCGTATGTAAAATACACCCAATAATTTCTCCGGGCCGTACGTTCCCGCAACTTAAAAAGCTAAGTCGACTTTTTGGCCCTAAATCGCTTTTATACAGCGGCAACTCCACGAACGCTTCCAAAAAATATCTGTGGGGGCGCTGTATTTCATTCCGCGTGTGTGAATAAGTCGCTTAATGTTTCCGAAGTTAAAAACCATCGACAAAATAAATTTTGAACGTGATGCTAAAATGTCAAAGTGAAATTTTTCAAAACGGTGGCGTGGTCTGGATTTACAATGTAAGTACAATTTTATTAATAACTCATGGTATTTGTGTATCATATCAAAAAAATCCTCAAGATTCAAGCATTACGAATATCTAAAAATGTAATTGGTTCAAAGTCTCTTGCAAACGAAAATCTCGAAATGCAAAACTTGGACATGACGCCGTGTTGGGTGTGGGGCATTTTCGAATTATTTTTGTATGATTTACTAAATAAACTTCTAATAATTGAATGCCCGTAATATGGAAATTAGTTCATTATTAGTATTTACACACACCTAGACAGTAAAAATATAACGAAATAAGGTTAGATTCGATGTTATATTAATTACGTTCCAAAGGTCGTCAGTAGCAGCTTTCGTGGTGGCCCAAACGTCTGTGTAAGGACCTGCAAGAAGGGCTCGTACAAACAAAAAACATGAGTGTGATTGATATTCATATTTTAGATTTGGAACCTGCAATAAAAGTGAATGTATCTATTTTTGTAGAACCACAAGTCAAGAAAATTAAGGGCAGGTGCCAGGGCATGTCAGGGACAGACGGAGGGACAGAGGGTGTAGGAAAGGACGAGGCCGAGGTGCAGGTGCACAGGCGTACGTATCTTTTAATAACAAGGTATTGTATGCAGTATATTTTTGAAGATATATCTACAATGTTTTATATTTTTTGCCAGTGCCATTCTGGAAGACCCTCCGTCTCAAGCAAGAGCAGAGAGGCAGCTGACGCAGCGCAGTGAATGCGCTGCCAGCTAGCGTCCGGCAAAAGTTCATCCTCCGGGAGTAGATGCTCCTCCGAGGAAACGGCCAACAAGGTAAATTTTGGTTTAAGTTTTTTTCTGTATTGTCTAATCACTGCTATCTACTTGATGTTATTTCACTTTGCTATTCTCTGAAGTCCAAACTGTAAGTCAAGTCTGTCAGTTCGTCTACCAAGTTTATGAATCATAATTATGTATGAATGTATAATTAATATTCTTTAAGTTTTATATGCGAATACAACCCGATACTGAGCTTTACAAAACTTGTTTGTTACAGTTGATGAACTAGAGGGCACGGCTACGTCTACTGCTTCTCCGGAGGATGAGAAGCTGCTGTGTGTGATCGAAATCAGTAAGTACGTATAATAATAATAATATGTGGAGACATTTCACATGCTACGAAGATCCTGTACTATGGGTGTCAGACCAGACACGATGGAAACACAAGTGCTCATCACACAAAGCTTTACCCCGGGCGGAATTTGAATCCCAATCTAGTTGTATTGTATGGTAATAAGAAACGTATTTGCTGGAACTTTGCTAACTTGGAGAGTTTTGTTCATGATTTTAATTATTAGCTTTTGTGTGTGTTTCAGTGGATTTGAGAATGGCTATACCATTCTATGGTTGGATGATTCTTTGATGGTTTTGCTGTGTCAAATTCACTATGTTAGCCTACATTACGTACTCCCACGAATAAGTTTCATTTGCAAATACAGCATGATACTGAACTTTATGAACTTGTTTGTTACAGTTGGTTTTTTTTTTATTTTCAGTGCAGAACAATGTCAGCCGGGCCTGCTAGTCTTTAACTGATGAAGAGCCAACTGGGCCTTCTTACTGTTGGAGATGTCACTGGTAAACAGCATTAAAATAAGAGGGGATAGTATGGAGCCCTGGGGGATATAATTCTTCTGTACGTGTGTATGTCACTGAACTCCTCCTAAACGGCTGGACCGTTTTTGATGAAATTTTTGTGTGTTCCAGTGGATTCGAAACTAGTAAAGTTTAGATTCACAATTCGGTCTACTAAAAAATGTAATATATCAAATAAATATTATAATAAAGATATTTTTAAATGTTTTATTTTTATTATTTAGAAATGTATATATATAATATTATATATTATATTATATAATGTATATAATGTATATATATAATATTATATATTATATTATATAATGTATATATATGAATAATTTATTTTGTGTTTTTGGTTGAAATGCCACAATTTTTTTTTATTTACTTATGAATTTATAAGTAAATAAAAAAAAAAATACACAAAATAAATTATTCTGTCATTTCAACTAAAAACACAAAATAAATTATTCATAACAAAATAAATCATGTGCCATCATCTCATGTGTGAGAGCCCTACGGGCGGCCATCTTGCCGTAATTTCACTAGCCATCAAATTGAGGTGGGTATGAGTTGTTAGTTTTGGTTTGTTGTGGTACTCAGAACATTCCAAAAAATGACTTGGGGGTATCAAAAAAAAGCTTATGTAGTCTAGTTTAATTCTATTTAGGTTTTATAGACACAAAGTACAAAATTATAGGTAAAAACTTAGTAAGAACAAATATTTTACTGATAATCAACACATATTCTCAAGTTTGACTTTTTTTTTGAGTACTTTAACTGGTTGCTATAATTAAATTTTCTCTTATGTCGATTCTATACAGTTTCTGCTATACACACGTATTTTTTACTTTGATGTAACTGCAGTAGTTTGCTAAACAATAAGGTTTAAGTTGGGGCGCATCCGCGGCGCTCACGCGGTCGCGCGGACTCCGCGCGGCTGGACGTTAGACGCGCTGCTTGGCTGCGCGCGCGAACGTGTGAGCGGATAGGTAGGTAAGTATTCCTATTGTAAACCAAAAAAAACTTCAGCGTTTATAATTAGTCCTAGCACATTTATTTCTTTACTACTTTTTTGGTAACGGCAAAACCTAACCTAAAAAGTAATATTTGTATTTTTTTGGATTTCGTGGCGTTTAGATCGTAAAAATGACTATCTGGCATTATTTTCTAAACTTACAGGTAGTCTACTATACTTTATTACTATACATACACTTTTGTTAACAGGTTTTTAAATGTATGGGAAGTGGGCATTGTTCTTTTGTGTTTTTTGAGATGTGTCTTAATTGTTGAGAAATGTTGTCCACACCCGTGCTAGAGTCTCTCACAATGGTGGAAATAGTTAAGTACATAGATTTAAGCCTTTATCGCACGGTTACTAAACCTTTTTGCAGTCACGGACCACTTTCACAATTTAAACAATTCCAAGGACCCCTGGTCGAACAATATTTTAGGAAAAGAAAACATGTCTTATTTCATGTTCGTGGCTTGTCTGAAAAATCTTACTACACGATTTCCTAATAAATATGTTGTGGGTCAACTGACCTACTGCGGAGCCCTGATATATTAGCTACGAACCGCTAAGGGTGTTACCAGATCAATCGTTCGATCGGCGATCGACGGCATCGATCGATAGTAGAATGAATTAGTCGACGTCGAACGGTAGTTTCTACCAGACCAGTCGATCGATCGTCGATCGACGGCATCGATCGATAGTAGAATGAATTAGTCGACGTCGAACGGTAGTTTCTACCAGACCAGTCGATCGATCGTCGATCGACGACATCGACCGATGGTAGAATTTATTAGTCGACGTCGATCGAGCTGCTTGATTATTATTATCTACTGATGAATTATAGTTAGGGTTAATCGATCGACGTCGAACGATGCCATCGACCGGCAATCGATCGATTACTAAGAGGAATGGGGTCAGCCAAAGCTACCACACCAATCGATCAACGTCGATCTAAGTCGATTGATGGCATCGATCGACGATCGATCGATTGGTGTAGTCACACCCTAAGAGATCCGTGGACCTCACCTTAAGAAACCCTGCTTTATCGTAACACCACTTTTGTGAAAACAAAGATAAAATGATTTTACTATTATAGTTAGTGTTATTAATGTTAATTTTAATTATACACACCATCAATACTAGGTTCGTGTGAGTGATGGAGGTCAGGAAGCCCACATAGTTCTTGACGAACGTTAGATGCAGCAGATAGGCGCAGTACGAGAGTCGACTCGGGACCGTCCAGCCACGCCACTCCAAGATTCGGCGGCACAAGTCTGGTGGTGGAAACATTGAGGAAATCAAGTAATGTAAAGATTGATTACAACTAAGAACACATGAGAGACGCCTTGGATGGCTTCCTCAGTGATTGGCAAGATGAGGCACAACATCGAGAGAAATGGAGAGAATCGGGGAAGGTTACTCTGGCTCACACACTATTCATTGTTTGTTGGAATAGAAGGAGTGGTCGTCTACTGTATTATTAATTGTAAATATGTGAACATTTTGTGTCTGTACATAACTTAGCTGTAATTTCTTTACATTTAATACTTTCATAACATAATTTATTTATTTATTTATTTATACTTCATGCACAAAGGTACAAAGGCGGACTTAATGCCTTAGGCATTCTCTACCAGTCAACCAAGGGTGATGAAGAGATAATATGGCGGGTGCATAACAAAAAGTAATTATTAAAAAGTTAAAAAGATGTAAACTCATATACATAATTATATATCTGGATACCATATACCTACATAAACATATACATACATACATACCTACATATATATAATATGTAAAAGAAAAGGGGGTTTTGAGATGACTCTGCTTACTTGTTCTGGAAATAAAATCTCAATTTCCGCTTAAATGCATACCGAGTGGTGGCCATCCTGATATCGAGAGGAAGTGCATTCCAGAGAAGAATGGCTTGAATATGAAAGGAAGAATGAACGAAATCAGAAGTATGAGAAGGGCAAAGTAAAAGAAGATTGTTAGAAGACCGCAAATTCTTAGTGTGCAAAGAACATAGATATTGATAGTGGGATATTAAATAAGAAGGAGGAGAGAGAGTTGAGCAGGGAGAATAAAGTTGTCAAAGCACGCAAACTTCTTCTTTGGCGAATGGGCAACCATTTTAACTCGGACCTGTAGCTAGACACATGATCATATTTCCTCAAGTTGAAGATAAACCTGATGCAGTTATTCAGGACCCTATCCAGCTTATCCAACAAAACCGCATTCAAGTCAAAGTAGCACACGTCACCATAGTCGATTATAGGGAAGATTAAAGTCTGCACAAGCATCGTCTTTGTCTTCGCAGGCAAAAAGCTTCTCAGACGATACAAAGATCGCAAAGTTCCGTTTGCTCTTTGACAGACACTAGAAACCTGACTTTGCCAACCAAGCGTCGAATCAAGATGCAAACCGAGATCTTTTACGCTATTGCTAATGGGGATGACGGTACCATTGAAAATAACTGGAGGAAGAGAGCTAACCGCCACTCTACCCATCATACGTGAGCTTCCGATTATAATGGCCTGACATTTTGAGGGGTATAATAATATAATAATAATATAACATAATAATATAATAATACAACAAACATAATAGCACAATAATATTACAGACCTACGATTTTTATACAAGATACATAAACATTATTATTTTAAAAGAGTATGTATGGAGTTTCTTGCCCATTCTTCTCCATACGAAACTACCATTTGGAATGGGCAACTAGATTCAAATTTTACAATATGACGTTCAAAAGTGCCTTTAATGGTCTAATTGAAATAAATGATTTGACTTTGACTTTGGAGGCCTTTGGGCCTCAAGTCTGCTATTACAATAGTGTCATAATAGTCTACCATTGATTTCATAATTGTTGATTTTGACAAGTTTGGTAATCTATTAATATAATGGCGTCATTATGACTTTCCTATGGTCGACCACTGACACGCCATTGAAATAAATTATATAGAATGGTAATCTCGTTCAAAATGACAACTGAATGACTGACTAAGGGCGGGTTGTTTCAAACAGTCGGTTAACGTTACATACGGACAGTTAAAAAGTTACTATGACGTGCGATGTTTAACGTACGTTAAATGTATCGGGTTGTTTCATGACATAAAAATCCGTCAGTTAAAGTTATTCAAACAGAGATTCCAAAATATTTTGATGTTTGAAGTAGCTGTTTGACAACACAAAATTACGATGACTGGTCGGTTATTTCCCAAAATCATACGTCAAAAAGTTACTATTACCATAACCGATCGGTCAACGTAATTTTGTTATTTTATTTATTTACTAGCTTCTGCCCGCGACTTCGTACGCGGATCCTGTTGCTTATTCCAGCGACAACGGGGTCGGCAAAATCGAAGATCTGAAACGTCTTATGTCGAATTCTAAGAGCCCGGGGACGGGAAAACCACGGGATGCGCGAGATGATTCGAGACGTTCAAAAAGTACAATTTTGAATCATACATCAATATGTGGCGTAGTCAATCATAGGAGTATACGTAAATGAACTCCGTTCCTTACCAACCCAAGGAAGGTCGCCATGACCTACGGCTATATCTTGAGACACATCCGATTCTTCAGATGATATCGACATTCTGTTCAGAGAATGTCGAAGTCGATCAGGATTCAAACGTTCGTTGCGCTCTTCTTCTGTCTCTTCATGCCGTACTCCAGCAATTCTTTTTCTCTCACTTTCTAACTGATTATGAATATTTTGTTGTGTGCGTGTTCGGGACAATCTATATATAATAAAGCTGAAGTTTGTTTGTTTGTTTGGTTGAACGCGCTAATCTCAGGATCTACTGGTTCGAATTAAAAAAATCTTTTTGTGTTGGATAGTCCATTTACCGAGGAAGGCTATACGCCAATGCGAAACAGGGTCGGGTCGCTAGTGTATGATAATCTCGATCAGCAGTTAGTAGTGCATCACGTTCATCATTCGGTTCAAAAGACCTGTTAGTAGATGTGCGAATACGCTGAGAACTCAAGCGTGATTCTGTATCGGTAAACGTTTCCGATTCGCGAGACAATGCATGACGCTCATGATCAGCGGACAGTCGCGCATCACGTTCCGCAGTAGATGCGTAGAAGTAAAAGGAAATTAAACACCCAAATAACATAAGCCCGAAGGCATATTTATTCGATAAAATAAAAAAATAAATGGGAATTTTGGCCAGTAGAGTCAAATTTTCAATGATATACCATCGTCATCAAAAATCAGTCCTAAACTGTTACCGCCTTCACCGCGTGGAGGTACTCCCAGCTTATGTTATTTTATAAGATACAGTGAAATTAGTGATAGCTTTGATTTTCACATCAGATGTTTCTGATCTTCGATTTTTATAAGTCAACAGGAAATGCCCATCAGACCGAACAACTTTTGCTAAGACGTCATTCCTATATGTGTCATGGTGTAGCTGGGCTCTTGGAGTGCCACATCAGGTGTTCCAGATCTTCAAATTTATTCTCTCAGCAGAAAATGCTCATCACGTGGAACAATTTTTGCTATGGTACCATTTTTGTATCTCTTATAGTTTAGCAGGTCTGTTGCGGTTCTGCATCAGGTGTTCAAGTTTCCAAGATAAATTATAGCCTATATGTTGCCCAGACTTAAAAACCTATACAACAAAAGAAAAATCATTCAAATCCGCCCAGTAGTTCGAACCAAGCGCTTTGACTCCACATTTATTATGCGAACTGCCAGACTGTGGAATTCACTGCCCGCCTCTCTATTCCCCGATACATATAATCTGGGTATCTTCAAGGCACGAGTGAACCGGTTTATTCTAGGCAAGCGTGCTCCACCTTAGGCCGCATCATCACTTAAGATCAGGTGAGTTGCGGTCAAACGCAAGCCTATAACAATATAAAAAAAAAAAAAAAAAAGTTTAGCGTGTACAAACAAACAGACAAACAGACAGAATTTTTTATTTGGATTCGTGCTCTATGGCTGTTCCTAAACCCCCCTCAATTTTTTTTTTTAATATATTCAATGTACAGACACAGTTTTGTTACCGTTTTATTATATGTATATAGATATATTATATAGATTACAGCAGCTACTTCAAACATCAAAATATTATGAAATCTCTTTTTGAATAACTTTAACTGATGGATTTTTATGTCATGAAACAACCCGTTACATTTAACGTACGTTAAACATCATCAGTCATAGAAACTCTTTAACCGTCCGTATGTAACGTTAACCGACTGTTTGAAACAACCCGCCTTTAGGCGGTAATCTGCTAAAATTTTGACAGTTCCTTTGATCAGTGACCTACCATGAGAACGTCATTGTGCAGTCATTGCTTTTAATTCGACCGACCAATGATCGACCATTATGAATTTAGCAGATTACGAACTTTTAGCAAAATTACAACGGGATCGTGTTGGAATGATGAAATTATAAAAATAGCAGACTTGGCCCCCTGGAGTGGGACAGTAAAAGCTAGATAAAAAACAAGAATACACGGTACTATTACTGGAATAATAACATACGTTCATTTAATAACTATAGATTTGTTAGTACGACCCATGTCTTGTTTCAGTTTTAGTAGACTGTGGTGACGATTTCCTTGTACACAAACTAAACAAAAATTAGACAATTGGCATCTCCTACTGCCAGGCAGCCGAAGAAAAGGACGGCGACAAATAAGAACTAAGTTACAGATGTCAAATTAGTTTTTTCTTCAACTTCGCCGTGTTTTTTATCGATACGTTCTGAAATTACAATTATAATTGTATGAACATTTGATCAACTTAATTTGACAGCTCTTAATATCTGTCTCTTTCTAGTTTTATTGGAGAGAAAGAGATATAAATAAATAGCTTAAAATAAATTTAACTTGTGCTCAAGAGAATTGACACCAATGTAAATTTAATTAGAATAATAAGTTAAATAAAACATAGTCAAAAAAAGTGCACCGCAAAGTTTAAGTAGTAGGTCAGTACTGTAGAGGCTGCATGAGTTTAGCATGCAGATGCCATTAACTATTATGGTCTATGGCTAAATGCTCTGCATCCTTCTAGAATAAGTTCAAATCGTAGATTTATATTGTTTTATATAAGACATAATCATACTTCTTAGCCTGACCCTACGAGATTATCTTGATTATAAAGCAGTAATAACCGAAGTGTATGTAATTTCAAGTAAACGTATTAGAATACTCATACACCACGCTATAACCCGGTACCTGTAAGAGGCCCTACAGCTGGATCTCTAATAGTACCTAATCATACACACATCAACATTATCTAGGGATATTTGAAGTCATTTCATAGAAAAAATGAATTTTTCAAAATTTATAAAAAAATATTTAAGACTTGTTTATGATGCAAAGTTTGAAGGCTGGTAGGCACTGTATTTAGTCTTTCTATTCATATAGACGACTTTCGTAGTTTGTGAAATCGCGATGAAAACGAAAATGATGATAACTTTAGGTTAAGTATGTTCCACAAAAAAGTTCCATACTCACATATTATATAATCATGAACACCCAACTGATTTTTTTCAAAAATAAACACCATTTAGAAATTCAACCCTGCAGAGAACCTAAGTAGTGCGCAAAATTAAGTTAAAAAATAAAGAAAGCTTTCCTCCAAAATTCAAAAATGCTCCAAGATCAAGCTGTGCGTTGTCTGTCAGAGAATTTAATTGCCATTGATTGCTAGAGTGGTAAGTGTACGACTTTCACGCGAAAGAAACCGCGGGCAGAAACTAGTTTCAATGAAAATCAAATTAGGCACCGGATAGAGTTGGTCACTCACTCGACATGCAAGCTCGACCGCGGCGAAGGTGGTGTGACGATCTAGTTATGAATGCGAGGCAAACGTAGCCAGAAACTACGCAGGATCGAGATGTTTGGAAGAAGATAGGAGAGGCTTTTGCCCAGCTGTGGGACCAAAAATCTTCATCATAGAATGATAAACTACTATATTGTATTGTTGCGGCCCAAAACTTGGTCACTTTGACTGCATTGTCAGCGGCAGCCCATAAATCTTCCTGTGTGAAGCTATTAGGCCACGAGGTGACTACATAAATGATAAGTCATCGTATGCCATAAAAACGGTAAACGCCCTAAAAAAACAGATCCAGCTCAATCGGTGCCATCACTGAAACCTCGCCTAAACATGTTGTCTTTAATTTAACCGACCTTAGTTCTAAGTCTATTTAATGACTTCCAGATCGACCTAAACCTAAATAAAAAATGAGGCACCGTACCTTCAATCTTTAAGATGAAACAAAAGAGACCCAAAGAAAAGATGAAGCCAAACGTGGGCTTGAGCAGGCATGCGCTGACCACCCTCACGTAAATCGAAGGTCGAGGCCAGTCGCCATAGAACAGGCTGCACAAGTAGATTACACCCCACGCTAAGGGAAACAGCAGGAAAGGCACGACGTAACGGTATTTCTGAAATAAAAATATCAATATATTAAAACAATGCAAACTGCGTGTTCAATACAACAACGTCTTCAGGATGCTGATACGGCTGCCTCGCTATTGTAGTGCGTCCGGAATGTTGGGGGAAGCGCGAACGGACGGCTTTCATGCGGTGATACGGAAGAAAGTAGCCTCCTTGTTGCAGCGCGTGCGAGGCAGTTGCAACAGTATCCTGCAGATGGTTGTATCTCGTACGGTTTGCCCTATCCAGAACAAATGGATGCGTATTGTGATGGGTGATGAATAACATAGTTCATAAGATTTTACTAACACCATAGGTACCTTAATTGTAATAATTTAATTTATTCATTTGAATTATTTGAACTAGTCTACAACTGATGTATCCTACGTAATAAATTTCTCCGCGACATCAGTATAGGTCATACAAAATCCTAACAACAACCGTTGGACAGTAGCCCACCAGATGCAACACCCGTCTGGTCGGACGACAGTTTCTTTTAGATGGAGATTATGGAACATTACACATTAGTCTTCAAAAATATAAGTAATAAGTAATGAGTGTTATGCGGGGGTTAAAAATATGGTACCTAAGTATATCATTTTACTCCTGGTAATGTATTCTTCACAATAGAAAATATTTTAAACCCTCTAAATTATTATATTTTAATACAATTGAATGTATGGATCTCGCTATGATTCTATCGGATTTTATTATTGGCCATGTGTCTTCTTCATAATGAACTTGAACCCTATATTTGATGAGATTACATTATGATCTACGTATTGTGTGTATCTAATTAAGATGACTAGGGCAAGGTCATAGATCTCGAGATTGTCTAGAAATGGCATGTTCGGTTGTATTTGAGGGGTACACTACATAAATACGAAAAACTTTATTCCGAAAGTTAGAAATACGAATTTCGATTTTCATAATTCCGAATAGTCCAAAATTCCTAATATGGCAGCTCCGATTTATCATTCATCCTATTTTTATAATACTAAAATTTCAAAAACGTTTATAATTACTATTCTCAAAATACCGAGTTTCAAAAGATCGAATAACAAAAAGTCCGACATAATGAAAATTCCGAACATCAAAAATACGAATTCCGATTATTAAAATTCCGATTATCTTTATCGTTATCATGCAATCGTTTATCGTGCAAGCAAGCATGCTGCATGCAAGCAAGCATGCAGCGTGCAAGCAAGCATGCATCATGCAAGCGAGCATGCATCATGCAAGCGAGCATGCAAGCGAACATGCAACATGCAGCAGGCATGGTTTCTGTCACGGCTACGGCGTTGCTCCGCGCCTACGCGAATTTAAATTACACTCTAGGGGTAGGGCAGACAAGACTACGTGGTGTCGGTTTCACAGCAATTCGTTTCTGTCATTAACTTTTGTAGCACAACATATTGACTTTTTAAGATTATTTTTGTTATTGTCTTTCTTTTTATACCTATATATTTTTGTTGAAATAGATTCCATAGAAAAATACACCGAATAAACAATATTTGTTAAAAAGTAATTCTACTGTTTGATAAGTTTGTTAAACAAAAAAATTTGATTAAAAATTCTTTGAATTGTGTTTCTGTGAAATATGTTTCATTCAAGTAAATAGTCTTTGAAACAATAATAGTCGAAATAAAAATACAAGATCCAAATATTATATGAAACATTTTCTGGGAAACGAAATTCTATGAAATTTCTGTCTGCGAAACAAGGAGACACCATTTTGAATATAAATGCGTAGCTGAATTGAATCAGAATCCTAATTTTAACAGTTTATTCGAAATATTGAAATTCGGAATTTCGTTTTTCGGACCGAGAACTCATCGAGCATTTGATTCTTCGAACATATGAAAATCGGAAAACAAACAAATCGGATTTACGACATTCGGTAAAATTACTTTCGTGATTTTAAATAATAGAGATTATAATTCTTAGGTATTATGAAATTCGGACTTTTGAAAATCGGAATATCGAAATTGGGAATAAAATATTTCGGAATATTTGAGCACATATTTGGACACAACATACTTCTCTTGACACCGACGCGACTCAGAACTCAAGTGAGCTAATTAGCAAAGTCCCAACATGCCATTTGCGGAACGCTTACAACTTATTGACACCTTTTCACTTGTCATTCATCATGTCAACCTTTAGACGCACACTGCTGGGCATAGTTTTCCCCCAAGGGGGCTTCAGCTGTGATAGTCATGCTCAACCGATGCATGTTGGCGATCGCAGTAGGTGTAACGGTACTCAGACGGACGCTGCGGCCCATCCTCTGGTGAATATCTCTGTCGCCTTCTACGACACCTACGGGTAGAAATGTGGTGGTGCTATTCGCGGCTGGCACCACACAGTTTGTCATTAGGTGGTTGTTATTAGAAAGAATCAGTGCAAAATGTGTTTACCCGTAACCTGCTGATGTCAACACCACTCTTCTGGCAATGGTAGATGAGGTAGCCTAGCGAGAGGCCGAAGGCGCAGCCAGCAATGTTGGTGTGGCCTCGTCTGTACGTGTTGTTGAACGTAGGCTCGTTCATGAACATGTTATGGATTGCTCTGCAGATAAAAACAAAGTTGAAGACGAACTTATATATCATGAAATAAATGGTAATGGGACTCTTTGTGATAGCTTCATTTAAAACCTTTTGTACCTTATTTTATCCGATAAATTTTAATTTGATTTTTAACAAAAACCTTTTTTTTTTCATTCTTCATTAAATTAAAACATTTTTTTATTTACTTCATAGTTTTTTAATATTTACTTTTCAATGCCTACGCAAATCACCGATTAATGAAGATATCTCGGACGATACAGTCTAGCTCTGAAGGCTAATTCAGGTAATTTCATGACGCACGGATGAAGTAAGTTCAAGTTTGAATGATAAACGGTATTCCTGTAATCTTTGAACTGCGCGTAAGCTACGCGTGAACTGCACGTCAACTGTACGACCACCAAACTCTACCAAACTTACTTATGGTGTAGCCACATGAGAGAAAAAAATACTACTCACTAAATAATCGAATAGAATCGATTACACTACAATGAATATGACGTTATTATAATATTAAAATAATATCCCAGTACAGACTTTAGTGCTTTTTCTTACGTCAAACGAATGGTAGAATATCGATCATGTTGCGTTCCGAAGCACGCACCCAAGACGCTCAACAGTAGAATGCCGTTATTGCACTCGCGTGACGCGAACTTGGCGCGAGCGTTTCTGACAGCGGTAGAGAATACGAATAGCATTATTTTGATCAAAACTTAACTGCAACTGCACTGCAACAGCACTTCTTTAGTTACGTGAATTAGCCCACTGGTGTCTTATACATATTTATTGACAACGTTTTATACACTCCCAGAAAAATATACAGTCAAATAGCCAAATCGTATGAGAAGTTTTTGAGAAAATCCTGAGAAAAAAATTTGAAATCGGTTAAAAGTACTGTTTGTTCATCAACTTTAAAGTGGATTACACTGCAACTTACTCAGGCGATACTATCAAAGAACCATCCAAGTTTTGGAAGTAGGTGTGAATACCAGGGACAATAGACCCGAGCACAAGCAATATCGGCAGACATATCTTTATGGAGTGTGGAGTTCTGCAGACCAGGTAGACTATCACGCCGAGACAAAACAGCTGGGTATCGGCTGCTATGTACCTGGAAAAGATATGTTTTAAAATTTTATAAGTTGCTATAGCGACCATAGAAAACGATAAATAAATTTAAAATTATGATTCAATAAACAGGCATATAACAGATGGACGGACGGGCGGACAGACAGACAGACTTCGTTCCCACGACTTCGTACGCGTGAATTTTTTGTACAAACTTACAAACAAATTTTACCTATTGGAACGAAGTTCCTTATCGCGCGTTGTGAAAGGGGGCTAGACGAAAAAAATTTTTACGAAAAGTTGTCACGACACTTATTGCTATAGTAAGCTATTGTAAGCTGTGCGGCGTCGCATGTAGAGTTCATTATTAGTTGAATGGCGGCTTTTCTATGAAAATATTGGAGCGAATTAAAACCTTATTTTTACACATTAACCGTGAAATTCGGTTGCACATACCTAGCTCCTATTGTTCGGTCAGGCACCAGCCTATACGTTTCTCAGAATAATTTTATCATACCTAGTTTGGTAAAATTTCAATTTTTAACCGTTTACGTTTACAAAATAAAGTCCGAATTCGCTTTTCGTAGAATATGTTTATGTATTTAAAGGCGGCGCGGCGAACTCTTTGAACTAGGTACCTACGGCGATATGTTTAGTACCTAAGTTTATTCGCTCAAATAGTGGCGGTACCTACCTCAATGACATCGGAATTACCTATCATTTCGTGATAATTCCGATGATAACGACCTACGAGATAAGTCCACCTTTCACTGTGAGACTGTGTGGATTGTGAAAACGAGTGTAAATTTTAAGTCGATAATTAAGCCATAGAATACGTAGGTAGGTTAGGTAGGTAGGTAGTTACTGTACCTACTTCTATGTTTTGTTTAGTAGGTACCTATTGAAAGTTTGGGCTTGGTAATCATGAGCTTTCTATCGGTCGCGGTCGTCAGTAGGTAACCACTGCACCTTATCGCTCTAGATCACAGAGTACTTTTCTCTAGGTTTTACTAGCGACAATAATATTTTTTTTGATTTGATTAAAATGTTTTGGTTTAAATTAAGCCAGTGGGAGCTTAGGTGGGTACCTAGGTAGGTAGTGGTACCTACTTACTTTTATCATTGGCGAATTATTTGTAGTTGTAAGTAGGTAAGTGAGTAGGTAGGTAGGGTAAATACGCTAAACATCGGCCCCCTTACCGATTTTCTAACTTTGGATCGCTCTGGCTCCGTCAGCTTTCAACGAAGGATACCTTGTGTTGCGGTTTTAGATAGGTTGATAAATCTATTTTATGTTTTTAGGAATAGGATTGTCTTTTCTACTAAAAGCAAAAAGTATTAAGGTTTAAATGCATCGAGAACGAAAAAACCCTAAAGTCGGCCGTTTACGGCCCATTGTCGGTCGCGTTTTCCCCAAATGTTGGCCGGGTATAGGGTGTTTTAAAATATGACAATGAAAAATGTATTAATAATATGATTTATTCCATTTCTTATTGCCTCAAGAAGCTTTGAGCATTTTATTTTATGGGATTGTAACTGCATAATTTTCCTTCTTTCCGTGAAGGCCCTGCATGTCCCTGCTCTGTCACTGTGTACTTTAAATTAAAAGTATTAAGTAAAAACGAGCTTACTTACAAGCAGGTTAATAAGCTAGTAAACATGGGTTTAATAGGTAGCAAGTTCCAGAAAGCAATTTATATTTATATCCCAAACCATATTTAGCTAGCTTAAACATGTTTTCAATATTGTAATACTTTGTAATTAATTTAACTCAATTTTATAATTAATATCAACTCTACACCAAAACTTAACCTCTTCATAAGTTTATTTATAAATTATAACAATACATATTATATTTTGAGAAAATAAGTTTGATTAATATATTAAAATGACTACCTGCACAATCAGTGAAAAAATACAAAAGTATTCAGCCTGTATAGTGGCGCTCGAATTCGAGGCTGGCCGACATTACGATCTTTAATATTTCTAAAGTCGGCCTCTGTTTTGTGAACCTTATTTCTCGAGATTTAACTAATATCACCCCGGCCGGTATTTAGCGATTAAACGTAAAATAGGTTTATTTACCAGATAAGCTTTGCAAATTCTCCTATTATGCCAAAGGAATTGATAGTATTGCAGTTTATAAAACAGACTACATTTACTTTAAGTCGGCCCCGGCCGAGAATCCGGTTTTAAACCGAAACTGGTATTCTAATGGCGGCCCCCTATTTTTCCCTTAAACCAATACGCAAAACATTAAAAAAACCATATCAAAATTTAATAAAACTAACTTATTATTGATAACAAAGCTCAAAACAATAAAAAAGAATGTCTTATCGTTGTAATACCAATCCCCGAAGCGTGGGTATTCACAGCAAGTAAGCTACTTTTACTACAAATTTGACACTTCAACGTCGGCATCGCTACGGACGCTCAGTGTGCAAAGAACGAGTGACGAAATCGAATAGTAACGGTTCGTACGTGTAGAATATGAACTAAGGATGCAATTCGAGTGGCAAAATTGCCACTTAATTGCCTTGTAAATGAATGCAAGTTAAAAATGTGCAGACGGCCGAAGATTGGGGGGTGGCCGACGTTTGGCGTATTTACCCTACTCTTTTGCTAGAAAAAGAAAGGCAGGCAGGCGTAGGTACCTATAGGTGCTATAGGTAACCTATTTAAATAAATTAGAGCTATTCACAAACACAGTTTTAATCAACTTTGGCTTAATTAAAAAACTTACCTATTAGGTATAAAATTTACACTTCCCTGTATCGAAGCAACTGCTCAATATGGAGTCCATTTCGCTCGATACATACCTAAACGGGCACGTTTAATTAAATTGTCTTTTAATTTTATTAATGTGTCTCTGTCACTTTTCACAATATTAAAAGCGTTCACTATCGCACTTCTTAAGTCATCTCGAGTAGTATACTCCTGGGTATAAACGAGCCTTTTAATCTCGGACCACAAATAAAAATCCAGCGGTGTCAAGTCAGGGCTCCTTGCGGGCCAAGGCACTGGGCCACCACGACCTATCCACCGCTCACCAAACTCACTATTTAAATGCGCACGCACTGAAGTAGCATAATGAGCGGGACATCCATCATGCTGATAGAAAATGCCGCGTAAGTTTGCCAGAGGCACATCCTCTAACAACTCCGGTATGGTATTTTGCAGCATCTCCAGATAAGAACCGCCTGTCAGATGACCTTCAATAAAAATAGGCCCTATTATTTGGTCATTGATAATGCCTGCCCAAACATTCACGCTGAATGTGATTTGATGGTTACCTTCGCGAATGAGGTGTTAAAGAAGTTGGAAATACCTATATCACTTTTTTTTTTACATTAGAGTTGTTGTTAGTAGGGCTCCCTCTATTTCATTCATAAACGCAAGATCGTACGCGATTTGCCACTGATGACGTAGCGCAGCACAGCTGTGCGTCAATAACGCGCCTGCGGTGGGTCAACGGACGTCGGAGGAAGCCTGGCGCCTGGCGGTGCCTTCACGAACGCAGACAATTCGAACAGAAAAATTGAATCGTTGGAACTGTCAAATAGAGTTCATTATTAGTTGAATGGCGGCTTTTCTATGAAAATATTGGAGCGAATTAAAACCTTATTTTTACACATTAACCGTGAAATTCGGTTGCGAAAAATCAAAACCATTGCTACAGTTTCTAGAGGAAGAATTTGATTTAAGAATTAACAATAATCCAGCAGAATCAACAACAAAATATAATACTACCATTGATGCAGTTTTTTCAAGACATTTAAATAAATAGAATCCCAAACATATGTTTCCTACTTCAGTTACCACAAGCCAATTATTACGAAAATTGAGCCTACTGATTAAGTTTATATAACATTATATTTGTTAATAATTAAAAAATATTATTATAACTTAAAATAAATACAATTTTATTACAATTCCTTCACTAATTAATCGAAAGGAACTTCGTTCCATCCGGGTGTCCCTTGACACCTCTCAAGTTTTTTTTTTTTTTTTTTTATGGTATCATCCGCTACATCCGCTTGAATTTTCTCAAGGACCTCTAATATTTTTTAACAATGCAATATAGCCTATAGCATTCAGGGATAACGTAGCTTCTTATTGGTGAAAGAATTTTTAAAATCGGATGAGTAGTTTCGGAGATTACCCCCTACATACAAATTACTTACAAACATACAAAGTTACAAACATACAACCTTACAAACTTACAAACATACAAAGTTACAAACATACAACCTTACAAAAAAAAAATTACCTCTTTATAATATTAGTATAGATTAAAACGGCACATGTCCAATTACATTAATTAACAGAATAATAAATAAATAAATAAATTAATAATCAATTAATCATTATTTATTTATTTATTATCTATTATTATTACTTTTTTGTTTTTTTTTCATTATTTATTTTTATTATTATTTTTTTTTTTTATCATTTTTCATTAATTATTAGATATAATAATATAGACAGCGGAGTTTTAGTAATAGGTGACCCTATTTGGAACCCTTAAAAGTAATGTTATAAAATAGATATAGTCAAAGTCAAATCATTTATTTCAATTTGACCATTAAAAGGCACTTTTGAACGTCATAATAAAAAAATAAAAAGTTGGTTCTAGTTCTTTTTTTATTGATAGTGTATACCTCAAAGTTGATCACATATAAATTACATGAAAATATTCCACGGGTGGAAAACTAAGGGATGGCTGAAATTTTTTGGTGTCACTGTTTCGTAATTAATTTGTGTGATAAGAAGTAGGCTCTTAACAGCGTAAAAATTTTTTTTTACAAAAATGGTTTTGATGGCGAACAAAAAAGTTAAAAAAATAACTTTAAATTCGCATGTCGGTGGCAATACAAAACAACACATAAAACCCAAGACGACTTGCGAATTGAAAGTTATTTTTTAGTTTGTCTTTTTTGTAAAAAAGTTTTTTTTAAGCTTTTGTTTGTATTGGACTATTGGTAAAAATGTTACATTACATCCACAGGGTCCAGAAAATGCTCAGGTCTATATTGAAGCAGATGAGTATACTGTATATAATGGATTTATAGTACTTACCATGTATGCTGCATACACAGAGACTCGTCATTGTAGTTGTTAATGTACAACAAGTTCATCCACCAGTTCTGTCTGCAGTCTGCCACTTCCCTATCAATGAGCTCCTGCAAACGATAAACGTACTTACAATGATATATTATACACTTAGATGCGTTATCCGCGCACAATATTGGCAATATTAAAGCAAGGCAATTGCCAGTTGGTTTTACCTATGTATCATAATTATATTAAAAAACTACAAAAAGACAAAGGCATAATTAGACAATTTTTTGAGGACTGTGCAGAACAAACGTTTGTCTTAGTACATTCCACTTTTTGTACAAATCGACGGTAGGAAAGTGGTAGGGAAGACCCGCAGCAACTTTATGTATGGCACGTTGGGCTCTTTCCGCCTCAATCAAGTGAGTTTTGGCGGCACCTCCCCAGGAGATGATGCAGTAGTCAATCAGCGACTGACACAACGAATAGTAGACCATCATAATGGTACGAAGATCGCTTCTCCTTGTGCACGGATCGTAAAGGATAAAAGATATTTTATTTGTAAATCCATTAGTCTACACAGGTTTATACCTAAGTTGTTGGGGTATCTTGGCCTACATGTTTTGCCATAGAATGTGGCGTACAAAGTAAAAAGTTGTTTTTACTTTGGTATCATAATTATATAAAAAAAAACTACAAAAGTACAAAGGCACATTTAGACAAACAAACTGAATATAAAATGATCTATTTGTAACAAAACAGCAAATTAATATAAAAATCCTATTTTGATATAAATGAATGTATAACTGACCTGCCATAAAGGACCTGCGGTGAGGAAGCAGGACCAGGTGACGGTCAGAGCTAGTACAACAGCATAGGGTGGAGTTAATCTGTGGATATAGAATAATACGTTTGACTGAGTGAGAGACAGAGAGATTATATTTATTGTTAAGTCTGTACAGAGGTCAGGCTTGAGGCCATCAAGCTACTAATCTGTCAAGTTTCTTTAATATTTTTTTTGTTCATTAAAATGTTGCTTCACACTAGGAATTTCGGAATTGGGTGAACGCCCTGCCTACGGATTTAAAAGAAAGAAACAATAAATGTTTATTTGTCACAGACCATGTGCATTCAAAATAATAATAAAAAGGCTTTTCAAGATGGAAACAGACATAAATTAAAATCATTATTTATGTGCCCCACGGCTGCGCCAAACAGGATATAGGTCCCTTCAGCAGGTGAACCTGTGAGCAAGACTCCAGAAGACCAACGACGCAGTACGAGATAGTGATTGCGAAGTGACAACCACAAATCAATTGTCGTACTTTTCCGCTTTGCTGTCAAAACGTGTTTCTTCCACATATTGAGAATGGCAATTTATACTTATGACGTCACTTGTAGGTAGTCATTTTCCAACTCAATTAACAAACTGTTTGTTGATTTTAAAGCAACTAACAATCAAAGAACAATGGCAAGTTTCCATATTACATTTTACAACACACATGCACACACACAGCCATTCTCACACATTTTTATATTACCTGACATCGAAACAACGAACGGTACCTAAATTGAAAATTATTCGAGTAATTAAGTGTTTCAATAAAAAAATATTTATTTATTTCAGGCAAGTCAACAGAGCTCACATACCCCCATAGATTACAGCTCATACAAAAAAAAGGAAAAAAGAAAAGGAAATTCTATCTTGAAATCATTAGTTAGTGGTGGCATTTACCCAATTATGTTAATAGTGAATATTTCCGGGTTCCGTAATGAATAAGCGTCATGAATGAACCATTTTTAGGGTTCCGTACCCCAAAAGGAAAAAAACGGAACTGTTGTAGGATCAGTTTTGTTGTCCGTCTGGCTGCCAAGACCCTTTATCTCGGGAACGCGTGTAGGTGTCGAGTTAAAATTAAAACCATAAACTCAAGTCTACAGTCCCTTAAAGCTGTGAAAAATTCTTCGAACTTCTAAGTTGACATAAAAAAACGATACGACTGTTTATGCCGCAAGAAACGTATATATCGACACTCTCAAGGGAATCAAAATTTATAGGTTTTTTTTCCGTTGACCTAGAACTATGAAATTCAGCAAGTAATATCGTCTTAAACTACAAGCACAGGGAAAAATCTGAAAACTATACATATTTGTACGGAACCCTCGGTAGGCGATCAGACTCGCACTTGTCCGGTTTTATAAATGTGCATAACGTTCACGTGAATTAACAGTTTTAATTTTTTCATCTTTACCTCAACCACCTAAAAATGAGGAGTTTCGGAAACATCGTCCATGAGACCCTTTGCTTTTCAGCCTGCAGCAAAGACAAGTAGATCAGCAGGAAACCGGACATCACGAGGAACGTCTGCATTATTATCATTCCACTAAAAATTATTTTCAGTGACTCAAATTTATACATCTGAAAAAAAAAAACGAAATGATAAAATTATTCATATACAAAATTATTCACAACCTACATATTTACAATAATATTCGTGTTTAAAAAAAATCTTTCATTTCAATTCCAAAGTGCATCATGGTTTGGAGATCACCTTTTAAGCAAGTAGTTGCTTGTCTTAGGAGACTCCAGAAAAAGTTTAAGAACGTAAAGATTACACTTATAATAAAGATTAACTTATGCACGTGACTTTGTCCGCGTGAAAGTCAGTTATAGGGGAGACCAGGTATAAAAGTAACACGGGATGAACGTAACAAATGCGTATCTGAACAAATTATTTTGGCTGCACTGATGGTTGTATCACCGAAGTGTGCCATTTTGAACTCACTTTGCACTCCAGGTTATGGACGTAGCTAGATGGTGCCACGAAAATACCTTCAAAGTAAGTCTGGACCATTTTTTCAACAGTGTTTGTTTTTATTATGGTAGGTTCACGTTTTAAGTGTCAGTTAAACAATTCGTCTTTCTCTTTTGGCGTTTAAACGGTAGCTCTCTAATGGGTTTTTAAGTCAAAGGCATGTGTTTGTCATATTCGGGAAAATTTTTGAGTTAGGAATGAAAGTAACAACTTGTTACTTTCATCCCGATTACAGGCCACCGAACATCCGACATCCAACATCTTAATTAATTTACAGATTTAACATTTAACACATACATTAAACGAACGACCAGTATAGGTTTACTTACTGAAGCAATAATGGATTTGCCTGTAGAAGAAGTACTGCTTAGAAAATTGCAATTTCGAGACTCTGCGAATTCATATCAGCTGTGTCATGCAACTTTATACAGATAGATATGTGCAAAATAAGAAAAACTGCTTGAAGACATCGCTGATAATTTACATATTCCATCATCCACCTCTTCAGCTAGTGATCAGGACGTCACGTCTAAGAAGATTAGCCCCTAACAAAGGCAAGACTCAGGAAAAATAATGGAGAGGGAAGGAAAGACAGAAAAACACCAATAATGAGTGTTTAGGGGTATGAGGAACAGAGTGGAAAGTTCCTCATCCTCCGTAGAAAAGGGAGGATCCTCCGACTCGGAGATCCACTCCCCTCCGAGACCGGCGATCGGTACTCCGGTCGGTCCGGACATCTTGTGATGCTTGCCGGGCCATTGGAGGGTTCCAGTGAGTCGGAACCAGATGCTGCATTATTCACGGTGAATCGGAACTGTCTGCGATGATACCCCAGTGAGTCAGGGTGCAGTGTTGCGTAATGGCTGGCTGCTGCGTCGACCAGGAGAGGAGTGCGTCTCTGCTTGCTGACCGGCTGAGGTGCAGCGTGACGTGCCAAGGCTGCTGATGAGGCTGAGGGTGATGACCAGGTATGCGCATACGCTGCATGCTGGTGATCAGGATATCCGTAGAAGCCGTGGATGCTGGCTGGCTGTGTGGTTCGTCGCTCGAGAGCTTGAGGAAGTGACGTCTTTATGAAATAGCTGCACGAAGGCTGCGTTGACCTTCATGTGCGGCGTCACCAGTTTAGAGGTATGAGGAACAGAGTGAAAAGTTCCTTATCCTCCGTAGAAAAGGGAGGATCCACTGACCAGACGGGTGTTATGTCTGGTGGGCTACTGCCCGACTGTTGTAGTCGGGATTTTGTATATATGCTAATGTTGAGAACTCTGCTTGCACAATCTAGGAATAGTCAGTTAGTAGTACGTAGCATGTGCGATAGATATCGCTACAACTGATACAACAAACAATCTTACAATTCAAAGACAAGAAAAAAGAAAACTTAGAGTCAAAGAAGTTAGAAACCCATTTTGCATATATAGAGAGACAAAAAAGCAAGGGCTAAAATATCTAGCGGTCGCAAAAGTTCATTTTGCGACCGCTAGATATTTTGCGAATTGGACATTTTGCGCCAAACGGATATTATAGTTCTCAGCATGGCTACCTATATTTAGAAAATAAATTGTTACTATTTTAAGTGATCAGTACCCTAATAATTATGTAATGTTTTACTTTTATTCTGTTTATTTTTATATCGTTCTTCCTAGCAACTAGTACATCTGTTTGGTAATATGTGGTTAACGTTGTGAGTAGTGTATTTGTTACCTCTATTATTAAGGTCTAATCTATGTGTACTTATTATTAGACTGCTGTTTGTTGTCCCTAAGTAAATAAATAAATAAATATTACTTTATGGATGTGAATAAGTTTTTTTTACCCACCGCTTCCAAATATTCTGGATTATCAATATACACCACACAAGCGAGTAGGGAGTGCGCCATGATTACGAAACATATCGATATTACTCTGAAAAAAAAGTAATTAATATTAAAATGGGTGAACTACGGGTAAATTTCGGTGCTTATTTTTAAAATCAGCTGTCCCATACCCACTGTCACGTTCGTGGCCACTAACACATCCCAAAAAAAAAAAAATATCTTACGTTTATGGCCACTACACATGGACACGACGACAAGTTGAATTTAACTCCATCTAGTTTGAAATCCCGAATTATTAGGTGAGTTTTGACTGATTGCATGCATAGCTGATGAAATAGTTCAACGAAAAAACATGAGATGGCAGTGCAAGATATATTGACAAATTAATGAGAATTTTTTATCTTCAGTTGACTCGTGTGACGCGAACGTGCCAGTGGATAACCAAAAGACATTTTGCAGCAATATACAGTTCAGTATCTGATTGTAAATGGTAATACAGAACTTACACGCGACAGCAACAAAAATGTATTTAGACAATCAACATAAGGGTGTTACCAGACCAAATAGAACAGATTATTCGACGTTGATCGATAGTTTCTACCAGATCAATCGATCGATTGTCGATCGACGATCGTTCGATGGCAGAATGGATTAGTTGACGTCGACCGAGCTGTTTGATTATTATTAGTGATGGATTATAACCGGAGTTAATCGATCAACGTCGACCGATGCCATCGACCGGTGATCGATCGATTAGTTAGTCCAACTGTATCCGTCGATCAGCCAAAGCTACCACACCAATCGATCAACGTCGATCGATGTCGACCGATGGCATCGATCGATTGGTGTAGTAACACCCTGACTCTCCAAGTTAGAATAATCCGTAAATATAAGTACCTATTCTAATTAGAGGCATGATCAAGTGGCAAGCCAAAGACATTTTTTTGAATTAAACCATTTACAGTCACTTTTGAACTGTCATGGAGTGAGTTAGTTATTCAGAAAGTTAAAGGTAGGTCTCTATAGAGAAGAACGAGGAAGAAACTCTACAAACATACCATTTTCAATCAGGTTTTTACAAAATTCATGTTATATGCATTACAGTTGTATTTATACAGTCGTAAGAACAATCGGCTACAACTACTTCAGAATTGAAGAAAAGATAATATTACCTGACTCCATGGATCGACTTCAATCTTTTCATCCGAGGGTCCTGATCCTCTGCAGAAGATGCCGTCAGCTTCCTCCAATTTAAGCGTATTGCGAAACATAGCAAGAACCTAGAAACTGTCATTAAAATTTAAATATAGCTTTAATTGACAATTAATTGGCAAAAATTAACGGCATAAGGATTTTAATTTATTGAATTAACTTAACGGAATCCATTTTTATTAACGTTTTAATAATTTAAGAGCAATTTTATTCAAACTCTTTATTTGTATATTTTATTGATTACGTCAATCTATCAAGTGTGGTTTGAACCCTGGAAGAACATGATGCTACTTTTGTGAGGCTGTAATTATTTTCATTCAGAAAGCGATAACGTTTTACCCCCGTAAACTTAGTCCAATTTTCATAACTTTTGGAAATGTTGTAGATATAAAGAAAAAACTAGGTCCATACGTTTTTATTTTAGAGAAATATTGCGTATGATAGAAGTAATTATCATGTAAATATTTATGTAGATCACAAAAGTAGCATCATGTTCTTCCAGGGTTCAAACTATTTTCATACCAAATTTCATCAAAATCGGTTCATCCATTTCATCGTGAAATCATAACAGACTGACAATAGTTACTTTCGCATTTATAACATTAGTATAGATATGGAAGTATGGATTGCACTAACTTAGTACCTGTACAATATTTGTATACTTACCACCGCCTCTTTTATCTCCACACAATGGTTCGTATATTGTTCCGACAAGGTTTGCTAACACTATTAGACCACAAATTACGGCGACAACAATATCCAAGGCATCTGGCTGCATGTCTTTAAGGGGTTGGTTGCAGAAGTACAAGTCTGTTATTTTCGTCTTCAATTGGTATTTGTTGTAGATGGACTCATTGAGGCATGCCTCAAGAACCGTTCTGAGTTCCAGACCAGGTATATTGAACTTTGTACATGACTGCGTCACACAAAGACCTCGACGTATTTTCGTATAGTTGAAATGTGTTGTATTGTGGGCTGAATATTCCTGGAATCAAAAATGGAATTTATAATCGCTATTGAGTACTGATGAAGTAATTGTTTACGACTTCCACGCGATCGAAGTCGCGGGCAAAAGCTATCAAAAAGATAATTAAATTTATTTTAATATTGAAATTTAAAAATTTTGAGAATAATAATATAAAAGTACTAGCTTTTACCCGCGGCATCGCTCGTGTTGTTTTAGAATTTTGACAATCAATTCTGTATGTCTATTTTGTTACTATCTCCCTCGGCGAACACCTAAGTGAAGTGAGCTGTCATCCGTACGTCTGTTTTGTCAATCCCTCTCATCGGGACGGATGACAGCTCACTTCACCCTGGTGTTCACCGAGGGAGATTGTAAAAGAATAGCACTACTGGTTTTATAATATAATCAACCAACTTCAAAAAGGAGGAGGTTATCAATTCGAATGTTTGATTTTTTTTTTTTTATGTATGTTCGGGCATAACTCTGTCATATATAGACGGATTCGCAAATATTTTTTTTGTTCGAAAGGGGTTTATTCCGAAATGGTCCCATATACATTTTATCAAAATTGTTTTAGCCCTTTTTGAGAAAATCAACAAATTCACATAAAAAAATACTTAGACGACGTATTAGTTTCTTCAATCTTTGGAGAATTTACAATCTCTTATAATAATATGTGTGTCGCCGTTTCTTAATGGATTTGAATGTTAAGGAAACACGAAAAAGCGAAAAATAAAAAGTTAGAAACAAAAGAAAACCGCCTTAAAAAACCAAAAAGTGATAAATAACTTTAGCACAGAACACACATTACTTTACTTTCGGAAGTCGGTGGCAATACAAAACAACAAACATGATTTAAACAACAACCAAATATGATTTAATTCTGAGCATAACCTAGAATCCACTTTCAAATGGCCGTAGAATGCCATAATATGGTTAAAATACAGTTAGGTAAGTAACATTAATTAAAACTTTGATATATTTTCCAAAATACATAGTTATTACAATTAATATCATTTGTTTGCGTCAATTAGTCAGTTGAGCTGATTATCAGCTCAACTGACTAATTAGCAGACACAATAGTTAAACAATTGACGCAAGACTCCTTGAGTCTTCTGTACAGATAAAGGGATAACAAGAATACGAGATTATGGTTTACGGTATGTGCTAGCGCTCTCTGCGTCGAGTTTCGCGTAATGTTCCCTATTAAGCCACAATACTCTTTAAATAAACATGGATTTAGTTTCGGATATAAATGATGAAACTCTCCAAACTCATTTCTTTCGAAATAAATACAATGACTCCAACAACGTAGACACACGTCGCGTGAAGTATTGGTCGCATTACGTCGCATCGCAACGCGTCGCGTCGTGTCTCGTTCGGTCGCTCACCTAGGACAATGCCTTAGCAAAATTTCAGTATGATCGGTTTAGTGGTTTGGGAGTGATAAGGTAAGTCCCTTTGACCTTTAACTACGTAGTGTTTGTATACTAAATGACTTCTATAAAAAACCCAATGATGAACAAACAACTATTTTTGGATATTAATAGAAACACCCGGTAAGTCATGATAAGATTAGATAGTTGCATAGGTCAACGCTGTCATCTTATTAATTATTATTGTAATTATTGTTTTTTTTTATTTACATTTGTTTATATGGCACGGCCACATGTGACGCGCAAAGATTCGTGTAGCGTTGTCACAATAAATCTTCGTGTTCGATTTATAACTAACTGTAGGGATTGTTAACTGTAGAGAACTGTTAGGGATTTATTAATATCATACTCATATTGATTTCTATTTATACATGGAATCGTCACAACACTGTCATCAGCAAATAGGCTCATAGGTTGTTCTGTAGATTTAGGCAAGTCATTAATATATAATGTAAGTAAGGGAGGACCTAATACACTTCCCTGTGGAACACCTTAAAGTACTTCACGTTCTTAGGATATATGGATTTCTTCACGTTTCGTAGTCAAATTTATCCTACAAACTTCCGTAATATGCTTTTTTTGCTGTAGGTATGACTCAAATAATTTTAGAATGTTACCTCGAACTCCATATGTTCGAGTTTGTGTTGAACAAAATCGAAAGCCTGCGTCATATCTCAGAATATAGCACAAACTGAGATATTGTGATTCATATTTGTCATTACCGTTTCTAAAAAGTCATAAATTGCCACGTTTATCGGCTTTTTTTCTCTGAAGCCTTTTTGTTCATTGCAATTTTTTATTTCTATATAATTATGAGTTACTTACTTTTCAAATATTTTTTAAATTATGGGAATCAGTAAAATTGGTCTGTAAAAGCTCCCGCTCTTTTTATACAGTGGCTTCACTACAGATTTTTTAATGCCTCTGGGAATGTACCGGCGGCAATGCTCCATTTTATTATGTAACTTAGGGAGGTACATTGTCTCGTAGGCTACAACTTTGAGAACTCTAGTGGATATTCCATCATATCCCACACTATTCACATTTCTAAGCATTTTTATAATTTTAAATATATCATGTGGTGTACTCGGGGCCATAATAACAGCATCTTATTTGCTCAAAATATGTTACGTCACTCCAGATCCTGCATCTTTGATGGGTTCAATTTTATTATTGTATAAAATATTAAAAAGATCTGCTATTATATGATTTGGCTCTGTGATGGTTTTATTATCCACCTTAATTTTTTCTATGAATTTTTTTGGTAAATTTAATTTGTTTTGCTTAATAATTTGTCAAATAGTTTTGAACTTATTCTCCACAGTTTTTACTTTTTAGTTATTATGGGCGCGCTGTGTCAATTTGATAGCAGCAGATAACCGACATTTACGCGGACGAAGTCGTGGGTACAAACCAGTGTAAGATAAATGTAATTATTATTTAATCGGAAGAATAGAGAGACCTTATAGCGGTAAAGCTTTCCATTTCCACGGTCTCGAACCAATCGCTTTGCTTCTACATTTATTGTGCGAACTGTCAGATTGTGAAATTCACTGCCCACCTCTCTGTTCTCCGATATGTATAATCTGGGTGGAACCGTTACATCATAAGCAAGCGTGCTCCACCATACGAAGCATCATCACTTAAGATCAGGTGAAAACAGAAGTTATCACTTCTATCGTACCAGAAGCACCCACCTATCTTTTTAAATAATTGAATATAAATATCTTCGTTGTGGGGTCCAGAATCAATAGAATCATGTTTCAAATCTCTGGTAAAAGTTTTGCATCAATGTCCTTTTAAAATGTCTGTGTGTGTGTGTGTGTGTGTGTTTGTGTTTATGTGGCTTTTTTGTGCATTATTTTATTTTAAGTGAAACGAGTCTTCCCAATCTAAAATTCGTGTAGAAACAGTTTATGTGCATACTTTTTATGTTAGTACGTTCTTGCTAACTCAAACTCATACTAAAAACCATTCACATCACAGGTACTTTTGAATTGTCAAAGTCAGTTAGTCAGACAGTTGAAACTAGTTACTCGTTCCAAACAGTAGGTTTCTATAGAGAAGAACGAGCAAGAAACTCCATGAACACTCTTTTAAAATCCTACTCCTACTAATATTATAAATGCGAAAGTTTCTGAGAATGGATGGATGGATGTTTGTTCCTCTTTCACGCAAAAACGGCTAAACGGATTTTGATGAAACTTTCCAGAAATATAGTGTATACATCAGAATAACACATGGGCTACAATTTATAAAGATTTTGTGTAATTTGACCATAATATTACGATAACTATCAAGTATAAGTAGAAAAATCTTGGCGTGCGCTGAATATACCGTTGGAGTTACACGAAAATAATGTATCGTAAACTAATATTACGTATGGTATCTCGATGATGGGACCTTAGGGGGTGATGTAGATAATGTTTTAAAAGATTTGGTTTTCTTAAAAAATGAACTGCATTTAATTGGCTTAGAACTCAATCTTTCGAAATCTGAATTATATATATCGGACAATACTGACAGACAAACAACACTTTCAAAATTTAACGCAATAGCCCCCAATATCAAAATTATAGAAAAAAGCACTCTTTGTCTCCTTGGGTCTCCAATCTTTGAGAATTCCTTTCCTATCTTTATTGAGGAAAAAATACAAAATTACAATGACATTTCGGAAAGACTGCTAGAAATTAACATGCATTCGGCCATCACCATAATTCGTTACTGTTGTTTTGGCCCTAAATTAAATTACTTCCTTCGTGCTACCCATTTGTGGAAACACATTCACCTTTTAGATAAAATGGTCCAAATTATTCGTCATACTTTAACCTCCATTTTAAATTTAGCAATGGACGACCGTGTTTGAGCCAAAGCTACTCTACCTGTTCGAATGGGGGGCCTCGGCGTTCGCAAAATTTCAAGTATCAGTTTGCCTGCCTTTATATCCTCGGTTCACGGCACTGAGAAATTAACCAGGAATATTCTAGCTCCTACACTGGTTGATTTTGATGTGCCGTGCTTCGCCGAGGCCATAGACGCCTGGAAACTTGCTTGCCCGAATACTGATTCACCCGACAACCCGTGTGCTTAGAGACGGTGGGATGAGCCGCTCTGCAGGTTAGTACAGAATAATTTACTTACCACTGCTGTAACTACTGCTGAGCGACCGCGTCTACTGGCTGTGGGTAAATGGGAGTCGGGTCTTTGGCTTCTTGCACTTCCGTCGTCAAACCTCGGTACTATGTTTGACGATACTTCTTTTCGCCTCGCTGCTTCCCTTCGCTTAGGAGCTTCGTGCTGTTCTCCTCATCGCTGTCGCTGTGGGGAAGCTGTCAACAGCCTCGGACATCATGGCCTGTCGTGCAGCCGGAGTGCGGGTCGCATAGCGCGGCACGCGAATATTAATGACATTATTCGTCGTGCTCTTGTCGCCGTCGGCGTTCCGGCTGTCTTAGAACCCAACGGCTTGGCACGCGACGATGGCAAGAGACCGGACGGAATGTCTCTATTCCCCTGGAAGTTGGGTAGGCCTTTAGTGTGGGACGCTACGTGCGTCGATACTCTTGCGCCATGCCATCTTCCTAGGTCAGCGTACTGTGCTGGTGCTGCGGCAGCGGCTGCAGAAGACCTCAAACGGCGAATGTATAGTAACCTTGGTGTGAACATTATTTTCGAGCCGTTTGGGGTTGAAACCCTCGGGTCGTGGGGTCCGAGTGCTCATCTTCTTTTTAAGGAAATGTCCAAAAGGTTGGTTGACACTTCCCGTGATCCAAGAGCTGGTTTTTACCTTGGTCAGAGACTAAGCATTGCCATCCAACGTGGCAATGCCGCCAGTCTCTTGGGTACATTTCCAGATGACGGCGATGTGGACGAATTCTATGATGCCTTATTGTGTTAGTTTTTTTTTAGTTTAATATTATAGGTTTTCTTTTTTATTATTCTTGTAAATATTATTGATATGTTTGAAATTAAAAGTTGCTTACACACAGTAGGTAAGTAGGTATAAGTATAAAAAAAAAAAAAATAATTACAGAAACACCTCCAAATCAGTTTGGCTTCACAGCATCCAGGTCAATCACTGACGCTACACAGGCAATCAGGATTATGATGTAAAAGTATAGATTGAACAAAAAAGATTCTTAATCGGGAATATTACACCTGAAACCATCTACGTATGGACGACGCAAATTCCCACCGTAGAGAAGTTTAAATACTTTAGCTCCATGCTCCCACCCAATGCTAACGTTGACACCGATGTGACACAGAATTAATATAGCGTGGCTAAAATGGCGATCGCTTAAAGTTGTGTTGTGTGACCCATGAATGCCCATACAGACCAAGGGAAGAGTGTACAAAACGGCAGTCCGACCGGCTCTACTCTATGGGTCCGGATGCTGGTGTGACTGTTCCTAAAATACCCTAGGCTGATAAAAAAATCGTTTTTTCCTAAATTGTGCTGATGTTAGTGGTTTAGTTAAGTGTTAAAGTACGGCTAAGGGATACGCCCCTCCGATCCGCGTAATCCTGTAGAGCTCGTCCCAGACTGGTCGCTCTTCCACCGTTTCTATGCATTTGAATTGAATTCCCATGAAACTATACTGCCTTGTCCCGACAAGACAAGGAGGGGGACACAAAGATGTTAGTATGGGAATTCTCAGGGAGGACACATAAATAAACATATTATGCAATGAAGTTAACAAGACAAGAGGGTATGCAAAAGTATAATACAAAATATAAGAGGTGATAATAGGATCGCTACACTTGCGCTTTGGAAATTAATTATTCCAGACTACGTTAATTTACTCATTTACAATATACTAGAGACCCGCCCCAGTGACTTACAACCGTATTCAAATGGATAGCCATTTGAATATGTTTGTGGCGTCGTACGTGCACGGCTAGACCTGAACGCATAGGTCCACTAAGGATACTGCTACGATTCTAGCGGAACACGTTCCCTAGGCTCTATCGACATGCCTTACTCAATCCTAAGACAGAGGGCTGCGAAGCCCAACTGCCATCGAGGAAGACAAGTTTTCAGTATTTTCCTATTCGCGTACTAAAGTGATTATTCCCTTACGACAGACTACCCCTCTCACAAATTAACACAAAACTAGCACAAGTGCATCGTAGACTCAGTCTGTAGCAGAGTAAATTGCGGTTGTGTTTGGTATACGCCGAAATGGTATGTCGTCATTTCATATCTCTTTAATCTTCCCCAGTTAGAGGATGCGTCGCAGCATGTTTCAGCCGCTAGCATCCAAATCACGTGTCTCGCTAAATAGTGTCGATTCAGAAATAGGCTTTAGACCAATAGCCGGGTGTAATTTTAACGAGACACAGACCCTAGCGTCCTTAGGACGACTACCAATTAAGTAGGGGAGCTTAGTGAAGCCTACCCCCACTCCCAGAGACATGCGTACAACAAACCCAACACAAAGTTCTCCGTGCGAGACCTTCTTTGGAAGCAGTTAACATCATAAACATTTGGTCTATTTAGAAAAGGTATTTAATACCATTAGTATTATCCCAGTTCGACATTATAGCCTTAATTTGATATAAACATGAAGCTACTATTATAAAGATTTAAAAGAATTGAGTATGTACGGTTCTGCCTTCCATATTTGGTGTCAGTTAAAAGTCAATTATCGTCAGCAGTCGAGGTAGAGTTTAGCGGAAGGCCTTCCCCGCTTCCCTAAAACCAAACGCTTATGACGATTCCCTGCCAGGGTATGGATTAGGACATAGGCACATACTGTATGGTTAGATTACACTAATATCAACCACTACCTTGTCATCAAAATACCTAGAGATTACGCCAAAACTACTGCTCTACGCTACGCTTACTCAACTACACAGAATGCTATTATCTATGCGAACTTTGCTACTATTAAACACTATCATGATATAAAGTACTTAGTAGTTGCATCAAAGCTAGGATAAATAATTAATTATAAGTCAACCCGTAGCAATATCACCTGACTAACATTGACCTATAAATTACAATACAAATAAACCTGCACAAGGAATAATATTTAGTAGAACTTGACTATTAAATTAAAATAAGGTTAACACTCACCAAATAACGCTTCGAGTGGATTTGATTAAAATACTACAACTTTAATTACCGAACTTGCTTCTCGCCTCGGCTGATTTCCTCTCACGACCTTACACTCACTCCCTACTCTCTACGTGGACCTAACCTCTTCGATTTCAGCAGCCTCCTAACTTAACTAGCTCAGCCTAAAACGAACAGCCCTTCGACGATCGCCGTCTCAAAACTCCCTGTCTGCACTCTATAGTGGTCTAAAACTGACTGCCCCATCCTCCGCCCCGCGTTCATCTTCCCACACTTTCGTGAAATCCCTTAGTACCTGACCTTTTGTTTTTGCATCCTTTCTCAATTGTTTTAAAGACCCTTTTTAAAGTGTTACTTGGATCGCGTTTATGGTATGCACATGGTGCGCTAACATTGTAAGTGGTGTTTTTAGAAATCAGAAATTCCATTCGTTTCTTAGAATTTGTTGAAATATTGCATTCGACCCGTCTCTATTTGTTTCTCATAAAATACAGAATTTATGAGGGTTTGAGTGGTTCAAACCATGTGGTAGTTTTAAAATAAATACCACATTTTGTTATTACCCGACTGTGCGACGCAAAGGAGTGGTAATGTGTTTATTAAATAAGTGTAGGACGTGACAGACAGTCACACTGGACAACAAAGAATACACATGATCAAAAGATACATACCAACGAAATGAAGATGCTTATATGGGCGGGAGGTGTGACCCGGCCGGACAGAATTCGTAATGAATATATCCGAGACAGCTTCAAAGTTGCTCCAATCGTGGACAAAGTTACCGAAAACCCGCTCCGTTGGTATGGACATGTCAAAAGATGAAGCAAAGACCATGTGGTACAAATTGCGCTGAATCTGGGGGTCTAACATAGAACGAGACTTCAAGAAAGCCCAGTTGCCAGAACCGACAAACCAAGATCGTCCGACTTAGCGCAGAAAATTGAGGAGACCCGACTCCAAATAATGGGATTCAGGGAAGGAAGAAGAAGAAGATTCATTTTTGTTTTCATTAGATATTTACAATTTCGTCAGTTTAAGAATAACGGTTAGTTTTAGGTAAAGGTTGTCTTATGAGTAGTAAGAAGAAAGTTTAGACTTTCTCTTTATGAATTATGGCTGAACTCTTTTATTTTATCATCTATTGCTGTTACCCATAATATATTTGCAAAATAAAATTATCTTTATCTTATCTTAATCTTTATTATTGGAATTGTTTTAGTGGTTAGTTAAAAAAGGAGTACACATTTGGTATATATATTTTTGTCTCCTGTCTGTTTACTTTTCCGTGTGAATGTATTTTTTTTTTGTGATGAAATTTGATATAGATAGTCTGAAGCCTGGGGAATGATATCGGCGACTTTTTTTATCAACAACGAACCATGCGGGCGAAGCCGCGGGCTAAAGCTGGTATGTAATAAATGTGATGTAATTAGTTAATTTGTGTTGCAGTGCCCTTACAGGGTGCATGTTTGATACTAGAAACGTTATTCCAACCCCTGTACAACATGTTTGCAATAAACTGATTTGATTTAATTTTAACATGATACCCCTTGTCAGACTTTCTTGCTTCTGACTACTTTAAACGTCTATCAAAGATCTAGGAAAAAACGTCCGAGACACGGAGAGATTTCGGTATAAAATGGAATGGAATGGATGGTTACCCATCTATTTTATACCGAGTAGCTTAGCCTTGCCCGATCAGTCCGTATAACTTTTACGTAGTCACGATACAAACGTAGGTATAATAACATACGTCGTGTAAAAGCCTACTCCAACTGGCGACACGGCAAAATTTCAGCTGTAACGTATTTAATTTTTGGTGTATTATGCTGCGTTACATATAAATTTCTTGCCGTGCTGAACGCAGGCCCTAACACTATTAAATAGCAATATTTGTAGAACAGTACCTAATTATAAGCTTTAGCAAGAAATAAAATGGTTAAATGATGTAACCTTGCCAATGAATAATAGTGCAGACCCGCTCAGTGACGCACATCGCGCGTTTGGACTGGTTTTTGTTACCTTGTGCAAATCGGACTTCCACTAAGTCTCATGGTCACAAGCGCGACAGCTGAGCGTTATTATCTCTATACATATTATTCTGTATTCTGAGTAGCAGTTCGCAGTCTGAAAGTTGATGGTATGACCCCACAATGATAGTAATTTTAGAGTAACAGTAATATGTAATAATCGTGATGGCCCAATGGTTAAAGTCGCCCGCCTCTCATGCATGGGTTCGAAACCGGGCAAATACGGCTAAGTTCGGCAGCATACGCTGTCAGAAAGATCCGGCAATTTACTGATGTGGTTACCGCGAGACTGGTCTATTTTAGTTACTTTCATGGTATAATTTCTTACGGTATTTTATTGTGGGGACGAGCTGCTGCAGACATCGATTCTATTTTTATTCTGCAGAAAAGAGCCATCAGAGCCATTTACAATCTGCGTATGCGCGATTCTCTAAGGGAACTGGGGGTCTTTAAGGCAAGAGTGAATAGGTTACTTCTAGGCAAGCGTGCTCCATCTTAGACCGCATCATCGCTTCCCATCAGGTGAGATAGTGGTCAAACGTATGCCTATCAATAGATAAAAAAAAGTAAAAAAAATAAATAAACTGTTTAAGGAAATTAACATAATGACGGTACCTTGTCAATACATAGCTATGAAAACACCATGTACGCTAGAAAAAATGTGCATCTTTTTGATAAAAGAGGTGACAGACATAATTATAATACTAGAAATAGGGACCAACTAGTTCAACCAGGTTTCAGACTGGCTAAAGTAGATTCGTCTTTCATGGGGTACTGCTTAAAGTGTTACAATAAAATACCTTCCCACATTGTTCAAGTACACTATGCAGCCGAGCATATTATAAATTGAGTGATTACTCTCCACAGCCATAAATAAGGGTTCATAAATTAATTGATTAGCATTTTTAACTATTTTTGGAGCTGCTGAAGATGTAGATCTACATTATCTTTGCATTGTATAAACTCAATGTGTTAGTATTATATAATTTTTCGTAGCACATACATGTGAGCACTATGTTCTTTAAAGCTACCATTTACGAGGTATACCTCTCATTTGACTTGAATATGCCCTGGCGGTTGGGAGAGTCATGCTCACTTGAATGTCTCGCTGACGGTGGCGCATGTGTTGGATCATTCGGTTCCCTTCAAAATGGTTGAGCTAAATGGTGCCGATCCATGCGTCATGTACGTGAACGGACGCCGTCAGTTGGGACTGGTCATCTCTTAGCTGCCTCGGTTATTTTAAATTTTGGTTTGAATTGTTATTATAACTACATTTTTCTCTAGACCTCATTTATCAAGCAAGACTTGTTAAATTACATTGTTCTCACATTGTACCCTTATATTCAACGGCAGATGATGAATATGAGCAATAACATAAGTATTCTAACGGCGGTAAACACCATATGCTGAGGTTAATAGAGATATTTTTTAAATGAACTTCGCAGGTCTTTATTAATAACATTTTTACTATCAAATTTTGTTCTAAGACTTTATTTTCTTTCAAGTTTTTGAATTGTTACAAATAGAAAAACATGAGCAACACTATTGGGTTATTTCCCTAAAGAAAATTAGTGATTTGTGCATATCCCTAAACTTTTTCAGTGCCATGATGAAATAAATAACAGGACTCGCATAGCTCTATTGTATTTTGATCAAATCACTAATTTTCTTCGGGGAAATAGCCGAACGTAGTTGTTATTGTATTATTAGCCATGATTTGACCAAATCCCTAACAGTACCAGTTCCTTGGGACATATACACTTCCAAGATGCGTCATGTTCGTGAACGGGCGCCGTTAGTTGGGACTGAATATGCCCGTAATGATGTAACCGAAATTTGTAACATATTATTATTATTATTTATTTTATTTTATTTTTTATTCTTTATTTCTTCATTATTCTTTTCATTAAAAAGGAACTGCATTCCATAGGCTTACAACTCAACCTTTCGAAGTGTGAATTATACTAATCGGACAATACTGACAGACAATCGACACTTTCCAAATTTAACCCAATAGCCCCAGACATTAAAATTATAGATAAAAGCTCTCTTCGTCTCCTTGGCTGTCCCATCTTCGAGAATTCCTTTCCCAGTTTTATTGAGGAAAAAATACAAAATTTCAATGACATTTCGGAAAGATTAATCCAAATTAACATGCATTCGGCCATCACCATTATTCGGTACTGTTGTTTTGGCCCTAAATTAAATTACTTCCTTCGCGCTTCCCATTTGTGGAAACACAATCACCTATTAGAGAAAATGGACCAAATTATTCGTCATACTATAACATCTGTTTTAAATTTGGCAATGGACGACCGTGCTTGGGCCCAAGCTACTCTACCTATTCGTATGGGGGGCCTCGGCGTCCGCAAAATTTCAAGTATCAGTTTGCCAGCATTTATATCATCGGTCCACGGCACTGAAAAATTAATCAGGAATGTTCTAGCTCCTACACTGGTTGATTTTGATGTGCCGTGCTTCGACGAGGCCATGGATGCCTGGAAACTTGCTTGCCCGAGCACTGATTCACCCGACAACCCATCTTCTCAGAGGCGGTGGGATGAGCCGCTCTGCAGGTTAGTACAGAATAATTTACTTTCTACTTCTACTAAATCTGCTGAGCGAGCCCGTCTGCTGGCTGTGGGTAAATGGGAGTCGGGTCTTTGGCTTCTGGCACTTCCGTCGTCAAACCTAGGTACTATGTTTGACGACACTTCTTTTCGCCTCGCTGCTTCCTTACGTTTAGGAGCATCTTGTTGTTCTCCTCATCGCTGTCGCTGTGGGGAAGCTGTCAACTGCCTAGGACACCACGGCCTGTCGTGCAGCCGGAGTGCGGGTCGCGTAGCGCAGCACGCGAATATTAATGACATCATTCGTCGTGCTCTCGTCGCCGTCGGCGTTCCAGCGGTTTTGGAACCCAACGGCTTGGCACGCGACGATGGCAAGAGACCGGACGGCATGTCATTATTTCCGTGGAAGTTGGGTAGGCCTTTAGTGTGGGACGCTACGTGCGTCGATACTCTTGCGCCATCCCATCTTCCTAGCTCAGCGTGTTGTGCTGGTGCTGCTGCTGCGGCTGCAGAAAACCTCAAACGGCGAAAGTATAGAGTATCCTTGGTGTTCCAAATTATGTATGGAGATGAATGAAAATCTTCTTCGATAGCAATAAGGCGTATAATTAACAGTTTTGAGGTTTTACATAGGTTTCACATAGTAAAGCGTGTACAAGTTTCTCGAAGATTATTACGAATGCGACCGAAGCGCCGCGCGTTGTGGTATTTGGAACTACACCTCGTAGCCCCTCCTGTGTCGTCCAGTAGTAGTGGTCTCGTACATTATGATGACGGTGCGTAGACATGCCCCCGGCCTTGGAGCAACAGTCTCCAACGAAGAAGTAAAAGTAAAGTTTGAATATGTAGAAGTTGAGGGAAATTAGGGTTCTTCCTCCTTTAGCAGCGGACACAATCTGGGGTATGATCTTCGTATCACTCCGTTAGCTGTTTTTATGTCAGCTACACGTGCTAGTCCATCCAGTAGTAGAGCATACAAATAGACAAACGTAACATTTTTCAAGTTTTGCACCCCTTCCCTTGCGATTCAATATGAACATAGGTCCCGCATAATCGACACCGCAGCGTAGGAAAGGATACCCCGGCTCCAATCGTTCATGAGGCAAGTTACCCATTTTTACCGATAGTGCCTTTCCTTTCTGGCGAGTACATGTAATGCACTTATGTACTGTCTGCTTGGCTAAATTACGACCCTTCAGAGGCCACCAACTTTCTCTTATAGTGGCCAAAAGCAGTTGTGGACCAGCATGGAGTAGACGTTTATGTTCAAATTGAAAAAGAAGTCGCGTAAAAGTATGTTTCTAACATAACAAAATAGGATGTTTTTTACTATAGGAAAAGGTATGTGAATTTTCTAATCTGCCTCCTACTCTAATAATGTAATCAGAATCTAGGAATAGATCAAGGCTAGATACGTTTCTCATCGACTTAACAGGTATGTTTTTCGTTAATGCATTAAAAATATCTGGAAATGACGTTTGTTGTGCTAAGCGTACTAATACTAAAGTTGATTTATTTAATTCATCAGACGCAAGCACACTTGTGCGACGTTCTGTTTTGACCTTGATTTGCGCATTATGAATGAATCGTAACACGTAAGCGGCTGCGCGTCTCATGCGATTAAAATTAGAAAAACGTTCAAAGGTAAAAATACTAGTAAAAGTTGATTGTGTAAATAAAGAATTAATATTTGATTTCATTTCTGGTAAATCCTGTAACTTAATAATTTCATCGTGTTCATTTTTTTGTTTAAAATTAGGGTTTATTTCGGTTAAAAATGCTGGCCCGTGCCACCAAATATCTGAACATTGAAGCGCGTCGAGCGTAAGCCCGCGAGATAAAAGATCAGCCGGGTTGTTTTTACCAGCAACATGTAACCACGGCAACTCACCAGTTAACTCATTAATTTGCACTACTCTGTTCTGAACGAATGATTTTAATAAGTTAGGTGATATTTTAATCCAATTTATGACAATCGTGGAGTCAGACCAAAAGTATATGTTATCGAAAGTTAATCTCCATGATTGAATAATTTTTTGATATAACTTGGCACCAACTAAAGCTGCGCATAGCTCAAGTTGCGGTATTGTAACTGGTTTAATTGGTGCGACTTTACTCTTCGCACAAAGTAACCTAACAGTGACTGGTGAGTTGTCGTTGTATGTACTTACATATGCGCATGCACCATATGCATCCTGTGATGCATCCGTGAAAATATGTAAATCTGTGTATTTTGTATTAACTTGTCTGACGTGACGAGGAATTTTTATGTTTTGTAAGTGTTGAAGTGTGTCAATAAAGTTTTTCCACATAATCACAATATTATTAGGTACTGGATCATCCCAACTTAACTTACAAAGCCATAGTTTTTGTAACAGTATTTTCGCAATTATAATTGAGGGTGATAACAAACCTAATGGGTCGTACACCTGTGAGACAACAGATAAGATGACGCGCTTAGTCACGTGAGTGAAAGTTTGATCAATCTTTGTAGTAAAATATAATAAATCTAAAGAATTCAACCAACCAAGACCGAGAGTTTTAGTTAAACAATTTTCGCCTAAAGTTAATTCCTTTGTTTGATCTATTGTAGATGTCTCCGAATTAAACAACCATTTACGTAAATGAAAGCAACCAGATTTTAAAACATCATTTACTTTGGTACAAATGTCTAATAAACATTGTTTATTATCATGACCAGTAATTAAGTCATCTACAAACAGATCTTCGTCTATAACTTGCTTTATGACGTCATCCTTACATTCAGATGCCAGCTGTTTGATGCATCGAATACTTAAATACGGAGCAGACGCGGTACCGTATGTCACCGTATTAAGTTGGTGCACACCGAGTTCATCCGATTTATTTTCACGCCAAAGAATTAACTGCAAGTTTCTTTGATCAGGTTGAATATAAATTTGTCGATACATTTTTTCGACATCAGCGCATGCAACAAATCTGAATTGACGAAATCGTAAAAGAATTGAAAAAACGTCATTATGTAAACTAGGGCCAATATACTGAATATCGTTAAGCGATTTGCCCGATGTTGATTTTGCACTTCCGTCAAAAACCACCCTAAGTTTGGTAGTACTACTATGAACTCTTAAAACACCGTGATGCGGTAGAAAATAATTTGATGACGGATAGTGATAGACTCGACTCATGTGTCCTAAACTTAAATATTCTTGCATAAAATCGCAATATAATGTTTTACATTCAGGTGTCGATTTATCTAATTTACGGTCAAGTGCATGAAAACGATTTAGCGCGAGTGAATACGTATCTCCAAGTGTGTCACTGGACTCGGCTAATGGAATGCGCACAAAAAACCGACCTGTGTTATCGCGGTACGTAGATTGCACAAACAAGTCTTCGCATAACGACTCGTCCTTTGTTAATTTATTTTGCGGAACTATTTCTTCCAACTCCCAAAATTTTTTAAGTTGAGTGTCTAATGATTGCGAGTAATTGCATTGGACTCGATTGTTGCGTGAAGTTTTATTTGTCAACAAAACCTGATATTAACCAACCCAACTTAGTATTTTGAAGATATGGACCGCTACTTAGTCGAATTAGTCCGTCATTTAAAAGTTCCCAGAATTTATCAGCCCCAATTAATAACTCGATTCCTGATGGCGAATAAAACTTGGGATCTGCTAACTGTAAATTGTCAGGGATATTTATGTGTGAATTTGTGCCTAAAGATGGCAACTGAGCTGTGATTTGATTTAAAACTAAACATTTAAAGCGTGTACTATATTGTGTAGTTTTAGACCTTAATTGAATTTCGCATGATTGCGTGGAATTAGTCACCGAGTTACCTACACCGGAGACTTGCACAGTGGACTGTATTAAATTAAGATTTAATCGTTTGCATAAAGATTCTGCAATAAAGCAATGCTGACTACCGTTATCTAATAAAGCGCGAGTTGTGTGATAATTATTGCTTTTATCTGCAACCTCAACTAAAGCTGTAGATAGCAGTACTGTCTCTAATAATGAATGCGTAGTACTTTGATGTGTTGTGTGAGATGCAGAATGTAACGTGGTAGTGTTTAAAGAATTAGCATTAGTCGTATCCTGCGGCGTTGCCTGTGAATTACGCGCAACAGCTGACGATGTGGACGTACTTACATTATCGTCACATTTATCGTGAATTAAATTGTTGTGTTTCTTATTACATTGCTTACAAGGACCGAACCAACACTCATCTACCGAATGACTTGCGCGTAAACAATTACAACATAACTTATGTTCATTAATGAATTTAATTTTATCGGTTATGGATAATTTTAAAAATGAATCACAAGAATAAAGCGAATGGTTAGCTTGACACATAGTGCAAATACGTGAACGTTTGGAGTTTTTATTATTAGATTGTTTATTTTGTGTCGATGTGTAACTGTGTGATTTGTTTTGTTGTTGTGAATGTGATGGTTTCTTTGTGTTATTTTCCGTTGAAGATTTACTATGTGCCAAATGAATCGTTTCTAGTACGTCAGCCCTGTTTTTAAGAAACGATATCAAATGATCAAGAGATAACCGTGAATTTGACTGATTATGATTATTTATAATCGAACTTCTATACGTCTCCCATTCCCTTTCGGTGACCGAATCAAGTTTAGATGTAATTAAATAAATAATTAACGTGTCCCAAGACTCGGTCGGTTCGCCAAGGTTTTTGAGGGAACGTAGATTTTTGAGAACGGTATCTATAAGTTTACGAATTTGATTGGAAGATTCTTTATTAAGTGACGTAATAGAAAATAAAGCTTTTATATGGTTTTGCACAAGTAAACGATTATTGTTGAATCGGTTTTCCAATAACTCCCATGCTATATTGTAATTCTCAGATGAGAATTCTAGTGACTTAATAACCAATAATGCGCTGCCCGTAAGAGAAGATCGTAAATAATGGAATTTTTGCACATTATCTATTTCTTTACAATTGTGAATAAGAGATAGGTAAGTATCGCGATACTCCAACCAATGATCATAAGATCCATCAAAGGAAGGAAGTGAAATTGTAGGTAATTGGATTTTACTAGAAACTTTAGAAGAATTTTGAACACTATCTGCGTTAATAATACACTTAGCTTTAGTCACATAAGCATAATAGTGGGTTTCAAAAGTTTCCCGTTCAGACAATTCCTTTTCGATTTGACTATCAGGGATTTTTAAGTCAATTTCATCCTGAATTTCTGAAAACTGCTGTAACAATAAATCCGTCTTTTGTAAACGCGTTTGTAATTCTGTTTTAATGATTTCAGTAATTGGCATTATTTCTACAGAGTCTACATACTTCATAAATAGTCGAAACTTACCGCGAACAACACCTCTTTTTTTATTTAATTCTCGAAATATATCCTCACCACTACTACGACTTTCTTTTGATGGAGTTTTAGTCATTTCGGAGTTTATGGAAGACAGCGGAAAATAGTTAGTTAATCTTTAGTAAAGATTTGCTAAAGATTTTATTAAACGAAGTTTAGGTTATTCGTCACACCGGTTACACGTCGACGAAACAAAAATCTTCACGTGTTTTTAACTATTTCACTGGAATAAAACACTAGGAATTCACACACTATTAACACAAATGAAGCACTGAATATAGAAAACGGGATAAGGATAAAGAATGATGATTGACCTGACCGATTTATGCTGGTCTTGTGGATGACTTCACGGATGGCCTCGTGCGTCCGATTTATGCTGGTCGCTACGATTACTTCTGCTGCATCCGGCGTTGAAGGTCCAAATTATGTTCCAAATTATGTATGGAGATGAATGAAAATCTTCTTCGATAGCAATAAGGCGTATAATTAACAGTTTTGAGGTTTTACATAGGTTTCACATAGTAAAGCGTGTACAAGTTTCTCGAAGATTATTACGAATGCGACCGAAGCGCCGCGCGTTGTGGTATTTGGAACTACACCTCGTAGCCCCTCCTGTGTCGTCCAGTAGTAGTGGTCTCGTACATTATGATGACGGTGCGTAGACACTTGGTGATAACTTTATTTTCGAGCCGTTTGGGGTTGAAACCCTCCGGTCCGAGTGCTCATCTCCTTTTTAAGGAAATTTCCAAAAGGTTAGTTGACACTTCTCGTGATCCAAGAACTGGTTTTTACTTTGGGCAGAGGTTAAGCATTGCCATTCAACGTGGCAATGCAGCCAGTCTCTTGGGCACATTCCCAGATGAAGGCGATGTGGAGGAATCTTTTGATGCCTTATTATATTAGTTTTTTTTTTTTTTGTTTAATAGTTATAGGTTTTTGATGTTAAACATATTATTGATTTTAAAAGAGTGTTGTTCATGGAGTTTCTTGTTCGTTCTTCTCCATTGAAACCTACTGTTTGGAACGAGCAACTAGCTTCAACTTTCTGACTGACTGACTCTGACAATTCAAAAGTACCTGTAAATGGTTTATTTGAAATAAATTATTTTGAGTTTGAGTTTGAGTTTGAACACTTTTACTTATCTAGTGCTTCCTTTTGGTACCACGTATATTTAAATTAAATATGAAAAATAATTATAAATATTAAATTTTATACAATAAAATTTGTTGTTTATGATGTCGGTAATAATATAGTCCTACGAGGTTATCAGTTTTTACAACAAAACCCTGATTAAAAAAACGGCTTTTGAAAGAGACTAGCTTTAAAATTAATTTAAAACATAAAAAGTTTTATTGACACAGATGTTAGATAAATAACAAAAAATGTGAATTTATTTTGCTTGCTACGCTTTCACGGTTAAACTATTGGACGAAGTCGCGGCGAAATGCTAGTGTAATAAATACTATGGCAGCCTTCATTTTAAGAACTGAGCTAGGCTTTTCCCGACAATGTGGGGGTCGGTTCCCAGTCCAACCTGATCAAGCTGATCCAGTGTTTTACACGGAGCGAGTGCCTGTCTCCACAACCCAGTTGCTGGGGAGCGCCATACCCCGTAGTAAGTTGTCAGATTATGTAGCTTCGGACTACTTCTAACGACTGTCATAGATCTACGAATCTCATTTTTTTTTCTCTGAACGAAAAGTGGTCAATAGTTTTGCAATTACGCAACAAACAGCAACGAACTGGATTTAGTTTTGTTAGAAGTTTTTTATCTGACTGTACGAAACAGCGTTTTTATTAGTGTCCGAATCATAAGTCAAAAACTATCGTTTCGGACACTGTGTCTGAATCTTCAGCAAGCCAAAATACGACAACAAATGTCGACATCTGCCCAAAAACCGGGGTCCGGGGTCCGCGGGAAAAATACAAAATATTCATTGCAATGAATATTTTGTATTTTTCCCGCGGACCCCTATTTTTCCCGCAAGAAACAAATATAGTCTACGTGTAGGTTCCTTGTTTGGTTGTGTGTGTATGTGAATTCATGTGTTTGTAAAGTAAACGCACCCACAATTTATGAGATATTTTATTTTAAGGCCACGATTTACGCCGGCGACCTTGAGACACCAGAGAATCGTATGCGCTGTGTTCAAAACTCTCAAAGTTTAGTCGAAAAAAAATAAAAATTAAATTAAAAGGGATTCTTTAACTTAAAAAAAGGCGTTTACTAAAAGATAGATAATAAAATGGTCTGTGAGATAGTAAAACTTTCGTTTAAATATTCCTGGTAGATTTTATGGGATTATCAATGTTTTGTCCGCGTCAGACACAACTTCACGATTTAATTAAACTATTTAATATGAACTTAATCAAAAATATTCACATACTAAATGATTAAGAGAATGTTCTAGTTTAACATATATTTTTTTGAAATCATTTACAGTACACATTTTGACGTGATTGTCAATTTAAAATCTGCAAAAGTCGCTTGTTAGCGCCTTAAAAAAGATATTGGTGTTGATTCCCTTGTTAAAAAAACTATAATTATATGAACATTTTAGTTCAACCTAAATTGACAGCTGATAGTAATATCAGTCTCTTTCTTGTTTTATTGGAGAGAAAGAGACATAAATAGCTTCAAATAAGTTTAGTGTACAACAGATTTGGCACCATTGTCTTTTTCTTTTTTGGTGTTAATATTTGTTTCCATTAGATTATGCAACCGATAACCGATGGAGAAGAAAGGTTCTCGAGTGGCGACTGCGTACCGGAAGACGCAACGTTGGTAGGCCTCCCACCACATGGACCGACGATATCGTTAAGGTCGCGGGTAACCGGTGGATGCAAGCGGCAGGTTTGCGCTCTTTGTGGCGTTCGAGGGGGGAGGCCTTTGTTCAACAGTGGACGTCTTCCAGCTGATGATGAAGATTATGGACTCAAGACTGGCCCGTGACTCACGTGTATCATATCCAGCAGAGGACTGGGCGTGTCGGACACCAGCACATACTCTCCGAAGCAGTAGATGGCGTCAGGGTCCCAGTGACACTTCTCAAACGAGTCCCCTGCATACTTGGCTGGCATGCGGTTATACTCCGTTGCTGAGGGGAAAGAGTAATAATTGTTAAAACTGTAAAAAGTACACACACTCCAGCTAAGTTAGCTGTGAGAAGAGTGGTGGCGCATTTCATCAACATATGAAAAACAGCCCTTGTGTTTCCTCTTAAGAGGAAACACAAGGGCTGTTTTTCCATACAAACTTAGTCCCCAGTTTCCTGGATAATGCCAGTAGATCAATATTTTTTTTTTTAAATATCCATGGCTACTATTGGCATGTCCCTATGTTTTCTTTTTTCTCATAAATTTATTATTAAAAGAGATATAAATATTCAAAAACCTAAAAAATTGGCATGATTTTCCGCTGTGTTCAAACATTCAGAAAACAAACTTGCCTTGATTATATAAAAAATAGAAAACATAGGAACACGGCAAAAGCCTTTCTTTATTTTTTTATGAAAAAAGCAGTTAAATCGGTTAAGTTTTGGAGAAGAAATCAGGGGACTACGAATCATTGATTTTGTGTACTTTTAATAGGTATTTTCGGTCAAAGCTGCATTTGTCTCTATCGCGCTCTGCGGTTCGTGTTCGGGCATCGCGCGACAGCAATAGATTTTACAAATACCTAATTTTCAATTCTCTAGCCCGTGGTATTTCCTCTTAAGGGCGATATATTCGATTTAGCGCAACTCAAGAAAGGCGTAGCAGCATTGACACACACTAGAACAATACAATGGTATGTTTGTGTGCATCAGAAAAAAAAAATACGCACGAAATAAGCACGAATCATTGAAATTGATCGGCAAACGACAGCACGCGATGATTTACAGTGCTTTTTTAAATAATTGTCTAAAATAAATGAATTCTTATAACGGACTGAAAAATATTCTGTATCTTAAGCATAACCTTTATTTTCATAAAATCAATAATCAGTTATGTTTTATTGAAATACTGGTGAAAAAAAATTGACAAATTGAATCGATTTTGTACTTTTCCAACATTGTTTTTTAATACATAATAGTAATATTTTCGTAATTTTCGCTCTGTAGTAGACTTTAAGACTGTATATCCTGTTGGGAAAACGCATAAAACAATATATTTTGGTACACTGTAATGGTTGTATTCGTCCTGAAAATTATCTCTGACGTCTATTTTCGTAAAACGCTTTGAAAGGATTGTCTTCGCTTTAAAAAACCATAATTAAAAATTATACTTTTACTCTGTAGTTCCCTAAAACAAGACTAAATCTTTCTGAAACTGTAATTGTTTGTAAATAATCTGCTCACATCATTACAATATTGCTCTGGGCAAAACGCTAAAACATGAAGTTTTCGTCACGAATCGAATACACGCTCTTAAAAGGTCAAAAAAAGGCGACATTATATGTTTTATTAAGTACTAGTTGATGCCCGCGACTTCCTCCACGTGATAGTTGGTCATCAGCGAGGGTTTTTTTTTTATTTGTTGTCTTTTAGGGTTCCGTGCCTCAGAAGGCAAAAACGAAACCTTATAGGATCACTTTTTAGTCCGTCTGTCTGTCTGTCTGTCCGTCTGTCTGCCAAGACTCTTTATCTCGGGAACGCATAAAGGTACCAAGTTGAAATTAAAAGCATATACTTAGGTCCGCGGTCCCTTGAAGCTGTGAAAAATCAAACTTCTAAGTTAACGTGAAAAAAAGAAAAGGCCGTTTATGTCGTAAAAAATTACCATTTTGACACTCTCAAGGGAATCAAAATTTAAAGGGTACTTTCCGTTGACTTAGAACTATGAAATGTGGCAAGTAATATCGTCTTATACTATAAATACAGGGAAAAGTCTGAAAACTATACATTTGTAATTAAATTATTAAAAATATACTCTTTTAAATTTATAATGAGCTTTTGTTCGCAATTTGGTCCGTATGAATGTCGGTTATCGCGGATGCAGACGAAACCCTATGTGCTTTTCCAAGGTTCTAGCTATTTTTATACAAAATTTCATCAAAATCGGTTCAGCCATCGTCTCTGACGTCTAATTTCGTAAAACGCTACAAACGCGTTCAGTCATCGTTGAAGCGTAACAGACAGAGTTACTTTCTCATTTATAATGTAATAACATTAGTATGGAAGTATGGATATGTATTATATACCTACAAATATGTACGAAACTTCTAAGTTTAAAAAAAAAACAGTAAATGTCTTATGAACCATTATTATTTCTATTTTATATTTGTTTATTGTCACTCAAGAGGTGGGAAGTTCTTTTCAAACTTTTTTTTTGTTTTGGGTTGTTTTCCTACCGATCTAAAGGAACCCACATTAATATATTTTTTTAAAAAAGCTTATTAATATTTTAACAACAACTTGCAATGTTAAATTATAATATTATTCTATTGGCAGAAAAGTTGTTTCTGTAGAATATTAAGATGGAAACACAAAAAAAAAACTTCAAATAAAATATTACTCACCATTGAGTTTGTAAATAACACCATAGCAAACATGCAATGTACACAGTAACACTATCAACTTCTCCATTATTCGTTAATTAATCTCCATTAACACGTGGGGAAGAATAAATCACCGAACCGTGCGATCTCCAGAGATTATGATCGTCTAATAGCAAATAAAATTCTTTATTACTAGAACATTTTTAAATGGTAAGATTATTATGATAATGTCCTTAATACTACATAAATATTTTTTTAGCCAACGGCTATTTCTTAAAACTTCCGAACTGCAGGACCTTCTTTCAACGATTATTAAATCGTCACATACTAGACAAAAATTATAATCCCTCTTCTACACAGTCGCGCACGCAACTGCGCAGCATAATTATTTATATTATTCTTGATTTCCAAAAAAACTTGTTTGACTGCCCCGTTGATCTTGTCTGAACTTAGCAAAGTGTGATTGTATTTTTCTGTTGCTTTTTTCTTCGGAATAGCATCTCGCAAGTCAGCTTAGGAAGTTGTGGGGTCAATGAAAGGTAAATTACGGTTTCCGATTTATGACGTATTAAAAAAAAAACTACTTACTAGATCTCGTTCAAACTAATTTTCGGTGGAAGTTTACATGGTAATGTACAGTGGGTGATAGCTATTACCTGACCCACCCTAAAAACAAACGAGTTTAAACCCTCTGTCTGTAACAATAAGGGTTATTCAATTTGTATGAGTTCATCTGACTAGCGCTACTCGATAAACAAATACAATAATAAAACAGACACGCAAAATTGATCTTTAAAACGTTAGGATTAGGATGTTTATAACTACTTTTTATGCAAATTTGATTTTTATGCGGTAAGACTTAAAGTTTATCACAGTATTGTAAAATTATTATCATTTTAACCTAACTTGTAATAAGTGGGTAGTTGAAAGACAAATGCGTATTCATTGTAAAACTGGTATTCAAATCTTACTAAGGATATGGGTAGGGAAATAAAAAAATACCGTGACTATAACTAAAGCTAGTCTACGCACAATTGCAATGACTACGGGCGAACATTTTCTGTGTTGCCTTTCTAAATTGAGATTGATTATTTAAAATACAAAATAATATATTTGCACGAGGAGAAGACTAGCCCCAGACTAGTACTACGGGTAATGATATCCCACACCTGTACCACTCTACTTGCACGTATAATTCACCGAAATCATTTTTTCTTAGTCCCACTAGTCCTTTGGATATCTATACAATTATAAAAACATTAAATAATACTAAGAGCACTGGTTTTGATGACATATGTGTATTGGTAATACACACACACACAACACAACTGCACCACAACACACACAACATACTGCTGCACATAATTGCACCTATACTGAGCCATGTTATAAACATGTGCTTCGAACAGGGAATATTTCCATCTGTGTTAAAAACTACTATAATTAAACCGCTTCATAAAAAGGATGTTAAATCAGATATTAAAAATTACAGACCTATAGCCTTAACTCCAACATTTTCCAAAATAATTGAGAAAGCCATATATAATAACTTGTATCATTACTTTGAAAGGAATAATATCTTAACGATCAGAAAGGTTTTCGTAAAAATAAGTCCATAAATTTAGCTATATATGATTTTTTAAGTTTAATATATCCTAGAGTTGATAAAAGACAGCCTGTCTATGCTTTGTACATGGATATGTCAAAGGCCTTCGACTACGTGGATCACAACATATTGCTGAGTAAGCTGGAAACGTATGGTGTTAGGAGCAACACTTTAGACTTACTAAAATCATACATCAGTAATAGAACTCAGATTACGAGATTACGAGTATTGTCAAAATTTGTCCCAATACGAAACACGAAATAAATTATAAGTCCATGAGTAGAAAAATCAAATATGGTGTTCCACAAGGTAGTGTTTTGGGCCCACTACTTTTTATTATCTACATCAATGACTTGCCGAAATCCACTATTGATCGCATGGTACTATTTGCTGACGACTGTACTGTTGTATATAATGACGAAAATATTATAAATAGTAGTTTAAATTCAATAATTCAATGGTTACAAAAAAATAATTTATTAATTAATATCGATAAAACTAAATTAATGCAATTTAAACAGAGAACCAAAACCAATTTACGAGCTCGAATAGAATTTAACAACCAAAAAGTTGAATTGACGACTACAACAAAATTTCTTGGCGTACACATAGATGACAATTTGAAATGGCAAAGTCATATAGAGTTTGTATGCAAAAAAGTGTCACAGTCATCTTATGGTTTATATACACCTAACACCTAATTGCTGTGGCAATGTTCTCGACCTTGTCATATCTAATTTAACTTTAGAGTGTTCCTCAAGCGGGGTGTCGTTAGTAGATATAGATAAGTATCACGTCCCACTGGAACTCTGCATTGAGAATTGTAATTATAAACCTGTACGTTCCCAACCAAGAGTTATAAAAAAGTTTTTTAAGGCTGATTTTGGCAAAATCAATTCGGAGCTCCTTAGCGTAGACTGGAATAGTTGTTTCTAACAGCGAAATGTCGAGGAATGTGTCGACTTTCTTTACATAAAGTTACGTTCACTTATAGACTCACACGTCCCAACAGTTAGGGTATCAGGGCGATTCCGATACCCGAAATGGTACCCTCCATCACTAATAAATGCTATCAAAGAAAAATTCAAAGCACACCAAAAGTGGAAAAAATTCAAATTCCATACGGACTACGCCGAATTCGCCTTATTAAGATCTCGGGTAAAAAATCTCCAAGAGGAGTATTTCGCTAAATATACTGCCAGATGCGAGAAACAATTAATAAAATCGCCTAAAGAATTTTGGAAGTACGTAAACGATAAAAAAAAATCTTCCGGTTACCCTCGCAGTATGGTTTATCAAGGGGTAACGTACACTAGCGGTGAAGATATTTGCAATGCATTTAATAAATTCTTTAAAAGCGTTTTTAGTCCTTCTAGCAGTAATAGTGCAATGTGTTGCGATGATTCCCCAATGTCAAACGTTACCCATTCTATTGTCATCACCCCCGACTCATTAAAATCAGTTTTTGTAAAATTGGACAGTAAGAAAGGAGCCGGTACTGATGGGATACCAGTAATTTTAATAAAAAAATGCGAATTAGGTTTAACTTCTCCTCTTACCATAATTTTCCAGAGATCTCTGGACGAGGGCACGTTCCCGCGGCAATGGCGCGAAGCTCAAATTGTCCCGATCCATAAAAAGGGTTCCAAGTTGGATGTGTCTAATTACCGAGGCGTATCACTATTAAACAACTTTGGGAAGATGCTTGAGAAAATTGTGTACGATCACATTTACGCTGCTACTAAGCTTTGTATACCTGCTTCCCAGCACGGTTTCGTTAAATCACGCACAGTTAATACCAACCTTCTCGAGCTTACCAACTATGTCGTCACTGGTATGAACGACGGCGCCCAAGTAGATGTGATATACATAGATTTCGAAAAAGCATTTGACTGGGTGGATTTCTGCATTCTGATAGAGAAACTAAAAGCCGTAGGTATTAAGGGGAACTTGCTAAGGTGGATAGACTCTATGAGTCTATCCTAAGGAACCGGCGGCAAGCTGTAGTTATCAGTAGTTATCGATCTGATTACGTGGACGTTACTTCTGGGGTGCCCCAGGGGTCACTGATATCCCCCCTACTTTATAATATATATCTGTTTGACATAACACAGTGTTTCCTTCATTCTGAACACCTCCTGTATGCCGACGATAAAAAGATATATATGAAAATAAAAAACCTAATGACTGTCAATTGATCCAATCAGACTTAAATAGACTTAATGAATACTATCATTTGAATAAGATAAATGTAAATACAAACAAATGCCAAATAATAACCTTTTCTAGAAAACGCAACAATATTAGCTACAATTATCGTATCGGTAATGATTTTATTCCGCGAGCATCACAGGTCAGGGATTTGGGTGTTATCCTGGACGAAAAATTTACGTTTGAAGCGCACATAGATCATATCACTAGCAAAGCATACAAGTCCCTTGGATTCGTAATACGTAACAGCCAACCGTTTAACGACCCACTGTGTTTAAAAACTTTATATTATTGCTATGTGAGGAGCATACTGGACTCTGCAAGTGTTATATGGCGACCTTTTTATAGGAAATATATTGATAAAATTGAATCTATTCAACGTAAATTTATCAAGTACTTAAATTACAAAACAAAAACCGCCATCCAGAAGTACCCGGACTCCTGTCAGCATCACAAACTTTATACTCTGGAAGAGAGACGAGACTTAAATGACATGGTGTTATTATACGACATTCTTAACAATAAATTTGACTGTCCACAACTACTCAACAGAATAAACTTTAACGTCCCACATAGACGTACTAGACATACCACTTTATTCGCAGTGCCTTCGGCCTCCACTAATTACCTTAAAAGGTCACTATTTGTGCGCCTACCCGCTTTATATAATGATAAGTTCCCAACATTGGACCCCTTTAATACCTCACGTCACAGACTTAAAAAAGAAATACTCCAACTTCTCCATCAAAACTCTGATATTCAGCGCGACCAGTAGTGCCAGTTTAGTCACACCTACATATAACACTCATCACTACACATACACACACACACACATTTACAAATTTCCACACTGTACAGTTATACGCACACACCCCCACACCCCACTTCCAATAAATATAATACATATGTACCTACTTCATAAATAATCGTGTCACTCTCTGCCAATCAAATTCTTTTTTTTTTCAAATTATTTGTGTACTTCGTTATTGGCGTAACGTTTAATTGTATAATTATTGTTACACTTACATGTCAGCAGTCACCTTGTATAAATAAAATAAAATAAAATAAATAAGCTAGCAAAAAAAGGTCAATCTCAATACATTACTCGTAGCTTATCATAGTAATGTTGCTTCTAGACTCAGATATGCAATCATATTTTGGGGAAATGCTACTAATTGGGATAAAGCTTTTAAATGTCAAAAAAGGTGCATACGAGCTATGTGTGGTCTCAATAGAACAGATAGCTGCAAGGAATACTTCCAAAAATTAAAAATACTTACCATGCCATCTTTATATATTTTTGAAATGGCCTTGTTTATTAGACATCATCCATCACTATTCACATTAGAGCTTAAATCCCGCAATAGAAGTCACTTGTACAATAATTTTATTATTGTATTATAATTTTATTGTACAAGTACAGAACTACCCTCTTTGGGAAAACTGTGTTTGCTATGGCCACAAAGATCTACAATAAGATCCCTAATTACATAAAAGAGTGTCGCAATATTAATGTCTTTAAAAATAAATTGTTCCAATTTCTTATAGAAAATTGTTATTACTCGATTACTGAATTTTTATCCACTAGATCTTTTTAAATGTTTCAAATCTGCTTGACGATAATTAGTTGTTGTTTATTGTTAGATAAGATAATAAGATAATATTTTATTTGCTAAAAACACGCGTATACATACAGTGATTACCATGCATGCAAGATGGCAGAAATAGAAAAATATTCAGTACAGTCATGTTTGTCACAAGTTGTGACGTGCAAATATCATGAAATACTCAATTAAAATCAACAATGTCTTTAAACGTACTAATGAAATACCAAAAAATATGTATATAAATATTTAAAATAAAATGAAAATCAAAAAAAAAAAATTTCAAAAAATGTCAAAAAAAATAAATAAATGAGTAAAACCAAAAAAGAAACATCGAAATAAGGAACTATGACTATTAAATAAGAACAATAAATTAATACAAATTATACAACATTATTAGGGCACACAAATTTATCCTCTAGGAACTCGTTGATACTATAAAAGGCTTTATTAACTAAATATGTCCTGAGTTTTCTTTTCAATTGTATATTATTAAGCTCCTTCCAACTTTTTGGCAACTTATTGTAAACACTTGGAGCCATATGAAAAACACTTTTGCGCATTAGTGCAGTCCTACACGGATGTCCACACAGTTGGGTCTGATCGCGCCTGTTCCTGGGAAATTGATCAGCCCTGCGTGGAAATAGGGTCGGGTTGTTCCTAACAAACATAACGTTTTCTAGAATATAAATGGATGGCAATGTCAAGATTTTATACTTTACAAAGTACGGTTTGCAACTGTCTATGGTTTTCAAATGAAACATAGCCCTAAGACATCTCTTTTGTGCTTTAAATGGAACCTCTCTATTAGTCGAATTACCCCAAAAGATCACGCCGTATCTGAGTACAGATTCTACTAGGCCATAGTAAGCTGTTAATAATGTCTCCCTATTGACAGTTCGTGACAGCAAGTATAATGCATACGCACTACTACAGATTTTCTTACTGAGAGCATCTATGTGATCCTTCCAATTTAAATTTCGGTCAATAATTAGTCCTAGAAACTTAGTTGTATCAACTGTGTCGATTCTGCTATTATTATATGTTATGTCAAGATTAGAAAAGTTCAATGCGCGCTGACTAAAATGCATAATTACAGTCTTACTTAAATTTATTTTTAAGTTATTATTGTCCAACCATTGTATGGTTTTATTTAATGTATTGTTAATGTCATTTTTATATAAGTTTTTATCATTACAGGGTATAGTTATTGTACTGTCATCCGCGAATAGTGACATATGATGATCTATTGCCTTTGGAAAGTCATTAACGTAGATTGTGAAAAATGGAGGTCCTAATACACTTCCTTGCGGAACTCCGTAGCTAACGGTGCGTTCCTCAGATAGGAATATTTCTTCATTTTTGGTTCTCGCGTTTAGTCTACTTATTTCTGTTACTTGTTTTCTGTCGAGTAAGTATGATTTAAAAAGGTCGAGAACATTCCCTCTAACACCATAGGCATCAAGCTTTTTCAATAGTATGTCATGTTGGACATAATCAAAGGCCTGGGTCATGTCACAAAATATAGCACAGACCGGCGTATTGTTATCCATATTTGTCATAATCGAATGCAAAAAGTCATAAATAGCCAAATTAATAGTTTTGTTTCTTCTAAATCCTTTTTGTTCGTTGCATAGAATATTTTTCGCTTCTAAATATAAATTAAGTTGATTATAAATATAATATTCAATTACTTTTGAAAATATCGGTATTAATGAAATCGGTCTGTAAAATTCCATTAGTTCTCTGTCTTGTTTTTTAAACAATGGCTTTATTACCGATTTTTTTAGTGAATCTGGAAAGATACCTTCAGTTATACACAGATTTATAATATGACTGAAGGGATGAATAATTTCATCGGCTACTGCTTTTAATATTTTCGTACAGATCCCGTCGTAACCTACACTATTTGTATTCTTCAACGCTAAAATAATTTTCAGTACATCATTCGGCACACATGGAGCGATAAACATAGAATCCTTCTTAGTTAAAATATGGTTTGTGACTCTATGCCCTGAGTTAATTGATGGTTGAATTTTGTCAATAAAATAATTGTTAAATAAATTACAAATATGTTTTGGATCCGAGATAATTTCATTATTCATTCTTATTTTATTAATATTATTCTTTGGTAAATTTAATTTTGATTCATTAATGATTTGCCAAGTTGTTTTGCATTTATTCCTTGATGTCTTTATTTTATAATTATTTTGCGATCTCTGTGTTAGATTAATAATTTTTTTAAATACTTTTGAGTAGTTTTTAAATCGCGTTTTGTTGTGATGAGTCGACTTTATTCGATACTGCCACAGTAATTGGCGTTTCTTCTCACTACATTTTTTAATACCACGTGATACCCATTTTTGTTTTTTGTGGACATTTACACTAATAAGATTTTCTGGAAAGCACTGACCGTATAGTAAAGTGAACATATCAGCAAAAGCCTTATACGCTACATTTGGGTCACTGGCTGCATAGACGTCTGAAAAGGATAGATTACGCAGATAACCTTTAAACTTATTGATGTTGTCGGTATTATAGTCACGTCGTCTCGTAGTCCACCGTTTAAAAGTGCTCACGGTGCTAATTGGACATTTTAGTAATTGCGCAGTATGGTCAGACAAAGCTAACTCCAATACTGTGACTTTACAGGACTTGTCAAAATTATGCGCAAAATTGTCTATGCATGTTTGGCTCTTAAGACGGGTCGGTTGATGAAGAGCGAGTTTTAAGTTGGAGCTCAATAATATATTTTCAAATTCTGTTGATTGTTTATTTTTCTTAAGAACATCTATATTAAAATCTCATAATAGGACAATATTTTTATAATTATTTTTTACTAAGGTACGTAATATTATTTCCAATTTATTCATACATTCATTAAAATTTTTGTTATTAGGTACTCTATAAATACAAACACACACAATTCTGTGAGTAACAAGTTCAATGGCGCAACATTCAAAAATACCCGTTGTTGATATTTTTGCTATTTTTGGCAACTCTCTCCATTGATGACCGTACTTCACCAGTATGCATGCTCCACCTCTCTTGCTTTCTTTCCTGCTGAAGCAAGCCGCCAAGCAGTAGTTGTTTAAGTTAAGGTGCTTATCATAACCATCCATCATGAAATGCTCCGTAATGCATAAAACGTCCACACATATGTTTCTATCTAACAACTCATTCAGACAGACTGAAAGAGTATTACATTTTGCTAGGAGGCCTGCGATGTTTTGGTGCAAAATAAATAAATGATTAGTCAAGAAAAAAAAAAAAAAAAAATGTTTTGAATCAGTCATGACTACTAGTAATAGTTGCATTTATATTAAATTTTCAATGGAATTAATATCAACCCATAAGAATTTCATAAATTGTATTATATTCTTCAATAATTTGTATGCCCAAGTGGCTGATCATGGAATGAACATTATATAATTATGTTATAAACACCTGTATGTAACCCATGTATCACAAATAAACGATTTGATTTGATTTGATTAGAATATTGGCATCAGAGAGATTGCAAGGAGACTTAATATAGCAGTAAGTGTATTTTTCTAATTTTAAACCACGTTTTTATATCTAGCTATTCCTTGTGCCGTGACGTAAACAAACATTTTTTTTATATACTTAAACGTAATGTGACGCCGTTTAATTTCTTTGTTTCAGAAAATACTGTGAGATTGTGGTTAAGGCGTTTTAAAGAAACAGGAAATGTTCAAAAGGATCCTCCAGGACCAATGACTAAGAACTTGTGGAAATTGGAGGCCGATTTAATAGTCGCTAATATTTGTAAATGTTACGTGATGTAATGTTGCCGACTGTGCGTGTTGCTTAGCCAAACACGGATATTTACTTCGTGCAGAGATGCTGTGGTGCAAAATTGGCTAACCAGTCAAGAAGGTGTCATAACAATAAGTTGGCCATCTAAAAGTCCTGATCTGAATCCAATAGAAAACTTGTGGGGTCAAATGATTTTAAACTGAGATTCTTTAGAAGTCAGGACAAAAGAAAATTTGGCGCAACTTGTGACTTCAACGTGGGAACTCATGAGAGGAAGTGATGCTTGCTGGAACATGGTGTGCAGTATGCGAAGCCGCTTGCAACAAATTATAGAGAAAGATGGTGCTCCACTTCGCTATTAAGACAGCATCACCGCCTGCAGTCAACAATACTTACGTCAGTGTGTGTGTTACATAATCTGTTGTTATCATAATTCCTAAAGAAGGGTTGCCTACAATGATGCAGGTTCTTATAACGATCATATTTAAAACTAAAAATACTTTTAAAAAATCTAAAAAGTATGTAATACATCAAAGTGTTTAGTGCTGTTTTGACTAATATTTTATAAGTAGGTAGGTATGTATATAATATTTTATAAGTAGGTAGGTATGTATGACAGTAAGTTAATGTGGTGATGTTATTGTTATAAAATAGAAATATTATAGGTATATTTCTAAACATAATATAACATGTTGATTCACTACATTCAACACTTTGTAAAGCATGTAACAGATTACTTACCTACTTAAAAAATAATAAAAATGGGTATTTTATGGGCACTATTGAAACGAAGAACTGTTTTGTTGTCGCGTTAGCAACATAAACAGAAAATTCACGCATAGCATAAGTAGTTTAGTATTCTAACTTCTTTTTTAATGTTGTAAGTAATTAAGTTTTATTTATTTTGAATAAAATCTTTATCATTATCATAATTGTTTTTATTTTTTGTGGTTATTTGTATTTATATATTATTAATATAAATCTACTTTTCTTAATCTAATAAAAATAGTATTTTCAATTCAAAAAACATAAATGAATATTGAAAGCTACAAAAAGTAAAATGTTAGTTTTGAACTCGCTACCATGTTGACTCACTTGTTTCCACTGGTTCAACCACTAGACCAAACAAACTTAATTAACATTGTTGAAATTAACAACTGCATCATGTGACAAAACAGTAGTCACTATAATTATCTACCTTATCGTTACGTGTTAAAGATTAAATTGGCATAACTATATTCTTTAATATATGCCTACCTTGAACAATTCGTTCTAGTTCGTACGTATCAAATAACACTTATCTACTGCTAATTGCATAAGGTTAAAATTCGTCTAACTTTTAGTGGGTCAGTTAACAGCTATCACCGACTGTACATCATATATTTTTTTTAGTTTTATCATTCTCTTATTTTAGAAGTTACAGGGGGGGGGACACATTTTACCACTGAAAAAAGATCTTTTGAGTTTCAGTTCGAAGTATGGGGAACCCCCAAAATTTATTGTTTTTTCTCTATTTTTCTGTGAAAATCTTAATGTGGTTCACAGAATACATCTAAGTTTCAACAGTGTAGTTCTTATAGTTTCGGAAAAAAGTGTCTGTGACATACGGACAGACAGACAGACAGACAGACATGACAATCCATAAGGGTTCCGTTTTTTGCCATTTGGCTACGGAACCCTAAAAAGTAGCCTATGTCCTTTCCCAGGGTTCAAACTATCTTCATGCCAAATTTCATTAAAATCGGTTCAGCGGTTTATCGTGAAAGCGTAACAGACAGAGTTACTTTCGCATATTATAATATTAGTATGGAAGTAATTACCTACTTTATACCTACGTTTATCCTCGACATCAAAGAAGAAAACATCGTAAGGAAACCAGAACTTTTTAATTAATATAGGTCAGAAATCCCCAATCTGCCGTGATCAAGAGTGGGAGACCACTCTTGATAACCACTCAGTAAGAGTCTAACAGACTTCTTCACCCGCCCCGGGGTGGAGGACATCCATGTGGATATTCCACCCAGGAACACAAAAAAAGACACTGTCGGCTGCTTAACCGGACTGTCCTGTGGTGCCTTAAAAGTAAATGTAAGGCCTCCAACTAGGGCAATAAACTAAACGACCACACGCCAAGGGCACACCCTGTGTGGTGAGCTTTGCCTTAAGGCGTCGCTGGGAGCAGAAAAAGGGACAAGCTAGATCGGATTTTGATTTTTAATCTGTAACTGACTGTAATAATGATGCCAACCTTGCTGCAACTCTTTTTGTTAATATGATCTCTACGGTAGTCGAAAAAAAAAACAAGTCACCGAGTTATTCCGAGTAGAAAAAGAATTATTAAACCGTGGATTACCCCAGGGCTTTTAAAATGTATACGGAATCGTGACAATTTTTATAGTAAAACCAAAGGAGTTCTCGATAATCATATTCTTAACTAGCGACCCGACCCGGTTTCGCATGGGCCTATAGCCTTCCTCGATAAATGGACTATCCAACACAAAAATATTTTTTCAATTCGAACCAGTAGATCCTGAGATTAACGCGTTCAACCAAACAAACACACAAACTCTTCAGCTTTATAATATTAGTATAGAAGTATAGATATAACGTATACAAGTTTGCAATAACTTACTTAAAAACAGAAATGCCAGTATGAAAGATCTGAACTCCCGAAATACCGTAAAAATCCAAAAGCTACCTGGAATCTTATTAAAACAAGATCTAACTTAAAAAGTAACAAGTCTTCTCCTAATGAGCTTCTGTCTCTTCATCCAAATCCTGTAATAGCCATTCACTAAATCACGTCAATGACTTCTTTGCAAATGCAGAAACCAATCTGGCATCAATAATCACACGTAGTACGGTGCAACCGTACATTGCGAAATTATTGTACATACCGCGTCAGCATATTCGCCAACATTAATTATTCATTTTCACTTACTTACATTATTTAGTTCACTACCGGTCATCGAACGCACCGTGATAGCATCCAGTCAGTAAAAGCTGCACGGTACAATACCGTACACACGTGTTCCTTATAACTCCATGTCTGACACTGATACCGGGGCACCGGATGACTCAATGGCCATATTTTCTACAAATAATGAAGAGATCGAAAGACTTATCTTAGGGTTGAAACTCAACCGCAGGCAGAGTGCCCAGCTTGGGCAAAGCAGCGCCGTGAACTCTCCGCAGCAGTAGGTGGCCTATCGCTCCCGAACATCGTCTTTTCGATTGTCCAGAGCAGAGCGAGTGTGTGGGAGGCTGTTGCCTCTTTTTGCGAGCATGTCATGCACGCAAAAGAGGCGGCAGAGAAGGTGAGGGAAGCAACTGCCTCGCTTCCTTCAAGGAGAAGACGCACCGGGCGCCGGAGGGCGCTTAATGACCTCCGGCCTCCATGAGTTGCCGGCCTGCGGATGGTCGACTTAGGGGCAGTCCACCACCCGACCAGAAGCAGGCCCGTGTAGACGGCGCACCGTGTTCCGTGCGCGTCACGTTAGAGGATTCGGCGGCGTTTAGACCGCCGAGGTTGCCGGGACCCGCCTACATCATTGGCGGGTCATAGCCTGGCGGGGGCGCCGTGCATGCGCGAGCGAATCTCGTACCCCATAGGTCAGTCGAGGAACACCGTGGTGGTTTTAGTCGGTAAGAGTCCGGCACCCCCCCCCCCCCCCCCCCCCCGACTTCCCCAGACGGGGGACAGTCCATGAAGATTTCCCCACGTTAAAAAAAAAAGGGTTGGAACTCAATACCGCAGTAGGCTGGGACGGTATATCTTCTTCCCTAATTAGAGCTGCTAGAAATACCAGTACTGTACTGTGTACTGTATTTAAAAGGGCTATTTTACACCCTATTTATAAATGTGGGGACATGGCCTGTTGGGGTTGTAATGCCCAACAGTGAAAATGTTATGTTATAGTTACGTAAACTTGTTAAGGTATGTTATGTTATGTAAATGAGTAGACGAAAGACTCCCTTGATGGATTTATTGCTACTGAATATTATTACATAATTGTTCCACTTAAATGCTATGTACAGAAATGCACAGCTAAACAATAACGATGTGCATTATGAAATTATTTAGTACAAACTATCACAAAGGTCAGTGTACAGCGTAGCTCGTACATATTGCCCACTCACAAAAGGTAACAGTGAACAAATAAAATGTTAATGTTATGGTAATAAAGTGTTACAAAGAGAGATAAAATGTAAAAGAAAATAATCTAATTCAAGCCTTAAACAATTAAATCACAACGCGCAATAGGCGACGTTGCTTTGTTGAGTGTAGGTGCACTCGATAAGTGCACTGCGCTGCTGTCGTTGTGACGTCAAATACAGCCGTGTTGTCCACGATGCTTGCAGTCGACCGCCTTCGGGGCGCTGGATTGGGAACAGGTGATGCCTCAGGTTTCTTGTGACTCGTGCAATGTTTGCGAAGTCGGTGGTATCCATATATTGCGTTTGCTATCGCTGCTACTGCTGCCAATAGGTACGAATATGACAACATATTGGTGAACATCGTGGTATGTTGCCCGATCAGATATGATGTCTTCTGCCGCCGCGGCTTTCAACTGTTCTATCTGTTTTCCCATATCTAGCAGTAATGAGCTTTGTTCCATTACCGTCTCGTTCTCGGGTTCATGTTTCAATTCCGGTACCGATAGGTTGATGATCCGGTTAATTGGAGGGATTTCCAGCGTGAGTTCTTCCACCTGAGCATGTATTATATCCTTCAGTTGCCTTTGGGAATGTACAGTAAACGTCTCACTATTGATAGTGCAGTCGCTACCCCTGCGTTATTAAGTAATGCAGTTGAAACTTGATTCCCACATATGACGCGTAATTTGCAAGCGTCACAACAAAAGTATAGGTAGCTATTTATGTCGTTGAGTTCCAACCATCTGTTTTGACAGTTCTCATGTTTTGTTTTGCAGCCAGACGAATCTTGTCTTTTCTTACAAAGGCTCTCGTCAGACTGCATTTGGTATCACAGAAGAGTCGTACTGTCGTAGTGCAGGCATTGCTGTAGGACGGTTCCAGTCATCGGTAGGTATGAATTCTTCTGTATATTGATTGCTAACAGTTCCGTTATGGGCAGTAGGGTGACCATGTCGAAGCCATTGACCATGTCGAAGCCATTTTTTTTTTTGACAGGAATGACGTGGAAAACTTCGTAGTTTTCTCTACTGATTAACGGCACCCGTATCTCAATGATTAGATATCTCTCTGTCATTTTTGCCTTCACTTGTAAAAGGTGATATAGGCGAAATAAATCATCTTGAATGTTGGTGATGGGAAGTGCCACATCCTTCAAGAGTTGACTGGATATGACGTTTAATTCGTCCCGTAGTTGTTCTGGCGCAATGAGGTGTAGGTTCATTTTGCCGTTGTAAATGTTGGTTACGGTATCCAACAGGACCTCTTGAACGTTTCTTAGATGCTCTATAAAGCTGTTTGCAGAAATGGCAGACATCACAAACTCAATCGCTAGTTCTTGAGATTCAATTTCTTGCTGAATGTTGCTTGTTAGCTTGTCTAGGCTGAGCAGATGTTGATTGAATAATTTGTATTGTTTTGCGATTGTTTCTTCCGATCTTCTTAGTATGTTGTATTCGGCTTCTATTATAGTTTTCCGATTTTTAGACAAAAGGGCCAGATGTTTCTCATTTTGTTTGATGAGTTCAATATCCCGTTGATATTGTTCGGCGAATTGGTCATCCAATACTCCGAACAGGGAACGTGCGATTGACCCGACACCGTTGATAAGGCCGCGTTTGCTTCTCATATTCACCCGATCTTGCGGATTCAGCAACATACGGTTGTAGTGGTCGAGTTCAGCGAACGCGTGATGTAATTGTAATAAAATTACGTCACATTGAGTCTTCTGTTTTAGTTGTGAACATATGTTTTCAAGATGATCGTTGAATTTGGTGAACACTGCTGTGCCATGCCAGTAAGGTTTGACGTCGTAGTAGACCACAATCTTCCACTCGTCGCGAATTAGTTTCATGTTGGTGGTTTTATGGAAATATAGGCCTTGTTGCAATTCGATAAAGTTTGTTTTGTTTGTTGTCGCTCTTACTGGACTAAGTAGGTATAACAGGGTCATTACTAATCCGATCAAGTTGATTTTGCCTGTCTTGGAATTTTGCTGACGTTTTGTTGTGGTTTTGTTTGTATCTTGTCTTTCGTGTTCATTTTCGGTGTTTTGTGGAATACAGTTTCCCTTGCTGTCTATTGGTAAAATTGATAGCTTTGTTATGGGTCTCTTTATAGAACCATTTCTTGATCTCAGGGTCACGACACGAACATATCCGTCGTTTCCTGGGTGAAGATCTCTTACTCTTCCCATCAACCATTTTCCTGCGGTCCGCTGGTCATCATGTACAACAACCAAGTCACCAATCTTCACGTTGTTTTGAGGCTTCTGCCATTTTGTTTTTGCTAACAGTTGGCACAAGTACTCGTTTTTCCACTTCTTCCAGATTTCTGTGTATATTTGTCTAGTAAGCTCCCATCTTGTTCGGGCGTCTTCTCTTGTTTCGATGACGGTCAACCCTGATCTCCCTGTTAGAAAGTGTGCTGGCGTCAGACAGTCTAGGTCTTCCACATTTTCACTCAGCGCACACAGAGGTCTGGAGTTTCCGCCTTGCTGATCGATCGATACCCGCTACCAAAGATTGAAGATGTGCTCGTAGGCCTGAACGGGGCACAATTTTTTAGCAAAATTGACCTATCCCGTGCGTACAACCAAGTACAACTAGATGAATCAAAAAAATACACAGTTATAAATACACATCGAGGTTTATTTCGGTATAATAGGCTAGTTTACGGGTTGTCGTCAAGTGTAGGTATTTTTCAACGTATAATGACGAATTTGTTAGGTAATATACCGAATGTGCAGGTGTTTCTTGATGACGTCATAATTGGCGAGAAAAATAAAAGCGAGCATTTATATGCACTCGAACAAGTCTTACAGCGGCTATCTGACAGTGGGTTAAAGCTAAAGCAAGAAAAATGTGTTTTCTTGGTGGATGAAGTAACTTATTTAGGCTATGTTGTTTTAAAAGACGGGGTCAAAGCGGACAAATCAAAAATTAAAGCAATAAGCAAACTAGAAGCTCCAATCAATATCAGTGAATTACGTTCCTTTATAGGTATGGTAAACTTTTTTTCAAAGTTTATTAAAAAATTCAATACCATGTTGGTACCTTTCTACAGGTTGTTACGGAAAGGCGTAGACTGGAATTGGGATGAACAGTGCGAGCGTGCGTTCATGCAGATAAAACAAACTTTAATGGGTACCGAAGTATTAGCGCACTACGATCCCAACAAACCACTAATCGTGACGTGTGACGCTAGCGCGCGGGGCGTGGGGGGCGTGCTGGCGCAGCCGGGGCCGAAGGGCGAGCGCCCGATAGCTTAGGGCCGGTTTTTTGATCCGTAGTTAACTCAACCATTAGTTAAAAATTGTTACTAATGGTTAAATTTCGGCAAAATGTGTTTTTTGAACAATGGTTAGCCCAACCAATGGTCAAATAAATAACTATTAGTTAAAAAACTTAACCACCCAACATTGGAGGGTTAACAATATGGCGGATGGTTAACTCAACATTAACATCTGTTTTGTACAAACTTTTTTGCTGTCGATTTCGAAAGTATTCGTTGTCTTTGTGATTTGTGTTGTCAATTTCTCAAATATTCTTTGTAATAGTATTATGAATTTAAACATAGTTAGATATTTTGATATTTCCTCGGAAAGTTCATCAGACGATGATATTTTTGCGGAGTACATGTTAATGAGAAGGCCGAAAATTTTTAGACCACGTAACCCACCCTTGGACACCTGGGATTCCGAAGACTTTTTCCAACGATATCGGTTATCGAAGGAAACAGTTATGTGGTTAGTTGGTGAAATTGGAAGCTATCTACAAACTCCCACTCCAAGGTAGGTAGTTAATGCACTTTAAAATGTCCATAATAATCTCTTTAATTAGAAAATTCATCTTCACCATGTCAAATTATTTCTTGTGTTTTAGGAACCAAGCCATTACGCCTCTTGAGCAAATATTGCTTACATTACGATTCTACGCCACAGGCACCATGCAACGATGCTCTGGAGATTTCTTTGGGATATCGAAATCATCTGCATGTAAAGTTATCCACGCGGTCTCCAGAACTATTTGCACTAAATTAAAGCACTTTATTGAAATGCCGCACACCATCGAGGAAATAAGAGAAGTAGTTGCGAAGTTCTACTCAATTGCCAAATTTCCAAGTGTAATTGGAGCAATAGACTGCACTCATATACGTATTTTAAGCCCTGGTAGGTGCTCACATACCCTCTACTATACTACTATTTTCAATATACTCTACTATACATAGGTATAATAAAACTCGCCGTTCCTACATAAGTACCTAACTATTATTTAAAAAAATCAAACTAAATACATATAAATGTACTTGTTTTTATTTCAGGGGGTAATAATGCAGAGCTTTATAGAAATAGAAAAGATGTATTTTCTATAAACACTCAGGTGGTAGCAGATGCTGACCTAAAAATAAGGGATATAGTTGCAAGATGGCCAGGCTCTGTACACGACAGTACTATCTTCAACAACAGCAGAGTTAAATATGTTATGAACTCCCAACAACTAGGCAGGTGCTGTCTTTTAGGCGATCGGGGCTATGCATTAAAGAAATATTTATTAACACCATTGGCAGATCCCCAAACAGCTGCTCAAAAGCTCTACAACGAGAGCCAAATAAGAACAAGAAATGTAGTGGAAAGAACGTTTGGTGTCTGGAAAAGGAGATTTCCATGCATAGGCTCTCAGTTAAGAGTAAAAATAGATAATGTGCAGGCTATTATTGTCAGCACTGCAATTCTACATAATCTATGCATTAGAAATAGAGAAGATTTACCCAGCGGTGAAAGTGCTATAGAGAATGAGCAAGAAAATATTATCTTCCCAGTTACTGAAAATGATCAGCAATACAGAAGAGATCTAATATCAACCTACTTCTCCGCATTATTAAACTCTGAAGGAACTCAATAACTTTAATTATAATAATTGTTTTAATAATATTACACAAAATTGTAGGTGTATGACTGTGTAACAATAAATGGTGTACAATAAAGTCACTATTTCACTGTATTTTCCTATTGTCCAACACTTAATTAAGTAAATAAAACAGGTTAGTTGTTTTTAAGAAGTACTTGCTTTATTAAAATCTACTTTTGCCTTTTCATTCTCATATTTACATTTTTCTAATATTATTTCATACATTTTTTTCTTAAACTCTAACTCCTGTTCGTGTAATTCTTGTTTATGCTTCATGTTTAGTTCATGTTCTTCCTTGGCGTACTGGGATAATTCACTCTCCCGCAGTTGCTTCTGAGTCAAAAAATTCATTTTGCTTTCAGTATGCATAATGATACGCTTTCTTGTTTCTAATGGAGTAAGTGCAGTCTTTCTTTTATTTTCTTTGAAAGCTGTAACACAAAACAACGTTGTAAAGGACAAATTGCTTCATGTAAAGTAAATAATGTAATACACTTAACTTACATAGTTCTCTTGACACTGGTTTTCGCAGCATAGCCTTTGGAGTAGACGAGTCAAATTTATTTAATTTTGATAGTCCTGAAACAAATTCATAGTTACAAAACCGTTTTTTTAAACCAATAGAATATGAATCAATCAAATAATAATACCTACCAATATTGCTGGGTACATTTTCCTTCAAGACATCCTCAGACCCGGCAAACACAATGTTTTTGTTAACCTCATCAAAACTTGACTGAGTTATACCTGTAATTAAGATAATATGTTATAATATTCATCATAAGAACATTGCATGGAGATACATAGTTGGTTAAGGTTCTTCCCACATCTATTATATTGACATCAACAGAATTCTTTCTACAAAAGTCTATATGGCAAAGACTGTTTAAGCAATGTAACGTTGTCACCTCATCTTGGGATAGGTTGTCATAGGCTAGTGAACTAAGAGGAAATGCTGCTTATCCAATGCCGGGATAATAGATGTGCGACAACTCAAATACTTACACTCTTCATCTTTATTATCCAATAAATCTAAATTAATATTCACTGTGTTGTCAAAATCATGTTGTGGCACCACAGCTACTACCGCATTTTCTGTAAATAAATATATAATTAAAAGCAGTAGTAAGAAAATATACACAAAATATCTCTATTTTATTATTAAATAGGTATATCCTTACCCAAAGCATCACTGTCATATACTACCGGACAACCAGATATGGACTCTTCCATAATGGAATTTAACCATTCAGTGGTTTCTGAGGGTTGAGGAGGGGCTGGTCCCCCTCCAGTTTGACGCCTTCCATACTTCTCTGCTGCCATTTCCTAAGTTAAAATCATAGTTAAACTCTGCAATAGTCTAAAGTATAAACTCATAGGATAAAAATTGGTTATATTATATAAAAGTAGTGTACCTTTCTTTTTTTCCGCCGTTTTTTTCATATTATTATATTTCTGCTGCAACTGCTTTATGCTGCGATATTTTGTGGCATCAGAATTAAATTTTTCAGCGAGCAATCTCTAAGCGGCTTCTTTTTGTTGGTTGCTGGCATGGTCAGTTCTCTTGCTGGTTATTATTGGGTAATCCCTTAGCAGCAACATGACTTTATTCATTTCTTCTTTACAGAAATTAGAGCTGCGATCCCTTGAATCAAAAACATATGTTACATGCCTATCTGTGTAGCAATTATTGTAAATATAACACTAGATTAACTCTTTTATGATGTCAGAGCATAACTTAACTTAAATAAACGGAAATATCGTATCACTTACTTGTTTGATTGTTGGCTGTTTCCTGACATGTTTCAAGATGAAAATTCACGAATAATATAATTACACAAAGAGTAATTATGGAGTAATAAAAGAAGTCGGTTGACGCAATATTTTTACGCAGACTAGATATCTTTCTAGGCTTAATATTATTCTCGTCTCGTGTTATTTTATTTCATTTGATTTCATCTAGATTTGATGTTTATTATGCTGTCAATGTCAAGTGAGTGTCAATAATGACGTTTTGTTTTGGTTTAGTTCACTAGCGTTCATTCACTAAGGCCAGTGTTGTCACATAGAAAACTATATGACAGTTCATTTGTAGGAAATGACTTCTCCTTACACTGGCAATATTATAACCAGTGGTTAAGTTTAACTATTGTCAAAATGGACATTGAAAAACGTAATAGCCCTTTAACCAGTTGACTATGGTTAATCTAACAAATGGTTATACTGTGTTTGACTACGGATCAAAAAACCGGCCCTTATGCGTCACGTTCGCTCACCACCGCGGAGAAGAATTACTCGCAAATACATCGCGAAGCGCTTGCGATTATATTTTGTATACGGAAATTTCACAAATATATATATATGGAAGGCAGTTTATTCTACGCACTGATCACAAACCCTTAGTATCAATGTTAGGCCCGCAAACGGGGATACCAACAATGACGGCTAGTAGGATGCAACGATGGGCAGTGATATTATCGGCTTACAATTATAACATAGAATATATTCGCACCAATGAAAATTACGCTGACGGCTTGTCACGTCTGCCAGAGAATAATAGCGTTAAAAATGTTAAGGAGGAATCTATCCCTGAGCAAACATACCTGCACTTTGCACAAGACGGGTTGCTGCTTGATTATAACGAAATAAAAAAACAAACAGAGAGGGATCCATTGGTAGGGAGAATTTTATACTACTTACGAGATGGTTGCCCTGATAAATGTGAAATCGCGAACTTACAACCGTATTTCAATAGGAAAGCGGAACTGTACGAGGAGTTAGGTTGTGTCATGTGGGGTCACCGGGTGGTGATACCGGAAAGATGCCGGGATAAGATTTTAAAAATCGTCCATGAGCCACACATGGGCATCGTGAAGTCAAAGGCGTTGGCGCGCAGCTACGTATGGTGGGCCGGCGTCGACGAGGCGGTGGAGCGCGAGTGCCGCGCCTGCGCCGTGTGCGCCTCGCACGCGGACAACCCTCCGCGCGCCGCCCCCCGCCCCTGGCCCTGGCCCGCCAGGCCGTGGTCCCGGCTGCATCTGGACTTTATGGGGCCTATATGCGGGAAAACTTATTTAGTAGTAGTAGACGCAACATCCAAGTGGCTGGAGGTATTTCAAGTTCCCAGCACGGCAGCAAGTCATACGATAGTCAGGTTGCGCGAGCTGTGGAGTAGGCGGGGAGTCCCTAGGCAGATAGTCACAGATAATGGACCACCGTACACTAGTAGTGAATTTGCACAATTCAGACAAAGTGACGGTATCCAGCATATATTCACAGCTCCCTATCATCCATCATCCAATGGAGCCGCCGAAAATGCGGTTAAGACTTTAAAAAGAGTTATTAAAAAAGCATATTTAGATAATAAAAGTGTAGAACAGGCTTTAAACACATTTTTGTTATATTATAGGAATACTGAACACTGCACTACTGGAATAAGCCCATCAGTCGCACTTATAGGGAGACGTTTGCGAACCAAGTTAGACGTACTTAAACCCGATATAGAAGTTAGAGTACAAAAAGCGCAGCAAAGGCAGGTTGAAAGTGCGGGAGGGACGGAAAGGAGGGAAGTAGGAGACGACATTTGGTATCGACAATATCTAAAGGGGGAGAAATGGTTGCCCGGTACTATAGTTAACTCGTCAGGGCCGAGCAACTACAAGGTACTAGACAGCAACGGTAAAGAGGTGCATAGACACATCGATCAGCTTAGGCGTAGGGCGAGGAGTTCTCTGGTAGTCCCCACAAAGTTGTCACGTTCGCTGGAAACTTTGGCTCCTAGGGTAGCACCAGCATCGCCACTGGAAGGCCGGTCGGGGCGGCCGGGGGCTTTGGTGACGTCGTCGTCGCCTGCGCGGGAGCCTGCGTCGTCACCGCCTCAGAAAAACGATCAGACCGACCAAGATAAGGTAGCAGATGAGTTCTCGACACCACCGTCCATGCCTGTACCGCCCCAGTCTCGCCCCATTAGGAAATGTAGGTTTAATAAAGATGTTAATTATAAGATTTATATAAGGATTTAGTTAGTTAAGTAGTAGACAAGTACATTGTTATGTTACGAGACGTAGTGCCTGCTTCACAATCTATCTTAAGGCACTATCTTTTGGTTAATTAATATGGTACATAATTGTTAAAGACTTACTCGTCAAGTATGTTACTGTGTGAAACAGGCCCTTGGTCTATAAATAATCTGTTGAATCTTTGAAAGCTTGCAAATTATATAATTAAGAATTTAGTATGACAGGTTATGTTGTCATTAGTTGTTATTAGGTTATTAGTCAGCTTGTTGTTAATTTGTGTTGGAGGGATGTAATGTAGTTATATCTATGAATATGTGTAAGGTAGGTAGTACAGGCGCCGGCCGCTGCCGGCAGTCCGCAATATACGCTCTAACCGATTACACGTGTTTTATTGTGTCTTTCCGCCGGTAACCTATATTATAAGTGTAATCCTCATCCCTTCACAAATGATAAAATCCTTTTCCCGAGCCAAGTAGACTCTAGTCGTTGAGCTAATAGCTGATTGTAACTCGTAATTGGTTTGGGTTCATCAGAATATTAACATGAAATACCAACATTAGGTTTAGCACGCGACGATGGGAAGAGACCTGGGCCTCAAGTCTGCTATTACGATAGTGTCAGAATGGTCTATCATTGATTTCATAATTGTTGATTTTGACAAGTTTGGTAATCTACTAATATATGGCGTCATTATGACTTTCCAATGGTTAACCACTGACACGCCATTGAAAGAAATTGATATAGCATGGTAATCTCGTACAAGATGACAACTAAATTACTATAACTTAGGCGGTAATCTGCTAAAATTTTGACAGTTCCTTTGATCAGTGACCTTCCATTAGAACGTCTTTGTGCAGTCATTGCTTTTAATTCAACCGACCAATGATGGACCATTATGAATTTAGCAGATTACGAACTTTTAGCAAAATGACAATGGGATCGTGTTGGAATGACGAAATTATAAAAATAGCAGACTTGGCCCCCAGATGGGATGGCCATAATGCCTTGGAAATTGGGTAGGCCTTTGAAGTGGACTTTGTGTCGACACCCTTGCGCCATCTCATCTTCCTAGCACGACTTGTTGTGCTGGGGCGGCCGCAGCAGGTGCCGAAAATATCATACGGCGCAAATAGCCTTCTTGGAAGCTATATACTTGAGCCGTTTGGGGTGGAGACCCTAGGGCCATGGGGTCAGGGTGCCCATCTTGTTTTTTTATTTATTTAAATAAAAAAAAAAAACAAGAAAGCGCAGATATAGCCTTCTTGGAAGCTACATACTTGAGCCGTTTGGGATGGAGACCCACCCGAGACTAGTATTTTTCGGGACATCGCGAAGCGGCTGGTTGACTCCTAATGTGACTCGAAGGTTGGTCTATTCTTGGGTCAAAGAATTAGTAGTATGGCAATGCTACTGCCAGTCTGTTGGACACGTGCCCCGTTGACTGTAATGTAGACGAGTTTATGGATGGCCTTTGAGCACCCCCGTCCCTTTTTTTTGAATTATACATAAATATTATTATTTTATTTTTAAGATTTGTTTGTATTCAGTTCATGATGTTTTCAGTATGTAGTTCGGACAAAATGTTAATAAAACACATTTATAAAAATATCAATTCAAAAATTTATTTAAATCTCGGTATTTAAAGCTTTGACTCGAATCGGTAGAATTATCAATTTTATGAAAAAGATTGCTGCTCCTTTAGTCCCTACCAAGAAGCTGATAGACAAAAGTGGAGACTACTCTAAATACCTAAGTGAAACCAACTGTGGGCCGACACTCTCTGAATGCATACAAAAGAACGAGACAGTGATATGTGTTTTCTTTATCTTATGTATGCATTCAGAAGAGAGCGTCTGCTCACAGTTGGTTTCACTTAAATCAAATCAAATCAAATCATTTCTTTATTTGCCAACATGGGTAAGGGGTACAGATGTTAAATAATACATGTTTTGATAATGTTCTCCATGCTCTGCCCTCACATGGGCATGCAAAATGTTACACATAAATTACAATCATAATGTATCATGCTGAACATTTTTAAATTGGAAATTTATTTGAACCATTTTATTATTTATTTATTATCTATGTCAAGGAGTATCTAATAATCTAATAGTTCAATAATTAAATAAATGTCAATGTAAATAGTCAAACGTCATTCAATGTCATTAAAATGAATAAATGTTATTAAATATTAATTGTACTAATAATTACTAATTGTATTGTGTGTTGTTGTAGTTTCAAAATGTGATCAACATTATTAGGTGTTCAGAGTGTTGCCTCCACTTTTACCTATAATAGCTTCTTGGTCCCTACACAGGTGTCCGTCACTAATGTCAAATGTCTTGTCAAACTCAAAGAAATAATACTCGTTTATACGCAGTAATAATAATAAAAAAGATGGTGATGGATTCGGTTTTATAAATATTTACACTCACGTATCAATTAAACTTAAATATAATCAAAACATGGGTTCATATTCCTCGTCATTAAAATTCACTTGATCGAAAACAACTCGCTACTAGTTTATTATTCCCGTACTATGCGTAGATTATTATGCTTACTGGATGATTATGGAATCAATGAAACGACAAAATCCGGAAAATGCATCATGAAAGCGGAAACTAATAACATTTTGTTTTTTTTTTTTATATTCTAACCTAGGCTTTAATCAGAATAATATAAACACGATAAAATAAATATTTATTTTTAAATCTTAAGTGTAAAAACTATAACCCTGCACATTTTCCCGGACTCGGGGGCAGGCGTCTATAGCCCCACTGGTCAAGTCCCTTGTCCTCTTTCGAATTCCAGCATAGGCCCAATGTTTTGGATGTTTGATCCGTCTTGAAACGTCTGTGTAAACAGCATCCACTTGCAAACGTCTATCCATGTTTTCGAAAAGATAATTAGTGAATATTAATAAGTTTGAAACAGTAGATCGGCGTTTAACAAAACCATGTTGTTCCGGAATTAATACGTTGTGCAAGATTGGGTAGATTTCGTTATGTACGAGTCTTTCAAATAGCTTTGACAAGGTCGACAGAATTGAAATGGGTCGATATTGCTCAATATCATGTTTCGAGCCTCCCTTGTGTATGGGCGTTATATTGGCCTGCTTCCATATTTTAGGAAACACCCCTTCACATAGACATTTATTGTAAACTAGCTGACCCGACAGACGTTGTCCTGTCCTTATCTACCTACTTACCTGCGTATTTACCTACCCTACACCTACCCTACACCTACTCTACGCCTACCCTACGCCTACCCTACGCCTACCCTACGCCTACCCTACGCCTACCTTACACCTACCCTACACCTACCCTACGCCTACCCTACGCCTACCCTACGCCTACCCTACGCCTACCCTACGCATACCCTACGCCTACCCTACGCCTACCCTACCCCTACCCTACGCCTACCCTACACCTACCCTACACCTACCCTACACCTACCCTACACCTACCCTACAAAAGTTTTTTTTTTTTTTTTTTTTTTCTCTCCGTAAGAACCTTCTTCGTACTTCAAGGAATATTGTAAAAAAAGAATTATCCAATTTGGTCAAGCGGTTTGCAAGTTATGCGCTTACCAACACATTTAGCGATTCATTTTTATATATAAGAAGAAGATTATATGAAGCGGTCTATAGATGCTATTAGCAGTAGCTTTAAAAAACAGGTCTGGGTATCCATCAGGGCCAGCCCCTTTGGACGGGTCGAGGTTTTTTAACTCGCGAAGTAATTTAGATTCCTCGATACAAAGGTTGTCGATTAAGATGTTAGCGTCACAGTCAGTTGGCGGGGTCCACGTGGACATCCCGGGCGATGCGGGTTCGAATGCTGATAGTAAGTAGTCGAAGAACATATTGCAAACCAAGTCTGGAGCACTTGACTTATGGTTTTGGTATTGCATCGTAGATGGGATGCCTGATTTATCTTTGCGATTAGATAATATGTAAGTCCAAAAGTTTTTAATATTGGAGGTAAGATTATCCTCAACGGATTTCATGTAGGTAGAATAGGAATTGTTACAGGCTTCTTTAAAGGTTGTTCGGTATTCGGAGAACATATTGTAGTCCTTAATATTTTTAAATTTCTTCCACTTTATCCAAAGGCGCTGTTTCTTTTTGAAAGTCTTTATCAAGTGAGGAGAAAACCAAACAGGAAAGCCAGGCGCTCGAGACTTCACCAGAGGAACGTTCGGGAAAACAATGTCGCTCAACACATCATAAAATATTTTCACCGCTTCCTCGGAAGAAAGATGATCCAACAGGACCGACCATTCGACTTCATTGATTTGTTCATTGATAACATCATAATTGGCCTTACGGAAATCGTATCTTTTCATGGGTTTTCTTTTTATGGTTTGCATTAATATACCTATGGGGGCTTTCGCAACAAACGGAGGGTGGTGTGCGTCTATAGGCAGTAAGGGGTCTATTGGAGGGCTCAAAGTGCTAATTGTGTTCGAAATGAACAAGTCGAGAATTTTACCGTTTCCATTGGTTATGCTATTATATTGGTAGGCATCCAGAGATGACATTAGCTGTAGTAGTTCTGAACACATCGGGGAAGGCCCTGTACAAGTCATGCCACTGGTCTGTTGCTGACCGGTCCGGGCAACCTGCCACGCAATATATCGCAATATATCGGAAGATTATAATCTCCAACAATGAATGCGCTCATCACGTCAAGTTCATTTAACAAGTCCTGCAGTGTGTCGAAGTGAGAGCTATAAATATCAGCGGTCGCCCAAGGTGGTATGTACACTGCGCTAATGATATGCATTTTTGAACTATTAGTTTTACTTGGAAATCCAACCATGAGATGCTCAATGCAGGTGGTGGAGTCATTATGCGAGCGATTAGAAACATTAAGCAAACACGACCGAAGTTCCCGCAACACTGCGATGAGAACCCCGCCGCCATCCCGTTTTTTTGTTGTGTTACGATCTCGGTCGCATCTGTAAACAACATATCGAGGATCCATGAGCTCAACACTAGCAATATCGGGCACAAGCCATGTTTCAGTTAGAATTATGATATCATATGAAAACGATAAAACGTTTACAAACAAGGTGTGCAGTTTGGTTCTTACACCTCTACAGTTTTGGTAATATATTGATAATTAATCGCTGGTAGCCATAATCACAGTACCATACCATAAATTCATATAAAACAAAACATGTTGTGCACGCAAGCAACGACCAAATTATACCAAGAAAACACATTAACATAAGCCCACATGAGATAGGATCAAGAACGGCCAGCATCGCAATTAGATAAAAATAAAAATCGGCTAAGTCGTACTCACAAAAGACTGTCAGTATTCTCAATTCACATAGATATTGTGTTGAAATAAGATGCAACATATAAATAACCATGGAGTCCCAACAAAAGACAGTAAATAAAATTAAGTATAAATAATTGGAAAATAGAGAAAATATTAAAACAATTACATTTTCTAGAAGTACAAAAAATAAAATTGGTGAAAATACTAAGAGAATTATAATTAACAATACATGCAACATAGAAAAAAATATGTTACTAAACTTAGGCGAAAAACATCGAAAATAAACAGTGGCTGCGCAGTGGATACTTGTAAAGAAGTAACAACTATTCTGCTGGTTTTGTTTTAGCTTTAATTTTATTGAGGTCACTTTCTCCACGTACCGCGAATGCATTTTCACCCTCACGCTCGCGCACCAGTATGGTACCATTTCTGATCCAAACAAATTTGTGGTTATGATTGTTTGCGACTTCACGGGTTTTACGAAACAACTGTTTCTTCCGTAAGGTTAAGTGCTCATTAACGTAGATAGATGTGGATGCGGATGTGGTCAGTCTTCAATGAATTAGCTTTTCGAAACGCGCTAAGCATGTTGTCCCTCTGTAGGCGTGTAGCGAATTTAAGAATAATGTTTTTTGGTCTTGTGCTTTGTTGATGTGCATGGGGCATCCTGTGCACCGAAACAATGTCATTTAGTAAGATCGGAGACTTAAGTGCACTGCCTACAGCCTGGATAATTACAGATAAGTTTTCATTGCGCCTCTCGGGCACATTGCAGATTTCCACATTACACTGCCGAGCCTGCTGTTCCAGTACGTCGATCTTAGCTTCCAAGTTACTGATTACCAGCTCTGACACAGCTGGTGCATGTGTACTGCTCAGTTCGTCAACACGCTTCTGTAGGATCTCGTGTTCCACCGACTGGCTCTGGGCACCAGTTTGAAGTATTATGACGTCATCACGGAGATCAGATACTCGCTGTTTTAATAGGATTTGCTCTGTTCGCAGTGTTTGCATTTCTTTTTGAATATCTGTTAGGGTTGACTTAATATCGTCGCGCAACTGACACATATCTGTATTCATGTCAGTACGCCATTGATTTAGGGTTGTTTGCAGATTAGCTGTGAACGATTCGAAGTCTGCATTAGTATTAGGCTTCAACGACTTTTCTGTGATCATAGTTTTGTTGCTCAAGTTGGTGGATGAGCTAAGAGAACTGTGGTCCAAGTTATCACACGACATATCCATAGAGAGGTCATCAGCTGGGAGCTGAGTGTAGCTGCGCACAGGTGTATTTACGTTTGACCTAGCACGTCTAGTAACGTTACAACAAGCCGGGCATTTCCAGGAAGCCTTGTATTCGTCGTTCAGGGCCGTGAACTGCTGCGACGTCACATTTAAGCATTCGTAGTGGTATTTACCACCACATACAGAGCACTGGAGGATACTATTGACCGCAGATGACGTATCAATACAACACTGCATAATGAGTGATCAAAAGTGTTATGGTCAAAGTATAGAAATATTAGAAACACAGGTACTGCGGGCGCCCTCTATAACTTTCTTGTTGCACTGCGATCGAGTCTTGGAGTGTTGGCTACTACTAGCGCCCCCTATGCTTTCTATATGCAATCGGTTTAGATTATATCAAAATTTATGATCGATGGTTTCTATAGTTTTCTAAGCAATTCCGCTATTCGATAACAGATGGCTCGTTTTAAAAGACTCAAACACTATTAAAATTGTTTTTTTTTTTTTCAAGTTGGGGGTAAATTTTTGTAAAAATGCCCACTTAGAAGTTTTGATAAAGCGATTGAGTTTTTAATATAGCTAAAGGCACAGCCAGCAACATCAACTATACGGTCAACCACTTAGCAAGACGGGAAACACCAATAAAATCGTTGTTTTGGTCCAGTATAATAATACCTTTAGTCCACGGGATAGGATTGTTACATCTAGTTTAGTTCCCACTATTCGCCGCTTCACAACACAGTTCACAATTTAGATCGTCGCCACTAGTTATTTAAATTATAAAACGTCTTTGCACTTGTAGACTTTGAATTGAGCACAACAGTTAATAGATAAAATCACTGAATCTATTTTTAATAATTAATCGAATACGGACCGTTGTAAGAGGAAAGCTTATACTTGCGCCCTCTAGTGGCGAATGATATGATCCCGGGACACTCCAAGCATATAAGATGCCAGCGCTAAATCCCTCCTTGTTTCCAACTTGTTGTATCCCACCATGCCTAAAACGAACAAGGCTGGTTACATCAAGGGGTACAAGGGCCCCTAAGAGCCTAAGGTATGTTGTTATGTACCTCGTAAATTTATTTTGTATGCGCTCCAACATGAGACTATTTTTAGTCTCACGTGGAGCCCATATTGCAGCATTGCATTCCAGCTGACTCCTTATGAGAGCATCATATAATGCCGCAAAGGCTTTGATGTTTTTGAACGTCGTTGCTCTGCGAAGTACAAATTCTAATCGCTTATAAGCCGTTTTACAGATATTGATGATGTGCTCCCGGAATCTCAATTGAGCGTCCATTTGAACGCCAAGATCTCGCACCACCTCTTCTTTTTTCATAGGCGCGTCATCGACTTTGTAGCTGAAGTGGATTGGTACTCTAGCACGACTGTATGTTACAATTGAACATTTTGCAACATTGAATTGCAGTTTATTAGCTCCACTCCACTCAACTACTCAGTCAATGTCTTGCTGCAGGCGGCACAAACACAAACACACACTAAAACACAAAACCCACAACACACATATACTAAACAATAGAATAACACACACACTACACCCATCTTCTCTGCATTCATCACAAGGTGTTAGTTAAGTTTTTGTTTCTTTTTGTATTACTTTTTATTTTTATTTTTTTCTTTTTGCAATGTCCTCCTAACATACCAGTGTATTTTATAATTAATTATTGTAAGTGAAAAACTTGTATACCTACCTTTCAACATTCTTTGGGTGCGGACCTGGTGATCTGTAATACAGGGCTTAACCTACCATAGACACCAGCTCTTCACAAAATGATTTTGGACGGGACAGTTTTTGTTTTTAGTGACAATTAGCGTCATCATGTTTAATCTTAAGGAAAATGAATTTTGTGAGGAGAAATAAACGATTATTATTATTATTATTATCATTTATTTACATATTTCATTATATTTTTAAATATTAGTTAAAAAAATAAATAAAAACATTTAAAAATATAAAAAATAGTAGCACACCGGTATCGGGAATAGGGTCCAAGCTACCGGTGGTCAGGGCTCCTGAGCCCATACCCATTTGCTGTGCCCGATCAGGGTCCATAATGATCCTAACCAAACACCTACCACCTAAGCATATTTGTACTTATGGAAAAGCAATAAAGATATTGAGTATTGAGTATTGAGCCTCCTTAGGTGTTGGTCGAGGCTCTTGGAAATGAGTCCATTGGCTGTAACGACTATCGGCACAATGACTGCTGTATTCACATCCCACATGTCGACAACCTCGCGAGCCAAGTCAAGATACTTAATTTGTTTATCTTTCTCGGTTTTCACGAGGTTTTCGTCATGCGGAACCGCTATATCAACAACAGGGCACGGCCGGGCAGGTCACGACAGGGCCGGATTAAAGAGGTCTAATGGCTCTCGCAAGTTTGTATGAAAGTCCTTTAATTTTTTTGCGCTACGAACTTGAAATTCGGCAGAGAGGTAGTTAATAAGTAGTAGACGTCCGCTAAAAACGTATTTTACGACAGCGTCGCAATAAGGTAGTCTAATGGTTCTCGCAACTTTGTTTGAAAGTCCTTGATTTTTTGTGCTACAAACTTGCAATTTGGAGGTAATTTATAGATAACAGACGTCCGCTAAGAACAGACTTGGGACAGGGCCGGATTAAGGAGGTCTAATGGCTCTTGCAAGTTAGTATGAAAGTCCTTCATTGTTGTTCTATAGACTGGAAATTTGCCAGGGCGGTAGTTAATAGTTAGTAGGCGTCCGCTAAGAATGAATTTTGTGACAGGGCTGGATTATACAGGCATTATCTAATGGCTCTCTTAAGTTTGTATGAAAGTTTTGATTCATTTTTGAACTACCGAGTTGAAATTTAGCAAGTCTCGAGTTTCTGAGTAGGCAGACATTTGCTAAGAAAGAATTTTAAGACAGCCTGTAACTACTCTCGCAAGTTTATAAATATAAATCATTGGTTTTTTGTACTTATAAATTGGTAGAGAGATAGAATATAGTTAAGTCATGTCACGTAGAAACAAATTTTACGACAGGGCCAGTTCAAGGGAATATAACCTATCTCTGTGTTCAACAAACATTTATTGATGACTTATAATAGTTATAATACAACAGATAGAAAATATAATTAAATAAAATTCAAAAAAGTTGACGTCACGGTTGGCGCAGTGGCTGAGCGATCGACTGCTGCGCAGCGTGTTGCGGGTTCGATTCCCGCCCAGGGTAAACATTTGTGTGATGAGCATGTGTGTTTGCCTCGTGTCTGGGTGTTGTTTATCTATATATGTATGTATTTACAAAAAAAAAATGTATTTGTGTATGTATATCAGCGGTCTGACACCCATAGTACAGGGTCTCCCTAGTTTGGGGTCAGATGGCCGTGTGTGAAAATGTCCCCACATATTATGCGCAATAAGATCGACTGCCCCAGTTTATTAAAGCTGTTTAGATTCCATGCACCTTCTAGATATCCCAGGAACAAGATAACACCCCTATGCCCCCCACTTCGTAAGTCTGTGCTTGGCGCGAATTCCCCGATACCTAGATTGTGCAAAATCATTAATGGCCGCAGTGACATAGTAGATATACACCGCGATAGTATAAATAATTTCCTACGAGCTTTTTTAAATAACCCAATAGAAACTTAAATTAATTTAATTCGTGCTTTTAATGTATCCAGTTTATTTTTAATTTCATTTGAATTTCTTATCTATTTATAATAATTTTAATTGTATTCTTAATTCAATCAGTCATTTTCATGCCATTTTTTTTTTATCTCCATTATATACCTATACAGTATTGAATGATTTAAATTGATAATTTTCTTTATTATTATTTTTGGTTGTTTATTTCTTTTTGTATGTATAATAACATCTTATTTTTAAAAAAGGTACGGCAAATATGTTACTTTATGCCGTTTTTTATTGTGCATGTGGTGTTAACCTTTAATTAATTGTTGCACTTGTAAATGTTACCATAGTCATTAAGTTAGAAATGTTTATGTGTAAACAATTGTTGGTTAACCTAAAAAATAAATAAATAAATAAATAAATAAATTATTATTATTATTATTATAAAAAATGAATCGAGGTCTTAATATTTTTTAGTTATTAGATTCATAAAGTTATAGCTCAAATATTTCTTTGTATTTTCCCCTGGGTACTACTGTGACGCTTTTTTGTGGTTAAAAGTGTCTTATAGTACATAGAACCTGGTATTCACATATCACCAATTACCAAATTCCAGACAGTATTTTATACTTCTTTGTTTATCCCACTTTGACCATCGTTTTCTGTAAAACTATAGATTTAATTTTAGAAAGCTCATATTTAAAATCTATACTATCCATCTCCTCTACAAACATACAACAGTTTCGAGTAGACTTAAGAGTCGGTAAAGTTTTCTCCGCAGCACACAGGCCATCCGGGACCGACCACGTACGGTCAGATGAAAGTTGTGGGAACATCACCCACCGCCACTGAATTTTTTTCAATCCAGGAACACTTGACATTCAGAAGTAATCTACAGTGGCCTAAATGGAAATCGCTCAATAGAGTGTGCTCCCAAGAAGGCCGCCGCAGACACAACCTAACAAAATGGGGGATTATAGATCCCACTGATACCCAGTGTGAGTGCGGTGCTCCTGACCAGACAATGGCATACTTAACAGTTCACAAACTGACCCATCACTTGCACCTTAGAGGACGTTAAAAACGCCACAAATGCTGCGATTAATGCAGCTCCTACTGGGCCCAAACAGTCTAACCACGCATATGAGTCTAACACAAAAAAAAAAATACAACCATCGATTCGAAACGCTCTTCGTTTCGAATCGATGGTTGTGTTTTTTTTAAAGAGATTATTTTATATTGAAAGAGATGGCATTTGTGATTATTATACAGTTATCATAATCACAAATGCCATCTCTTTAAATATATAATGAATTAAAATAAACTGCAGCCTGAAAATAAAATAAAAACTATAAATGTGGTGTATAGGTAGGCTGTATGTTTTACGAAAATAACAACGTCTATTTTTTACAAATTGGTGCCACAAAATAGGCATTATCTATTGGCTGAATGAAATATAAAAATAGTTTGCGTTCAACATCATTAAACTTCATATCTTCATAACCACGCGACGAAGTCGCGGGCAACAGCTAGTGCTTTTATAATTCTCTAATTGTTTTTCTTACAATTATATTTATTATACTTCTTGTTTTTCATAGAATTAGTGGAAATTCAATAATTATTAATACCTTGTTTCCTTGTAGCTTGTGTTATAAAATATTTATCGTGTTCTTTACAAAAAGCTGAAATTCAATATTATTATTATGACTTCTAATGTCAGTTGTCAACATTGACAATAATTGTCAGTTATTTTTCTAAATTAGTCTTTTGGCTTATTTAGCTTAAATTATACTCATTAATATTTAGTTGTATTTTTTAAAATTGTTTCTGTTATTAAATAACTACACTATAGTTATAAAAATCCTTTACGAAGATCCTTTCCTGATTTAATGAAGGTCTGAAATAATTGGCAGGCTACATTTAAGCCTGGCTGATTTGCTACAATTTAAGCCTGGCTGGTTTTGGCTGATTTTCATATACTCCTCTGTATAACGATACAGAAATTTCAGAAGAAAAATCATATTTAGAAATATGAAAATTTGAAAGGAGCGGACTAGATGAAGGCGCAATGACAGATGATGAGTGAGTCAAGATTTTGGATTCTAACTAGCAACACGATAGCATATCTTCAAAGTCTACCAGTCCACAACCGGGAGTCGGTAATAATCTGCAACCAAGCCGTTGAGATGACGCGTGCCTGCAGCTCCCAGGGCGGACCAAGTTTGCTGCTTCGCCGTCAGTCAAAATGTACAGAGTGTCAGGACTGGTGACGCGACAGCAAGCATGAGATAGACACCCATAGGCTTTAGTATCTGCCCCTGAGACTTGTTTATTATTATTTATTGTTTACTTCAGATTACAAAGATCTATCATGTTAGTCGAGCTTCTTATAAACTATATTAGTACAATTCATTCCATTAAATAAAAGTTTATAGTCATGACAAAGCTCACAAATGACAGAAACGAATCGCTGCGAAACCGATTCCACGTAGTCTTGTCTGCCCTACACCCCTAGAGTGTAATTTAAATCCGCGTCGGCGCGGACGGGCGCGGCGGCCCGCGAGCTGAAGAGCAGGTGGTTACGCCCGCCGCCGAGGCTGAGACTGGCCGGCAAAGCCGATCAGTAAGCCGAAGCTGCGGTTGTAATCGTGAATACCATCTGCGACGATACGACCGCGTGGGAACGCCGGAACCCCGCACCGCCGGAGCCGTGACAGAAACCATGCCTGCATGCTCGCTTGCATGATGCATGCTTGCTTGCGTGCTTGTTTGCACGCTGCATGCTTGCTTGCACGCTGCATGCTGCATGCTTGCTTGCACGCACGCTCAGTAGGTTTGGCTAGAACTGAGACCCCCACTCTCGGTAATAAATTTCATAGGTATGAAACGGAATTATAAGAAAAAATGTATGAGAAACGAAATTCTATAAAACTTTTAGCTATAAAACAACGTACAACCCTTTGACTGTAATTTGATTAGGTATATACATACTTATCAAGTTTTGATTGACACTAGACTAGAGGAGCTCGTGGCTAAGTAAAAACCGTACAGATCGATCGGACTAAGGTTAAGCTACGCTTGCCGCGGTCGGTCTGTGGATGGGTGACCATCCATTTCATACAAAGTTTCCTCCGTGCCTCGGAAAGCACGTAAAGCCGTTGGTCCGGGTGTCATTCGTAGACCTTTGGCAGTCGTTATGGGTAGTCAGAAGCCAGAAAGTCTGACAACCAGTTTTACCCAGAGGTATCGTGTTACCCTGTCAGTAACTGGGTTGTGGAGGTCCGATAGGCAGTCGCTCCATGTAAAACACTGGTATTCAGCTGCATTCAGTTAGACTGGAAGCCGACCCCAACATAATTGGGAAAAGGTTAGGCAGATGATGATGACTCTAGACTATGTATTAGATATCTATTCTAATATATATAAATCTCCTGTCACGATGTTTGTCCGCGATGGACTCCTAAACTACTGAAGCGATTTTAATGAAATTTGTACACCGTGTGCAGTTTGATCCAACTTGAAAGATAGGGTAGGTGTAGGGTAGGTGTAGGGTAGGTGTAGGGTAGGTGTAGGGTAGGTGTAGGGTAGGTGTAGGGTAGGTGTAGGGTAGGTGTAGGGTAGGTGTAGGGTAGGTGTAGGGTAGGTGTAGGGTAGGTGTAGGGTAGGTGTAGGGTAGGTGTAGGGTAGGTGTAGGGTAGGTGTAGGGTAGGTGTAGGGTAGGTGTAGGGTAGGTGTAGGGTAGGTGTAGGGTAGGTGTAGGGTAGGTGTAGGGTAGGTGTAGGGTAGGTGTAGGGTAGGTGTAGGGTAGGTGTAGGGTAGGTGTAGGGTAGGTGTAGGGTAGGTGTAGGGTAGGTGTAGGGTAGGTGTAGGGTAGGTGTAGGGTAGGTGTAGGGTAGATGTAGGGTAGGTGTAGGGTAGGTGTAGGGTAGGTGTAGGGTAGGTGTAGGGTAGGTGTAGGGTAGGTGTAGGGTAGGTGTAGGGTAAGTGTAGGGTAAGTGTAGGGTAGGTGTAGGGTAGGTGTAGGGTAGGTGTAGGTAAATAGGCAGGTAAGTAGGTATATAAGGACAGGACAACGTCTGTCGGGTCAGCTAGTGTTATTATAGATTTCGACTGGTCTGGGCTGAGTCGCGGGGCTTTTGGGACAGGGACCGTGGTCCCGGAATCCCTCTTTAAATTCAATAGAACTTTTTGACCACAAGTAAAATAAACAAAGTCATGTCCTGGGAAAGAAGGGCCAATCAAAGAATTTAAAAGTTATACAAATGAAGCGATTAAATTTTATTTTATTTTTTTATTTTATTTATTAGGTCTACCAACAATTGTTTACACTAATTTACAAACAAAAATAAAACATGCGTTTAATAAACTCTATACAGTGCAACAATTACTTAAAGGTAAACACCACATGGACAAAAAGAAAACAATAATAAGTAATTTCGTAAACTACATATTGTACAAGTAAACTAAGTAAAATATGTACTATGTATCAATAAAAGCATAATTTCTTTAACAAGTTACGTACACAATCTAAAACTTTTACAACAAATCTGTTAAACAGTTCAGAAATTTAAATTTTTGCCTATTAAGAGAATCAAAGTGAAAATCAACTATATCACTACAACTATTCAAGACCCTACAGAACCTAGCAAATGGAGAGTTAGATCCCAACACCGTTCTTCTCATTGGAGGACAAAGTGGAGTAATAGGTTTACGCAGAATCCTCGACGGAGCACGTAAGTTAAGGAGTGCGAGCAACGGCGGCGAGTCGATATTTCCCTTCAAGATTTTGCTAGCAAACATTGCGTCATTAAGACATCTTCGTTCTTCCAAGGTGTGCATGTTGAAGAATTTCAATCTATTTATTTATTTTTTACAAAATATTTATTTTATTTCAAAAATTACAGCCTTCTACATATTCCAAGTACCGTAAAACGGGGCTATTTGGGTTTCGGGGGGGTATTTGGGACAACCCAGGATTTCGTACAAAAATATTGATAACTTTCGTTTGCTGTTTTGTAGGATTTGTTTTATGAACTCTAGCAACACATTTATAGTTAACGTCATAATTGTCAACTGTCAATGTCAGTATATTAAACAGTTTAGTAACAAATTTTGGTGAAAGAGTCAGAGACCGTTTTTTACGTCAAAATATAGGCGGCAAAACTTCTCGCACAGAGCAAAATCCTGAATAGTTTTTGAAAAAAAAAAATTCTTCTTAAAATTCTACCAATCCCTAAAACAAAAACATTATTTTATGTAGTTTTTGTCAGTCTTTGTCCTAAATATCGATAGACTTGTTGAAAGTGGCTGTTTTGTCTCAAAATATGCATTTTATATCGGTTTTTCAGTGCTGTCCATAATAGCCCCAAATATGCGATATTTGGGACAGCCTCATTATTTTTTTATTTTTCTGTTCCTGTTACATGTAGCTACTTCAAAAGTATGTCTGCAGAAGTAAGGAGTTCTCCGACACCCGTACAATTTTTTCACCATAGTATTTTATGTGAAATAAACAAGATATTTGGTAAAGTGACTCAAAATATGTCCCGAATAGCCCCGTTTTACCGGTAGTAGAAACAGGGTTACAATTATGCGAAACATAACATAAAGCTGCGTTCACAATAAAACAACAATTATAGACATTTACGTATTATGACGTTGGTATAAAATTCTCGACCTGCAAAACAAGTCATCAAGGTATTTTTTACCTAACCTTTTCCCAACTATATTCGGGTCGGCTAGCGTCTAGCCGGATGCAGCTAAATACGAGACAGACTTTCGGGCTTCTGTCTACCAAAAACGACTGTCAAAATTCGTCCCTAATTAATCGAGATCCGATGTAGCTTGTCCCTTTGCTGCCATCTCCCAGCGACGCCTTAAGGCGAGGCCCACCACACAGGGGGTGCCCTTGGCGTGTGGTCGTTTTGTTTATTGCCCTAGCTGGAGGCCTTACATTTACTTTTAAGGCACGACAGGAAAGACCGTGGGTTAAGCAGCCAAAAATCTCCTTGAAATTCTCTTGGACTATCTCCCATCTGGGGAAGACCCTTATGGATTGTCATGTCTGTCTGTCTGTCTGTCTGTCTGTCCGTCCGTATGTCACAGCCACTTTTTTCCGAAACTATAAGAACTACACTGTTGAAACTTAGATGTATTCTGTGAACCACATTAAGATTTTCACACAAAAATAGAGAAAATACAATAAATTTTGGGGGTACCCCATACTTCGAACTGAAACTCAAAAGATCTTTTTTCGTCAAACCCGTACGTGTGTGGATCTATTGGACAGGTCTTAAAAAAAATAATATTGAGGCATCTAATATATATTTTTTTACTAAACTGAATAGTTTGCGCGAGAGCCACTTCCAAAGTGGTAAAATGTGTGTCTCCCTCCCCCCCCCCCCCGTAACTTCTAAAATAAGAGAATGATAAAACTAAAAAAAATATATGATGTACATTACCATGTAAACTTCCACCGAAAATTAGTTTGAACGAGATCTAGTAAGTAGTTTTTTTTTAATACGTCATAAATCGGAAACCGCAATTTACCTTTCATTCAATCGACTCAAATATAAAAATCCATCTGTTGTCCCTGGACCCATTTAAGGGGGCTGGAAGAGGGCGTTTCCCGCTCTCCGCCGGGTGAGAGGTAGTGATCTCGCTCTCCCTTTCCGTAACCTCCTTCTGCGACATGACGGTTTCGCAGAAAGAAACTACCGCGACCTAAGCTGACTTGCGAGATGCTATTACGAAGAAAAAAGCAATGGAAAAATAGAATTACACTTTGCTAAGTTCAGACACGATCAACGGGGCAGTCAATCAAGTTTTTTTGGAAATCAAGAATAATATAAATAATTATGCTGCATAATGCAGTTGCGCGAGCGACTGTGTAGAAGAGGGATTATAATGTTTGTCTAGTATGTGACGATTATTACTTAAAGTTAATAATCGTTGAAAGAAGGTCCTGCAGTTCGGTAGTTTTAAGAAAAAGCCGTTGGCTAAAATTTTTTTTATATAATATTAAGGACATTATCATAATAATCCTACCATTTAAGAATGTTCTAGTAATAAAGAATTTTATTTGCTATTAGACGATCATAATCTCTGGAGATCGCACGATTCAGTGATTCATTCTTCTCCACATGTTAATGGAGATTAATTAACGAATAATGGAGAAGTTGATAGTGTTACTGTGTACATTGCATGTTTGCTATGGTGTTATTTACAAACTCAATGGTGAGTAATATTATAATTGAAGATTTTTTTTTGTGTTTGCATGTCAGTACCTAATATTCAACAGACATAACTTTTCTACCAATACAATGACATTATAATAACATTGAAAGCTGTTGTTGAAAGATTGAAAAATTTCAAAAAATTGAAAAGAACCACCTCTTGAGTGTCAATCAACAAATATAAAATAGAAATAATATTGGTTCTTAAGACATTTACTGTTTTTTTTTAAACTTAGAAGTTTAAACTTTTTTCCGTTTTAAGCCTGTTTCTCAACAGAGCTGAAGCAACCCGCATTTTAAGGTGGTTATTTATTTCAACCTCAGAATATATCCAATATTTACACACTAATTATGGTTAGACTTTTTATTTTCATAAGTAAAGGTTAATGATGACATTTCACTTAACTGAGAACAGAATAAATTCTAAATAATTGATCAAACATTCGTTATACAGACTTTGCTTTTTCTCACGGTAAAGTGAGATAGGGTGGGAGGGGGAGTATCTAAGGGTATTTACACACTTATTAGATACAAAAAACATTATTATTATAATATCTAATAAAAAATACCTCAACAAAGCGCCATCAAATTAGTATACTTTCTCAGATTATGAAACAAAAGGCAGATAGACCGCGCGGAACATTGAGAGTGAAGCCAAAAAAGCAAATACAAATTCAAAAGCGAATACCTACAACGCGCTTCGTGTTGTAGGCACTGATACGAGTCAGTAAATCACGAAACGCCGTATCGCTAAAAAAACCGGACAAGTGCGAGTCGGACTCCCCCACCGAGGGTTCCGTACAAATTTGTAGGTATAGAATACATATCCATACTTCCATTCTAATATTATAAATGAGAAAGTAACTCTGTCTGTTACGCTTCAACGATGAAACGGCTGAATCGATTTTGATGAAACTTGTTACAAAAATAGCTTGAACCCTGGGAAAGCACATAGGGTACTTTTTAATCCGGGACTTCGTCTGCATCCACGATAACCGACGTTCACACCGACCAAATTGCGAACAAAAGCTCATTATAAATAAAGAATATATTTTTAATAATTTAATTACAAATGTATAGTTTTCAGACTTTTCCCTATATTTACTATTACTTATTATTATTACTACTTATTATTACTTATTTTTATTTACTTTTACTTTTATGTATTTATTTTTGGATAAGTCGATATTACTTGCCAAATTTCATAGTTCTAGGTCAACGGATTCCCTTGACAGTGTCGAAATGTACGTTTTTTTGCGATATAAACAGCCGTACCTTTTTTCACGTTAACTTAGAAGTTTGATTTTTCACAGCTTCAAGGGGCCGTGGACCTTGTATGGTTTTAATATCAACTTGATCCCTTTATCTCGGGAGCGCATAAAGGTATCGAGTTGAAATTAAACCCACTAGCGACCCGACCTGGCTTCGCATGGACCTATAGCCTTCCTCGATAAATGGACTATATCAAAGTATGTAATGAATGTGTCAACTTACTTCGCTGGTCTTCGTTCTCGCTGATGTCCGTAGTCTCCGTCTGAATCTTCTTAGGTCCACGGTCCCTTGAAGCTGTGAAAAAGGTAGTGGACAACAAAGTGATCCTATTATACTCCACTTTTAAGGGCCCATTAATTATGTTAATTATAATCCATGGTGCTTAGCAACTGGGTTTCTCCCAGTTGTAAACGTCCCTTTGTGCCTATTGGCCTAGTTCTGTTCTGTCTCCTGCTTGATTTGGAGGGAAGTGGAAAATATGTTTTTCTTACTCCTCCGCTGTTCTTTTCTGATTAATTTCGTTGCGGGATCCAAGACAGTTGAATCGTTTCTCTGGGACTCGTCGAGCTTCATTGCTCTGGCGCTTTTCTGGTGGTCGCCACTGTTGATTCTGGCTTACAGGAGTTACAGTGGTTAGGGAATAGTGTGGCGGGCTTGTCCCAAAAAAAAAAAAAAGTGATCCTATAAGGGTTCCGTTTTTTTCCTTTTGAGATACGGACGGAACCCTTAAAACAACAAATCAAAAAATTAAAAAAAAAAAAATCTCCGCTGATGACCGACTATCACGCGGACGAAGTCGCGGGCATCAGCTAGTACTTAATAAAACACATAAGGTCGCTTTTTGTTTGAACTTTTAAGTATGTTCATGAAATGCGCCACCACTCAACTCACAGCTAATTTAGCTGGACTCTGTGTACCTTTTACAGTTCAAAAGATAGACAAAGAGACCCGGTCTCTTAGTGCATTTCGTTATAAATTTGAAATTAATTTGGCACATTCATTGACCATGGCCTAGTTGATTACATATTATTATAGAAATTTAACTTCTGACTGGCTAAAGATTAAGATTAAGATAATTACCTACACTGCTACCAAAATAACAGACACTTCATTTGAGTTCAAATACTCATTTTCATTTACTTAACAACTTCACATGCAATCTTGGTAGTATACTTACCTACTTGGATTTTAAACCTTGAAAGCATCGAGTGAGTACCTATTTGAGAGAGAGAAACACTTGTGTTGAGCCCGGTATCGGGCGCTTGTATTATTATTGCTCTCGTTCTTGCTAGCAGATGGCAGCCCTCGGCACATCGAGCGATATTAACGCACACACACGCACGTATTTGTATAGTCTTTTATTTTGTTAATAGTGTAGGTAATTAAATCGTTCCGTTTGTATGGAGTGTCGTAAGTGTGACAGCAGTGCTAAATAACTTTAGCACTTGACACATATGTGTTTAATTTCAGAAATCGGAGGCAATTGTTCTGTTTGTTGTTTTGCATTTGCCACCACAAAATGGTCACAATCCTATTAAGGCGCTAACAAGCGACTTTTGCAGATTTTAAACTGACAATCACGTCAAAATGTGTAGTGTAAATGATTTGAAAAAAATATATGTTAAACTAGAACATTCTCTTTTTCAAATACAAATTAAAATGATTTATTTTGTGAACACAGGTGATTACAGGTGTTTTCAATAATAGTTGTCAATAAGTCAGGCCGGAGAAGGAAACTCCGATATAAAACCTCAGCTGCGGACTTCTCCGACATATTCAGAGGCGAGGCCGACTGCTGTACTGCGTGCATGGACTGGTACACGCAGAAGAGATGGTGGCGGAGGAACCTAGAAAGGTCAACAGCGGCACTCACAAACTTCCACGAAGAATACAGTCTTGGCGTCAGGTGGCAACCGGCCGTAAAACCACCATGCCAAACAAAACCATCTCCTCGTTACAAATACATGAAAGAAAGTCAATATAGAATTATGCTAACTACTAGGGCGTACCCCAGAAGCGACGTCAAGGCTGATGATGCGATTAAACATGCTAGGGCGTCCCCCCGAAGCGACGAACGAAATGACAAAAGCAAAAACAAGCGGACAACACAGAGTAAGCTAAGATTAGCGGCGTGGAATCTGAGAACCTTGACAGGCCGAACCCAGGAACTAAGTATGGTTTTGAAGAATAGAGAGGTAAATGCATGCTGCCTTCAAGAGACCAAGTGGAGCGGCTCGAAGTCACGGGACATAGGTCTGGGATACCAACTTATCTATCACGGAACTACTAACAAACAGAATGGCGTAGCGATTGCTCTGGATTCACATTTGAAAAACCGCATTATTAACGTAGAAAGAAAAAGTGACCGATTAATGCCTGTCAATATAGCGTTGGACTACCAACCCCCCCTAAATATAATATGTGCATACGCCCCCCAAACTGGCTGCTCACAGCAAGAAAATAATTCCTTCTGGGAGGACTTTGATGATGTAATACAGCTGATACCAACCGAAGAAACAAAATATATTGGTGGTGACCTCAATGGGCATGTAGGTAGTGATAAAATGGCGGACACGTATGTACACGGGGGTTTTGGATATGGGTCGAAAAATAAGGAGCGGGAGGAAATTTAAAATTTTGGTGTAACACACAATCTGGTCCTAGTTAACACATATTTTAAAAAGAAAGACGAACATTTAATAACTTATAAAAGTGGGGGACACACCGTAGTGTGTCCCCCACTTTTATAAGTTATTATGTAATCTATTTGCGTACAAATAGATTACATAATGGCGGATAGAAAACTGATCAAGAACTTTAAGGACTGCAAGGTCATTCCAGGTGAAGCTCTTACAAGTCAACATCGAATTCTAATTGCCAGTTTCGTGCTACCCAAACTAATCAAAGTTGAAGTAGATAGAACCCCACGTATTAAATGGCGAACACTTTACAGTGAAAGGACGTTCGTAGCGGGTATTAAGAAATATAAAATAGATTACCCCAGAAATCTCTGTGCACAAGATATGTGGAATAATTTTGAAACTGTAAGCACAAAACAGGCACAAAAATTGCTAGGTGTTTCGAAAGGGGGCATCAGTACGAATAAAGACCCAACCTGGTGGAACGATGTCGTGAAAGAGACTATTAAGGTCAAAAGAGACAGTTTTAAACTATGGCAAATAACCCGTTTGGAAACAGATCGCCAAGAATACAAACGCCATAAGATGGTAGCAAAACGGGCCGTTGCACAATCGTTCGCAGAATCTAGGACAGAGATGTACAGAAGATTGAGTGAAGCTAAAAATGATTCGGAGATATTTAAAATTGCTAAACTAAGAAATAGATCGACACTAGATATTAAAAGAAATAGATTTATGCAAAGCAAAGAAGGACAACTACTGACCTCATACAGTAAAATAAATGAGAGATGGCGCCAATATTATGACGAGCTTCTGAACGAAGAGTTTCCAAGACAAGATTTTCTACCGCATAAGCCAACCGCTGGACCAATCCAGAGCATAAACTGTGAGGAAGTTCAAAAAGCTGTAACAGCAATGAAGAACCATAAAGCGACTGGCCCTGACGAGATTCCAGCGGATTTGTGGAAGATGTCAGGTCCTGTGGGAATACATTGGCTGACTAAGCTCTTTAACAGTATACTCTCAACCGGTAGAATACCATATTCTTGGAGAAACAGTTATTTGGGGCCGTTTTTAAAAAATAAAGGCGATGTCAGCCTGTTTTCGAATTATCGTGGGATTAAACTTACATCACACACGCTCAAAATCTTTGAAAGAGTAATAATAAATAATAATAAATATCTTGGGACAACTCACACACGGTCATCTGGTCCCAAGCTAAGCAGAGCTTGTGTTATGGTAACCAGACAACTGATATACATACTTATATAATTTATAAATACATACATATTATAGATAAACACCCAGACACAGAACAAACAATCATGCTCATCACACAAAGTTTGTCCTGGGTGGGAATCGAACCCACGACCTCCGGCTTAGCAGTCAGGGTCAGTGACCACTAGACCAACAGGCCCGTCGAGAGTAATTAACAAACGTATCCGTCAACTAACAACTCTGACGGAAAACCAATTTGGCTTTACACCAGGAAAGTCAACAATGGATGCCATACAGACATTGATTTAGAGAAGGCGTTTGATAGGGTCCCTAGATTATTGGTTTGGCAGGCTTTAAGGGCGCAAGGGCTTCCCGAATACTATTAAGCATAGTAAAGGATATGTATTATGGCGTCAAAACCAGAGTTAGAAGCATGGCAGGACTAAGCGAAGCGTTTGAAGTCAGAGTAGGTGTGCACCAAGGGTCTGTTCTCAGTCCACTTATATTCAACTTAGTGATGAATCACTTGACCAAAGATATACAATCTTCCCTTCCTTGGTGTCTCTTATACGCAGATGACATCGTTCTGATAAACCAATCAGCACAAGAGCTTCAAGAAAACCTGAACTGTTGGAAATTAGCGTTAGAAAACAACGGCCTACGCATCAGTAGAGACAAGACAGAACACCTGGAATACAAGTTTAGTGGAACTACAAATGCGCAAAACATATATATTGACGGCGTAATAATTCCAAAAACAAAGGAATTCAAATACCGTGGATCCAAATTAACTGCAGATGCCAATATTGATGCTGACGTCATGCATAGGATACAGACAGCCTGGATGAGATGGAGAGCCCTCACTGGTGTTTTGTGTGATGCAAGAATGCCTGTGAAAACTAAAGGACAGGTCTACAAAACAGCAGTTAGGCCTGCAATGCTGTATGGAGCCGAATGCTGGGCGACGAATGCTAAACACCAACAGAAACTACACACCAATGAAATGAAAATGCTTAGATGAGCCGGCGGAGTAACTAGACTTGATAAAGTACGAAACGAGTACATCAGAGGAAGTTTTAAAGTCGCCCCTATTACAGACAAGCTCCGAGAAAGTCGTCTGAGATGGTACGGACACATAAAAAGAAAAGATCCCGATCATACCGTGAATCGAGCATTAGCACTTCATGAGGTAAAACGTGGCAGAGGCCGACCACCCGCCACATGACTCTCAACTGTGACCCGTGACTTGAAGACCCTTCATATTGAAAATCAGACAACCCAGGATAGAGCATCCTGGCGCCAAGTAACGAGGAGAGCCGACCCCAAATGATGGGAAGAGGCAAAGAAAAAGAAGAAGAGTAGCTTAAAGAGTTTGTTTTTAAATTCATTAATATTCTTACTGTTTTTAATATGACAAGGTAGTTTATTATGTAGCTTTGGTGCCATTGCATAGATGCTTTTGTAAGCGAAAGTAGTTCTGGTGAATAGTGTTTGTAAGTTATCTGAGCGACGTTGACTTTCCACATGCCTAAACAAGTGAATATTGGTTTTTACGAATATCAAAACCTCATAGATATACAGCGACGGTACTGTCAAAATCTTTAAGTTCCTGAAGAGTGGTTTACAAGTATCCGTTGTTTTTAATTTGCAGATGGCTCGGACGAATTTTTTTTGTGCCAATAATACGGCGGATAAATTAATAGCATTGCCCCAGAATATTAGTACATACCTTAATGTGGAGGCTACATATCCGTGGTATGCTGTAAGGAGGGCAGTTTTATTTGCAATTTTACCTAGCATGTATAGGGCGTAAGAAAATCGGTAAAGTCTTAAACAAACACTATCAATTTGGGTTTTCCATGACATATCATTATCGATGTGCAATCCTAAAAACTTTGTCGTATACGTTTCCAGTACTGCGTCTCCTTTGTATTGGATTTGGTACTGTGTTTGTTTGCATTGTCGGAGTTTGAAGTCCATTATTTTAGTTTTAGTTAAATTAATTTTAAGGTTATTGCCATTTAACCATTCTATAATTGAAACTAGGTTTAATTTTATGTCTTCTTGAATTTCTTTAAAATTACCCTCGTCGAAAACAATTGTGCAATCACCTGCAAATAAGCACATCTGATGAGTGGTTACTTTAGGGAAATCGTTTATAATAATAATAATAATAATGGACCCTGTCCCCGATACCGGTGGGCTACTATTTTTTATATTATTAAATGTTTTTTTTTTTTTTACTAATATTTAAAAATGTAATATAATATGTATAAAAAATGAATAAATGTGAATAATAATAATAACTGCTGGCAACTCTAGACGTCACACTTAAATTTTTTACAATTTTTAAATTATACAAATTACATGAAAATCATTGGAAAAATATCACCCAAGTACTTGTTTTGGCCACTTATTCAATCTTCTTTTAATAAAAATCAAAGACATAGCGGCAATAGATCAAAAAACAATCCTGAAAAATATAATATCATCATGACATCTGTCATAGAAACATTCACACAACAAAACACGAAACGAACAATAGAATCGAAAATCAGCCAAATGTAAATATAATGTGACGAAGAAAATGTTAAAGCGAGCAGCAGCACGCAGAGCACGCCCACCACCTCCGGACCCGTTGCTCAGCTCCGCCTCGCCGCCGCCGGAACCCAGTCCCACCGTGAGTGCTGTGATACCGGCCTCGGCAGTTGCGTCGAGCTCGAGCGACGAGTATTTCTCTCCGCCTACGACGCCACCACCAGCTCGTTGACGGGGAGGACGCCGGCCGCCGGATGGTTTAGGACCGCGAGGCCCACCGGCCTCTGATAGGGTCCCAGCTCCCGGCGGAAGTGTGCAGCGCATGAGATGGACACAAGCCATCAATGAAAATGTCATGCGCGCATACTATGGGGCTACAGAGATTATCGGATCAGGTGCGGGTCATCCAGCGCAATCGTATGTTGGATGACATTGTACTTGATCGCCTCTGAATTGAAATGCAGAGAAACCATGTTATTGCTCCCCTGCCGCAGATTGTGAAAGTGGCACAACCACAGCCGACCGCAACACGTAGCCATGTTACTGATGGGAGTGATGACATGGTTACACAAGTAAGTACCCAGTGCAATGATGAATTGAGGAGCGCTTTGGAGGGTGCGATTCGAGAATATCGATTCATTCCGTCTGAGCTTAGACCACGTTTACCTCGTTTGCCCATGCATAAAAAAAATAGGGTGCTGGTGTGTGCTCTGGATTCGCAATTATCAAATTATTTTGATGATTGCGAAGACCTCACTGATGCGCATTCGATTTTGTACTGCGCAGCTGTTGCGGCATGTCGTGTGACTCACGTAAAATTTCCTAGTGATGATAGAGCTACACGACCAAAACCTGCCGTACCGGCGTGGCAGTGCAGAATTGAGTGGCGTATTAGTGAGGCCAGAGTGCTCATCGGCAAACTTATTTGCTTTAGGGAGGGCAATACTCGCCCTAGAGTGATGCGCTTTGTGAGGCGGGCATTCTCTGGGACTGATATCAGTCCTCGAGACTATATGCCCTGGGTCACAGAGCGCATCGATTTCCTGAAGCAGAAGGTGTATGCATGGGCAAACCGTATTCGAAGGTATAAGCGGCGGGTGGAACGATACACTCAGAATCGCACATTCCAGAGCGATGAAAGGTGGGTTTATAGGACCGATTCAAAGTGTGACTGATACGCACCTGCCGGATGATGACGCCATGTGTTTGTTCTGGCGCAACATCTGGTCGGTGCCTGTCAGTCACACTGAGGGTGATTGGACTCTGGAAGTCGAACGAGCGTGCGACCCGATACCAGAAATGGGGGCAATCATTATCAGCCCCCATGATGTAGCTCGTGCAGTCCGTCCATTGCCTAATTGGAAGTCTCCAGGGCCGGACGGGCTGCACAACTTCTGGATAAAATGGTTTAGAAGGTCGCACGTTTGTTTAGCGTCTCTGTTCCAGTCAGCCTTGGAATCAGGATCGTTGCCCCAGTTCTTGACGACAGGAATAACCCACCTGCTCCATAAATCAGGTAGTACTGCGGAGCCTAAAAATTATAGACCGATCACATGTTTGCCGACGGTCTATAAAGTTTTTACATCTATTTTGAGAGCGAAAATTAACCAACACATAGACAGTAACGGTATCATGTCTCCCTCTCAAAATGGATGTAGGAATGGGTTCCGCGGTACTAAGGAGCTGCTCCTGATTGACATGGCCATCAGTCAACAGGTTCGCCGATCCCGAAAGAATCTGTCGACATGTTGGATAGATTACAAGAAGGCCTATGACTCTGTGCCGCATACATGGCTCATGAGGGTGCTAGAGTTGTATAAGATAGATACCACTCTGCGCACCTTCCTGATGTCGTGTATGGGGCAGTGGAGGACGGTCCTTCGCTATCCAGGATGTCGACATATCCAGAGGAATAGTGAACCGATAAGGATTGAGCGGGGTATATTTCAGGGTGACAGTTTGAGTCCACTTTGGTTCTGCTTAGCCTTGAATCCTCTAAGCACACTGCTGGAGAATTCAAGTCTAGGCTATAGATTGAAGAGAGGAGGTCAGGTAATATCTCACCTCCTTTACATGGATGACCACAAAACTCTTTGCCACCAACAGTTCACAGCTGATGGAGCTACTGAAAGTAACAGAAACTTTCAGTAGCGCCATCAGGATGGAATTTGGCGTGGACAAATGTGCGGTCATGCATGTCAAGCGAGGGGAGATTGTGGAATCTGAGGGAGTTCAGCTTTCGGATTCCATAAACCTTAGATCCCTCTCTTCAATTGAGACCTACAAATATTTGGGTATGGCGGAAGCGTTGGGCATCAATGCTGCTGACATGAAGCAATCGTTGAAGGAGCGCTTCTTTGGCCGCTTGAAGAAAGTATTAAATAGTCTTTTGTCAGGCGGAAATAAGGTGCGCGCCTTCAACGGGTGGGTCATGCCGGTCTTGATGTACTCTTTCGGCATACTCAAATGGACACAAACGGAACTCGATGCCCTGGATAGGAGAGTCCGTACATTGTTGACAGCGTATCTGATGCATCACCCACGGTCATCGGTAATGAGACTGTATATCCCGCGGAAGTGCGGAGGTCGTGGCTTCTTAAATGCTAAGACTCTGCACAATCGTGAGATATACAGTCTCAGGGAATATTTCCTAGGAGCCGACGTGGGGATGCACCGAGATGTAGTTGCAGTGGACAAAGGCCTCACCCCGCTCTCTTTGGCTAAAGAGAACTGGTGCAAGCCTGTAGTGCTTGAGACTAATGATCGCGAGGAGGTTTGGAAGAGTATGGAGCTTCACGGACGCTTTTTCCGGGCCCTACACGGGCCCGATGTGGATTTCTTAGCGTCCGTATCCTGGCTACGATTCGGTGATCTATTTGGAGAAACCGAAGGTTTTGTGTGTGCAATTATGGACGAAGTTATTTTGACGAATAATTACCGGAGATTTATTATGAAGGATGGCACGGTTGACATTTGTCGGGCATGTCACCGGCCGGGTGAATCAATCCGTCATATTATCTCTGGATGTTCTCGTCTTGCTAACGAAGAGTACTTGCACAGGCACAACCTTGTGGCCAGGATTATCCATCAGCAACTTGCTCTGAATTACAACCTCGTGGAATCAGAAGTTCCATACTACAGGTATGTGCCCGATCCAGTTCTTGAAAATGGCAATGTCACATTGTACTGGGATCGATCCATCATCACTGACAGGACTATTGTAGCCAATAAGCCTGATATAGTGGTGGTGGATCGATTGGAGAGGCGCGCAATGATTATTGACATAGCTGTTCCTTATGACGAGAACCTCATGAAGGCCGAGAAAGACAAGCAGATAAAGTATCTTGACTTGGCCCATGAGGTTGTCGACATGTGGAATGTGGACTCAGCGATCATTGTGCCGATAATTGTTACAGCCAATGGCTTAATTGCCAAGAGCCTTTTTTTTTTTTTTTTGGTACGGGGTGGAAAATCCTCATGGATGTCCTCCGCCCTGGGGCGGGCGGAGGGGTCTGTCAGACTCTTACTGACTAAAAACCACCCCGGTGTTCCATCTCACACCTACGTCGGGGGTCGCGGGAACTGGAGATACTTCCGCAACCCCCGGCTGGTGCCGGCCCGCTGCAGCGGGCCACTTCTCGGGTCAGGGGGGGGAGTGAGGTGTTAGACTCCCCCCCGGACGTCTTAGAGGGGCGCGCGTGGAACACTACGTGCCGCCACCTCGGGTCCTGGTGTATGTGGGGGGCGACAGACGTCCCCGAGTCTGCCGCCCCTGGACCCATTTAGGGGGGCCGGAAGAGGGCGTTGTCCGCCCTTCGCCGACGCCCGGTGCGCCTGCTGCGGGCAGGGTGGGAGGTTGAGATCTCCCTCTCCCTTTCCGCAGCCTCCTTCTGCGACATGACACTTTCGCAGAAGGAAACCACCGCGTCCCAGGACTCTGCGCTGTCGACCATCGACTCGACCACGGCCGACAGCGACAGGTCACTGCCTACTTCTGAGACGAGGGCACGGCGCGGCCCCTCCCAAGCGGCACATTCCGCCAGCGTATGCCGCGCCGTGTCCTCCCGGCAGTCGACGCAGTGGTGACACCGGGCGTCCGGCTCCCTGTTTATGCGACACAGGTACTTCCCGAAGCAACCATGCCCCGAGAGCACCTGCGTCACCCGAAACGACAGGGAGCCGTGCTTTCTCCCGAGCCAGCGCTCGAGCACTGGCCGGACCGCCTCGATGATGGCGAGGCCGGCGGTAGGGCGCGAAAGCCTGTCCCGCCATTCCGCCACCAGGACCTCGCGAAGCTGGGACCGACGCAGCTCCATGTGTCGCTGCATCGGTCGCTCGCCCCGCGCCCGCGCTTCCTCGCGCCACCGGTACAGTGACGCGAGTACCTTCGCCTCCAGGTCCCAGGGCGGGGATCCGGCCAGTGCACAAGCCGCCTCGTAGGAGATCGTGCGATATCCCCTGATGACTCTGACGGCCATCGCTCGTTGCGGCTTTCGCAGCACGGCGATGCTTCCGGCCGTCAGGTCTGCCGCCCAGATCGGGGCCCCATAAAGGGCCATCGATCGCACGATCCCCACGTAGAGCCGCCTGCAGACGGCGCTCGGGCCCCCCAGATTGGGAAGCAGCGTTGACAACGCCCCAGCCGCGCCCAACAACTTGGGCGCCAGCCGCTGGAAATGAGGGCCAAAATCCCATCGGCTGTCGAGCACCAATCCAAGGTACTTCATGGTAGACTCGACAGCTATTCTGGCCCCCCCGACCACGATGTGTGATCCCGGCGGCGGCGCCCGCCGAGGACCGTGATAATTGCCAAGAGCCTCGACCAACATCTAAGGTGGCTCTCGTTAGACGGCTGGATCAAGGGCTTGATTCAGAAGGCAGTACTTCTGGACATGGCCCGCATTGTCAGGAGGTTTCTCTCTCTGGAGCCCTGACCGCCGGTAACTTGGACCCTGTGCCCGATACCGGTGAGGTACTATTTTTTTATATTTTTAAATGTTTTTGTTTTTATATGAATACCTATTTAAAAATGTAATTTAATATGTATATAAAATAAATGAATGTGAATAATAATAATAATATGTGGGGACATTTTCACACACGGCCATCTGACCCCAAACTAGGGAGACCCCTATTATGGGTGTCAGACAGCTGATATACATACACAAATACATTTTTTTTTGTAAATACATACATATATAGATAAACAACACCCAGACACAAGGCAAACACAAGTGCTCATCACACAGATAACTAGTAATCTTATTCATTTAGTAGATATGTGAATATTTTTGACTAAGTTCATATTAAATAGTTTAATTAACTCGTGAAGTTATGTCTGACGCGGACATAACATTGATAATCACAAAAAATCTATCAGGTATATTTAAAGGAAACTTTCACTATCTTACAGACAATTTTACTATCTATCTTTTAGTATACGCCTTTTTTTGGACGCAGCGCATACGATTTTCTGGTCGCTCAAGGTCGCCGGCGTAAATCGTCGCCTTAATAGTGAGAGAAATGCGTGGAAAAACATACATTTTGTATATTTGTTTGGAAGGTATAATAGATAATAATATTAATGACTGGACATTGCTTTTACTTTTCTTCTCGTCTCTGATGATCTTGCATGCATTAGTAAACGCATGTTATATAAAATAAATTATCTTTATCTTAATCTTTATCTTTACTCAGTTACAAGTTAAGTTTCTATAATTTATTGTAATCAACTATGTCATGGTCAACTGATGTATAGTAAACTGATTAGGAAGGCGAAGAGAGCATCGTGGAGGAAGCTCTGTGGGGAGCTAAAAAGCCTTTCACAAACAGCCAGAGTTCAAAAGTTGCTCTCCAAAACCAAGACTAATCAGATTGGACTCCTTAAAAAGGATGATGGCTCCTTTACGAACAATGAAAAGGAGACCTTAATGTTGCTGGCCGCGACTCAATTTCCCGGGTCTCTGAGCATAGACTTGCCCCAACAACAGCCAGCGTTCAATAGACCTCGGAACGAGGACTGGCGCAGGGCTGCCAAAATCATAAGACCCAATCAGGTTAAGTGGGCCGTTGACTCTTTCAAACCTAACAAAGCCAGCGGGGAGGATAGGATAACACCAGCCTTGTTACAACAAGGGGTAAATATCCTTCTTCCCCATCTGGTCAAAATCTACAGAGCAAGTTATGCCTGGGGACATGTACCAGAACGATGGACTATAGCCAAAATCCTTTTTATATCTAAAGCTGGCAAGAAGGATTACAGCCGGCCAAAGTCCTTCAGACCAAATAGCCTCTCTTCATTCCTCCTCAAGACGATGGAGAAGGTGCTTGATAGGTATATTAGAGATGTAGCTCTGGTAAGTAAACCAATCCACGACAGTCAACATGCGTACCGTAAGGGCAAATCTACGGAGACTGCCCTCACGAGCCTGATAGACAAGGTGGGAAAAGCTACAGCAGACAAGGAAATAGGGCTATGTGTTTTCCTAGACATTGAAGGGGTTTTTGATAACTCACCGACTCCTTTGCTAGTCAATGGGCTGATAGGCAAAAGTGTCGACCCGACTACGGTAAGGTGGGTAGAATCCATGCTCACCAGCAGAGGAGTAAAAATGTCCCTTCATCAGACTTCAATCCAGGTACTCACAGCAAAGGGTTGCCCACAGGGTGGTGTCCTGTCGCCACTTCTGTGGACCCTTGCAGTGGACGAACTTTTGCACAAATTGGCAGAATCTCGCACTGATGCGCAAGGCTATGCGGATGACTTGGTAATCATTGTGAGAGGCTTCTGCCAATCTACTATCTCCAGTAGAATGCAAAAAGGCCTTAGCATTGTCAGTGATTGGTGTAACAGAAGTGGCCTCTCTGTTAATCTTGACAAAACATCTATTGTACCCTTCACGAAAAAACGGCGTTTGGACAAACTGGCAATGCCAAAGCTGATTTGGAAGGAGATCGCTTTCTCCACGGAGGTTAAATATTTGGGCGTAACAATCGACCAAAAGCAAACGTGGAACCCTCACATAGACAATGTGCTAAAGCCAAGATGGCAATTGGTATTAGTGGACGAATGATGGGCTACCCATCATTGTAAGTCAGTGTAAACCTGGGACAGTACGCCTCCATTTTCCAAGCAGAGGTGTACGCCATCCTAGAATGTGCGGAAATAAATCTGCAAAGGCAATACGTCAACTTAACCATACACATTAATTCAGATAGCCAAGCTGCTCTACTAGCGCTGGACTCGAATTTAGTCTCATCGAAACTGGTAGAGGAATGCATGGCTAAACTTAACTCTCTAGGCAATAAGAATAGAGTAGTATTAAGATGGGTGACTGGGCATGCAGGCATTATTGGCATTGAACGTGCCGATGAGCTTGCAAGGGCGGGGCGCATATCACGCAACAGGGTCCGGAGCCCTTCTGTGGTATACCGAAAAGCCTAGCTCAGAGCACCCTGACTAAAGCATGCCTCGAAGCTTCCAGAAAGTTATGGAAGGAGTCTCCGGGCATGTTACACTCGAAAGCACTCATCAAAGCCTATGACAGAAGGTTTAGTAACCAAGTCCTAGCACTCAGTAGGAACAACTTGCGCATTGTAGCTAGAGCCACTACAGGGCATTGCTGCTTAAACAAGCACATGTTCCACCTGGGGTTAAGTGCTACGCAAACCTGCAGACGCTGTAATGAGGCTGATGAAACGCCACTTCACCTTCTGGGGGAATGCGGAGCACTATTGCACAAGCGCAACAATCATCTGGGCAAATACCTATTAAGCCCGGATGAACTAATGGAGATCGCCCCAAAGCAGATCCTGCAGTTCAAAACAGCTGCAGGGTTTGGCGGCGATATCAGTACCGTGTGAGCACTCACTAGCGCAGTACGCATTACGCTCTAAATAATAATTATTCGTCAACCGTTTCGGATTCTATAGTGTAATAACATTCTACCTAGTATATCTAATTATTTTATTCGTGATGAAGACGTGTTCAGTTTGTAATGACCAATTCAACGACGGGGTTCAGTGTGCCAGTTGCAAGAAATTCCTCGACTTTTCTTGTGCAAGTATTTCAGAAGGGGGTTGGAGAAAATTGGGTGCTGACCGAAGAGCACAATGGAAATGTCCTGCATGTAGATTGTCGTCCCCGGCTTTACTTTCCCCTCAACCTACAGCTTCACTGGATACAGTGCTGAGTGAAATTCGAGAGTTGAAGCAACAGCTTCATGACTTACCAACCTTAATCAACGACATAAAGTTAATTAAAGATGAGTTGAACGGGCTCAAGAAAAACTATGACTTGTCTAGTGGTAGACTTGATGAATTCGACACTAGGCTAGTTACCCTTGAAACAAAAGCCTCGGAGTTCGAGAAAGTTAAGGATACAGTTTCTATATTGGAAACAGAGCTGGCTTCAACCAAGCTTGAGCTGTCCACACATGATCAGCGATCCCGGCTAAATAATGTGGAGATTAAAGGAGTCCCCCTAAAAAAGGATGAGAATTTATTCTCAATCGTTGACGCCATCAGCCGCAAAATCAGCTACAGCTGTCCTAAATCTCAGATTAACTATATTTCACGGGTGCCTATGCATAACTCCAAGGAAAAATTAGTGATAGTGAGCTTCCTTAATAGGTACATAAAGGAAGACTTTATTGCGGCGGCGCGTGCCGACAAGGACCTGTCCACCTCCGATATTGGTTTTCAAGGAGCATCTCAACGTATTTACGTCAACGACCATCTTAGCGTAGAATCCAAAAAACTTTTGAATAAAACAAAATCCGCCGCTAACGAGAAACGCTATGAATATGTATGGGTAAAACATGGCAAAATTCATGTGCGTAAAGATGTTAATTGTAAGCCCTTTATCATACGAAAAGAAACGGATTTAAACAAAATTGTTTAAACCAGTACTATTATAATATGCACACAAAATTATTTACTTGCTTTTTTCTAATATTATGTTTTAGTTTAAAAACCTATCAAAGTTTGCAATTTCAATTGTTCTTTGTTTGTTATTGTAAAAGGATTAGCACCTCGGCATCGCTAATGAGCTTCTATTGTATTCATTATCGCGCTGTTTGTTTTGAAGATCTAACATTTATTTGCATATCTATCTCACTTGTACATACGCGCGTGATGTCTATGTGCTTGCTTGCTCGCTCACATGTTTCTTTCTTAGCATCGTATGATCCAAATATTCTTATTATCTTGACTTGCTTTTACCCACATTTTAATAATTTAGTTCTGTTATGCGCTATTTATAATTATTTCGAAATGAATTGGCTAAGTTTAGTATCTTATATTAATGTTTATACAATTATTGTTACATGTATTAGAAATGCCTGATAATAGTGAACAGCGTCTAACTGTTTATTACCAAAACGTACGGGGACTGCGAACAAAAACAGACTCGTTTTATCGTCAGGTCTCATTGAATTCTTATGATGTTATTATATTAACGGAGACGTGGCTAATGGATGGTATGTTAAACTCGGAGTTGTTTGATGAGCGATATATGGTGTGGCGTCGTGATCGGGATTTTTCTATCACTGGACAAACGCGAGGTGGTGGTGTACTTATTGCGACGCGCAGGGAGTTATCTGTTACTCCGCAACCGCTCCTTCATTCATCAGCGGAGGATCTCTGGATTAACATACGACTTAAAAAACTGGGCTCACGAGATTACGTAAACCTATATGTTTGCGTTGTTTATTTGTGTAAACAAAACAAAGGCTTTTCGTTTTCATATCAACTTAATAATTTCCTCACAAAATTGAACCATATAGCTTTGAATAGTACCTCTGATGTGTTTTTAGTTGTTGGTGATTTCAACATAAGTGGAATCTCGTGGGTCCCATCTAATAATCATTCGCTAGTCCCAGTGAACCCGTCCACTAGTGACGAATGTATGCTTGCAGACGAGTTATGCACGCTGGACTTTGGACAATACAACGGAGTGGTCAATAGGTATGGGAAAACGTTGGATTTAGTCCTCTCAAATAAGTTGGCTATTGTTAGCGAGTGTACTGACCCATTAGTGGCCATTGATCCCTACCATCCCGCTTTGTTAATTAATATTGACTTCTTTGAAATTCCTTCCCTTGAACATGCACCGCGGCTGCGATATATCTATAGCAGAGGCGATTTTGAGTCTATAAACAACGAGATTTTAGCTGTTAATTGGGAGCGCGAGTTCTCATGTCGGTCTCTGGATGACTCAGTTGCATACTTTATAGACACAATAAAACAACTTCAAAATAGGTTTATACCGCAAAAGCTTATCCGTAATAAATCATACCCAATATGGTATAGTACGTCGCTCATCAGAACCATTAAGGAAAAACATAAATATTTAAAAAAATTCAAGACCTACGGCAATAAAGCTGATGAGTCAGCTTTTAAATGCTTGCGTGAAAGAATTAAGACTATGGAAGCCTCTTGTTATAAATGTTACCTCAATCAAACGGAAAAATCTATTACAAACAACCCTAAACATTTTTGGACCTTTGTTAAAAATCGCTACAACTCTAATGCTATTCCTAACGCATTAAATTACAATGGTCAACTACTGCTTACTGGTGATTCTATTTGTGAGGCCTTTTCTTCTTATTTTTTGTCTACTTTCCTAAATTCTACTTCAACTGATACACCTAATTCAGCCTCTGTTCTCCCTTCTAGCACGACTTTACCCTCGTCTGACATTTGCCACATAGAAGTAAAGATTGATGTGGTGACTGATTTACTTCGTAATTTGGATCCATCAAAAGGTGCTGGCCCTGATAATATATCCTCTAAATTTCTTATAGAATGTGCATCTTCCATAGCTCTACCTATCTCAATTCTGTTCTCCAAATCCTTATCACAAGGTATAGTCCCCAGAGTGTGGAAATCTGCGTTTATTACACCCGTACATAAGAAAGAGTCCAAAACTGAAATCACTAATTATAGGCCTATATCTAAGCTGTGCATTATAGCCAAAATATTTGAGAGGATCATTTATAACCAGTTATACCCCGCCCTTGCTAACTCGTTCAACTCTTTCCAGCATGGCTTTTTAAAAGGACGGTCTACCACCTCAAATCTCGTCTTATTTAATGACTTTATTACCAAGGCTATGGATGATGGCGGGCAGGTTGATGTCGTTTACACTGATTATAGCAAAGCATTTGATCGGATTGACCACGACACCCTAATAAATAAATTAAACCACATGGGCATTCGTGGAGACCTCCTGAGATGGTTCTCATCTTATATAGAGAATAGGTCGCAAGCAGTAGTGCTAAATAATTATATGTCTAGCTGGGTATCTGTACCTAGCGGAGTACCACAGGGTTCGCTGCTCGGTCCTTTCTTATTTGTGGTCTATGTAAACGACATCAATCAATGCTTGCAATCATCCAAACTATTATGCTTTGCAGATGACATGAAAATTTTTAAGAAAATCTCATCTCAACATGATGAGTTAACACTTCAGGCTGACTTATATCGGCTTGAAGAGTATTGTCGAGCTAACAAACTAGATCTCAATCCTTCAAAGTGTTCAGTGATCACTTATACCAGGAAGCGTTCAGTCCTAGCCACAAAGTATACTTTAGCGGGCCAAACTTTGCCTAGGTGCAACACTATTCGTGACCTGGGTGTCCACCTAGACGATAAGTTGGTTTTTGACACTCATATTGACGGCATTGTCAAAAAAGCCTCTAAATTGCTCGGGTTTATTATGCGTCTCTCTAAGTGCTTTACAGATGCCAAAACACTCAAAATTTTGTATTGCACTTTTGTCAGAAGCCAACTAGAGTATGCATCCCAGATTTGGAACCCACGTTATCGTAAGTACATTGACCGCATTGAAAACATACAAAAACGTTTCATAAAATATCTTTGTTTCCATCAAAAGATTCCATACCATTCAATCGATTATATTCGACTCTGTAAGAAGTATCATTTATTGCCACTCGAAGATCGACGTGAGATTGCTGACTTTTTATTCCTACTAAAAATCTTCAGCAATAATATTGACAGTCCCGAGCTATTATCAAAATTTTATTTTAACGTTCCAAGCAAGACATTTCGATTTAATCCACCCTTACGTGTATCTCATACATCTACGAATTATAGGCAGAGCAGCTATATTGTGCGTGCAAGCAAGAATTGCAATAAAATATGTAAGCAACATGATTTGGATCTATTTACGACTAGTGTGCCTGCAGCCAGAAGGTGCTTAAGCCTTACATTTTTTAAGTAGATAACTATATATTGCTTTATGTTCTTCTTTCTAATGTTTTTTTTTTTTTGTTTTTCGGTCATTAATTACAAACAAAATAGTTTTGCTGGTTTGCTCACATTCCAAATTCTGTAACGGTTCTAAACGCGAAGACTTGTAATTGGCTTTCTGTCGACTATTGTTTCCTTTTTTGTTGTTAAGTTTTTGTAGCTGTAAGTCTTCCATGCATAGATAAATAAATAAATAAATAAATAAATAAATCTCTAACCAACACAAGCGGCGATCACAATAGACCAACTCTGGTCGCAGTGATATCACAGCCGCAAAAAGCTAATAATAAAAAATAAAAAAGAATGTCATGGTCAATCAATGTGCTAAATTAATTCAGGATATTTTGATGTTTAGATTTCGATGCACATAACGCGGATGCGGAATCTTAAAATGTAAATATTTTTATATTTACATTTTAGGGTTCCACATCCGCGTCAAGAAGCCTAACACTAAGACACCGGCGTCTCTCTTTCTATCTTTTGAACTGTATAAGGTACACACAGTCCAGCTAAATTAGCTGTGAGATGAGTGGTGGCGTATTTCATGAACTGTTGGAGCGCCTGATCCACAGCGGCACCTCATATTTAAATTAGGTAGCCTACAGTATCACTCAATGTAAATTAGGTATCACTCATTGTAATGTATCATTTTTTTTTCTTTCTCATGTCAAATTACTTGCGATTGTTTTACTCTTTGTCGCTTACACGAAAATATAATATTTATCTTGCACTGAGTATTCCATCATTTATCGATCCAGCAAATCCCGTAAATTCCTGCACATGAACATACTTAAAAGTTCAAACAAAAGCGACCTTATGTGTTTTATTAAGTACTAGCTGATGCCCGCGACTTCACCCGCCTGACAGTCGGTCATCAGCGGGGTTTTAATTAATTTATTTATTCCCAAAAAAAAAAAAAAAAAGTTTTTTTTATATTAGTACCGTATATACCTTCATAGGCATTTAGTAAAAATCTGTTATTTTGACATAACAAACAGACATTTCAATTTTATTTATTTGTATGAAGATTAGTTTCAAAGACTGCTATTTCAAAGTGTGCATTCAATAAATAAAATAAAATCAGAGAGCGACATGTATATGTATTGTACGGTTGTACGGAATCCTTCGTGTTCGAGTCGCGGTTGACTAGTTTTTTGAATCAATAATTTTATTGTGATTGCTTTAAGTCGTTTACATTTCCGCATATATTTGTTTTAATAACTACCATAACCCAAGGTCGACGACAAGTGATGACCCAGGCGGGTTGGCCGGGGTTGGGTTACTAATTATTTCTTTCAAACACTCGACTTAGGCTACGAGCGCACTCGACGGCCATTGGACTAATTCACGTAACTACAGAAGTGCTGTTGCAGTGCAGTTGCAGTTAAGTTCCGATCAAAACAACGCTTTTCGTATTCTCCACCGCTGTCAGACACGCTCACGTCAAGTTCGCGTCACGCGAGTGGCATTCTACTGTTGCGCGTCTTTGGTGCGTGCTTCGGAACGCAACGTGATCGGTATTCTACTATTCGTTTGACGTGAATGTGACATGAATTGTGTGATGCCCATAAGGCCCTATCTCACTCAGAATCGGTCAAAGTCAGGCAACAGGCTGTGAACACCGATAACCTGTTCAAGGAGTTGGTAGGCAGTAGGTCAAAATCAGTGTGTGAGTCAGCGGTAACCATAGATTTGACTGGTGATGATACCATGCCATTATGTCCCGTTGTTATGAGTCACAAAAAAACTAAAGAAATATATTAAAGTCAAGAAATTCATTAAACGGTCACAAAAATCAATCAAAAACCAAAATCTTTTAAAATTAAATCTTTCCCTTAGAAAGCAACGTGTCACCCTATCAAAAGACTTAAATATTTGTACTGTTGAACTAGATAAATGTAGGAAAAAATATGACACGGATATTCAACTCCTTTATAATGATTTATTACACAAAGAACACATGCTGAAGGATATTTTTGAAAAGTATGAATTGTCACAACATCAACTAAGTGAACGCTTGTTTGAGGCTGGGAAACTACTGGACCTGGTGAAGGACAATGCTGAGAAGTTCTAGAATTTGACTAATAATCTTTCCTGCAGTAGTGCCAACCAACCACCATCTCCTCAGCCTCAGCTTGACATGGTTTCACCGGTATTGGCTCTTCCAGCAAACACCTGTGTCAATACACAGGAAACTAATAAAACTATTTTATTTTGTGATGAATTAGGTTCAGGCTTTGGGAAAATACTACACAATTACCTTAGTCATAGTTTTACCAATCATAGTTACCATAACATTAGTTTTAAACAAATAATTAAGAGAATTGTAAATACAAACATAGACCATTACTGTACAATGGTTCTACTTTTAGGTAATAGTACTGGTATTACTAAAAAAGACATAGTGGATGGTGTGAACAGCTTATTAAAGTTAAACATAGGAAAGCTCATGCTGTGTGCCTTTCCTTACTCTGATACAATATCAGAAGCAGAAAACAACCACATTTATATATTGAATAGTACTATTCATATGTTGACATGTTGTCATAGTGACAAATTATTATATTTTGACACTAATAACTTTATTAGTGGTTTTAAGTTAACTCAGAGAACTTTATCTCTGTCTGGAGAATGTAGACATGTAATTGCTATGTTAATAGCATATAATATTAACAATGTTATTGCTAATATAACAAATTGTAGGTTAAGTGACAAACTTATGTTGTCTAGTTGCACTAACAACATAGGGATACATTTTTGTGAATCTTCATATAGTACGAAGAAGGGTCCACCTACAATGCCAACATCCTTAGATGCCACAACCAGTCAGATAGGGTATTCTCTTTCTGCTGGAACACAAACAGGGGCTTTGAACTCTTCAAATATAGTTGTGGAGGTCACTCCGGATAACACTTTAAACTAAGTTGTGAGACAACAGAAGTTACATCTTCAAATAATCATTTAATATTAATAGAATAATAAAAAGGTAACTTCTGGCAACCTAACAAATAATGGAAAGCAACATACTTTAAAATTATTTAATCAAAATATTCAAGGTTGCTTTTCCAAATTACTTGAAATAGAAATGTTCTTAGAAATAACCAAATATGATATTATTTGTTTAACAGAACATTGGCTAAAAGATAATCAAGTGATGTCTATTAATTATGAAAATTATTGTGTAATTAGCCATTATAGCCGAAAACATATGATACATGGTGGGTCATTAATACTAATTAAAAATTCTATTAAGTGTAAAGAACGAAAAGACATCGTTGGATTATCAGTTGAACATACTGTTGAATTGTCCTGTGTTGAGCTGGATAAGCATATTATAGTATGTGTATACAGACCCCCCAGTTACCAGAATTTATCTACATTTGATTCTGTAATGGAAGATGTGTTGAAAAAAATTAGTACTAGTAGTAAATCTATCATCATATGTGGTGACTTTAATATTAATTTGTTAGAAAACAACTCCAGTAGTATCAGATTATTGAGTCTTTTTAGGTCATTTAATTTGTCAAAAAATGTTTTTATGGAACCAACCAGAGTAACAGCTTCTTCTGCCACTTGTATTGATAATATATTTTGTAATTGTGATTATTTACATAAAGAAATTATAAATAAGCTGCCATCTGATCATAGTGGACAGACAATAACGTTTTGCGCCTACATTCCTTTACAAAAAATTCAAATAAGGTTTAGGCCAATGACATGTAAAAACTTAGTTAAATTTAATAGTTCATTGGAAAGTAAACTAAGTGTTCAGTGCTTTAATAATATAGATAACCCAAATGAGTTCTACGCTGAGTTATTTTCACTAATAAACACGCAATTTAATGACACATTTCCACTAAAGACTAAAACTATTTGCACAAAGTTTTTATTTAGCGATTGGGCGACTCCAGGTATTCGTAAAAGCAGGGAAAAACTATTTGAACTTTATGGTCTAAAGCAACATGTAATGAATACAAGCTTTCATCAGTATGTTGCGAAATATTCAAAACTTTTTAAAAGTGTCTGCAAAATAGCCAAATCCCTTTATATTAGAAATAAAATAAAATTAGCTGATGACAAAATAAAAACTACTTGGCAAATAATAAATAATGAAACAGGTAGGAAAAAACAGCGTAATACTGAATTTAATTTAGAGACTGCACATGGCCCCATACATTCAGATATAGAAGTAGCTCAGGAATTTGAAACATTTTTTGGAAATATTCCCATTAAATCTACTGAAGCTTTAAATTCCTCTCCCGCGCTCTCTGCTGCCTTACTTAGGAAGAATGTTAAGGCATGCCGTTCGGAGTTTAGGTTTGAACATACAAACCCCGAGGCTGTTATAAGAGCCTTTAAAGATCTTAAAATTAAATCAACAGAAGATCTCTGGGGAATGTCTGTAAAAGTCTGTAGATCTATTATCGAAACGATTGCGCCCTATTTAGCTCTTATATTTAATACCAGTGTAGACCAAGGAGTCTTTCCGGATCTGATGAAACACAGTAAAGTAGTACCGTTGTTCAAATCCGGTAATAGTAAAGACCCCAACAATTATAGGCCTGTGTCGATTCTGCCAGTTCTCAGCAAGATGTTTGAAAAGTTATTGCTCAATCAAATGTTGCGTCACTTTAATACAAATTCCATCTTTCATGAACAACAGTATGGTTTCACCAAAGGGCGTTGTACAACTGACGCCGGTGTCACCCTGATAAAGAACATTTTTAGCGCCTGGAAGGAATCACAAGATGCCATTGGAATCTTTTGCGACCTCTCAAAGGCGTTCGATTGCGTTGACCACGAGACACTTTTGCTGAAACTGGAGCACTACGGGGTTAGTAAAACATCTCTTGAGTTACTAAGGTCATACCTGAGGGATAGACGGGTAAAAGTACAGGTTAACGGCGTGAACTCATTGGGGTCTGAAACGACTATGGGCGTTCCTCAAGGTTCAATATTGGGTCCATTTCTATTCTTAGTTTATATAAATGATTTACCCCAATTGTTTCAAAATCAACCAAAAATGGTGTTGTTTGCCGATGACACATCATTGATTTTTAAAATAGACAGACGGTCACAAAATCTAGACGACGTAAATGACGCTATTCTTCAGGTTCAAAATTGGTTTACGGTAAACAATATGGTACTTAATGAAAAAAAAACCAAATGCATTCGATTCATTTTACCAAATGTTAGGAATAGCAAATGTGACATCATACTTAATGGAGAGAAACTGGAATTTACTAGTCAAACGGTTTTCCTAGGAATCACGCTAGACGAGAAATTACAATGGGGACCTCATATAACATCTATTGCGGGGCGACTGAACTCCGCGGCTTATGCTGTTAGAAAGATAAGACAGTTGACAGATGTAGAAACTGCGCGTTTGGTCTATTTTGGCTACTTTCACAACATTATGTCGTATGGTATTTTACTGTGGGGTCGGGCTGCTGACATTGAATCCGTTTTTATTTTACAAAAAAGAGCTGTCAGAGCCATTTATAATCTACGTCGCCGCGAATCTCTTAGGGAACTATTTAAAAATATTAATATAATGACAGTGCCTTGCCAATTTATTTATGAAAATATTATGTATGTAAGAAAAAACTTACATATGTTTAATAAAGTAAGTGATAGACATGACTTTAATACTAGAAACAAGGACAAAATAGCTCAACCATATTTTAGATTGTCTAAAGTTCATACATCTTTAATGGGGTACTGTGTTAAGTGCTACAACAAAATTCCTAGTGATATATTACAGCTAAGTGAAACAAAATTTAAATCATATATTAAAAGTACACTCTGTAAAAAAGCTTATTATAATTTAGAGGACTATATTCAAGATAAGAATGCTTGGAAACATGCTGGTCTAGCTCCATAGGACGATCAACAGTCTAGACAAAATCGAACCGATTGCTAATTCAAAATACCTAATTTCATACTTAGTATAAATATGTACATATATATATATTTGACTCTTTTTTATACACTGCTCAGGCTCACATACTGATTCATTGTTTGTTTATTTATTTATTTATTTATTTATTCAATTGATCTTACGAGCTAACAGATTTGACATCCAAAACGCTCATACGATTAGGTTACTTACAATTCAATTCAATTATAACTTAATTACACATGCTCGTCACATTATACAATAGAATATTATAAAATAGCAATATAATGTCAGTCTATAAATAATAATAACAATAAATTACAACGATGAATTAATAATATGTAGAAAAAAATAAAATGTCAGTTTAGTGTCAATTTAAAAAATAATAATAAAAACAAAAAAAATCGTACTAAATGATAATTATAATATGTCAGTTTAACAGTAGTCAATTCAGTTCAATTCCATTATTGGATATGCCTATAATATATTATTTAAAATTATACGAAATTGGTTATACAAATGTCCCAATCCATCGGCAAATAAGTCCAGTTCGTGGTGCTGGGCAAGTATGTCCCCGATTGTGCGGAGTGCGCGGTTGGTGGGCGCGTGTCGGCCGCGCTCGGTGCGCGCGACGGGCGGCTCCAGCAGGCGCGGGCGGCGGCGCGGCGCTACCTGACCCGCAGAGTCCATTTGAATGTTCCCGGGGACCAAGATACGGACTCGCTCTAATATTTGGGGACTATCGACTCTGTTACGAATAATCGCCAGATATTGCGTGACTTGATACATAGCCCTTCTAAATTTTAAATTTTCCATGTCCACCATACCCAAGACAAATAAAGAAGGATATAGGTAGGGGTAGTATCCGTACTGTTTCTTGTATATCCATCGAGCAAACTTACGTTGTATTTTTTCAATCATTAGAGCATATTTTCCCTCATACGGATTCCAAATAGCAGCACCATACTCAAGTTTACTGCGTACATAAGCATTATATAATACTTTTGCAACCCCTATATTATCGAACTGTGATGCAATCCTCATGACAAACCCTAGTGTTTTGTGTGCAGATTTTCAAATTTTAGTAATGTGCGTGTGGAAGTCCATTTTGCAATCTAATTCTAACCCTAAATCCTTAATCTCATAAACTCTATCCAAAGGAGCGTCCTCTAAATTATAGTCAATAATCATGGGCTGTGATTTTCGTGAAAACGTTATTATTTTACATTTGAGGTTATTGAATGGAAGGCGGTTGTCTTGACTCCATTTGGATACCGCATCAATATCTCTTTGTAATGCCACCGTGTCAGCCTCGGCTTCGACACCCAAACTTAGCTTTAGGTCATCTGCAAATAGGAGACACTCGGAAGTCAGAACCACTTCTGGTAATTTATTTACAAATATCAGGAATAGTAAGGGACTCACCGTACCACCCTGACTTACTCCTGACCTAGTAAAGTAGAGTCTCGAATCGAATCCTTTTAATCGCACATATTGACAACGATTATTTAGGTAACAGGAAAAAAAATTGAGGAGCTTTGGCGTGAATCCAATAATCGCTAATTTTTCCAACAGTATATCATTATCCACCAAATCGAAAGCCTTTTGGAAGTCGAAGTAAGCCGCATCGACCTGCTTACGCCTATCCAATTGCGAGCAGACGTAGTCTACATGCGCGACCAAGTTGGTGGTGGTGGAGCGAGCGCTACGAAACCCATGCTGACTGCTATGTAGTTGGTGACAGATTTGACTATTAATGCGATCACTTAGAATTGCCTCAAATATCTTAGCAAAGACGGATAGGACTGCAATAGGTCTGTAAGAAGAGACATCCGTGCCTCCCTCTCCTTTAGGAACAGGAGTGACTCTGGATAACTTCCAGCTTTCAGGGTATCTCGACAGAGTTAATGAAAGATTGTAAAGATACAGTAGAGGTCCCGCTAAAACTGAGATACAATCCTTAGCTAGGAATACAGGAACGCCATCAGGTCCACCAGATGACCGCGGTTTGAGGCGCCTCACTGCCTTATTTAGATCGATCTCATCAACTGCTGCAATCGAAACGGAGGCTGCATCTTGATAATTATGTGCAGCTTTAGCAGCAATATCAGGGCAGGCAGCAATATTGTTAAAATATAAGGAGTGGTCGTCTACTGTTTCAACATTTGTATTAATATGTGAACACTGTGTATCTATGTACATATAACTTAGTCTGTCATTCCTTAATCTGTGATACTTTGTACACACTTTCAAATACCTAGTGTTTTTATGCAAGGTACCATCGTATTCACGTATAATTATATAATTCCTGTAAATGCAAATATTGTTAACATCGTTTTTAAAAGAGTAAGTATGGAGTTTCTTGCCCATTCTTCTCCATACAAAACTACCTTTTGGAATGGGCACCTAGAATCAAATTTTTTTTTTCTCATTTGACGTTCAAAAGTGCCTTATAATGGTCTAATTGAAATAAATGATTTGACTTTGACTTTGACGTCTCAAAACTACAGTCAAAAAGCACTAAAATCTGTACTGGGGTATTATTTTATTATTATAATCGTACAACTCGCAAGCTTACACCCAAATATCACACACATCCACACAAACCGAGCATGTCACATTAACGCTGGAAAATGACATTGAGACCATAGTTGGCCTAGATAAAAAACTTAATAACAGATACATGTATTTAAGAAATACATGACAAGTTTACAACAACTCTTACACAGTACTCTGGGATGGATCCAGCAGCTCAACTAAAACTACCTAAACTTAAATACAGTCCTAAACTTTTTCGCTTAGTAAATGTATTTAATGAAAATATATTGAAACAATTTATATCAAATGACACACACCTCATAGACATACATACACTTATTTATTGCACAGCCGTAGTTATATCTGAAGAACTCAACTTCAAAATCACGGAACATACGGGTAATACAAAACCACGGCACGATATCAAACCACCATGGCAACTGAGGCTAGAAAATAGTATAGAAAAGCTGAGACCTGACTGCGGAAGGGTTACACAATACATCAACAACAACAGATCTAAGAAAGTAGTTAAGAGAGTTGAGGCTATTTTTAAGAATAATTTCACTTATACAAGACACGAAAATAGCAATCGTAAACCTGAAGAATTGTTAGACACACTAAAATAGAAACTAGTACTTAGAGATATATGAAGGCACAAAAGCGCCGAAATGATAACATCATTTTAGTTAGTAAAGAAAAAATGTTTTATAGAAATCTACAGAAACCACACACTGACACAATAACAGAATACGACACACCTACAAAAGAACAACTAGAAGCATATTGGTCTAGCATTTGGGAAGATCAAATACAACACAATGACAAAGCATCTTGGATAGCGGAAGACGAAGATAAATGGAAAAGTATTGACGAAATGAAATTCGAAGAGATAACAGAGTCCGATATTACGTACATAACGGCTTGACTACATAACTGGAAGGCACCTGGAATAGACAAAATACATAATTTTTGGTACAAAAAATTAACTTCTTTACACAATACACTAGTAAAAAAATTAGGTATTATATTAAGACACCCGAATTTATTGCAAAAGGAATCACTTATATGCTTCCTAAACCTAAAAACTCACGGCAGCCCTCCCAATATAGGCCAATTACATGCTTACCGACGATATACAAAATTTTAACATCATTAATTACAAAAACAATTAACTCACACATTGAACACCACAATATAATAGTAGAAGAACAGAAGGGATTTAGGCGAGAACACATGGGATGCAAAGAACAACTCATTATTGACTCCACTATACATAAACACGCCACAACAAAAAACAGAAATGTTCATTGCACATATATTGGCTACAAAAAGCCTTTGACAGTGTTCCTCATTCCTGACTATTACAAATATTTGAGATTTATAGAATAAACCCAAAAATAATTGATTTATTACGCCATATGGAAAACAACACTGCGAATAAATTGCAATCAAAGAACCATCACAACACGACAGATATCGATTAAAAAAGGTATCTGTCAAGGCGATTCTCTGAGCACCCTGTGGTTCTGTCTCACAATAAAACCCCCTATCCCATTTGCTGCAAAATTCTAGGGCCGGATACTGCTTCAAACATACTACACAAGAAACCACAATATCACACCTTATATACATGGACGACATCAAACTGTATGCAAAAACAGAAAAGGACATGAAGAATTTAGTAGACGTAACAGCAGAGTTTAGTAAGGACATTAACATGCAATTCGGTTTAGAGAAATGTAAAACACTTCATATTGTAAAAGCCAAGATACAACCTGGCGACTATGTAGTAAATGATACGGATACTATAACAGCAGTGAAGCCGACTGATTTGTATAAATATTTATGATAAGCGCAACTAAAGGGGTAGATTAAATAAAAATACATTAACTACAGAGTACATAAAAAGATTTCACGCCATTTGTAAAACGTAACTTTCTGGTAAACCCCTCATTAAAGCCTTAAATACTTTCGCTATCCAGGTATTAACGTACATATTCGGAGTTATAAAATGGAATAAAACAGATACTGAACAAATAGAACGAGATACACGCACAACACTTACGACACACAATAACCTTCACCCCAAATCTGCTATTGAAAGACTCACCATCAAACGACAACATGGTGGCCGAGGCCTAATAGATATTCAGTATCTTTGGCATAAACAAGTGAGTCGGCTAAAAACATTATTTCACACAAAATCACGCACTAGTAAAAAACATAGAGCCATAGTGATAAACGACCACAATTAAACACCACTCAACCTAAACGATCAAACAGATACACAAAATCACACCAATAAATACCGACAAAAACAAAAAATTGAGGATTGGAAGAAGAAAGTTATATTCTTCATGGACGACACTCTCATGACCTAGAACAACCTCACATAAACACAGAAGCGTCAAATAAGTGGTTCAAAATAGGCAATTTATTCCCAGAAACTGAAGGATTTATAATAGCTACAAGAAACACAAGAAACTACAGAAGATATACATATTATTAAAGATCCCACAGTAACCAATGATAAATGCCGGCAATGTCACATTCAGCCAGAAACCATCCAGCACATTACAGGCGCATGCACAACACTCGCACAGACAGACTACACTCACAGACACAATCATGTAGCAAACATCATTCATCAAAAACTAGCACTCACTCATACAAAATACCAACACACCTTACTACAATTATACACCACAAACCATCTTAGAAAATACCACACATAAGCTCTATTTCGACTGCGCTATACTCACCGACAGGACAACTCATTAGAACACAGGTCGGATATAACCCTACAGGATAAAATAAATAAAGTAACTTACTTGATAGACATCGCAGTCCCAGACACACACAACATGCAGAAGACAATCACTGAAAAAAATAATAAATATACTAGGATATGGCGCCAAGATAAAGTATACATAGACCCTATAGTCCTTTCCACCACAGTCATTATCCCAAATAATCTTCTCCATAGCCTGAAACTACTAGATCTCAAAGAAACTCTCTACGTAACTTTACAAAAAGCTGCAATTTTAAATACATGCAGAATCGTCAGAAAATTCTTGCAGTTTGAAGAAAAAGAAATAAGCCCCCTTCACGACACATAACGACAAACATTTTTTTTTACACACAACACGCTGCATTTACTTGGCTTCCGCCCGTAAATGTAACTGAATCCAGCCATAGAAGCTGAGAACATTTAACTCATCTGAAAATAATAATAATAATTTTATTTATTAAATATCGTTTACAAACAAGTGTACATTAGTCAATAGTAGGAATATATTCCATACAAATATATTTAAAAATAAATTAAAACTAAAATAGTTATATGCCTATGTTAGGTAGCGATCCGCCCGAACTAGGTTACTACAAACCTGTATTTCAGGCCATCACTTTTCGTTTAAATTATAATATATTAGTTCATTACTAAAAAGTTAAACTGATATAAAATAATCACAATGGCGCACATCTGATTTAATTTTGCTATTGAAAAAAGGAAATCCCTTAGTTGTGGGAAATTACAGACCTATAAACCTACTATCAAGCATATACAAGTTATTCTCATCAATACTTCTAAAGAGAATATCACATCATATTGATGAAATGCAACCTACAGAGCAAGCAGGGTTCAGATCAGGCTTCAGCACAACGGACCACATACACACGCTAGAACAAATCATAGAAAAGCACCAAGAGTTTAATAGATCTCTGTACGTGGCCTTCATTGACTACAGTAAAGCATTTGACAGCATTAGCCACTGCTCAATCTGGAATGCACTGCAATACTCAAATGTCCACCAAAAGTACATTAACATTCTAAAAAATATTTATTTAAACAGTACTAGCAGAATTAAACTTGAAACCAGAGGAATCGAAATAAAAATAGAAAGAGGTGTCAGACAGGAAGACTCATTGTCTCCGAAGCTATTCATTGCAGTACTCGAAAATATATATTCCGGAAGTTAAACTGGTCGAATATAGGACTGCTAGTAAACGGAGACTACCTAAACCGGTGTCCCCTTGTTTCGCAGACAGAAATTTCATAGAATTTCGTTTCCCAGAAAATGTTTCATATAATATTTGGTTCTTGTATTTTTATTTCGACTATTATTGTTTGAAAGACTATTTACTTCAATGTAACATTATTTCACAGAAACACAATTCAATGAATTTTTAATCACATTTTTTTGTTTAACATGCATATCAAACAGTAGAATTATTTTTTAACGAATTTTGTTTGTTCAGTGTATTTTTCCATGGAATTTATTTCAACGAAAATGTATTAATAGACGATAACAAAAATATTGTCTTAAAAGTAAATATTTGTGCTACAAAAGTTAATGACAGAATCAAATCGCTGCGAAACCGACTCCACGTCTTATAGACTCGCGTAGGCGCGGAGGGGCGAGGCGGCCCGCCAGTTGAGGAGCAGGTGGTTTTAACGCCCGTAGTGGTTTTAACAATATAGGTATGGATAAAGAATATTTGATTTGTTAGTCTATGATATGATTATTCTAACATTAAACTTTATGTGAAACAAATATCAACGATTAAAAATTTTCAAAGTAAGTATTCTGCGTATTTATTATTCTATGAAACGAAATTATAAGAAAATTTTTATGTGAAACGAAATTCTATAAAACTGTTAGCTATGAAACAACGTACAACCCCATGAAAGCTCTAAAATTGGTTTTAAAGTAACCCATTATAATCAAAGGGAATACCATAGAATATGTTCAAGAGTATATACCGGCTGACTTTTTTTACCGTCTGGACAACAATATGGTGTGTTCTGTAAGTAGAATAGAATCCATACAAGCTAATATTTGTTTGCTACCATTGTTTTAAAAAATGTTCCAAATATCCTTAAAATACATGAAAACGAATACATCCTACGACGCTGGCGTAAAACTAATAATAGTCAAAATAGGAGATAGCAAACGGCGTAGGCTTCAATTTCGTATGAATGGAGCATGATAGTGACCGCTTGATCCCTACACTCTCACGCACACATTTGCGCGTGTACCCACACGTGACCTTGCTGTATGTAGTTGTGGTAGGCAAATAATTTGATACATTTCTGAGTGTCCGTGTCACGAAACCGTTAAGTAACCAATAATAAATTACGTCTCGCAAGATCGGTAAGGCCTTTGATAGCAATGTAAACAAACCTGTAGATATTCTTAAAACAATCACTAAACATACACGTTTATCTGTTTTTCGAAGGTTTTAACTTGATGAGTAATGAAAAATTAATATTAAGTAGTAATTATTATTATTATTTTCTAAAACTATTGACTATTACACTATTACAGAATGCTTAGTGGACTGAGCGAATTGCCTAAAAATATGGCAAGAATAGACGACTCGTTTGGTAAAGAGATTGAGCGATGAAGAGAGGGTCCGATTTGCGCATGGAATGATTTTCGAACAGATAGGTAGTTGTTTCTGTAGGTAGGTCTGACTGTTTGTGTAGGTATGTAGGTACTCGTGTTGAGATTTGTTATTGTCGACCGACACCTATTTATGTATAATGCCCCGTTAGGATTATTTTGTTTTAAAGATAAGTATAACAAAGGGCTTACTTATACCTACAGTCCCTACAGAAGTACCGCTGTCGTCAACACCATAGCAACAAGAATATGTTCCCATGGCATTTCATAGTTTGTTAGTTAAAAAAATTAACTGGATAGGTACAAGATTACACAAAATTATTATTATTTGAAATAAAGATAAGTAGGTACCTACTCACTTACCAACGTTTTTAGCGATATCGCAATAATTGTTCGAAGCGTCCACCATTTCTTTCTAAACACAAAACTAGGTAGCACATTTTTGTAAATTGTTAGTAAGACTTCTAAGCGTGTCTGTCACTTTTTAGAACATTAAAAGCGCCTATTAGGTACCTACTCGCTGTTTTTACTCATTTACACTTCGGACTTCTTCGGTGTACACCACGCGTTTTAGTTCGGCCCGCAAATAAAAGTCTAATGGAGTTAGGTCTGGTGATCTCGCCGGCCAGTTCACAGGTCCACCACGACCTATCCACTTATCACCGAATTGGCTATCCAAGTACGCGCACACACATCGCTCGTAGAGAGCTGGACACCCGTGCTGGAAATCAAGCAGCAATCGTCAAGTAGCTGCTGATAAGTGCGGAGTATCAAATCTGTGCTGGGATTCCGGGGAGCAGGGACACCATTCCGTCTAAGGGATTGTAGGTGTTTCTCGTCGGCGTACATTTGCCTCGCACTATTTACCAGACAAGAAGTACAACCTTATCATGTCAAGGTACTCCACGTTGGAGTATTCGTACGTCATTATGAAAACAATAACTGGGCGGGCGTTGCACTCGCGGAAACGTAAAAAACAGCGATCGACGTCACGCTATGACTAATCGCAGGTGACTGGTGGTAGGGACCCGGACGCGGTACTAGGATCTAAGGGCGCGTGTGTGTGGGATGCGCGTGCGGTGACACGTGACACGTAGACAAGTGTGCGTCTGCGAAAGGATATAATAGAATGAAAGAGGAAGAAGTTCCGTTAATGCCTATCGGCCGGCTTCAATCAAAGGATTGAATGTCGCTACGAATTCATTGATAATTTCCGCGCGTCGAGTAGGGTGACTATAAGTAGAGTTTTTACTTTATTTGTCGATTTATTTGTTTAATTTTTTTATTTGGTGGTTTTTGGTTTTATTATGAAAAGTTGACTTCAAATAAGGGATAGTATTTATTGATATGTTAAAATATTTTTTGATTTTTGAAAAAAAAATATTGAGATTTCTGTGCCATAGGCTTCTACTCCATTCACCTATTCCACCCTGTTTTTGTCCAGACGGTAAAAAAAGTCAGCCGGTATATATATCTGGGAAAACAAGTGTCTTTCAATAAATATAACAATGAAGAAGAAATAACCAAAAGAATTAACATAATGTGGAAAAAATTCTGGTCTCAAAAATAAATTTTGAAAGGGGATTATGGATTAAATCTGTAAAAAACTGTGTTCGATACATGTCTCCTACTATACCTACTTTATGCATATCAAACTTTGGTGTTCACAAATAAAGCAAAACAGAAGATCAAAACACCCAAACAGCCATGGTAGAATTGTCAGACCATTCCGAGTAAACCATAGGCACCAATTTGTTGTACTGGTTAATGATAATGCGCCCGTCCATCGAGCTCAACAAGTCAATGCTGCTCTCTGAGAATACGACATACAAAAAAAATTCGAGGCCTCCACTTTTTGGTCGCTCCAGGGTCTCCAGCGTAAATATGGCCCTGGTTGTGTTATATCAAGGCCCACGTCAGGTATCGTCAATTCACATATCGGCTATAGATCACTTGAATATCTATTCAAGTGATCTATAGCCTATATATATATTATATATCTATTGAAGGCGCATGTGTTGGATAATTCGGTTCCCTACAAAATGGTTGAGCTAAAAATGGTGCCGATACGTGCGGCATGATTATGAATGAGCGCCGTCAGTTAGGACTGGTAATCTCTTAGCATATTATCCTTTGAATCGGTCGTTTTTATTTTTTGATAGACTACTTGTACCTAGTAGGTAGCACATATAATGACTTTTTAATATCCTCCCAGGTGCAGGTGTAGGGGCACTTTAGTAAGTGGGCCATTGTCTGGTCAGGATCACCGCACTCACACTGGGTGTTGATGGCATCTACTTATTCCCCCATTTTGCTAGGTTGTGGTCGGCTGCGGTCTACCTGGGTACGCAGTCTATTGAGCACTTTCCATATAGGCCACTGTGAATCACTTTCGAGTGACATGACGTGTTCCTGGGGTTGAGCGAAGTTGGGTGTATGTGTTGTTTTAAATTTTTTAATCGTTTATGATGCAGTCATCATATTTCGTTTTGCACGATAAAAGCGGTTGAGAAACAGTTCTCTAAACCACTTTTATCGTGCAAAACTTGTTACCTTTTTCTAACGTTTATGTCCCGTAGATTCAATTTAAACGATGTAACCTACATTTGTAATATTCTATTTATTTAAAACAATGTTCATGGAGATTCTGGCTCATTCTTCTCCATGACAACCTACTGTTATAACGAGCAACTAGCTTCAAATTTCTGACTTACTGACCCCTTGACAAGACCCCTTCAGAAAGTGCCTGTAAATGGTTTATTTGAAACTAGCGCCGCTCCAATTTCGTAAGGGCGCCATTTTTTTTCTACTTACTTTTCTTGTCTTGGCAATAAAGAACACAACAAATAAAGAATTATCCACACAACAAACATTTCGGTGACTTTGTTACTTTGTTAAGACTAAATGGTTATGAATTTGAGTTTGATCTGTATACTCTATCACAGTTTTAACAATTGCTCTTTTCCCTCAGCAACGGAGTATAACCGCATGCCAGCCAAGTATGCAGGGGACTCGTTTGAGAAGTGCCACTGGGACCCCGACGCCATCTACTGCTTTGGAGAGTATGTGCTGGTGTCCGACACGCCCAGTCCTCTGCTGGATATGATACACGTGAGTCACGGGCCAGTCTTGAGTCCATAATCTTCATCATCAGCCGGATGACGTCCACTGTTGAACAAGGCCTCCCCCATCGAACGCCACAACGAGCGCAAACCTGCCGCTTGCATCCACCAGTTACCAGCGACCTTAACGATGTCGTCGGTCCATTTGGTGGGAGGCCTACCAACGTTGCGTCTTCCGGTTCGTGGTCGTCACTCGAGAACCTTTCTTCCCCATCGGTTATTGGTTGCATAATCTAATGAAAACAAATGTATGACACCAAAACAAGAAAAAAGACAATAGTGAAAAATCTGTTGTGCACAAGCTAAATTTATTTGAAGCTATTTATGTCTCTTTCTCTCAAATAAAACAAGAAAGAAACGGATATTCTAGATTGAGAGATATTCTAGATTCTATTACTATATTGACCACTATTCGTTCTTAGAAAAAGGAGATACGTAGATCTATGACAGTCGTTAGAAGTAGTCCGATGCTACATAATCTGACAACTTACACTAGCTTTTCGCCGCGACTTCGGCCAATAGTTTAACCGTGAAAGCGTAGCAAGCAAAACAAATTCACATTTTTTGTTATTTATCTAACATTTATGTCAATAAAACTTTTTATGTTTTTAATTAATTTTAAAGCTAGTCTTCAGCTAGTTCAGCTGTAGGTATTCGGTTAAACTGGAAACTGACCTCAATATAGTTGGAAAAAGCGGCGGATGATTATAACCTTACGCCTAGCTGTTCTTGGTCATAGCTCATTAGAGCCACCCGGCACGCGACCCGCACCTCCTCGCCTCGAGCGGTTAGTATTCTTTATATGGACTTCTATGGATATGCGCTCATTATATCGGTTTACTAATGTTTGCCATAATTTAAAATGCCATAATTTTATATGCCATACTTTTATTTGCCATTATTTCATTAGAAATAATGCTTCAGTTGCTATAATCGTTAAATTACATAAAATTATTTTCACTAATTTCATTGGTCATAATCGATCAAGTGTCATAATAATGTTAATCCATAAATTTATTTGCTATAATTTTTATTTTCAATAATTTCGTTTTCCATAACATTTACTCACCACTGCCCATACTAGTACAACAATGCTAGTTCAGTACGAGTACAACCGCCTGCAATGTTGATGTTATGATCATGATATCAGATACAGATTTTTTTATTTTTAATCACAAGGAAACCTAAAAATAAACCTCTAACCATTTGCATAAAATTTTAAGACCTAATATAACTTAACGAACATTTGTTTCTCCTAATTATATTTTTGCAATAACATTATTTACGTATAACAGCTTACGCATAATTTTTATAATCATAATAATGATTAAGCATAACATTCTAAAGCCTAAATTTATTTACGCATAATGATATTAAAACATATTTTTACCATGCATGCAGTAACCACACAAACATGTAAACAAGCATACACCATGCATGCAGCAAGCAAGCATGCAGAATGCAAGCAAGCATGCAGCATGCAAGCAAGCATGCAGATGCAGCATGCAAGCAAGCATGCAGCAGGCATGGTTTCTGTCACGGCTCCGGTGCTGCGGGGCTCCGGCGGTCCCACGCGAGCTTATCGTCGCAGAAGTGTATTACGCTCACCACCGCAGCTTCGGCTTCGTTACGTCGCGGCGAGCGTTAAACCACCTGCTCCTCAGCTCGCGGGCCGCCTCGCCCCTCCGCGCCTACGCGGGCTTAGATTACACTCTAGGGCAGATAAGACTACGTGGATTCGGTTTTGCAGCGATTCGTTTCTGTCACTAACTTTTGTAGCACAACTTATTGTTTTTTTTTAAGACAATACTTTAGCGTGGCACAATAGATTAGCACATTATGCCTAGTAACATTATGCGAATTTAATTTATGCCAAAACAAATGTCTAAATATTATTTGCTACGCAAATGAGGACATCAGGCGCTCGGCGGCCGCTGCCGCGGCACGCTCGCTACGCTCACTCGCCTTCGCGCATTGTGTGGTCACAACCTAACCTAATCTACCCGTTTCAATTTTTACTAACTTTTCATTGTCTAAAGGTTGCAGATTACTGTAATAAATTATTTGGTTAGTGGGTGGCCTTAATGACATTAATTTTTGTACAAAACAATAAACGTTTCTAAATTATATTAAATGTTGCTTATGTCAAGTAACGATTATTTAATGTGTTACTGATAGAAACTAACGAATAGAACATATATTATTATGTCAACTAATTTTATGGCAAATGAAAGTTATGACTGATAAGTTGATATGACAAACGTTATTAGTATAAATGATAATAGTGCAAGTAAATATTATGACGGGGGACGATTATGGAAAACAATAATAGTACAAATGATTTTATGGAAAACAAGACAATACCCATTATATCAACTCCGTTTCCGTCCCGGATTACCTCGCTCGCAAGCTGTCCACGCCCGGACGGCGAGTGGAACACAGTTGCGATACGTGTGTCCTAGCAATTCGTCACAACACGAATCATTCAGGCAAACTCGAATACCCTTCGCTCGACTGTCGGTAAATTGCTGCACATCAAAGGATTTTATCACAAAGTTCGTGCGGTTGACCACACTTCGCGCGATTTCTGTTTAGTAGTCCGGTTCTTAATTTATTATTATTTTGTTAGGAAGGTTCACATTGTTTATTTAAATATTAAATTACAATTTTAGTTATATACAAATCTTATAAATCTAATAATATTATGTACAATTCCAAGAAAAAGACAGGGGAGCTCAAAGGGCATCAAGAAACTCGTCCACATCGCTGTCAACGGGACACGTGCCCAACAGGCTGGCAGCATTGCCACGTTGTATGGCAATGCTGATTCTTTGACCCAAGAATAGACCAGCCTTCGGGTCACGTGAAGAGTCGACCAGCCGCTTGGCGATGTCACGAAAAACAATATGGGCACTCGGACCCCATGGCCCTAGAGTTTCTACCCCAAACGGCTCAAATATGTAGCTTCCAAGAAGGCTATTATATTTGCGACGTTTGAGGTTTTCGGCACCTGCAGCAGCCGCCCCAGCACAACATGTTGTGCTAGGAAGATGAGATGGCGCAAGGGTGTCGACACATGTTGCGTCCCACACCAAAGGCCTACCCAACTTCCAAGGCATTATGGTCATCCCATCTGGTCTCTTCCCATCGTCGCGTGCCAAGCTAATGTGTTTAGTAGTTGCGTCTACTAGTAGTTCACCTAAATCATTATTGTTGCTTATTCATTGTTGCTTATTATCATTAGTGTTGTTTATCTATATATGTATGTATTTACAAAAAAAAAATATGTATTTGTGTATGTATATCAGCTGTCTGACACCCATAGTACAGGGTCTCCCTAGTTTGGGGTCAGATGGCCGTGTGTGAAAATGTCCCCACATATTATATTATTATATTATTATTATATTATTATTATTTTTATTATTTCAACCTGGATTTTCCCACTGCTGGGCAAAGGCCTCTCCACTCTTCTTCCAACTTTCTCTATTAAGTGCTATTTGGGGCCAGTCTCTTTCCACCTAAGTCGTAGGATTTTTTTTTTTAAAGCGGAGTTCGGTGGCTTTGTCCTGTTTGTTGTTTTGTATTGCCACCGACTTCCGAAACTAAAGTCAATGTGTGTTCGGTGCTAAAGTTATTTTTCACTTTTTAGTTTTTGAAGGCGGTTGTCTTTTTTGTAAAAAGCTTTTACTTGACTTTACTTTAAGTTAAGGAAAACATTGGTACTTATAATAGTAAATATTTAATTATTAATGCACATTTGAATAACTAAAAATAAATGAAATTATATTTATGATAGGTTTTTCCCGCGACTGCGTTCGCGTGGAAGTCGTAAACAATTACTTCTTCAGTACTCAATAGCGATTATAATTTCCATTTTTGTTTCTAGGAATATTCAGCCCACAATACAACACATTTCAACTATACGAAAATACGTCGAGGTCTTTGTGTGACGCAGTCATGTACAAAGTTCAATATACCTGGTCTGGAACTCAGAACGGTTCTTGAGGCATGCCTCAATGAGTCCATCTACAACAAATACCAATTAAAGACGAAAATAACAGACTTGTACTTCTGCAACCAACCCCCTAAAGACATGCAGCCAGATGCCTTGGATATTGTTGTCGCCGTAATTTGTGGTCTAATAGTGTTAGCAAACCTTGTCGGAACCATATACGAACCATTGTGTGGAGATAGAAAAGACGCTGGTAAGCATACATTATTGTACGGGTACTAAGTGCAATCCATTTCCATTTTCCATTTCTTTTTATATTCATACTAATGCGGAAGTAACTCTGTCAGTATGCTTTCACGTTTCATCTCCATACGAAACTACCATTTGGAATAATAATAATAATAATAATATTTATTTGCCTAAAAACACGGTATAAAAGATGGTAAGACACAAAAAAATAACAAGAACATACATGTTTTTGCTTAACAGTTATAAGCGTGCAAATTTTTACAAGCATAATAATTATTTAACATTTATTGTCAAAGAATTCTTTGACACTATAAAAACTATGACTACACAACCATACATGCAATTTATTTTTGAACAATCTCATATTAAAATTTTTGAAATTGCTGGGTATCTTGTTAAATATACGTACACACATAGAGACATAACTTTTATTATATTTAGCTAGTCTCGGAAGGATATCTAGTACGAGCCTGTGGGGATCTCGTCGGTTACGAGGAAATAAGTCGTTTGCATTATTAAATAATTCCTTATGCTTCCTCACAAACATACATGCTTCGTATATGTAAAGAGACGGTAGCGGCAACATGTCAAGCAATGGGCAACTAGATTCAAATTTTACATTAGGACATTCAAAAGTGCCTTTCAAATCATTTATTTCAAATAAATGATTTGACTTTGACTTTGACGATGAAACGGCTGAACCGATTTTGATGAAATTTGGAATGAAAAGAAAACTTCGGAAGTCGGTGGCAATACAAAACAACAAACAGAACAAAGCCACCGACTTCCGGAACTAAAGTCCTGTTCTGTGCTAAAGTTATTTATCTCTTTTTAGTTTTTGAATTCGGTTCTCTTTTTTGTTAAAAGTTTTTATTTTCCACTTTTTAGTGCCTCCTTATCTCCCAAAGTCATTAAACAACGGCAACACAGTCTGAGATTGAAAGTCCAAAGATGGAAAAAAACAATAACTATATATGATTTTCTGGTTTTTGTTAATTTTTTCTAAAAGCGCTGAATTAATTTCTATTTATTGTATACTAAATCCTTCTTCAGAATGTAACAAACATTTTTCTGAATACCGCATCAAAATCGGTTCAGCCAAACGGGAGATAGGTAATCGCGGACAAACATACATACAAACATACGGGTCGAACAGAACCTCCTTTTTTTTGAAGTCGGTTAAAAAGATTGAAACCTAGGGAAGAATATTATAGGCTACTTTTAAATCCGCGTTTTCTTCTGCATCCGCGATAACCGACCTTCACGCAGACGAAGTCGCGGCTACAGGTATTATACAATAAATTAAAATTAAATTCCATGCCTGAGTCTGTGTAGGAAACACAGACTCAGAATTTGACCTGGGAGTCTTTACGGGGCCGTACACGAAATTTTGCTGGTTTCGCTGTTTTACAGACGTGATTTACACAGTTAAAATTATACATTTCTATAAGTTTTAATGCACAATATCTAAAATCATTTTAAGTATGATCTAATTAGTGGCCTACTTTTTAATTTTTATTACGTAATGTTGATTAATCGACCATAAACCGACGACTATTTTGTGAAATTTTGCTGTTAGAGGTTTAGAATATCACATATTTACGAATTATTTTGACGTCTAAACTGTACCAAAAAATTTAAATGTTTTGTTGTAAAGGTCATCTATACAATGGTTGTATCACTTTTTACTTTTGAGTAAAAAAATATTTAACTTAGTAAAATTTTAGAGAAAATCGGCCATGAAATGCTTATGATTTTGGCTATTTAAAACTCTCGTTCATAAAATTAGAAATAACTCAAATAAACTCCAGTTCAATATCAATCCATTTCTAAAAAAAATTTGCAAAATACACAAAAAATCACAAAGAATTGGTAATAAAAAATCTTTTACAACAATCAAAATCTCGACTAGATACTAAATACTCGACGCACGCCGGCTCGAGCTCGCCAGTCGGCGCTGTGCGCTCCTAGCGGGAGGATGTATTGCATTTTTTTACGTAAATATATTCCAGACAGTCTATTTTGCATGCCTAAATTGGTGCAAAACAGTGGACTCATTCAATGAACACCTAGAAATGTATATTTATGTACCGTTTTAGCAATAAATATTTGAATTTGAAAAAAATAATTTGAATTTAGAAATTGTGGAAATTGTACGCAGACTACCACATTTTGGTCCAACAAATAATAAAATTATTTAAAGTACTTTGCTTGTTTATGAAGAACTTTAAAATTTGGCATGCCTAGTCTTTTCATTTAAAGTGCGAAGTTGGTCTTAGTAAGGATTAAAATGGCGGCTGCGACAGTTTTCAATTTTTTAGTCATGGGTGTCGTTTCCATGGTTTTCGAGGGTGCTAACAGGGAATATAGGGTCAAAATCAAAATTCAAGTTGGCGCTATCAAAAATTTGAAAATATTCGTTTTGGGTGTCATTTTCATGGTTTTCGAAAGCGCTAACAATGATTATGGAATCGAAATCAAGCAAAAATAAATTTATTCAATTCACACATGCGAAGGAAAGAAAGAAAAACTTTTTATTCACGAGAAAGTGACGCACATATTTCATAAACATTGTTGTTTATAAAAGCCTGAAACTAAAACAAGTGGATAAATATTCTTATAAGATTAGGTAAAGGAACTACGTGGAACTACGTTCCTGACGTGGGCCCCGACCGCACACGTTTTGGTCATCTATACCCGGTTTACAATAAGATTAGACATTTACTGAAACCTTTTTTACAGTCCGTTCAACCGATTTTGACTTCTATTGCGTTGGTAGCATGACAAATGGCAACTGCAGTAAACAGTTGTTATTGTAACCACTTTTTTGCCTTTAATGATGACATTAGAGGCAAAAAAGTACACAATAAGATTAGACATAAACACAAACCTTTTTTACAGTCCCTTCATCCGATTTTGACTTCTATTCCGTAGCCTTAAGGTCATTTAGACATAAATACAAACCTTTTTTACAGTCCCTTCAACCGATTTTGACTTCGATTTTGAAGTCAAAATCGGTTGAAGGGACTGTAAAAAAGGTTTGTGTTTATTGAAGTCAAAATCGGTTGAAGGGACTGTAAAAAAGGTTTGTGTTTATGTCTAATCTTATTGTGAACAGGGTATAGATGGTTTTTAATTAAGTTGAACCCGGGTGGCGCTGTTGTCGCAAGACTACATCTGCCTATCAGGCCCACTAGTTATTGTTTGTACTTTTATTAAGTTTGTCTTAGCCATCATTGGCATTGATGAAGGAAAACATTTAATTACCTACCTAAATATGCATACTACTCGTATTACCTCAATGTTATTGAATGCGTAAATTTTACCTAAATGGATGCAACACCAAATTGTATCATTTTTATGTTGATTGTGATAAGATAAGACTAAACGAATATACACAAACATCCAGACTTTTATTTTTTTAAAGTATCATCTACCTACAGGATCAAAACTGTTTATAAGCGACACTACGCTCGATCTTTAGGGGTGTGTGCGTAAACTGGCGTGAACGGTGCACACAAACATAGTATCACAATGAATATGCCTAAACTCCAGTAAGTCAATATCGTATACGATCTCTTAGGTCAAGAGTGAATAGATTACTTCTAGGCAAGCGTGCTCCATCTTAGACCGCATCATCGCTTCCCATCAGGTGAGATAGTGGTCAAACGTATGCCTATCACTAGATTAAAAAAGAAAAAATGAATTTTTAAAACTACTTTTTTTGGTTTGATACTTGTACTAAATATACTTTTATAAAATACTAGCGACCCGACCCAGCTTCGCATGGGCCTATAGCCTTCCTCGGTAAATGGACTATCCAACACAAAAAATAATTTTTCAATTCGAACTAGTAGATCCTGAGATTAGCGCGTTCAACCAAACAAACAAACAAACAAACTCTTCAGCTTTATAATATTAGTATAGATTTAAATTGAATGTGAATTAAACTATCATTTTTAATTCACATCCAATTTCAATCCATCCGTTATCCATCGTTATCCATCCATCCAATCCATCATGCCATTACACTCACAATATAACTTGCTCGTTACATTGTGAGTGGCATGATATGCACTTTTATCTGGCCGCTATTTTTAGAGTTCCGTACCCCCAAAAGACTCGAACTCAAACTCAAACTCAAACTCAAACTCAACTCAAACTCAAACTCAAAATCATTTATTTCAATTAAACCATTTACAGGTACTTTTGAATTGTCAGAGTCAGTCAGTCAGAAAGTTGAAGCTAGTTGCTCGTTCCAAACAGTAGGTTTCTATGGAGAAGAACGAGCAAGAAACTCCATGAACACTCTTTTAAAATCAGTTAAATTTTACAAATTTAGGTTACATCATTCATGTTGAATCTAAGGGTACAATGTGAGAACAATGTAACACGTCTTGCATGTTAAAAGAGGTCTAGAGAAAAATATAGTTATAATAACAATTCAAACCAAAATTTAAAATAACCGAGGCAGCTAAGAGATGACGAGTCCCAACAGACGGCGTCCGTTCACGAACATGACGCATGGATCGGCACCATTTAGCTCAACCATTTTGAAGGGAACCGAATGATCCAACACATGCGCCACCGGCAGCGAGACATTCAAGTGAGCATGACTCTCCCAACCGCCAGGGCATATTCAAGTCAATGAGAGGTATACCTCGTAAATGGTAGCTTTAAAGAACATAGTGCTCACATGTATGTGCTACGAAAAATTATATAATACTAACACATTGAGTTTATACAATGCAAAGATAATATAGATCTACATCTTCAGCTGCTCCAAAAATTGTTACAAATGCTAATCAATTAATCTATGAACCCTTATGGCTGTGGAGCTAGACCAGCATCCAGCCAAGCATTTTTATCAGTGATGTAATCACTCAACTTATAATATGCTCGGTTGCATAGCGGGCGTTTAATACAATACTTAAATTTTGTCTCATTTAGTTGAACAATGTGGGGAGGTATTTTATTGTAACACTTTAAAAGTACCCCATGAAAGACGAATCTACTTTAGCCAGTCTGAAACCTGGTTGAACTAGTTGGTCCCTATTTCTAGTATTATAATTATGTCTGTCACCTCTTTTATCAAAAAGAGGCAGATTTTTTCTAGCGTACATGATGTTTTCATAGATGTATTGACAAGGCACCGTCGTTTTGAGCCCGTCTATTTATTTTAAAAATTAATGACGTGTCATCGGCAAATAACACAATTTGTGGTTGGTTTTTGAATAACCGGGGAAGATCATTAATATAAACTAAAAAGAGGAAAGGACCTAAAATTGAGCCTTGTGGAACTCCCATTTGTACTTTTAAACCATGTGAATTCACCCCGTTTATTTGAACTTGCTGCTGTCTATCATTTAAATAAGATTTCACTAAACTAAGCGCAAGTTTACCTAGTCCGTAATGCTCAAGTTTCAGAATTAATGTCTCGTGATTTACGCAATCAAATGCCTTGGAGAGGTCACAAAAGATTCCTATGGCATCTTGTGCCTCTTTCCACGCAGTAAATATGTGTTTTAATAAAGTGACACCGGCGTCAGTCGTACAACGCCCTTTGGTGAAACCATACTGTTGATCGTGTAATATGCCATTTGTGTTAAAATGAGCAAGCATCTGATTAAGCATAATCTTTTCAAAAACCTTGCTGAAAGCCGGCAACACGGACACGGGTCTATAATTGTTAGTATCTTTACTATCCCCGGATTTGAAAAGAGGTATGACCTTACTAAATTTCATTAAATCTGGGAAAACACCTTGGTCTACGCACATATTAAATATTAAAGCCAAATAAGGTGCTATTGTTTCTATTATAGATTTACAAACTTTAATAGACATACCCCACAGATCTTCAGTAAATTTTATTTTGATTTGCCGAAAAGCTTTTAAAACGGTAATGGGATCAACATGTTTAAATTGAAATTCTACCGGGCAACCTGGAACGTTCGCTTTTAATAACGCAATTGAGTCGTCAGGTGAGGAATTCAAAGCTTCCGTGGTTTTGATTGGCATGCTAGTAAAGAAATTTACAAATTCACGAGCTACTTCTATGTTAGAGCTTACGGGACCATGTGATGTCTCCAATGTATATTCCGCGTTACGAAGTTTTTTCTTGCTAGTTTCGTTATTTATAACTTTCCAAACTGTCTTTATTTTATCGTCTGCCGATTTGATCTTGTCACTAATGTATAGCGCTTTCGCTACCTTGCAAGTATTTCTAAAAGTTTTAGAATAAGTAGCAACATACTTGTTGAAAGTTTCCGTGTTAATATAAGGCTTAAGGCCATACAGCTCAAACAGTCTTTCTCTACTTTTTCTAATACCCTTAGTTGCCCAGTCACTAAATATAAACTTAGGGCTAATATATTTCGCCTTTTTTTCAAAATTTTTATTGAATTCAGTTTCGACCACAGAAAATAAATCATTATACAATTTATTTGCATCGTTGTTATAGTGGTCCAGAGTATTTAACTTATTATTTAGAGTTTTATTAAATTTATTTAATTTACCAGTTGTTATTGGTCTAAATTGTATTTGCACTTTTGTCGTAGGCATTTTGAACATAAATGTTACCGTTTGACCGCTATGATCCGATGGTAAATAATTAACAATAGCTTTATCTACATAGTCGCAATCGCAAAAAATGTTATCGATGCAGGTAGCAGTAGTTGGAGTTACCCTAGTAGGCTCCATGAAAACTTTCGACAAATTAATAGATTTAAAAAGGCTTAATAATCGACTACTATACAAATTATTTTCTAAAACATTAATATTAAAATCATCACAAATAATTGCGGGTTTGCTACACGTTGCAAGTTTCGCTAATACATTTTCCATTACAGACTCAAATAAAGAATGGTTTTGGTAGCTTGGGGGTCTGTACACGCACACTATAATATGCTCATCCAGCTCGAAACAGGAAAGTTCGATGCAATGTTCAACCGATAGGCCAACTATGTCATTTCTTTCTTTATATTTTAAACAATCTTTTAATAAGATCAATGAGCCTCCACGCGACATAGCTTTGCGATTAAAACAACTGCCCACACTATAGTTTTCATAGTTAATTAGCATTTGGTAATCCTTTAACCAATGTTCAGTAAAACAAACAATGTCAAACATGGTTTTTTCTAAAAACATTTCAATTTCTAATAATTTGGATGAAATACCTTGAATATTTTGATGAAATAATTTCAAGGTATTCTGCTGTTTCTGCAACTTAACTTTTTGAGAGCAGGAAGGTACCTACTACTACTAGGTAAGGAAAAAACGAAACACTTATAGGATCACTTTGTTGTCCGTCTGTCAAGACTCTTTATCTCGGGAACGTGTGGAGGAATCGAGTCGAAATTAAAACCATATACTCAAGTCTATGGTCCCTTGAAGCTGTAAAAAAAATAAACCTTATATGTTATCGTGAAAAAAAAACGGCCGTTTGTGCCGCAAAAAAAACGTGTATTTCGACACTATCAAGGGAATCAAAAGACAATGCCAGAAACTCTATAGTACTTTGCCCCACTCAATAAAAGTCATGTGCAATAATATGTAGCATTTCACTGTTTATTTATTGCTGATAACTTAACATTAGTCTTAGTGACTGTAGAACTTGCGGTTTCCGTTTAAATCTAAAAACAATAATGACATTTATTATACGTTAAATTGTATTTAAGGTAAAATTTGTTTGTATTTTGTGGGTAATTATTTCGTAATCCGCAAGTTCTAAAGAAAAACAATTTAGTTTAGAAACGTTCTATATTCATTACAATTATTTTCATTAATTTACTTTTTCTGTACATATGTTACTTTTTCTGTGCATGGGTGGGGCAGGATCTGGCATTGTCATTTATAGGGTACTTTCCGTCAACCTTGAACTATGTTTGGCTAGTAGTATCGTCTTTTACTACAAGTATAGGGAAAAGTCTGAAAACTTTACATTTGTCAATCATAAAAAAATATAATAATAATAATTTCAGCCTAAAGACGTCCACTGCTGGAAATCGGCCTCTCCAAGGGGGGTCTTGCCATAATCGCCAAGCTTGGCAGGCGGGTTGGCGATCGCAGTATGGTTGTTACAAAGGCACAGAGAACGCTGCTGCCCATTCTCTGGTAAGTTCCTTAGTCGCCTCTTACGACACCCACGGGAAGATATAATAATATCTTTATTTAAAAAGTAACAAAGACTCAACTGTGTTAGTAACAATCCTCCTTACCCCCTATGTTAGTAATCTTATTCTAATCTTATTCTAACCTACCATGAATATATACGAATCACTGCCACACGCGTAACACCGAGGTTGAAAGCTTGCAGCAGCGACTCACATACAAACAATCGAGCCTACTCGCTACTACTACTCGCAGAATAATGTTGGGGCTGGCCCGCACCCGGCGCACCAGGGAAGCGCATCGTTTTCTCATCGTTGCATAAAAACAATCGACTCGAGCTTCAGCAAACATCCATCAACAAGATATGGGATGGTGCTATTCTTTACGTCCGCCACCACACGGACTAAAAAAACGGACTAAAAAAATATAGTCTTTATTTATAACTAGGTTCTGCCCGCGATAACGTCCGCGTGAATGTCGGTTAGTGCGGATGCAGACGTAGTCGCGGATTAAAAAGTAGTCTATGTTCTTCCCTGGGGTTCAGGCTAATTTCATACGAATTTTCATAAAAATTGGTTCAGCCGTTTCATCGTGAAAGCGTAACAAACAGAGTTACTTTCGCATTTATAATAAGTTGTACCAAAAATTTAAATATATTTAATGAATATAAACCAATACATGTTATATCAATTTTATAACAATATAAAATTGGGTTTTAATTTAGTTAAATTACCACACTTATTTTTATTTGACAAGATTGACGTAATCAATAAAATATACAAATAAAGAGTTTGAATAAAATGGTTCGTAAATTATAAATACTTAAAAATAAAATAATAATTATAAATAATTATAAAAAACGGAAATCGATCCATTTATTAATTTATTCAATAAATTAAAATCATTTTGTCGTTACATTAATTCAATAAATTAAAATGGCCATTTCATTGTTAATTCAAGCAGTAAGTATTTAAATTTTAATGATAGTTTCTAGGTTCTTGCTATGTTTCGCAATACGTTTAAATTGGAGGAAGCTGACGGCACTTTCTGCAGAGGATCAGGACCCACGGATGAAAAGATTGAAGCCGATCCATGGAGTCAGGTAATTACGTGATATTATCTTTTCTTCAATTCTGAAGTAGTTGTTCTTACTGCATAAATACAACTGTATTGAATATAACATGAATTTTGTAAAAACCTGATTGAAATGTTGTGTTCGTGGAGTTTCTTGCTCGTTCTTCTCTATAGAGACCAACCTTCAACTTTCTGACTAACTAAATGACTCCTTGACAATTTTAAAGTGACTGTAAGGAAATGGTTTAATTGAAATAGATATCTTTGGCTTGATCACGCCTCTAATTAGAATTATATTTATGGATTATTCTAACTTGGAGAGTTATGTCACAGTAAAGATATCTACAGTATTCTATTTTGATACAAACAGTCGAAACGCGAGTCGTACCTACACGGCTCGAGCTAGTATTGTAACGAGTATTTTCTACTCGCTACATAGTGTCGACCTCTCTCGTCATTTTTTGGAAGTTTTCGATAACGCCGACTACACACACTTTAGATATTTGATAGATTGGCTAGGATTTAGTAGAGTAATCGATAAAACCATAGACCATCAGTTTGACAGTTGGACCTTATTTCCCCGGCTGTCAGATTATTTTGACGTTTCCGGTTTGGGATATGTAGCCTTCACTTTCCGACCGAAGTCACCAAGATGATGCACGAATAAAATTCTATTCCGTGCCAATCATTAGATTGGAATATTTCAAGGGTCCACCCCTGGCTGGAACCACTTGGTAGTGATGTCAGCAGCCGTGCAACAGTAATATTTTGGGAAATCCTCCTATATCGCCATCGCGTATTGAGTGTGCCCATAGCACGAGTGATTGGCATTGTTTTAGTTTTCGTTAAGATCGCCCCAAAGGCGTTCTTACTTATATTTTGGATTTTTTTCATCTTAAAATTTAACTTCATCATGGATGAGCTGATGCGCTTCACCTCGTGTCTCCAATCAGGTTTAATTTAAATAAGTTTTTCTCGAAGCCTGTGGTATGTTAACTTAAATTCTTTCTCGTAGTTTCCACTTAAAAACGTGCAATACTGACAATTTAAACATAAACTCTAGTTATAGCATTTAATAGTTATAAAACAACTTGCCCTTCAAAAGAAAGGAATTTTCTAATATTGTGTTCGCCATACTGCCTGCGATAGAAATAAATGAGCTATTGTTAAAGAATTTGCAGCTTAATTTCAGAAATCTCCGACCTAAGATTAGAAGCCATACCCTTTACCTTTTAGCTATTCCGGATCCCCTTTGTTTTAAATTACCTAGTGAGCTCTGGCGCCCGAATCTTATTCCTTTTAGTTATTTTTGTTTAATTTTGAGCTCCCTAACTTCTCAACTTTAGAATCACACCCATAGTTTGTTAGTTAGTTAAATAAATATAGACCCCCTTTAATTTTTTTATTACAGTATACACTTTAGTGTGCAAGCAGTCGCGAATGCGCCGCAGCCAGTGACGAATGGACGGTGTGATAGTTTGGAAGTAGTAAGCGTGCGATTTATTACAAAATTAATTGAAATAAGTACAAATACTTACATAATAATTATGGCAAAGAGTATAAACTTTCCCAAAAGTATTCGTAATTAAACTTTTTATCCGAATGCAGATTTTTTATATTACATAATATAGCTTTTCGTACTCTCAGTCGAGACGCAAATATGTTTTTCGGTCTCTAATTGAGAAGGGTGTTATTTTTTATACAATCTACTACTCAATAAAGTAATGTGTGTTCTGTGCTAAAGTTATTTATCACTTTTTAGTTTTTGAAGGCGGTTTTCTTTTTTTTTTTAAAACTTTATTTTTTTAATGGATTAAGAAACGGCAACACACTTAAAAGAGATTGTAAGTCCTCCAGTGATTGAAGAAACTAAAACGTCGTCTAAGTATTTTTTTTTGGGAATTTATTGATTTTCTCAAAAAGGGCTGTACCAATTTTGATAAAATTTATATGGGACCTTTTCGGAATAAACCCCTTTCGAACAAAAAACTTAATTTTGCAAATCCGTCTATATATGAAAGAGATAGCACGAACACACATATAAAAAAAAAAAACGAATTAATAACCTCCTCCTTTTTGAAGTCGGTTAAAAAACACAACATGTATTTTTATTGAAAAGAAAATAAAATTCCATGTGAATGAAATAGGAAGTATTTCATTCGCAACGAATTTCATTTTTTTAAATAAAATACATGTAATAGTTACAACAATCACAAAAATAGGAAGAAACTCAAGTAGGTTGATGAAATTAAAATACTGACGGGCAGCCCTCCCGCGTGTTGAAGTACCCCGCTACGGTAGGTACCTAATCATTTCAAGGACAGGGCCGAGTCACAATACTGTTAGATATCTTTACCGTGGTTATGTTAATGGTTTTAATTATTATGATTGTCTAAATACATTGTTACTGTTGCGTTTAAGTTTTATATTAGGTACCATTTACAACCAGATACTGAGCTGAAAATTGCCAGCATTGACAGCTGATTTTAAAAATAAGCACCGACATTTTTTACCTTTAGTTCATTCATTTTAATACAAATCACCTTTTTTTTCAGAACTATATCGATAGTTTTAGTAATCATGGCGCACTCCCTCATCGCTGCTGTGGTGTATATAGATAATCCAGAATATTTGGAAGAGGTGGGTAAATAAAAGTAAAAAAAAAAAATAATAACTTACCATTAACTAATGTTCCTAATAATTTTACATTCTATCTGTAGGCATCTGTATCACAAAGTATGGAGGGCTGCGGCGGGCGCGCCCGAGCAGAGAGACCACTCAGAACAAACCGCCATTTTACTCACGCACACATTTACATTACGTTTATAGGCATTCTCAAGCAGTTTCAAGCAGACTTCAGTCTCGACTGTCACTTGTTGTCTAACGGCCAAACCCAATTACCTATTCTATCTCCAATTTTGACATACTGGTAATAGAAAAACCTATCTGTCTGTGGTTATAACGTCCCAATTATTTGTTAGACAGTAAGAAATCTTACCGGCACACGATATCTATCGATGAGAGGGTCTGTGGCTTACTACGGATAACAATTTGTATGAAAATGCCAAAGTATGTGTCCCAATGACGTGTTGACAACTATTTGTTTCATAGGACGGTAACTACGGGTAACAGACTTCTTTATTCGCCGAATTCTAGGGATATATGGTTTGTTTTTAAAATATACTTAATTTATAATCTTATGAAACATGTCCGACTCAAGTTATAGTACTGATTTTGAAACAGTATCAGAGTTATCCCACTAGGAAAATGCTTTTGAGGTCTAATCACATAGAACCAATGATAAAAAATCCATCAAATGAGCATATTAGCTTGTAATGTAAATAAATCCACAGCAGGTTATTTACTCAACGAAATAACTACAAAAAAAAATATTTCTTGAGTTTAAACTGTCTAATAGGTACGTTTAATTCCTACTCTCCAGCGTTACCATTTTGTTTAGCAAAATACAGTCAAATCTTGTATAATTGTATGACTTACTGCCAGAGTTTTATAATTTATGTAAAGTAAAACTAAATCCAGTCATTTAATACTTCAAACATACAGAAGTTTTTTTATAAAAATCACATTGTTTGTGGTGATGTTGGTTGTAACGAAACGCACGGGAGGGCCACCCCAATCTATTGTTTCCGTCACATAGATAACCGCAATTAATGAATGTGAGACACCTTTCAAAAATAGATAGAAGCATATTGTCTTCCAGCAGTAGTGATCTACATTTCAGTGAAGGCAGGTAATTGGGTTTAGCCGTAAATGAATAAATGAGAGACATTGACATTTCATGAAGAACAGGAAAATTTTGTTATAAAAAAAATGCAAAGAGTTCCAACCAGTGTTATTAAAATTTAATATTGTCACAAATAAAACCTACAGAGTCAATACAGTAGCAGCCCTAGTGAGTTTGGCAAGTTTAGGTAATTGGATTTTTGGTTGGCGGATTTACTGTAACCTCTATATTTTGTGTCTATATCTATACAGATAAATACAATTAAAGTGTCTGTTTGTAATGTCACAATTACAGCTTTTTACTAATTGAATATGAATAGTTCATAGGAACACGGTTCCAATTTAGTCTGTCTGTTTCGGTTTATCTCCGAAACGGTTAATCCGATTTAGACGGAACTTCCAGTGGCAGATAGCTGATGTTATAAGGAGTAACATAGTAACACTTTATTTCAGAAAACAAATAAGGTTACGTGTAAAAAAACCCGCACGTAACTGTCTTCATTATAATGCTTCGGCCGTATCTGCGTGCATCGTCCCGAAGTAATGCGTGCCGAAGCGTTGAGCTAATTGGTTTACAGGCAAAAATATTCATCTTTCTACTACACTCACAATATTTTATTTTATTCCATTTTCTTATCTCGAGCACGTAGGTATCAGGGATACCTACGCAATAAATATAAAAAAATAAAATAAATACATAAATTGTGAGTGTAGTAGAAAGATGAATATTTTTGCCTGTAAACCAATTAGCTTGTTCGACTGTACCTTTTGATACTAAATAATTATCGCGATAAAAGCTGTGTTATATTAGCGGTTTCAATATTTTGCGTGAACTATCGTGCAACAATTCAACATGGCCGAAATAATTTCCAATCGTTTAACTATGGACGACGACTTTCTTTACTTCTACATGACTGTGTCGGCCACCTAATGTTTTTCTTTTTGTGATTCATATTTTAAATCCCATATGATGGACTCAGCTTTATAGTTATGGAGGAATTCCAGAACCATTTCATCGCTCCACTCCATTTTTACACAGCTACCAACCCGCACGCGTCTCTGAACCGATCGAAAACAACGGCCGAAATGAACAACGCTAGTCTGACCATGCAACGCGCTAAAACGTTTTGATGTACCGCCACCCGCGCGATAACACGCACGCAGCCCGAATGTTATCGACGATAGCCGATATAGTAGCATAGCGCGAAGCTTCGTGACTATACACGCAGATGCGGCCTAAGCATTAGTGTAATAGACAGAGCTTGTCAAAAGTTCCTGAACTTATATACGAACATTTTGGTTGATATGTATATTTAGGTCATTCCGTTTTTTATTTCAGTTGTATAAATTTGAGTTAGTGAAAACTCTATTTAGTGGAATGATAATAATGCAGACGTTCCTCGTGATGTCCGGTTTCCTGTTGATCTACTTGTCTTTGCTGCAGGCTGAAAAACAAAGAGTGTCATGGACAATGCTGCCGAAACTCATCATTTTTAGGTGGTTGAGGTAAGACTGAAAGAAAGAAAAACTGTTTATTCACGTGAAAATAGGGTGACTGGTAATTAGTGTACGATACTTAAACACGTGATTGTGTTTAAGTATCGTACACTACGTTTCCCGAAGAAAAAATGTTTTTTGTACTGGTTCACTTTTATCACAATAACACAACAGCCGTATGAAATTCACGCGCGCGCACGCCTGTGACCTAAAGTGAACCAGTACAAAAAAAAAAATCTTCGGGAAAGTTGTTTGTTATCATGAACACAATCATGTGTTTAAGTATCGTACACAAATTACCAGTCACCCTATATAACAAAATTTGCCGTCACGGGACGCCTGGCAGATGTGAAACATCGACATTATTTTGTAAAAGTAATATGCAGAAAAGAACAGATTGTGATAGGAACTAAATATGTCATAATGATAAAATAAAATATTACGATTTTTTTCCAGATAACGATGACTATTTATTGAATAAACATTTATTTTCATTAAATACAAAAATTTACGAATTTATTTCAAATCGTGACTACTTAATTCGTTTAATCAGTGACTTCGGTAATCGCACAGTCAATTGCGCATGGCGACGCGTCGCCACACCGTACACACTACTGCATATAGACTGTATATATATACCATCATATAGCGTGGCGACGCGTCGCCACGGCATGCGTCGCCACGCCAGAAATCGGTTTTACGTGCGGCTATAGATGTTTCACATCAAAACCGGACAAAAGCGAGTCGGACTCGCCCACCGAGGGTTCCGTACAAATATGTATAGTTTTCAGATTTTTCCCTGAACTGGTTTAAGACGATATTACTTGCCGAATTTCATGGTTCTAGGTCAACAGAAAATATCCTGTAAATTTTTAAAATTTTGGGTATTTTAAAAAGGAGAATGGCGAGACTACATGTACTGTGGGACCCAGTGTTAGGAGTAGCATACATTATAGAAACTTATGAATTGTTAAAGAACGACTTAAGACTAACCAAAAAGCAAATGAGAAGTAAGTTATAGAAGATGGGAGAAAAAAGATATGAACGGTAGAAGATAGACAGTTTCGTCCAGAGAGCGGTTGCGAGCAGACGTGTTAATATTTTTACTTACTTATTCTTAAACTTATTAAATTACTGTCAACTGATTTTAAGTTCAAAGTCAACGAGTGAAATTACATTTTTCCTTAACTCAACGTCTGTGTGCTACGCCAACGAGCGCAGTGACTCAAGACGCCGGCGCAATCCAGAAGCGAGCTGACGCCCCCTATACCTGCGGTGTGAAAGAGACGGACTCCGATAATTCATCCAACTCTGCGTGGACACCGCATAACAGATAGCAGAGTTGACCAGCCGACTACGTCACCCAAGTACGTAGAAGTATAAGGGCGCCTACACACTGGTTGAATTTATACTTACTTTCACATAGAATTTTGCTGATCCACGATGAGTACTATGCGATCACCTACCGAATCACACACCCGTGGCGGATCGCAACCGGATCTTTCCAGGCTTACGACTGAAGAATCTGGAATGCCACAGATTACTTTACGGAAGAGGAAACAACCCGAACAGGAAGATCTAAAGGCTGATTTCGCCCATTTCCGGCAAGAAATAATGAACACTCTTAATGGTTTTGTTGAGACACAAAAGGCAATATTCAATAAAATTTCAGACGATGTGTCATCCATTAAGGACGAAATCAAAAGCCTCCAGTCTATCACGAGAGAACTTATGTCAGAACAAAACCAAATAAAATCAGATATAGTTGGCCTGAAACTTACCAGCGATGCAACTAAAATACAAGTCAATAACATTGAAACTGACTTGAGAAACCTAAAGACAGCTCCACCAGCGAAGCCAGAACTTGAGCACCTCAACTGTGAAGATATCGTTTCTGAGTTGCGTGAGAGAGAACTCAGAAGCAGAAATATAATTATAGTGGGTATGCCTGAAGCGAGAAACGGCAGCAAAGAGGAACGAGCTGCTTCTGATAGTGGAGAGGTCAACAAAATTATAAAAACTATTTTTCCTGAGTGCCCGGAGCCAGATAGAATTTATCGACTTGGCTATTTTAAACCAGAAAAGGCTCGTCATATTAAGGTCTATTTACCATCCCAAGAAAGTGTGAAAGTGATACTCCGTAATAAAACAATCTACAAGAACGAAACTATTAAAATATACTCGGATCAAACCCCATACCAACAAAAATTCATGAAAAAATTAACAGAAGAACTGCAACAACGAACACAAAATGGTGAGAAAGATCTCTTAATAAAATACGTTAATAATACACCTAAAATAATACACAAGCCATCAAAAAACTAATTGGAACCACACAACTACAACCAACTGCTGGACAAGACAAAATAACATATGAAATCGCTAGCAGCTACAATAACCTAGGCACAAGTCGAACATCATTAAGATTTTTATATGCAAATATCCGTAGCTTGGTGAAACCTGGTAAAGTAGACGAACTTAACTGTATACTGGCAACAATTAAAAATACTCATATAGTCGTACTAGTAGAAACATGGATTAAAAACGAAACCGAAGCTAAAAACATACGACTACCTAACTACAAGCATTACTATAACTTCAGAACACATTCAAGAGGAGGCGGAGTCTCAATATTTATTCACAAAAACATAAAACATGAGTTTATAAGTGACAAATGTGAAGATGACAACCATTTCATATGGGTGCACCTAGAAAAATTTTCTCTCGACATTGGCGCCATATATAAACCAGAAAGAACCAATTCGAAAAAGTTCCTTGAGACCTTTTCGGCTGAACTTCAGAAACGGAAACGAACAATCTTATTCGGAGATTTTAACTACAACCTACTTGCGCCGAATCGATCTGCCTCTGATTATACAGATACACTCGTAGAACAGGGATACACCATATTGAATAAAATTGATGCTAAATACTGCACTAGGGAAACCTCCTCCACCAAGAGTATATTGGATCATGTATGCACCAGCCTCAAAGATCATAAAATACATCTAGTTATTATAGAATCTGCCATGTCTGATCATAAACAGATCTTCTTAGAAGTCGAGAGGTATAAGCCCGAGCATATTAGAAAATCGAAATTCCAAGCTATATCATACGCAAACTTATATAAAACTGTAGAAGACCTGGACTATTATAGCATCGGCGAGGAATATACCAGGTTAGAGGAAGCAATCCAGTCAGCAATCACCAGAAATAAAACAGTTAAAACTAAAATATTAAACCCTCCGAGGACAGACTGGATAAATAAGGACATAATTAATCAACTAGACAAAAGAAATGAACTGTGGAAAAACCACAAAAATAATCCGAATAACCGAGAATCAGAAGAAGCATTTAAAAAAGAGAGAAACAGAGTTTTTGAGAACATTCAAGCGACAAAAAGTAAATATTACCATAAATCTTTTAAAGAATGCGAGGGTAAGCCCCTTAAGATGTGGCAATTGATAAATAGCTTGTCTAATAATAAATTAAAGAAAAGTGTTGCTCCCTCTAAATTACAATCTCCTACAGGGCTGATTACTGATGAAACGGAAATATGTGAGTGTTTTAATAACTATTTCTCAGGTATAGGTTCACTTCTGGCAAATCAGATACCTGCCAAATACCACAATAACCAAACTAACACTATCACGCTAAACAAAACCGAAAATACAGTTGCACTTTCTCAGATAGCACCAGCAGCGGCAGATGAAATTGGGAAAATAATTGATAACCTGAATGCAAACACCAGCACAGGTATAGACGGCATCAGTGCCAAATCACTCAAGTGTATAAAAAACCTTATATTACCTAGTCTAACTCAATGCATCAACAAATGTTTGAGCGAAGGTCACTTCCCTGACTCATTAAAATACGCCAAAGTTACCCCTATTTTTAAAGCTGGCTCCTAACTGTGCCCAGGAAATTATAGACCTATCTCAGTCTTGCCTGTGCTGTCTAAAGTTTCTGAAAAGCTATTGCACAATCGGCTCAGTCTATACTTAAACTCATTTAACTACCTTTCTCAACGACAGTATGGCTTTAGACCAAAATCTAATACTCTTTCAGCAGCAACAGATCTAATCACAACTATCAAAACTAATATAGACAGGAAACACATTGCTTTAGGGATCTTCATCGACTTAAAAAAGGCGTTTGATACCGTTAGCCATAACTTGTTAATTAACAAACTTGCCTCGATCGGTGTAACTGGAAAAGCTTTAAAAATTTTTGAATTGTATCTTCAGGGACGCCTGCAGATCGTTAAAATAGGCGATAATGTTGGCGCACCTAAGGTAATTAATTACGGCGTGCCTCAGGGCTCAATTTGTGGACCCCTTTTATTCTAATATCCAATGATATAGACATGATAGGCCTGAAGGGGCATATTTCCCTATATGCTGATGACACTTGCCTCTTTTATTTTGGCCACTCAATTGACTCAATAATACAGGACGCACAAGAGGATCTCATTATCTTAGAAAAATGGTTTCTGAATAATCTGTTAACTATCAATACATCCAAAACCAATTATATAATATTTGCAGCTAAAAACAAAAAAATCTCTGATCACAAACCTCTTAGTATTAATGGAGTCAAACTAAATAAAGTTAATAAAGAGAAATATCTCGGACTAATTCTGGATAATCAACTCACATGGAAACCACACATCGAGAAAACCTGTTCTAAAATATTAAGCCTAACGGGGGCGTTACGTCGAATTGTGAGATGCTTTCCGCTTAAGGTCCGCCACACTATTTATAATTCTTTGGTGAAACCACACATTGAATATCTCATAGAAATGTGGGGTTCAGCAACTAAAACCAACCTGCAAAAGCTACAAAGAGCGCAAAACAGAATTAAAGTCCTATTTCACTACCACTATCTGACCCCTACACACAAAATTTACAAAGAAACTAATCTATTTAACATTTCTGATATATATATATATAACACATGTATTTGGGGGTTCGATTCCCACCCAGGACAAACTTTGTGTGATGAGCATGATTGTTTGTTCTGTGTCTGGGTGTTTATCTATAATATGTATGTATTTATAAATTATATAAGTATGTATATCAGTTGTCTGGTTACCATAACACAAGCTCTGCTTAGCTTGGGACCAGATGACCGTGTGTGAGTTGTCCCAAGATATTTATTTATTTATTTTATTTTAGTTCGTAAAATTCTTTCTAAAGACTTACACACACAAATCACATTCACAAAAAAACATACAAGTACAAAAACGTATTCTGAGGCGCGCACAAGACTTACATATACCTAGTACTAGAACGAATTATGGAAAAAAAACTATAATGCATAAGGGAGCAAAACTTTATAATTCGCTACCAAAAGATATAAAAAATGCACAATCCATTTTACTATTTAAAAAGCTACTAAAATGCCATATTTTAAAAGGTCACAAAATAAAATAACAAATTTATGTAACATAATTTATTTGCCTCTAGTGTGAACGAATCCTTAGACTTCAATCATTAAAACAAAGATATGAAAGATACGAGTCACCGTACGTCGATCGCGTCAACGCGCCGCACGGCGGTAGACAATTTATAAAACTGTAAACAATTACCCTCATACCATATTCGCAATGTTAACACTAAGTATAAGCTGTTGTTACTCCTGGACAACGAAATTGTTATAAATAAGTAATTTTTAGTGTTTATTTCTGTACAAGTGATTTGTAATCTTTAGAAATAAATGAATACAAACCGTAAGATTATAACCTAAAATATTCTTAAAGTACTTTGGGCATGTACTTATTGGCCTATTATTCAGTAGTAGAATGGCTTATTCATACATATTTACTTAAATTCACACCTATATCCCGTGAGGGTAGGTAGAAACTACAGAACGCCATCTGCTACGATTCGTAATAGGTAGGTATCTACTTCTTTTACTTCATCCACGAACATACGTCCGCGCGTTGCGCCTGACTTTTTTAAGGACATCACTAATATTTTCAGTGGATTTTTCTAGGGTGTCCTCCCATTACTTGTCCAGAAACTAGATTGTGGTCAGGTTAAACCTAGCTAACATGTAGTTTAGCATCATCCTATTGCTCTTTCCAATCCATCGGCACAGTATGTCCTCTTCCATATCTACATCTCTACAAGCCATCATCTTAGCATTCACCCCCTTACTACCTACCATACCTATCATCTTTCACACAATCTATGCTGCTGCAGGGGTTTGGCTAGGTTTACAGACATCAACCCTCGTTACGAAAAGGTTCATAAAATAGTAATAACTTTTTAAAGTGGTAAAGGTACACAATATGACTAGATAAGGAGTCCAGTTGTTAGATCTCCTAGAATATAATATAAATAAGCATATTTGCTCTGCTTGAAACTAGAGGTTTGTTAAATAAATAAAAATATATTTTAAAGAAATCGCTTTTATTTACTTTATAATGACTTATAAAATATTGAAGACATACAATTGTTGTGAATCGTGGATATTTTTTTTTTAGTATGTAAGTATTGATTTATCTAATTAAAAGATTATCTAAGAAGGCAGCTGGTGCAGCGACATACCTCTGGTGTCTGGCATAGCCCATCTACCACAATATGCTCATAACATGAGAGCAACAGCCCACTGTCACTTAGAATAAATGGGTGGTTGCCAAATAAATAGTTACCTAGGTGGAAATTGCAAATTCTAGCATTGCTAGGAATATAGAGATTAAAATCCTTTATAATTCGTTTTCTGAGCCCATCAGGTGTATGTCGCTTTTCAGCATCATTGCACTCCAAAAACAAGCAGCGCCATGCTGTATCAGCCGCTCTTCTCAACGTGGGCAATATAATATGTTCAGCAGAAGTTTCCTGTAATGGACATCTTGAGGTGGATGGACTAGCCTCTTCACCCTCTGCTGTGTCAGATATTCTTCTTGTGGGCAATATTTGTTCAGTAGATGTTTCCACTAATGGATTTCCAAATGTTGATGGACCAACCTCTTCAACTTCCACCGTTTGCTCTGTCTGTTGAGAAGATGTTGGTTGACTGATTGCAGAAGGTGAAACCACAGCAGAACTTCTATAAGAACTGTCCACCACTCTCTGTGCCCGTAAATAGCATGGCACACATATGTCCTCATTTAAGATTAACTGAAACAATAAAAGTAAAATGTTGCCAAAAATAATAATATATTAGGATTTCATATCATTATTTGTAATATTAAATGTTTATAGGGTTACTGGTAAGGTTGGCATCCAAAAAGCCCACTTGTGATGAGACCTTGACAGTAACCTTACCTTAGGCTTACCAGTAACCCTATATAAATTGTTTTCATTACAAACCTGGCGGGGCCTTTTCCATTCCGATACAATGTCTCTTATTCGGGTTTCCCTTTCAGACATCTCTGGTTGGACAACTAGCCTGCTCCTGATTCTCAAAATCTATCTGCCACATCCAGCACATACATCACGAAGGCCAGGTTGTGGTTGGGTCTCATGTTCAGGACCATCATTTGGGTTACTATTTATCAACTCCCAACATGAGTGACAAATATAGTTGTCTCCAGTTACCTAAAAATATTATTACTATGGTTAAGGATACACAAAAAATGTTTACAAGCTAAGTTATAATCATGTTTTGCTTCTGGGTTAAGAAAGTGACTACCACATTCAATGCTGCCAAAGCATGTGTGGTACAGGTACCCATACTGAGTAGATTAAAGAACAGACTATCCAAAAACTCTATCCATCAGGTTATTACGCTAGCAGTGTGGTTATACAAAAATAGTAATATTCTTCTAATCAAGTATCTTGACTTGGCCTGCGAAGTTGTACTTCATCAGTGATACACCTAGTCATACAACATTGTTAGGAGATTCTGCTCTCTGGAGCCCTTACCATTGGTAGCTTGGGTCCTGATAACGGTGCAGTATTTTATTAATATTGTGCACCACAAGCAGTACCTAAGACGACCCACTGACCGTAATCTGCAGTATTATAAAATACTTCAGGTTGTTATTATATTCAGAAGATTAAGAGATGCTCCTGTGTTGCCCAATACTGCAAGACGAGCAGGAAGAGCATAATTATGATAAGAGTATTATATACGAAACTACATTATTTGTATACGAAATCTCTACTTTTGCTTGCTCCATTTATTTTATATTTGTATGATTTGTGTTCATGAAATTAAACAAATTAGTACATGAATATACTTACATCACGCGGGTACACCCATTTCTGTACTCTTTCAACTATTTGATCACGTTCATCAGACAAACGATGTCTCGGTAAGCGAGCAATTCTCAATTATTAACACAACGCATTTTAACCGTTGAGAAATTCCAAATCACTTGCAAGTCGGTCGTCAGTCTAAAGGTAAAGCCAAATTGTCAAGAATCCACAAAATCGCAAAAATAGTATTAGACAGTCCGTAAAAATAATATAAATTATTTTAACAGTAATGAAAACATGGAACGTAAAAATGGAACGTCAGTGTCGAATTGTCACGTCATTTGATTTGATGTCATTGTCAATTCATTCCATTGTTTGTGTTTAACAGCTAACGTGGGTGGGACGTTAGCTGTTCGTTCCATTTTTACGTTCCATGTTTTCATTACTGTTAAAATAATTTATATTATTTTTACGGACTGTTTGTAACAGTATTTATGTTTCGTTTTATACGTTATTGGTTTATTTAACAAGATGTAAGTAAAATAAAAAGGAAATCTGCCAAGCGAAAACGTACTTAAGTATTTTAAGAGGGTAAATCAGTAGTGTAGATTGGAATGTATCAATGTAATTCGTAAAAAACATTACGTTCGGAAACTGCACGATACTTATTTTTTAATAAACTAAAATCATTATTAACTTTTAATTCCCATTCTCTAGTAACTCAATATTTTTTATATAGAACTCTTATAAACTTGTTACTATAATTAGTATAAACTAGTCCGAGCACGGTGCTCCGTTAATTTTTAAATTACGTGGGTCCAGCCTCGCCATCCTCCTTTACAGGATATTTTCTGTTGTTATATACGTTTACCCAAAATACCCAAAACCAAAATATACGTTTTTTGCGGCATAAACGGTCGTATCTTTTTTTTATGTTAAGTTCAATTTTTTTCACAGCTTCAAGGGACTGTAGACCTGAGTTAATGGTTTTAATTTCAACTCGATACCTCCACGTGTCCCCGAGATAAGGGGTCTTGACAGGCAGACGGACGGGCAGACAGACGGACAACAAAGTGATCTTACAAGGGTTCCGTTTTTTTCTTTTTGAGGTACAGAACCCTAAAAATTATTCATTCGTGACGTTTATTCATTACGACATCCGGAACTATTCACTATTAATATTATTCGGTACATGACACCATTTATTAATTAACTCCAAGATCAAGAGAACTTCCATATAAAACAATTGATTTTCGATTTACTGTTAGTTGTATCAAAGTCAGGTAAAAAAAAGAAAAAAAAAAGTGTGAAAATGTGTGTGCGTGATGTGTCGGGTGTGTGTATGCTTGTGTGTGTGGGTGCATGTGTGTGTATTGTAAAATTGAGTAAATATGGAACCTTGCCATTGTTCTTTCATTGTTAGTTGCATTGAAATCAGTGAGTAGTTTGTCAATTGAGTTGGAAAATGATGACCTACAAGTGACGTTATAAGTAAGTATAAATTGCCATTCACAATATGTAAAATAATGAATCACGTTTTGACAGCTCATGCTCAGCAGTATGTCATCAATCACTGCCTCGTACTGCGTCGTTGGTCTACTGGTTTATTTATTGCATTCCATACTCCATATTTTTCATAGTTTTTTTTTTCATTTTTTTTTTTCATATTCCATATTTATTTTATTTATTGGAGTAGGTATATATACGGAGCAAGTCCGTAGGCCACGGGTTTAACCCCCTATCCGAAGTGCTTTATCCAATCCACCATTTGCACTTACTAAAATATGTATTTCACACTCTTTTTTCGGAACTCTGATGTCTCACAGATCCGAAACAGTAGAATATTTTTAAAATTAAATGGTTCGATCGATTGATTGATCGTTGTAAAGTGTTCTTTTTTATCAATTTCATTTAAACGAGACACAATTACAGAAAAAAAAAAAAAAAAGAAAAAAAATGATTATTATAAAAAATTTAAAACATTCAAATCAAGAATATTGTAGACATTCTTTTTTTAAAAGAGTATGTATGGAGTTTTTTGTCCATACATTACAAATGGTAGTTTCGTATGGAGAAGTCCATACGAAACTACCATTTGTATAATATATGACGGTTAAAAGTGCCTTTTAATGGTATAATTGAAATAAATTATTTGACTTTGACTTTGATTGTGTAACTGGGCCATTCTCAAAATGTGACTCAAAGTGATAAAAAGAAAATGTTTTTTGATATGATCCAAAGTGATCTTAAATGAAAGGTACAATTTCCTACAACGTGTATCAAGTATGAGCCGAGCTATTTTAATTGTCGTTTCGCAAAAAAAGAAAAAAAAACATCCCCTCCACGTAAGTGACACTAATCCATGGCAGCGGCATAATTTTACAATTCCAATAAAGTAATGTTAAAAAAAAACTCATTTTTTCGACACGCTGAAATTTTTGTGGTTATTTTCCCGAAGCGAAATGATTTTGTCTTGGTAGTACAATTGATTAAAAAAAAAAATTAAAATAAATGATTAAGAAACGGCAGTTTTAGAATTGTGGAAAACTAGTGACCCCGAACCAATAGTGACACAGCGCGAATGGCTGACTGCGCGAGGTCCTGTGTTAACGAAACAATACTTACCTAAAAGTTATTCCAATATTCCCTTCACACTTTTACGGGTACCGTTATAAGAGGAGTTGATGCATACTTTTTTATTATTTAAAAAAAATAAAAATATTTTTTAAGTTAAGCTCTATGAATCGTAGTAGAACTGAGAGCAAATCGTTCAGTTATTACGTTCAGGTACATCATTTAGTTATTTATTAAACCTTTGCTTTTCTTTAAGCGATGTAACTTATTACCTATGTATAATTAATTATTTAGAGGAACATAAACCAACTTCAGTTCTTAATATCAGGTTGCAGAAAACACATATTATGATAATAATAGTTAGTATTAATCCACATTCGTATCACTACTTTTCAAAATGGACAATCTGTCACCTCTATGAATCAATGGAATCCACGTGGGTGACATCCATGGAAGTGACATTTTAAACGTAAATACCGTTTTTATAACCTTTTCTGATTATTAACTGTAGGTAACGGTTGCAATAGCTCATTATTTTATAATATCTGACAGACATTATTTAAATAAATACTCTCTCATACGTAATCCACAAAAGTGACCAATATAGCATGTAAATTTTTTTAAATCTTACTTTAGAGGTCCGTGCTCCGAAACTATTATTCAAGAACTACCTTCTGCCCGCAACTTCGTACGCGGATCCTGTTGCTTATGCCAACGACAACGGGGTTGGCAAAATCGAAGATCTGAAACGTTTGATGTCGAATTCTAAGCCCGGGGACGGGAAAAAACGGGATGCGCAAGACGATTCGAGACGTTCAAAAAGTACAATTTTGAATCATACCTCCGATGGCGGAATATGTGGCGTAGTCAATCATAGGAGTATAGGTACGTAAATGAACTCCGTTCCTTATCAACCCAAGGAAGGTCGCCATGACCTACGGCTATATCTTGAGACACATCCGATTCTTCAGATGATATCGACATTCTGTTCAGAGAATGTCAAAGTCGATCAGAATTCAAACGTTCGTTGCGCTCTTCTTCTGTCGCTTCATGCCGTACTCCAGCAATTCTTTTTCTCTCACTTTCTAACTGATTATGAATATTTTGTTGTGTGCGTGTTCGGGACAATCTGTACTATAATATTATAAAGCTGAAGTTTGTTTGTTTGTTTGGTTGAACGCGCTAATCTCAGGATCTACTGGTTCGAAATAAAAAAATCTTTTTGTGTTGGATAGTCTATTTACCGAGGAAGGCTATAAGTAGGCCAATGCGAAGCTGGTTCGGGTCGCTAGTGTATGATAATCTCGATCAGCATTAGTCGTGCATCACGTTCATCATTTCGCTGAGAACTCAAGCGTGATTCTGTATCGGTAAACGTTTCCGATTCGCGGGACAATGCATGTCGCTCACGATCAGCGGACAGTCGCGCATCACGTTCCGCAGCAGAGATACGCTGAGAACTCAAGCGCAATTCTCTATCCGTGAACGTCTCCGACTCGCGAGACAATGTATGACGTTCACGATCAGCGGTCAGTCGCGCATCATACTCTTCACTGGTCTCTAGAGACCTGGATGTAGATGCGTAAATACGCTGAGAATGCAGGCGTGCTTCGCGATCAGCTATGTTATTCTGTAAGAACTCACTCCAGTTCTCACTTCTGATTCCGCAGTGAAAACTGTTTTAGGTAGTCTGTAACTCGATGAAAACTATGCTAGCGCTACTAAGTGTTTCATTACTATTTAAGCGAATACCAAATACTTTTCACTTCAAGTAAGTGAAATCGGAAATGAGATAGGATTCGAATTCGTGAGTGAATTCTTACAGAGTTGCACTGCTGAAGAGGTTTCCACGGAGCGAGTTGCAGCCTGATGTTCTCGAACAGCATCAAGTCTCTCCTGACGCTCTTCGGTAGATTCTTGGGATCTTATGATCCTCAATCTGAAGACGGCAGCTCCCCTGCGTTACCGGGTAGGCTACCGTGTCACGAAGATAAATAGAAAAGGAAATCAAACACCCAAATAACATAAGCCCGAAGGCATATTTATTCGATAAAATAAAAAAATAAATGGGAATCTTTGCTAGTAGAGTCAAATTTTCAATGATCTATCATCGTCATCAAAATCAGTCCTAAACTGTTACCGCCTTCACCGCGTGGAGGTACTCCCAGCTTATGTTATTTTATAAGATACAGTGAAATTAGTGATAGCTTTGATTTTGACATCAGATGTTTCTGATCTTCGATTTTTATAAGTCAACAGGAAATGCCCATCAGACCGAACAACTTTTGCTAAGACGTCATTCCTATATGTGTCATGGTGTAGCTGGGCTCTTGGAGTTCCATATCAGGTGCTTTCAGATCTTCAAATTTATTCTCTCAGCAGAAAATGCTCATCACGTGGAACAATTTTTGCTATGGTACCATTTTTGTATCTCTTATAGTTTAGCTGGTCTGTTGCGGTTCTGCACTGGTGTTCAAGTTTCCAAAATAAATTATAGCCTATATGTTGCCCAGACTTAATACCTATACAACAAAAGAAAAATCATTCAAATCCGCCCAGTAGTTCCGAAGATTAGCGTGTACAAACAAACATACAGATTTTTTTTTTGGATTCGTTCTCTATTACTGTTCCTAAACCCCCCCTCAATTTTCTCTTTTTTTTTAATATATTCAATGTACAGACACAGTTTTGTTACTGTTTTATTATATGTATAGATATATAATTAATTATTTAGAGGAACATAAACCAACTTCAGTTCTTAATGTCAGGTTGCAGAAAACACATATTATGATAATAATATTTAGTCTTAATCCACATTCGTATCACTACTTTTCAAAATGGACAATCTGTCACCTCTATGAATCAATGGAATCCACGTGGGTGACATCCATGGAAGTGACATTTTAAACGTAAGTACCGTTTTTTATAACCTTTTCTGATTATTAAATACATATATAGATAACGGTTACAATAGCTCATTATTTTACAATATCTGACAGACATTATTTAAATAAATACTCTCTCATACGTAATCCACAAAAGTGACCAATATAGTATGTCAATTTTTTTAAATCTTACTTTAGAGGTCCGTGCTCCGAAACTATTATTCAAGAATTATCAAACTGTCAAAAACTTGCAAGATAGCGTTGTATTGGTTGTCTATATTCATTTAGAAACGTTTTCGTTTTTTTTTACAATGATTTAAAACATATATTTAAGTATCGTAGTTTTTAATAAAATCCTATCAGTATTATATTATAATTTTGATGAATTGTGCAATAGTAGATAAATATAAAAATTCAATATTTAGTTTTTACCACCAGGGCGAATCCTTTGTCAATATATTGCTAAAGCAAAAACAAAAAATAAAATAACGAAATCTTACAAAATTGTAATGTCTTAAATTATCATCATCTTCATCATCATCATTTCAGCCGAAAGACGTCCACTGCTGGAGCTTAAATAATTTGTCTTATTTTTAGATTACGTAGTTGGCCACGACATCTAATTTAGTATTCATGAGTTTTTTTAACCCGGCGGTACTCGCTAGGTGTTTACATGCACGAATACTCGCTACCGGGTAAAAAATACCACACTGAATTGTATGAAAAAACGGGGGTTATTTTAGGGGTATTTTAATAAAACATTTTATATATTATATTTTGTTACATTTTAAATGGAACAAGAAAGGAACATAGTATTTAACTCTTAGTATAATGTATATATATTTTAAATTAAAACAGCCTAAAACTTCTACCATTTTGCACATGGCACATTATAAAACAAAAAATATACTCTAATCTTATTAAAAAACTAAAAAAATGAGATCGATGTTGAAAGAATATAACATAACTTTACTTATAAGCATAATAGCCAAAAAAAATTTGGCAACGTATAAAAATCACACAAAAATAAACCCAAAAACATCCAACATAACAATGTCTTAACTTTTTGAGCACATACTTCACAAGGCACTTTTTTTTTCTCTTTCACGAAGGGGAAAATGAGGCATTTTGAAATTCTAAAACAACGAAATCCAATGCACAAAAAAGAAAAGTAATAAAACACAAACAGTCGCTACTGGGTAAAAAGTGCCCGTACGCATTTTAAAAGTCTGCCGTGCCTGAATGCCGTGCGCCTACTGATCGTCTATTCAAAATTGCGGACCGTCGTACATCTGTAAAAAGGTACCTAAAACGGTGCTGCACAAAAATACGCAGAAAAAAATATATTTCTGAACTTATGCACTATGTGGTAAATTTTACCCAGTAGCGAGTCCCGCGGGGTAAAAAAGCTGGTGCTCGTTTCATAAAACTATCCCCTGAGTTACGTTTTTGATAGTATGAAAATATACTAAATATACTGCAAAACTAAAATAGTAAATATTTATTTCAACTTAAAATGCAGTCTTCTAAATAATCGAACTTAATTTATAATAACAATAATAGTCAATAGAGACAATTGATATATATATAGTCCACTACGTTAATTTGTTCATAATTAAATGCTAAGTATAGCATTTAATTATGAACATAGTTCTAAGTTGAATTCTAACCCTGAGGTTTGCCAATGGAAAGTATTTAATAATGTAATAACATTTTGACACGAACTATATTAAACAATCCTTAAACAAATTAAGGGACATAGTGGTAACGCCAGAGAAATATTGGTAACGCCTAAGAATTCATGACTTTCTAAAAACTAGCAACAGCAATATAATGTGTGTAATCATAATAACAACAATTTACATCAACTTGTCCAATCTTTTTTTTGAAAGGTACACAGGTTTTTAAAAACAAATCTACTAAATTAAAACTAAACTTAAAATAAAATGAGATCACAGGTTTCCAAGTCCGATATTTTTGATGTCGGATTACGATTCGTGAGCTCCAAATTAGCGTCCGTTGCCTCCAAATTTTATTTATTATTATATATATGTAGGATCGTCAGTGAGCGATCGAGAAGGAGTGCCGAGCGGTATAGTACATCGTCAGGACTATAGGCGTTCCCATTATCCCATTAGGGATAAACAACATACCTGTGAAAACAATTACACACTATTAGTAAAGAAAACACAATGCAAATGGTAATCAGTAACAAGAATAAAGTAAGTTCAAGGTACAGCAACAATACAGTTAATCGAACAGACCATTAAGGTCCCACAGTTCGTACAGTGGCCAAGCCACCCAATGATAAACGAACAAACCCTTAAGGTTTGCAGTTCGTACAGCAGCCTAAGCCACCCAATGATAAACGAACAAACCCTTAAGGTTTATAGTTCGTACAGTAGCATAAGCCACCCAAATACAAAGTGTATCGCTCGCTAGCAGCAAGCCTATACAGCTATGTGGATATACAGCAGCGCTGTACCAGGTAAACCGACAGTATTGTCGGAGCAGGAACTCTTTACTGAGCCGAATCCGAGGATCGACTGCCATACTTACGGAGTACACGCTCTTTTATAAGGCGATGCCCCCCACCTTGCAACCTCTCCATACAAGTCTGCCCATGCGCACGGAAGTGCGTCACGCGTTTACTTGATACAAAACACTAAAATGTGCTGAATCTAATAAGATCTGTAATCAAATAACACACTAATAATTGTCATGAATAAACAATAGTGATTTCATAAAGTAATTCGTTTTACATTCAAAGTAACATGTCAACAATTGTTTTGAATAAATCCATCGATAACAATTATCGAAATAAAGTAACCACAAATCAGTGTGCATACAGTGAGTACTCAATAAATCATGTTTCGAATTAATAGACAATAATTGATACTAAAATCACTTAAATTGATAATAAGAGAAACAAATCATAACAAATTTAGTTAACTACCCACAATATTAATTTAGATTAAAAACCATCTCCGACATATATATATATATTACATTTTTCGTACTTTCGTCTTTAAATTGCCTAAGTTTTGCGTTTCCTCTATACACTCGTCTACTTGTCCTTTTACACTTTTATTCAACCTAGCTAATAGAGATGCGCATAGCAGAGTAGGTGGTGGCGTTTCTGGTGAATGAATAACATAGAGAGGTGTTGGTGGAGTTTCGATTAATTCTACAAACTATTCCAATCTGGAGTCAGATCTAGGCGAGTCAGGGAGTATTTGCTGTAATAAACTTAAAAGTTGATTCACCCAATGCATATTTTAATTATGCTAAAATGAGAATGGTACAACTATAGGTGTCACTGTTTTTTTTTTTTTATCTATTGATAGGCATACGTTATAGGTTTTCTTTTTATTATGCGTGTAAACATTGTACAGTCACGAGCAAAGGCATGTAAACAGTTGGTCTTATTCTATCTAATTTTCTCCTAAACTATTAATTGAAATGTTATGGGGTTACGAATTGGGTATTTTGGATGGGGATCCATATTCAATCAATCTGTATACATATTTATGCTCGTGACTGCACATTTGTCAGCAAAAAAAACTATACCGAACTGTATTTTTTTCCCAATTGAGTATGAACCTTAATCTTTTGTATTAAAGTTGACAATCTATCAAAGAAATTTGTCAGATTGTTGTAGTTTGATATGCTGGCATCTGTACATACTTAACAATAAATATAATGCGTTTTTGTATATGTACATGATTGTCGTATCATGGGTGGCCAAGATGCACACCGGATCCTCTTCGTAATCCGACATAGATTTAGATAGGTGTGGACGATATCGCGGGTACTCGAAAGAAAGATTATTTAAATTTAAGTTAAAACAATTCATTCAGAGTAACAAGAAACAAACACTTGCGTTGGTACTGAGTGTTCAGCTGAGAATGACTGAGCTCGCTGTGTCAACACTCTGGCCCCGCCATTTGTCTCTCCCCTCTACCGACGATCGTGTCCAAGCGGTAGGGCGCGCTTGCGTTTCCGGTCACGTGATTATTAGTTCTCGAATCAATTTGTTAGATGGCGCTGTCTGTTGCACCGTAGCGCCATTAACCACGACATACATATAATATTATGTTTACTTTTTCATGCGTTGCCATCGTCCGCCAATTTTGTGATACTCTGTCAAACGTGATTTTCTATATCCACAGATTAACTCCACCCTATGCTGTTGTACTAGCTCTGACCGTCACCTGGTCCCGCTTCCTCACCGCAGGTCCTTTATGGCAGGTCAGTTATACATTCATTTATAGTTTAAATAATACCCATAGCATGGAATAATACATAAGACACACAACAATCCATACTATACTTACTATAATATATTTACTATATCCATACTATACATACTAATCCATACTTCCATTATGTACTTGTTTATACTTTTAATATTTTAATATTAATGTTATAAATGCGAAAGTAACTCTATCTGTTACGCTTTCACGATGAAACGCCTAAACCGATTTTGATGTTTGTTAAAATAGTTTGAACCATAAGAAAGGACATAGGCGTAATACTTTTGGCAAATCCGCGACTTCGTCTGCATCCGCGATAACCGACATGCACGCGGACGAAGTCGCGAGCAAAAGCTAGTAAGGTTATAAAATGCGTTATTAATGAATACATTTATTCTTTTGGCAAACCCAGGACTTTGTGGAAGAAATATCGACGTTAACTGTCTGAAGAGTTTTTTGGGTTTTACGACGATTAACCGAGGATGACATTGAATAGTCATAATTGATGACAAAACAATTGTCTTGGCTCACAGGACCTTTGATTCTCAACAGAATTTACCCTGTGATCCAAAGTCTGAAAGAGATTGCTTTTTGAGCTTATTTTCAAGTGCTTGGTTTAGTGTTGTATTGCTCGTAAATGAAACACTTCTAACAGCTGAAACTCTGTCTGTAAAAACAATATAATAATAAAAATCCGAATGAAAAACCGAAGAGTATAACCTGCCTCTCTGTGTAGCGTTTGTGGACTACGAGAGAGCATTCGATTCGATCGAGACTTGGGCTGTACTGCAGTCTCTCCAACGGTGCCAAATCTACTATTGGTATATCGAGGTGTTGAAGTGTTTATACAAAAACGCTACCATGTCAGTCCGACTTCTTTACCAGACCTCGGAACCTATCCTTCTGCATGAGACAGGGAGATGTATCTCCGAAACTGTTCACCGCTGCACTGGAGGATGTCTTCAAGTTTCTGGACAGGAGAGGGCTAGGCATCAACGTCAGTGGCGAGTATATCTCTCACCTTCGGTTTGCCGACGATATAGTGGTCATGGCTGAGACCATGGAGGACCTCAGTGCAATGCTTGATGACCTCAGTAGAGCTTCCGAAAGAGTGGGTCTAAAAATGAACAAGGACAAAACCAAGGTCATGTTGAATGCCCATGTAACACCCACTCCTATCAAGATCGGAGACTCTACACTCGAAGTTGTAGACGATTATGTCTACCTGGGACAAACGGTCCAGTTAGACTTCGAGAAAGAGGTCAATAGTCGAATCCGACTCGGCTGGGCAGCGTTCGGGAAGTTGCGTATATATCTTCTCATCCAATTTACCGCAGTCTCTCAAGCAAAAGTCTATGACCAGTGTGTGTTGTGTGTTGCCAGTGATTACATACGGGACCGAAAAGTGGTCGCTCACAATGGGCCTCATCAGAAGGCTTAAAGTTACCCAAAGGGCAATGGAGAGGGCTGTGCTCGGAGTTTCCTTGCGTGATAAAATCAGAAATAAGGACATTCGCAGTTCGAAGAATTGACAAACTTAAGTGGCAGTGGACAGGGCACATTACTCGCAGAACGGATGGCCGATGGGGCCCAAAAAGTTCTGGAGTGGCGACCGCGAACCGGAAGACGTTGCGTTGGAAGGCCTCCCACTAGGTGAACTAGGTGGTGGTAAAGGTTGCGGGGATCCGCTGGATGCGAATCGCACGGGGCCGGCCAATGTGGCGAGATTTGGGGGAGGCCTATGTCCAGCAATGGACGTATTTCGGCTGAAATTATGAATTATGAATAAAAATCGTTTATTTAATACAATGTCATATTAAAAGTGTACGAGTATATCTTACAATATAATAAAATAGATCACGATTGCATATTTGCCTGAACTAGGTTGAACCTTTGTTTCAGGCTAGAAAGTGCTTACTATTTGTTATAATAAATTAACGCTAAATTACAGTAAAACTTTTTAAAGTTACCGCGAAAACTTAAATGATAGAGAAAAAAAAATACCGCGTGTTAGCAATTTTATTTACATATTATAGATAGTGCAATCCACGAAGACGCGCCCCTCCAATTTTTGGTTTAGGGGGTTTTCGGATTTTCGTGACGCTCTGTTCAGATTAGTCTATTCATTGTAGTATGCGAGTGCTCTCATAAATAATTAGTATGTACCGATAACACTCAAACATTGACGGAAGCTTGCACACATATACTATAAACGGTTAGGAGGTATAGTGGGGCGTGTCTTCGTGGATTGCACTATCTGTACGAGTAAGTCTTCTGCCTGTTCATAATAGGTAGTTTTTAAACATTGAAATATTTTTTTTTTTACAGCTAGAGTATTTCAACTTATAAATACTAAGTTCTCTATTCAATCTGTTGCACAAACATGGTCCTAAGAATGAAATAATCTTTTCTACAAAGACATGTTTTGAGGTCGAATTTGAATTGCATACTAAATATGCATTTCGTCTCTTGTTAGTAATGTCAGCATTGTTGGTAAGCGTGGTGTGTTGTTTTAATACTAGGTGCTTAATGTAAAACTGGCGTACAGTCAACACGTTGCAGGATTTATGTAACAGATGTGTAGAAAAGAAAAAGGGGTTAATTTGGCTACTTTCAAAATTGCTCTCTGAGCCCGTTCAAGAGGAAGTAGATTAGTTTTGAGTGGCCCTACCCCATGAAGTAATTTAATAGTTATTGAATTATTGATTGACCTAGGGCCAGATAAATGTGTTTTAACAATTCAGGGTCTGCAATTAATCGTAGTTTTTTTTAAAACATGTATTCATTTACGAGTTCTTTTAACTAGACTTTGTCATCGATTATGTCTCCGAGATATTTAATATTGCAACTTTTGAGGATAATAAGACTCTTACACATGTTGACTGTACTATTTCACATTGATGTGCATATAGATGAGGGTAAGTGATATTATGATGAGGCTTGCGCATGGAAAGGTGTAAATATTTAGTCTTATCAGCATTTAAAGTTAGTCAATTGCTTTGAAGCCATAAATTTATAGTATTAAAACCTAATTGAGCGTTGTCGTCCAGTTCGGTGCAGGTTTTTGAGGTAAAAATTAACGCTGTGTCATCGGAATACGATATAACTTTGCCATGTTCTATATTTAGATTCCACAAGTCGTTAATATAGATCAGGAATAGGGTAGGGGAGCAAGGATACTTCCCTGGGGAACTCCGAAACCAGTATTTTTCTGCTCATCGCTTATAAATTGTGTATTCTAACACATTGGTGTCGATCACCTACGTAGTCGGCAAAGAGTTTCAGAGGCGTAACCCTGATAACATTGTGTCAAAGGCTTTAGCTAAATCGAGGAAAATTCCCAGGGTTTGGTTCCCTATGTCAAGTTCCTGCGTTACATAATCGGTCTGGCTATGCACGGCATCGGCTGTAGATAATTTGGCTCTGAAACCAAATTGCGCAGGTGAAAGGATACGGTTTTTTTCAAGGTAGTTAACAAGTCTATTGTTTATAATTTTTTCATATATTTTTGAAATAGAAGGGAGTATCGAAATTGGTCTATAATTATTGACTATATCTTTACTTCCGGATTTAAAGATCTTCCGGATTACTATTGCTTTTTTTAGACATCTAGGAGGAACCCCATCAGATAGTCAATGTCGAAATATATGCTCTAAGGGAGGTATATTCTAATAATCGAACTACTTCTTTTCAACCAACTTCAAATAAGAAGGAGGCTCTCCATTTGACTGTTAGTTTTTTTGTATGTTTGACGCAATATCTCTGGCAAATGTAAATAGATTTTGATTTTTTTTTATACAAAGTGTATGCCTCGGACGTGATCCCATATTATATCGAAATTGATTCAGCGCTTTTTGATAAAATCAACAAAAATCCAAAAATATATACATAGATGACGTTTCAGTTTCTCCGATTCTTAAGACTGCGCCGAGCAAAATAATTCAAAACAGTCGTCTCTGTTAAAGTGATATAATCGGTTACCTATCATAAGGTCGAAAAATATTTGACCGAATTTCATTTCACCTAAAACTTTTCAACTTTACTCGTTTCGTATTTTTTTACTTCATCGAAGCCACGTCTGCCACTGTATCAGTTGACCTATTATCAATTCGCTTTTTTTCGTTGCTCCGACGTTTCATTTGATCGCAAAAGTTTTTACCGAAGTTACACTTAGCCGAAATAGCATTTCTTCAAACATTCGTTATACCACTGCTTTAATTACCATATTTTACCAAACGCCTAGAAGTAAATATGTCTGATATTGAGTCAACGATAACCGGTACTCTACCAGAAAAAAAATACGTCGTTAAAAAAACGAAAAATCAAAAACTTTTGAAAGTTAAAGACAATTTAAGTGAAATATATATACAAAACTTAAATCTAAATAATAATATTATGTACAATTGGTAGAAAAAGGCAGGGAGCTCAAAGGGCATCAAAAAACTCGTCCACATCGTTGTTAATGGGAAACGTGCCCAACAGGCTGGCAGCATTGCCGCGTTGTATGGCAATGCTGATTCTTTGACCTAAGAATAGACCAGCCTTCGGGTCACGTGAAGAGTCGACCAGCCGCTTGGCGATGTCACGAAAAACAATATGGGCACTCGGACCCCATGGCCCTAGAGTTTCCACCCCAAACGGCTCAAATATATAGCTTCCAAGAAGGTTATCATATTTGCGCCGTTTGAGGTTTTCGGCACCTGCAGCAGCCGCCCCAGCACAACACGTAGTGCTAGGAAGATGAGATGGCGCAAGGGTGTCGACACATGTTGCGTCCCACACCAAAGGCCTACCCAACTTCCAAGGCATTATGGTCATCCCATCTGGTCTCTTCCCATCGTCGCGTGCCAAGCCATTGGGTTCTAAAATAGCAGGCACCCCGGCGGTGGCAAGAGCACGACGGAGGATGTCATTGATGCTGGCGTGTCGTGCCATTCGGCCTGCGCTTCTACTGCAGGATAGGCCATGATGTCCGAGGCAGTCGACTGCTTCACCACACTGGCAACGATGTGGAGCCCCGCATGGAGCGCCCAGACGCAGGCATGTAGCGAGTCGGAAGGTATTATCACACAGCATAGTACCGATGTTGGGTGACGGAAGTGCCTGAAGCCAGAGGCCCGACTCCCACTCACCCACAGCCAGTAGGCGGGCACGCTCAGCAGAATTGGTGGACGTATTAATTAGATTATTCCGTACCAACCTGCAGAGCGGCTCATCCCACTGTCTCTGGGAAGATGGGTTCACGGGCCGATCTGTATCCGGGCAAGCCACTTTCCAGGCGTACACCGCATCAGTCAAGCACGGCACTTCAAAGTCAACCAGTGAAGGGGATAAAATTTGTTTGGTTAACTTTTCGGTGCTGTGGACGGAGGACAGGAAAGCCGGTAAGCTGACACTGGAAATTTTGCGGACGCCGAGACCACCAAAACGAATGGGCAGGGTGGCTTGTAGCCATGCTCGGTCGTCCAGAGCCACACTCAAAATCGATGTTAAAGTATTTTTAATAATTTGATCAATTTTGTCCAAGAGGTGTGGCTGCTTCCACAAAGGAGAAGAGCGGAGGTAGTACATAAAATTTGGGCCAAAACAACAATATCTAATGAGGGTAAAAGCCGAATGTAGATTAATTTTGGAAAGTCTATCTGAAATATCATTAAATTTTTTAATTTTTTCTTCAATAAAAAGTGAAAAACTATCTTCCAAAATAGGAGACCCTAGGAGGTGTAAGGAACTTTTGTCTAAAATTTTGATGTCTGGGGCTATTGCATTAAATTTCTCTAAGGTCGATTGTCGGTCCGTAATGTCGGTAAGGTATATTTCACATTTAGAAGGGTTTAAGTCCAAGCCAATAGATTTAAATTTTTGTTTTAAGAGTTGCAGATCTTTCAAAACGGTGTCAATATCACCTCCCAGAGTCCCGTCATCTAAATACCATACGTTGAATTTTGAATTTAATTGTTGTATAATTGGATGAATAGCCAAACTGAAAATAACTGGCCCGAGAGGGTCACCTTGTTGGCATCCGACTGCAGATTCTAAAATGTTGTCCTTATATAGTAATTTTGAAGGGTGCCTGTAGCACTGCCACATAAAACCATACATTTCTGGGAGTTCTTTTTTGACTTCGGCCAACAAAGTGTCTCTATTAACAGAGTTGAAGGCATTCTTTACGTCAACCTTGAGAATGACCTCACCTTTTTTTGAATTTAGAATTTAATTTAAGTGAAATTAAATATTTGAAAGAACTTTCAAAACTAATGTATTTATTACAGTGGTGTTATAGAGAGCTAATTTCAGATTAGTTTCCTACTATTTTGTTTCATTCACTATTTAAACGTAATGGCACTTAATAAAACAAGTAGTACCAGTAAGAAGCTTGCAAACAAAGATTCTTGTTTCAAGCATGCAGCATGCAAGCAGACATACAGCATGCAAGCAGGCATGCAGCATGCAAGCAGGCATGCAGCATGCAAGCAGGCATGCAAGCAGGCATACAGCATGCAAGCAGGCATACAGCATGCAAGCAGGCATGCAGCATACAAGCAGGCATGCAGCATGCAAACAAGCATGCAGCGCCTCCCTTCGCCTTCGCCTTCTTAAATTACACTCTAGTCGTAGGGCAGACAAGACTGCGTGAAGTCGGTTTTGCAGCGATTCGTTTTTGTCACTGAATTTTGTAACGTATTGACTTTTTATGACACTATGTTAATGTAATGTTGAAAATGCTACCAAGTAACCGGCTATATAATTGTGATTAAATAATATTCCGAAATGTTGTTTTGACGGGGTGAAAATATGGCAAATAAATCATTTGGCAATTGAAAATAGTTCAAAAGAGACTTCGGCCAATAGGAAAAAGTTATTTTGTAAATCGGAGAAACATAGTTCGGTAAAATGATACCTATGTCACATGATACTTCGATGATCTAAAAATATGTCAAATAATGCATATAGCAAAAAAGACGTCGGACAATAGTTTTCGGTAAAATGAAATTCCGACAAAAACAATTCGGAAAAGTGATCGGTTCCCATATAATCAATACTTTTACCCAAAATTACCATAAAAAATATAATGAATACCACAATGAATGTGTTAACCGATTATAGTTGGCAAAAAATAAGAATACTGTTTAATTTAATAAACAAAAAAAATCTCGTATTTTGTTGAGTTTTCATAGTAAACTGTATTTTTTTTCACTAACTTGAATTCATATTAATCTATAATATTCATACCTACTACAATTTGTAGTTTTTTACATTTTCGAAATGGTATACATACATACGTTGCGTATGATTCAAAACAGCGCGTCAATGAAAACAAAAATTAATAATAAAATAACTAAGCGACATTTCGAAAATGAAAAAACTACAAATTGTAGTACAAATATTACACATTAATATGAATGTTTGTGAAAAAAAAATACAGTTTACTATCAAAACTCAACTAAATACGAGATTCTTTTAAAGATTTTTGTACAACTTTTTATGTATTTTTGTTTATTAAATAAAACAGTATTCTTATTTTTTGCCAACAATAATCGGTTAACACATTTATTGTGGTATTCATTACATATTTTTATGGTAATTATAGTAAAAAGTATTGATTATATCACTTTAACAGTGACGACTGTTTTGAATTATTTTGCTCGGCACAGCCTTAACACTAACACTATAAACCTGTGTATGTATACTCATGTTTTTAGAAATAAAATATCTTTTACAATCCTTGCACAAGGTGAAGGTGCACCTTTTGCTTCGTCCATCTTTGTCCGGTCAATTAGAATGGTGTTGTTGTTCACTATCGTTAACAGTAGTAGAGCTTTTAAGCCTTCCCCTTGGATCGCCAGAGCATTAAGACGTGTTTTTGGTGTAATTTGCTTTGAAATCATTTATTATTTCAAAATTTTAAATTCATAAATTATACGCGAGTAACTTAAACCGAAGCATTGGGAGCAGTAGTGGACGTGGGTCTAGCGGGACGGCTGCCCTCTGGACGAGAGGCAGCTGAATCGGAGGGGGCTGAAACCGACGGCGGGGTAGGGGGGCGCGGCTACGGCTTTCTTGACCTTGGTGGCCTGAGATGCTCTTATCCCTCTTTCTCTGGCCTCAATGACCGGCAAGTTGGTATTCGTTGTCAGAGGACGCAGAGGCGGAGAGGGTTTCCTTAGAGTCGGAGCGAGATGGCTCGGAAACAGGGACAGAGGTATCCATGTGTTCTCGGAAACATGGCGACGCAACTGCAGAATGCAGCTGTGCTGGAACAATGACCGCGGGAATAATGGGCGCGGAAACAGTAGGTGATTCTGCATACGGATTCTTTGTCCGGATAGACAATAGAGACGGTATCTTTTGCGGTGACTTAAAAGATGCCGCCACAGATATGCCTTTGTCGGCGGGATCAGGGGATTCGGGGCTTTCTAAAACATCACTGAAGTCAGCGACGCTTTCGACAGAGTTATGAGACGCGGACGCGGAGAGCCATTTCGTTAAATAGGCAATGAATTCGGGGTCACTAAATAAAGACGCCTTGACGAACGCTATTATATCAGCGTCCGACATGGTCGGAGAGAGATTTAAATTAGGGAGGGAATGGTGAAAGATTTAACTCTCGGGGAAGCCTAACATAATAATAATAATAATAACGGAGACTACCGTCTAGCTAACGGAGACTACTTGCATAGACACAACCTTGTAGCTAGGATTATCCACCAGCAACTTGCTCTAAAGTACAGGCTTGTGGAGTCGGAAGTACCGTACTACAGGTATGTGCCCGACCCAGTTCTCGAAAATGGCAATATCACGTTGTATTGGGATCGATCTATCATCACTGACAGGACTATTGTCGCCAATAAGCCTGACATAGTGGTGATAGATCGATTAGAGCGTCGCGCAATGATTGTTGATATAGCGGTTCCGCATGACGAGAACCTCGTGAAAACCGAGAAAGATAAACAAATTAAGTATCTTGACTTGGCTCGCGAGGTTGTCGACATGTGGGATGTGAATACAGCAGTCATTGTGCCGATAGTCGTTACGGCCAATGGACTAATTTCCAAGAGCCTCGACCAACACCTAAGGAGGCTCTCGTTGGGCAGCTGGATCAAGGGCTTGATACAGAAAGCGGTACTCCTGGACACGGCGCGTATTGTTAGGAGATTCCTCTCTCAGGAGCCCTGACCACCGGTAGCTTGGACCGTATTCCCGATACCGGTGGGCTACTATTTTTTATATTTTTAAATGTTTTTATTTTTCTATGAATATTTAAAAATGTAATTTAATATGGTATATGAAATAAATAAATGTGAATAATAATAATAAAAAATTATTTTCAGACCAGGGTCCATAGTAGTGTTTTCATACCAAAACATGCTTAGTACCTACTTAATTAAAACTTTAAATACAACATTGCTTAAAATGAAATCAGAATTATAATAAAAATAATTACTGTAGTTAAATAATAGAGTCATCAAAAACAATTACAATTTAAATGAATATTAGAATTAAAATCAGAATTAAAATCATAATTAAAATAAGTTACCTTATACTAAGCCAAGCCTAAGCATAAGCCTAATACCTATCAATTAACTCCCCGGGTGGAGTGGCCCAGGGATGTGTAACCCTCCCTGTCGGGTGTAGACAGGGAGGTGAGTACCTATTGGTAATCCACTCAAACTCCTTGAGAAAGGTGACCGTATGCCATCGAAACTAGCTGACGAACCCGGCAATACAGTGAGTTAATCCGTTTTTCTAAATCTTAATTTGTGTAATCCCGAGCAATCCTCTAGGTACAGTCAAAAGGATAATTAATACAACTATGACAAATTAAGACTAAATTAGGCTCGCAAAGGGGGGGGGGGGGGGGTCAAAGTCAAATCATTTATTTCAATTAGACCAAGGCACTTTTGAACGTCATATTGTAAAATTTGAATCTAGTTGCCCATTCCAAATGGTAGTTTCGTATGGAGAAGAATGGGCAAGAAACTCCATACATACTCTTTTAAAAAGAACAACAATTCACAACACAACAACAACAATACAATTTACAATTACAACGACAATTTGCATTTACAAGAATTATAATATATTCTGTTACGTGAATACGATGTACCTTATATAAAAATCATATATTAAAGTATGTACAAAGCATTACAAGTTAAGAAATGACAGCAAATGATGTACAGACACATAGTGTTCACATAATTATAATTAATAATACAGTAGACGACCACTCCTAATCTAATAAACAATGAATAGTGTGTGAGCCAGAGTAATCTATTAAGTACACTAAATAATACAATTATAATTATATAATACAAGTACAAATACATATTTAAATATATAAAGTATAGTTTTAATTAGCAATCAGTATAATTTTGTCTAGACTGTAGATTGTCCTATGGAGCCGGACCAGCATGTTCCCAAGCATTCTTATCTTGGATATAATCCTCTAACTTATAATATGCTTGTTTACAAAGTCTACCTCTAATGTATCTTTTAAATTTTGTTTCATTTAGTTTTAATATATCACAAGGCTTTACTGAGGTTAGCCTACATTGCTATATACTATAACACTGATATAGATAAGTATAAAATAAACTAGAAATAAGCTCGCATTACTGTGCTTCGCCTACATGTAGGCTATGTTAGGATTTGAATCATAAAATCGTATGGGTGCTGATGTAATTACATACAGGCACATGAGTCATGTTACTTGTTTCTGGGATGTCACGGCATTTGTGAGGCCTCTGGCATTGCAGATGTACATTTTATATTTTACAGGCTTATTAGTCATACAATGACATTGCTGCAAAAAGCTGAAAAATATTCATCAGTAAGTTTATCATTTGCAGGAGGTCATTAGTAAGGAAGTGGCAGATTGCAGACAGAACTGGTGGATGAACTTGCTGTACATTAACAACTACAACGACGAGTCTCTGTGTATGCAGCATACATGGTAAGTACTTTAAAGACATCATAATATATAGTATACTGCATTATAGTATACCTGCTTTACCTGCTATCGTATTCTTTAACGTCAACATCCGTGGCTGTGCTCGAGGACGGACTCGACATCGTGTCAACCGTGAAATCGACGTCTAGATCAGCAACTGCTTTTCCTTAGCAAATATTGATTTTTTACATAATATGAACTGTCAACAGTGTCAAATTATGGTTTATTCCAAACCGGAGCCGAAAATCCTAACCCAGTTGCGGGTTAAGTTAATAACTTGAAAAAAATTACAATATTTGTTCCGTTCGTAACCGTCTTCCTAACTTGACGATGTTTTCTCTATCATAAATCGAATTGCGATATAGATAATATGTTTTCCAATCTCCTCTTTCTTAATATAAAAAAGTACCTATATATGTGTCAAATCAGCGTTTAATATTTAATCAAAATATCACACTAACAATCAACGAAAAAAATGAATAAGTACCATAAAATAAAAAAATAATAACATTTCTAATAAGTGTCATACTTTGAACTTACTTTTTGATCATCTGCCAAACTTGTCCTAATTTAAGTTGTAGTATTACTTTTTAAGGTTCCAAATACGGTTACCCATCATTATAATGTTAACCACAATGGGGTTATAAAATAAAATAAAAAATAAATAAGAAGCTAGAACCAACACCCTACTACATTAAAGAAGACATTCCCCCCGAGATTCTAAGTAAGCGTAAGGAACTTTAAATGGAAGTTAACATAGAAAGAGAACAAGGAAGATTGGTGATTATTCTCATTATCTCCCAACATGGTTAGCCACCTCGGGAGAGGTCGACTACAACCCTCCAACTTGTCAATAACTCTACATCTGCACAATGTTAAATCATTATTGTCGCCACAATTAATAATATTATTGAAATGCTCACTATCAAATGTTAAATATTGACATCATAGGACTGTCCGAAAGCAGAAGAAATGGAAACGAAATTATTGAGGATGAAAATCATATATTCTGTTATACAGGAGAGTTTTAGGGACAATATGGTGTAGGCTTTATAATCAAAAATAAATATAAAAACAACATAGAAAATTTCGTTGGTATATCAGATAGAGTTTGCTTCTTAAGTATGAAATTTAATGCAATAATAATAATGCAGGTGTACGCACCCACCTCTGAAGCACCAGATGAGTAGATGGATGTTTTCTGCGATCAAATCGAAAAGGCTCAAAAACTAGAAATTGGAAAAAATATTTTAATGGGAGACCTAAACGCTAAGATAGGACAAAGAAAACCCATGGAAAATACAATTACGGGACCATACTGCTATGGAATAAAATACGACAGAGAAGACCAATCACTACAGTACCTATGCATCAACCAACAAACTCACAGTCATTAACACAATATTTAAGAAAAATCTTAAAATCTATGGACTTGGACTAAACCAGACAAATGACATAAAAATCAAATTGATTATATCTTGAGTAACTACCCAAAGCTCTTCACAAACATGGAAATATTGAAAAATAGTACATACACCACAGGCTACTGAGAGGCGTAATGCAACTGAAAACTATAGAAAAAATAGAGCAACTTTCAGTGAAACTCGAGCTGATCTATCGTGTGACAAAAACCAACCGGCATACCTTAAGACTTTAGAGGAAAATATGAAATAAATTTAGTGAGAGATAGCAACGAAGACTAAAGAGTCTTTTTATCTAAAGGTAGCGACGGCCATTAAATAAAGCCTAAATGCTGCCACATCAAAGAAAGCAACCAAAGATATTCTAACCGACGAAACCAAACAACAACTTAAAAAACGTATTGTATTGCAATCAAAACCATCCAAATCGTTAAAAAAGGACTGGAACCTGATCACCACTGGCAGTAAAAAAAAGCCTACAAACAACTAAATACTGTTAAAAAATGGATGCTCACAGTGAAAGCAGAGAATACGACAGGAAAACTGCAAACGCAAAAAGACATATAATAAGGCTTCGATTTTCTATACAAATCTCTACCAGGACGAACACAACAAAAAAAACGAGTACAGAAAATAAATACACAAATTAAACAGTTTGACTGCAGAGAGGTACTAGAAAAAATTGAAAAATTGAAAAAAGAAATAAGCTTAAGCCCCGATAACATTCCTAACGAAGCCTTAAAAATTTGGAAAATTTTGCTAGTCGGTCCTGTTACGACTATGTTTAGTAAAATTTATATTAGAAATTCCTAAGAACTGGGGAGAATCTCGGATAATTATCTAATATATAAAATTCTCGTGTCACAGTTTTCGTTCCCGTACTGCTCCGAAACGGCTTGACCGATTCTGATGAAATTTTTTATGCATATTGGGTAGGTCTGAGAATAGGCCAACATCTATTTTTCATCCCCTTTTTTCACCCCTTTTTCATCCCCCATTAGGTCGATCAGGACAGGACAACGTCTGTCGGGTCAGCTAGTGTTATATAAAAAGGAAGATCCTGCAGATGTTAATAAAACTCGATAGTTTTATTAACATCTGCAGGATCTTCCTTTTTATATAACATAATTATCCGAGATTCTCCTTTCCTAGAGATAGGTCGATACCTATCAGCCTGTTGCCAGTTTTGTACAAACTATTCGCCACGTGTCTAGAAAAAAGTATAGCTATAGAATAAGTATTGAGAAGAGTCAACCTATCGAATAAACCGGATTCCGTCGGGGTTACTCTACCATTGACCACATCCACACTTTAGACCAGATAGTGGAAAAAACATCAAGAATTTAATAACCGCTCTACCTCGCATACATTGACTATGCGACAGCGTTTGACTCAATTTCACACGAGAGCATATGGCAAGTGCTTACACACCAAGGCGTACCAGATACCTATATTAATATAATCAAGGACATGTATGAGTGTTCTCATACATGTCCTTGATAGCACAAGCAGGGTGAAGATGGACAGACTCGGACCAAAAATTAACATTAGAAGAGGAGTAAAGCATGGGGTCCATCGTCGCCAAACATAATAATAACCGTCCTACAAGACATAATGAAAGAGCTGGTATGGAGCAGGAAAGGAATAAAAATAGATGGAGAGTTCCTAAGCAACCTCATATTTGCAGATGATATTATCATATTTGCAAAAACTTCGAAACAACTAGAAAAAATGAAAGGAGAATTAAGCAACGCCAGTAAAAAAATAGGGCTACATTTGAACACGTCAAAAACGAAAGTTTCTACAAATAGTATACAACGTGACGTGTACTTAGTAAACGAAATATCTATTGAGTATGTAAACAGTCATATAATCTCGGGAAACAAATTTATTCAAAAAATCCAGACAGAAGACGAACTAGAGCGCCGTATTAACATGACATGGAAGAAGAACTGAAGCTTCAAAGAAATTTTGAAATCAAAGCTCCCACTTAAGCTCAAGAAGTAACAGATTCATGCCTATTATCGTGCCTGTCATACGGAGCGCACACTTGGATTTTTCAAACAACAAAAAACAAAATACGTTCGTGAGCGAAGATATTCGTAAGAAACACTAAATTAATAGACGCAGAACACACGCACAGCAGCTTAAATAGAAATAGGGGTATGACGCCCGAATGTCAGATAAAAGATGGTCGAAACGAGTCACTGAATAGAGGGGTCCAGCTGGAAAAAGGAGTAAAGGGAGACCCAAATAGCGCTGAATCGACAAAATTCAAAAGATAGCAGGTAGAGACTGGATACAGAAACGAAGGACGGGGAAAATTTTTAAAAAATTGGAGGAAGCCAGATATACCCATACCGGGGCTATGTGTACAACATACCTACAACTCAATTAATTTGAAAATATTTTTTTTTATATCTATATAAAATTCATGAAAATAAAGGTTTAATTATAATTATTACTAGGACTCCGCTGTCTATCTGTCTGTCTGTCTATCCGCCCGTCCGTCCGTCAGTCATAAGTCTGTGTTTTTTTAACCATAATTTGAAATGTTCACAGAGTGTAGTTTTCTATGGTCGCAATAGCAACATAAAAAAGGGGGTCCCAATACTAGAAATGTGTTTTTCTCCGCTTTCTTTTTTCTGGTTTTGCATTTAAAACAAATCTTTTCCAGGTACATCGCAGCCGATACCCAGCTGTTTTGTCTCGGCTTGATAGTCTACCTAGTCTGCAGAACTCCAAGCTCCATAAAGATATGTCTGCCGATATTGTTTGTGCTCGGGTCTATTGTCCCTGGTATTCACACCTACTTCCAAAACTTGGATGGCTCTTTGATTGCATCGCCTGAGTAAGTTGCAGTGTAATCCACTTATAAGTTGATGAACGGGAAGAAATTGCAGTAATTTTTAACCGACGTCAAAAAAGGTGGTTTTATCTTTGACCAGTATGTACTTATATGATACAGTTAAAACGCATTTTCTCTAGTTAAAACTAGTTTTTACTAACTGCCTCAGTCACAACTAGAATTAACTGCTGTTCAAAAATGAATATCAGTGAAAACTAGTTGTAACTAGGGAAAACGCGTTTTGTCGAAATGATTCAGTCAAAACTGTTTTAACCAAGTTATATAGGGAGTCGACACGCTGGCGAGCGCGGTTTACTATATTCGTTCTAGTCAACATACAAAGCGATGTTTGGTGTAGAGCCGCGAGTAGGGCTTATGACTTGATGTAATTGAGAATTTGGAGACCCTGTACTATGGGTGTACATGTTCGTGACTTCTTATCCGATTTGGCTATTTGACTGCATTTTCTAGGAGTGTATAAAAGTTGACAATATATGTATTAAAAACCAGAGGTAGACTAAATACTCCCCCCCCCCCCCCCCCGCGACCCTTGCTAGCGCCAGCGCGTGGCTGAGCCTTTAGTTTTAAACTCGCACCTAATTAATGGAGAACCGATCCAGCCTGTCCCTTTGCTGCCCTGCCCCAGTGACGCCCTAAGCTGAGGCTCGTACCCCGCAGGGAGTGCCCTTAGCGTGTAGTCACTTAGTTTATAAGTTTCTGCCCTGGCTGGAGGCCCTAAAAATCATTTTTAAAGACTCCGTCAGAAAGCTTCATTTATCGATGATAAGCGTAGGCATTGAAAAGCAAATAATAAGAAACTATAAAATATGTAAATAAAATAAAAAATAATTTTAGGAAGTTTTGAAGTCGGTTGGCTTTTAGGAAGAAAAAACCTTTTTTGTTAAAAATCAAGTTAAATTTAAAAAAATAAGATACAGAAGGTTTTAAATGATAGGTACAGTCAAGAGCAAAAGTAGATGATCAAAATCAGATATTCAATACTAATGAACGGAGTTCGCGTCAGAACTGTGTGGCGATAAAAATATCCATCATAATAATCAATTATATATAAAAAACTGCATCAAACAATTTTTTGCGTTTTTCTAGAAACTGCTTTTTTTCTCATACTGCACTTTAGGGCCGGCACGGCAGCACACACTTTTAAATCACTTCAGATTGAAAAGTATGTTGTGACAATCACATACTTTTGAATTTCTGATTTTGATCATCTACTTTTGCTGTTGACTGTATTATTGCATAGATATTTTATTCTGCTTTTGGTTTCGGCTTGCAATAAATTGTGTACGTATTTATTTAAACAATTAATCGAATACAAACATTAAGTTGTGTTGATAAATTCAACAAAAATGTCATGTTTCTACCTAATTTACGATAATTTCAAAATGAGGTATACTCACGAAGTAAGTATGTTTGGTTTTAATAGTTAACTTCTGAAAGTAACGGATCGATTACACTTTCTTTTTACTAATGGAAAGCTAGTTTGTTGCTGACTCCCATACTTACGGCTGACACTGAAAACCAGCTGTGCTGAGCGTCAGCCGTTACGCGTAGTAGTGATAGTGACGCATATTTCCGTCACGGACATTATTTATTTTATTTTTAGTTTTAGGTTTTGTTATAAGTACAAAATGTTTAATAATGTGCGTCACTTTCTCGTGGTTTTTCTTAATTTCTTTCCATAGACTACGTTTTATGGTAGGTACACCAGTCTTGCGTATGTCAAGCGGACGAAGGCGCCGTTAGAAGCTAGCATAATTAAAAAAGAAAGCCACAATATCTCTGACTGTTGCCGCGTATTAAACTTACGAATCGATTCATTCATTCCGGCTCACGTCACTTGCTTTGCGAGTGCGGGTGTCAACCCATGCTAGGTACGCTGAATGTTTTAGCGCATTAGCATGATTTCACCTGGCACCAAACCATAGGCGAGCTTCGCCAGACATTGTTACGTCTGAGAACGGAATGTAGTACTCCGTCCCCCCTGCGCAACACATCCGTCACGGCGTCCGCGCACGACGAAGCATCAGCATACCCGCCGGGTGCCTCTAGGGCAAGGATCGGGCGGGGAGTAGATGGACACAGACTTCACCAGACCGTGGTCGGACCTACACAGTGGAGAAGAAATCGATACCGAGTAGCGGTCTGGATCTGTTGTCAGCAGAAGATCCAAGCAATTGGCTGTGTGCGAATCAACATCTGGCACCCTTGTTGCCCCCTGCACCAGCTGGGTGAGATTTAGCGCTAGCGCCAGGTTTCGCGCCTCTCGTCCAGCATGGTCTGTGTGCTGGTATGGGAAGAGCCACTCTTGATGGTGGGCGTTGAAGTCCCCCAGCAACTCCAATTGGGCAGAAGGGTACCGCTGCTGAGCCGCATCCGCCGCCTCACTGAGATGTTGTGTGAGCCCAGTTGTCTCCAGATCGCCGCTATGCGACCGGTAGACACAGGCGTAGACAATTTTGTCCAGGCCTGTGTCCACTAGAAACCACAGCGTTGAGAACCTGAAGTCCTCAAGGCTGCAGAGACGCCGATAACAGATGTCGTCCCGGGCGTGCATACATACACCCGCGCGTGGTCTGAAGTGGTGCTCCAGGGTAAACCCTGGGTAGGTAAGGTACGACACGTCTGACGGACATCCGATCTGCGTCTCCGACAGGAACAAGAGCGCTAGTTTCTCAGTCTCTAGGTGGTGATGGACTGCGGCGAGATTTGAGTGCAGACCTCGTATGTTACAGAGGTGCACTTTGAGTGAGAGGGAGTGCTGCCGCTGTACAGCTTTTCTTATTTTGTTCCTGTTGGTCATAGATTTGAGAGTGAAGAAGGGAGAGGAGAAGGAAGTGAAATGAGGTTCCAAGCTGCTATCCCTCAGGCACGTTCCGACAGGACGGCATCATTGGGGGACTAGTCTGGAGACTGCGGGAACGCCCGAGCCCCCCCCCCGGGAATATCCATCGGGCCCTCTCGTCTGGTCGCCAACCAGCACAATGGTGCATTCCGGGATTTTTCGACAGCTGGCGGGGCAGCCGCTCATGTGTGGCTAGCACACTACTTGGGCCCCCAACTACCTGTGGTCGGCCAGCGGCGCACCGTGCCTCGGATTCCGCTACCCTCCGCGACTAGTCTCCCGATACGCCTATATCAACGCGAGCCTGGTCGGTCTGCCGGCATTGGAACAACTATTTCGACCCAACTCCTCTGAATTGGCTACTCTGAGCATCGTACCGGAACGCGGCTAAGCCACTCGGCGGTACATCTTTGCCCAGTGGGTGGTCGCAAGCCAACGGCCGAAACCTACCACCAGTTAGTGTCACCTGATTAGCACCACCCAGGGACCACGTGTAGGGACTAGTTATTATTGGGGGTATTTTCCTACGGACGCGGGTGACTCGGCCCCCAAAATCTGCTTGGATGAATTGCATGAGGTCTGGTCACTCAGTAGGTACTTGTGTTTTTGGTCCATGCCGAAAATGTGACAAAAAACACAATTGTTTGATTTGCGGAGTAATTCATAACATAAAGGACAATCATTCAGGTGTAGTTGCACTTACACCTAGACAGCAATCTTCTGTTACTATTAACGGGTTGGAAAATGGTAACATGTCCACACACAGTCATGCATTACAGGTGCATAATGTTCATTCGATTACTTCCATGAAAGAAAACAAGAGTTTGGTTCTGCCACAAATATCATCAAAGTTACCTACACCAACTTTGAGTATCACTTGTTTTAGTATACCTGATAATATTACTCTTAGTTGATCCGAGCTTCTATGACAGTCAACAGATAGATTTGTTAATAGGCGCGGATTTGTTTTGGAAATTAATTAGTGAAGGTAAAATGCGTCTTACAAATGGCGCTTATCTTCAAAACACGAAATTGGGTTGGATAGTGTCAGGTTCGATTCAATATTCTCCGCAAAAACCAGTGAAACAAGTGTCATGTAATTTTACGCAATCGTCATTTGAAATGAATACATGTTCACTAGATCAATTATTACGTAAGTTTTGGGAGATAGAAGAATTATCCCTGAGCAATAATAAGCTATGTAGCGACGAAGAGCTCGCCTGCGAGGAGCATTTTATTAAAACAACAACGCGGCTTGCCGACGGGCGGTTTTGTGTTCGAATCCCGTTGAAGCAGTTACCTGAAAGGTTAGGTAACACTCGTAATCAAGCTGAGCGTAGGTTTTATTCGTTAGAAAAAAAACTGCAACGTAACCCGAGCTATAAAAAAAATGTACCTATAGTGATTTCATTCACGAGTACATTGAGTTAGGACATATGAGTATTATTTTCAATTACAATACTCCGCATTATTTTTTACCACATCATGGAGTTTTTCGCGAACACGCCACAATCACCAAATTGCGTGTGGTTTTCGATGCTGAAATGGTTTCCAGCTCAGGTGTGTCATTGAATGACCTGCAGATGGTCGGATCAGCCATTCAAGGCGATTTAATAGCAATTTTGCTTAAATTTAGAGAAAACCGATACGTCGCTTGTGCTGATATAGAGAAGATGTATCGCCAATTTTTAATAGATAAAGATCAGCGTGATCTACAGCTAATATTGTGGCGGGAAAACCCGTCAGATACATTACAGATATACCAATTAAATACTGTATCGTACGGTACCGCTTCAGCACCATTTCTTAGTTGCCGATGTTTAAAGCAACTGGCTGAAGAGTGTAAGGTTCCGTACGTAGCGGAGACCATTAAAAATAATTTTTACGTTGATGATCTCATTTGCGGCGCTAACAGTATTTCTGAATTAAATTTAATTTGCGATGGCACTAATCAGGCTTTAAAATCCGCATGTCTTGCTTTACGTAAATGGGTTTTTTCATTTTGACCGCGCGAAACCTAACGATGCACAAAATGTAACAAAACAACTAGCATTGGACGAGAACGCTCAAAACAAAACATTAGGTATTGGATGGAACAATAAGTCCGACAAATTGGACTACTATTCGCAAATTAAAACAGATATGAGTGTAATTTCTAAACGTATTATTTTATCGAATGCGCAGATTTTTGATCCGTTGGGATAAATTAGTCCGGTAATTACAATAGCGAAAACATTGTTACAAAAATGTTGGTTATTAAAATTAGAGTAGGACGAGCCGGTTCCTGATGACGTCCGCAAGTTTGGATTAATTTCATTAGTGGTTTAACTTCACTTTGTAATTTACAAATACCGCTCTACGTTATGTGTTCTGATCCTACCTATACAAGATGTTGTTTTGCATCCTCGTCAAATTTCAGGTGGTTGTCCTAAAAGACATAAATAATCAATTGAAAATACAGTACCGGGCAATAACTAATAAGCGCGGTTTTTTTTATTGTTGAAATTTAACAGTATTTCAGAATTAAATCTAAATTCAATGAGAATAACCCGTCTGACTACGCACACAGCGACAATGCAGCTGTGTGCGTGAGCGTCGACGTCTTACCTACTAAATTCAAGCGTGCGTGCCGCGTGCGGACGGAGCGACCGGGGTAGCAATAATTTTACCTAATTTTATTTCGAACATCACCTACATTATTGTCATAAATTTCGATTCATAATTAACTCATTTTAAGCATCATTAGAATACGGAAATCTTACTAATAACAGTAATCCTAGTGTGCCAAAGAAAAGTTCACTGGCCTGCTATCAGATGATTAATAAAATGTTAGTTTTGCTTTATTGCTGTCGTTCAGCATAAACTTTTCGTAATGATTTTGTTTTTATTTGTGGATTTAAGTGGATTAAATAGGTTGATTTGAAATTTTCCTTCCTACTTAACGGGCTTAGGACCGGCAATAATACCTAAAGTTGGTGTACCGATCTAGCAAGTGTAACAATGTTTTTTAAAGATTTGCTAGTGAAGTGTACCTACTTTTAGGTGTTGATACTTTCGACTCTTAGGTATTTTTGGCGTAGTTAAAATTTTTAAATCAACTTATTTACACTAATAAAATTGATTAAGCTAACAACGTATTTACAAAATGTACAAATAAATAAATTACCTACTTATGTTACCCGGAGGTATTGTTCAAAATTGTTACCATCACACTCTTGGCACAATCGAGCACGACGTAGCTGGTTTTCCTTCAGCTTACGTAAAACTAACACATTCGTTTTTAAAGTGTCGAAAGCACTAATGATCCTTGCACGTAATTCTGTTACACTTGTCACTTCCTCCGTGTAAACTAACCTTTTAACGTCTCCCCACAAATAAAAGTCTAGAGGCGTCAGGTCCGGAGAACGCGGAGGCCAGGCCACAGGTCCTCCGCGACCTATCCAGTGGTCACCAAACCTTTCGGTCAAGTACTCGCGTACTTGCCGACCATAGTGAGGGGGGGCACCATCCTGCTGGTAGTAGAGGTTGCGATGGAGTGCCAGAGGAATATCTTCCAACATCTCGTCGACAACGTGACGCAACAGCTCCAGGTATGTTGCACTGTTGAGGTACCCATCGATGAAGTAGGGTCCAAGCACGTGTTCCCCTAATATGCCAGCCCACACATTCAGTCCAAACCGCACTTGGAACGCATGCCGTTTGGTTACGTGCGGGTTATGGTCGCGGTGAGCCCACCAATGTTCGTTATGAACATTGTAGACGCCAACTCGAGTAAATAAACACTCGTCCGTCCACAGGATGTTGGCGTCTTGGTGTTCCAGCAACCAGCGACAAAATGTAATCCGCACGGCATTATCACCTGGGTGAATGTCTTGTGCTTTGCGGTAGTGGAACGGGTGCTGCAGTTCACGCTTCAGTAGGCGCCACACTGTGGTGTGGTGCACTCCAAAGCGTCGACCAGCCTCCCGCGTGCTTGCCCGTGGTTCTCGCTGAAAGTATTCCAGGATGTCTTCCTGCAAGGCGACAGGCAGGCCTACGCTGCCGCGAGCTTGAGCATGCCGGGGAACGTCAAACTGCCGATGATCCCGCAGTCTCTGCGTAGCAGCCAGCATGACGCTCTGTGATGGGGGTTCCCGATCGGGAAACATTTCCGTGAACATCCGGATGGCTCCACGTAGGCTGTCTCCACTGATGGCATACAGGCGGACCATCTCCACCAACTCGACATTGGAGTAATTGTCCGTCATCTTGCACTTAGTAGAACTCGCAAAGCGCAGCGTACGCTCACTGCGGCGACATCAAACAAACTGTTGTGCTCCCGCCCGCGCGGGTGGGAGCGAGAGCGGGAGCGCGAGCGTGGCTAGGCAAGTAGGCACGTGCGCGAGTAGTACCTACAAAATTATTGAATGATCGTTGCGTATGCGTTGTTTATGTATTGTTTGCGTTTGTTTGTGTGTGAAAGCGCGGTTATAGGGCTAGTAACAGGCGGGCCGCTTTTAAATAGGGCTGGTTTACAATTATGGATTTCAGTAAACAGGAAAAAAATATAAAAAAATACCTACTCATTTTATTGTTGATTTGGGTCGAGAATCATTAGCATAATTACGTCCTTGAATTTGACTAGGATGCAAATCAACAGCTTGTATAGAATTACATATATTTACCGATGCCTCGCAGATAGCGTACGGTGCTTGCGCTTATATTCGCACGATTAATAACCAATCAGCTGTTACGATACGTTTGTTATGTTTCAAAGGTAAAGTCGCGCCTACAAAACCTACAACTATACCTAGATTAGAGTTGTGCGGCGATGTTTTAGGCGCGCGATTGTATTCTAAGGTGATTAATTCTTTGCGTTCTAAAATAAACAAAGTTACATTTTGGACTGATTCCACTATTGTTTTGGGCTGGTTGGGTATGCAACCTAATCTGCTCAAAACATACGTTCAGAATAGAACCGCAGAAATTCATGACATAACCAAGGAACATCCATGGCGGCACGTCTCTGGCAAGGATAATCCAGCTGATTTAGTGACTCGAGGCCAAGGTCTAGAAAAACTTAATACTTCATCCTTAGGGTGGGAAGGCCCACAATTCTTACACGATGTCAATTTTGATGTTCATAATTTAGCGAATAATAATCATTTGAAACCTCATGATTTGCCTGAGATTAGGTCAAACTTTGTGGGTCACGTAGTTCATCAAGCGAATGACATTGTTCTATTTCCGTTTTCGATTTCTCTCAGTATCCGAGGATGAAGCGTGTTACCGCTTACATACTTCGGGTCATATACAATATGCGAAATAGGGATAACCGCCGGACGGGTTTATTGACCGTAGAGGAACTTGAATCCGCTACATTAACGTTAGCAAGGTTGAGTCAACAAGAATCATTTACTGATGTCAACCACTCAATTAAAAACAAAGGGAGTATAAAAACGCTCAATTAGTAAAACTGAATTTATTTATTGATAACAATAATTTAATTCGAGTCGGTGGACGCACACAGAATTCCACTAACTTTAGTTTTGATCAGAAACATCCAGTCTTGATATCTGCTAAACATTGGTTTGCAGAGTTGTTATTTCGTCACGAGCACAATCGCACATTGCATGCAGCGCCAGAACTGCTTTTATTCAGTATTAGGGAGTCGTGGTGGCCGATCGGTGGTCGCAACCTCGCAAAAAAGGTTGTGCACGACTGCGCGCTACCACGGTTAACCCAATAATGGGCAACCTGCCGTCAGAACGGTTAGACCCAGGGTTTCCCTTCCTGCGTTGTGGCGTGGACTACGCGGGTCCAGTGTTCACATTGAACCGTAAAGGAAGGGGAGCAAAATTAGAGAAATCATACATTTGTTTATTCGTATGTTTTGTTTCACGTGCTGTTCACTTGGAACTTATTAGCGACCTCTCATCAGAAGCATCTGTTGGCTCTCAAGCGTTTTATTTCTCGACGCGGTAAACCGATTGAGATATTCTCTGAGAACGGAAAAAATTTCGTCGGTCTGGTGAATGAATTCACAAAATTTTTGGAAGGTTGTTCTGACGATATTAAAGAATATGCAACTTCACAAAACATAAAATTTAAAATGATTCCATTTTACGCTAGTAATTTTGGGGGTTTGTGGGAGGCTGGGGTAAAGAGCTGTAAGCATCATCTCCGGCGTGTAATCGGTAATGCACATCTCACTTTTGAGGAGTATACCCTTGACTCCTATGCCCACCGATCCATTTGACTTCCTTTCCCTTACTCCAGCTCATTTTTTGGTTGGCCGTCCGCTGACTGCACCAGTATCCGCTGATATTCACGATATTCCGGAGAACCGGCTTACGCGATACCAAAGGGTGGGACAGATACGCCAGCATTTCTGGAGACGCTGAGCTAAGGAGTAAATGTCGGAATTACAGATCAGGAGTAAGTGGCATGAGCACAAGGATGACCTCAAGGAAAACACGATAGTTCTCATCAAAGACGATAATTTGCCGCTATTGAAGTGGAGCCTAGGCAGAATTATCAAAACTTATCCAGGAAAGGATGGCGTATCCCGTGTGGCTGATATACGAAAGGCAGACGGCATAGTTAGACGGGCATTCTATAAGATTTGTGTTTGTTTGTGTTTTATTTGGATGTTTAGAATACACTTTTAATTTAATTATCATCCCAAAAAGTTATTACCTAAATTAGAGTAAATTTAAATAAATTGTTAGCTAACCGTCCAACTCCTGGGCAAAGGTTTCCCAAAATTTTTCCAAATTCCGCGCTTTGGCTCGCTTTTTTCAATCAAACTATGAAGTTTGATTCCAATTTATTTATTCCATAAATAAATCCATATTTTATCTTCAACTTTGTTTTTATCTGCAGAGCAATCCATAACAGCTTCTTGGACGAGCCTACGTTCCACAACACGTACAGACGAGGCCACACCAACATTGCTGGCTGCGCCCTCGGCCTCTCGCTAGGATACCTCATCTACCATTGCCAGAAGAGTGGCGTTGACATCAGCAGGTTACGGGTAAACACATTTTGCACTGATTCTTTCTAATGACAACCACCTAATGACAAACCGCGTGGTGCCAGCCGGGAATAGCACCACCAAGGCGACAGAGAGATAGAGAGAGAGAGATATTGACCAGAGGATGGGCAGCAGCGTCCTTCTGAGTACCGTAACACCTACTGCGATCGCCAACATGCATCGATCGAGCATGGCGATTACGGCTGAAGCCCCCTTGGGGAAAAACTATACCCAGCAGTGGGCGTCCAACGTTTGACATGATGAATTCCAAGTGAAAAGGTGTTGATAAGTTATAAGCGTTCCGCAAATGGCATGTTGGGAATTTGCTAATTAGCTCACTTGACTTCTGAGTCGCGTCGGTGTCAAGAGAAGTATGTTGTGTCCAAATTTGTGCTCAAAAACAACCGAACGTGCTATTTCTAGACATTCTTGAGATCTATAACTGTTTCCGTGTCATTTTAATTACACACACAACATGTCTCTCAACTCAATCTCATCAAAAACATTAATTTAAAAATGGGGGCCAAGAAGACACTTGGACAATAACGGTACAACATTCTCAAATAAATTCGAACACAACTTCTTTGTTTTACTGCACAACAATGTCGGCTATTTAAAAATATATCTTCTTAAGTTGACTTATTACTTGTTACTAATCACCTATTACTCATCACTCATTACATAATTGTTATATTTTTGAAAAACTCAAAACTCAAAATCATTTATTTCAATTAAACCATTTACAGGTACTTTTGAATTGTCAGAGTCAGTCAGTCAGAAAGTTGAAGCTAGTTGCTCGTTCCAAACAGTAGGTTTCTATGGAGAAGAACGAGCAAGAAACTCCATGAACACTCTTTTAAGACTAGCGTGAAATGTTCCTTATTCTCCATCTAAAAGAAACTGTCGTCCGACCAGACGGGTGGCATCTGGGCCTACCAGACGCCACTCGTCTGGTCCGACGACAGTCCAACTACCTATGGTGTTAGTAATATATATATATTAATAAATTTAAGAACTATGTTAGTCATCACCCATCACAATACACATTTGTTCTGGATAGGGCAATCCGTACGAGATACAACCATCTGCAGGATACTGTTGCTACTGCCTCGCACGCGCTGCAACAAGGAGGCTACTTTCGGCTTTCATGCGTTAATACGGAAGAAAGCCGTCCGTTCGCGCCTCCACCAACATTCCGGACGCACTACAATAGCGAGGCAGCCGTATCAGCATCCTGAAGACGTTGTTGTATTGAACACGCAGTTTGCATTGTTTTAATGTATTGATATTTTTATTTCAGAAATACCGTTACGGCGTGCCTTTCCTGGTTCCCATAGCGATGGGTGTTTTGTACTTGTGCAGCCTGTCCTTTAACGACTGGCCTCGACCCTCGATTTACGTGAGGGTAGTCAGCGCATGCCTGCTTAGGCCTGCGTTTGGCTTTATCTTTGCTTTGGCCCTCTTTTGTTACATCTTAAAGATTGATGGTACGAGGCCTCATTTTTTTAATAGCTTTAAATCGATTTGGAAGTCAAATAGACTTAGAACTCGGGTCGGTTGAAGTAAACACAAGATGTTCAGTGATGGTATCAGTTTGAGCTGAATGTTTTTTTTGGCCGTTGTTATGACCTAGCTTAGGAAGGGGACCCCGTGCCCTAACAGCTTCAACGCCGACAATGTAGTCAAAGTAGTCAAGTTCTGGGCCGCAACAATACAATATAGTAGTTAGTTTGTCATCAAAACGCTAAGAAGACTTTGTGTCCCACTGGTGGGCAAAGGCAGCTCCTTTCTCCTTTCAAACATCTCGACCCTGCGTGGTTTCTGGCTACGTTTACCTCGCATTCATAACTAGATCGTCACACCACCTTCGCCACGGTCGAGCTCACGCGTCTAGTGAATGACCAACTCTATCCGGTGCCTAATATGATTTTCATTTAAACTAGTTTCTGCCCGCGGCTTCTTTCGCGTGAAAGTCGTACACTTACTACTCTAGCTAATTAAATTCTCTCACAGACAACGCACAGCTTGATCTTGGAGCATTTTTGCTAAGGAAAGCTTTCTTTATTTTATTAACTAAGTTTTCCGCACTGCTTAGGTTCGTGCTAAGTTTCATTTTGATTTACCTGAGATATAAAAATGTTCATACGACACCCCCTTTTTAATCCCTGGGGGGTTGAATTTCCAAATATCCTTTTTTAGTACTCGCCTATATGGTAATCCAGCAACCCGCTCCGGCTTCGCACGGGTGCTGTATAAATTGAACTATACATATAAATGCTTTCCTCTTGAATCACTCCGTCTAATGCTGAAAACTGCATTACAATTCATTGCGTAGCTTAAAAAATCTAAGAGTACAGCTATGTTATTCTGTAAAAACTCACTCCAGTTCTCACGTCTGATTCCGCGGTGAAAACTGTTTTAGGTATACTGTAATTCGATAACTACCACGCTACCGCCACTAGGTACCAACTTAGGTGAAGCGAACTATTATTACGTTACTATTTTAGCGAATACCAAATACTTTTCACTTCAGGTAAGTGAAATCGGAAATGAGATAGGATTCGAATTCGCGGGTGAATTCTTACAGAGTCGCACTGCAGACATTGGGAGCGACTTTGTTTTATACTATGTAAAGGTAAAGAAGGAAGCCTTTCGATTTGAACAGTATTTCACCCCCTTAGAAAATATCCAAATAACACTAGAATATTTATTTATTTATTTATTAAACTTTATGCACATAATGTAAAAAAAACATTGTACAAAGGCGGACTTAATGCCTTGGGCATTTTCTACCAGTCTACCTTAGGGTGATGCAGAGACAAAACATGGTAGGTGCAAAGATACTTATTTACTATAATGAAATAATAAATACATATATACATACATACAAACAAAATATACAAAGTAGAGAGCTAAAAAAACATAGATACAGTAATACAACAAATTAATTGTGTGACGAGTCTGCCAATTTCTTATGAAAGTGTTCGCGAGCTTTCACTTTGAAAGTAAACCGACTGGTGGCCATCCTGATATTCTGAGGAAGTGCATTCCAAAGGAAAACTGCCTGGACAGGAAAAGAAGATTTAAGAAAACCAGAGCGGTGAGAAGGACATCGTAGAAGACGATTATTGGAGGAACGAAGGTTCTTGGTGTGCGCAGAGCATGAATACTGAAAGTGAGAAGTCAAGTAGAAAGGAGAACTGGGTTTGTCTAGAAGAGAAAACAAGGTTGTCAAAGCCCTTAACGCTCTGCGCTCTCTGATGGGTAACCATTTTAAGAGCGACCGATGTGTAGACACATGATCACACTTACGGAGATTAAATACGAATCGAATGCAGTTATTAAGAAGTGCAGTGCAGTTGTTAAGTGTGGAGAAGATATGTATTTTAGTTTAACAGAAAAGCTAATTTCATGCTTCTAACTTTCAAATTTCATTTCCCATATAACCTATCATCCTCTATTTTAACATTGTAGGGGTGAGTTAGCTCGTAGTTAAGTAAAATCCGTATGAACGGATCGACCACGATTAAGCTATGCTTACCCCGGTCGGAACGGTAGTGATTATTTATTTCATACTCCGTGCCTCAGAAAGCACGGAAAGCAATTAGTCCCGGCTTTCATTCGTAGATCTGTGACAGTCGTTATGGGTAGTCAGAAGTCAGAAAGTCTCACAACCAGTCATAGCAAAGGGTTACCCAGTAACTGGGTTGTGGAGGCCAGACAGGCAGTCGCTCCATGTAAAACACTGGTATTCAGCTGCATCCGGTTAAACCGAAAGCCGACCGCAACATACTTGGGAAAAATCTAGGCAGATGACGATTGGAGGATATCAAAAAACATGTTTTTTATTTTGAACCAAAAGGCCGTATACCAAGTTTCATGTCTCTAACTACAGAAATGACGGAGTTTTATACAAAAAATAATCCCCAATTTTACACCTTTCATCATCATCATCATCATTTCAGCCGAAAGACGGTCACTGCTGGACATAGGCCTCCCCCAAGTGTCACATTGACCGGTCCCGTGCGACTCGCATCCAGCGGATCCCCGCAACCTTTACCAGGTCATCGGTCCACCTAGTGGGAGGCCTTCCAACACAACGTCTTCCGGTTCGCGGTCGCCACTCTAGAACTTTTCGGCCCAATCGGCAATCCGTTCTGCGAACAATGTGCCCTGCCCACTGCCACTTAAGTTTGGCAAGTCTTCGGGCTACGTCGGTAATCTTGGTTCTCTTGCGAATGTCCTCATTTCTGATTTTATCACGCAAGGAAACTCCGAACATAGCCCTCTCCATTGTCCTCTGGGTGACTTTAAGCTTTCTGATGAGGCCCATTGTGAGCGACCACGTTTCGGTCCCGTATGGAATCACTGGCAACACACACTGGTCATATAGACTTTCGTCTTGAGACACTTTACACCTTTAGGTGTTAAATATCCAAAAATCCTTTCTTAGTGCTCGCCTACATCACGTTCCTAGTTCTAGTAGTTTCGGTTGTAAGCCGATACGTCAGTCAGTCAGGTTCTCTGTAACTTCGTCCTATTCGTTTAAGGGGTAGTTGAAAAAAAACTTTAATATTTACTCAGGTTATTCATGCCTAGTTTCACTTTGATTAACTCAAGAAATAAGATTTTCTTTTACAACTCCCCCTTTTCACCCCTTTAGTAATCAGATAATAGACTCTCTTCTTCTTTGTCGATGACGGCAGAGCTAGGATTCGCATTGGATAGTTGTATTACATTATTAAGTTAAGACGTATATTTGTTAATAAGTTTGTGTCCTCGCTCAGCCTAAACTGCTGAACCGATTTTAACCAAACAAGGTATCCTTGTCCTTGTTCTACTTTCTAACTAATCCAAGGCTTTAGAATACCGCTACGGAGAGAAAATAGGGCCAAACAATCACGTGAAAAGTGGGCTGTGTCATCAAAGGTCCATCAACATCCATAACATTGTCTAGGGCAAGGTTTCTTAAAGTGGAGTTCACGGACCCTGCTAACGCAAGTTTTGTAACACTTCTGAACGTATTATATTCTCATTATCATGTTGGCGAAACACTTCTCTCACGTGACGTACATTTTCATGTAATGTTGGCATATCCATCTCCTTCCCTCCTATTACGCCTCCATACGACAGAAAGAGAAAGGAGTAGCGCCGCCAGAGTCCAATGATGCGAGCTTACTGTGTGGACAGGAACGCCGCCATGATTACTTTAAATCAGTTCAAGTCAAACTACCAACCGCTTATCATATTTTTATACGCGCATTCTCTAAGTTCTTGAGAAGCGCACCGCACCACAACCTATAAACTCTAAAGTGCAGTGAGTATCGGCCGACACGAGTGGGACAGTAATTAACCAAGTGCTACCAAAAAACACCGGAACACGTGTTGAGCCTTAAACACAGCGCGCTCCAGAGTTTCCTCCTTAAAACCAGTGGCCACATTCACTCCCGCGTAATTTATAATCCCGCATATGATCCTTCGAGCAAACCGCTATCCCAAACCACACCAGATCCCTTCGGAGGCCGGAGCATGTGTATCAGGGGTTCGCAGTAGGTCAGTCAACGCACAACATATTTATTAGGAATTTGTGTAGTAAACTGCATTTCTCGGACAAGTCACGGACTCGAAATAGTTAAGTCTTGTTTTTTCCCCTAAAACATTATTTGTCAGAGATCCATGGAATTGTTTCAATTGTGAAAGTGGTCCATGACTACAAAAAGTTTATGAAACCCTGGTCTAGGGGCAAGTCTTTTTACCGAAAACACGAATATTTGAAAATTTATAAAAAATATTCAAGACTTCCCTCCGAAATCCGGAAGTCGGGCAGCAGCGGCTTCCGTGTGCTTAACAACTTCACTGCGATGCCCAAAACGTGGAAACTATGGCAAAGGCCTCCCCCATAAGGAGGGGGCATTTGTCATAATTCCCACGGGGTAAATGCGCCCTCAAATGGGGCAAATGTGCCCTCCTTATGGGGGAGGCCTTTGTTCATCAGTGGACGTCTTCAGGCTAAGGATGATTATGATGATTCAAGACTTGTTTATGATGCAAAGTTCGAAGGCTGGCACTGTCTTTAACTCTTTCTTTCTCTTTCTTTCTTTTTTTAATCTCTTTTTGTGAAATCGCGATGAAAACGAAAATGGTGTATCAAATGTTATTTTTGAAAATGGTACAGATAGCGATAGAGAAGTTTTATAAAATCTGTGCATAATTTGATTTCCTCAATGTTTCCACCATCAGACTTGTGCCGCCGAATCTTGGAGTGGCGCGGCTGGACGGTCCCGAGTCGACTCTCGTACTGCGCCTATCTGCTGCATGTAACATTCGTCAGGAACTATGTGGGCTTCCTGACCGCTATCACCCACACGAACATAGTCTTGATTGTGTGTATAATTAACATTACTAACATTAATAATAATAGTAAAATTATTCTCTTTAGTCTTTTCATAAAAGTGGTCTTACGATAAAGGTACGTATACGGAAAATACAAAAATATTTTCAACTTTGTGGGAGTCTGGTGCCAGAAATAGGTAAGTTATGACGTAACTCACACAAAGTGTGGGCGTGGAGAACATTTCCCAATAATTAAGAGATAGATTTTCTTAAAACAACACTAAATTTTAGCACCGAAAACCCTATTAATTCTAAATTTACTGTAAAATAGATTTGCATTGATTTGAAAATAAGCAATAGTTATGAATTTAGTTGCCAAATAAGTGACGTTACAGTATGCTATTGCCATACGAAATCAATGGAGGAACGCGGGTGGGGATCACGTTTTGACAGAGTATAGAATGTATGTCAAATGATTGGCGGTATCTATTGTTTCGGTCCTACCCCGTAGTCAATTTGCCCTATTAGAATTTCCCTCATCGTTCTATCTTTAAATGTCTTTTTTTATACATAAACCCTTTATTCTGTTTGAAAAAACCATAGATATCCGAGAAAAAACCATCTGCACGACATAATAAATGACGCAACGATATTGTTCATCCAAAATAATATTTGTACGCCGATGACGGCTTGACATAGTGCTCAACAAAAATCATAACACCTGTACCTGACCTACCTATGTTGAACAAATAAAATGTTTGTATTTGTATTTGTATTTGTATTTGTTGCATTGACTTAATACAAGGGGTAGTGATGGAGTGCGTGTTGACAGGTAACGACAGCAGCGCCATTGGTGCAGATAACGCTAGCGGCGCCATTAATATAAAACTGGTTTAACATATAATCCCTTTAGGCCTTATTATTCAAATGCTGATGCTGGGCGATTTTCATGAATTTTATTTATATATTCTTTTTTTTTTCAACAGGCTCAAGTATTCGTTAGTTTTGTGCTGGCGTCGTTCTTTTCTGCAGTACCGTTGTTCCTAATGGTGGAAGCTCCAGTGGGAAATCTGATTAAAGAATACATCACAAAACCAAAGAGAACCAGCGATAATGTTGACACAGAAAAACAAAACAGTAAAACAAACATAAACGAAAATATTAGTAAACCATTATTAAGTGACACTGAAAGAATCGCAATCGAAAAAATTATTAGTTTACAAAATCTAAGAGAGATACTTCTGGACGATGTACAAACTAGCTTGTAATTAAATAATCAGGTATTTCCGTCGTATTTTCACTAAAACTCGAACGGAGAGAAGACAGAAGGTAAAAATAAATTAAATACTAAAAAAAACCATCACTTGTTTTTATTATAGTGATCCTTTAGCGATACCTGTCAATTCACATCACAAGCCGCTGATCAATCTTGAATTCGTAGAAGTCCGTAAATGCATTAATAAAAAACATCAAATATATATTTCAAATATATATTTCTAATTCAGAGTTCATAGCGGGGTAGCCATGGTGGCACCGCTTTGCATCCTGTTTGAGCGATCTTTTAGAGAGGATAACGTACCTAAGTTATGGAAGTCAGCACCCATCTTCAAAATGGGTAGGGATAGGTCGAAAATAGATAACTACCGCCCAATATCAAAATTATGTCGCTTCTCTAAAGTTCTGGAACGAGTAGTATACACGTAAGTTTACTCAGCTATGGAACGCCAATTTGGCTTCGAACAGCATGGTTTCCTAAGAAAAGGATCAACCGCATCCAACCTCATATTGTCTAATGAAATCAATACATTGGTATGGAAGAACGATACCAGGTCGACGTGATATACGCGGACTATAGCAAGTGTTTTGATCGTATAGATCACCGTGTGCTTCTTCAGAAACTTTTATCTGCAGGAATACATGGTGACCTATTTCGATGGTTTTCATCATACATAGAAAATCGCACACAGGCTGTAGTTCATCGTGGGTATATGTCCGGGTAAAGTCCGTTCCCGCAGGTGTACCTCAGGGATCAATCCTGGGACCATTATTTTTTACCATATTTATTTCAGACATAAACAATTGCTTTAAAAACTCACAAATCCTTTTATACGCAGACGATATGAAAGTCCTTAAGTGTGTACCGTCATTATTTTATGTAGAAGCTTGTAATTAGCAAACATCATTATGTATTATTGCTATTGATTGTTGTTATCAGTCTGTAAGCTTTCTTTAAAATAAAATAAATAAATAAATTAAAAAAAAAATCCTTTATTTTTATTTTATTCTTTCATTTTAGGCACACTATTTGACACAATTTATATAATTAATATTGTTATGAAACAAATGACTTATGACATTATTATTATGAGCGTGGTCGATCGATACGTAAGGCTTTATACTTAGAGCTCTGCCTCACCAAGACGCCATGGCGACGTCGCCGGCTACGTATCCAAGCAGTTAATATTGATATGTATGGTACCTAACTCACTTGGCGACAGTTTGGCGACGTCGCCAAACCGTATTAACTGCTTGGATACGTAGCCGGCGACGTCGCCATGGCATCCTAACGAGGCAGGCTTAGCTTAGGCTTAGCCACGACTAGCCATGAGCACTTCAACAGCTTACCGCAACACTTAATTTAAATGACAAAAGTAAAATAACATAATTTTTATTTTGTTGCTCTTGGAAGAAAAAAAAAGGAAATTATTTTATTAATAACTAGTGATTGTTCTTATATTCCACATCTTACATACGAGCATTTAAAGTTGTATTTAAATTAAACCATTTTATCACTCGTTCTTTGCTCAAAATCATTCACTATCCCAGCACCAAAAGTTTTAGTATGGTATCATTTATTCTTTGAACTGTTAAGTTACTGTATAGAATTAAAAGTCGAACCTTAAGGTGCTACCCCGACCATAAATGCGTTTTTCTTCGTTATTCAGGGGCTATTAACTCATTAATTGATGATTTCTGAATTAGTAGGTAAACAATCTAGCAACAATGGGAAAATAGATGCCTTACAAGCTGCTTTCGATGACATTAGATCCCGAAATTCGATTATTAGTGCTCAAAACGCAGAAATTAGGCTACAAAATGACGAATTTAAAAAAGATATGATATTGCTGTCCGCAAAATACGATGACGCCTTAAAGGAGATAAATAACCTACACGCTAAGTGTGACAACAACCACAAAGTAATAAAAACCTTAGAACAAAAAGTAGACATTCTCGAAAGAAATATGAAAGCGGGAACGATTGAAATAAAAAATATTCAACCTACAAAACCCGAAACCCGTGAAACCCTTACAGAATCAATACAGAAACTCGGCAATGTCATTAACCATCCGGTATCGAATGCGGATATAAAAAATATCTTCCGTCTGAAGAACAAAACAGGGTCACCACACTCACTTGGCACCGTCCTTGTAGAATTCACGTCGCCGACATTTAAGGATCAGTTCTTATTATCAACAAAAAACTACAATAAAAACAATAAGGAAAATCGTTTTAACAGCAGTCATCTGCAAGAAAACGCGCCTAAGCATCCGTTATACATATCCGAAGTCCTAACCACTATGGGTAAACGTCTCCACTATCTCGCACGAGAGTTTATAAGAAGTAGCCACTACGAGCAATGTTGGACCGCCAATGGCAAAGTATATGTGCGAGAAAAACAAGGTATGCCTAGCCGTCTTATTAAATCCGAAGAGGATCTAACAAAGCTACGCAAGCAAAAGTGACTAGTTTACCGTACTTTATGTCCTTGTCTAATGTCCAAAGACGTTTCTAAAAACTTGTATAAATTCAATATAATATTAATGTTATTAACCACTACTAATACTCAACTCCTACCTACCTACCTACTACCTACACACAACATTATATTCTAATAACAAAATGTACATCACACAACTGCTTACTTCTAACGGTAATACCACTTTCCACAGAGTTTACACGCTTTTGTAAAACAAATAGCAAAATTATTCCCCATCTAAACCGTGCTACTCAAATACTGATGTGCGCTAAATATCTTAGAAACATACATACAAACAAAGCACATCTTGATCACACACAAATCACATATACACGCACACATTTACACTACACACCTAACTTTCATGATTGCTTGTACCTATCATCTTTGTTCTGGATCACATAAAATAATTACCATACCTATTAGTGTCAGCGCCTACCTAGAACTGAATGCAATGATTAACAGTCTGTCACTAGTACTAATATTATTAAATGTAATCAAGAATAAATTATTATTTACTATTCGATAATATACAAAATAACTGCTCTAATATAGATTCCGTCTCTGTGTCGAACTCAACCACGTGTGATCTTGCACTTGTATTCCTACCAATATAACACCCACTGACTCACTCAAAATTCTTAATCAAAATATCAGAAGTATTTCAAAAAATATATCAGGTCTCCATACTATTCTAGCTAGGACAAAAGTAGATTGGGATATAATTGTCCTAACTGAGTGTTGGCTGCCCACCACTCACACAATCCCAGACTTGAACGGTTACAATTTGTTCTCATCTAAAAACAATATTACACAGAATGAGGGAGTGGTTGTCTATGTACATACATACCTTAACGTATCTGAACAAGAACCCTCATTCTCAGATGCAAATTGTCTCCTGATAAAAATAGACCACAATACTATAATATTAGCAATTTTACCGCCCTCCAAGCTACAAAGACATTACCAACTTTCTTAATTCCTTAAACATGACTTTAATAAGTATAGCACACTATAATAACATCATAATCACTGGTGATATAAATATAAATATCAATGATCAATGTCGTGATCCCAACAAACACAATTACCTAAATTTATTAGCATCACATGGGCTATTGCCTTCACATACCCTGCCCACACGACTCAACTCATGTCACGATCACTTCATCCTAAAAACACAACACTCTGCCTCAACATTAGTGGCGCACTCCGCATTAACTGACCATGATACAGTACTGTTATTTCTTGCTAAAAAGACTTCTAGACAATCTGTTAAAAAAACAGTGATACGTATTAATCATGACCAGTTAAATGCAGACTTGAGGCTCATTGACTTTAGTCATGTCTATAACACACAAGATCCGGACGAAGCGGCTGAAACCATGGTCAACTCGATTAAAAATGTGATTGAAATTAATTCTAAACTCGTCAAAGTACTCAACCGTAAAACAATTATAAAGCCGGATATAACTCCGGGTCTTCTTCGTTGTATTCGACACAGAGACAACCTTCACAAAAAAATTAAAAAGTCCTCAAATAACGAAACTCTCAATATCACTTTCACTAGGTACAGAAACTTCTGCAACAAGTTACTAAAGAAGTTAAAAAGGGAATATGAAAAAAACGAGCTGGCAAAAGCTGGTAATAATCCTAGGCAGCTCTGGTCGGCAATAAACTCATTAACGAATAGGGCAACTCACAAAGAAACTTCCAAACCTCTCCTAAAGGTGTCAAACACTCCAAAGCTCTCGATTAACAGTATAAATGACTTCTTTGCGGCTGTTGGTAAAAGTCTTGCCAAGAAAATAGTAAGTTATCCATCTGATTTGTCAACTGATGCCGGCGTCAAAGTTCCCCATTCCATGGTACTCTTACCTACCGATGAGGTCGAAGTTGGAAACTTACTAGTGAACCTACGTAGTAGCAGCGCAATAGGATGGGATAAAATATCTAGTGACCTCCTAAAAAGACATAGGGTCTTGATTACTCCACCTCTAACACACATCTGCAATCTTGCACTCTCCACAGGCAAATTCCCAAAAGTTTTTAAAAAATCTATTAAACATCCTATCTTTAAGAATGGGGACAGAAACCGGGTTGATAATTACAGGCCAATAGCGGTGCTCCCCGCCCTGTCGAAGGTACTAGAAAGAATAATGAACAACAGACTTGTCAACTACCTGGAAAAGCATAATCTCCTGTCCTTGTCCCAGTTTGGTTTTCGCACCGGCAAGTCAACTTCGGATGCCGTCCATGAATTGACGAACTATATAGTTACAAACCTAGACAAAGGGCAAAAAGTCCTTGGCATATTTTTAGATCTAGCTAAGGCATTCGACACGGTTTCTGTTCCTATACTGACTGAAAAGATGGAGAACTTGAGAATTAGTGGGGTTCAACTTCAGCTCTTAAAAGACTACTTAAATGAGCGTACTCAGTGCGTTAATATAGATGATTTCCTTAGTGATGAACGGAAAGTTACTTACGGCGTGCCTCAGGGCAGCGTGCTTGGCCCGACACTTTTCCTCATCTATATTAACGACCTGGGTATGCTCACCCTCCCTATGGGCAGAATTATAAGTTTTACTGATGACACAGCCCTCCTGTTTAGTGCGGATTCCTGGCTCGAAGTGTACTCGTACGCTCAGGCGGGTTTTAATACTGTAACAAAATGTCTTCGTAGTATCGTACTAACACTAAATGCAAGTAAAACCCATTACGTTACCTTTGCTATAAAAAAAACAAATTTACCTACAGCGCCAGATACCATTAAAGTTCACACATGCCCAACACCGCAAGATGATACCTGTACTTGTTTCCACCTTTCTAAAGTCGAATCCGTGAAATATCTGGGGGTAATAGTTGATAACACCCTTAGATTTCAAGAACACATAGACTCATTCATTACTAGGCTACGTAAATTGATATATGTTTTTAAAACCCTAAGGCGTGTGGCGGATGACAAACTAAAGAGATCAGTCTACTTTGCCCTCGTGCAGTCATTGATAAGTTACTGTATAACTATTTGGGGTGGTGCCCCAAAAACCACTATGCTTGAACTCGAGAGAGCCCAGAGGGTTATCCTAAAAGTATCTAATTTCCTTCCATACCGCTATCCTACAGAACTTCTCTACAAGCAATCAAAAACTCTAACAGTTCGCCAATTATTTATCCTGAACACTCTGCTAAAACAACATTCATTACTTACTTATCACCCCTCACTGGCACATGGTAAGAGACGATTTAATCCCGTAAGCCGCACTGATTCGCCTCTTTCGACTGTTTTTTCTAACCGCTTCTTTTGCTTCATGCCGATTTTTGTACAACAAAATTAATACAATCCAACCCATTTTTAACCTCACTAAGGGACTATGCAAAAAGAAGCTTACCGCGTGGCTCCTGGGACTCAACTATGATGACACTGAAAAACTATTTGCCATCGTGACCTAATGTACACCTAATACTAACTAATCCTCACCCACACACTACCACACACGCACTCCCACACATACACACACGAACCGCATCTACTTACACTCTCACTACAAATATTTACTAACAATACTAACACAATACCAAACCATACTAGTTCTTTTTTTCCTCATTTTGTTTTGTTTTTTATTTAATATAACTCTTGTTTATTATTTTTAAACTCAAAATTTAAACTTATTACATGTTGAGCAACAGACTCTTAAAGTTGTTTTATCACATAAGTAAATCTAAATTGTTTAGCACTTGTTTAAATATCGAAATGTATCTAACTGCTAGAGGATGGAGACCTGGTGACCTGAACTACAGGCCCTTAAAGCCTAGCTTAGGCACCAGTCTCACACGGTAAACTAAACTATATCTATAACTAGAAATTGTAACAATGTCTGCAACGTTTATTGTGGAGAGAAATAAAATACTTATTATACTTATTATTAATTAAGAGAAACAAACTACATCTAAAAGCATATTATTAATGTTCATTATCATATCATCACATTCCACGTTCTCATTTTTTTTTTATGTACCCCGTATACACCTAAATCTCCCTGTAAAAAAAATTCTAAAATAATGAAAAACATTTGCTAAAGTTAACGTGTGAGGAGGTTATCAATTCGTCTGTATTTTATTTATTTATTTTTTGGTTTTTTTTTTTTTTTTTTTTTTTTATGTTTGTTACCTGATTTCTCGGGACTGGGTGAACCGATTTTGATGATTCTTTTTTTATTTGGAAGCTAGTGCTTCCCATGTGGTCCCATTTTAATTTGGTCCAGTTCTGACCATGGCATCCATGCGAAAACCGTATAAGTCTAAAAGAATCATGTCCAGCTTTGACCTGAAAATTTTCTAACACGTCTAGTGATGTAAATTATCTTAAAAAAATGCTTTGTTTTTGCTTATTTCGTATTGCTTAGTTGAATTTTCAAATAAATCCAGGAAAAAAACAATATTATTATGTTTATCATTCTCAGTAGATTTTTGGAAACGGAACGTATGTAAAACACGTTCCGTTTAGTTTTATAGACTTGCACACGGAACGTGTTTTACCGACGTTCCATTTCACAGAATACGAAAAACTGGTTCGTTCGTCATGTGGTTAAAGAATGTTCAAAATAACAGATAGATATATTTATTTTACTCTACTAATTAATTTATCAGTACCTATGATTTCTTTATTTTTTTATAATGAGATGTGGGAAGAAAAGAAAGTGTACATTTGAAAGGTTACGCGTAAAATGAACTTCTGTGGAGTGACCGGCTGTCATGTCATTTGTTTGACGTTTTGCGTTTTTGCGGTTATTCGTTCTTGATAAATAATTATTGTACTGTGCTGTGCTAGTTTGAATTTTCTGATACCCTTAAATCTTTTGCATTGCCCACGGACTCACGATATCTACTGTCGATGATTACTTTGGCCAGTGTCATACGGATACCGATTAGTGCGTTTTAATTGGGATCTAAGACGTTATCGCTCTTCTTGGAAAGCGCTATAGAGTCGTCTACGAGATTGTTTTGTATGTAATAAACCACAGAATACTCAATAGTACTACGGTATAAACTGCAACATATATATATGTGTGTGTTAATATAATACGCTTTGGCATTATCGGGCCCTTCAGCTTGATAGCAGAGTCATCTCGCTAATTAGCACTTGGATATCTCCAGTAAGAGTAAGTATAATAACAATCAAGTAACCTAACCATTTAGTAATCCAACATGATTGTTTTATAAAAAAGGATTTATATACAGAAGTGGTAAAATAGATTTTTTTTAAATTAGGTACATGAAAAATAGAACAAGTAAACATAACTAGTACTACTAGAAATAGGGGATGCCTCTAAGATGACCCACTGACCGAATGTGATGTAGTACATGTAGATTTTCCCCATGTTTAGCTAAAGTGTTCTTTTAGACAGCTGTTGTAAGCAACAAGTATATTTTTACATGTTTTGTCTTAAGAGACAAAAACAAACTATTGTAGAAATCAAAATCTCACAATTGATTTGTTTTGCAGATAAAGGCAGAAGGTTACATTTGTAAAGCATGTTTTGACATATCCATGCAGACTATTAATACTCAGATTTATGGAAACAATGGGTGTGATCCATCTGCCGGTTCATCTCACGGTAGTCATGTTCAAGTATGCCCCGTTTGTGGACGATCATTGCTCAATCGTCAAAGAGCACACCACATTCTCCGAGCAAACTCATCGAGCCTCATGCTATGGATGATTAACTAATTCGAACTAATTTAGCACCTCGTCAGGTTTGTATTTAAATAATTAAAATCATTTCATGCACTCTTTTCTTTAAATATCACGTTCTAGTCCTATACTTTACTAGGTATGTCACTGCATTTATTATAAATATGTTGTTTTTTTGTTGACAGATATCACAATTTCACTGTCTATGCAATGCCTGTTGGTTGCCATTTAAAAGAAACTCTTTCAACAGCAACAGGATAAGAGAAGAGACTTAGACAGTGATGAGACTCTTTATGGTGAAACTATAACAAAAAGTGGAATAGTCTGTTGATCCAGTCCATGTTCCAGAAAAATCGAAAATAACATCAAGACATAATATCTCAAGATGTCAGTACTATGTATTGTGTACATTTTGATAGCAAATGGTATTAATGTACGAGAAGGCATTATGGAGTATTGCTGTAAATGCACTGTAGGCCGTCGCACTGTGGCTCTAGCGGTATTTTTAGTTCACGTGATTGTGCGAGATTGAATAAATAATAATTAATCAAATCCTATTTTTAATTTAATTTCATTGACTTTCCCAAAAACATGTAGGTAGGCAGCTCTTTTCGTTATCTATTTATGTTTATGTCGTGATGGCCCAGAGATTAACACCTCACCTCTCATGCACGAAGCTGAGTTCAATCCGGGCAAGTACCGATGTGTACCAATGTATACCGTCTTGACCAAACGTTGTGATTAATGCTCATGTCTTCTCTTATGAGAAGAGGTCTGCCCAGCAGTGTGACAGTAATAGGCTGGTATTATTATTAACTCTTTCCCTTGTCTGTCTGACTTATAGTTCGTTGGCTAAAAGCAACGTCTGTCACGCCGATTTTGTAATCTGGTCCACTTTGACGACAGATTTTGACCGATACTGTAATGAACTATACGTAAACGTGTAGAAAACAAGGATGGCATAACATCACACGTGAAATGACATAGCATCGGAGGATATTACGATTGATGATGCTATTACATTGAAGAAGGATTTATTTTTGAGTGATTGTAACTTGTAACTCTCTCAGAGATTAAGAAATAAATTAATTTTAATTGGTATCGTATAGTTCTGAGATTTTAAGAGCAGTCAACTTTCATCTGACAGCTGTTTAACCCCAAAAACTTATTTGCATAATAGCATTTTTCCCTGGCCTCTAAATAAAAAGATGATAAGATATTGTGTTATTATAAACAATAATTGTTTTTATACAACACTAGTTGTAACTAGACGCGACCTGTAAAAAGAATCAAGTGACAGGTCAATCAATGTATGGAAAGTGGGCATGATTCTTTGCATTAAGTATGTGCGCGATTTGTTACGCGATTTCTCAGGCAAACGTAAACCGATTTTGAAAATTCTTTTTTTTATAGATAGAGTATGCTTCAGGGGTGGTCCCATATAAATTTTATCGAAATTGATTCAGCACTTTTTGAAAAATCAACAAATACCCAATATTTTTACATAGACTTCGTTTTAGTTTCATTAATCTTTGTAGTAGTTAACTTTCAATCTCTTCTTAATAGATTTGAATGAGAAGGAGGCACTAAAAAGCGGAAAATAAAAAGCTTTTTACTAAAAAGACAACCGCCTTCAAAAAGTGAAAAATAACTTTAGCACAGAACACACATTGACTTTAGTTTCGGAAGTCGGTGGCAATACAAAACAACAAACAGAACAAAGCCACTGAATTTCGAAACTAAAGTCAATGTGTGTTCTGTGCTAAAGTTATTTTTCACTTTTTGAAGGCGGTTGTCTTTTTTGTTAAAAGCTTTTTATATTTCAAAAGATTGTGTCTCTTTTTTTTTTTATTATTACAAGCTTTTATTTAACTTCACTTTTGTATGTATGTTTACAAATCTTGCAAGGAAGATTTGAACCACTTCCAATAGACCGATTGAACTGAAACTTGGTATACCTACGTAACTTGGATGACAATACAATAATATGGTACCATGGAGCTGGTCTGATGATGAGGTTGGAAGGTGACCATAGAAACTTCGGTTCTTGTGGACCGATTGAGCTGAAATGTGGTATGTCTTCGTAACTTCGGTAACAATACAAAAATATGGTACCTATCACGGAGCTGATTTGACGATGAGTTGGAAGATGCCCATAGGAACTCCGATTCCTGTGGTCCAATTGAGCTGAAATTTGGTATGTCTTCGTAATTTCGGTAACAATACAAAAATATGGTATCATGGAGCTGATCTGATGAGGAGTTGGAGGATGCCCATAGGAACTCCGATTCCTGTGGTCCAATTGAGCTGAAATTTTGTATGTTTTCGTAATTTCGGTAACAATACAAAAAAAATATGGTATCATGGAGCTGATCTGATGAGGAGTTGGAGGATGCCCATAGGAAGTCCGATTCCTGTGTTCCAATTGAGCTGAAATGTTGTATGTCTTCGTAATTTCGGTAACAATACAAAAATATGGTATCATGGAGCTGATCTGATGAGGAGTTGGAAGAAGCCCGTAGGAACTCCGATTCCTGTAGACCAATTGTGCCAAAATTTGGTATGGCTATGTAATTTCGGTGACAATACAATAACAAGGTATCATTGACCTAGTGTCATGAGGAGTTGGAAGGTGCCCATAGGAACACTACTTCCCATGGACCGATTGAGTTGAATTTCGATATGACTACGTAACTTTGGTGACAATACAATAACAAGGTATCATTGACCTGGTGTCATGAGGAGTTGCAGGATAGTCACAGGAACATCAGATCCAGTAGGTCGATTGAGTTGAAATTTGGTGTACTTGCGTAACTTGGATGACAATACAATAATATGGTACCATGGAGCTGGTCTGATGATGAGGTTGGAAGGTGACCATAGAAACTTCGGTTCTTGTGGACCGATTGAGCTGAAATGTGGTACGTCTTCGTAACTTCGGTAACAATACAAAAATATGGTATCATGGAGCTGATCTGACGAAGAGTTGGAAGATGCCCATAGGAACTCCGATTCCTGTGGTCCAATTGAGCTGAAATTTGGCATGTCTTCGTAATTTCGGTAACAATACAAAAATATGGTATCATGGAGCTGATCTGATGAGGAGTTGGAGGATGCCCATAAGAACTCCGATTCCTGTGGTCCAATTGACCTGAAATTTTGTATGTCTTCGTAATTTCGGTAACAATACAAAATAAATATGGTATCATGGAGCTGATCTGGTGAGGAGTTGGAGGATGCCCATAGGAAGTCCGATTCCTGTGATCCAATTGAGCTGAAATTTTGTGTCTTCGTAATTTCGGTAACAATACAAAAATATGGTATCATGGAGCTGATCTGATGAGGAGTTGGGAGAAGCCCGTAGGAACTCCGATTCCTGTAGACCAATTGTGCCAAAATTTGGTATGCCTATGTAATTTCAGTGACAATACAATAAAAAGGTATCATTGACCTAGTGCCATGAGGAGTTGGAAGGTGCCTATAGGAACACTAATTCCCATGGACCGATTGAGTTGAATTTCGATATGACTACGTAACTTTGGTGACAATACAATAACAAGGTATCATTGACCTGGTGTCATGAGGAGTTGCAGGGTAGTCACAGGAACATCAGATCCAGTAGGTCGATTGAGTTGAAATTTGGTGTACTTGCGTAACTTTGTTGACAATACGATAATATGGTACGATGGAGCTGGTCTGATGATGGAGTTGGACGGTATTTATAGGGTCACCACTTCTCGTGGACCGAGTAATCTGAAATTTGATGTACTTACGGAAATTTGATAACAATACAATAATATTATGGTATGATGCAGCTGCTCTGATGATGGAGATGGAATATAGTCATAGGAACACCACTTCGCGTGGACAGTTTGTGCTGAACTAAGGTATACCTAAGTTACTTTGGTAACGTTGTGTAGTTATAGTCCTCGGCCGCGACAAGCTTTTAGTTCGCGTAAGAATATTAATATACTGGTTATAGATAATATATGTTTATGTATCATACTTCTATTGATGACACTAATTGTATCGAACAGTTAAACTGAACATTTTTGTAGGTTGTTACATAAAAATTTAAGAAACTACGAATTTTATGAATGTCTTAGTTTATGTTACCCGTAGTATTATGCTGGGCTTCAACAGTATATAAAATGCAGGGGAGCACTGTTGAACATGCCGTGGTATATTTGGGTTAAAAACTCTTTGCTGCTGGACAAGCGTATGTAGCTCTGAGTAGAGTTAAGTCTTTAGACGGTCTACAAATTGAAGAATTAGATTGCACAAAATTAACTGGAAAGAGACCTTGTAACAATGAAGCGTTAATGGAAATGGATAGACTAAGAAATATGTCCAACTAAAAAGTTAAAAATAAATTAATGGTAAAAAAAATATTTTAAAAACATGCTTTTATTATGCACAAAAAATTAAAAAAATAAACTAAGTCATTCATAAAATTCGTAGTTTCTTAAACTTTACAAGTAACAACCTACAAAAATGTTCAGTTTAACTGTTCGATACAATTAGTGTCATCAGTAGAAGTATGATACATAAACATATATTACCTATAACCAGTATTTTAATATTCTTACGCGATTTAAAAGCTTGTCGCGCAATTTCGTTAACTCATAGTCCTCGGCCGCGACAAGCTTTTAAATCGCGTAAGAATATTAATATACTGGTTATAGATAATTCATGTTTATGTATCATACTTCTACTGATGACACTAATTCTATCGAACAGTTAAACTGAACATTTTTGTAGGTTGTTACTTGTAAAGTTTAAGAAACTACGAATTTTATGAATGACTTAGTTTATTTTTTTAATTTTTTGTGCATAATAAAAGCTTGTTTTTAAAATATTTTTTTTACCATTAATTTTTTATACCATAAAAATACAAAAATTGGTGCGAATTTCGATCCTGCGGCAAAGAGGAAATGTATGGTCAAGGTCAGGGAAGCGCCTTAAATGCTTTGACTATGAGATACGGACGTAGCGTATTTTATAACTAGCTCAATAGATAAAAAAATGCAGGAAACAGGCTTGTTGAGTGTATTTCGGTGTCATATTTAAATAAGAATATTAAAATAACGTGTAGGCCTTGCAAAATATTAGTAAGTATGCAAAAATTTGTATTTTTTTTAAATAATTTTTAGATTATTATGTAAGAATGGTCCAAGGGAAATAACGTCGTCTTTGTTTTTTATATCTACTGGTCGTCTAGGGTTCCGTTCCGAAATTTGAAAAAGGAAACCGTTTTGTCCATATTCATTTTGGCCAGTGAATTAAAACTCAACATATGTAAATTCCCGTGTCCGACACAAAACACGATTAACCGACATCCCGATTAAAAATGCACTCTAGATGAGTGCATTTTTCCACTGGTTATGTCAATAAAAATGTACAACAAACTACCCAAGGTGCTCAGAAATGGGAAAAACTTTGCTATTTTTACAAATAAATTAAAAAAATACTACTGTTTTGGCAAATGAAGACAGGGGACTGGCAGGGACTTCTTCAATGAGGCTCGTTTTAATTTTACAATTGATGTATTTTCGGTTTTGGTTTTTACAATAATAATCCCGGTCACGTACGCATAGTCCTGCTTTATATATCGCCTTCTGGAGGGGGTCGGATGTTTCTCGAACTCGTCGCGAGCGAGTCGTCTTCTCAGCAACAGATGTCGCACCTAAACGTTTATCGATCGTAGATCTATCGACCTAGAGATGGCGCTGCTTGACTCAACAACTACTAAATAAATGTTATTATAGCATAAATGAATATTTAATTGACAAATCCATAGAATAATTTAAAAAGAATAATTTAAATGAATAATAACATTTTAGATTAATTAATCTATACTTATATTATAAAGCTGAAGAGTTTGTTTGTTTGTTTGGTTGAACGCGCTAATCTCAGGATCTACTGGTTTGAATTGAAAAATTATTTTTGTGTTGGATAGTCCATTTACCGAGGTATTCATGCGAAGCCGGGTCAGGTGGCTAGTAATGAATACAATTTTCGGTGTAATTAATAATTAATAAAATGCTACCATTACACTTATGTTAAGTTAGTTTGCATGTATAATTATAATGTCCTCTTCCATCAAAGGAGTTGTTTCAAAATATATGGAGCCTAGGCCCAGTCCTTGCACACCATACTTACAAAGGAAAACACATTTTAAATAGTTCTCAACTGTCCAATTACTTTTAAATGGCTTTTTGAGCAGGTAAAACACAAGAAAATTACACTTGAAATTGCAACACACAACAACAGTCATGGCGGTAAGCTGTGATTTTGTACGTCGATTTGTGGACAACCAGATAAAAAGATGGGAAAGAAACGGTTTTGAATTCAAAAAAATGAACGGAAAGTTGTTAAAAAGAACTCCAAAAACTAGAAACAAAACGAGATGAAAGCACTAAACATACGGACGAAAGTGGCACTATTGTAACACTGACAGCTGACAGTTCTCTTTCTATGATCAATGGTCGATCTATGGTTTATAGAGTAGCTAAATCTGAGCGACGCCATGTTGAAAATCCATAAAAATAATTGTTAAATATCAATTTAATACCACAACATTGAAATGAATTATCTGTATTTTTCTCGGATTCTATGGATTTTTCTCTTTTTTATGAAGTAGTGTACATAGACTGGGCCCAATATGAAACGTGTTCTTTATGTTTTGTTGTGCCCGACAGGGTCCACGATTGTTACAGAAAATGTTACTTACCACCTAAGCACATACATTGCGGAATGCAATATTAAATGATTGAGTATTGAGTATTGAAATATATTTCTTCCGATCGAATTTCGGTCACGGCTGAAAATCTCAATGGAGATCAGCCAAGTAGAGTATATTATAGCTGGGAATCGAACCTAGGACCCCACGAGGCTCAACGAGGCAGTCATGTGGGCATGGCGAAACAACCTTTTTTTTTAATGAGTAGAGCCCGCGCACTGCGACGCCTGTAAGCCAGAATCAACAGAAAAGTGCCGAAGCAATGAAGATCGACGAGAAACAATACTTGGATCCAGTAACGAAATTAATCAGAATGGAAAAGCGGAGGAGTAACAATAGAACAGGGTATACAGGGATGTAGGGGTGAATCGGGACGAAACAAAGAGGATTTTAAGGTTGAAATAATATAGCTTGCCAACAAGGACACTAGAAAAAAAATATAATTGAGTCATTTTTGTCAACAAACTACAACCTTTTATATGCCGTAATTACAGACACAATTAAAAAGTTATTGTGTCTCGCGTGGATCCGCGTTTGCGGCAGTCAATGTATATTATTTCAACGTTAAAATCCCCTTTAGACTAAGAACTCAAGATGCGGTTTTCGCCCGCGCCCGCGCCCGCAACAGGAGCCGCAAACAACGGCGTAAACCGCGTCGTGAAATGTGCTTTGATTTTTTACATAATATATATGTGCATTCTACAGAAGCTGTGGGCCCGCAACCGCAGGCGGATGCGGTTGAAAACCGCATCGTGAGTTCTTAGCCTTAAAGTTTCGTCCCGATTCACACCTTCATCCCTATTCACCCCGTTTTACGGTAATGAAAAAAAAATATTTTCCACTTCCCTCATTATTACACCTATAGGAGACAGAACAGAAATAGGCACAAAGGGACGTTTACAACTGGGAGAAGCCAAGTTACCAAGTACCATGGATTATAATTGTATGGCAAGGCACGTGGGGCTTTTGGGACAGGGACCGCGGTCCCGGTCCGATTCCACCTTTGACCACAATAAACAAAATTATGTCTTGGGAATTCCCCCATTTATGGGGGAGGCCTTTGTTCAACAGTGGACATCTTGAGGCTGATGATGATGATGATGTCTTCGGAAAGTAGGGTCAACCAAAGAATATAGAAGTTATACAAATGGAGCGATTAAATATTTATTTTAATACAAAAATGTCGTCAGCCTTCTACATATTCCAAGTAGTGGAAATAAGGTTACAATTTTGCGAAACATAACATAAAGCTGCGTTCACAATAAGACATAATAATAGACGTATATTATGTCGTTGGTATTAAATTCGCGACCTGCAAAACAAGTCATCAAGTTATTTTTTACCCAACCTTTTTCCAACTATATTCGGGTCGGCTAGCAGTCTAACCGGATGCAGCTGAATACGCTTTAAACCTTTTGATGAGACGGCTTGTCAGACTTCCGGGCTTCTGTCTACCAAAAACGAGTGTCAAAATTCGTCCCTAAATAATCGAGATCCGAACTACCCTATCCCTTTGCTGCCCTCTCCCAGCGACGCCTAAAGCCGAAGTTCACCACACAGGGGATGCCCTTGGCGTGTGGTCGTTTAGTTTATTGCCCTAGTTGGAGGTCTTACATTTACTTTTAAGGCATGACAGGAAAGACCGTGGGTTAAGCAGCCAATAATCTCCTTGCCAATCCTCTCCTTCTCCAGATGGGGGGTTGTGTGAGGGGTAAGAGTCCGCCTTACCTGCTAAAACCACCATGGTGTTTCATCTCACATCTACGTCGGAAATCGCGGAAACTGCCGATACTTCTGCAACCCCCGACTAATGCCCGCTCCTATAAATCTCCTCAGGTCACAGGGTGTGAGTTGTTGAACCGACGACCCCGTGACGTTCAAGAAGGACGCGCGTGGGACACCGCGCCGCCCCACCTCGGGTCCTATGTGTGGGGGGCGACGGACGTCCCCGAGTCTATCGTACCTATATCCCATTTAGGGGGCTGGAAGAGGACGTTGTCTGCCTTCTGCTGACGCCCGGAGCGCCGGCTGCCTCCTTTTGGGACATGCCGTTTCACAGAAAGAAACCACCGCGAGCCGACAACCTCCTAGGCTGACTTTCGAGATTTCTATTCCGAAGAAAAAAACAATGGAAAAACACAATTACACTTTGCCAAGTTTAGACACTACCAACAAGGCAGTAAAATAGGTTTTTATGGAAATCAAGAAAAATATAAACATCCTGCATAATGCAGTTTCGCGAGGACTGTGTAGACGAGGGTTTATATTTTTTGTCTAGTATGTGACGATTATTAGTTAAAGTTAATAATCGTTGAAAAAAGGTCCTGCAGTTCGGTAGTTTTGAGAAAAAGCCTTTGGCTAAAAAAATATTTATATAATATTGAGAACATTATCATAATAATTTTGCCATTTAAGCATGTTCTAGTAATAAACAATTTTATTTGCATGTTAATGAAGATTAATTAAAGAATAATGGAGAAGTTGATAGTGTTACTGTGTACATTGCATGTTTGCTATGGTGTTATTTACAAACTCAATGGTGAGTAATATTTTATTTGAAGATTTTTTTTTGTGTTTGCATCTCATTAATTTTCAACAGAAATAACTTTTCTACCAATAGAATGACATTATAATAACATTGCAAGTTGTTGTTGAAAGTTTAATAAGCTTTTTTAAAAACTGAATAAATGTGGGTTCCTTTATCACTGTAGGAAAACGGTCCAAAACGAAAAAAAAATGTTAGAAAAGATCTTCCCACCTCTTAAGTTGACAATAAATAAATATGAAATAAAAGTAATATTGGTTCTATGACATTTACTGTTTCCCGAAAAACTTTTTTCCCGTTTTAAGCCAATTTCTTAACAGAGCTAAAGCAACACGCATTTGAGGTGGTTCTTTATTTCAACCTCAGAATATATCCAATAATTACACACTTATGGCATAAAGAAAGTACAATGACGACATTTCACATAACTGACAACAGAATAAATTCTAAATAATTAATCAAACATTCGATATTCAGACTGCTTCATCTCACGGAAAAGTGAGAGGGGGGAGTAGGTATCTAAGGTTATTTACACACTTAATAAATACAAAAAAACATTATTATTATAATATCTAATAAAAAAAAAACTAAACAGAGTGCCATCAAATTAGTATCCTAAGATGCTCAGAAATTATGAAACAAAAGACAGATAGACCACGCGGAACATTGAGAGTGAAGCCAAAAAAGCAAATACAAATTCAAAAACGAAAACCTACAACCAGCTTCGTGCTATAGATACTGACAAGAGTCAGTAATGCACGAAACGCACCGCATCGTTAAAAAAACTTGTGCGGTCGGGAGAACCCAGTAAGGAACGAATTTCCAGACGTGCGTGTCTGTACAAAAATTAATATATCACGAGCAGGCGAGTACGCCGCAGCGGTTCGATACACGCACGCATACACACACGCATTTCGTTACGTGATGATTTCTACTAATTCGCTCTACCCGTAAGCCGCGTTAGGGAACTTCGTTCCAATAATATATCACGAGCAGGCGAGTGCACAGCAGCGACTCGATACACGCACACATACACACACGCATTTCGTTACGTGACGATTTCACTAATTCGCACTAATCGCGCTAAGGAACTTCATTCCAAAAAAAAAGTCAGAAGTCAAAGTCAAAGTCAATGTCAAAAGTCAAAGTCAATGTCAATGTCAAAGTCAAAGTCAAAAGTCAAAGATTATAAATACCTATATTACGATTAAATATACCATATATACATACACGTTAAGCTAACGCTCGGCCGAGCTACATGGTAGGCGGAGTGGGGGGTCAGGTTTTATTTTCGTTAAGCCCGCGATAAAAGCTATGCAATAGCTTAAAAAACAAATAAAAATACAAATTTAAAAGCGAATACAATCACGAGCTCTTGAATTTGTACTTATTTGGTTTTTTGGCTTCACTCTCAGTGTTCCGCACGGTCTATCTTTGTTTCATAATCTGAGCTTAGATGAAACAAATATTATATCTTTGTTTCATAATCTGAGCTTAGATGACACAAATATTATATCTTTGTTTCATAATCTGAGCTTAGATGAAACAAATATTATATCTTTGTTTCATAATCTGAGCTTAGATGAAACAAATATTATATTTTTGTACGATTTACACCAGATCATACAAACATCAAACCCTCTCCCATCATTGTGTTATTAAGTCATCAGAGTGTGAACTAATATTACAAATGCGGAGTTTGTTTGTTTGTTCACGGTTAAAGTATTAAACGGATTTTGATGAAATTTGGAACAGACTAAAGGATTTAGGCAAGTTTTAATCAGCAACTTCGTCTGTATCTGCGATAACCGATATTCACGCGGACAAAGTAGTAAGTAAAAGCTAAATATTAAAAAGTAGCTTTTGCCCGCGATTTCGTGCGTACACCCAGTGATGCTTCTATCTCTTCGACACGTCCAAACCGTACTCGGCGTCTTTCTCAGGAAAATAATTGTTGTTGTGTACGCACCAAAACAATATTATTGTGAAATTGAGTCTTTCATTAAACGAAACGGTGAGTATTGTTACACATTATAGATTGAGAACAACGAATTAACTCACTGTGTTGTCGGGTTCGTCCGACTAGTTTCGATGGCATACGGCCACCTTTTTCAAGGAGTGGCACAGGTTGACACACCGCCCGTCGCGTCCCTGCGGACTCCTTGAAAAAAGTGGCCGTATGCCATCGAAACTAGTCGGACGAACCCGATAACACAGTGAGTTAATCCGTTTATTTATTTATTTGGGACAAACAAACAGTTACACATTAAATCTTATGAACTAATTTACATAATAAATATGTCATACAAATGTGCAACTCACACCGGTATCAACAATATACAAAAAAGATGTTTGTTATGAGCAAAACGAAATACAGTTAAATAAACAAGCAATTATGAAATATATTTAAAGGCACTTGATTGTTTTGATGAGGCAGTTACGAAACTTATAAACCGGCATTGCAAATATGTCTAATTCTGTAAACAATTTATTATAATTATTACATACATCGCAGAGGCGCTCGGACACCAGCGTTGGTCCGACAGGAGGAAACCGCAAGAAGTGGGCGTGCGCGCACCTCGCGTCTCATGACAGTTCTAGGAACAATGTAGCATACTCTATTAGTTATTTCTGAGCAGTCGTATCTGTGATTACACATATCGTAAAGAAATATAGTTTCCAAGTACAATCTTCTGGACTTCAGACTCATCACATTATAGTTTTTAAGTAGATCGTTATATGACGGATAGTTCCGGTAGCATCGGTACTGCACTGATCTTAAAAATTTACGTTGGACTTTTTCTAATCTGTCTACGTATTTGTTATAAAAAGGGTTCCAAAGGGTGTAGTTACAGCGTATTCTAGTTGGGATCTAACTAACGACTTATAAAGATGGATGAAATTGCTAGCAAGTTTAAAATCAGTTGTAGCCCTCATAACAAATCCATACATACGTTAAGCACTGTTAATTACGTAATGTATGTGCTGATCAAGATGTAATTTGTCATCCGTTGTTCTCAATCTATAAATTGAGTCTTATTGCACCGATTTTAGGGTCCTAATGTACGTATTATGATCGTAAAAGCGGTGCAATAAGACTCAATTTACGAGTAGGTAAGTGTGTAGACAAAACTGTTACATTAACGCTCCTAATGGACCATAGGACAAAAAATGAAACAGCGTACTAGTGAAAATATTTTTAGCATCTTTTTATAGCATTTTCTCAACGTAGATAATAATAATATATTTACTGGAGTTGGCAACACTGTGCTGTCACCACAAAAACAGATTCTTTTTTTGAAATGGATTCCAAGGTGGACAATTCATGGGGGCCGAGCAATGTCCTTTCTATAATATAAAGTACCTAATCAACTAGGCCATGGTCAATCAATGTGCCAAATTAATTCAGTATAATAGGCAACATTTTTAATGATTACATTTCGTTACACAACAAAATGTAAACATAAAAATATTTACATTTTAGGGTTCCGCATCCGCGTTAAGAAGCCCTAATTTTAAGACACAGGCGTCTCTCTGTCTATCTTTTGAACCGCAAAAGGTACACACAGTCCAGTTAAGTTAGCTGTGAGATGAGTGATGGCGCATTTCATTAACATACTTAAAAGTTCAAACAGAAGGCTATCTTATGTGTTTTATTAAGTACTAGCTGATGCCCGCGACTTCACCTGCCTGACAGTCATCAGTGGGGTTTTGATTTATTTCCCAAAAATTTGAATATTAGTTTTTTTTATGTTGGTGCCTTATTATACTTTCATAGGCATTTAGTAAAAATCTGTTATTTTGACATAACAAACAGACATTTTAATTTTATTTATTTGTATGTAGATTAGTTTTAAAAACTGCTATATTAAAGTGTGCAATAAAACAAATAAAATCAAATCAGAAACGAACATTACATGTAGTGTTAACTATTGTACGGTTGTACGGAATCCATCGTGTTCGAGTCGGAAATGGCCAGATTTTTAAATCAATAATAATTGTGATTGCTTTAAATGATTTACATTTTCGCATATATTTGTTTTAAGAACTACGATAACCCAAGGGCGACGACAGCCGATGACCCAGGCGGATTGGGTTACTAATTATTTCTTTCAAACACTCTGAGCTGTTATGCTAGAAGTATTGTTTAATGTTCTTATAGGGTTGCTTACGCAAAACTAATCTCAGAGGGCGCCACCGAAGTATAACCACTATTTTTTTTCTTTTTAACCGTCTTCAAAATAAAAGAAGTTATCAGTCCGACCCGTATGTTTGTATGTATGTATGTTTGTCCGCGATTATCTCCCGTTTGGCTGAACCGATTTTGATGCCGTTTTCAGAAAAGTGTTTGTTACATTCTGGAGAAGGGTTTAGTATACAACAAACAGAATTTATTTAGCGCTTTTTGAAAAAAACAACAAAAACCGAGAAGACGTTTTCGTTTCTTCCATCTTTCCAATTTGTAGGACTTTCAATCTCTGTGTTAACTGTGTTGCCGTTCCTTAATGGATTTGGCTGATGAGGAGGCACTACAAAAATTGTAAATAAAAACTTTTTAGAAAAAAGTACTAAAAAGTGTAGTTTAGTTTCGGAAGTCGGTGACTTTGTTCTGTTTGTTGTTTTGTATTGCCACCGACTTTCGAAACTAAAGGCATGTGTGTTCTGTACTAAAGTTATTTATCACTTTTTAGTTTTTTTTTTGAAGGCGTTTCTCTTGTTTTTTCTTTTTCATTTTCATTTTTATTAAATAGGTACCAGTAACGAATTTAACAAATTACAAGAAGGTGCTTAAGACTAAGTACATACAAAGACTGGCAAACAGTAGGTACACAAATTCGAAACCGCTGGCTTCCAAATTAGGTTAAAACCTGTATTTTGGAAGTCAGTGTTCCTCCATAGCTTGTAACTAATAATAATAATAAAATTGTTTATTTTTCTCCACAATATTAATCTTAATTGCTAGCCTTTTTAATTTCTACGGTGCCATTTTTTTTAACAATGCTTCGCTTCGTGCTATACTGACTCGTGTTAATACGCCTTTTTTTTTAATTTTGAAAGAATACTACTTTTGTTAATTTTTTGACTAAATTTTGAGAGTTTTGGACGCAGACTGCGTCCGTTCTGCATCAGTTCTGCGTCCAAAACTCTCAAAGTTTACTCGAAAAAATTAAATAAAGGTAGTATTTTTTCAAAATTAAAAAAAGGCGTATACTAAAAGATAGACTATAAAATTGTCTGTAAGATGGTGTAAGTTTCGTTTAATTATATCTGGTAGATTTTGTGTGATTGTCAATGTTTTGTCCGCGTCAGACTCAACTTCACGTGTTAATTAAACTATATAATATGAATATAATTAAAAATATTCAGTTACTAAATGATTAAGAGAATGTTCTAGTTTGACATATATTTTTTTCAAATCATTTACACTACACATTTTGACGTGATTGTCAGTTTAAAATCTGTAAAAGTCGTTAAATAGCCCCTTAAGTGATGATGCGCAGAGATAGAAGCGTTATGTTCATTTATAATAGTAAGGCAGATGTCAGCAGTTTAAAGCAATTACATTTGCTTCTTATAACGTGAGCTGCTCCAAAAATTGTTAGTGAAATGAAAAATAGAAAAAGATTTTTTTTTTTACTTTTCAAAATATTCCCCTCCAACCCCAATGCACTTATGCATTCGGGTGAACCAGCTTTCTAAACATTTAAAATAATCGCCTAAAACCTTTGACGGCATCGTCTGTTAAGTTTTTAATAATAATAATAAATAATAATAATAAAATTTTTTTTTCAGACCAGGGTCCATAGTAGTGGTTTCATACCAAAACATGCTTAGTACCTACTTAATTAAAACTTTAAATACAACATTGCATACAAAGAAAACAGAATTATTATAAAAATAATTATTGTTGTTAAATAATAGACTCATCAAAAACAATTACAATTAAAATGAAAATTAGAATTAAAATCAGAATTAAAATCATAATTAAAATAAGTTACCTTATACTTAAAGTTTTTTTTTAGTGTTTTTTGCCGAAGCATTTTTTTTATCGCTGGGAAAATGTCGCATGGCGCTAATTCTGGGCTGTACGGAGGATGGGATTATTTGCACCCCCGAAGTATTCAAACAGCCCATGGTTCTAGCAGCTGTTTGATTAATTGGTTTGACAACTAATTGATGTTTGAAAACCTAAACTAGTTTTTTTACGCAGATAATATTGATTGAAATTAGCGAAACAGCTAATGTAAACGTGTCGAGGCAGGCCTCGGGGCAGGTTCTGTTATAACCTCGAAACCGTATATATTAAGTAATATTTTTCAAATTACGACCAATTGAGCATGTCAACCTGAATTTGTAATATTCTATTTATTTAAAAGAGTGTTTATGGAGATTCTTGCTCATTCTATAATAATAAATAATAATAATAACAATAATATGTGGGGACATTTCATACACGGCCATCTGACCCCAAACTAGGCAGACCCTGTACTATGGGTGTCAGACAGCTGATATACATACACAAATACTTATTTTTTTTGTAAATACATTCATATATAGATAAACAACACCCAGACACAAGGCAAACACAAGTGCTCATCACACAAATGTTTACCCTGGGTGGGAATCGAACCCGCAACACGCTGCGCAGCAGTCGATCGCTCAACCACTGCGCCAACCGTGTCGTCAAGAGAGAGTTTCTTCTTCATGAAAACCTACTGTTTGTAACGAGCAACTAGCTTCAACTTTCTGACTTACTGACACCTTGACAAGACCCCTTCCGATAGTGCCTGTAAATGTTTTATTTAAAACTAATTAGCAGCCCGCCCCAGGTTCGTAAGGGCACAACTTTTTTCTACTTTCTTTTTTTGTCCAGCACGCGTAGCATGACCACGCTATGTCTACGGAAGAATAGACATACTGACAGCAACTCCTGCAGCAACTCCTGGAGCGCCTTATCGTTCCACGTTTGCTACCGGATGGACCAAAATTTCATAATAATCAATTCGGTTTCACCAAAGGGAAATCTACCGTCGACGCGGCACTATCTGTTAGGAAAATTGTTAATTCGTCCGAACATAAATACATCATTGGGATCTTTCTGGATATCTCAGGGGCTTTCGATAACGCATGGTGGCCTATGCTACTACTTAAGATGAAAACCCGTGGTTGTTACAGAAACATCTATACTCTTGTTTACTCGTGCTTTTTAAACGGCTCCGCAAAGCTCAAACTTGGACATCATTCTATGTCAAAGGCTCTAACCATGGGATGTCATCAAGGTTCAGTTATCAGTCCATATTTATGGAATGTAGGTTTTGATGATTTGCTTGCGATTCCACTTCCTTGCGGTTGTTCATTAACCGATTACGCGGACGATGGCCTTCTGCTTATTCAGGCAAGTACCCGGGTTGAGCTTGAGAATTTGGCTGACACTTGCCTTCGCTTAATATCTCAGTGGGGCGACCGAAACCGCCAAAATCTAACCTTTGCACCTCACAAAACTTATGAACTTATTTTAAAAGGTAATCTTAAATCATGGCCTAGTATTAAATTTAATAACGTTCCCGTTAAAAGAAAACAATCAGTGTGCTACCTTGGTCTGGTCTTAGAGAAAAACTTTTCATTTATTGACCACATAAAAACAGTTGGTGAAAAAGCTAAAAAGAACTTTTATGCCTTGACGAGTATATCTAAAGCCACTTGGGGTCTATCATTTTTAACTTTAAAAACTATTTATGGGGCTACCTATTTGGGATGTATGTGCTACGGGGCACCTGTTTGGGCTGATAGGGCCACCATAGGGGCGGTACGACGTAAATTGCTTCAAAGTCAACGTTTGGCTTTAATATTTTTATGTAAAGCATATAGGACCGTTAGTACTGAAGCCCTTCCGGTTCTAGCAGGCGTGCTTCCAGTCGATCTTGAGGTGCAACGACGTGCTGCAATGTACTATTCCGCGCGAGAAACCATGGACGCAAACTTTTTAACTCATTGTGACCGCTCTAAGATCTCTAGATTATTTAAGCCTCACACTGACGTCTGGGAGCAACTTTTATCCGAGTGGCAGTGTAGGTGGGATGATTCTAGCAAGGGCCGTCACCTTCATCAGTTATTTCCATCCGTTGGTGAGCGGCTGGCCAGGACATGGCTGGAGGTGGACCACTGTGTTGCCCAATTTCTAACAGGACATGGCAACTTTAAAAGTAAATTATTTTCTTTCAAGCTTGTTGCTTCGCCTTTGTGTCAATGTTCTACATCTGATTGTGAATACGAACAATCTGCATATCATATCTTATGGGAGTGTACTCTTTGGCAGAAAGAACGCAATATTATGTTGGATAGTGTACAGGCTACATCCGGAGCAGTTTATTATGCGGACCTTGTGCAAACTAGAACTAATTTCCGTGCGTTCAAACGATTTTGCCATATTATTGGAATCAAATTTAATGTAACAGCTCACTTTTTAGGACCCATTAATTATGTCAACTATAATCCGTGGTGCTTAGCAACTGGGTTTCTCCCAGTTGTAAACGTCCCTTTGTGCCTATTGGCCTAGTTCTGTTCTGTCTCCTGCTTGATTTGGAGGGAAGTGGAAAATATGTTTTTCTTACTCCTCCGCTGTTCTTTTCTGATTAATTTCGTTGCGGGATCCAAGACAGTTGAATCGTTTCTCTGGGACTCGTCGAGCTTCATTGCTCTGGCGCTTTTCTGGTGGTCGCCACTGTTGATTCTGGCTTACAGGAGTTACAGTGGTTAGGGAATAGTGTGGCGGGCTTGTCCCAATAAAAAATACTGACAGCAAGAATAGACAAGTCAGTACAGTTTGTCTATTCTTCCTGTAGCGGTAAGCAGTAAAGAACACAACAAATAAATAATTAAACAATTTGGTGCAGTCATTCGGAAGACCTTCTGGCGACTTTGTTTTATACCTATTGTAAAATATGCACACTTATTAACATAAGAGCTCGCGAACGCACAACCGCTCAGGCCGGCAGCCCGACAACGACTGACCGCCACCCCTAAACCGGTATTTATAACCGAGCGACGTGCTCACCCGAGACAACGTCATAATATCGTTATCGGTTTGTAGCGTGATACATTGACATCTACATACACTACACCTATTATGTAAGGATAAATGGTTTTAAATTTGAGTTTGATCTGTATACTTTATCACAGTTTTAACAATTCTTCTTTTCCCTCAGCAACGGAGTATAACCGCATGCCAGCCAAGTATGCAGGGGACTCGTTTGAGAAGTGTCACTGGGACCCCGACGCCATCTACTGCTTCGGAGAGTTTGTGCTGGTGTCCGACACGCCCAGTCCTCTGCTGGATATGATACACGTGAGTCACGGGCCAGTCTTGAGTCCATAATCTTTATCATCAGCCGGAAGACGTCCACTGTTGAACAAAGGAACATGGAACGCCACAATGAGCAGAAACCTGCCGCTTGCATCCAACGGTTACCCTCAAACTTAGGAATGTCGTCGGTCCATCTGGTGGGAGGCCTACCAACGCTGCGTCTTCCAGTTCGTAGTCCCCACTCGAGAAACTTTCTTCCCCATCTGTCATCGGTTGCTAATCTAACGAAAACAAATATATGAAAAAAAAACCAAGAAAAAAAAAAGCGGCCAAGTGCGAGTCGGACTCGCCCATGAAGGGTTCCGTAGCAGCAAGTAACATAATATAAAAGTTTTTTTATTTTTATATTTGAGTTGATTGAATGAAAGGTAAATTGCAGTTTACGATTTATGACGTATTCAAAAAAACTACTTACTAGATCTTGTTCAATTTTCAGTGGAAGTTTACATGGTAATGTACCTACGTCAAAAAAATGAAATTAGACACCTCAATATAATTTTTGAAGACCTATCCATAGGTACCCCACAAGTATGGGTTTGATGAAAAAAAAATTGTTGAGTTTCAGTTCTAAGTATGGGGAACTCCCAAAATTGATTGTTTATTTTCTATTTTTGTGTGAAAATCTTAATGCGGTTCACAGAATACATCTACTTACCAAGTTTCAACAGTACATATAGTTCTTATAGTTTCGGAAAAAAGTGGCTGTGACATACGGACGTACAGACAGACAGACAGACATAACGAATCTATAAGGGTTCCGTTTTTTGCCATTTAACTACGGAACCCTAAAAAGATAATAGTGCCAATTCTATTGCGCACTACACTTATTTTAAGCGGTTTATGTCTCTTTCTCTCCAATAATACAAGAAAGAGACTGATATTATTAACAGCTGTCAGTTTAAATTAAACTACAATATTATTAGTTGTTATATTTCAGAACGTGTTGATTCATAACACGGCGAAGTACAAGGAAAAACCTAATTTGACATCTCTAACTTAGTTCTCATCTGTCGCCGTCCTTTTCTTCAGCTGCCTGGCAGTAAGAGATGTCAATTGGCTAATTTTAGTTCAGTTCGTGAACAAGGGAATCGACACCAATATCTTTTTTTAAATAAAACGGTGCTCCACACTAAGAATATCTCTTATATTGTGGGTGCGTTTACTTTACAAACACATACATTCATGTCAAAAAAGACATTTCCTATGTCAAAATCCAATAATAGTTCGTGCAACCTAGGAATCGAACCTAGGGCCCCACGCTCAGCTGTCGCGCTTGTGATCACGCGACCACGGGGAAGTCCGATTTACACAATGTAATAGAAACCAGTCCTAGCTCGCGATGTGCGTCACTGAACTGGTCTGCACTATTTTTCATAAGCAATAGGTTACATCATTCAACTATTTTATTACTTTCTTTAAGCTAAGTTTATGTTAATTACTGTTCTTGAAGTATTGGCATTTAATAGAGTTGCTCGTCGCACTTTGTTTTTTGAATTAGTTTATATCCGTATCCACACCAAAACGCAAACGCAACGCATCCAAACCAATTGGAAACTTGCCAGAAAGCAATGGAAAGAAGCATGCTGAATCTAAGAAAATCACACAGAGTACGAAACAAAACCATCAGAAATTTCACTAAAATACAAAATGTTTTTAAATTTAAATTTAAAATTAAACTAATATTATAAAGAGGAAAGATTTGTATTTTTGTATGTAATGAACAAACTTAAAAACTACTGGACCGATTTCAAAAATTCTTTTGCCGTTACAAAGCTACATTATCGCTGAGTATCATAGGCTATATTTATTAGTAGAAAAAATTAGAGATCCTTAGAAATCCCTACTAAAACCAACCCAAGGTGTAAAAATTTTGCCATAAAATTTCATTCATCGCATGCGCTGCGGATATGATGATAGAACAAAAAAATGTTTTTCAATATTATAGAACATATCAATATTTACAAAAAACTGCGCGAGACCAACTATTGTATTTATGTCACTATAACTACTTTTTTACATTTTAAAAGTTGATAGAAATACCAATCAAAATCCGACCATGTTATACATACCTTTGAATTAATTCTTATCAAAATAAATTATTCAAGACTATTTCAATACCTGTTGATTACTTTTTGAATGATTGAAATCGAACATTCCATTCAAAAGATAATATTACGAAATTAAAAATTATTATACATGGGCTAACTATAAATTCTGTAGAAGGAAACGTGGCCAAGAAGTAGTTGGACATCCCGGTATAATAAAAGATGCGGCATTAGGAAGAGTGCACAGCATTCATCCTTCCCAGTCTCTTCTTCTTCTTCGTCGTATTCTTCATTACTGAAGGTCGTGTCCCTGAAAGGCCTTCATGGTTTTAAATATTACGCTTTTCCACTTCGTCCGATTCTCTGCTTCTCTTAGGGCGGTCGTAACAAAGAGTCCAGTGAGGGCGGTTACTTGTCCAGACCAGCGGTTAGGTGACCGTCCGCGAGGTCTTTGCCCATCTGCCTTGCCCATAACCATCAACTTTTCAAGGTTATTTATGTCATATTATTTGGTTCCCGACGGGCAATGTGACCAAAATAACCGAGAATCCTTTGGTAGCATATCGTGGATAGTCTATCTGTTATGCGAAGTTGCTCAAGGATAGATTCCTTCCCAGTCAGAGTGTATTAATCTCAGGATACTTCTTTATCATGTACGTGGCCCAACATCATTCAAAGACTTAAAAACCGTTAAAGGAATTGTTAAAGAAGCAAGCCGTTTGCTGAGATAGGGGTTTGCTAAAAAATGATAACCAATGGGAAATCACTTTGAGAGAAACTTCGATTTCCAATGTCCATTAAGGCTGACAGAGTTGTTTGAACCTCTCAAATTATGAGACAGTTTTAAAGACGATTTGTGTCAAGACATCAAAAATATAGCCCAACAACGAGGTCCGGATTATGATGTGATGTATATAGCGAAGGTTTGATGCAGAATGACAACAAACTTTTAGAATAAAACGATAATTTAAGAGACTTCGGATTACCTTCTCCGAATCGCTCACAAAATGTAGTTGATGCCATAATACCGTGCCATACATTATTTGATATTAACGAGTTGTCAGTATTTGTCAACTCAAATGTACCCAAGTTAGCGGCACAGGTAAAACCTTTCTTGCCAATTTAGTATTGGCAAAAGTACGACCACCTGGAAGAAAAGCATTGGCCGTGTTTTGGAATTGCTGCAACCCTCACTCAGGGGAAAACAGCTCACTCTACCTTTAAATTACCGTTGGCTGTGTCTTTAGAACAACAGTCTGTATGCTCAATCCGCAAAAAATCACTGGGAAAGCTCTTACAGGAAACGTCGCTGATTATTTAGGATGAGTGCACAATGAGCCATAGAGCTTATGTAGAAGCAGTGGACCGCACATTAAAATACATCAGAAACTCAGGCAATAGGATGGGGGGCGTAACATTTGTTTTGGAGACTTTCGCTAAACACTACCGGTTATAACAAAAGGTACACGTGCCGACGTTATTAAAGCATGCCTCAAATCTTCCCCTTTGTGGCAATCAATTGAAGCTCAATTTGCGCAAGAATATGAGAGCACATTTCAATAATAAGGTGGCAAATTCTCACAAAAAATACTTAAATAAGGAGACGGAAAATTACCCACTCCAATTGCAAACAGCTCCCAAGTATTGTTTTATAATGAATTGGCTCAAACTCACAGTCTAGAAATTTTTATGTACACAATCTAACGCGACATCAAAAATTTTACAGAAGTAAATTTTCATTGGCTCTGTTCGAGGTCAATATTGTCACCAAGAAACGACTCAGTAAATGAGATAAACAATGTGATTATGGAAAAGTACCCGCTGATTTTAAATGTTACAAATTTGTTAAGACTGTGTGCAACATCGAAGATACAGTGCACTACCGACAATCATTTTTAAATTTCCTCAATCCTGCCGGCTTGTCACCCCACGAACTAAAATTAAAGTAGGTCTCACTCCCATTATGCTCTTGAGAAATGTAAGCCCTCCCAGTATGTGTAATGGTACAAGACTTTTGATAAAGGAATTAAGAGACAATGTGATTGTAGCAACTATCATCACGGGCCCCGCGGTCGGTCAATTCGCTCACATTCCGCGGAACCCGACGGTTTTTCCTATATCTTTTAAAATGTTACAGTATTCTGTAAAGACAAAGACTATAAAACCTAAAGATATCGTTTGCCCTTACAATAAATAAATCCCAGGAACAAACTTTCTCGATGGTTGGCATCGACCTAATGAAAATGAAATCGAGGTGTGAGACGTTTACAAAAATAAAATTTTAATTAACTTCAATTAAAATTTGTTTAAAGGTTGAAGTCATTGTTTTTAACTTTGAACATTTGAACAAATTAAGTCATGAACGATTTAATTAGCATACTTTTTAGTTAAATTATATTCATTTATCCCAAAATGTAAAAAAAAAAATGTCCACCCGTGCGAAGCCGGGACGGGCTGCTAGTAACTATATAATATGGAAACTTAAATGGCAATGAACAATACAATATGAGGTATTGAAATGTGGAACAAAAGCATAGTGTCTTGGTACCCTAGAAATAGGAATAGGAAACGAGGCAAAACGATTCGAAAGGCGGAAGACGACAATAAAACCGATGGCAGGAAAACTATGGACAAGGAAAGCTCTAAATCGAGTAGAGTGGAAAGATATAGAGAAGAAGAAAAAAAAAAAAAAATTAAACGGAAATAAAATGAATGACATTCATTTTATTTAATAACGTTAACCTTAACGTCTATAATAAGACGATACGGCTGGCGCAGTGGCTGAGCGATGGACTGCTGCGCAGCGTGTTGCGGGTTCGATTCCCGCCCAGGGTAAACATTTGTGTGATGAGCACTTGTGTTTGCCTTGTGTCTGGGTGTTGTTTATCTATATATGTATGTATCTACAAAAAAAATGTATTTGTGTATGTATATCAGCTGTCTGATACCCATAGTACAGGGTCTCCCTAGTTTGGGGTCAGATGGCCGTGTGTGAAAATGTCCCTACATATTATTATTATATTATAATGCAAAAATAAGATTATTCATTAAATTTCACGGACAACAGTAGGCGTTTCGAATCGACATAGTATCGAATTAATAAATTACTGAACTAATGAGCAATCGCTGTAAGGTTTTTCGCACAAACGTTACATCGTACCAATAAAGCATCGATGGAATAAAACATCGTACAACTGAACGATCGACAAACCGTGTTTGATGTAATAAAATTCGAATCATCAACTTTCGAAACCACGTAGGGAACCCTTTTCAAAAACCTATTTATATTGAGGAGAGGGTGTTTTACTTGACTTCAAGTTATGAAAAACACTGGTACTTATAATAGTAAATACTAGCTTCTGCCCGCGGCTTCGTCCGCGTGAAAAGAACGATTATCCCAAGGGAACATATATTACCGGGATAAAAAGTATTCTATATGTTAATCCAGGAAATGCTCTATCTATGTGCCAATTTTCATGCAAATCTGTTCAACGGTTTGCGCGTGATTGAGTAACAAACATTCAAACATCTTCACAAACTTTCGCATTTATAATATTAATTATTATTAGTAGGATAGGATTTAATTATTAATACTCTATTGTGTCGCGTCTCGTCACGCAAAAAACAAATCCGCACTTGCCGCGTTTGGGGCGACAACGTAGGCCACAAACACATACGACTATTTGACATTTGCGCGTCGCATCGCATTACCGCGTTTGTCGTTCACCTAGGACAACGGGTAATACGTTATCAGGTGTACAGAAACGGGCATAGGGTACCTTTCCCGAAAAAAGTACTATTCCCGAGGAAAACAATAATAACATTCTTATGATAATATATATGTCGGATCGTCAGGTGCGATCGAGGAGTGCCGAGCGGTATAGTACATCGTCAGGACTATAGGCGTTCCCATTATCCCATTAGGGATAAACAACATACCTGTGAAAACAATTACACACTATTAGTAAAGAAAACAATACAAATGGTAATCAGTAACAAGAATAAAGTAAGTTCAAGGTACAGCAACAATACAGTTAATCGAACAGACCATTAAGGTCCCACAGTTCGTACAGTGGCGAAGCCACCCAATAATAAACGAACAAACCCTTAAGGTTTATAGTTCGTACAGCAGCCTAAGCCACCCAATGATAAACGAACAAACTCTTAAGGTTCATAGTTCGTACAGTAGCATAAGCCACCCAAATACAAAGTGTATCGCTCGCTAGCAGCAAGCCTATACAGCTATGTGAATATACAGCAGCGCTGTACCAGGTAAACCGACAGTATTGTCGGGAGCAGGAACTCTTTACTGAGTCGAATCCGAGGATCGACTGCCATACTTACGGAGTGCACGCTCTTTTATAAGGCGATGCCCCCCACCTTGCAACCTCTCCATACAAGTCTGTCCATGCGCACGGAAGTGCGTCACGCGTTTACTTGATACAATAACACTAAAATGTGCTGAATCTAATAAGATCTGTAATCAAATAACACAATGATAATTGTCATGAATAAACAATAGTGATTTCATAAAGTAATTCGTTTTACATTCAAAGTAATGTGTCAACAATTGTTTTGAATAAAACCATCGATAATAATTATCGAAATAAAGTAACCACAAATCAGTGTGCACACACAATAAATCATGTTTCGAATTAATAGACAATAATTGATAGTAAAATCACATAAATTAACAATAAGAAACACAAATCATAACAAATTTAGTTAACACCCACAATGTGATTAATAAACTGTCTCCGACATATATATAAAACCAGAATTGATTGTCATTGTCAAACTCTAAAACAACACGAGCGAAGCCGCGGGCAAAAGCCTTACCTTTATATTATAATTCTCAAATTTTTTAGAACATTATATAAATAAAATTATCTTTTTGATAGCTTTTGTCCGCGACTTCACTCGCATGGAAGTCGTAAACAATTACTTCTTCAGTACCTACTCAATAACAATTACAAATTCCATTTTTGATTCCAGGAATATTCAGCCCACAATACAACACATTTCAACTATACGAAAATACGTCGAGGTCTTTGTGTGACGCAGTCATGTACAAAGTTTAATATACCTGGTCTGGAACTCAGAACGGTTCTTGAGGCATGCCTCAATGAGTCCATTTACAACAAATACCAATTGAAGACAAGAATAACAGACAAGTACTTCTGCAACCAGCCCCCTAAAGACATGCAGCCAGATACCTTGGATATTGTTGTCGCCGTAATTTGTGGTCTAATAGTGTTAGCAAACCTTGTCGGAACCATATACGAACCATTGTGTGGAGATAAAAGAGGCGGTGGTAAGCATACAATTATTGTACAGGTACTAAGTTAGTGCAATCCATACTTCCATATCTATACTAATGTTATAAATGCGAAAGTAACTATTGTCATTCCGTTATGCTTTCACGATGAAATGGCTGAACCGATTTTGATGAAATTCGGTATGAAAAAAGTTTGAACCCTGGAAGGACATAGGCTACTTTTGTGAGGCTGTAAATTTTCATACAAAAAGCGATAACGTTTTGCCCCCCTTAAACTTAGTCCAATTTTCATAACTTTTGGAAATGTTGTAGATATAAAGAATAAACTAGGTCCATACGTTTTTATTTTAAAGAAATATTGCGTATGATAGAAGTAATTATCATCTAAATATCTAAATTTTTGACTTAAAAAATTACACGAACGTTTTTATTTTTTAAAGGAAATCTCTGAATTACTTAAAAAGCAAAACGTACAGGCCTAGATTAAGGTGTACTGAATCTAATGAGACCAAAATTGTCTCATTTTGTGAAGGTTAAGGGGAGAAAAACGTTATCGCCCAAAACCATATTTCAAAAAGGAAATGTAGGTAATTGCGCGCACGATACGGGTCGGGGGGCGGGGCCATATTGTCTTTGTATTGTTCACCCGGGGGGAGGCAGAGCCAGCGGTATGAAACAGATAGCATTTTTGGAAATACCTACTCTCGCCGCGTATCGGCACCACACAATCCTCTTAATCCGCATTTTCTTCTGCATCCACTAGCACAGATTAACTAATAGTTCCTTTGGAACAGATAGTTCACTCCATAGAAAAAGATAGATACCTAACGCTATAACTGCCTACAAAAATATTACAGCCATTCGTGCGCGCTAAAATGTACCTTACGCACACGCTCGAGAGTATCTACTACGTTGTCTGACGTGGTGTCGGGCGATCACCTGCGTCAAATTACGCAACGCTAGGGCTGTCATGTTATGAAATGATTACACAAAAGAATAGGTGAATAAAAAACAGTTTTTACATTTAAAAAAATATACAACGTGTATCTTATTTAACGCTATACCTCAGACACCCCAATTAGAATATTAAATTATAAGTCTAAAACAACATCCGTAATTTAATAAATGTAAACCAAACCCAGTCTTTTTTTATGAAATAGTTATCCTTACTAAACGCAAAACGTATGTGCGTCCTACAACATCCCTACGCACACACTCATGCAATGCTAGCGACCGACGTGCACACACTCGAGCGCCCGCCAGCTGACCAGTGCAATAGGCATAAGTTAGGCGTTAGTTTAATGAACGAATTTTACGTACCTAACATGTCACAGACCGATAAGAATAACTTTTGATAATAAATTGAGTTTACCATGTAATTATTGATAGTTTTCTAGCAAGTAACATTATGATTCCATCTTTCTATCACACGTGCACAGGCTTGGGACTTAGCGGCTTCAAATAATTTTGTTTACTTTTACGATTGATTCAAGTTCAACACGAATCTAAAATTTTAAGCTTAGTGAAGGGGACGCATTTAATACAGTACTTTTTACCCGTTAACGATGTGAAGTACAAAACGGACTCCGTTCGGCACCCGCCGGCGCGGGCGCGGCGGGTGCCGGCTTGAACGGTAAAACAAAGCTTTTTCATAAAAAAGAGAAGCAATACAAAACAACAAACGAAACAAAGCCACCGACTTCCGATACTTAAGTCATGTGTGTTTTCTGTGCTAAAGTTATTTCTCACTTTTAAGTTTTTGAAGGCGGTTGTCTTATTTGTGAAAAAGCTTTTTATTTTCCGCTTTTTAGTACCTCCTTCTTATCGAAATCCATTACGACACCTTAAAACAGAGATTGAAAGTACTCCAAAGATTGAGGCATACCCTGTCCATTAAAAAAGATTTTTCAAAATCGATTTAAATTTGCCGGAGAAATCGCGTAACAAACATACAGTCGATTGAGAACATTTTGAAGTCGGTTGAAAATAATCTCAGATGCGTAACTATCGCAATATCAGCTACCTGATAAATAGGTCGTGTTTACTTCAATTTCAATTTAATTTCATTTTAATTTATTCAATAACAATTTACATTGTGTCTGAAATCATTCATAATAAATTAAAAATGAGTACTGCTTATTTATTACCTACATGAAAAAAAAAACAAATTGTGTTAAAGATTTGGGTCATAGGTACCTAATTCATAATTGAAACATAAAAAGATTTAAACCACAAACAGCAAACTTCGCTGCCGAGTGCCCGGTGCCCGCGCACGGAAAAATACCTACTTTGATGATGGCCGGCCGGGGACCGGGTGTAGCGCGCCCGTCGGCATGTAAAGGGAAAGCCGGTTTTGTGCCTCTCGCTTATCACATTATTCTTACATTTGCAAAGGACGGAGGTACTAGGTACCAGAAAATTGTCTAATATTTTCGACATTAATTTCTCGACAAATTAATGAGACATGCGGAATACAAATCGGTCGTGCATTTAAATAAGCCTTGCTGGTGGGACGAATGGATTAAATTCTCTTACATCAACTGTTTTATTAAACGCGCTCTACCTACTTCAAATGTAAAATGCTTTGATATTATTTATGTGCACGTGTGCTTTACGGACCTTAAAATTAGGATTAGCATTGAAGTAGGTACTTATGTTTGTTCAATGCTAGCGGCGCGTGCACACACGGCAAGGCCGCATCACCAGCTTGAACTGTAGGTAGGTGTAGGCATTACTGCGTTAGGTACCTATGACTATTGACCGTAATGACCGTACGAATTCAACGACCAAACATTACTTTAGCTAGATATGGTAGTGGTGATACCTATGCGATATCACCGTGTAAAATTCAATCTTTCCATTACACTTTCACAGGCTTTGGACCGGCTTTGAATTGTCTCTACGCTCTACGCGCGGCCGCCGTTTCGTTCGTCGCCGCGTGTCGTTTTTACGAGTATCTAGGTACCTAGGTATCTTTAGAGATGTCACACCCGCGCGGCGCGAACGCGAAAAGTTGTGTTTAGGTACAGTTTATTGTTTGTACCTACTACAAAAATATTCAAAGACGGCGTGTTTAAAAGATTTGAATCATTTTTCATTTACAGTGATTAGAATACAATCGTATTGATAGGAAGAAGTAGGTACTTACGTGACTGAACTATTTACACTTTACACTTAATTAATTTACACTATTTCGGCGATCCACTTTCATTATACTTTCAAAATAACCACCGCATTGGCCTATGCACTTATTTGCACGCTTTCTTAAATTGTGTTTTAATTTTGTAAGCACTTCAGTGTCACGTTTCACTGTCACAAATGCTTCTTCAATTTTCGATTTAAGTTCATCGACACTTGTACATTGACTAACGTACACGAGCGATTTTATGCGACCCCACAAATAAAAGTCTAGTGGCGTTAAGTCAGGCCATCTGGGAGGCCACGGTACAGGTCCTCCGCGACCTATTCAACGAATGCCATACTCCGCATCCAGATGCCGTCGAACGGTCCACGTGAAATGCGCGGGAGCACCGTCTTGTTGGTAAAACATGTCACATAAAAGACCGGCAGGGACGTCATCTAGTAAGTCCGGCAAAGTCTCCTGCAGGAACCGCAGGTAGGTATCTCGCTCTTGCAGTCGAGTAGTCCGCACATTCGTCCCCGTGTCCAAAGCCGTATTTGGAAAGAAAGTCCCGGAGTCCCTCAGTCGCTGAGTGGCAGCAAGCATCGTCCTGGCACTCACACTGCAGCCTGCAGCCATAACGGGCATTAAACTCCCGACAAGCTAACGCGACATTATCCAGACAACGAGCCAGGGTCCTCACCATCTCCGTGTACTGGATGTTGGTATAGCGGAAAGCCATCGCGCGCGGAAACAAGAGTATGACGGAGAAGTTAGCCAAGCAACAACTACATTAGATCGCTACCGGCGGATGACTAGCTTTTGATGTTAGGTACTCATATTAGTCGGGCGGCAGCGGCGGCGCGTTTGTCGGCATTTCGCATAAAACTCAAAGGGGTAGCCGACAAATGCTTTAACTCTTTGACATAAGTTCTAAATTTCTTTAAGTTAATTGTATTTATTTTAAAATCTCTAAAAATTGTTTATGTGTAACTCTGATGACCGAACTATGTTGGGTCGTGCATTTCAATAATCCTTACTCATTGGAGCCAAGGTTGGAATTTCTTCAATTTACCTATTTTGATGCTCACTACCTTTGAAGTAAAATGCGTTGATATTATTTATGTGTGTGTATTACGAGCTATGTGTGAACTACAAATTATGTGGTGCGTTTAAGTAGGCTTTATTGCGCTGCGTTAAGGTTTAAATTTCCTTGAATTAAGAATTGTATTAACTTGTCATGTGTGTATTACGAGCTATCTGTGAACTACAAACTATGTCGTGCGTTTAAGTATGCTTTATTGCGCTGCGTTAAGGTTTCAATTTCCTTGAATTAAGAATTGTACTAACTTGTCATGATACTGTGCTTCCAATTTAAGTTAATTAAAAGATTTTTCCGTCAAAATTTAACACCTATTTTTAATGACGAAAATGGATTCAGAAGCCGATTCTGAACCAACTACTTTCAGGAATTGCGTTATATTTGTTACAGCTTGTATATTTATTCAAAATCACAAATTACTTACTTTAATATAATGGTCAATGAACTACCCTCCGTAAATTTCAATTATTAAATCTAATCGTCGCAAATATTCTAAATCTAACAAATAACTTTAACAAGTACTCCTTAGGAAAACATACCTACTTATAATTACGTACTATTATAAAACTTTCTACTTAACATTACACAAAGAACTCTCAATTATTAAAAAAAAGAATCAACAAAGAAAAAATAAATACAAAATATTTACCTTTCCTCCTACTTAGGTAATGTAAAAAAGGATAAACTTTTGTTGGTTGTTTTATTTCGACAGCCGTCTAAACTGCAATTTGCACGACTACCCATTATTAAAGCTGCGGTCGCAATATCGTACGGAACTATTAATTAAACTGTATCGAAAAAAAAATATCTGTATTACCTATACGTACACTTAGCGAGCGCGTGGCAACCCGACTGGATTTTGGACGTTCGAACGAAAACGAGCCGTAGGTACTTAAGCGCGTGACCTTAAACGAGTGACAATACTGTTAGATATCTTTACTGTGCCACTAGTATAAATTTTCTCAATTTCTAAAATTATTTTTTGGTTTGATAGTTTTACCAAATATATACCTATTTTTAATGAGAATTAAAAATGGTACCTAGCGTTTACATCTTCTCTCACTTGCTCGTTATATTACGAGAGTGTAATGGCATGATATGATTTTTTGTTTGGCCGCCATTTCAAATCTATTTCTTTAAGAGGAAATACCACGGGCTAGAGAATTGAAAATTAGGTATTTGTAAATTCTATTGCTGTCGCGCGATGCCCGAACACGAACCGCAGAGCGCGATAGAGACAACTGCAGCTTTGACCGAAAATACCTATTAAAAGTACACAAAATCAATGATTCGTAGTCCCCTGATTTCTTCTGCAAAACTTAACCGATTTAACTGCTTTTTTCATTAAAATATAAAGAAAGGCTTTTGCCGTGTTCCTATGTTTTCTATTTGTTATATAATCAAGTCAAATTTGTTTTCTGAATGTTTGAACATAGCGGAAATTCATGCCAATTTTTTAGGTTTTTGAATATTCATATCTCTTTTAATAATAAATTTATGAGAAAAAGGAAAACATAGGGACATGCCAATAGTAGCCATGGATATTTAAAAAAAAAAATGGATCTACTGGCATTATCCAGGGAGGAAACAGGGGACTAAGTTTGTATGGAAAAACGGCCCTTGTGTTTCCTCTTAATAAATAAAAATATATTTTTTTACACGAAAAATTCATCATCTGCCTAGCCTTTTCCCAACTATATTGGGGTCGGCTTCCAGTCTAACCGGATGCAGCTGAATACCAGTGTTTTACACGAAAAAATAAAAAAGCAAAACCTATAACTATTAAACTAAATAAAAAAAAATAAGACATGGCATCAAAAAATCCCCCACATCGTTGTCAACTGGGAATGTGCCCAAGAGACTGGCGGCATTGCCACGTTGGATGGCAATGCTTAACCTCTGTCCGAGGTAAAAACCCGCCCTTGGATCACGGGAAGTGTCAACCAACCTTTTGGATTTAATTTCTTTAAAAACTAGATAAGCACTCGGACCCCACGCCCCGAGGGTTTCAACCCCAAACGGCTCGAAAATAATGTTATCGCTTAGGATACTATACTTTCGCCGTTTGAGGTTTTCTGCAGCCGCAGCAGCAGCACCAGCACAGCACGCTGAACTAGGAAGATGGGATGGCGCAAGAGTACACACGTAGGGTCCCACACTAAAGGCCTACCCAACTTCCATGGGAATAATGACATGTCGTCCGGTCTCTTGCCATCGTCGCGTGCCAAGCCGTTGGGTTCCAAAACACCCGGAACGCCGACGGCGACGAGAACACGACGGATAATGTCATTAATATTCGCGTGCCGCGCTATGCGACCCGCACGTCGGCTGCACGAAAGGCCGTAGTGTCCAAGGCAGTTGACAGCTTTCGTTATCAACGCTATTTATTTATCTATTTATTTATTTTATGTATTCATAAATTTGTACCAAAAATTTAAATATATTTTTAATGAATATAAACCATTATAAATATCATATCAATTTAATAACAACATAAAATTGTATGGGTTTTAATTGATTTGAATTGAACACTTGATAGATTGACTTATTCAATAAATTATACAAATAAAGAGTTTGAATAAAATTGCTCTTAAATTTACCGTTAAGTTCATTCAATAAATTAAAATCCTTTTGCCGTGTTTTCAATATAATTGTCAATTAAAGCTGTATTAAAATTTTAACGACAGTTTCTAGGTTCTTGCTATGTTTCGCAATACGCTTAAATTGGAGGAAGCTGACGGCACCTTCTGCAGAGGATCAGGACCCGCGGATGAAAAGATTGAAGTCAATCCATGGAATCAGGTAATATTATCATTTCTTCAATTTTAGTCTGAAGTAGTTGTAGCCGATGGTTCTTACGACTGTATAAATACAACTGTAATGCATATAACATGAATTTTGTAAAAACCTGATTGAAAATGGTGTGTTTGTGGAGTTTCTTTCTCGTTCTTCCCTATAGAGACCTACCTTCAACTTTCTGACTAACTAACTCACTCCATGACAATTCAAAAGTGACTGTAAATGGTTTAATTGAAATAAATGTCTTTGGCTTGCCACTTGATCATGCCTCTAATTAGAATAGGTACTTATATTTACGGATTATTCTAACTTGGAGAGTTAGGGTGTTACTACACCAATCGATCGCTCATCGATCGACGTCATCGATCGATGAGCGATCGATTGGTCTGGTAACATCCTTATGTTGATTGTCTAAATACATTTTTGTTGCTGTCGCGTGTAAGTTCTGTATTACCATTTACAACCAGATACTAAACTGTAAATTGCTGCAAAATGTCTGTTGGGTATGGGACAGCTGATTTTAAAAATAAGCACCGTTATTTACCCCTAGTTCACCCATTTTAATGCTAATGACTTTTTTTTTCAGAACAATATCGATATCTTTAGTAATCATGGCGCACTCCCTACTCGCTTGTGTGGTGTATATTGATAATCCAGAATATTTGGAAGCGGTGGGTAAAAAAACTTATTCACATCCCTAAAGTAATACATCAAAATGGTTACACAGTTTAAAAAAAAAATGTAAATATATAATATGAATAACTTTATCATTTCGATTTTTTTCAGATGTATAAATTTGAGTCACTGAAAATAGTTTTTAGTGGAATGATAATAATGCAGACGTTTCTCGTGATGTCCGGTTTCCTGCTGATCTACTTGTCTTTGCTGCAGGCTGAAAAGCAAAGGGTCTCATGGACGATGTTTCCGAAACTCCTCATTTTTAGGTGGTTGAGGTAAAGATGAAAAAACGAAAACTATTAATTCACGTGAAAGTCATGCACATATTTATATTATAAAAAAAAATATGTTAAACTAGAACATTTTCTTTAATATTTAGTACGTGAATCTTTTTGATTAAGTTCATATTAAATAGTTCTGACGCGGGCAAAATATTGATAATCACACAAAATCTACCGGGTATATTAAAATTAAACTTTCACTATCTTACAGACAATTTTATTATATATCTTTTAGTATACGCCTTTTTTTAAAGTTAAAGAATACTATCTTTTATTTAATTTTTTCGAGTAAACTTTGAGAGTTTTGGACGCAGCGCATACGATTCTCTGGTCGCTCAAGGTCGCCGGCGTATATCGTCGCCCTAACACGGCTTACGGGTAGTGCGAATTAGTAGAAATCGTCACGTAACGGAATGCGTGTTTGTATGGGTGCGTGTATCGAGCCGCTGCGGCGCACTCGCCTGCTCGTGATATAATATTGTTATTTTTTGACGTGACAACGTCTTATAATTCGATAGAGCCGGCTGCACGCACGAAAAAACATGACTCATGCGGCGTTACGGCGTTACCTCGCTCTGAGGTAACGCCGTATCGCCGTATTTTCTTAAGACGTTGTCACGTTCAACTATCGTCAGTAAACCGACTTTACAGACAACCAATTTTTTTTGTACAGACACATACGTAAGGAACTTCGTTCCTCACGGGGGTCCCCCGACCGCACAGTATTTTTTTTATTAATTCTGTTTTTATATTGAAAAACCGTTTTATTATTATTTTTGTGTGCACATGATCTCTGTCAAATAAACATTTTTTTTCTTTCTTTTTTTCAAGTCCGTAGACAGGGCGTTCAACCCCATAGCCAACCCAATATTTGCATGCATACTTACTAAAATAAACTTATCCCTGGACGGCAGTGATGGCGCAGTGGTTGAGCGATTTACTGTTGCGCAGAGTGACGCGGGTTCGATTCCCGCACGGAACAAATATTTGTATGGCCTACAGATAGTTGTTCCGGGTCTGGCTGTTTGTGTATGTGAGTTTATATGTTTGTAAACGCACCCACGACACAGGAGAAATTCCTAGTCTTGGGCAACAATTTTACAAAAAAAAAACTGGGCGGTCGGGGTCCCCCGCTCTAGCCAGAAGGACCGAATTTCAACTGCAATCCAACCGCAAATTGCAAAATGCAGTTGACACGACTGCAATAGAACTGCAAACCAAACGTGCAGGCCGATTGCAGTCCAATTGCAGTTCAGTTGTGTGTTGGTGTGGCGTTTGGTTTGCAGTTCCATTGCAGTCGTGTCAACTGCATTCAAACTGCATCCAAACTGCAATTTGCGGTTGAATTGCAGTTGAAATGCGGTCCGTCTGTCTAGAGCTTAAGGAACGAAATTCCTTACGTAGGTACGTGTCTATACAAAAATAAATAATAATAATATATCACGAGCAGGCGAGTGCGTCGCAGCGGCTCGATACACGCACACATACACACACGCATTTCGCTACGTGATGATTTCCACTATTTCTATCTACCCGTAAGCCGCGGTAGGGGACTTCGTTCCAAAAAAACCTATTAAAGGAATTTGACAGATTAGTAGCTTGATGGCCTCAAGCCTGTCCTCTGTACAGACTTAACAAGAAATATAATGCGTTTAGGTATATGTACATTTGTTTTGGCAAATGAAGACAGGGGGCTGGCAGGGACTTCTTCAATGAGGCTCGTTAGAATTTTATAATTGATGTATTTTCGGTTTTGGTTTTTACAATAATAATCGCGGTCACGTACGCACAGTCCTGCTTTATATATCGCCTTCTGGAGGGGGTCGGATGTTTCTCGAACCCGTCGCGAGCGAGTCGTCTTCTCAGTAACAGATGTCGCACCTAAACGTTTATCGATCGTAGATCTATCGACCGAGAGATGGCGCTGCTTGACTCAACATGCCGGCCGCCTTGGAAGATCCGTCTTCCAACTAAACGGAAGTCACGCCCGCTTCGTTTGTAGAAACCGGCAGCGGGCAGATTCTTGAAGAAGCACGCTTGATTGTGCCTGTTGATGTGCGGATTTCTGCCACTCTCGAGACGCCATCATTTCCTGGGAACAGATGAATAATCCTACCCAATTTCCATTTCAATGGTGGCAGGTTGTCTTCTTTGATGACAACAAGACTGTCTTTAGCAATGTCATCTTTATTGTGTGCCCACTTCGTTCTGCGTTGTAGCTCAGATACATATTCTTTTGCCCACCGTTCCCAAAAATGTTGTCGCAGTTGTTCCAGCCGATGGTAGCGACAGGTAGGCGTTGATGTCTTTGTGAAGTCATCACTGGCATGCGCAGTCAACGGCCGGCCAATCAGGAAATGCGCAGGTGTGAGTGGAAGGTAGTCATTTGGATCTGAGGACATAGGTGACATAGGGCGGGAGTTCAGGACGGCCTCAACCTGTGTCAATACCGTACTAAACTCCTCGTAAGTTAGCCTAGCATTACCCACGACACGTCTCAAATGGTACTTACACGACTTTACACCTGCCTCCCATAAACCACCAAAGTGAGGCGCATAAGGCGGAATGAAATTAAATTTAATATTATTACTACTAGCAAAATCCATGATATCATTTGAGTTTTCAAATATAGATGAAAGCTCCTTTTCAGCACCAACGAAATTTCTACCGTTATCGGAAAAAACGTGACACGGCTTGCCGCGTCGTGATATGAATCGTTTGAATGCCAATATATAATCCTGAGTGGACAAAGAACCTACTAATTCTAAATGCACAGCTCTGGTAGCAAAGCACACGAATAAGCAAATATATCCCTTAATTAGTCGGGAACCTCTGCCTTTTCGATTCAATATAGATATTGGCCCGGCATAATCAACACCACATCGCATGAATGGAAATCCAGCTTCTAAACGTTCGGCAGGGAGATCACCCATATGTGGAGTTAGCGTATTTCCCTTCATGCGAGTGCAAGTTACACATTTATGAACCACTTGCCTTGCTAAATTACGTGCTCCCAGCACCCACCATCTATCACGCATGGTAGCTACCAGAAGCTGCGGTCCAGCATGAAGTAAACGTTTGTGTTCGTATGAACATAATAACCAAGTAAACCGATGTTTACGACACAACAACACTGGATGTTTCTTATCATAATCAAAACTTGAATTACTAAGTCTGCCACCAACACGAATTATATTGTCCTTATCTAAAAATATACTTAAACCCAATGTTTTATTAACTAGATTTACTGTTATATTGCACCTTTCCTATAAGGTTATGATACTCTTTACTGAATGATTGTGATTGAACTAAACGTGTCAACACAACTAATGAGCTATTAATCTCGCTCACGGTCAATGAACCGGTTTTGCGACCTTGACCGACACGCGATGCACGTAAGTTAAAGATGTACCGTAAGACATATGCCACGGTTCTTTGCAATCGATTAAAACAAGAAAACCTTTCGAAATCAATTAATATATCATTATTTTCTACATTTAACAAATTAATAGTTTTAGTACATTTTAATTCCGGTAGCTTACTTTCAATAATCTCAACTTCATTAGTATTTGTTATCAACCAACTTGAAGTAGGTCCACGAAGGAAACTCGGACCACACCACCACAAACTAGTGTTGTCTCCCTTTAATGCGTCAAAGAGAACGCCTCTTGATAATATATCAGCAGGATTCTCCTTACCTTTAACATGCAACCAAGTAGTGTTGCTTGTTAATTCGTTAATTTGAACAACCCTATTTTGAACAAATGTTTTTAACAAATGTGGTGATGTCCGAAGCCAGCCTTGAACTATCGTGGAGTCAGTCCAGAAATAGACCTTATCGAATTTTAGCCTTAGAGAATTAATAATTTTATTATATACTTTAGCTCCAATTAAGGCGCCACATAGTTCCAGCCGTGGAATACTTAATACTTTAATTGGTGCGACTTTACTCTTAGCACATAATAATCGGATAGTAACCTGCGACTTGTCAATATTATTATGTGAACGTATGTATGCACACGCACCGTATGCAGACTGAGAAGCATCGGTAAAAATGTGTAATTCTTTATTTATAGCTTTATCACACATGACATAACGTGGCACTAATATTTCGGGCAAATATTGTAATGAATTAATAAAATTATACCAGATACATGCAATTTCACTTGGGACTTCATCATCCCAACTTATTTTAGCAAGCCATAATTTTTGCAATAAAACCTTAGCCGTGGTAATAGCTGGTGCTAATAATCCTAGTGGGTCGTAAATCTGTGCAATTACTGACATAATTAAACGTTTAGTTATCTTCGTATTATCGTAATTATTATCTACACCAGTTGAAAAATTAAATAAATCGTTCTTATTAGACCAACCAACACCCAGGGTTTTAGACTGACAATATTCCCCAATACATAAATCCTTATTATTATCTGAAGTTAAATCAAAATTAAAGGTCCATTTTCGTAAGGGGAAGCAACCGCTTTGTAGAATGGCGGACGTTTTATTGCAAATATCCAACAAAGTATCTCGCTGATCATGCCCTGTCAAAAGGTCATCAACATAAAAATCTTCATTAATAACACTAGCGATGACGTCATCCTGACATTCCTTTGCCAACTGTTTCAAGCAACGATTGCTAAGGTACGGTGCTGATGCTGTGCCATACGTCACAGTGTTAAGACGATAAACTTGAATTGGCATGCTGTTATCAGTTCGCCATAGTATCAGTTGGAAGTTACGTTGTTCAGGATGAATTAAAGTTTGTCTAAAGAATTTTTCAATATCTGCGCAAGCAACATATCGATATTGACGAAAACGAAGCAATATTGAGAAGATATCATTTTGTAGCCTAGGGCCTACGTATTGAATATCATTCAATGAATTATTATTAGAAGTTGCCGCGCTTGCATCGAAAACGACACGTAATTTGGTTGTCACGCTACTTTCACGATATACTCCATGGTGTGGTATAATATAATACGGCTTGCTTAAATGATCAAAGTCCTCGACACGCGTCATGTGACCTAACTGTTCGTATTCGTGCATAAATTCACTATACATTTTTTTATACTGTGGTAAGCGATCTAGTTTCCGCTCCAAAGATAAAAAACGCTGTTTTGCCAAATTATACGATTCACCCAAACGATCAGGTGATTGTTTAAATGGCATTCTCACAGAAAATCTACCGTGCTGATCGCGTTCAGTAGTCTGTAAGAACAACTCTTCACAAAAACTATCTTCTTGGGTAATAACGGGAGGGATATGTACTTCTTCAATTTCCCAGAACATTCTTACTTGAGAATCAACTGAAGTCAAATTACACTGAACATCTGTCATGCTACCCGCTAATAAACGATTATTATCATTATAAACTGGACCGGATATAATCCAACCTACCATAGAATCTTGTAGGTATGGACCGGTGTGAAGTTTTATTTTGTTTTCTTTTAGCAGATCCCAAAAGACATCCGCGCCTATTAACAAATCTATGTCACTTGGTACATAAAATATGGGATCTGCGAGTTGAATATTGCTAGGTATACATATAGCATCACTATTAACGTGTGTCGAAGGCAACTTCGAAATGATACTAGGCAACACTAAACAATGTAAGGTTGTATTGAACTCATATACCTTAGAACGAATATTAATATCGCATTTGTGAGTGGACTGTGAAACGGTTTGTCCAACGCCACAAACACGTATAGTGGACTGTATGATAGGTATTTTCAAACGTTTACATAAGCTTTGTGATATAAAACAATTTTGACTGCCGCTGTCAAGCAAAGCGCGAACTGTATGATAACTGTTATCAACATCAGCAACTTCAACTAACGCCGTAGACAGCAAAACAGTCTGTAACGATTTAGCATTACCTGTGAACGCGTAACTACGATTATCAATATTGTCAGCTGTTTTACTAACGCAGTGTAATACAGAAGACTGTGGCAACGTATTATTGATAACGGAACGTTGTGGTAACGTATTTGGAAGAATGCTATTATTGTCAACATGAATTAACGCATTATGTTTTTGTTGACATAATTTACAAGGACCGAAATTACAATCTTCAATTGTGTGAGTGTTTGTACGTAAACAATTATGACAAATGTTTTTTGACTGAACTAGATTTAATCTTTCTTGAACCACCATATTTAAAAACTTAACACATGAATATAATGCATGGTTGCCATTACATAACGGGCATGTCAAGTTATGTTTACTTGTTTTACCTTTACTACCTGATGAGACCTTATTATTATTCGCACTCGCATAACTAAGTGTTTGAGAATTAGACTGTTTTTTATGATCAGCTGACTGCTTACCCTCATGTTTATTTTGTGAATGTGACAGATTATTTTTACTGTTACCCGAATTAATCATATCTAACATGTCAGACCTATTGTTTAAAAACGTTAATAAGTCTTCTAGTTTTAAAGATTTTGAGGTTTTATTCGAATCAGATATAAGTGAACTTCTGTAGTTCTCCCACTCGCGTTCAGTAGCAGAATCAAGTTTACTGACAACTAAATAAATGATAAGCATATCCTCGAGCGAAGATTCCGGTTCTTTAAGAGAATTTAGGGCTCTCAGATTACGTAAAACGCAATCTACTAACGTTCTGATCTGTGCCGGACATTCTTTACCCAGTGAAGGTGCCGCAAACAAAGCCTTAACATGATTGTGTATTAGTAATCTATTATTTTGATACCTAGCTTCAAGCAGGTCCCAAGCGTTAAAATAATTAGGTGCTGTGAACTCTAAGGAACTGATAACATGTAACGCGGATCCACTGAGAGACGATTTTAGGTACTGAAATTTCTGTATAGGATCTAAGTCGTCGCGATCATGTATCATGGAAACATATGAGTTCGTAAATTCTAGCCATTTATCGAATGAACCGTCAAAGGCAGGTAACTTTATTTGCGGTAATTTTATGGACACCGATTTACCGGGAATGCACTGAGAATTATTTAAAGCGTTTTGTTCGCAGTCGCCTATCATGTGCTTTGCTATAGCTACAATGGAATAATATTGACACTCAAACGAATCTCTGTAATCTAAATGTGACAGTAATTCTTTTTCATCTACCATTCTTTCTATTTTAGATTGCATGTCGTTAAACTCGGCAAAAAGAGTAGCTGCAGAATGAATACGCATTTGCACTTGAGTTTTAATCACTGAATCCAGACACGATCTATCTAATTTATTAATATAATTTGCGAATAATGTTAATCTACCTTTAATTACACCACGTTGTTTTTTAAGATCAGATAACTGACTATCTAAACGAGAAATAGTTTCATCATCACTCATTTTGGTGGTTTGCGAAAGTAGGTACTCACAGTTTTACGTGTTCAGTCGTGTTTTCTCACCTGAAGACGGCCTCAGCGATGCCAGTAGATCTGATTCCGATCAGTTCTGAAACGTTTAGGTACGATATTAACACAAGGCGAAGACACAGGGGAAGGAGGGAAAAAGGTAACTGGATAACCTGACCGTTGCTGGCTGCTGCATCAATAGCTTCTGCTCAGTAATCTGGGGCTGGGCTTCCAAGTCTCCTCAACGTACTTCTACTTCGAAGTTCCACTCGCTCTCCACTTCTTCAACCCGGCTCGTCACGTAGAGTAGCTGATCTTCAATTTGGCTCGAAGGTCCAATGTTTTGGCAAATGAAGACAGGGGGCTGGCAGGGACTTCTTCAATGAGGCTCGTTAGAATTTTATAATTGATGTATTTTCGGTTTTGGTTTTTACAATAATAATCGCGGTCACGTACGCACAGTCCTGCTTTATATATCGCCTTCTGGAGGGGGTCGGATGTTTCTCGAACCCGTCGCGAGCGAGTCGTCTTCTCAGTAACAGATGTCGCACCTAAACGTTTATCGATCGTAGATCTATCGACCGAGAGATGGCGCTGCTTGACTCAACAACATTTATAATATGAAATAAATTATTTGTACACAAAAAAAAAAAAAAAACAACAACACAGTACATAGTTTATGAAATCAGGGTTGTACAACCAAGTCTAAAACTAATGTCAGCTCTCCGGGCTCCTAAACTAGGTAGGTACGCAGACCTGTATTTTAGGAGTTAGAGATTTTCGACTTCTATTTAATTAGAATACAACCGTGACATTTCTAGTAGTTGTTAATACAGCAAATGATTGTGATTGTGTATCTAGGAATGAATATATCAGTGTAGTGTGTGTAGTGGTGTGTGTATGTGTAGTGTGAGTGTGTGATAAGCTTTCTTTTTATGGTTATGTTACAATAGTCAATATATGTTCTGTTTCATTATAAGTTAAAGTTATAAGCCATTTTCTTAATTTATTCCTAATTTCATATACAGTTGTATATGTATATGTATATGTGTATATGTGTATGTATATAATATGTTTACTTTTTCATGCGTTGCCAGCTACCGCCATTTGTGATACTCTGTCAAACGTATTATTCTATATCCTCAGATTAACTCCACCCTATGCTGTTGTACTAGCTCTGACCGTCACCTGGTCCCGCTTCCTCACCGCAGGTCCTTTATGGCAGGTCAGTTATTTATATTTTAATTAATTCGTATAGCATGGAATAATGCATATATTACACACAACAATCCATCCATACTTCCAAACTTATCCTTTTACTTTATCCATACTTCCGTACTTTATACTTCATTTACTATACAAGATGATTTTTTATGCACGCTCCAAATTTCTCAGGGTGATAGTACCCATGAAATTGAATAACTTTCTCCAAAAAACATGGGTCGAAATATTAAAAAAAAAATCGGACTTCCCATACAAAATCGATCAGCTGACTATTGATTTTGTATGGGAAGTCCGATTTTTTTTTTAATATTTCGACCCATGTTTTTTAGAGAAAGTTATTCAATTTCATGGGTACTATCACCCTGAGAAATTTGGAGCGTGCATAAAAAATCATCTTGTATATCTATTATCACCTTAACTACATGTTATAACATAGAGCCCTCCGCCGCGTCTGTCTGTCTTCGCGATAAACTCAAAAGCTTCTGCGCCGATTTTCATGTTGTTTTCACCAATGGATAGAGTGGTTCTCGAGGAAGGTTTTAATATATAATTTGTCAAGTTTTTGTATACATTGGCTAAAATATAATGATATTTGATGGAGGTGTCGGAAAAAAAATAACCTGTTTGGGAGCGAAAACGCTGCCTAAACCCTTTGAGATATAACCAAATAACGTATGGTGGAATTGTGTATCATATATAGGTCTACAGAAAAGTCGGCGATGGCATATGTCTATCTCTTAATTGTGTATCTTATATAGGTCTGCAGAAAAGTCGGCGATGGCATATGTCTATCTCTTAATTGTGTATCTTATATAGGTCTGCAGAAAAGTCGGCGATGGCATATGTCTATCTCTTAATTGTGTATCTTATATAGGTCTGCAGAAAAGTCGGCGATGGCATATGTCTATCTCTTAATTGTGTATCTTATATAGGTCTGCAGAAAAGTCGGCGATGGCATATGTCTATCTCTTAATTGTGTATCTTATATAGGTCTGCAGAAAAGTCGGCGATGGCATATGTCTATCTCTTAATTGTGTATCTTATATAGGTCTGCAGAAAAGTCGGCGATGGCATATGTCTATCTCTTAATTGTGTATCTTATATAGGTCTGCAGAAAAGTCGGCGATGGCATATGTCTATCTCTTAATTGTGTATCTTATATAGGTCTGCAGAAAAGTCAGCGATGGCATATGTCTATCTCTTAATTGTGTATCTTATATAGGTCTGCAGAAAAGTCGGCGATGGCATATGCCTATCTCTTAATTGTGTATCTTATATAGGTCTGCAGAAAAGTCGGCGATGGCATATGTCTATCTCTTAATTGTGTATCTTATATAGGTCTGCAGAAAAGTCGGCGATGGCATAATTATGTCTATCTCTTAATTGTGTATCTTATATAGGTCTGCAGAAAAGTCGGCGATGGCATATGTCTATCTCTTAATTGTGTATCTTATATAGGTCTGCAGAAAAGTCGGCGATGGCATATGTCTATCTCTTAATTGTGTATCTTATATAGGTCTGCAGAAAAGTCGGCGATGGCATATGTCTATCTCTTAATTGTGTATCTTATATAGGTCTGCAGAAAAGTCGGCGATGGCATATGTCTATCTCTTAATTGTGTATCTTATATAGGTCTGCAGAAAAGTCGGCGATGGCATATGTCTATCTCTTAATTGTGTATCTTATATAGGTCTACAGAAAAGTCGGAGATGGCATAAGTCTATCTCTTAAGGATAACATACTATATTCATTTTAATACTTTAAAAAAAGCAGCCAAGTGCGAGTTGGACTCGCCCATGAAGGGTTCCGTAGCAGTAATTAATAACATAATATAAAAGTTCTTATTTAAGTTGATTGAATGAAAGGTAAATTGCGGTTTACGATTTATGACGTATTAAAAAAAAAACTACTTACTAGATCTAGTTCAAACCAATTTTCGGTGGAAGTTTACATGGTGATGATGTTTTGATGGTAATAATAATAATAAATATTTTTTTTTTAGTTTTATTCATTCTCTTATTTTAGAAGTTACAGGGATGGGGGGAGGGGCACACATTTTATCACTTTGGAAGTGTCTCTCGCGCAAACTATTCCCTAGACCTATCCATAGATGGATATATCCACATGTATGGGTTTGATGAAAAAAAATTGGTTGAGTTTCAGTTCTAAGTATGGGGAACCCCCAAAATGTATAGTTTTTTTTTCCTATTTTTGTGTGAAAATCTTAATGCAGTTCACAGAATACATCTAGGTACTTACCAGGTTTCAACAGTATAGTTCTTATAGTTTCGGAAAAAAGTGGCTGTGGCATTCGGACGGACAGACAGACAAACAGACATGACGAGTACATAAGGGTTCCGTTTTTTGCCATTTGGCTACGGAACCCTAAAAAATGGGCAATTATAAAGCGGTAATTGGAAAGCAATTTACACAATGGTATTAATCCTTATCATTTTACATAAGTTAGAAGCTTTACATTATTTTACTCTTTTACACCATATAATTATAATTGAAACAAATATCTTAAGAGTAATAGCAAAAAAATTACGGACGCGGGAAAAAAATTCAAGCGCCTCGCTTCGTTTGATGCAAGATGAACGGATCTAGCTGAAAGAATCATGGTAGGATCTGTACAAAAAAAAGATGTTTAGAGAAGTTGAAATTCTACTTCTTATACTCCTGGGTACCAACCTAAAAAGTATCTTCAGGCATTTACAATATTTTTAAAACCCCGTTACTAAAATGTATGTTAAATATGAATAGTTTAACAAAAAGCTCATTATTTCAGAACGAAACGGCACCTGATAGTAACAGTAACACTGACAGCCATTTCATGGGAAATAATGTCACAAATAATGATTAATCAATGTACTCTTTCAACTCCGCCATTGTAAACAACGATTCACATCACTTGCCTGCCAATTTGTTAGATCCGGTAATGTCACTTGTCACTTTCTTTTATTGAAAACACTAAACTGCCAACGAGATGAAACGAAGAAATGTAAAAAAAAATATCATATCATGTTATATCATTTCCAAATATTTTAATTATGCGGGGGTTTAAAAATATGGTAAGCATATCAATCGACTCCCGGTAATGTATTGGAAAATATTTGAAACCCTCTAAATGAATTTTATTTTTCATACAAATTAATGTATGGATCTCGCCATGATTCTTTGGATTTTTCAACAGAAAACAAAATGGATGAATGGATGTAAGGATTTGACTGAGTTTAATTATTTGTAGGTACGTACTTGTCGTAAAATACGATTTATATATTAATTTGCAGTTTTGTTTCAAATAGATCATTTTGTATTCAGTTTGTTTGTCTAATTGTGCCTTTGTCTTTTTATAGTTTTTTTAATATAATTATGATACATTATGTAAAAACAACTGGCAATTGCCTTGCTTTAATGTTGCCAATATTGTGCGCGGATAACGCATCTAAGTGTATAATATATCATTGTAAGTAAGTTTATCGTTTGCAGGAGCTCATTGCTAAGGAAGTGGCAGACTGCAGACAGAACTGGTGGATGAACTTGTTGTACATTAACAACTACAATGACGAGTCTCTGTGTATGCAGCATACATGGTAAGTACCTACTATAAATACATTATATACAGTATACTCATCTGCTTCAATATAGACCTGAGCATTTTCTGGGCCCCTGTGGATGTAACATTTTCACCAAAAGTCCGATACAAACAAAAGCTTAAAAAAACTTTTTTACAAAAAAGACAAACTAAAAAATAACTTTCAATTCGCAAGTCGGCTTGGGTTTTATGTGTTGTTTCGTATTGCCACCGGCTTGAGAATTTTAAGTTATTTTTTACTTTTTAGTGCTTCAAAGCAACCGTCTTCGAATTTTTTATTGGAAAAATGTGTTTTTTTACTCGTTAACTTCTTATCACACAAATTAATAACGAAACAGTGACACCAAAAAATTTCAGCTATCCCTTAGTTTTCCATCCTTAGGGGTGGAATATTTTCATGTAATTTAAGTTCAATTAAAGAAAAAATTATCGAAATCGGATTACACTTAAAAAGCGGCCAAGTGCGAGTCGGACTCGCCCATGAAGGGTTCCGTAGCAGCAAGTAACACAATAATATAATGTTTTGTTTATTTTTATATTTGAGTTGATTTCTAGTTCAAACCAATTTTCGGTGAAAGTTTACATGGCAATGTACATATTTTTTAGTTTTATCATTCTCTTATTTTAGAAGTTACAGGGGGGGGGGGGACACATTTTACCACTTTGGAAGTGTCTCTTGCGCAAACTTTTTAGTTTAGGAAAAAAAATGATATTAGAAACATCAATATCATTTTTGAAGACCTATCCACAGATACCCCATATGTATGGGTTTGATGAAAAAAAATTTTGACTTTCAGGTGTAAGTATGTGGAACCCCCAAAATGTATTGTTTTTTTTTTCTAGTTTTGTGTGAAAATCTTAATGCGTTTCACAGATTACATCTACGTACCAAGTTTCAACTGTAGAGTTCTTATAGTTTCGGAAAAAAGTGGCTGTAACATACGGACGGACAGACAGACAGACAGACATGATGAATCTGTAAGGGTTCCGTTTTTGCCATTTGGAACCCTAAAAAGTTACGCGTGGCGTGGTCAAACACATAAAAATATACGTGTCATGTTGAGAACCTGTAAGAAATATACAGCTGCTCATATCTGTTGCACTATAGGTATCTAATATAGCTTTTTTCTTTATTTTTTTTTCAATTGTAAAAATGCAAAAAACGTTTATTATGACACATAAAATTGTAAAATCGTAATTCAATGTCAACACGATTTGACACCAACCGGCTTATAAAATAAATAGGGGGTCCCCATTCTAGAAATGCGTTTTTTTTGCTGGTTGTGCTTTTAAAACAAATCTTTTCCAGGTACATAGCAGCCGATACCCAGCTATTTTGTCTCGGCGTGATAGTCTACCTGGTCTGCAGAACTCCACGCTCCATAAAGATATGTCTGCCGATATTGTTTGTGCTCGGGTCTATTGTCCCTGGTATTCACACCTACTTCCAAAACTTGGATGGCTCTTTGATAGTATCGCCTGAGTAAGTTACAGTGTAATCCACTTTAAAGTTGATGAACGAGCAGTACTTTTAACCGACTTCAAAAAAGGTGGTTTTCTCTTTGACCAGTAGGTATGTAAATATGCATGTATGTTCGGGATTTTCTCAAAAACTTCTCATACGATTTGGCTATTTGACTGTGTATTTTTCTGGAAATGTATAAAACGTTGTCAATAATTTTGTATAAGACACCAGAGCTAGACTGGATACGTCCGAGAAATCTTCATTAATCGGTGATTTGCGTAGGCATAGAAAAGGGTTTACTAATGTTTGCCATAATTTAAAATGCCATAATTTTATATGCCATAATTTTATTTGCCATAATTTCATTAGAAATAATGCTTCAGTTGCTATAATCGTTAAATTGCATAAAATCATTTTCACTAGTTTCATTGGCCATAATCGATCAAGTGTCATAATAATGTTAATCCATAAATTTATTTGCTATAATTTTTATTTTCAATAATTTCGTTTTCCATAACATTTATTCACCATTGCCCATACTAGTACAACAATACTAGTTCAGTACGAGTACAACCGCCTGCAATAATAATAATAATAATAATAATAATAAGCCCCCTAAACAACCACACGTCCTGATTGACCATCTAATCACGTGGGGGGCGGACACACGAATGAGAAATTACTGGCGTGGCTAACGTGGCTCTGGAAACCCATTCACTATGGAGACTCGTTCGAAAAGTAAACGTATAGGACCGCTGCCCGGGGGCGATCGCCGGGGCGCACCTGGAGCTGACGCTGGGTGTCTCAGCATGCGATCCGTCAGCGGTGAGGAGTTGATCAGGCGGGCTCCCACCGACAAAGATACTACAGCCGAAAACTCTGACGATGGTTTACAAACAGGACAGACACCCCTATGGAACCATATAGTCCAAGTACAATATCTTATACACCCTCAAGAACTTCATCACCATCTATATCAGCATCACCTTCCATACCATCGTCACCCCCCATTACTAGTTTAAATTCAGTTTCACCCACTCCGGCCTTGAATGTTGCGCGGGAGGTTAGTACCTTTTTACCCGCGTCCACCAAGGCTGGGAAAGCAAGAGTTCGCATGAGATGGAGCAAAGATGTAAACCTATTCGTCATGCGAACCTATTTATACATTACTAAATTAGAAACCGACATGACCACCTACAGAAAACAACTACATACACTCTTCACACGACAATACCCAGAAATTACAGTTACAGAACAAAGAGTCTCAGATCAAAGAAGAACCATAGTAAGAAATAAACTTTTATCTCAAGAAGTAATAGATAATTTAAGAGAAGAAGTACGTATACAATTATTACAGGAAGAATCAGAAAGTCATGTAAACACTAACACTACACAAAACACAAACGAAAATAGCCTACAAGAACTACCACAATCGCTCACTCAATTACAATCTTGTATTGAATCTCAACCATACAACCAATCACAAACATCACACACGGCCACACAAACCGAATTCATAACACTTACGCTTGAAAATGATATTGAAACAGTCGCCGTGGACCAAAATCCGATAACAGACATATATACACAAGAAATATATGACAAATTTAAAACAACTCTAACACAATACTCAGGGATGGACCCAACAGCTCGACCAAATCTACCTAAGCTGAAATATAGTCCTAACCTGTTCCGACTAGTTAATTTATTTAATGAAAATATATTAAAACACTTTTTATCCGATGACACACAACTGATAGACATACACACACTTATTTATTGCACAGCGGTTGTTATTTGTGAGGAACTCAACTTTAAAATCACTGAGCATGCAAGAACCACTAGACAAAGAGACAAAGTAATACCACCATGGCAATACAGGTTAGAAAAAGACATAGAAAAATTAAGAGCAGACTGCGGCAGACTCACACAATATATCAATGGTATCAGATCTCATAAAGTAGTTACGAGAGTTGAAGCAATATTTAAAAACAATTTTACTCACACCAGGCACGAAAATAACAACAGGAAACCTGAAGAGTTTTTGGACACATTAAAACAAAAACTGGCACTTAAAGTTCATAGGCTTAGGAGATACATGAAGGCACAAAAGCGAAAGAATGATAATGCTATATTTGCTACGAATGAAAAAAGTTTTTATAGAAATATACAGAAACCACACACCAACTCAACAACAGAGATCGACACAGACACTCCTTCAAAAGAACACTTAGAAACATTTTGGTCTAAAATATGGGAAGATCAGGTACATCACAACGAAAGAGCAACTTGGATTTCTGAAGAAGAAACAAAATGGAGAGCAATAGATCAAATGGAGTTTGCAGAAATTTCAGAGTCTGATATTTTAAACATAACAACTAGATTACATAATTGGAAGTCACCAGGGTTAGATAAAATACAAAATTTTTGGTATAAAAAATTAACGATACTACACAAATCCATAGCAAAAAATTTAACAGATATAGTTTTAGGAAAACAAAACATACCAGAATTCATTACAACAGGAATAACTTACATGCTACCTAAAACTAAATACACATCAGAGCCTTCCCAATATAGGCCAATCACATGCCTACCCACAATCTACAAAATACTAACATCAGCGATTACTAATAAAATCAACTCACACATAGAACACCACAATATTATAGCAGAGGAACAGAAGGGATGCAGACGGGGCCACATGGGGTGTAAAGAACAATTAGTTATAGACTCTATTATACATAAACATGCCACTACAAAAAATAGGAACTTACACTGTACTTACATAGATTATCAAAAAGCTTTCGATAGCATTCCACACTCTTGGTTAATACAAATTCTAGAAATATATAAAATTAATCCAAAAATAATAGAGTTTTTACGCAATATAATGACACACTGGAAAACTACACTTCATTTAAATAACCGGCTTAGCACTCACATCATTACTCGGCAGATACATATTAGGAAAGGTATATACCAAGGTGATTCCCTAAGCCCTCTATGGTTCTGTCTCGCCCTAAACCCCTTGTCTAATTTACTCAACCGGTGTCGGGCCGGATATAATATTAAACATAATACCGAAAAAACTATTATTTCACACCTTATATATATGGACGACATTAAATTATATGCTAAAAATGAAAAAGAAATGAAAACTCTTATAGAAACAACGACCACCTTTAGTCAAGATATTAATATGCAATTTGGACTAGATAAGTGTAGGACATTGCATATTATAAAAGGCAAAGTAAAACCCGGCGACTATGCAGTTAGCAACACCGACACAATTATAGCTATGGAACCATCAGACCTATACAAATATTTAGGGTACAAGCAACTCAAGGGACTCGACCATACAGCAATAAAACAGACACTAAATACAGAATACCGTAGGAGAATTAACGCAGTTTGCAAAACGCAGTTATCTGGAAAGCACCTAATAAAAGCCTTGAATACTTTCGCCATACCGATACTGACCTACTCATTCGGAGTAATAAAATGGTCAAAAACAGACATTGAACAGTTAGAAAGGACTACACGCACAACACTCACAAAACACAATAACCTACACCCTAAATCTGCGATCGAGAGACTCACCATCAAAAGACAGAATGGAGGGAGAGGCCTAATCGACATCCATCACCTTTGGCAGAAACAAATCACTAGGCTCAAAACATTTTTCCATATAAAATCTCGCACTAGTGACATACACAAAGCTATTACTTTCAATGATATCAATTACACCCCGCTCAATTTGAATGAACAAAATACACAAGAAACAAGCAACACTGACCCACAAAGCCGGAAAATTGAAAGCTGGAAAAAGAAAACCCTTCACGGTAGACACCCTCATGATTTAGAACAATCCCACATCAATACAGTAGCCTCTAATAAGTGGCTTAAAATAGGAAACCTGTTCCCAGAAACCGAAGGCTTCATCATAGCCATACAAGATCAAATTATAAACACGAAAAACTACAGGAAATATATAATTAAAGACCCTTCTATTACAAACGATAAATGCCGCCGGTGCCACATTCAGGCAGAAACCATACAACACATAACTGGAGCATGCACAACTCTCACACAGACAGACTACACTCACAGACACAACCAAGTAGCAAACATCATTCATCAAAAACTAGCACTCAAGCACACTCTCATACAAAATACGAACACTCCTTACTACAAGTACACACCACAAACTATCCTAGAAAATGACACGTACAAACTATATTACGACCGCGCTATACTCACAGATAGGACCATCCACTATAACAGACCAGACATAATCCTACAGAATAAAACAAAAAGAATCACTTACCTAATAGACATTGCAGTCCCCAACACACATAACTTACAAAAAACAATAGTTGAAAAAATTAGTAAATACACAGAACTCAGAGATGAAGTAACTCGAATATGGCGACAAGAAAAAGTGTACGTAATCCCTATAGTCATATCCACAACAGGCGTTATCCCGAACCATCTTCTCCATAGCTTAAAACTACTTGATCTACAAGAAACTCTTTATATCACTCTACAGAAAGCTGCCATATTAAATACGTGCCGAATCGTGAGAAAGTTCATGCAGATTGATGAACACGAAGCAGACCCCTAACAGAATACACCCTCAACATAATACACACCACACGCTACATTTACTTGGCTCCGGCCCGTAAATGCAGTTAAAACCAGCCAAAGAGCTGAGAACAAAAAAAACAAACACAAATAATAATAATAATTTGTGGGGACATTTTTACACAGCAATGTTGATGTTATGATCATGATAACAGATACAGATTTTTTAATCACAAGGAAACCTAAAAATAAACCTTCTCTATCCATTTGCATAAAATTTTAAGACCTAATATTTAACTTGACACTATCAGTTTGTTGCCGTGATATTTGATCTTAGACCCTTTGTTTGGCTTCTAAATTGATGTCGGGCCATGCCGGGTGCTAATTTCCGTAGATAACGTACATTTGTTTCTCCTAATTATATTTTTGCAATAACATTATTTACGTATAACGTATATAAATAATGATTAAGCAAAACATTCTAAAGCATATATTATTTACGCATAATGACATTAAAACATATTTTTACCATGCATGCAGTAACCACACAAACATGTAAACAAGCATACACCATGCATGCAGCAAGCAAGCAAGCTTGCAGAATGCAAGCAAGCATGCAGCATGCAAGCAAGCATGCAACATGCAGCAGGCATGGTTTCTGTCACGGCTCCGGCGCTGCGGGGCTCCGGCGGTCCCACGCGAGCTTATCGTCGTAGATGTGTTTTACACTCACCACCGCGGCTTCGGCTTGCTGGCCGGCACAGCCGGCCAGCCTCAGCCACGGCGGCGAGCGTTAAAACCACCTGCTCCTCAGCTCGCGGGCCGCTTCGCCCCTCCGCGCCTTCGCGGGCTTAGATTACACTCTAGGGGTTAGGGCAGATAAGACTACGTGGAGTCGGTTTTGCAGCGATTCGTTTCTGTCACTAACTTATATAGCACAAATTATTGTTTTTTTTAAGACAATACTTTAGCGTGACACAATAGATTTGCACATTATGCCTAGTAACATTATGCGAATTTATTTTATGCCAAAACAAATGTCTAAATATTATTTGCTACGCAAATGAGGACATCAGGCGGTCGGCGGCCGCTGCCGCGGCACGCTCGCTACGCTCACTCGTCACAAACTAACCTAATCTACCCGTTTCGATTTTTACTAACTTTTTATTGTCTAAAGATTGCAGATTACTGTAATAAATCATTTGGTTAGTGGGTGGTCTTAATGGCATTAATTTTTGTACAAAACAATAAACGTTTCTAAATTATATTAAATGTTGCTTATGTCAAGTAACGATTATAACATATTTTATTATGGCAACTAATTTTATGGCAAATGAAAGTTATGACTAATAAGTTGATATGACAAACGTTATTAGTATAAATGATAATAGTGCAAGGAAATATTATGACGGGGGACGATTATGGAAAACAATAATCGTCATCATCATCATTTCAGCCGAAAGACGTCCACTGCTGGACATAGGCCTCCCCCAAGGGGGGGTTTTGCCATAATCGCCACGCTTGACAGGCGGGTTGGCGATCGCAGTAATAATAGTACAAATGATTTTATGGAAAACAAGACAATACCATTGAAAAGTGAATATACATACTACACAATATATTTACATACTGTAAATAAGCATGTATGTTCGGGATTTTCTCAGAAACTTCTCATACGATTTGGCTATTTGACTGTATATTTTTCTGGGAATGTATAAAACGTTGTCAATAAATTATGTGTAAGACACCAGCTAGACTGGATACGTACGAGAAATCTTCATTAATCGGTGATTTGCGTAGGCATTGAAAAGTCAATATTAAGAAACTATAAAGTAAATAAAAAAAATACTTTCATTTAAAGAAGTTTTGAAGTCGGTTGTCTTTTATGATAAAAAAATGATTTTGGTAAAAATCAAATAATATTTATTTATTCGGGTAAAATGAGGAACAGAAGGTTTAAAATGAAGCAATTGCATAGACCTTTTATTCTGCCTTTGGTTTCGGCTTGCAAAATAAATGTGTATGTATTTATTTAAATAATGAATCCAATAAGAAACATTAACTTATGTGGACCTTGACTATAAATTAACAAAAATGTCACGATTCTACCCATAGATATCCGAGTTCTACCCATAGATTTCCGAGTTCTACCCATAGATATCCGAGTTCTACCCATAGATATCCGAGTTCTACCCATCGATATCCGTGGTTCTACCTAATTTACGGTAATATTAAAATGAGGTAAACTTTGCTTGTTTTTATGAGTTAACCTCTTGAAATGATGGTTCGGTCACAGATTAACTAATAGTTCGATTACACTAATTTGTTTAGTAAAATCTTATTTGATTAATAGGCAGCAGCAAGTCCAAATAAATAGGGTGAATTCACATGGTTTAAAGGTAGAAATGGGGGTTCCACATGGCTCAATTTTGGGTCCTTTCCTCTTTTTAGTGTATATTAATGATCTTCTTCATTTGTTGAAAAACCAACCACAAATGGTGTTTTTTACTGATGACACTTCTTTAATATTTAAGATAGACAGACGAGCCCAGAACCTAGACCACGTAAATAGCGCCTTACGGCAAGTCCAAAATTGGTTCACGGCGAGTAATTTAGTATTGAATGAAAAAAAAACTAAGTGCATCAGATTTACTTTACCAAATGTCAAAAGTAATGACTGTGACATAGTATTGAATAATGAGAAGCTGGAATTCGTTGATAAAACTGTTTTTCTGGGGATCACGCTCGACTCAAGGCTACAATGGGGTCCTCATTTAACATATCTCGCTAGACGGCAAAGCTCGGCAGCATATGCTGTCAGAAAAATCCGGCAATTTACTGATGTGGATACCGCGAGACTGGTCTACTTTAGTTATTTTCTTAGTATAATGTCTTACGGTATTTTACTGTGGGGACGAGCTGCAGACATCGAGTCTATTTTTATTCTGCAGAAAAGAGCCATCAGAGCCATTTACAATCTCCGCATGCGCGATTCTCTAAGGGAACTGTTTAAGGAAATAAACATTATGACGGTACCTTGTCAATACATCTATGAAAAAAAATAATGTTCGCTAGAAAAAATCTGCATCTTTTTAGTAAAAGGGGTGAAAGACATAATTATAACACTAGAAATAGGGACCAACTAGTTCAACCGAGTTTCAGACTGGCTAAAGTAGATACTTCTTTCATGGGGTACTGTTTAAAATGTTACAATAAAATACCTCCCCACATTGTTCAACTAAATGAGACAAAATTTAAGTCTTATATAAAACGCACACTATGCAGCCGAGCATAGTATTCATTGGGTGAGTACATCACTGATAAAAATGCTTGGCTGGATACTGGTCTAGCTCCAGCCAAAAGGGTTCATAGATTAATTGATTAGCATTTTTAATTATTTTTGGAGCTGCTGAAGATATAGATCTACATTATCTTTGCATTGTATGAACTCAATGTGTTAGTATTATATAATTTCTCATAGCACATACATGTGAGCACTATGTTATTTAAAGCTACCATTATTTACGGGGCATGTCTTTCATTGAATGTGCCCTGGCGGTTGGGAGTATGTCATGCTCACTAGAATGTCTCGCTGACGGTGGCGCGCGTGTTGGATCATTCGGTTTCCTTCAAAATGGTTGAGTCAAATAATGGCGATCCGTGCGTCATGTTCGTGAACGGGCGCCGTTAGTTGGGACTGGTCATCTCTTAGCTGCCTCATTTTCAATTGTTTATTATGATTATATTTTTATCTAAACCTCTTTTAACGTACACGACTTGTTACATTGTTCTCACATTGTACCCTAGATTCAATATGAGTGATGTAAACTAAATTTGTAACATATTATTGATTTGAAAAGAGTGTTGTTCATGGAGTTTCTTGCTCGTTCGTTCTTCTCCATAGAAACCTACTGTTTGGAACGAGCAACTAGCTTCAACTTTCTGACTGACTGACTCTGACAATTCAAAAGTACCTGCAAATGGTTTATTTGAAATAAATGATTTTGAGTTTGACTATTTTTTTCTAATGGGAAGCTAGTTTGTTGTTGAGTCCCATACTTACGGCTTACGCTGAAAACCAGCGCTGTGATGGTGTGAGCGCATATTTCCGTCTCGGACATTATTTATTTTTAGTTTTTGCTATCAGTACAAAATGTTTAATAACGGGCATCTCTTTCTCGTGAATAATTGGTTGCTTTTTCTTTCTTTCCATAGACTATGTTTTATGGTACACATGTCTTTCGAGCGATCGAAGGCGCGGTTAGAAGCTCGCATAATTAAAAAAAGAAAGTAACAATATCTCTGACTGCTAATATTATCCTGACTCCTAATATACACATTTTTTTTTGTACAACTCGTCCGTACGTCCGTGTCTGTACAAAAAAAAATACAAAAAAACTCGTTTGCTCATTTGTTTGTAGTAGGCTCGATACACGCACACATACACACACGCATTTTGTTACGTGACGATCTGTATTAATTTGTACTATTACCCGTAAGCCGCGCTAAGGAAAAAAACTATGTCCAGACATCGCGAAAGTTATCACAAAGAGTCCCATTACCATTTATTTCATGATATATAAGTTCTTCTTCAACTTTGTTTTTATCTGCAGAGCAATCCATAACATCTTCATGAACGAGCCTACGTTCAACAACACGTACAGACGAGGCCACACCAACATTGCCGGCTGCGCCCTCGGCCTGTCGCTAGGATACCTCATCTACCATTGCCAGAAGAGTGGCGTTGACATCAGCAGGTTACGGGTAAACACATTTTGCACTGATTCTTTCTAATGACAACCACCTTTTTTTTTTTTTTAACGTGGGGAAATCTTAATGGACTATCCCCCGTCCGGGGAAGACGGGGGAGTGTGCCGGACTCTTACCGGCTAAAACCACCACGGTGTTCTTTGACTGACCCATGGGCCCCACTCGCGCATGTACCGCGCCCCCACCAGGCTATGACCCGCCAATGATGTAGGCGGGTCCCGTCAACCTCGGCGGTCTAAACGCCGCCGAATCCTCTAATGTGGCGCGCGCGGAACACAGCGCGCCGCCTACACGGGCCTGCTTCTGGTCGGGTGGTGGACTGCCCCTAAGTCGACCACCCGCAGGCCGGCAACTCATGGAGGCCGGAGGTCATTAAGCGCCCTCCGGCGCCCGGTGCGTCTTCTCCTAGAGGGAAGCGAGGCAGTTGCTTCTCTCACCCTCTCTGCCGCCTCTTTTGCGTGCATGACATGCTCGCAAAAAGAGGCGACAGCAACCACCTGATGACAAACCGCGTGGTGCCAGCCGCGAATAGCATTACCACATTTCTACCACTAGGTGTCGTAAAAGGCGACAGAGAGATATTCACCAGAGGATGGGCCGCAGCGTCCGTCTGAGTACCGTAACACCTACTGCGATCGCCAACATGCATCGGTTGAGCATGACTATTACAGCTGAAGCCCCCTTGGGGGAAAACTATGCCCAGCAGTGGGCGTCTAAAGGTTGACATTATGAATGATAAGTGAAAAGGTGTCAATAAGTTGTAAGCGTTCCGCGTGTGGCATGTTGGAACTTTGCTAATTAGCTCACTTGAGTTCTGAGTCGCGTCGGTGTCAAGAGAAGTATGTTGTGTCCAAATATGTACTCAAATACAACCGAACATGCCATTTCTAGACAATCTCGACATCTATGACGTTGCCCGTGTCATCATATTTAGATACACACAACACGTAGATAATAATGTAATCTCATCAAAAACATAAAGCATCATGGCGAGATCCATACATTCATTTGTATGAAAAAAATAAATAATTTAGAGGGTTAAGGGTTAATTAAAGTATTTTCCAGTGTGAAGAATACATTACCAGGAGTAGATTGATATACAAGTTACCATATTTTTAACCCCGCATAAATAAAATATTACAAAATGAAAATGACACTTTTTTATTTCATCCCGATGCCCATTTTGTGTTTATAAAAAAAAAGAAAGTGACAAGCGACGTTAACGCATCTATAAAATTGGCAGACAAGAAAAAAATAATCATTATTTGTGATAAAACGATAAAATTTCAGAATAAGAACTGCGAAACGACGGCTCTATACTCTTTAGGTACCCAAGAGTAACAGTGACGCTGACCATTGTTAATTCTTGGGTACCTAAAGAGTATCTTCAGGCATTTACAATATTTTTAAAACCCCGCAAAAAAGTTAATAGTTTTACGAAAAGTTCATTATTTCAGGACGAAATGGCGACTGACAGTGACACTGACAGCCGCCGTTTCATAGTTCTTACATTGAAATTGCATCGTTTTATGGGAAATAATTTTACAAATAATGTTTTTTTTTCCACATACTTTTCACATCACTTTTCTGCCAATTTTATAGATGCGTTAACATCGCTTGTCACTTTCTTTTTTTATAAACACAAAATTGGCATCGAGATGAAACAATAAGGTGTTATTTTCACTTCGTAATATTTTAATAATGCGGGGGTTTAAAAATATTCTATGTATATCAATCTACCCCTGGTAATGTATTCTTCACATTTGAAAATATTTTAAACACTCAAAATAACTTTCTTTTTCATACAAGTGAATGTATGGATCTCGCCATGATTCTTTATTAAGTAGGATACATCAGACTAGTTGATATGGTGCGATAGATGTCACTGAATGTTAATTGTTTTAAGTTTTTTAATTATTATTAATCATTTCATTTCAGCTAACATCAATACATACAATTACAAACCATAAAAAATACAAAGAAATAAATCAAATGAAGTTACAAATAAATAAATTAAATTATTACAATTAAGAGGAAACACAAGGGCCGTTTTTCCATACAAACTTAGTCCCCTGTTTCCTCCCTGGATAATGCCAGTAGATCAATTATTTTTTTTTTAAATATCCATGGCTACTATTGGCATGTCCCTATGTTTTTCTTTTTCTCATAAATTTATTATTAAAAGAGATATGAATATTCAAAAACCTAAAAAAATGGCCTGATTTTCCGCTGTGTTCAAACATTCAGAAAACCAATTTGACTTGATTATATAAAAATAGAAAACATAGGAACACGGCAAAAGCCTTTCTTTATTTTTTAATGAAAAAAGCAGTTAAATCGGTTAAGTTTTGGAGAAGAAATCAGGGAACTACGAATCATTGATTTTGTGAACTTTTAATAGGTATTTTCGGTCAAAGCTGCAGTTGTCTCTATCGCGCTCTGCGGTTCGTGTTCGGGCATCGCGCGACAGCAATAGATTTTACAAATACCTAATTTTCAATTCTCTAGCCTGTGGTATTTCCTCTTAAGGTACCTATGGTGTTTGTAAAATCTTATGAACTATGTTAGTCATCACCCATCACAATACGCATCCATTTGTTCTGGATAGGGCAATCCGTACGAGATACAACCATCTGCAGGATACTGTTGCTACTGCCTCGCATGCGCAATAAGAAGGCTACTTTCTTCCGTATAAAGCCGTCCGTTCGCGCCTCCACCAACATTCCGGACGCACTACAATAGCGAGGCAGCCGTATCAGCATCCTGAAGACGTTGTTGTATTGAACACGCAGTTTGCATTGTTTTAATGTATTGATATTTTTATTTCAGAAATACCGTTACGGCGTGGCTTTCCTGCTGTTTCCCTTAGCGTTGGGTGTAATCTACTTGTGCAGCCTGTTCTATGGCGACTGGCCTCGACCATCGATTTACGTGAGGGTAGTCAGCGCATGCCTGCTCAAGCCCACGTTTGGCTTCATCTTTTCTTTGGGCCTCTTTTCTTTCATCTTAAAGATTGATGGTACGTTGCCTCATTTTTTATTTAGCTTTAGGTCGATCTGGAAGTCATTAAATATATTTAGAACTAAGGTCGGTTAAATTAAAGACAACATGTTTAGGCGAGGTTTCAGTGACGGCACTGATTGAGCTGGATCTGTTTTTTTTTAAGGTTTTTACCGTTGTTATGGCATACGATGACTTATCTTATGTAGTCACCCCGTGGCTCAGCTTTACACAGGAAGAATTATTGGCTGCCGCTGACAATTTAATGCAGTCGAAGTGACCGAGTTCTGGGCCGCCACAATACAGTATAGTAGTTTATCATACTATGATGAAGATTTTTGGTCCCACAGCTGGGCAAAAGCCTCTCCTTTCTTCGTTTAAACATTCGATCCTGCGCGGTTTGCCTGGCTATGTTTGCCTCGCATTCATAACTAGATCGTCACACCACGTTCACCGCGGTCGAACTTGCATGTCTAGTGAGTGACCAACTCTATCCGGTGCCTAAAATGATTTTCATTTTAACTAGTTTCTGCAACTTCTTTCGCGTGAAAGTCGTACACTTACTACTCTAGTAATCAATGACAATTAAATTCTCTGTCAGACAACGCACAGCTTGATCTTGAAGCATTGTTGCTTACGAAAGTTTTCTTTATTTTTTATTAAATTAGTTTTGCGCACTACTTAGGGTCGTGCTAAGTTTCAATTTGATTTACCAGAGATAAAAAAAATTTCATACAACTTCCCCTTTTTAATCTCTGGAGGTTTGAATTTCCAAATTGTGTTTATTTTTGAAAAAATACAGTTTGGCTTCATCGGATCTGTAGTTTGGAACTTTTTTGTGGAGCCTACTCAACCTAAAGTTATCATCATTTTCGCTTTCTGTGCCATTTTAACCGACTTTAAAAAAAGGAGGTTCTCAGTTCAACCCGTATGTTTGTCTGTATATATGTATGTTTGTCCGCGACTATCACCAGTTTTGCAGAACTGATTTTCATGCGGTTTTCAAAAAAGTGTAAGTTACATTCAGGAGAAGGTAATATGCAACAAAAAGATTTTTTTTCAGCGCATTTTGAAAAACTCAACAAATCCATAAAAATATATACATACATAGAAGACGTTTTCGTTTCATCCATCTTTGGAGGACTTTCAATCTCTGTTTTAACTGTGTTGCCGTTTCTTAATGGATTTGGGTAAAAAATTTTCGGAAGTCGGTGGCTTTGTTCTGTTTGTGGTTTTGTATTGCCACCGACTTCCGAAACTAAAGTCATGTGTGGTCTGTGGTTTAAAAAAAAAGTTATTTATCACTTTTTAGTTTTTGAAGGCGGTTCTTTTTATTTGGTATAAGTTTTATCCTAAATAATGTATGGTACACCATTTTTATTGTCATCGCGATTTCACAAATTAACACATTTAGGAAAGTCGTCTATGTGAATAGCAAGACTAAATACAGTGCTTACTAGCCTTCAAACTTTGCATCACAAACAAGTGTTGAATATTTTTTTAAATTTTCAAATTTTCATGTTTTCTATGAAATGTCTTCAAATATCCCTAGATAATGTTGATGTGTGTATGACTATGTACTGTGAGAGATCCAACTGTAGGGCCTCTTACAGGTACCGGGTTATAGCATGGTGTATGAGGATTCTCATACGTTTACTTGAAATTAAATACACTTCAGTTATTACTGCTATACAATCAAGATACTTAAACTTTGCGGTGCACTTTTTTTGACTAAGTTTTATTTAACTTATTATTCTTAAAATATACATTGGTGTCAATTTTGTTGAAAGAAAGAAAGAAAGAAAAAGCATTTATTGGCCCGCACAGCACGAAACACACAAATAACAACAAGGTTTAAGTATTATTACAAAATAAAAAAATAAGAAACCAAATCGGTCCTGTACGATGCCAAAAGGCCCCTATCTCAGCATTGTGCTGTAATATTTAAAAACGTCACAGCGCTGATATTCTGATAGGGCCCAAAGTGATGCCACGGTCAGATACGGATAAAATAAAAAAATAAATAGTGTAAATGAATAAACAAATATAAATACATGTAAAAAAGTAAATTAGAGAAAACAGTAAATAAAAAATAAACAACAATTGTTGCCGTTTGTTGTAATAATAATTGTTGAGCACAAGCTTAACTTATTTTAAGCTATTTATATCTCTTTCTCTCCAATAATACTAGAAAGAGACAGACATTAATAAGAGCTGTCAAATTAAGTTATCAAATGTTCATACAATTATTATATAGTTGTCATTTCAGAACGTATTGATTAAAAACACGGCGAAGTTGAAGAAAAAACTAATTTAGTTCTTAGCTGTCGCCTTAATTTTCATCAGTACTAGATGCCAATATTCTAATTTTAGCTTGTGAATAAGGGAATCGGCACCACAGTCTACTAAAACTGAAACAAGACATGGGTCGTGCTAACAAAACTATAGTTATTAAATGAACCTATGCTATTATTCCAGTAATAGTACCGTGTATTCTTTTTTTTTAACTAGCCTTTACTGTCCCACTCCAGGGGGCCAAGTCTGCTATTTTTATAATTTCCTCATTCCTACACGATCCCGTTGTCATTTTGCTAAAAGTTCGTAATCTGCTAAATTCATAATGGTCGATCATTGGTCGGTCGAATTAAAAGCAATGACTGCACAATGACGTTCTAATGGTAGGTCACTGATCAAAGGAACTGTCAACATTCTAGCAGATTACCGCCTAAGTCAGTCATTCAGTTGTCATTTTGTACGAGATTACCATTCTATATAATTTATTTCAATGGCGTTTCAGTGGTTGACCATTGGAAAGTCATAATCGCGCCATTATATTAGTAGATTACCAAACTTGTCAAAATCAACAATTATGAAATCAATGATAGACCATTCTGACACTATTGTAATAGCAGACTTGAGGCCCTGGTCAAAGGCCTCCAAAGTCAAAGTCAAATCATTTATTTCAATTAGACCATTAAAGGCACTTTTGAACGTCAAATTGTAAAATTTGAATCTAGTTGCCCATTCCAAATGGTAGTTTCGTATGGAAAAGAATGGGCAAGAAACTCCATACATACTCTTTTAAAATAATAATGTTTACAATATTTGCATTTTCAAGAATTATGATTTATGTTACGTGAATATAATATGTATCTTGTATAAAAATCGTAGGTATGTAATATTATGTTATGAAAGTATTAAATGTAAAGAAATGACAGCTAAGTTATGTACAGACACAAAATGTTCGCATATTTACAATTAATAATACAGTAGACGACCACTCCTTCTATTCCAACAAACAATGAATAGTGTGTGAGCCAGAGTAACCTCCCCCGATTCTCTCCATTTCTCTCGATGTTGTGCCTCATCTTGACAATCACTGAGGAAGCCATCCAAGGCGTCCCTCATGTGTTCTTAGTTGTATTAAATCTGTGCATAAATTTATTTCCTCAATGTTTCCACCACCAGACTTGTGCCGCCGAATCTTGGAGTGGCGTGGCTGGACGGTCCCGAGTCGACTCTCGTACTGCGCCTATCTGCTGCATATAACGTTCGTCAAGAACTATGTGGGCTTCCTGACCTCCATCACCCACACGAACCTAGTTTTGATGGTGTGTATAATTAAAATTAACATTAATAACACTAACCATAATAGTAAAATCATTTTATCTCTGTTTTCACAAAAGTGGTCTTACAACAAAGCAGGGTTTCTTAACCCTCTACTGCATACAAAGCCAATTTTGGCTGCTCAACTTTAGTAATTTATTTCTACCCTAATTTTAAACAAAATTTATAAAATGTCACTGTAGTAATATTAAGGTATTCAAACTGAAACGAAACGTAATTTTTATTGTCTATGGCCAACGTCATGTGTCATTATAAACTCACTTTTCTCCGGTGCGTACGCGAAGTCGTTCTTAGTGAAATTTATTGCAGGTTTGTTGGTGGAAATTAAATAGAAAAGGTAAGAAAATTGATGTTAAAAAATGTAAATAATGTTCTGCAAAACCTCTGTTTTTGACCCCTATCACAGTTTATTCAAAATATTTGCTCCTTATACTTCATTTTCAATATTTTCTACAGGAGCCAATTTTGGCTTCGTATGCATTTACGATGAATTATGTTTGCGCCTAAAATGGCTTCGCATGCATTTTTATCTTTCCAGAAAGCTTCCTTCACGCTTTTATGGCACTGCTAACTGCATTAAACCTATTCCTGGTGATGGCTCTCTTAGTAACGATGATTCACTATCTGATTCCGATGAAGATGTTCCGTCAGTGGTATAAAAAAATATTTTTCCACTTGGTTGATATGTGTGCAGTTAATGCTTGGTTACTGTGGCGACGCAAGACTGACCAATACATGTCACTATTTGACTTCAAGCTAGCCATTTCTGAACATTATTGCAAGGCTGGCAAAAGCATCTCAAGAAAAAGAGGCCGTCCTAGTATCAGTAATCCCGGTACACCTACCTTGTCAAGAGGAAATACTCCTACGTCATCTAGAACGGGTACTCCTACCAGTAGAAATGAATCTTTCGCACTTCGAAAAAGGGCACGGAAAACCCTAGCAAAAGTGCAAGACCTACCTCTAAATTCAGTACGTACAGACAAAATTGACCATTTCCCGATACACCAAAAGAATCGTCAATTATGTCAGAATGATTGTTCTTTGCGTTCTCATATAAAATGTGAGAAATGTGACGTGTTTCTTTGCTTGAATGAGAAAAGAAACTGTTTTAGAGAATTTCACCTTGTGTAAGTTGTTGTGCATAGGAAGCCAAAAATGGCAGCTCATACACAGACGTTATTGCATGGGAAGCCAATTTTGGCTTCTGTTTTTTTTCTTTCTAAAATAAGATACTTATTTTTTTTTCACTTTATATTTTGTCTTACAAGCCCTATTAAAACACATTAAAACATAAAAATATTTTTTTTCTTTTTAATTTAATAATTCATGCAATAGAGGGTTAAGGTGGGGTCCACGGATCTCTTAGGGTGTGACTATACCAATCGATCGATCGTCGATCGATGCCATCAATCGACAATCGACGTTGATCGATTGGTGTGGTAGCTTTAGCTGACCCCATTCCTCTAACTAATCGATCGATAGCCGGTCGATGGCATCGTACGACGTCGATCGATTAACCCTAACTATAATCCATCAGTAGAATAATAATAATCAAGCAGCTCGATCGACGTTGACTAATAAATTATACGATCGATCGATGCCGTCTATCGACGATCGATCGACTGGTCTGGTAGAAACTACCGATCGATGTCGACTAATCCATTCTACCATCGATCGATTGGTCTGGTAACACCCTTAGCGGTTCGTAGCTAGTATATCAGGGCTCCGCAGTAGGTCAGTTAACTCACAACATAATTATTTATTAGGAATCGTGTAGTAAGCATTTCTCAGACTAGTCACGAACATGAAATAAGACATGTTTTCTTTTCCTGAAATATTCTTTCTTTTTTGTTTTCTTTTTCTTTCTTTATTGTTTAAATTGTGAAAGTGGTCCGTGATTGCAAAAAGTTTAAGAAGCCCTGCGATAAAGGCTTAAAACTACATATGTACTTAACTATTTCCACAATTGTGAGAGACTGGTGCATAGCATGGGTGTGGACAACATTTCCCAACAATTTAAGAGGCAGATCTTCTCAAAAAACACTAAATTTTAGCCCTAAATACCCGATTAATTCTCAAATTACTGTAAAATAATTTTTTAATTGATTTACAAGAATAAATTTACAAGACACTTGTATTTTAAACTTTATGGGGTTTACCCTTTTTACCCGCTGATGTATCCTACACTGTTTGTACTCGGTATGGTGGGGTACAACGAACTTAGGGTGCGCCGGGAATTCACACTCGCGGCATATGCACTGAAACTCCTGCGTGGAGTAGCATAACCCGGATGTGCTGAAAAAGAACTTTTATGCCTTGACGAGTATATCTAAAGCCACTTGGGGTCTATCATTTTTAACTTTAAAAACTATTTATGGGGCTACCTATTTGGGATGTATGTGCTACGGGGCACCTGTTTGGGCTGACAGGGCCACCATAGGGGCGGTACGACGTAAATTGCTTCAAAGTCAACGTTTGGCTTTAATATTTTTATGTAAAGCTATAGTGTTTCGGTTCAACTCGAAAAACTATATTTACTTTTCATAGACATGAAATCATTAATCGCACGATATGTCTACATTTTATAATATTTGTTGTATGGATTCTTGGAATCTTATAAGTAATATATAATGTACCCACAGTTATATGTGCTGGTTTTGTCTGTGTTATAATTGTATTCCTGTATCATCTTCATTTCATAATTATCATTCATTGTTTAATATTTGTTTGTTATTTGTAACTTGGAATTTTATGAATAGAATGTGTTGATCTACTTACGCTTTTTTATGCTGTTCCTGTCGTCATCCTTTGTAATTTATTCCGGTATAATTGGATCAAATTAATATTTTCAAACCTGAAAAGTAAATAATGTTTTGCTTTGACATGTCTGTCAGTGACAGTCGTCAAATTGATGACCGCAAACATTTCTTCTAAAATAAGTTTTCGGCTACTAACGTAAAACCTCTATGTTGTATATCTTGTAAGCTTGTTTGTCTGTGTTAGATAGTAAACGGCTGAACACCCGCTGTATTATCGTGTGTTTCTTTAGATCTTATTCGCACTAATATTATATTAAAAAAAGTATTATAATTATGGGCAAGCGACAATTATTAAGTCTGGCCGGTATTATAATACCTTGCTATAGAAAAGCAATTTGACCGTTCTAGAAAGATGATTCATAATTGGATTTTTTACGAATTTCGGAACAACGGTCAGAAAAGGAACCTGTCAAATGAGGGAGTCTGGATTTCGGAGCCGTTGGATAAACACGCGGATTGCTCATACGCATACGTTGCTGGAGCCTAGTTCTTGGAGCCGTTAGTTGAACACGCTGATTGTTCATACGCTTACGTTGCTGCAGTCTAGTTCTTGGAGCCGTTTAATGAACACGCTGATTGTTCATACGCTTACGTTGCTGGAGTCTACTTACTGAAGTCTACCAGTCTGCAACCGAGAGTCGGTTTTCTAGGATAAGTCGAGCTGTCGCGTGCCTCTTGCTGCCCAGGGCTGGTCCTACTGACCGCCTGGGGGGACCTCCGTCCCCGAGCTGATCGTGTCAGACTTCTCTTCGGCTGATCCTGTACGCCGGCCAGGCTGGGGATCATAATCCTCCTGGATACTGCCTAACCATAGTGCGTTTAGGTCAGTCCTTATTTTTATACTTACAATTGTTTTTGATACTCATCACATTTTAACTTTCGTGTGAGAGCTATTAAATTCAATACGTACAATTCTGCATAGCCTTTTATTTCTCGTAAATTATTAGAATTGTTACATTTGGCGCCCAATCGTGAAATCAAAGCTAGCTCTCTCATCCTCTTCAAAATTCTAATCTTACTAGTCTATTAGTACTCTTTATTTCGACATTTTAATTTGGCTTAGATTCTTATGTGTGTAAAATACTCTTCAAAATTCTAATCTTACTAATTCTTTAGTACTCTTTATTTCGACATTTTAATTTGGCTTAGATTCTTTTGTGTGTATGTGTGTAAAATACTAATATTTTCTCCTCAGCCCGCTTCGTCGTACTGAACATACTTACATACTGTACAAAAACTTACACTACATTCCCACACACAATCCTCTTGCTTCTGGCAATTGGCACCCATTCTGCGCTTGTGAGTTTTAAATCACTCGTTGGTTACTTACAAGTTGCGGTCTGGTTTACTGTACACGGCTATTAGGAGCATACCCTATAGTCGTTCTCACCTATACTTTTACTCTATACTTTACCACATTACGCTGCACCCCACACACGTGCACACCACAGCGCTTACCCTATGGTAACCGCACTCAGTCTTCGCTTGGGTGTGTTTTTAAAACCACGTAGTGGTCACTACTGAGTTGGGGACTGAGACACTTTACGACAGCTCAGAACAATATTCTGTAGTTGTTTGAACATACCTACACGATGATAAACTATACAGATGCTAACAACAATAAATAAAATAACAAATACTGTCTTTCATTTACTTTACTTTATAAATGTTTTATTTAATTGAATAGGCTCAATGTCGTGGGCTCGATTTTAAAATATTTTATTTCACTCCCGGCTTAAACCCTCTCGGTGAGGTGTATTACGTTTAATCCTACCGGAGGTCGGTCACTATTTATTACTCGTTTTACTCTTACGCGCGTATTACTCTTTGAACCTCTAGGTGAGGTGTATTACTTGCTTGACTCTCTTGAGGAGGCTAGTCACCTTGACCCTCTCTTGAAGAGGCTAGTCAGGTGTGGCCCTCTTTTGAAGAGGCTAGTCATGCTTGGCCCTCTCTCGTAGAGGCTAGTCATGGTTGACCCTCTCTCGAAGGGGCTTAGTCATTCATGTACCCTCCCAGAGGGTTGTCGCTCTCTTATCCTCTTGAATCTTATTTACTCTCATTTACCTCTCAGAGGGTTGTTACTCCCTTATCCTCTTGAATCTTATTTACCCTCATTTACCTCTCAGAGGGTTGTTACTCTCTTATCCTCTTGAATCTTATTTACTCTCATTTACCTCTCAGAGGGTTGTTACTCTCTTCCTCTTGAATCTTATCTACCCTCGCCTGACCTCTTAAGGCTAGTTACTCTGACCCTCTTAAGGCTAGTCACCTTGACCCTCCTGAGGCCACTCTGACCCTTCAGAGGCTAGTCACTCTAACCTTTTTGAGGCTAGTCGCCTTTGAACTTTTGGAGGCTAGTTACTCTGACCCTCCCGGAGTCTTTTCACTCTTTATAACTTCGTCCCTCTCTCAGCTTTTGCTTTTTACTTCTTAAATCTTATTTTTCCAATCTTTATAACTTAGTTACTTTCTCAGTTTTTGCTTCTTGCTTCTTAAATATTATTTTTCCTCACTTATATTTTTCAAGTGTCACTTCATGACACTCTCTGGAATCCTATGACTATTTTTATTTTCTTTTCTTTTGACTTTTATATTGTCATATATTACCTTTTCTTATAAATGGTTTTATTCATTACTCATGTCTATCGCTTCCTTCTTCTTACTATAGAGTTTTTAATCTTGACCTAATAAAACCTCTATAGATATTTATTTTCTTCATTCATCGGTTCTGAAACCAATAAGATTATTTTAATCTCTTTTTTTTAAAGAACTTAAGAAGTATTGTTAGGTACAACGTTACCTAACCTTCTTATTTACTAACTCTTTGTTAGTTTTTGACTAATTAGCACCATCAACGTCTGCATGTTGATGGATTTCTGACTAATTAGCCACCGTCAACTATTGAGGTTGATGGATCTTCTATTATATCTAGGGCTGTACTCTTATAGCCATAGGTGTATCTTTACGAGCGGCTAATAACTCGCCTTAAATAAGCCTGTATTAATATTATTTAAGGGCTATCCCCTTGATCTTTTTCCCCATATCTATGGCTTCACTCTGAAAGCCATAGGTATCTTCACGAGCGGTTAATAACTCGTCTTCAACCAAGCCCTTATTATAATCGATCAAGGCCTAGCCCTTGATATAAATCTTTATCTTAATAATGGGTTTTAAACGCGAGCGGATTACAACTCCAAAAATAAGCCCTACTGTTAATGAATCTTTAGGTTTGCGTGATGATCATTGAATGTGAATCTCATTTGACCTTAATTTCGTAAGATGTCGGTGTGTTTGAATGAGGTATGGAAGTTTGTGAATGCTGAAATGTCTAACCTTCTCAAAATTTTTGTCCTAGGCCAAAAATTTTTCTCGGGTCGTTGGGGATAATATAGTGTTTCGGTTCAACTCGAAAAACTATATTTACTTTTCATAGACATGAAATCATTAATCGCACGATATGTCTACATTTTATAATATTTGTTGTATGGATTCTTGGAATCTTATAAGTAATATATAATGTACCCACAGTTATATGTGCTGGTTTTGTCTGTGTTATAATTGTATTCCTGTATCATCTTCATTTCATAATTATCATTCATTGTTTAATATTTGTTTGTTATTTGTAACTTGGAATTTTATGAATAGAATGTGTTGATCTACTTACGCTTTTTTATGCTGTTCCTGTCGTCATCCTTTGTAATTTATTCCGGTATAATTGGATCAAATTAATATTTTCAAACCTGAAAAATAAATAATGTTTTGCTTTGACATGTCTGTCAGTGACAGTCGTCAAATTGATGACCGCAAACATTTCTTCTAAAATAAGTTTTCGGCTACTAACGTAAAACCTCTATGTTGTATATCTTGTAAGCTTGTTTGTCTGTGTTAGATAGTAAACGGCTGAACACCCGCTGTATTATCGTGTGTTTCTTTAGATCTTATTCGCACTAATATTATATTAAAAAAAGTATTATAATTATGGGCAAGCGACAATTATTAAGTCTGGCCGGTATTATAATACCTTGCTATAGAAAAGCAATTTGACCGTTCTAGAAAGATGATTCATAATTGGATTTTTTACGAATTTCGGAACAACGGTCAGAAAAGAAACCTGTCAAATGAGGGAGTCTGGATTTCGGAGCCGTTGGATAAACACGCGGATTGCTCATACGCATACGTTGCTGGAGCCTAGTTCTTGGAGCCGTTAGTTGAACACGCTGATTGTTCATACGCTTACGTTGCTGCAGTCTAGTTCTTGGAGCCGTTTAATGAACACGCTGATTGTTCATACGCTTACGTTGCTGGAGTCTACTTACTGAAGTCTACCAGTCTGCAACCGAGAGTCGGTTTTCTAGGATAAGTCGAGCTGTCGCGTGCCTCTTGCTGCCCAGGGCTGGTCCTACTGACCGCCTGGGGGGACCTCCGTCCCCGAGCTGATCGCGTCAGACTTCTCTTCGGCTGATCCTGTACGCCGGCCAGGCTGGGGATCATAATCCTCCTGGATACTGCCTAACCATAGTGCGTTTAGGTCAGTCCTTATTTTTATACTTACAATTGTTTTTGATACTCATCACATTTTAACTTTCGTGTGAGAGCTATTAAATTCAATACGTACAATTCTGCATAGCCTTTTATTTCTCGTAAATTATCAGAATTGTTACAAAGCATATAGGACCGTTAGTACTGAAGCCCTTCCGGTTCTAGCAGGCGTGCTTCCAGTCGATCTTGAGGTGCAACGACGTGCTGCAATGTACTATTCCGCGCGAGAGACCATTGACGCAAACTTTTGAACTCAACGTGACCGCGCTAAGATCTCTAGATTATTTAAACCACAGACTGACGTCTGGGAGGAACTTTTATCCGAGTGGCAGTGTAGGTGGGATGATTCTAGCAAGGGCCGTCACCTTCATCACTTTTTTCCATCCGTTCGTGAGCGGCTGGCCAGGACATGGCTGGAGGTGGACCACTGTGTTGCCCAATTTCTAACAGGACATGGCAACTTTAAAAGTAAATTATTTTCTTTCAAGCTTGTTGCTTCGCCTTTGTGTCAATCTTCTACATCTGACTGTGAATACGAACAATCTGCACATCATATCTTATGGGAGTGTACTCTTTGGCAAAAAGAACGCAATATTATGTTGGATAGTGTACAGGCTACATCCGGAACAGTTTATTATGCGGACCTTGTGGAAACTAGAACTAATTTCCGTGCGTTCAAGCGATTTTGCCATACCTATTATTGGAATCAAATTTAATGTAACAGCTCACTTTTTAGGACCCATTAATTATGTCAATTATAATCCGTGGTGCTTAGCAACTGGGTTTCTCCCAGTTGTAAACGTCCCTTTGTGCCTATTGGCCTAGTTCTGTTCTGTCTCCTGCTTGATTTGGAGGGAAGTGGAAAATATGTTTTTCTTACTCTTTTCTGATTAATTTCGTTGCGGAATCGCAGTTGAATCGTTTCTCTGGGACTCGTCGAGCTTCATTGCTCTGGCGCTTTTCTGGTGGTCGCCACTGTTGATTCTGGCTTACAGGAGTTACAGTGGTTAGGGAATAGTGTGGCGGGCTTGTCCCATTAAAAAAAAACCCGGATGTGCTGCGTCACCTGAAGCTGTGCGTGCCAGACCGGTACGTGTGGAGGCGGCGACGACCGCCGCTGCTGGCCGTGCCTGCTGCACGAACCAATCTATTGGCAAAAACACCTCTCACCCGCACAATCTGTGTGCTCAATGAATTGCATGAGAGGCTTGACATATTTTCGTGCAATTGGAGTGAATTCGCAAGAGTTTTGTTGAATTTTGTTAGCTATAATTAGATATAGGTATGTTGTATAAAGTTAGATTATATATTAGTTAAGATTATTATACAATTTTGTTAAGTTGATGAGAATAGAGTTTAGTATTTTTAATTTTGTGTTCAGGTTTTTTAGTAGATATTAGCCTAGTTTTAAAGTAAGTAAACCTACTTTTTAATTTTTGTTTTGTGAACCACTCTATTGTTTTGGGGTCAACCTGTAAAATAGTGTGTGCGTGTTAAATAAATAAATAAGTAATAGTTATCAATTTAGTTGGCAAATAAGTGACGTCACAGTTTGCTATTGCTATACATAATCTATGGGGGATCGCGTTTTAACAGTGTATAAAAGGTTTGTCAATTGATTGGCGGTGTCTATTGTTAACACCCATATTAGAAATTCTCTCATCATTCTATATTTAAATGTCTTTGTTTTTCATACATACTCCCTTTATGTTTAAAAAAAAATATTGGTTGTCTGTAAAGTCGGTTTAACGTCATAAAGAAACATATTGGCTAACATAATAATTATAACATGAGCAAATAATGGCTTCCGTCGAGGTGGCCGGAGCTAATTGTACATATTTGGGATGATCGTGCCTCTCTATCGCTTGTTCCGCGCTCTCGCTTGCACGCTCAGGCTCAGGCGTTGTCTTAGGTGAGCGACCGAACGCGACACGATGCGACGTAATGCGACCAATACTTCACGCGACGTGTGTCCTACGTTGTAGGTAGCCATTGTACTTATTTAGAAAGAAATAAGTTTGGAGAGTTTCATTATTTATATCCGAAACTAAATCCACGTTTATTTATAAGAGTATGGTGACTTATTACCAAGCACTTTCGATTACATTATTGCAGCTGTTAAACCTATTATTTAACTATCAATAACCAATTTTTAAAAATGTATTTCAATTGAGGAGAGGTGTTATTGACTTTACTTTAAGGTAAGAAAAAACACTGGTACTTCTAATAGTAAATATCTAATTATTAATAAACTATTGTGTCGCGTCTCGTAGCGCAAAAAACAAAACCGCACTTGCCGCATTTGGTCACACATTGATTATGGCGACTACGTAGGCCACAAGTACATAAAACGACTATTTGACATTTACGCGTCGCGTCGCATTACCGCGTTTGTCGTTCACCTAGGACAACGGGTCAGGCGGAACGTGACACTTTTTCGTGCGTGCAGCCGGTGTTCATCGATTTATGATGTTACCACGTCAAAATCATCTGCACGACATAGTAAATGACGCAATGATATTTTTGCATTGACTGAAAACAAGGGGTAGTGATTGAATGCGTGTTGACAGGAAACGACAGCAGCGCCGCTGGTGCAGGTAACGCTAGCGGCGCCATTAAAAAAAGTGGTTCAATATGTCCCTTTAGGCCTTATTTTTCACATGCTGATGCTGGGCGATTTTCAAGAATTTTATATAAATAATCGTTTGTTTTTATCTCAACAGGGTCAAGTATTCGTTAGTTTTGTGCTGGCGTCGTTCTTTTCTGCAATACCGTTGTACCTAATGGTGGAAGCTCCAGTGGGAAATCTGATTAAGGAATACATCACGAAACCAAAGAGAACCAGCGATAATGTTGACACAGAAAAACAAAACAGAAAAATAAACGTAAACGAAAATGTTACTAAACAACTATTAAGTGACACTGACAGAATCGCAATCTAAAAAATGATTAGTTTACCAAATCTAAGAGAGATACTTCTGAACGATGTACAAACTAACTTTTAATTAATAATAAGGCATTTCCGTGGTATTTTCACTAGAACTCTAACAGAGAGAAGACATAAGGTAAAAAATGATTATATATAAAAAAATGTTATCAGTTATTTTTATTATATTACTAGGTTTTATAATTTTTAAATACAAAAACAGTTATAAAAATGCTATGTGTTATGCTAGATTCAAATATATAATTGTGTGCCAAAAAGGTAATTCTTCTCAGCCGAAAAAGTAACAAATATTGTTCCATTTATCTATCGTCATAAGCTTTCGCGTGATTTTATACTTAGGGCTCTTACACAAGAGCGGTATGTTGCCAACAGAAGAGGTAACTGCAAGCGTCGACACGCGTCAGTGATAAACGTCGGTGCGTCGACGATTCAATTTATTAAAAATAATGAAGGTCAAGGTTCTAACTTTTATTAAGTTTCTATAAGAAATCAAGTTTCAAATATTTAGAACTAACATTTGAAAACCCCTCCACCCCGTACTGTTGCCTGTAAGCACATTAGTTTTGCACACTACCATAAACAGCGTTTATTACATCAAGAATAAAAGTCATTTTCCAACAATAATTTTAATTCCATGTTACTTAGTGTGATGGTCAGCTATGTAATGTGATGTCTCTTTTCACATCCCATATAATGCGAGATAATATTATGTTGAATGCTGACGATTTATAGAAAAAAACAGCCGAGTTTTGCAGGTTTTCTTAGACTAAGAGCATTTTTTTTTTAAATTTAATTTTATAAACGGCGAATGTACAGTAACCTAGCCGTTTTTGGTTGAAACCGTCGGGTCATGGGGTCCGAGTGCTCATCTTCTTTTTAAGGAAATGTCCAAAAGGTTGGTTGACATTTCCCGTGATCCAAGAGCTGGTTTTTACCTTGGTCAAAGATTAAGCATTGCCATCCAACGTGGCAATGCCGCCAGTCTCTTGGGTACATTTCCAGATGACGGCGATGTGGACGAATTCTGTTAGTTGCCTTATTGTGTTAGTTTAATATTTTAGGTTTTCTTTTTTATTATTCTTGTAAATATTGCACATACTTAAAAACAATAAAATATCTCATTTATATTTTTAGAACAGAAATCATTATAGATTTTATAATAAAACAAATAAAACCATGATGTTTATTTTATTTACACTCTAGTGGTATCCCTCTCCTGCTCCTCCTTGCGATTCCCCCTTTCTCCTCGATCGCCCCCCGCCCCCCGCACAAGCGCGGCCGCCGGCGCCTCCACACACACATACAGCATGCACGCACACAGGTATGTGAGAAAGATAGTCCCCGCTAACACAGTCAGCTGGCAAAGGAAATATATTTTAAATATAGTGAAGAATAGTCGAAAAATTTGCATAAAAATGATAAAAACTCGAAACATACCACGTAGTAATCAGACATGTGTATGAGCTGCGTCTGAGCCCCGAACAGTGCTCTCTGGAACAAGGTGTGTAGTAGGAAGGCACTGTAGGTCACGCGACCCGACCATGTCCAGCCACGCCACTCTATGATGCCGCGGTAGACCGCTGCAGAATTAAAATTTTTCATTACACTTTTTAGACTTATCTAAGGTATTCGATACCGTCTCTGTCCTACTCTAATATCTAAGCTAGAGAGGATAAGAGTGAGGGGTCTCGCGCTAGAAATTTAAACGAGCTACCTTTCTGGACGGACACAATGTGTTAAAATTGGCTCATACGTTAGTGACGACTACTCATGGTCATTTGGTGTTCCTCAAGGCTCAATATTAGGACATTCATTATTTTTAATAAACGTAAACAGCTTTTGTATGTTGTGAGAGCCCATTCTTGTAACGACCAGTTTGACCACTGTCTCGGTCTCCCTTGAGTTAGAGCGACTCAGGCCAGGTATTTTGGCATCATGATAGACAGCAAGTTGTTCTGGGATGTGCAGATCAATGGATTGTCTGGCATACTAAGAAAACTCATATCAATTTTTAAGAACCTAAGACATAGTGCTGACTTGGATACACTTCGGATGGTGTACTTCTCGCTCTGCCAGTCTATAATTTAATTTGGGATAACGACTTGGGGTGGCGCTCCAAAGACGCACTTAATGCAATGGAAAGAGCGCAACGAGCCCTTCTGAAAGTCATGACATTTATACACTTCCGATTTAGTATCTTACAATTATACAGGCTTGCTTTTATACCGTTCTGGAACCGAAACATGGGAACTCCACTTGCGTAATAGTTACTATAAGCATTGTTATTATTTTTTAAGATGTATTTAAATAAATAAGTTGGAAATTTATCACTTTTTTTTGTCATTCGAGTTAAATGTTAGTAGGGCTTCCTCTGTTTCATTCATAAACGCAAGATCGTACGCGATTTGCCATTGATGACGTAGCGCAGCACAGCTGTGCGTCAATAGCGCACCTGCGGTGGGTCAACGGACATCGAACTCCGCAGACGCGAATCTCTAAGATAATTGTTTAAACAGATTAACATCATCACCTTGTCAATATCATATGAAAACATTATGCATGTTCGAAAAAATCTTTATCTTTTTAATAAAATAAGTGATAGACATAATGGAAATAATCTTTCTTTGTGGCGATAGCTCATCTTCTAAACTTATAGAAACAGTTGTCTAGATACTCGTCGATAAACAACAGTGTCAACTTACATTCGAACTTGAAGATGCAGCCCAAGATGAACGTGACCAGGGCCAGTTGGAACACCGGCTTGTAGAAGGTAGCGTACATGACGCGCAGAAGCGCGGACGCGCGTGCTGCGTCAGTGTAGAACATGCCACCCGACAGCATCACCGCCACCCCCAGCGGGAACGTCAGCCATATCGCCCAGCGGTGCTTCTGACAAACACGTGGTGCACACATTGTACAAAATCGTATAGTACTCGTACTAGGTTGTTCCGAAAATTGACAGCCACAGAATAAATACAACCTCTTCTTTCATGAAACTATTTTGAATTGACGGCTAATTTCAACACAAACCTCCTTTGTGAAAATCACTGGCCACCTATGTGTAGTTTTTTTTTAAATATGTTTATAGATTATCTGCCACTCTTCTTTTGTTTGCAACAATGGACGTCTCGCGGGAAGCTTTTCGTGCTATGATTTTCTATGATTATAAACGAGGGTCAACCTTCAAGGAATCTCAAGAAAATTTACAAGCTGCTTTTAGGGAGTCTGCTCCTGCGTTAGCAACAATTACTTATTGGTTTCGTGAATTTAAACGTGGTCGAGAGAACTTAAACGATGACCCCAGACCCGGCCGACCATCAACTGCATTAACTCATGAAAACGTCATCAGGGTAGAGTGGCTATTGAATTGAGAGAATAGACATATTACACAGAGAGATACAGGCTGAACTAAACAGTAGATCACGGGCAGTTTCCACCATCCTGCATGAACACCTTAAAGTTAGGAAGCTGGCTTCGCGATGGATACCTCATTCTCTCACCGATGACCTAAAATGCCATCATGTTGATTGGTGCAAATTTATGTTAGAAAAGTTTGAAGGAGGAACTTCGCAAAACGTATCCTACATTCTTACAACTGATGAATCATGGATATATAGCTACGATCCTCTTACGAAGTAGCAATCCACGCAATGGGTGTTTGAAGAGGACGATTTGCCCACAAAAGTTGTTCGCGGTAGGAGCGTTAATAAAAAAATGATAACGGTTTTTTTTCGACGCAGTGGACCAGTAGCAGTAATTCCGCTAGAAGACCGTAGAACAGTTACTAGTGAATGGTATAGCGAAGTTTGTCTGCCTCAAGCTTTCGGAGAATTGGATAGTGAGCGCCCAAGGAGCGGCGTCCGTGGCATTTTTTTTCACCATGTAACGCGCCCGCTCACACAGCTGCTAGAACCATGGACTATTTGACAACTTCGTGGGTACAAATGTTACCCCATCCTCCGTACAGCCCAGATTTAGCTGCAAGCGATTATTTTTTATTTCCCACCGCAAAAAAATGCTTGGTGGGCGAAAATTTAGCACTGAACGAGGTCGTCGAAGAATTTCGACGGTTATTTTTCGACCTCCCGCAAGACACGGAGTCGAAGGGGAATATTTTAAATGGCTGTAAATAAACTTTTTTTTATATTCTATTTTTCATTTCACTAACTATTTTTGGAACAGCCCACGTACCTAAAAACTTATAGCTTGCAAGAAATAAAAAAATATTGGAAGTCTTAATTTTTTTTATCGACTTCAAAAAAGGAGAATGTTCTCAATCGGTTGTTTTTTGTGTTACCACAGAATTTTGTCCGTTGCCCGTCGTTGGCGTCCAATGACCAGATGCGACAAATATAAAAATAAAAACATTTAAAAATATAAAAAAATAGTACCGGTATCGGGAACAGGGTCTATGCTACCGGTGGTCAGGGTTCCTGAGAGAGCAATCTCCAAACTATAAGCGCCGTGTCCAAGAGTACCGCTTTCTGAATCAAGCCCTTGATCCAGCTGCCCAACGAGAGTCTTCTCAGAAGTTGGTCGGGGCTCTTGGAAATAATTCCAATGGCCGACACAATGACTACTATACTCATATCTCCCATGTTGATAACCTTTTTAGTCAAGTCAAGATACCTACTTAATTTGTTTATCTTTCTGGTCTTTCACGGGGTTCTCATCATGTTCTACCATAATTGCGCGACGCTCTTATCGATCTATCTCCATTATGTCAGGTTTATTGGCAACAATAGTCCTGTCAGTGATGATAGATCGATCCCAATATTGCCATTTTCAGGTCGGGCATTTACCATTAGTACGGTAGTTTCGATTTCTCAAGCCTGTATTTTAGCGCCAGTTGCTGGTGGATAATCCTAGTTACAAGGTTGTGTCTATACAAGTAGTCTCCCGTAAGCCTGACGAGAGCACCTAGAGATAATATGTCGGATTGATTCTCCCTGTCGGTTTACTATTATTATAACAACAAAATTGAACGACAGTTGGAACTTCTACAATTTCTATTGTTTATGCGTTTTGTTTGTTCGTTTGTTGGGATGAGAATTATAATTTCCAAGGGTTACCTATCATAAGGTCGAAAAATATTTGACTAAAACTTTTCAACTTTTCTCGTTTCGTATTTTTTTACTTCATCGAATCACGTCTGCCACTGTATCAGTTGACCTATTATCAATTCGCTTTCTTTCGTTGCGCCGACGTTTCATTTGGTCGAAAAACTTTTTACCGAAGTTAGACTTAGCCGAAATAACATTTGTTCGAACATTCGATATACCACTGTTTTAATTACCAGGTTTCCCCAAACGCCTAGAAGTAAATATGTCTGATATTGAGTCAATGATAACCGGTACACCACCAGCAAAAAAAAAATACGTCGTTAAAGAAACGAAAAATAAAAAACTTTTGAAAATTAAAGACAATTTGAGTGAAATTAAATATTTCAAAGAGCTTTTAAAACTAATGTATTTATTACACAGGCGTTATAGAGAGCTAATTTCAGATTAGTTTTCTACTATTTTAGTTCATTAATTATTTAAATGTAATATATGGCACTTAATAAAACAGGTGGTCCCAGTAAGAAGCTTGCAAACAAAGATTCTTGCTTCAAGCATGCAGCATGCAAGCAGGCATGCAGCATGCAAACAAGCATTGTTTCTGTCACGGCTCCGGCGCTGCGGGGTCTGGGCGGCCCCACGCGAGCTTATCGTCGCAGATGGTTTTAACGCTCACCACCGCACCTTCGGCTCTAGCCGGCCAGCCTCAGCCGCGGCGGCGAGCCTTCAAACCTCCTGTTCCTCAGTTCGCGGGCCGACCCACCCCTCCGCGCCTACGCGTTATTAAATTACACTCTTGGTGTAGGGCAGACAAGACTTCGTGAAGTCGGTTTTGCAGCGATTCGTTTCTGTCAATTTAATGTTGAAAATACTACCAACTAACCGGCTATATATTTGTGATCAAATAATATTCCGTAAAATGTTGTTGAAAATATGGCAAATAAACCATTTGGCAAATAAAAATAGGTCAAAAGAGACTACGGTCAATAGGAGAAAGTAATTTTGTAAATCGGAGAAACATAGTTCGGTAAAATAATACCTATGGCACATGATACTTCGATGATCTAAAAATATGTCAAATAATGCATATAGCAAAAAAGACGTCGGTCAATAGTTTTAGGTAAAGTGAAATTCGGACAAAAATAATTCGGAAAAGTGATCGGTTCCCAATTTCCAAGATACATTAAAAAACGTGAACGAATTTGTTTCATTTCAAACCCGACAGACGTTGTCCTGTCCTTATCTACTTTACGCACCTGCTTACCTACCCTATCTAACTACCTACCTACCTACTCAACCAGCTTACCTACCTACCTACCCTACCAACATACCTACATACCCTACCTACCTACCCTTCGTACTTACCTGCCCATCCTAACAAAATTATTTCATCGTTTAAACCATCCCTGGACTTCCAAAAATATTTCAAGACCAAAATTAGCCAAATCGGTCCAGCTGTTTTCGAGTTTCAGCGAGATTAACTAACAAAGATTCATTTTTATTACATGAAGATAATTCTTGAAAATAGTGTCGTCGTACCATTCTTCTTCTTAGCGTGTCGATAGCAAACATGTGTTACATGTGTGTATATGTGTGCGTGTAAATGTGCGAGTGTGTATGTGAGTATGTATGTGTGAGTAGTGTTAATTCTTGTCAGATTCCATGTTTGGCCCAGAATTCAGCCACGGCAACGCCGTTCGGTGACGCAGTCATTAGGTCCGCACATGAGCAGGTGACAGGGCATGCAGCGCAGGATAGAAGGTGGGCCATAGTCTATATAGAACCCCCACCTTTGAAGATTCTCTTTGCTGGGGCCAACCTGGGTGCGGAGGCGATTCAGAGTTTTCCATATCGGCCACGGCAACGCATGCCCAGAAGAGAGGGTCTCCGATTCGATCCGATCGTACCATTTAAGGAATAAAATACAACGTTTCGATGATGAACCAGGTGGTAAAAAAATATGGTTAAACCTAGTATACTTACTTCGTGGGTTAAACTGTCACTGAAATAATAATATTATTATGTAGTAGCTAGTTAGGGTAGATGTAGATATGGATACTAAGGTTCTTTCTTCTTAGAATCTATGGTTATTTGTAACCTAAAAATAAAGTGTTTATTATTATCATCAGTCAAAGTCATAGCCGTTATTTCAATTATTTATTTATTTATTTATTTATACTTCATGCACAAACGTACAAAGGCGGACTTAATGCCTTAGGCATTCTCTACCAGTCAACCAAGGGTGGTGAAGAGATAACAAGGCAGGTGCATTACAAACAGTAATATTTAAAAAGTGAAGTGAAGTGAAGTGATTAAACTTTCATCAGGCATTTACAAGTACTTTTGAATTGTCAAGGAGTCAATTAGTCAGTCAGAAAGTTAAAGCTAATTACAAAATACTGGTCACATTATTCATGTTGTTTCTAAATGTGAAAACAATGCAGGTAAAGAACAATACGAGACATTTAAAAAAAATGCCAGTAACCTACCTTGTACTTGTCCAGGTCCTTTCTACTCTGGAAGTGGTAGGCGAGGAAGCCTCCCGCCAGCCCGAGGATGCAGGAGGATATGTTGGTGTGGCCGCGCGAGTACAAGAGGCGGAAGGTATCACTTGTTGCGTAAAGGTTGCGGAATGATCTGAAGATGATAGGAAAAATCTTAGTCTTGTAAGAAAGATGAGTCAAGGAAAAATATTTTAAATTTTCTTAAGCTACCCAGGTTGGGGGGTAGAACGTGAATGGGTTTCTGTTAAGACTGCGCCGAGCAAAATAATTCAAAACAGTCATCACTGTTAAAGTGATATAGTCAATACTTTTACCATAATCACCATAAAAAATATGTAATGAATACCACAATGAATCTGTTACATTTAACGAACGTTAAACATCTAACGTCATAATAATTTATAACCGTCCGTATGTAACGCTTTAACTTTGACCTCCTTTGGCAGACGGTTTAGTTCCCATAGCTCAATGTTATTGATATGATTATACTGCTGCACATTCCCTTAAGACTGCGCCGAGCAAAATAATACAAAACAGTCGTCACTGTTAAAGTAATATAATCAATACCTTTACCATAATTACCATAAAAAAATATGTAATGAATACCACAATGAATGTGTTAACCGATTATGGTTGGCAAAAAATAAGAATACTGTTTAATTTAATAAACAAAAATACGTAAAGTAGTACAAAAATATTTAAAAAAATCTCGTATTTGGTTGAGTTTTGATAGTAAACTGTATATTTTTTTCACAAACTTTAATTCATATAATCTTTAATATTCACACTACAATTTGTAGTTTTTACATTTTCAAAATGTCGCTTAGTTATTTTATTATTAATTTTTCGCGCTGTTTTGAATCATACGTAACGTATGTGTATATGATTCATAACAGCGCGTCAATTAAAACAAAAATTAATAATAAAATGAAGACTGTTTTTGAATTTATTTACGAACGTTACGTCTTTAATTGAATTTGGAAGGCTATTATAAATTTTCACACACATGGCTAAAGGTCCTGAATGGAACATAGATAATTTTGAGCTTGCTAAGGCTAATTAATTTTTGTCTGTGTGACAAAAATAAGAATACTGTTTAATTTAATAAACAAAAATACGTAAAGTTGTACAAAAATCTTTAAAAAAATCTCGTATTTGGTTGAGTTTTGATGGTAAACTGTATATTTTTTTCACAAACTTTAATTCATATTAATCTTTAATATTCATACTACAATTTGTAGTTTTTACATTTTAGAAATGTCGCTTAGTTATTTTATTATTAATTTTTGTTTTAATTGACGCGCTGTTATGAATCATATACACATACGTTACGTATGATTCAAAACAGCGCGAAAAATTAATAATAAAATAACTAAGCGACATTTTGAAAATGTAAAAACTACAAATTGTAGTGTGAATATTAAAGATTATATGAATTAAAGTTTGTGAAAAAAATATACAGTTTACCATCAAAACTCAACCAAATACGAGATTTTTTTAAAGATTTTTGTACAACTTTACGTATTTTTGTTTATTAAATTAAACAGTATTCTTATTTTTGTCACACAGACAAAAATTAATTAGCCTTAGCAAGCTCAAAATTATCTATGTTCCATTCAGGACCTTTAGCCATGTGTGTGAAAATTTATAATAGCCTTCCAAATTCAATTAAAGACATAAAGTACGTAAATAAATTCAAAAACAGTCTTCAAAAATCCCTAAATCTTATTACACAATAAATAATTTTTTTGACGATAAGTAAATTTTGACATTTAAATCCATACCTGTGCGCACAATACACAGCACGCACAATTTTGACATACTACCTACCTATAATGTTATTTCTTTCTTTCTTTCTATCTTTCTTTCTTTCTTTCTTTCTTTCTTTCTTTCTTTCTTTCTTTCTTTCTTTCTTTCTTTCTTTCTTTCTTTCTTACTTACTTCCTCGTACGTGCTCCTTCAAGAAGAGCTGTACCACTACTAACTTTCTAATCACCAGAAGTCGTCACAAACTTACTCAGGTGACTGTATGACCACTGCGTCCAAGTCCTGGAAGTATGTGTGTCCTGCGACGATAGCTAAAGCGGCCACAAACAGGACCGACAGTAGGATCGCCCGGGTCCTACCGGTGCGAGCCACCACGCAGACTAGCAGACCCAGGCAGAAGAGCTGCGTATCTGCTGCTAGGTACCTGAGGGTGATCGAGTTAATAGTGGTCTCTTGTAAACGAACCTCTTATAACGGGCATACGTCAATGAATAGTTTATGAAATCCTTTCCAAAAAAGATATTTTAAATGGGGTTATGTAAATGAGAACCATACCAAGCCTGCGGTTGACAGAAAGCGTCGTCGTACACGTAGTTGTTGACGTACAACAGCTGCGCCCACCAGTACTGTCTGCAGGCCTCCGCCTCGCTCGTCACCACCAGCTGCCACAGCGGGCCTCGGAACGCGTGCCGCATCCATGTTGATATGGAGAACATTATGAGGGCGTATGTTGGAGTTAGTCTGGAAAATAAAAAAACACGTTGAACTTGGGTAGGTATCTAATACCTTCAAACGAGCCATTCTTGTGTATAAATATATATAATGAAAGCGATAATTTAACGATAAAGAGCATTTCATTTGATTATTGTAGTACAGAAGAAATGGTAAACGCCGTGACGTCAGTTATCAGTCGCAATGGCGGCACGTGGCAGAGTCGTGTTGGAGAGTGGGGACCGTGCCGCTTTCACTTTTGCTCGAGACACCAAGCAGGACACTTATCTAGCAGTACGAAACTGTCGGATTTGAATTGTATTATACGATCACATTTAATAATGTAACGTTAAGTACGGCATTGAATATTGTGTACAATGAACCCGATACCACCGAACCTAAACGATGACGATAATTTAAATCTCGGAAACGGGTCCAACAATTTTCAAGACATTTTAATGGTGTCCCCTTGTTTCGCAGACAGAAATTTCATGGAATTTCGTTTCCCAGAAAATTTTTCATATAATATTTGGTTCTCGTATTTTTATTTCGACTATTATTGTTTCAAAGACTATTTACTTCAATGAAAAATATTTCACAGAAACACAATTCAATGAATTTTCAATCACATTTTATTGATCAAACAGTAGAATTATTTTTTAATGAATACTGTTTGTTTATTGTATTTTTCCATAGAATGTATTTCAACGAAAATGTATAAATAGACAATAACAAAAATGTTGTCTTAAAAAGTCAATATGTTGTGCTACCAAAGTTAATGACAGAAAAGAATCGCTGCGAAACCGACTCCACGTAGTCTTGTCTGCCCTACGCCTAGAGTAAAAAAATTAAATCTGCGTAGGCGTGGAGGGGCGAGGCGGCGTGGGACCGCTGGAGCCCCGCAACGACGGAGCCGTGACAGAAACTATCCCTGCTGCATGTTACATGCTCGCTTGCATGATGCATGATTGCTCACATGCATCATGCTTGCTTGCACGATGCATGCTTGCTTGCATGCTGCATACTTGCTTGCATGCTGCATGGTTGCTTGCACACACGCGTAGTAGGTTTGGTTAGAACTGAGACTCCCATTCTTGGGAATAAGTATAATATTAAATAGAAAATATATGGAAAAAGAATATTCGATTTGTTATTCTATGATATGATTATTCTAACAATAAACTAAGTGAAACAAAAATCAATGATTTAAAAATTTTAAAGTAAGTATTCTGCGTATTGATTATTCTATGAAACGAAATTATGAGAAAAGAAATATGTGAAACGAAATTCTATAAAACTATTAGCTATGAAACAACTTACAACCCATTTTAATAAATGTCATGAAAATCCCCAAAACCCTCTGCATTATTGCAGGCGGCTTTGGGGGCGATAAATCGTTCTAGCTAGGTTTCACTTTTAAAAAACACGAAAATAAAAAATACCGAGCTAAGCTGGGTCGCCGAGACATTTTGTTAAAAAACAACCTACATAATGGAATCTATTTTAATGATTTTAGGTATTTATTTTTCCCTCAGGTTGATGAGTAAACAAAAAATGACGGTCAAAACCTATTGCAATGTAGTAGGGCAAATAGGTGAGCTGGTTCGACTATTCGAAGTAAACTGATAGAGGATTGTAGCCAGTAAGTAAAACCAAAAATGGTCATAAATTCAAATTCAAAACCGTATACCTATGGGTAATTATATAAAGTTGTTAAAAAATAATAGTTAATGAACGAATTAATTAATTATTGTTATTGTTAATTCATGAACATTTTCTGGTTTTACTAAATAATTATAGTCTACTGAAGCATGACTTAAGTCAATGGTTCAAAAAAATAACTTATTCCAATGGAATAGAACAAAAATTCATTAGAAAAGCTAAAGTACCTGAGCCATCTTAGAAGTATTCCTTTCGGAAGCTGCACCCAACTGACTTCATGCTTCTCCGTGTACAGTTGAAAGTTGTACGCGAGTAGAAAGCTGGACATTACGAAGAAAGTTTGAATGACCAAGCTTCCGTTAAACAAAATCTGTTTCAAACGATCTTCAAACGACTAAAAAAGTGCAGAAAAAAACGTTTTCAATAAAACTGGAAATTTAAATCTAGATAAACAAAAACTTTAACTAAGAAAGTACGCAAACGCGATAAAAAGAATGGAGGAACGATGATTCTTATTTCCACAAAGATGAAACTGATGAAGCTATGGTGAAAAACCAGAGAATGATCTATTTAATTAATAAGATTAACAACAATTTTTATACGTATACAATTACGAGTACATTGCCACAATACAAAATGAATAGTTAGAAATAAAAAAGGAATTATAACGGAACGAGGTGTGTCAGATCCAAGGTTCACTTATGTGCAAAATATATAATTCTTGGTTAACAGTCAGAGTTAAACGGGTGTCACAATGGATGGTGTTACCGCTAAAAGTGATCTTTTACATAGAACCTTTATTAAGTTGATTTATTTAGTTACTGCAAAAAAAGTATTTTACTGGGCCAATACAATAGGTACTCTATTTGTTGCAACTTATTAAAATAGACGTATACATTTAAGATTGTGATCAAACTAGTTAGTGGGGAAACGTATCTCCCATTCCCAAGATATAGGTATTCAACTGAACACCTATATCTTGGGAATGGGAGATGCGTTTACATAATCACTATTGCACTTGCATTTCTACTATAAACGATATGCAGGTGGTCCGTGGTACACTATTTACATAACATGAACTAATACTGATTGAAAAAACCCTCACCGTCTCGATATAAAGAGGGTTATCCACATAGGAATACGCCAATATTAGAACTGTGTGTGAAAAGAACACACAAAACATCGTCATGGTCCTGAAAACAAACATGCAAAACATTGGAATTAATAATTATTTTACAACATGAATCTAAGTCGGTGGCTTTGTCCTATTTATTGTATTGTCGCCGACTTCTGAAACTAAAGTCATTCGTGTTCTGTGATAAAGTTCCATCTAAATCCATTATGAAACAACAACACAGTTAAAACAAATATTGAAAGTACTCTAAAGATCGGTTGAAAACGTCATCTATGTATATTTTTTAGTAAACTACGATAACTTTACTGAGAAACTATTTAGTAATCAACGTTAGGTCTTAAATTTTTCAAACGTTTACGTACGTTTACATACCTTAATCCATGGAATAGTTTAAGTCTTTCTAGTCGGGGCTCTCGCGCACTGTTAACTGGTGCTGTCAACCTTGCCCAATTTCTGCGTATTGAAAACGCCAATAAATATGGATTCCCTGTAATATCACGTATTACTTTTGAATTGTATTCACACATAAAATAATTCTGTCCAAAAATATTGTCGTTTCTGACCTGTTTTGTCTTCCTTCTTGCAAAACAGTACATCATAAACGCTTCCGACAACGTTCAGAATAATTAAAACTAAATAAATGACAGCCATTGCTATATCACTATTATCTATGGTAACCATTTCCCCTTCCTTGTTGCAATATTTAATATCTGCTAGTCTTCCTTCAAGTCCATATTGAGAATAAAGAGAATTGTTGAGGCATCCCTCAAGGGTCTCTCTCAGGCCCTGCGTTACATTTGCATCAGAGATCCTCGCAAAGTCTTTGCAAGTCCTTGTTACACATACTCCTCGGTGTATTTGTGCATGATTGAAATGTTTTATTTTGTGATCTGAATATTCCTGAAATAAAATAAAACGTAAATCGCAGTATTATTTTTGGAGTGTAAGGGTGATACTCCACCGATGCAGAGACGAGTGTAGCGTGGAATAGACGATCAGGAATCGACAACCACATGCGCGGAGCGGTAACATTATATAAAGTTCAAGAAATGTGATTGACGCGTGTTTCCACTCCGTTCCGCTTATATCGTTCTCATTTGGCAGCAATCCGTCATGTCATGGGAGCCGTTGGTTATAAGTCTGTTCTCTCCATTAGAGACAGAACGTCAGAAGAGAGAACTGGTTCATCCTAGGCAAGCGTGTTCCAACTTAGGCCGCATTATCACTTAAGATCAGGTGAATTGCGGTCAAACGCAAGCCTATTTTAAAAAAAAAAAAAAACAGGCGCAGGACCAGCAGCTTAACACGGTGGTATCACACCACGAACTTTCAAATTTCGTGTTGCTAGTAAGTAGGTAGAACAAATAGAAAAATCCAACAACACTTTGCCTGTGAATCGAACCCAAGACCCCAAGCTCTTCAGTCGCCCTTGTCAACACGAGATCAACGGGACGGTTACAAATCGAATACATCTATGAAACACTGCCTACGTATGTTGGTACTCGTAATAACGCTTAGTTGTTTATTAGTAATCAGTAAGGAAGGATAAACAGGAGGGCATAGCAGGTACCTGTATCATCCTCATCAGATCATCATTGGATCCCGCGTGAAGGTCCACGTCCACCACACAGTATGTGCCTCCTGGCTCCGCCATACATGCGTCGTAGTCATCCAGTGCATACAGAGCCGGCATTTTGTTGTATTCGCTCACTGAAATCAAACAATAAAAATAATACAAAATAGACGTTTGAGAGTTTTTGCAATAATAACCATAGGTACTGGTGAAACTGGCTGGCTTAACCACATTTTGACAGATTATGATTTAAAATGGAATTATGAAATTTAAAACATTGTTCAAAAAAAGCTTTATCAAAAAGAAGAAAACCGCCTTCAAAAACTAAAAAGTGATAAATAACTTTAGCACAGAACACACATTACTTTACTTTCGGAAGTCGGTAGCGGTGGCTTTGTGTTTGTTGTTTTGTATTGCCACCGACTTCCGAAAGTAAAGTAATGTGTGTTCTTTGCTAAAGTTATTTATCACTTTTTAGTTTTTGAAGGCGGTTTTCTATTTTTTTAAAAAGCTTTTTTTTAACAATGTTTTAAATTTCATAATTCCATTTTTAATGTGTGTTCTGTGCTTAAGTTATTTATCACTTTTTAGTTATTGAAGGCGGTTTTCTTTTTTTTGAAAAAGCTATTTATTTTTCGCTTTTTAGTATTCCCTTAACATCCAAATCCATTAAGAAACTGCGTCACACTTAGAAGAGATTGTAAGTCCTCCGAATACTGAAGAAACTAAAACGTCGTCTAAGTATTTTTTTTTTAACTTTGTTGATTTTTTCAAAAATGGCTGTATCAATTTTAGAAATATGGTACCATTTCGGAATAAACCTCTTTCGAACAAAACAAGAATTTTGCAAATCCTTCTATATATGACAGAGTTATGCCCGAACATACATAAATAGAAAAATATATATAAACCTTGGAATTGATAACCTCCTCCTTTTTGAAGTCGGTTAAAAATAGAAGAAGAAGACTGTCCAGTCCAACAAACCATGAAGTACTTGCTTATAGAAACACTTCATGGCAAAGTTAAGTGTCAGACATATAAAAAGGTATAAACTCAATGTGTTAGTATTATATAATTTTTCGTAGCACATACATGTGAGCACTATGTTCTTTAAAGCTACCATTTACGAGGTATACCTCTCATTGACTTGAATATGCCCTGGCGGTTGGGAGAGTCATGCTCACTTGAATGTCTCGCTGCCGGTGGCGCATGTGTTGGATCAATCGGTTCTCTTCAAAATGGTTGAGCTAAATGGTGCCGATCCGTGCGTCATGTTCGTCAACGGACGCCGTCGGTTGGGACTGGTCATCTCTTAGCTGCCTCGGTTATTTTAAATTTTGGTTTGAATTGTTATTAAACTATATTTGTCTCTAGACCTCTTTTAACATGCAAGACGTGTTACATTGTTCTCACATTGTACCCTTAGATTCAACATGAATGATGTAACCTAAATTTGTAAAATTTATCTGATTTTAAAAGAGTGTTCATGGAGTTTCTTGCTCGTTCTTCTCCATAGAAACCTACTGTTTGGAACGAGCAACTAGCTTCAACTTTCTGACTGACTGACTCTGACAATTCAAAAGTACCTGTAAATGGTTTAATTGAAATAAATGATTTTGAGTTTTGAGTTTTGCATGAATAATCAGCAGAAGCAGAAGGGAGAACATATTGTCAAGAAGAGAAGATGTACCTATACAAAGGCAACATTTTCACAGAAGGGAAACAACATAACAGTTTATCTACATAATGGTATACTATTGAAAGTAATACATTTATATGAACCCATTAGCTTCTGTCCGTGACTTCGTCTGCATGGATTTTGGTTGGGATTTTTTTTTTTATTCAAAAACCAACCACAAATGGTGTTATTTGCCGATGACACGTCATTAATTTTTAAAATAAATAGACGGGCTCAAAATCTTGACATCGTAAATAACGCCTTACTGGAGGTACAAAAGTGGTTCACGGCTAACAATTTAGTATTAAATGGAAATAAAACTAAGTGCATCAGATTTGCTTTGCCAAATGTCAAAAATAGTGAGTGTGACATAGTATTGAATAAAGAGAAACTGGAATTCGTCGATAAAACCGTTTTTCTGGGATTGACGCTCGACTCAAGGCTACAATGGGGTCCTCATTTAACATCTCTCGCAGGACGGCTAAGTTCGGCAGCATATGCTGTCAGAAAGATCCGGCAATTTACTGATGTGGATACCGCGAGACTGGTCTATTTTAGTTACTTTCATAGTATTATGTCTTACGGTATTTTATTGTGGGGAAGAGCTGCAGACATCGATTCTATTTTTATTCTGCAGAAAAGAGCCATCAGAGCCATTTACAATCTGCGTATGCGCGATTCTCTAAGGGAACTGTTTAAGGAAATTAACATAATGACGGTGCCTTGTCAATACATCTATGAAAACATCATGTACGCTAGAAAAAATCTGCATCTTTTTGATAAAAGAGGTGACAGACATAATTATAATACTAGAAATAGGGACCAACTAGTTCAACCAGGTTTCAGACTGGCTAAAGTAGATTCGTCTTTCATGGGGTACTGTTTAAAGTGTTACAATAAAATACCTCCCCACATTGTTCAACTAAATGAGACAAAATTTAAGTCTTGTATTAAACGCACGCTATGCAACCGAGCATATTATAAGTTGAGTGATTACATCACTGATAAAAATGCTTGGCTGGATGCTGGTCTAGCTCCACAGCCATAAGGGTTCATAGATTAATTGATTAGCATTTGTAACAATTTTTGGAGCTGCTGAAGATGTAGATCTATATTACCTTTGCATTGTATAAACTCAATGTGTTAGTATTATATAATTTTTCGTAGCACTTACATGTGAGCACTATGTTCTTTAAAGCTACCATTTACGAGGTATACCTCTCATTGACTTGAATATGCCCTGGCGGTTGGGAGAGTCATGCTCACTTGAATGTCTCGCTGCCGGTGGCGCATGTGTTGGATCAATCGGTTCCCTTCAAAATGGTTGAGCTAAATGGTGCCGATCCGTGCGTCATGTTCGTCAACGGACGCCGTCGGTTGGGACTGGTCATCTCTTAGCTGCCTCGGTTATTTTAAATTTTGGTTTGAATTGTTATTATAACTATATTTGTCTCTAGACCTCTTTTAACATGCAAAACGTGTTACATTGTTCTCACATTGTACCCTTAGATTCAACATGAATGATGTAACCTAAATTTGTAAAATTTATCTGATTTTAAGAGTGTTCATGGAGTTTCTTGCTCGTTCTTCTCCATAGAAACCTACTGTTTGGAACGAGCAACTAGCTTCAACTTTCTGACTGACTGACTCTGACAATTCAAAAGTACCTGTAAATGGTTTAATTGAAATAAATGATTTTGAGTTTTGAGTTTTGCATGAATAATCAGCAGAAGCAGAAGGGAGAACATATTGTCAAGAAGAGAAGATGTACCTATACAAAGGCAAAATTTTCACAGAAGGGAAACAACATAACAGTTTATCTACATAATGGTATACTATTGAAAGTAATACATTTATATGAACCCATTAGCTTCTGTCCGTGACTTCGTCTGCATGGATTATGGAATAATGTCAAAGTCGTAAATGATCCTATGTGAATACAAAAACGGTGTAAATGTTATCATCTGTTTAGCTAGATCCCCACATTACTCATCTCACACCAAAGGCATACCCAACTTCAAGAGCATTATGGTCATCCCATCTGGTCTCTTCCCACCGTTGCATGCCAAGCCATTTGGTTCTAAAATAGCAGGCACCCTGGCGGAGGCAAGAGCTCGGCGGATGATGTCATTAAAGCTGGCGTGTCGTGCCATTCGGCCTGCGCTCTTAGTGCAGGATAGGCCATGATGTCCGAGGCATTTAACTACTTCACCGCACTGATATTAGTGTGGAGACCCGCAGATGATTTATTGAGAATCAAAAACAGGTAAAATATCATATTTACAGTAGGAAACTAATAAGAATTCTGCCTACGATCACAGTCGCTTATTGAAATTGTGACAAAGATATTCTGAGAGCTTAGAGCTGTTTATGCCTGTGAGTCATATTCCTACAGAATAACATAAATGATAAAATAAAAACATTTATCAGACACTTAAAACACACGTTACAACCCAGACGTGATTGATTAACGCGAATCTGGTCCTAACGCCCAAGCTAGGCCTATACCTGTATTTTAGAGGTCAGCGTTCAGATTTGGGCTTAATTGTTGATCTAATAACATTATATAAATCTATTGCCCAACGTAAGACCTCGACTTGAAGGGCGCGACCGCACACGAAACACGTGTGTGTACCTACGGAAAGCTCAAACTTACGAAGGCTGTTTCAAAAATTGTTGATTAAATGAAAAATGTTTGTTTATATGTTTTGAAACAAATTCCTCTCCAACCTCAATGCACCTAAATATGCATTCGGGTGAACCAGCTTTTGAAACATTAAAATTTTATGAACTGTTTCATGCGGGGAGGTCGAAAAATAACCGCCGAAACGCATCATCGACATTTTTTTTACCGTGACAAATAAAAAAGATATCGTCTCTAAATAATAAAAAAGATATCGGTAAAAAGATATCTGGGCTGTACGGAGGATGAGGTAACATTTATACCCCTGAAGTATTCAAATTGTCCATGGTTCTAGCCACTTCTAACTGTCTGAGCAAGCTTGACAAAGAATGCCACGACCACCGCTCCTTGGTCACTCGCTAATCAAAAATAGTAAAAAAAGCTTTTTACAAAAAAGATAACCGCCTTCAAAAACTAAAAAGTGAAAAATAACTTTAGCACCGAACACACATTGACTTTAGTTTCGAAATTTGGTGGCTTTGTTCTGTTTGTTGTTTTGTATTGCCACTACTATGGGTATTTGCTGATTTTTTCAAAAAGTGCTGAATCAATTTCGATAAAATTTATATGGGACTACCCCTGAAGCATACCCTATCCATAAAAAAAAAGAATTTTCAAAATATGGTTACGTTTGCCGTAAAAATCGCGTACAAAATCGCGCACATACTTAAGGCTTATACGGTTTTCTCATGGATGCCATTGTCAGAACTGGACCAAATTAAATGGGACCACACGGGAAGCACCAGCTTTCAATTAAAAAAAGAATCATCAAAATCGGTTCACCCAGTCCAAAGTTCTCAGGTAACAAACATATAAAGAAATAAAATACAGACGAATTGATAAACTAAAATGAATTGCACTAACGAACGATTAATCGAATGTTTTTTTAAGATATTGCCTACAGTTTATTAATTAATACTGCGCAATCGCTGCTCAAAAACCTGTTTTTGTCTGTTTTTATGCTTTCGAACCAGAAGAAGACGGTTGACGTCAGGGGTACCCCGAGGTTTGGTTTGGTTTCTTTAAACATTGCAGCACGTTGTTCCGTCGACGTGACGTTGAGCGTCCGTTCAAAAGCAAAAGACAGGCAAAATCAGGTTTTGTTCAAAAACCAACAGTAGGTGTATGATCGTCCGTAAGTTCAATCAACCTTAGATTTATTACTTGTAGCTGAATAAACCGTAGGTGAATTCTCCTTAATGTATTTCGTTCATTAGTATTTACAAATATCTGTGTAACGATCTTTAAGTATTTTAAACAGTAGGTCTTTTGACCGTCTTAGTTATCTCAAAAATAGTTTGAATAACTAAAGGTAATTATAATACGTAAACTATTGTGTGCCTTAGTTTTGATCTAACCAGTAGAAGATTTTAAAACAACAATATTTGTAACCCTATGATGTGAAATGATCACCAAACAATGAGAGTTTTCATTTCCGCGAACATTGCATAAGCTATTAGTATTGATTTATTATAGTTCATGCACAAAGATACAAAGGCGAACTTAACGCCAGAGGCATTCTCTACCAGTCAACTAAGGGTGGTAAAGATAGAACATGGCAGGTGCATAACAAAAAAAAACAATGATGAAAAAAAAAAAAATATATAAGCTACACGTACATAATTATAGTTAAAAAATAAAAGAATAAATAATAAAAGAAAAAAAAGATTTATGACATGACTCTGCTTATTTGTGCTGAAAATAAATAACAAACGAAAAGACCGGGACGGTTCGGTCCGATCGGTCGGACGTTTCGCGGTCGTTATTGATTTAACTTGATCCAAGTTGAACGTTTAAGAGCGGAGAACGCGTCATAATTCCCATACAAATGCTCGTACATGATTCTGGCGGTATAACTAATGTTCCTCGAGATATTTCGAACACACAAGCTCAGATTATGAAACAAAAGGCAGATAGACCGCGCGGAACACTGAGAGTGAAGCCAAAAAGCAAATACAAATTCAGAAACGAATACCTACAACGCGCTTTGTGCTGTACTGATACGAGTCAGTATAGCACGAAACGCAGCATCGTTACAAGAAACGAATAAAAATACAAATACGAATTCAAAAGCGAATACAATCACGAGATTGTAAGTATTCGCTTTTGAATTTGTATTTGCTTTAAGGATTCACTCTTAGTGTTCCGCGCGGTCTATCTGCCTTTTGTTTCTTAATCTGAGCACACAGGTATCTATGTAATAAAAAAAGAAAACTTTTTTGAGAACCAAACTGACTTTCAGATGTCACTGAAAATCTGTTTTTTTGCACTTTTATAGTACTTCTTTGCCAAAGAGTACAATATATAATCAAAGCTTTGACCGTTCATATTGTAAGTACTTATACATTGAAATAGTAAAGAAAACATCGTCATAGAAACGTAGCTCATATAATGGAGATTCTAAATGACAAATATTTTTACTATAAACCTGTAAGGCTTTTTCAAAAACACGTATTTTCTTGAACAAGTTTTGTGAAAACCTCGCGCGCATACTTTCGTGCGATGTTATAACGTTCTCACTCAAATGTTTGTTTTCGAACATTACGTTTGATGAAACCAAAACTAATTTAATTATGCTCGCGTTGGCGATAAACGGACCGGGAAGAGCCTTCTGAAGTTAATCTTACTAATAATATTATAAAGAAAGTCTGTTTGTTTGGATGATAACACAATCACACATACGGTGACCGGAATTTGAAATTTTTATTAACCTATTAATGATTGTTTGTTTATTTGTTTTTAAAACAAACAAAAAGAAGTTAAGAGTCGAAACAGCAACAACAATAGCAAGTTATTCAGCTGCATCGAAGTAGTTAAAAGAAGAGGTACTACTGAAGAAGAAATAAATCACTAAGGGCGGGTTGATTCAGCTATACTTTACTGACGGGTAATAGTCAAAAATTACGCTAACTATCATCAAGCAAAAAAAAAAATGTTTCTTTTTTCACAAAATGGTGGCCTTAACGTACATTAAAAAATTACTATTATCATAACCTATGCTTCATCCACCAGTCAACGTAATTTTATGTTGTCAAACAGCTACCTACGTCAAACATAAGGCTCTCTTTTTGAAGAACTTTGTCGGACGGATTTTTATGTCATGAAACAACCCGTTACATGTAACTAACGTTAAACATCTCACTTCATAGTAATGTTTAACCGTCCTTATGTAACGTTAACCAACTGTGAAACAACCCGCTCTACAAAATTTATGTGTCGAGAAGAGACTATACTTCGGTAGGAAGGGAGGGGCTTTTACTCCACCCCGAAGTCCAAATAGAACACGCCATTTCCCTTCCCCTAATTATTTCTATACAAAATGAACAATTTATTTTTATTTTACTTACCATTTAAACTATAGATAACAGCCGTCGATCTCCCGTACAAAAAAGACAACACCAAAAAGAATTGAGATAACATTCTAGTAATTTTTTCCCGCAAGAAATAATTAATTTATATTATACAGCTGGACCTCTACTAATTTTTATTTATAATTAAAATAGCTATAACTATTTCACCACATCCCGCATAATTTATTTGTATTTTAATTATAAAGTGCCCAAAATGTCAAAGGAATTTAACACACTACTTAATGAAAAAAGGTTTTAGTCTTGAAAACTATTTGACTTTTCACAAAGACACTAAATTTTTTGACAAGTTTATTTATGATTATACTAAGTGTGTTAAGTATGATCTACGTGGTGACAACCGCACGTATAGGGTTAGAATAGTGTGCGATTTGACTAGCGAAATATTTGAACCGCATGATATCCTTGATTTATCTTGATATGCATATTCAACATAGGCCTCACTGTTATTGGTTATTTATTACTACTATTTTACATTTCCATTAATCTACAGAACTACTGGTTTGCTTTTGACGCTAACGCTATAGGCTACAAATAGGTACATTCAACTGACTTCAAAAAAAGAAGGAAGTACTCAATTCGACACGTTTATACAATGTCATTGCGTATATACATATTATTTGTTTAAGTTTGACCACGCATAACTTATTTCTGTATATTCCGATTTCGATAACTCTTTTTTAATTGATATTGTATACCTCTTATGTGCACTTATAGTGCACAGACTTGGTCTTTGACGAACATCCAGAAGTGCAAACTCAAAGTATGTTAACGAGCGATGAAGCGCAGCATACTTAATGTTAAACTTACAGACCTCATAAGGAACATCACACTGCTGCAAATTGTTAAAGTAAAATGGGACTGGGCGGGCCGTGCTTGCCGGTTGCCCATTCAGGTGTGGGCCCTGTGGGCATACCGCAAGACTGGAGCCCTGACATAGTCAGGTGGGGTCGCAGCAGACCGAGGAGGAGATGGCGAGACGCCTTGGATGACTTCCTCACGAATTGGCGAGATGAGGCACAACATTGGGAGAAATGGAGGGAATGGGGGGAGGCCTTTCCCCAGAACCGGGACAGTAAAGGCTAAATAAAAAAAACTGTATACCTCTAAGTTGGTTCCATAAAATTTCAATAAAATATTCCACCCCTAAGGGTAAAATTAAAAGGACTGAATTTTTTTGATGTCACCGTTTCGTAATTAATTTGTATGGCAAGAAGTAGGCACTAAGAAGCGAAAAAAGAACATTTTTACAAAAAAGACAACCGCCTTCATTAGGCAAAACATAATTAAATTCGCAAGTCGGTGGCAATACAAAACCACAAACAAAACCAAAGCCCCTGTAAAAAAGTTTAGATTTGGGATCCGTAAAGAGTACTAAGCATAAGCTCATCATCATCATGTCAAACTTTAGACGCCCACTGCGGCATTAGGGGGCGGGGGGGGCCTTGGGGGCCTTGGGAGAGCCCAAGGGGGGGGTTCAGCCTTAATTGCCATGCTTGGCCGACGCATGTTCGCGATCGCAGTAGGTGTAATTTTACTCTGAAAGACGCTGCTGCCCATCTTCTGGTCATTATGAATATGATTGCCCGCAGGTTTGCTCGTTGTACAACCGTTCAAAGTAAAAAGTAAAAACAACATTGTTCAAAGCATTTTGTACATCTTTCTACACGAGCAGCCTGTGGGTTCCGTACATGCGCGGGCAGTACAACGCCCTGCGCGTGATATTTCGAACACACAAGCTCAGATTATGAAACAAAAGGCAGATAGACCGCGCGGAACACTGAGAGTGAAGCCAAAAAGCAAATACAAATTCAGAAACGAATACCTACAACGCGCTTTGTGCTGTACTGATACGAGTCAGTATAGCACGAAACGCAGCATCGTTACAAGAAACGAATAAAAATACAAATACGAATTCAAAAGCGAATACAATCACGAGATTGTAAGTATTCGCTTTTGAATTTGTATTTGCTTTTGAATTTGTATTTGCTTTTTTGGATTCACTCTTAGTGTTCCGCGCGGTCTATCTGCCTTTTGTTTCTTAATCTGAGCACACAGGTATCTATGTAATAAAAAAAGAAAACTTTTTTGAGAAACAAACTGACTTTCAGATGTCACTGAAAATCTGTTTTTTTGCACTTTTATAGTACTTCTTTGCCAAAGAGTACAATATATAATCAAAGCTTTGACCGTTCATATTGTAAGTACTTATACATTGAAATAGTAAAGAAAACATCGTCATAGAAACGTTGCTCATATAATGGAGATTCTGAATGACAAATATTTTTACTATAAACCTGTAAGGCTTTTTCAAAAACACGTATTTTCTTGAACAAGTTTTGTGAAAACCTCGCGCGCATACTTTCGTGCGATGTTATAACGTTCTCACTCAAATGTTTGTTTTCGAACATTACGTTTGATGAAACCAAAACTAATTTAATTATGCTCGCGTTGGCGATAAACGGACCGGGAAGAGCCTTCTGAAGTTAATCTTACTAATAATATTATAAAGAAAGTCTGTTTGTTTGGATGATAACACAATCACACATTAATAGTAAATGAAATTTAGTTTTTATTACCCTGTTAATGATTATTTGTTTATTTGTTTTAAAACAAACAAAAAGAAGTTAAGAGTCGAAACAGCAACAACAATAGCAAGTTATTCAGCTGCATCGAAGTAGTTAAAAGAAGAGGTACTTCTGAAGAAGAAATAAATCACTAAGGGCGGGTTGATTCAGCTATACTTTACTGACGGGTAATAGTCAAAAATTACGCTAACTATCATCAAGCAAAAAAAAAAATGTTTTTTTTTTTCACAAAATGGTGGCCTTAACGTACATTAAAAAATTACTATTATCATAACCTATGCTTCATCCACCAGTCAACGTAATTTTATGTTGTCAAACAGCTACCTACGTCAAACATATTATAGGCTCTCTTTTTGAAGAACTTTGTCGGACGGATTTTTATGTCATGAAACAACCCGTTACATGTAACTAACGTTAAACATCTCACTTCATAGTAATGTTTAACCGTCCTTATGTAACGTTAACCAACTGTGAAACAACCCGCTCTACAAAATTTATGTGTCGAGAAGAGACTATACTTCGGTAGGAAGGGAGGGGCTTTTACTGCACCCCGAAGTCCTAATAGAACACGCCATTTCCCTTCCCCTAATTATTTCTATACAAAATGAACAATTTATTTTTATTTTACTTACCATTTAAACTATAGATAACAGCCGTCGATCTCCCGTACAAAAAAGACAACACCAAAAAGAATTGAGATAACATTCTAGTAATTTTTTCCCGCAAGAAATAATTAATTTATATTATACAGCTGGACCTCTACTAATTTTTATTTATAATTAAAATAGCTATGACTATTTCACCACATCCCGCATAATTTATTTGTATTTTAATTATAAAGTGCCCAAAATGTCAAAGGAATTTACTACTTAATGAAAAAAGGTTTTAGTCTTGAAAACTATTTGACTTTTCACAAAGACACTAAATTTTTTGACAAGTTTATTTATGATTATACTAAGTGTGTTAAGTATGATCTACGTGGTGACAACCGCACGTATAGGGTTAGAATAGTGTGCCATTTGACTAGCGAAATATTTGAACCGCATGATATCCTTGATTTATCTTGATATGCATATTCAACATAGGCCTCACTGTTATTGGTTATTTATTACTACTATTTTAAATTTCCATTAATCTACAGAACTACTGGTTTGCTTTTGACGCTAACGCTATAGGCTACAAATAGGTACATTCAACTGACTTCAAAAAAAGAAGGAAGTACTCAATTCGACACGTTTATACAATGTCATTGCGTATATACATATTATTTGTTTATTTTGACCACGCATAACTTATTTCTGTATATTCCGATTTCGATAACTCTTTTTTAATTGATATTGTATACCTCTTATGTGCACTTATAGTGCACAGACTTGGTCTTTGACGAACATCCAGAAGTGCAAACTCAAAGTATGTTAACGAGCGATGAAGCGCAGCATACTTAATGTTAAACTTACAGACCTCATAAGGAACATCACACTGCTGCAAATTGTTAAAGTAAAATGGGACTGGGCGGGCCGTGCTTGCCGGTTGCCCATTCAGGTGTGGGCCCTGTGGGCATACCGCAAGACTGGAGCCCTGACATAGTCAGGTGGGGTCGCAGCAGACCGAGGAGGAGATGGCGAGACGCCTTGGATGACTTCCTCACGAATTGGCGAGATGAGGCACAACATTGAGAGAAATGGAGGGAATGGGGGGAGGCCTTTCCCCAGAACCGGGACAGTAAAGGCTAAATAAAAAAAACTGTATACCTCTAAGTTGGTTCCATAAAATTTCAATAAAATATTCCACCCCTAAGGGTAAAATTAAAAGGACTGAATTTTTTTGATGTCACCGTTTCGTAATTAATTTGTATGGCAAGAAGTAGGCACTAAGAAGCGAAAAAAGAACATTTTTACAAAAAAGACAACCGCCTTCATTAGGCAAAACATAATTAAATTCGCAAGTCGGTGGCGTTACAAAACCACAAACAAAACCAAAGCCCCTGTAAAAACGTTTAGATTTGGGATCCGTAAAGAGTACTAAGCATAAGCTCATCATCATCATGTCAAACTTTAAACGCCCACTGCGGCATTAGGGGGGGGGGCCTTGGGGGCCTTGGGAGAGCCCAAGGGGGGGGTTCAGCCTTAATTGCCATGCTTGGCCGACGCATGTTCGCGATCGCAGTAGGTGTAATTTTACTCTGAAAGACGCTGCTGCCCATCTTCTGGTCATTATGAATATGATTGCCCGCAGGTTTGCTCGTTGTACAACCGTTCAAAGTAAAAAGTAAAAACAACATTGTTCAAAGCATTTTGTACATCTTTCTACACGAGCAGCCTGTGGGTTCCGTACATGCGCGGGCAGTACAACGCCCTGCGCGTGCAGTATAATAATGCGTTCAGGGTGCTGATGGGGCTGCCCCGATTCTGCAGCGCGTCAGGGTTGTTCGCCGAGTCGCAAGTAGACTGTTTCTATTCTACTATGCGAAATCGGTGCACATCCCTGGTGCGCAGGGTTCGGGCTAGCTCCAATAGCATCCTGAGGGCATTCGCGCTGAGGTTCGATTGCCAGTACCTGAACCATTGCTGTATGGTTCACTTACTGAGCAATCGAAATCATATCATCATAGGTAACATGTGTGTATTTTAATTATATTTTTTGTTTTATTTAATTGTTTTGTGTTTCTGGTATTGTTATAAATGTGTGTGGCTATGATCCTTTGTGGTCGAATTAAACGTTTTATTTTTTTAAAAGAATGATGGCTAAGTGTATGCCTGAAAACAAAATAAAATAAATTAATAAATAAATTAAATAAATATCCATACTTACGGAGTTTCTTGCCCATTCTTCTCTATACGAAACTACCGTTTGGAAGGGGCAACTAGATTAAAATTTTCTAACATGACGTTCAAATTGACTTTTAATGGACTAATTGAAATAAATGATTTGACTTTGGCTCTTGCACGGTCATCCTCCGTTTGTTCCGTAATTTTAATGATATTTAAACCAGAAATCAGCAAAAACAATTAGGTGCTAATAAAAAAGAAATGGGCGGGTCATATTGCACTTGTGGACAAGGAAAACTAGACACAGAGAATAACTACCTGACATAGACCAGCAAACAATAGGAAGAGGTCGACTGAGAGGGCGCCACCGTGCGTAAAGAAACAAGTAGCTCTGTGTTTTTAACTCATAAAAAATAGTTTAAGTGATTGGATACATACGAAAAAGTGTTTATTCGAAAGTTTAAGCTTTATAAAGTGTGCAATATTGGAGTACGCGTGAAAGACCTATCCAGTGTTATAAAAATAAACAATACAAATAAGAAACTTCAACGGTTCAAAAATTTGAAAAATTTCGAACAAGAGTGTGAGAACAGTTTTGGAAAAATGATAAATGCGAAGGTTTATGAAAAAGAAGAAAGAAAACCATCAGAAAAGGTACATAATTTATTCAAATAACACATAAATTCCAACTAAAAAGTGGACGTCATCATCTTAAATACTATAAAATAGTGCCATCTATCGCTGAAGATCGAAACTAAGTAGGAACAAGCTCAATTAAGAACTTTTGCTACTGCACACTAGAGGTCGCTAATTCGAGTTTCTTCAGCTTAAACATCCATTTAAATATACATTAAATAGGTACCCAATAATACCAAAATGACATCTACGCCTGTATGCGCTGGATGTAAACAAAAGCTGCCCATAAGAGAAAATCTTATGTGTGTGCTCTGTAAATGCAGATATGATCTAGAGTGCGGCGGTGTTTCTAAAGACTACTACACTAAAAAGATGACGCTGGAAATTAAAAATACGTGGAAATGCCAGACATGTATCTGTAAAATACCCAAGACTGGAAACACAAACACCCCCTTACGTATCCCTAGAGGCACTGACATCAATCAGCTATCATCTACACCACCTGAGGAAGCTAATGTCACTCTGCGGAAAAAAAATATAAATCCAAATAATGATACAACTTGTTCCGACGACCTGAGTTTTTTAGGCGACACCATACCTATAGAACATAATGATACTATCCACACAGAAGAAGTTATAAATACTATGCATGATACACATACTCAGTTAACAATGCAAGGTTTGAGTGAACTAATAATCAGACATCTTAAAGAAAACAACAAATCTATTATACAAGAATTACAAAACACAATACATACAGAAATATATAGTGCTATTACAGAATTAAGACAAGATTTAGATCACAAAACAAACGCCTTAACAACACAGAACGACCAAAGAAAACAAGAAATAGAAAACATTAATAAAACATTGGAAAAACTACAAACAGAAAATGAAAAGTTAAAGAAAGAAATAAGAAAGCTAACTACAGAAGCATCAAAAGTTCCGAACATACAGGAGAATAACCCTAGAAAAATTGTACTCTACGGCCTGGCCGATTATTACAAAGAGCCTGAAAGTGCACTTCACAACAGATTAATAGAACTGTTCCGTGATATAGTCAACATAGACGTCTCAGGATATATAGAAGACCTGTACAGACTTGGGAGACCTGGTGGACCTAAGAACCGACCGCTTGTTATCGAATTTATTAGCAAGAGAATGGCTAAATATATCATTAACAGTAGCACTTATTTTCATGGGACTGGACTATTCATATCTGAATTTCTAGATGTAAAAACACAAAAGTATAGAGCACAAATGCATGAAGAATTATTTAAAGCTAGGAAAAATGGATCTCACGCAATTATAAGAAATAACCACCTATATATAGACGGAAAATTGATTAACATAGAAAACAACAAACGAAACACCCAAGAAAATGATATCAAAATATTGAACAATACCAACCAACCTTGCTCTACAAATAATATATCAAACGAAACTGAGAACCAGACATTTCGTAAGCAACGACCGACCATTTAAAATAATGTTTCAAAATTTTCAAAGCCTTAATAATAAACAAGATATACTCGAAGCATTCATTGATAAAAATCCATTGTATAAAGCAATATGCATTTCAGAAACTTGGCTAACTCAAGAAAAACTTGATCTCATTAAATTTAGTGGATATAAATTTGCATCTTCTTTCTGTCGCACCAGTAGAACAGGTGGCGGTGTTTGCACACTTCTACAAGAACATATCGACAGTTGGCTTGTTGACATAAATTTAAGTAGACGTTTAACCGTAACAGCATTACGTTTGAGATCCGGACACGTGCCATTAAACAAGTTTGCCTTTATGATGAAAAAATCCAGCTCCCCAAATTGTGAATTATGTGGTGTAGTGGAGGACGTGCATCACTTGTTGATCGAATGTGTCCGTTATCAGACGCACCGAGAGTCATTAATGAGGACTCTCAGCCTGAGCAGAGCAGACGTAGGCATGTTTCACGAGTTACTGTCTAAACCATCATCCAAAGCAGCCAAACTTATGTTGATGTATTTTAGCGCTTAGTGCTTATTTTATTTTATTTGGATATTCATGTTTTAGTAACACTTTCATACTGTCTATTCATAGAAATAAGGTGTATTTATAAAAGTATTTTGTTATAAGGTTTTAGGTTACGATGGAATTGGCATATACTATCATGTATAAAAACTCCTTAAATAAAGAGAAAAAAAAAAAAAAAAAAAAAAAAACATATCGACAGCATAAACAGGAACGATATTTCAGACATGTCATTAGAATATATAATAGAACTATGTGCCACGGAATTACCAAGGGAAAACTTATTGATTGTATCTATGTACTGGAATAGAAGAGAAGAGGAAGTATGTTATCAACAATTAAAACAAATTCTAAAATATATAAATAATAAATACTACAAATTAAATGTAATAATAGGCGGCGATTTTAATGTTAATATATTATCGGATGATTTAAAATCATACCAATTTTTAAATCTCATGCAGGAACATAATTTTACACAACATGTGCAAAGCCCTACACGTATTACACCAAACACTGCAACGTGCATAGATCTTATATTCACAAACTTTGACTACAAAGACATGTACACAACTACAGAAGAGCTAGGTTTTTCCGACCATCACAGTACAATTTTACATTTAAAAATACCAAAACAATCGGTAAAATATAACTGGTACACAATGAAAAGACTATTCAATAACAAAAATATATCAAAATTCAAAGAGAAAATACAAAAAAATAATTGGAATAATATTCTTAAAACCAGTAATAACATTAACATAAATTATAAAACATTCAATGACATACTCATCTCTATTCTAAATCAATCTATACCGTTGCGTAAAATTAAACTAAAAACAGAATTTAAAAAATATTGGCTCACTATAGGTATAAAAAAATCTTGTTTAAATAAAAGACTATTAAAGACATTAACAACAAAAACAAAAAATTAAATAATAACAAAATATTATAAAATGTATGAAAAAACATTGAAGAAAACTGTCACAGCTGCAAAAAAACTACACTTTAAAAATAAAATGATGCAATCTAACAATAAAGTTAAAACAATGTGGGGAATAATTAATGAACGCACAAACAAGAACCCAAAAATTGAAAAACACAACATAACCCTACAAATAAATGATAGCTTAACTTCAAAACCCCAAGAGGTAGCCAATATATTTAATACTTTCTTTGCTTCTATTGGTGGGGACAGCAAAATACCTACCGGCAGCAAACCAAAAGGACCCCCGAACACTTCAGCTACACAAAATTCATTATATCTTAGCCCAGTAGACCCTTACGAAGTAAATACAATAATAAAAAATTTAAAAAACAAAAAAAGCCATGGAGTTGACGAACTTCCACCCACTCTATTAAGGAAATGCGCTGACGAATTAACCTTGCCATTTTACATACTACTTAATCAATCTTTTGAAGAAGGCGTCTTTCCCGATTTATTAAAAAAAGCTCTTATAAAACCGATTCACAAGAAAAATAAAAAAACTGACCCAAACAATTACCGTCCCATTGCTCTCTTACCAAGCCTCAAAAGTATTTGAGAAAGCCATGTGCGATCGTGTGTATGCATTTTGTGAAAAACATAACATATTCAATGATAGCCAAAATGGTTTTCGTAAAAACCGATCTACCGTTTTGGCTGTTTATAAATTTATACAAGAAGCCCTCAATATAATTAATAATAAAAAATACGCTGTAGGATTGTTATTAGACATGACAAAAGCTTATGATAAGGTGCAATTCGATATATTATTAAATAAACTTTATAACATCGGTATCCGCGGAAAAAGCTATGAATGGTTTGCATCATATTTAAAAAACAGGGAACAAGTTGTAGAAATAGAACATTATAATCATAATTCAAAAGAAATAGAACTAATTCGATCTCAAAGCATGCCCGTAAATGCTTCTATACCACAAGGAAGCGTGATAGGGTGCCTGCTATTCCTTGTTTACATAAACAATCTCCCTAACCACATAAATGAGTCATGCGTATTGTTCGCCGATGATATCTCTATCCTAACATCGTGTGATAATAATATAAATCTAAACCAAAAATTAAATTCTATACTTGACACTGTAACACATTGGATGAACGAACACAACCTTGAAATTAACTACATATAATAAGACAAAAATAATAACTTTTCACCCCCGACAAAAAATACCTTTATGTATAAGTTTCAAATACAACGGATCAATATTAGAAGTAGTTAGTAAATTCACTCTCTTAGGGCTAGACGTAGATTCACACATAGACTGGAAATCGCACATTCAAAAAGTAAGAGCGAAATTATCCAAGTTTTCATATGCTCTCCGAGAAATCAAGAAAACAACAGACCTCAAAACAGCATTAGTAACATATTACGCGTACGCATTTGCATGGCTCAAATATGGAGTTATCCTATGGGGAAATAGTACAGACGCGCCTACACTGTTCACTCTACAGAAAAAAATGATAAGAATTTTAAGAAATATCAAAGATACAGACTCCTGTAAACCCCACTTTAAAGACCTAAAAATATTAACCCTGCCCTGCCTCTACATACTTGAAATTTGTAAATTTGTACGAAAATATCCGCAATTTTATACCAAAAGAGAAGATATCCAAACAAAAATTGCACTTAGACATGGAAGCAGATTAAACATACCCACTTCACGACTAAAGATGCACTCGTCTAGTACATTTGTTATGTCCATTAAAATATACAATAAGTTACCGGAATACATCAAAAATATAAATAACAATAATATTTTTATCAATAAATTAAAACAACTGCTGATAATCAAAAGTTACTACACTATTGACGAATATTTTAGTGATAAATTTGAACAATAGTAAAAACTGTAGATACATAAATACAGCATAAATTACATTACAATAAATTACAATTAAAAAAAAAAATAATAATAATATAATACCTATATTTCATTTGGAATATAATACTATTATAAAACAATTGCATTACAATAAATTATAATTACAGAAATAATATAATACCTACATTTCATTTTTAATTTCACTTTGAATATAATACTATTGTTCAAAGTGAAATTTATAAAACAATAAAATTATGATCATTTCAAATTAATGTGTTAAACAGTGCACAATCAAAAACAATAGAATTCCACAAAACTAAATTAAATAATAAAATTAAACAATAAAATAAATAAATGAAATTAAATAATACTGAATACTAAATTAAATAATAAAATTGTAAATATTTAGTTTATTATAATTAATTAGTTTATCATTATAATTTATAATGTTAATAATATTGAATGAATACCGTGCAATATATAATATAAAAATAGAACTTAAAACCAAATATATAAATACTTATAATAAAATATAAATACCATAAAAGCGAATTATATTATTTTAATGACAGAGGTACTATTTAAATTTAATATTTGTGTTTTTTTCCTAACAAAAAGCGCCTTCATCCTCTCTCCTATTATAAAATTAACTTTGCTGTGCCCGACAGGGTCCATAATTGATTCGATGTTTTTAACATACCAACTATTTGTACACATTATGGAATGCAATAAAGTATTGAGTATTGAGTATTGAGTATTGAGGTTGATGAAAACATAAGAAAAGTCGGAGAAAATTGAATCACAAAAGCAAAGGATAGGCAGACGTGGAGCAAATTGGAGAAGGCCTTCACCCGTAACGTTGGGGGTCCATATTGAATTATATAAAGGAACTAGCAACCCGCCCCAGCAACGATTAGGACTCAATTAGCTGATAATAATAATAATAATAAATGCTGAACTGCTGCACTTTAGCTGAACCCAGCTAAAGTGCTGAGAAAAAATAACACATATACGAAATAATAATAATATGTGGGGACAATTCACACTCGGCCATCTAATCCCAAACTAGGGAGACCCTGTATTATGGGTGTCAGACAGCTGATATACATACACAAATACGTTTGGGGTCGAAACATTAGGGCCATGGGGTCCGAGTGCTCACCTTGTTTTTAGGGACATTGCTAAGCGGCTGGTCGACTCTTCACGTGACCAAAGGGCTGGCCTTTTCTTGGGCATTGCCATTCAACGTGGTAATGCTGCTAGCCTTTTGGGCACTTGTCCCATTGAGAGCGATGCGGACGAGTTTTTTGATGCCCTGTGAGCGTTGTACATATTATATGTTTATATTTATTTTTAAGCTTTGTATGTATTATATTTAATTATTATTTTAAATACATACATATATAGATAAACAACACCCAGACACAAGGCAAACACAAGTGCTCATCGCACAAATATTTACCCTGGGCGAGAATCGAACCCGCAACACTACACACACACTGATAGAATACTACATAGGAAGATTTTACGGGAACAGGCATGCATTTTTGCAAAACATTTAAATTGCTACACTACTTAATTGCTTTCTTAAACGTTTTGGTTTACCGGTTAAAAATAGAATAAGTTTTTCTGTGATCATATTTTAGCCTAAAGTCAGATTTATACAAGGTAACAGAAACCAGTTCTAGCTCGCAACGTGCGTCAATGAGCTGGTCTGCGCTATTATTCATAAGCAATAGATTAGATCATTCAATTATTTTATTTATTGCTAATATTATGGTAATTAGTCTTCTAGAAATACGTTATTATTTGCTAACGTTTGTATCCGTAGGCATGTTGAGGGACGCATGACTAGTCTTGGCTAGGTATAAGCCTTATGTATTGAAAGGTCATGGTCATAATATTATACGTCATAGGTAAATCATTTGTTTCATAACAATATTTAGGTATGTAAATTGTGTGTGTAATCTCTCTCTAGTCGTTCCCTCATGACTGAGGATCATGGTCATCAACAAGTGGTCCACACTTGGAGTGAACTATTTGTTTCCATCGGCTTCTGTATACGTCCATCGCGGCCCTGACGATAGAGCTAAACCTCGGGGACCTGGAGTCTTTTATTTGGTCGGTCCATCTGGTAGGAGATCGGCCTCGAGCTCGCTTGCCATTTGTGTTCCCAACTACGATCAATTTGTCTAGACTCTCATTACCCCTTCGCATTATGTGACCAAAATACGAAAGAATTAGTTGGTGGCATATCGTATTGTGTAATATATAAAGATTTTCTTTGCTTTTAAATTCTATAGGCAACTTTTCGTACAAACGAATTGATTGTACCCTTGTACTACGGTCAACCACATTCAGTTTTGGTTGTATTGTGGTAGGTAACTCTTTCCTACGAATGTTGTCTATAACCTGTCTTTCCTCATCGTTCTCTTTGTATAAATTCTTAACAAAGCTGGTCAACAGTATCCTCCATAATTTTGTATGTTTCAGCCACAGATATAGAAAGACCTAGATAACGCAAGAGCAATTACTTCGCGTGCCTAGTGTCGTGACTAGCTTACGTACTAAAACAATAATTAGTAAAAAAATAAAGTAAACGTTTCCTTCCATCGGTAAGTCATTTTGTGATTAATATTATGCGTAATTAATTCAAAAAGCTATTATTTTTAATCTAGTAATACATGGTAATACCAATTTTAAGAAAAACAAAACATTGTGACGTCATAATAGGTAGTAAAAAAATGGCACGCTGGGTTTTCATACAGATCGTGATACTTGCGTCATCTAGAGTCTATCTATATCTGTGGTTTCAGCCGAAATATTGTACTTAAGGCTCTCTTTTAAATGAGTAGGTACTCTGGCTTCGATCGGTCCGTGAACGGTAACTATCCATTTCGTAACGAGACCCCTTCGTGTCTCGGCTGCCATTCGTAGATCTTTAACAGTCCTTTTTGAAGTCAGAAGCCAGAAAGTCTGGCAATCAATCTTACCAGGGGGTATCAAGTCACAGTAACTCGGTTGTGAATGTCATACAGGCAGTTGCTCCATGTAAAACTCTGATATTCAGCTGCATCCAGTTAGACTGGAAGTCGACCCCAATGTGGTTGGGAAAAGGTTAGGCAGATGTTGACGAGGCCTGTCGTTTATAAATTCAGAATAATTAAAAGAAACAAATATCTTTCATTAAAGATAGTTTTATTGCTTTTTAAAATATTCGCCACTATAAAAATAATAATAATTACCTAGTAATTATGCCGATAGTCGTTACGGCCAATGGAATAATCTCCAAGAGCCTTGACCAACATCTCAGAAGGCTCTCGTTGGGCAGCTGGATCAAGAGCTTGATTCAGAAAGAGGTACTCCTGAACACGGCGCGTATAGTCAGGAGATTCCTCTCTCAGGAGCCCTGACCACCGGTAGCTTGGACCCTGTTCCCGATACCGGTGGGCTACTATTTTTTATATTTTTAAATGTTTTTTTTTTTACTAATATTTAAAAATGTAATATAATATGTATAAAAAATAAATAAATGTGAATAATAATTCCTTTATTGCAGGCTACATAGCACTATCTATACGTAACTCACAGATTGATTCTACCTTATGCGGTTGTACTAGTTCTGACCGCGATTCTACTTCCTCACTGCAGGTCCAATGTGGTAGATCAGTTACAAATGAATTTATTTAGACAAATAATATTTATAGTATTGAACTATTCATTTTAATTATGTACATACAAAAATAAAATTAAAAAATGTGCCTTAAATTTAAATGCATAAATTAATTTTTATTAATGTTATGTCATGAGACGTGTTCTAGGCGGTTGCATGCAAAATAGTAATAATTCAATGTCAACACGATTTGGCATAACATGACAGCCGCATGTTAAGCCTTGGACTTTGACTGTATCTATTTCAACATTACTTTTTAAGGTTCCGTATCGAAAGGGAGCCAAATGCAGGGGCGAATCTATATAAGAACTTTGTGGGCCCATGAATATATAGGGCCCCCAGCCTCTATTGAAGACAATGGAAAATATTATGAATATAAAAAAGAAACTATCGCAAACATCATTATAGAAAACAGTTCTTTTGACAAAATGGCAATTAGTTGAATTATTAAGCAGGGCCCCAATTAAGCCCAGGGCTCACAAACTCCATCGTTCTTTCGATGCTTCAGAGCGAGAGTGCGTGGGAGGCTGTCGCCTTTTTTGCGAGCATGTCATGCACGCAAAAGAGGCGGCAGAGAGGTTGAGGGAAGCAAGTGCCTCGTTTCTCTCCAGATGATGACGCACCGGGCGCCGGAGGGCGCTTAATAACCCCCGGCCTCCATGAGTAGCAGGCCTGCGGGTGGTCGTCTTAGGGGCAGTCTACCACCCGACGCGCGCCACACTAGATGATTCGGCGGCGTTGAGACCGCCGAGGTCGACGGGATCCGCCTACATCATTGGCGGGTCATAGCCTGGCAGGGCGCGGTGCATGCGCGAGCGAATCCTGTACCCCCGCCCATAGGTCAGTCGAGGAACACCGTGGTGGTTTTAACCGGTACGAGTCCGGCACACCCTCCCGTCTTCCCCGGACGGGGGATGGTCCATGAGGATTTCCCCACGTTAAAAAAAAAAAAAAGATAAAGGGCTCACAGTCCGCCCCTGGACAAACGTAACCCTAGTAACCCTAACACTACGCTGTCTATCTGTCTGTCTGTCCGCCCGTCCGTCTGTCACACACACTGTGTCTTTTGAACCACAATAGGTAGACATTTCAAAGTTTCACTGAGTGTGTATTATACTATGACCGATACAGCATCAAATAAAAAAGTAAAAAATAAATAATAGTTTAAAAAAACTAAAAACACGCTTTTTATAGAAAACCAAACTAAAAAATAGAAAATAAATTTTAATAAATTATTTTATTTAAAAAAAGCGTGGGGTGCTTTTTAAGATATTATCAAAATGATAATCACTCTACTCATATCTGTCAATAAAATATTTAATAACTATTGACACCATGCACCCCACGCTTTTTTTAAAATAAAATAATTTATTAAAATTTATTTTCTATTTTTTAGTTTGGTTTTCCATAAAAAGCGTGTTTTTATTTTTTTTAAACTATTATTTATTTTTTACTTTTTAGTTTGGTTATATCTACATCTATAAATATTATGTACATTTATTCTACCAGGGGCGCTTGTGCAGTACCTTCCTAGTATATAATAGCTGTTTTTTCAGCAACTAATTTTGAACGACTTGTTTTTTTTTTTAATAATTTTGTCAAATTAGTGTATTGTCATCGGTCCTCGACAAATCTACAAAGTTTGAACGAAATCTGGCCGTTTAAAGTGGGTCAAAATCGCGCCCAAAGAAGTCGGTTACAAACAAACATACAAACATACAGGTGAAGCTAATAAAAAGCTGATAAAAAAGAGGCTCCCAATACAAGAAATCGTTTATCTCGTTGTTTTGCTGTTTTTGAGGAGCTTGTGGCTAAATGAAAGCTGTACGGTCGTACCAATCATGATGGTTAAGTTACGTTTGCCGCGGTCGTCTGTGGATGGGACCATCCATTTCATACCGAGTTCCCTCTGTGCCTCGGAAAGTACGTAAAGCCGTTGGTCCCGGCTGTCATTCGTAAATTTTTAACAGTCGTTATAGGCAGTCTGAAACAGAAAACCAGTCTTACTAAGGGGTATCGTGATACCCAGCAACTGGATTGTGGAGGTCCGATAGGCAGTCGCTCCATGTAAAACACTGGTATTCAGCTGCATCCGGTTAGACTGGAAGCCGACCCCAATATAGTTGGGAGCGATGCAATTAATGGTGATGGTTAAAATAAAAATAAAAATGAAACCTTATGTTATGTTTCACAATACTTTTTACTTTTACTCACAATAATTTTAAGTCAATGTATGCGTAGTTAACAACTATGAAGTGTCTTTTCACATCCCGTATAACTAAGATATATATAGAATGCTGGTGATTTATAAAAAAAAAACAGCCAACATTTTGCAACTTTCCGTACACTTAGAGCAATTCTTAATTTAATTTGATATTAAAACAATAATAAAATCTTGATGTTTACTTTATTTACACTCTAGTAGTATTCCCTGTTCCTCTTTGCGCGTCACTCCCTCTCCTCGATCACCCCCCGCTCCCCGCACGAGCGCGGCCACTGGTGCCTCCACACACACATACAGCACGCACGCACACAGGTATGAGAGAAAGATAGTCGCCGCTAACACAGTCATCTGTCGGGGCAAATTCATTTTATATATAAATAGTGAAGAATAGTCGGAAAAATCCGGACAAGTGCGAGTCGGACTCGCCCACCGAGGGTTCCGTACATATTTGTAGGTACATGTCCATACTTCCATACTAATCCATACTTTAATCTACTTAATATTATAAATGCGTTTTTTGCGACATAAACGGCCGTACCTTTTTTTCACGTTAACATAGAGGGTTGATTTTTTTACAGCATCAAGGGACCGTAGACTTGAGTATATGGTTTTAATTTCAACTCGATACCTCCACGCGTTCCCGAGATAAAGGGTCTTGACAGACAGACAGACAGACGGACAACAAAGTGATCCTAAAAGGGTTCCGTTTTTTCCTTTTGAGGTACGGAATCCTAAAAATGGTATAAATATAAAACATTACTTGCAACATACCACGTAGTAATCAGACATATGTATGAGCTGCGTCTGAGCCCCGAACAGTGCTCTCTGGAACAAGGTGTGTAGTAGGAAGGCACTGTAGGTCACGCGGCCCGTCCATGTCCAGCCACGCCACTCTACGATGCCACGGTAGACCGCTGCAAAACAAATATCTTTCATCATTTTCATATAGTATACTTTTAACTGATGCCCAAAGGTTTAGTGTCAAGGTGCGAGGTTGTATACGTAATTAATATGACGACACGGTTGGCGCAGTGGCTGAGCGATCGACTGCTGCGCAGCGTGTTGCGGGTTAGATTCCCGCCCAGGGTAAACATTTGTGTGATGAGCACTTGTGTTTGCCTTGTGTCTGGGTGTTGTTTATCTATATATGTATGTATTTACAAAAAAAAAATGTATTTGTGTATGTATATCAGCGGTCTGACACCCATAGTACAGGGTCTCCCTAGTTTGGGGCAAGAAGCTTATAGATAAAAGTGGAGGCAACACTCTAAATACCTAAGTGAAGCCAACTGTGGGCAGACGCTCTCTTTCTGAATCCATACATAAGACAAAGAAAACAAATATCACTGTCTCATTCTTATGTATGCATTCAGAAAGAGAGCATCAGCCCACTGTTGGTTTCAAACTTTTGTTCTAAGTGTTGGCTCCATTTATACCTATATCTTCATGGTTTGGGGTTAGATGGCCGTGTGTGAAAATGTCAAAAAAAAAAAAAAAAATAATAATAATATTTGGGGACATTTTCACACACGGCCATCTGACCCCAAACTAGGGAGACCCTGTACTATGGGTGTCAGACAGCTGATATACATACACAAATACATTATTTTTTGTAAATACATACATATATAGATAAACAACACCCAGACACAAGGCAAACACAAGTGCTCATCACACAAATGTTTACCCTGGGCGGGAATCGAACCCGCAACACGCTGCGCAGCAGTCGATCGCTCAGCCACTGCGCCAACCGTGTCGTCACCGTAAACCGTAACCGTAATATCCGTAATTGATAAAAATTATTCTTTTTGTAACATTAAAAGAAAGGGAAATCGTTCTTAGCAACGCTTTAGTTCGTTCACTGTAACTATGTTGCAAAAACCAGTTTAAAGCATGTGTCGTCTGACACTTGCGAGAGACACTCCACCTTTGAGAGTCTCCCAAAAGCTGCTCTTCTATCATTAGGACACTCGTCATCGGTTATGTACTGCTCTGGCAAGTCCAACTCTTCCTGAAAGTTTTCGTGTTAAGCGCGTCTTCTTCATCCTCTTGTTCAAGACTTCAATGTCATGAATTTTATTAGAAGCATTCTCTAATGGTCAAACACGCTCTCTAAAGGTTTCCAAGCGTGTGTTAGTTGCACGGAGATGAGATTCTCTTGCCAAGCTTCTTTAACTGCGTCATAGTCAACAATAAATTCGCTATCATTTCGATACGGAATATACTGAAGACGCAAACTATAGTGATATTTTTCTGGATCATAAAATGTGTATCGTAGCCACGAAATATTGTATGCGTACGACGAACGGCAGGAAGATTCCTAATTACCATTTTACTATTATTATTAGGGTGTAATTAGTCGCTGCCTGGTTTGCCTTTGTGGTTGATATTTAACTACACATTCCTCGGGGTCTTGGTTTGATTATACATATTAAGATTTAAATAGCATTGCAAATTGATACAAATATTTGTTCCGTGCGGGAATCGAACCCACAATACGCAGCGCAGCAGCGACAAATGACGTCACTTAGCTGACCATGCATTATCATTCAAACTTAACGTGTTTGCAAAATTTCAGCTCAATCGGTTGAGGATAACTGCTTTAAAATTCAGTTGCACGATTTGACCCGAACAAACTACTATTGCAAGTTAAATAAAAAAGCTTAGTCTTAACTTACATTCTAACTTGAAGACGATGCCCAGGAAGAACACGACCAGGAGCAGTTGGAACACCGACTTGTAGAAGGTAGCGTACGTGACGCGCAGTAGTGTGGGCACACGTACGCCGTCGGAGTAGAACAAGCCGCCCGATAGGATCAGCGCCACCCCCGTAGGAAACTCCAGCCATATCACCCAGCGGTACCTCTGACGAACACGTGGTGCTCAGTGTAGTGCAAATTATATTTTTGTAGAAAATCGTATCGTACTTGTATCTTTTTTTTTTGCGCGGTGGAAATCCTCAAGAACTTCCTCCATTGTCCCCGGGGTGAGGGAGTGGCATACCGGGCTCTTACCAGCTAAAACCACCGCGGTGTTCCACCTCTGCCTTTAGCCGGGAGGGGGTTTCGCATAAGCATTCACCGCTCCCCCGACAGGCCTTGACCCGCTGTACATCAGCGGGTCCCACCTCCTCTTGCGGCCATTCTCATAACGGCCGCACCCACTCTCGAGTGGAGCGCGTGGAACACTGCGCCGCCAACTCGGGATTGTACTTGTACCTAACAATTTAACTACTGTTTATTAAGACTGGTGACAAGAACAATGAGAATTATCGCCCCCATCTCTATCTTCTCTACTTTGTCTAAAGTTTTTCATGGTCTAGTGCATGGCGCCCTTTATCCCCACATTTATCAGCTTATTTTATCTGAGCAACACGGTTTTGTCAAACGTCGTTCAACCGTAACTAATCTGTTAGTATTACCAACTATTTATTTGAAAAATTGGAGCAACTTTTGATAACGTCGATCATTCACAGCTTTTAGAATAAATAGATTTCAACGGAATACGTGGTCATTTGCGTAGATCGTTTGTCTTATATATTTATAAAAGTATTTAAAAAAAATGTTAATAGCGACGAATCAGATCTTGCAGTTGTTATATTTGGCGTGCCACAGGGATTTATTTTAGGCCCTCTTCTCTTCTTCTATATAAAAATGAATGGCCGAAATGTATGTAAGCGCATAACTTTTGTACGGCTGGACCGAACTGGATATTTTTTTATTGTGTTTGTTACTTATTGTCAGGAGAAGTTTTGTATAAAAGAAAATTAAGAAATTCGACACCTAATGGTGTAAAATCGGGGATGAAATTCTGTTAAGTAATTGTACAAAATCGTATTGAGCTCGTACCTAACAATTTACAGCTTGTTAAAAATTGGAATTACCAAATCTTCATATTTATAGTAACTCCAAAAAAAAATTGGAGATTCTCAGTTTGGTTGCTTTTTATGTTTGTTAGCACATTTGAACGATTACAAGTACTTAGAAGTGAAAATAAAATATATTTGTTTAAATGAAACTACTACTACCAACTATTACTATACGGATACTTACTTTTGTCTATATTGCAATAACAAAAAGGTGAGAGTCGTGTACTTAATTATGTTCCGCAATCCATTTCTAACAAGACCAATAATAGGGTATTACACCCATTTTTGAAAAGTGTCTCAATGAAATTCTATAGTGCTAATATGCCACCAAAAAAAACACAGAATTTTTATTCAATCGATAAGTGCCATAAAAATGCATCTAAATTTTAAACTTTCAAATTTCGCGCGTAGTTTTACGAAAATGCCTCTTACTGGACGCCATATTGCTCAGCGTAAATGACGTCAGTTCGTTTTGTATCAAATGCGCTCATATTAAATATGATAATTGTATATAACTTAAAAATAATTAAAAGCATATTTTGTAATAGGTTAGGTAGGAAAAAATTACGTTGGTTACGAAAATAATAAAAGTTACAAAGCCTATATTACGCCAATCGGTTGACTGACAGTTGACAATTTTTTGTTTACATAGCCGGACGGCGTAATAACATGGCCGCTACTATTTCATGGTGTTTTATAACAGATTAAAAATACTGAAAACTTTGAATTGAATTTAAAAATTTGTTTTGTTATTTTATGAACTAAAACTTATATTTTCCGACTGCTTTATGCCTAAACTGTCTCAATAACATATTTATAGATTTTTTCTCGTATGGAGTAAAAAACCCTATTTTTGGGTGTCAAAATGTTCGACGTATGAATTCTAACCTTTTAAATAATTGCAAAAAAATGGACGTTGAACGACAGTTGGAATTTTTTTAGTCCAATTTTTATTGTTTATTAGACATTAAGGCACAATCTTTGGATGAGCACTATTTCCAAGATAAATAAAAAAACGTAGGTAACCTTTGTTTTCTTTTTTAATAGTTCTGTAGAAGTAGTAGTCATCTAAAGCAGTAACCCTAATAACCCACCTTGTACTTGTCCACGTCCTTCTTGCTCTGGAAGTGGTAGGCAAGGAAGCCTCCCGCCAGCCCGATAATGTAGGAGGATATGTTGGTGTGACCGCGCACGTACAAGAGGCGGAAGGTATCGTATGTTGCAAAAATGTTGCGGTATGATCTGAAGATGATGTGTAAGAAAAAGGTAAATTCGTAAGAAAAATGAGTTAAGGAAAAGAGGTAATTTCCTTATGCTACCCAACTTGGGGTCATTGAACGTGAATAGGTTTCCGACAAAGGAATGTGCAGCAGTATCAATAACATCAAGCTATGGGAAGTAAACCCTCTGTCAAAAGAGGTCAAAGTCAAAACATTTATTTCACTTAACCCATTGACAGACACTTTGGTATTGTCAAAAAGTCGGTCGACTTCGTTAGTTGGAAAGTTGAAGCTTGCTTGTTTAAAATCGTAGGTACTTCTTTATGGGGAATAACTAGCAAATAAGGAAGAAATGATTAGGATTCCCACCTTGATCGTCAATATAAATGTAAATTAATATTGTAAAAGATAGTCAACTCAAAAAAGGACTACAATATTCAACGATTTTGATACCTGGCCCCGAGCTGCAATAGTCGCAGATTTTTTGTTATCGACTGAAAACCAATTTTACTGGCTGACAAACATACGGACAACCCACCTAAACCCAATTCTACTATAATAAATAAAAACGTTCAAAATCTGGGCGCAATCTCACCTCATCGGCAACCAAGGTCTATATCTTGTTAAAAATGTATGTAGAGGATTTTTAATTATAATTTCAAGATTAGAATGTCAATATTCCTAAAACTTACTAAAGCTGCCCGTCTGATATTAACAGGTCACTGCGGTCTATAGACGTCTGTTAGTGCCAGAAGTATCTTGTATCTTATCGCCAGAAATTGTCACCAACTTACTCAGGTGAATGCATGATCACTGCATCCAAGTCCTGGAAGTATGTGTGTCCTGCGACGATAGCAAGACCGGCCACAAACAGGACCGACAGTAGGATCGCCCGGGTCCTACCGGTGCGAGCCACCACGCAGACTAGCAGACCCAGGCAGAAGAGCTGCGTATCTGCTGCTAGGTACCTAGGAGTAACCGAGTTAGTAGTGTTGTCTTGTAAACGAACCTCTGATAACGGGCATACGTCAATTAATTAGTTCATGAATTCCTTTCCAAAAAAGATATCTTAAATTGGGTTATGTAAATGAGAATCATACCAAGCCTGCGGTTGACAAAAAGCGTCGTCATACACGTAGTTGTTGACATACAACAGCTGCGCCCACCAGTACTGTCTGCAGGCCTCCGCCTCGCTCGTCACCACCAGCTGCCACAGCGGGCCTCGGAACGCGTGCCGCATCCATGTTGATATGGAGAACATTATGAGGGCGTATGTTGGAGTTAGTCTGGAAGGTTATGTACATTCTAACGTCTTTAGGTATTTTTTTTTTAAATACCTACACTTGGATTTTATTTTAATGAAGCATTGATTTTAGGTACTTTTTATTCCCTCAGGTTGATGAATAAAAATAAAAGGACGTTAATCCTTCCAATATAGGTAGGTAGGGAAAATAGGTGAGCCGGTTCGGTTACTCGAAATAAACTATTGGAGGATCTTGGAGGAGGTTGGAGAAAACCGAAAATGGTTACATATTCAACGCATCTTCGATTATTTACTTATTCGAAGATGCGTTGAATTTGTGACCATTTACGGTTTGACGAAATATAAAATAGCCAGTAGCTCAAAAACAAGAACATTTATATGGAATGGAACCGAAAAACATTAGAGAAAATAAAATACCTCAGCCATCTAAGAAGTATTCCTTTCGGAAGCTGCACCCAACTGACTTTGTGCTTCTCCGTGTACATTTCAAAGTTGTACGCGAGAAGAAAGCTGGACATCACGAAAAAAGTCTGAATGACCAAGTTTCCGTTAAACAAAATCTGTTTTAAAGGATCTTCATATGCCTGAAAAAGTGCAAAACACAGAAAAAAATGTTTTTAATAAGGCTCTTACTTGAGAGTAGAAATCAAAACATGAAATGAATATAGACAAAATAATTAAATTGACATAAACAAAAACTTAAATTACGAGCGCACTTATAAAAAATGCGCAAAAGCGATAAAATTAATGGAGGAATGATAATTCTTATTTCTTTAATGATGAAGCTAATGAAGCTGTCATGAAAAACTGGAGATTGATTTATTTTTTAACGAGATGTCCACAGCTACTTAATATAATATACCTACAATTTAACTAAAATGTAATAATAATGGTACGAGGTGCGTTAGATCCGAGGTTCCCTAATGTGCATAATATATAATTGTAGATAAACAACCCATTTTTAGGGAAGAAGTCTTGCAGCTTTTTAGCTCTTATTGCGTAACAGAAAATTTAAGTTCTTTCTTGCATTACATATGAATTAAATAGGTGGTACAACAAGGAGGTGCTCAATATGGACCCTGTTGGTGTACGTAAAAACGATAATGAAATAAATGTGGGTAGGTGAGGGATAAATGTCATTTTGATTCACGCTTCCCTAACACACAAACCTTAACAGACCCTGTCGGGCACAGCAATATTAGGAGAGAGGAAGAGGGCTTAGTAGCTATTCATGCATGATTCAATTATTTGATGAGTTTAATTGGGTGTAAGTTTATTTAATACATATATTATTAGATTTGTGTTTATAGGCATAGTATATTAGTTATTTTTATTTTAAGTATTGCGTAAGAATATAAGTAATTAAGTATTTCAAAATTAATTAATATTACAATATAAAGTATTTTCATTTTTATTAAATTATATTATTATTTATGTATACATATTTATATTTTGTTTTCTGTATTCCGTGTTTTATTATTTATATTTCAAAATGTTTGGTTTATAAGAGAGAGAATAATTTTATTTTGCAATCGATTTATCATCTAAATGCAATGGATTTTAAGTCAGGATTGTGATATGTTTCATTTGTTTTTGTTGGGTCTAGAAGTGTATCTTGTTTGTGTTGTCAGATTCTGGGTGCTTTCTGACAAATTTAATTTATTTATTTATTTTACATAGGTAATTCTAAGATATATAAACAGGGAAGTGTAAGTATTTTGAGTTTTTGGAAGTGTGGTTTGCAGCTATCCGTTCTATGTTGGCTATTATTCGAATTAACTTCTTTTGTAAATTAAATATGGTCTGTGAATCTGCACTGTTTAGCATGACCCCATAGTTGCGCCATGCCTGGGCATATGCATAGTAAGTGACTAGTGTAGTTTGCAGGTTGACAATTTTGTTAATTTCGCGTAAGGCATAATTATTATTATAACCACGCCAGTATGTAGAGATCAAATCATACGTATAAATCATCTAGTTACTGTATCACGTGGTGTTCCCCAGGGCTCTGTCCTGGGCACAATTTTCTTCATTCTTTTCTTGAATGACTTCAATGAGTTTATTAAAAAACTTATCTCGGACACAAAGATCATTATTTTCGCTGATAACACAAACACTCATATATTACACACTTCAATTTTTAACACATTACAAGATAAAACAATTAATTAACATAATTATTATCACCATTAAGTATCCTAAATAGTTACTCATATCTGTATGTTGATGTCAGATTAAGAGTGAAGAATTTACAGGGACATTTCACAAAAAAGTCGAGAATTGAGTAAAGTATTGCTGCAATAACCACTAGTGCCGAACAAAATTTTTTAGAAGGTAGTTATCTCATTGACTTCGGCAAAGCATTATAAAGTAGGGAGCCATGTAGATTGTAGATAAAACTGTTACGGAAGAGTTGCACCTTCGGAACAGGTGTTTCGAAATTCAAATGTGCAGCTTTCCTCTAAATTGTTTATCTCTTCGTTCAAATAATGCAAGATTGGATCTCAAAAACTTGGCAACTTCATAGATATAAATATAGGGTAACAGTCAAAAGGTTAAACTGGTAAAAGGTTACTTAAATATAGGCCTACACGAATCAGTCGACTCAATATTAAAGATTGCGCGCATACACTTTTATTGAGCAATGAAAATTCGATCTATATCTGTGAAGTTTCCCCCACGAAGTAATTATAATAGAGGAGATGCCCATAGCACCGGTGCACCGTGACACGCACTTGTGCAATGACGTCATTAAACTGGGCGTGGCTTCGGTCATTAGATCTATAGCCGTCTTGTGCACTTGTAATCTCGTACATTCCAGTTTTAATATTTTTTTTATTAATTACTCTATTTATAAAAATTAAAACATGAAATGTTATGTGCTTAATTGCTAAACCTACACCAATAAACGTTCTAATGTCACATAAGGCCTCTCATCGCAGCGGTAGGCATTTTTATGCATAATTCATCAGCAAAGTTCTAGTCATTGACGTCATTGCACTTGTGCAATGACGTCATTAAACTGGGCGTGGCTTCGGTCATTAGATCTATAGCCGTCTTGTGCACTTGTAATCTCGTACATTCCAGTTTTAATATTTTTTTTATTAATTACTCTATTTATAAAAATTAAAACATGAAATGTTATGTGCTTAATTGCTAAACCTACACCAATAAACGTTCTAATGTCACATAAGGCCTCTCATCGCAGCGGTAGGCATTTTTATGCATAATTCATCAGCAAAGTTCTAGAAATAACCGTCATTGTCATAGATATTCTACTACTCGAAACAAGAGGGCGCCACCTTTTCGGTAAAAAAAATATGTGAAAATATAATTATTAATAGGTTTAAAACTATTAATAGTACAGGGTCTCCCTAGTTTGGGGTCAGATGGCCATGTGTGAAAATGTCCCCACATATTATTATTATTGTTATTAAACTATTATGTACATTGGTAAATACATTTTAGAGTATCTTGATCCTTTTTTGTCGACTTAAAGCATCGGTTTGTTGTTTTAAATTAAAATATTCCATTTCTAATTCCGTATGTCATCTAGTGTGAGCTAGCGAACATTTTCCCTACACTTTTTTAATGACCCTTATTAAAATAAAATGAAGGCCAAAAAGTTCCTTGATTTCCGGCACAATTTCGTTTTAGGAAAAAGACGTTTTGCTTTACATAATTCTGTGAGCTAGCGAAACCAAAAAAACATTTTCCCTACACTTTTTAATGACCCTTATTAAAATAAAATGGAGGCCAAAAAGTTCCTTGATTTCCGGCGCAATTTCGTTTTAGGAAAAAGACGTTTTGCTTTACATAATTCATTTTATATGACAATAAACTAATTAATCCACCACTGACTAGTGCGCTCGCCAGTTGCACGCTCATATAACATGAAAGCATGGTGCATATCTAGCTTATAATATTAAACCAAAATTAAACGCCGAAGCGCCACCGATAGCACTACTTACCTATAATTTACTTCGCCATGTTACATTGTTAATTATCAAGATATATTTTTTTAGGGACAAAACTATATTTCATTCTAAATCCCCGAATAAAAATATGAATCATCGTAATCCATAATTATTTTGTCTAGTGTGTGTAATGTTATTTTTCCCCTAAAAATGGGAAAATCCCTAAAATTACAACATTGCTGAATTGACAAGCAAAAAAATGGCAAGGCCGTACTTAGAATTTAATAATTTAATAACGGCGGCGACGATTATTAAGGTGACACATGTTCATGCATATAGTATAGTTTTACTACATAAAAAAAAAAAATATTAGAATTAAAAACAGGTTGTATTTTATTATTTCTTCTTTGCATAATTTCATTTTTATATTTATATGTAGGTACTTATGTAGCCAGTATGTCGTGATAACAATTAACTAGATTCACTGTGTATTATCAACACCTTAATTGCGTAATACTCGGGACACACCATCCCTTTTATGTTCACAACCCATGTTTCTATGAAAAAATCTTGCAATAAATATAAAGGTACTAAGTTCGTCCCTGTGTTGCGAATACATATTATTATTGTCAAAGAGACAGCATGATATAGCTAAACCACGTAGAAAATGACAGCTTTTAGCATTTGTTATTCATCACTAGGAAAAAAGGCGGGGCTTGACAGGATGTGGGCAGGGCTAAACCTGAAGTGGGCAGGGTTTAGCTTGAAAAAATTCGATAATGCCATCTCCTCTGTTATACTTACTTCGTGGTTTCCCCACACAACTATACTGGAACCAATTACTGAACAAACATAGGCATGATACACCATTATGGACGTTTCTCTCGACAAAATATAAAAAAAAGAAACACAAATAGAAATTGGTTGATTTTCTTGCAGAGAAATTCGATAAGATTCTTCCACGATAAGTAACAACAGGTGCGTTGCAGTCAAACGCAAGCCTATAATAGGTAATCTAAAAAAAAAGTGCTCATCAAGTATTACTTCTAGAAACCTTGTTTTATGTAACTGCTTTACGCTAATATAATTATAAGTGACTACTTATAATTATATTGATTGATTTGATTACAGATCTTATTAGATTTAGCACATTTTAGTGTTTTGTATCAAGTAAACGCGTGACGCACTTCCGTGCGCCATGGACAGACTTGTTTGGAGAGGTTGCAAGGTGGGGGGCATCGCCTTATAAAAGAGCGTGCACTCCGTAAGTATGGCAGTCGATCAGTCGATCCTCGGATTCGACTCAGTAAAGAGTTCCTGCTCCCGACAATACTGTCGGTTTACCTGGTACAGCGCTGCTGTATATTCACATAGCTGTATAGGCTTGCTGCTAGCGAGCGATACACTTTGTATTTGGGTGGCTTATGCTACTGTACGAACTATAAACTTTAAGGGTTTGTTCGTTTATCAATGGGTGGCTTAGGCTGCTGTACAAACTGTAAACCTTAATGGTTTGTTCGTTTACCATTGGGTGGCTTAGGCTGCTGTACGAACTGTGGGACCTTAATGGTCTGTTCGATTAACTGTATTGTTGCTGTTTCTTTAACTTACTTTTTTATTGTTACTGATTACCATTTGTATTGTGTTTTCTTTACTAATAGTGTGTAATTGTTTTAACAGGTCTTGGTTATCCTCAATGGGATAATGTGAACGCCCATACTCCTGACGATGTACTATACCGCTCGGCACTCCTCCTCGATCGCTCACTGACGATCCTACATATATATTTATTATTCCTTTATACATATTAATTAAAAATTTTACAATAAAAAAATAAAAAAATAGTAAGTAGACCACCGGTATCGGGAACAGGGTCCAAGCTACCGGCGATATTAACCGCCTAACGAGAGCCTCTTTAGATGTTGGTCGTTCTTAGCAATTAAGCCATTGGTTGAAACAAATATCGGCACTATGTTCGCTGAGTCCACATCCCACATATCGACAATCTCGCGGGCCAAGTCAAGATAATTTATCTACTTGTGTTTCTAGACCTAGGTAGGTTCACGTCATGTGGAATTGCTATGTCAATAATCATTACGCGCCTCTTCAATCGATCCACCACAACTACATCAGGCTTATTGGCTACAATAGTCCTGTCAGTGATGATGGATCGATCCCAGTACAATGTAGCATTGCCATTTTCATGAACAGGATCGGATATAATGTACCAGCTTGTAGTATGGTACTTCTGATTCCACGAGGTTATATTTCAGAGCAATTTGCTGATGGATGATTCTGGCCGCAAGGTTGTGCCTATGCAAGTACTCTTCGTTAGCAAGACGAGAAAATCCAGAGATAATGTGACGAATTCATTCTCCCGGCCGGTGACATGCCTGACAAATGCCAACCGTGCTATCCTTCACAATAAAACTCCGGTAGTTATTCGTCATAATAACTTCGTCAAAATCTTTGGTTTCTCCAAATCGATCACCGAATTGCAGCCACAAAGACACGGACGCTAAGAGATCCACATCGGGCCCATGTAGGGTCCTGAAAAAGCATCCGTGCAGCTTCTTACTCTTCCAAACCTCCTCGCGATCATTGGTCTCAAGCACTACAAGCTTGCACCAGTTCTCTTTAGCCAAGGAGTGCGGGTGAGGCTCTTGTCCACTGCAACTGCACATCACACGTCTCGGTGTTTCCCTACGTCGGCTTCTATGAAATATTCCCTGAGACTACACATCTCATGGTTGTGGAGGATCTTAGCATTTAAGAAGCCTCGACCTCCACACTTCGGTGGTTTTCGCGGCCAGTTTTCACGAGGTTCTCGTCATGCGGAACCGCTATATCAACAATCATTGAGCGACGCTCTAATCGATCTATCACCACTATGTCAGGCTTATTGTCAACAATAGTCCTGTTAGTCTTATCTTTTTTTTTTTTCAGTGATAATAGATCGATCCCAGTACAACGTGATATTGCCATTTTCAAGAACTGCGTCGGGCACATACCCTGTTGTACGGTACTTCCGACTCCACAAGCCTGTATTTTAGGGCAAGTTGCTGGTGGATAATTCTAGCTGCATGGTTGTGTCTATGAAAGTAGTCTCCATTAGCCAGACGAGAGCACCCAGAGATAATGTGTCGGATTGATTCTCCCGGTCGGTGACATGCCCGACAAATGTCAACCGTGTCGTCCTTCACAATATACACCTGCGGTAGTTGTTCGTCATCATAACTTAGTCCATAATCACACAGACAAAACCTTCAGTTTCCCCAAAGTGGTCACCGAAACGCAGCCAGGATACGGATGCCAATAAGTCTACATCAGGCCTATGTAGAGCCCAGTAGAAGCACCCGTGAAGCTCCTTACTTTGCCATAAATTCGTTTTTATTAGTATCTAGTACTACAGGTTTGCGCCAGTTCGCTAAGGAGAGCGGGGTAAGGCCCTTGTCCACTAAGACCACATGTCGGTGCATCCCCACGTCGGCTTGTAGGAAATATTCCCTGAGACTGCATACCTCATGGTTGTGCAGGGACTTAACATTAAGAAAGCCTCGACCTCCGCGCTTCCGCCGATATACAGTCTCATTACCGATGACTGTGGGTGATGTATCCGATTTGCGGTCAGCTATGCACGGACCCTTCTATCCAGACCGTCAAGTTCCGTCGGAGTCCACTTGAGTATGCCGAAAGAGTACATCAAAACCGGCCTGACCCATTCGTTGAAGGCGCGCACCTTGTTTCCGCCTGATAAAAGACTTTCTACTTTCTTTCTTTCTTTCTTTACTTTCTTTCAGCCGGCCAAAGAAGCACTCCTTCAACGATTGTTTCATGTCGGCAGCATTGATGCTTATCGCTTCCAACATACCCAGTACTTGTAGGTTTCGGTTGAGGAAAGGAATCTAAGGTGTATGGAATCCGAGAGTTGGGATCCCACGGATTCTACAATCTCCCCTCGTTTCACATGCATGACTGCACATTTGTCCACACCAAATTTCATCCTGATAGCGCTACTGAAAGTTTCTGTTATTTTCATTAGCTCCATCAGTCGTAAATAGTTGTGGGCAAAGAGTTTCTGATCATCCATGTAAAGGAGGTGAGATATATCCTGACCTTTTCTTCTCAACCGATAGCCCAGATCTGAACCCTCCAGCAAAGCGCTTAGAGGGTTCAAGGCCAAACAAAACCACAGTGGACTCAGACTATCGCCCTGAAACATACCTCGCTCGATCCTTATCAATACGCTGTTCGCCCAGATTTACCGACATCCTGGATAGTGAAAGACCGTCCTCCATTGCCCCATACATGACATCAGGAAGGTGCACAGAGTTGTATTAACTTTATACAGCTCCAACACCCTCATGAGCCATGTATGTGGCAAAGAATCATAGGCCTTCTGATAGTCTATCCAAAATGTCGACAGATTCCTTCGGGAACGACGAACCTGCTGGTTAATGGCCATGTCAATGAGGAGTAGCTTCTTGGTACCACGAGACCCGTTCCTATATCCATTTTGAGAGGCAGACATGATATAATTTTTGTCAATATGTTCGTTCATTTTAGCTCTCAAATGGATGTAAGGACTTTATAGACCGTTGGTAAACAAGTCATCGGCCTATAATTCCGTAGTACAACCTAATTTGTTGAGCAGGTGGGTTATTCCAGTTGTTAGGAATTGGGGCAACGATCCTGACTCTAAGGCTGATTGCAACTCCAAGCAAACGTGCGATCTCTGGAACCATTTAATCCAGAAATTGTGCAACCTGTCCGGTCCTGGAGATTTCCAATAGGCAACGGACGAACTGCACGCGCTACATCTTGGGGGCCGATGGTTATTGCCCCCATTTCTGGTATTGGATCACACGTTCGCTCAACCTCCCGAGTCCAATCGCTCTCAGTGTGACTAACAGGCACCGACCAGATGCTGCGCCAAAACGAACACATGGAATCATCATTCGGCAAGTGCACATCAGTCACACCTTGGTCCGGTCGCTCCCAAGTCCTATACACCCACCTCTCATCACTCTGCAATATGCGATTCAGTGTGTATCGTTCCACTCGCTGCTTGTACCGTCTGATACGGTTTGCGAATAGATTTTTTGCTTCAGGAAGTCGATACGCGATATAAATGCCCGCCTCACAAAGCGCATCACTCTAGGGCGCGTATTGCCCTCACTAAAGTAGATAAGCTTGCCGAAAAGTGCTCTAGTCTCACCAATACGACGGTCAATCCTGCACTGCCATGCTGGTACAGCTGGTTATGGTCGTGCATCTCCGTCACTCTTGGGAAATTTGACATGAGCTACATGACATACAGCTACAGCCGCGCAATACTAGATCGAGTGGGTATCAGCGAGGTCTTCGCTGCTGTTATAACAATTTGACAGCTGCGAAACTAAAGCACACACCAGCGCCCTAATTTTCTTGTGCATGGGCCAACGAGGTAATCGCGGTCTTAGTTCAGGCGGTGTAGAACGATACTCCCGGATCGCATTCTCCAAAGCACTCCTCAATTGATCATTGTACTGGGTACTCACGGATATAACCTCGTCATTGTCCTCTTCACCACCGTCGTCAGGTCGCGGTGAAGCACAGGGTAAATCTTGCAATTGTACCGCGACCGCAACCAGTGGCAAAGCAGACGTGACATGGCTACTTCGTGATTCAAAGCTTAGTCGATCAAGTACAGCGTCACCCAACATATGATTGCGTTGGATGGCTCATGCAACTGAAACATAGAGAGCATCCGACCACGGATTAATTTATTACGGTTAATTAATTTATTATTAATGTTTTCGGAATGTTTTTATTATTTCTATTTAGCACACTTTTCGACACAATGTACTATTGTTATGAAATAAATGACTTATGGCTTTAACTTTGGCACATAATAAAATCTTGTCTTATTTTTTGACTAGCGATCCGCCCCGGCTTTGCACAGTTTGACGCAATGTCTGAGCGATTGTCTACTGCGCAGCAAACTAGTTGACTACCTTGTATCTTGGGAATCAAAGATGCGTTTAAATCACTATTGCACTATGTTGCACAGCTATGTACGTATTTCTACTACTACTTTCTACGACATGCAGGTGGTTGGTATTCCACGATTAACATAAAATAAACTGAGACTGATTGAAAAAAAACTCACCGTCTCGATATAAATAGGGTTATCTACGTAAGAATACGCCATCACTAGAGTTGTATGTGAAAACATCACACAAAACATCGTCATGGTCCTGAAAACAAACATCCAAAACATTGGGATTCATAATTATTTTACAACATGAATTCATATAAAAATATAATATAAATCATCGTTTCGCATTGCCACGTCGTACATCAATGCTGATTCTTTTGCCCAAGAATAGAATTGAAATTTTAGAAAATAAGTGTGGGATAACTACGAAAACTTTACTAACTGAGAAACTATCTAGTAATAAGGCCTTCAATTTTTCAAATATTCACGTACATTTACATACCTTAATCCATGGAATAGTTTAAGTCTTTCTAGTCGGGGCTCTCGCGCACTGTTAACTGGTGCTGTCAACCTTGCCCAATTTCTGCGTATTGAAAACGCCAATAAATATGGATTCCCTGTAATATCACGTATTACTTTTGAATTGTATTCACACATAAAATAATTCTGTCGAAAAATAATGTCGTTTCTGACCTATTTTGTCTTCCTTCTTGCAAAACAGTACATCATAAACGCTTCCGACAACGTTCAGAATAATTAAAACTAAATAAATGACAGCCATTGCTATATCACTATTATCTATGGTAACCATTTCCCCTTCCTTGTTGCAATATTTAATATCTGCTAGTCTTCCTTCAAGTCCATATTGAGAATAAAGAGAATTGTTGAGGCATCCCTCAAGAGTCTCTCTCAGGTCCTGCGTTACATTTGCATCAGGAATTCTCGCAGAGTCTTTACAAGTCCTTGTTACACATACCCCTCGGTGTATTTGTGCATGGTTGAAATGTTTTATTTTGTGGTCTGAATATTCCTGAAATAATATAAAACGTTAATCGCAATAATCTTCTTGGAGTGTTAGGGTGACAATCCACCGAGGCAGAGACGAGCGCATCGTGACATAAATGACCAGGAAGTGACAATCACATGCGCGGAGCGAAGACATGATGTAAAGTTCAAGTAATGTGATTGATCCGCGTCTCCACTCCTCTTTTATCGTTCTCAATTGGCGGCAATCCAACACGAAGTGGGATTCGTTGATCATAATAAGCTTGTACTCTCCATTAGGGAGAAAACAGGTGTAGGACCAACGGCATTAAATGTATTCCGAAGAACGGCGGTATCACACCACGAACTTTAAAATTTCGGGTTGCTGCTAAGAAATTGAAATGTAAAAATCCAACAACACTATGCGCAATGAATCGACGACACGGTTGGCGCAGTGGCTGAGCGATCGACTGCTGCGCAGCGTGTTGCGGGTTCGATTCCCGCCCAGGGTAAACATTTGTGTGATGAGCACTTGTGTTTGCCTTGTGTCTGGGTGTTGTTTATCTATATATGTATGTGTTTCAAAAAAAAAAAAAAAGTATTTGTGTATGTATATCAGCTGTCTGACACTCATAGTACAGGGTCTCCCTAGTTTGGGGTCAGATGGCCGTGTGTGAAAATGTCCCCACAAAAAAAAAAATGCTCGACCTGTGATTTGAACCCAGAGCCAATAGCTCAGCAGTCACCCTTTCGATCACGAGACAAAACGGGTCAATTATAAAACGAAAACGTCTATGACAGCTACGCTACGTACGTATGTTGGTAATCATAATAACACCAAATTGATTACTAATAATCAAAAGGATATGAAGGATGAACAGGGCGGCATAGCAAGTACCTGTATCATCCTCATGAGATCATCATTGGATCCCGCGTGGAGGTCCACGTCGACCACACAGTACGTGCCTCCTGGCTCCGCCATACATGCCTCGTAGTCATCCAGCGCGTACAGAGCCGGCATTTTGTAGTATTCGCTTACTATCGTCAAACAATAAAAAATAATATAAATAAGTAGTCATTGGAGAGCTTTTGCAATTACAACCATAGGTTGTACTGGTGAGATTGGCTGGCTCAACCTCATTTTTAACCGACTTCAAAAAGGAGGAAGTTATCAATTTGAATGTTTGTATATATTTTTTTTAATGTATATTCGGGCATAACTCTGTCATATAGTATAGACGGATTTGCAAAATTCTTTTTTGTTCGAAAGGGGTTTATTTCGTAATGCTCCCATATAAATTTTACCAAAATTGATACAGCCTTTTTTGAGAAAATCAACAAACTCCCAATAAAAATACTTAGACGACGTTTCAGTTTCTTCAATCTTTGGACGACTTACAATCTATTTTAAGTGTGTCGCCGTTTCTAAATGGATTTGGATGTTAAGGCAACACTAAAAAGCAAAAAATAAAAATAAAAATACTGATTAATGTGGCGTAAGCTGCGCTTGACCGTACTTGGTCGGGTAATAATAATGAGAGTCTGGCTTCCCATGCGGGGGGAAGCCAGTCTTGCAACGAACCATCTAGATGGCGTTCAGGCTCAGAATGTCCCTTTCCCAAAATGTCCCTCGGTTTCAAATAGTCCCTTTCCCAAAATGTCCCTTTCCCATAATGTCCATTTCCCAGAATGTCCCTTTCCCGAAACGTCCATTTTCCAAAATGTCCCCTTCCCCAAATGTCCCTTTCTCAAAATGTCCCTTTCCCGAAATGTCCCTTTCTCAAAATGTCCCTTTCCTACGACAGCTACGCGTTTAAACTAGGAATATTAAAATAACATAACCCAAGTAGTCAATCAACTTTTAATCACATATAATATAAAACCAAAACAAAAACAAACAGTCAAAAGCCTTTTAATTACATACTTATAAATCAAAACGTCAAAAGCCAATGAAAGCGGTGTGTGGTGGATGAAGCGGTGTGGGTAGTTATGAAAAATTATGAATTCATTTGACATTAGTCTTCGTAGAACTACAAATATTAGAGTTCATAAATAAAGTTACGTTTAAAAGGTTAATTTCTCTGGTGTCTGTGTGTTTTATATTGAAAAGGTGACGTAAATATGAGCAAGACACTAGAGTTTATACGTAATCAAAAAGGAAAGCTTGCATTAGTGTATAAAGGTTTTCATTATAACAAAAATAAAACAAACAAAAACATAAGCACATTATGGAGATGTTTTAATAGAACGATATGTACTGCGTCGGTTACATTGGACAAAACAAGGAAAATTATTTTAAGAGAATCACTGCATTCCTGTCATGTAAATTCCGTACAACTGAATGTTCAGAAAGAAATACAAAAATTGAAGAGGGCGGTTTGTGAAAATTTAGGACCAATACAGAAAATTTGTGAATCTTCTTTAGAAAACTTAAGAAACGAGAACCCTGATGATCAAGATTTAATACCCACATTTCGTTCCCTTAAAAGTTCCTTAAACAGAGCTCGGAAAAAGTATTTAAGTATAGATTTGCTGACACATAATGATACTGCATCAATTCAAATACCACAGGCATTAGCGAAAGATTTTCTAGTATGTAGTGAAGGGAGTACACAGAAGATAATAATTTTTGTAACGAATACAGCAAAGAATATAGTAAAAATGCCAGGTTCTTACTATGCTGACGGGACTTTTAAATCGGCACCAAAACCGTTTTATCAAATGTTTGTTTTGCATTTGGATATGGAATCCGATAAAAATATAACTAATATAGTACAGTCGAACAACCTAATTAGTTTACAGGCAAAAATATTAATCTTTCTATTGTACTAACAATTTATTTATTTATTTTATTTTTTTATCTTTATTACGTAGGTACCAGGGATACCTACGTGCTCGAGATAAGAAAATGGAATAAAATAAAATATTGTAAGTGTACTAGAAAGATGAATATTTTTGCCTGTAAACCAATTAGCTTGTTCGACTGTACCAGTCATCTACGCCCTCTTACCAAATAAGACAGAAGAAACATATGTTCGCCTATTTACTCTCGTTAAGGAGAAATTAAGGATCCAAATCAAAACATTTAAATGTGATTATGAGATCGCGATTATGAATGCCGTGTCATTGATGTAACGGGTTGCTACCGTCATTTTAATGATGCGATTTGGAGATTCTAAAAAAATCAAGTTGAATGCAACCAGCGAAGGTCGTAACGTAACAAGAATGAGCGCGATTATTCCTCTAGTGCCGGCAAATGATATACCAGAGGCATGGCATCATATTTTAGAAAAGGCCAACAACTCACCGGAAATGAGACGTTTTCGTAGATATTTCGAATCTACCTGGTATCCCAAAAAATCTCCAGTGTTATTGAGCTGCGCAGGTCAGCGCCATCGCACCACAAATGCATTGGAAGGATGGCATCGACGAGTGAATGCCCGTATACCCAAGAACCCCAATTTATATTATTTTATTTACAAATTTAAAAAGGAAACTAGGTATTGGGATTTTCGTATGAGCAATTTATTATATAAAAATATGGCAAATCGAAGAAGGCCGAGAGACATCGAGTTTGATAAAAAATATAACAAATACTTGCGAAAATTACAAACAAAACAAATCACAGTGGCACAGTTATTAACAAAAGTAATATTTTTAAGACTGTGCTTATTTAAATAAAATACACTTAATTATTTAAAACTTAAATTGTCTAAGACTTTGATTTCTACAATGTTATTTTCACGTGGATAATTATTGGATTTTGACGATTTATAAGTATGTAATTAAAAGGCTTTTGACTGTTTGTTTTTGTTTTGGTTTTATATTATATTTGATTAAAAGTTAATTGACTACTTGGGTTATGTTATTTTAATATTCCTAGTTTAAACGCGTAGCTGTCGTAGGAAAGGGACATTTTGAGAAAGGGACATTTCGGGAAAGGGTCATTTTGAGAAAGGGACATTTGGGGAAGGGGACATTTTGGGAAATGGACGTTTCGGGAAAGGGACATTCTGGGAAATGGACATTATAGGAAAGGGACATTTTGGGAAAGGGACTATTTGAAACCGAGGGACATTTTGGGAAAGGGACATTCTGAGCCTGAACGCTAGATGGCGGACCTACGGCTGTTGGCTTAGATCCCGGTGTTACGAAGGTAAACATCTGATTCATTTGTGTTTGGTTCAGGTGGCACCCTGATTACAATGTTTTCGTTATAAAATTTATTTTATTGTTTTAAATCTTCAATCTGTGTTTCATGTGATGCTTTTGGGTTAAAGATTCGTGTAGAAAAATGTCAATAATGAAGTCTGTATGTATGATGAGTTTTGCATGATTGTAGGCAAAATCTTGATTCATCTGTGCCTGATTCGTATGGTCAAAACCCGAAAAAGCACGAAATGAGCGCTTTTGTTGCGTAAGTAGTTCTCCTGTCCAATTTTTGACCGTGTACAAGTCAGTAGTTCTATTATATTTACTTAGCTATAACTTTTTAAAAAATCACAGGAGTAATAAACTTCTTCTAAATAGGACATTTTTGATATGTCTTAGTCTTAGTTAAGAATTAATAATTATTATTTAATTCGAATACAGCCCTACAAGACCTGGCCCTTCCCGGTGATGACAGCTTTTGGATGGACACTTCTTCAATCGATAAAAAAATTATAACTCCAAAATTCATCAGAGATATCCTATCGACCCTTCATCGGAAAAGAGTGGATGATCCCTCAGATTCTGATGATGAGGATATTTTTGTGTTTAAAGCCTTATTATGATAAACGGACGAAAGAGTCTTACGCCATTGGTGAAGATATGGTAAGGATAATATTGAAAGCAGCTCGGTTCCTTGTAAAGTAAATATTTATTTTAGTTCCTACTTAACTTTGACTAAATATATACCTACTTATAGTTAACCATACCATAAATGTTTGATAGTTAATAATGAAGATAATTGTCAAAATACCATTTAATTAAGGTTGATCTCGTTTTTGTTACTTTATTGTTAGTAATAAATACACTAATGTGATTGGTAATTCCAACTAATAATTAAGACTGCTTAACTAAGACTGATGTCAAAAGTACCATTATTAGAATAAGTTACTACTCCAGTGATCTTTTAATTATGAAAGGTTATATGATAATAAATAGGACTAGTGAGTTGTACATGGGAAAAAAATAAACAAACAGAATAACATAATGTAGCATTATAATAACTTTCTAGTACCCAGCAGAATTTATTGTCTTATTACAAATATTAGCCAGAGTTAAAATTTCTGTTATAATATAACAATATTCTTGTTTTACCATATAATACAATTATATACTTGAGTTACAAAAAGGTTTTACAAGAATTATTTTAGAATTCACCAAATTTTTTCCGTGATAATTATGATCACTGATAATTATTTTCATAAAAACATATTATTGTTGTTGTTAAAATATGATTCGTTAAATAATACACAACCTATCTACATAAAGTTTTTCATTTTTACTTCTGTTTCTGATTTATCTGTAACAAATTCTGATTCATATGGGCACAAAATATTCGAAAGTCGATATCTTCAAAACTACTTTATAAAAACGTGTCCCTCATTCAAATATAATTATGTTATTTGGTATATCTATTTTCATATGAATATGTGTTACTGAGCTGAAAGTGAAATTCAATTTAGGCCATATGGATCAGTCGAAGAATCAAATTTCGAAAAACTACCCAAATAACTTTAGCACAGAACACACACTACTACACTAAAAAAAAAAGAAAACCGCCTTCTTTTTTTTTTGAAAAAGCTTTTTTTATAGTTTATGATTTAAAAATGGAATCATGGAATTTAAAACAATTCACAAATAGAAGATAGTCCAGTCTACTCTTCTATTTTGGAAAAGTTTTAACAGTTAATCCGGACGATTGATGTGGTTTTTGTATAAAACATTTTGATTAGTTTAACGAATTATTAATACTCTCAATATAACACTAAAGAGTTGAAAGTCAGTCCAAATAGCCGACAAATTTTCATTGAGTATCTCGATTATCTTTTAATGATGATCAGAGTTTTATTTCACTAAAAATAGTACAAGAAGGGAAGATGTAGTACATAGGCAGAGGCGTAACAAGGGTGGGGCAAGTAGGGCACGTGCCCCGGGCGCCTTTCGAAGGGGGGCGCAAAAATAGCCAATTATTAAATTAAAAAATCTAAATACAGTACAATAAACCATTAAGTATGTTATTTTCACTTTATTACTTCATAACAAACAATCACGTTTACGATTCCCGCGCTTCGCGAATAAGCGCAGAGTGAGCTGGGAACGCACCACTCCCTATGACTCTGAGTGGCGTTCCTCCGGACACACTACATCAAAAAGTGATACCTTCAAATCTTCAACAACATTCATAGAAAAGTTGAAATTATTAACGGGCATGTGTCCGGAACGCAACCTATGAGGAATTACAATTTGCTTACGATTTAGCTTCACATTGGCACTCCATGGTATGTGAGGAGGCTCACTTTGTATTGTCCTGTACCATATCCCATTATCGCGAGAAACAATGTCAAAAAAATCTTTTTTTAAAAAAGGGAACCGCCTTCAAAACAAAACTAAGAAGTGATAAATAACTTTAGCACAGAACACATGACGTTAGTTTCGGAAGTCGGTGGATTTGTTCTGTTTGATGTTTTGTATTGCCACCGACTTCCGAAACTAAAGTCATGTGTGTTCTGTGCTAAAGTTATTTATCACTTTTTAGTTTTTTTTAAGGCGGTTCTCATTTTTCAAAAAAGATTTTATTTTCCACTTTCTAGTGCCTCCTTGTCACCCAAATCCACTAAGTAACGGCAACACAGTTAAAACAGAGATAGAAAGTCCTCCAAAGATAGAACGATGGAAGAAACGAAAACGTCTTCTCGGTATTTGTTGATTTTTTCAAAAAGCGCTGAATAAATTTCTGTTTGTTGATACTAAAACCTTCTCCAGAATGTAACAAACACTTATGAAAACCGCATCAAAATCAGTTCAGCCAAGCGGGAGATAATCGCGGACAAACATACATACATACATACGAACATACGGGTCGAACTGAGAACCTCCTTTTTTTTTGAAGTGGGTTAAATACTCCTTCCACTGAGATGCAATTAATTTTTTGTATTTGATTAGAATTCTGAGTATTCTGGTTTTAGATGTTACAACTCTGTGTTACGGCTGCGACGGTTAAAAAATAAATGAAAATAATTTGGAGATTTCTATAGTTGCGATGTTGCGACGGAGGCCAGTTATACGAAGAAATATTGGATATTCAAATGCTAATATCTATAAGAAAAACCAACCTAAAGAAATCAGAAGAACTACTTGAATTAAATTGTGAAGCGGGGATGAAATCGTATTCCAAATCTGCGCATTTCTTTTCAAATTCTGCTTGTTTACAATTGCAGTATCAATCGCAAGTTGTGAGCGATCTTTTAGTACGGTCGTACTTATACTGTGCTTTTAGAAAGATCAAGAAAGATTAAGCGACCTAGATTTGCTTAGTGTAGAGCGAGAAGAGACATAAAACAAATTTCGAAAACATCATCTAAGTATATGTTTGCGTTCAAGAAGACCAGGAAGGTGCAGTTGTAAATGCAGTTGTCCTATTTATGGATTTACATTATAAAAAAGATAATAAATCTCTGTTTTGTATGTAATATGATTAATGATTACTGTATCTGTTTTAAGATTTAAATAAATACATAGGGGCGCAACTAATGATGCGTGCCCTAGGCGCCACTATCGGTTGCTACGCCCCTGTACATAGGTACATCCTCTCTTCTTGTCAAATGTCAAATTTTGCCTTTGTATAGACAAAGGCAAAATTTCGAAAGGGAAACAAACAATTTCTGTACATAGTGGTATACTATTGAAAATAATACATTAATATGATCCTACTAGCTTCTGTCCGCGTCGTAAATAATTCAACGCGAATACAAGACGGTGTAAATGTTATCGCGTGTTTAGCTAGATCAATATCTACGTCTGACAAATTGTCAACAAATTCTGTTCACCGGTAATGTGTATGGAATTGACATCCGTACATCCAACTTTCAAAATTTATAATTTTGTTGGTCAGATTAGCTGTGCCCGCGGCTTCGCTCCCGTGGACCTAAGAGCGATTTAAGGAAATAAGTATTGAATTCTGTCATCATGATTCTCTAAGCTGGTCTAGTGTTTTCAAGCATAACTGCCAAAAGTCTTAATACAAAAAAAACTGTAGACCCTCGGAGTCTGAATGTGTGCCTATTTGGTAATTAGCGGACACCATATCTGGGACTAAATATCTATCAGAAGAAGAGTGGTCAAGTCATTGGAAACGAAAAATAGTCAATAGATGTCATATCATAATATGAAATCTATTGACTATTTTTCGTTTTTAAACTACTGAAACCTCAGTAATTACTGTTTTAAAGGATACCTTCTTTTCGTATATTTTTGTTTGTCCTAATATTCTTTGGCATAACAGCCATAATGATACTTTGCCGTATATTTTTTGGAATACTGTATATGTGGGCATAATTATCTTGAAGGCTAATTTGTTTTGACATTTTAATTCAAACACGTGACAAGGATGGCTTCGTGAAGGTCGAGAGGAAGAAGAGGAAGAAGCCACCTAGTCGGAACCAGTGTGGGACCGCGCTGGCAGGACCCATTATGCTGCGTCCGGCAATACCTACGACGCAGCTTTATGTGTCCCGGCTGCATCATACCACGAAGGTTGAGGAGATTGTGGAGTATGTCCGATCGAAGACCAGCTGGACCTTGAGGGTCGAGAAGTTGGAATCGCGCCACAATACTAACTTCAAGTCGTTCGTGGTGCGAGTTCCGACTCAGTATATCGAGACCTTCAAATGAGTTTTAGCCAGAGGGTGTCGTATTACGGCGATTCCGCGGAAGGCTACGCGACACCACGCAGCGCAACATGACGCCGTCGCTTCGTGTTCAATAGTTTAATTATATTTTTTGTGGTTTTTTAGAAGTATGTATATAGTCTGTAAGGTATTTATGTTATGGGTCTTTGATACCCGAAATAAATGGTTTATTATTATTATTCCCATTTATTATTCATCTATACATATAATTTACATTATTAAATATTAATAAAAAAAATAAAAACATTTAAAAATATAAAAAATAGTAGCCCACCGGTATCGGGAACAGGGTCCAAGCTACCGGCGGTCAGGGCTCCAAAGAGAGAAATCTCCTGACAATGCGGGCCGTGTCCAGAAGTACTGCCTTCTGAATCAAGCCCTTGATCCAGCCGCCTAACGAGAGCCTCCTTAGATGTTGGTCGAGGCTCTTGGCAATTAAGCCATTGGCTGTAACAACTATCGGCACAATGATCGCCGAGTCCACATTCCACATGTCGACAACCTCATGGGCCAAGTCAAGATATTTTATCTGCTTGTCTTTCTCGGCCTTCATGAGGTTCTCGTCATCAGGAACAGCTATGTCAATAATCATTGCTCGCCTCTCCAATTATCAGGCTTATTGGCTACAATAGTCCTGTCAGTGATGATGGATCGATCTCAGCACAATGTGACATTGCCATTTTCAAGAACTGGATCGGGCACATACCTGTATTAGAAATCGGATGAGCAGTTTCGAAGATTACCCCCTACATACAAACTTACAAACAAATTTTACCTCTTTATAATATTAGTATAGATTATAATCTAATTATAATGACTGTCGCACAAAATGCAAACGAGTTTGCTCCGCCTGTATCTAAGGACGTAGTTGTTTGTTGACTCGGGGCTAGTGATAACCTTGAAAACCCATCAACTCCATTTTGATCGGTGCGCACGTACTCAATATTAAATGCAATGTATGCTGACAAAATAATAGCCCATCTTTGCATTTGACTTGCAGCGAAATATTGACACTAACGGCTTATGATCCGTATGTAGGGTGAAATTACGCCCGTACAATTAATACTGGTGAAAATTTACACTAAATATAATTGCTAGCGCCTCACGATGCATTTGTAAGTTTTTTTTTTTTTTTTTTAACTATTAAATAGGCTTGCGTTTGACCGCAATTCACCTGATCGTAAGTGATAATGCGGCCTAAGTTGGAACACGCTTGCCTAAGATGAACCGGTTCACTCGTGCCTTAAAGATACCCAGATTATACTTATCAGGGAACAGAGAGGCGGGCAGGGAATTCCACAGTCTGGCAGTTCGCACAATAAATGTGGAGTCAAAGCGCTTGGTTCGAGACCGTGGTACTTCAACCATATAGCGGTGACGCTTCGCCGTATCTCTGCTCGTCCGATGATGGAACGGGGATGGGGGAATTAAATTGTGCAATTCCAAAGCACACACACAATTTTTTAATAAGTTTTTTTTTGTCCTTATGAATAATGTGGACATTGAGAGGCAGCATAGGGCATTTGCGGTCTGCGGTAATATTATGTTAACTCGTGGATTCTCAAAAGGCCTTGAAAAGTGTTATACACTTTTTACACGCGGAGGTCTATGAATCAACACACAAAAAGGTCGTCAGATGTCCTGCGCGTTCAGTATAACAATATTTTTAGAATGCTCTTAGACTACCCCGGTTATGTAGTGCGTCAGAGATGTTTACACAGAATCGTACGAACTGTTTTCACGCAATTCTGCGGAAGAAAATAGCGTTTCTGACAGGTAGAACCCGGGCCAGTAACAACAGCATTCTAAAAACAGTGGCCGAGAGTGTGTTTTCCCCATTTCTGAAGCATTTTGTGGAGAAGATGACCGAGTAGGAAACTTGATCATCTTCTGTACAAAATGCTTCTCAAACTCAAAATGTTTTTAATTTATGTACTAACACTAGATATAAGGTAAGTTACTATCATTATGGATTTCTGTTAGCCGAATTATGGAAATAAATATTTCTAAAAAGGATTTTTCGCATTCATTCGACCAATGCCATCGTTTTTAATAGTTCATATAGAAGTAGCCATAATTCCTACCACCCCACTACCCATATTCCTAACAAATTTTCTATAGATGTTTATGATTCCTAAAAACGACCTTAACTCTGTTTAGTTTAACGGACAAGGAAAATTAATTATGGCCTCCACCTTGGCCGGATCAGTTTTAATTTCCTCGTTACTAATACCGTACCCCAAATATTGTACTTCTTTTATTTAGAACACACATTTGCTACTTTTCAACTTTAAACCAGAACAATATTATACTTTACTAAAAACCTGTTCTAGTGCCTCTAAACGTTCTTTTTTGTTTTTCCCTCCTATTATCACATCTTCAATGAATATTTCAACGTTAGGAATCCCCTTCGACAAATTGCACAATAATTTCCGCTAATAAATTCCTGGACTTGAAGACAGGCCGTATACCAACCGATTGTGCCTATAAAGACCCCTATGTGTAATTATCATTGTAAATTTCTTTGAATCATCGAGTTTTATTTGATTACAAATTTGACTTAAATCTATTTTCGAAAAATAATTAGCTCCGTTTAACTATTAAATCCTTGATTCTAGACAGTGTTCAGATATTTTTGGTTAGTTGTGTGTATAGAAATTATTGACAAGCATCTGCTCAGATATTAATGAACTAATGAATGTTCAGATATTAATGGTAACTTGTAGTGTATGGAACTTATTGACATATTAAATTGTTTAGAAGTATTTGGTCACCTAGTCTGCTACAATATTTCTGACGGCGACTGTACAATCAAGTAACAAAATTTGGTGCTATAAAAGTTCTGAGAACATTTTAGAGCGTGCTAATTAATGTTCATGATTATACTATAATGGTGTTGTAAACATTTACAGAACCTCAAAACGGCCCTAGTTTTATCGCTGATTTGTTCTATAAACATTCAAATTCAAATTCAAAATTCTTTAATGCGAACTAAGTGTATACGTTATGAGGATGTTAATAATATGTTTGTTCTTAGAACTTAGTTGCCTGTTAAGGCATTGCAATTTAAATGGAAAGAAGTAGAGTTATTTTACAATTCAAATTATCTTATTAAAATATCATTATTCATATATTTCATAACTAATTATTCTTATAATGACTATTATTACATTATAATTTATATCACACTAAATTTAGTATCACAATCATTTTAATAATCATGAATTATTTCTCTTCAAGAAATTCTTTTACAGAATAAAATGCCTTTTTAATCAGGAAGTCTTTTAGGTTTCTTTTAAAAAGACCAATTTAATTTAGGTTCTTAATGTCTATTGGTAACTTATTAAATATTTTTATGCCCATACAAAATATACTATTGCTATATACCGCAGTGTGGGAATGCTTTATTGCGTAATGTATTTTTAAGTCTACTGCTTGTTAATGTGTCATAGCTACTGATGTTTGATTTAACTAAAATTGAGGCTGCGTAGATATATAGAGCAGGGAGGGTTAATATCTTGAGGTTTATGAAGTGAGGTTTACATGAGTCTGTATGGTGTATGCCACATATTGATCTAATACACTTTTTTTGTGCATTGAACGCAATTTCTTTATCAGTTGAGTATCCCCAATTTAGTATCCCATAAGATAGAGTGGATCCCACATAGGCATGATAAGCACTGAGTAGTGTGGTTTGGTTAGATACTTTTTTGAGCATGTAGAGGGCATAAGAGAATTGATTTAATTTGCTACGTACACTATTTACGTGTGTTTTCCATGACATATTAGAATCTATATAGATACCCAGAAATTTTGTACTTGTAACCTCAGATACAGTTGCATTATTGTACACAATAGATAATGGAATTGATTTTGCGTTCTTATTTTTAAAATTCATATAATAGGTTTTTGTAAGATTTATTTTTAAGTTATTAATTGTATGCCAATTTATTAATTTAGATAAGGAGTCATTTATTTCTTGTTCATGATTTTTATTTTTACTATTTGTGAAAAGAGCCGTACTGTCATCTGCAAATAAAACCATAGGGTGCCTAATAGCGTTAGGTAAATCATTTATATAAATGAGAAAAAGTAGTGGTCCCAGTATCGACCCTTGCGGTACACCATATTTTATAGATCTTGGGCTCGATGTATATCTAATTTATGTGTTTGTGAATGGACATAATTGTGTTATTTCAGTGAATTGTATTCTATTACTGAGATAGGATTTAATTATTTCTAGTGCTTTAACCCGAACTCCGCATATTTCTAGTTTTTGTAATAGTATTCCATGGTCAGCATAATCAAACGCTTTTGTCATGTCCACGTATAGGACAGTTACCTGATTTTTTTTATCTAATTCTGTTATATTTTTTTGTAAAAACAGATGCATTGCTGAATTAACCGATTTCCCTTTTCTAAATCCTACTTGATTATCTATTATTATTTTATTTTTTTCGAAATACTCACAAAGATGTTATTTTTGCCATTATTGGAATGAGAGCGATTGGCCTATAACATCATACATCTTCCGTGTTTTCTTTTTTGAATATTGGTGTAACTACAGTAGTTTTCAAATAAGTTGGAAAAACTCCTTCTTCAAGACACTGATTTATAATGTAAGTGATGATTGGAGCAATTTCATATACTACATGTTTTATTACTTTTGTTGAAATTTCATCATAACTTGTACTGTTAGTGTTTTTTAGTGTCATGATTATTTTGACAACATCGTAAGGGGTAACTGGTGTTAAGAAACAGGAATTTGGTTTGTTATATGTTAGATTATTAGCGTAGTTTATTGTACTATTTGTTAGTTTTGAAATTTCATCAATAAAAAAGTTGTTGAAAGTTTGAGCTATAGCATCAGGAGCAGTTATAAGTTGGTTATTATATTTTATTGTATTAATTTTTTCAGGGGGGTTATTGTTTTTGTATTTATTGATTATTTGCCACACTGCTTTAGATTTATTTGTGGCTGTTTGGATGTGATAGTTGTTTTGTGACGTTTGAGTGAGTTTAATGATTATTTTAAACTTATTTGCATATTTCTTGAAATCACTCCTATCTCTATTATTACCTGATACTCGATATATTTTAAGTAGCATTCTTTTACGAAGGGAACATATTTTTAATCCTTTACTGAGCCATTTAGTGTTACGTGTGATTGGAACCTTACTCTTTATGTTTGGAAAGCAGAGGTCATAAAAAAGTTTAAATAGTTTATGGAATTCTTCAAAAGCAGCATTTGGGTCACTTTTTCCAAAGCAATCACTAAAAGTCAGTGCTTTTAAACATTTAATAAATTTTTCAACATTTTCGTTGCTATAGTCTCTTCTAAACTTGTACCAGTGAGTTATTGAGTACGTTTTCCTAACAGGACATGATAGTATTTGTGCTGTATGATCAGACAGTGCTAGCTCTAAAACACTTTGTTTACAGCCTCTTATATTATGAGCAAAGTTATCAAAGCACGTTTTGCTTTGTAAACGAGTCGGTTCGTTTATTGCAAGTTTTAAGTTAAAGCTCCGTAATAAGTCTTCAAACTCTCTCGAAACAGGAGTAGCTTTTAGTCGATCAATATTATAATCACCACAAATAACAAGTTTCTTACATTTGGTATTTAATTTTGCATGCATAGCCGTTAAACGGTCAAATAATATTTGCATACTATCCCTTTTAGTCTTTGGAGGCCTATATATATGTAGGATCGTCAGTGAGCGATCGAGGAGGAGCGCCGAGTGGTATAGTACATCGTCAGGAGTATGGGCGTTCCCATTATCCCATTATCAATAAACAAGACCTGTAAAAACAATTACACACTATTAGTAAAGAAAACACAATGCAAATGGTAATCAGTAACAAGAATAAAGTAAGTTCAAGGTACAGCAACAATACAGTTAATCGAACAGACCATTAAGGTCCCACAGTTCGTACAGTGGCGAAGCCACCCAATGATAAACGAACAAACCCTTAAGGTTTATAGTTCGTACAGCAGCCTAAGCCACCCAATGATAAACGAACAAACCCTTAAGGTTCATAGTTCGTACAGTAGCATAAGCCACCCAAATACAAAGTGTATCGCTCGCTAGCAGCAAGCCTATACAGCTATGTGAATATACAGCAGCGCTGTACCAGGTAAACCGACAGTATTGTCGGAGCAGGAACTCTTTACTGAGTCGAATCCGAGGATCGACTGCCATACTTACGGAGTGCACGCTCTTTTATAAGGCGATGCCCCCCACCTTGCAACCTCTCCATACAAGTCTATCCAATGCCGCACGGAAGTGCGTCACGCGTTTACTTGATACAAAACACTACAATGTACTAAATCTAATAAGATTTAATTATAAAGCAATCAATAACACACTAATAATTGTCATGAATAAACAATAGTGATTTCATAAAGTAATTCGTTTTACATTCAAAGTAACATGTCAACAATTGTTTTGAATAAATCCATCGATAACAATTATCGAAATAAAGTAACCACAAATCAGTGTGCATACAGTGAGTACTCAATAAATCATGTTTCGAATTAATAGACAATAATTGATACTAAAATCACTTAAATTGATAATAAGAGAAACAAATCATAACAAATTTAGTTAACTACCCACAATATTAATTGAGATTAAAAACCATCTCCGACACGGCCAGAACTGACATTCTACACGTCCTCGTGTAGTTATAAAGTTCTTGGTAAATATCGATCGGCCTTTCTGACAAAAAGCTTTAATTAGCAAAAGGTATGTTGCAAAGAAAAATCCTGAATTAGTCCTGAAGTAAAATCATTAGCAAAATTTGCATCATAACCAGTCAAAATAACCATACTGTTACAGACAATACATAGCTCAATAAATCAGCCGAAATCACACCATGGGATTCGACAAATAACTTGAAGTTGAATAGACAACCCGCATAGGCGTCAACATAGACAACCCGCATAAGCGTCAAGTTCAACATTCAAATCCAGGAGTCAACATAGACATCCGAATAAAAGTAGAGACATAGTCTCCCAGCCGAATTCACACCATGGGAATCGACAAGTAGCTTGAAGTCGAATAGACAACCAACATAGGCGTCAAGTTCAACAAACAAACCCAGGAGTCAACATAGACATCCAAATAAAAGTAGAGACATAGTCTCCCAGCCGAATTCACACCATGGGAATCGACAAGTAGCTTGAAGTCGAATAGACCACCAACATAGGCGTCAAGTTCAACAAACAAACCCAGGAGTCAACATAGACATCCAAACAAAAGTAGAGACATAGTCTCCCAGCCGAATTCACACCATGGGAATCGACAAGTAGTTTGTAGCTGAATAGACAACCAACATAGGCGTCAAGTTCAACAAACAAACCCAGGAGTCAACATAGACATCCAAACAAGAGTCAACATAGACATCTTGTCAATTAAGCTATGGTATGTCAGCAGCAGATGATTATTATCAGTGTCAACATTGACATCATTAAAATTGAATGGACATTCAGGCATTTTTCATACATGATCAAGACTAAATTTTACTGGCACTAAAAGATTTCAACAAATATCATGTTGGATCTGCAAGAAGTACAAAGTTTCCAACGAAGTCTCCAATTTGAAACTTTTGCGCACCCAGGGCTGCTTGTTTTCTTGCACGGGACAGATTTACTTCTATCTCCACACTGTCAACAGCTGAAACAATAGTTAAACTATTAATTGTTGTATTATCAAAGGAATACTGCATCTCTGCAAAAATAAAACTAAAAATCTCACAGCATCTTATGATTGATCCAGTATCACATGAAAGCTCTAAATCTTAGCAACCAACTATCTCTGCCTCACTTAGAATTTGGTCGGTACATATCATCCCCTCAAAGTAAAAACAATCATTTCAATTAAACCATCTACAGGCACTGTTGTATTGTCCAAGAGTCAGTTAACCATAGTTCATCACAATTATTAACCGTACAAGAATACGTTTGTCGGTCCACTTTTCAGCAAATGTCTCAGCATTGTGAGAATATTCCCAATGATTTAAAAAATAACAATAAACCATAACCCTCAAAATTAACTGTTTTTTATTACTAAATCACGCCACGCGCTGTTACGGTCGTCTTGCATCTTCACACGTCCTTGGGTGAATAGTTTATCGCATCATCTGTAAACAATCAGAAAAGAGCTCAAGTAAACAGCTTACGAGTAACGTTCGGTCATTCTGATCAATTTAAATCAAACACTACAGACCTGATATCACAAAACAAGTTTAGTATCTTATCACACATGTAATTACCTTATTACCACACATGTAATTACCTTATTACCACACATGTAATTACCTTACTACTACACATGTAATTACCTTATTACCACACATGTAATTACCTTATTACCACACATGTAATTAACTTATTACCACACATGTAATTAACTTATTACCACACATGTAATTACCTTATTACCACACATGTAATTAACTTATTACCACACATGTAATTACCTTACCACACATGTAATTACCTTATTACCACACATGTAATTACCTTACCACACATGTAATTACCTTACCACACATGTAATTACCTTACCACACAACACATGTAATTACCTTACCTCACAACACATGTCATTACCTTACCTCACAACACATGTCATTACCTTACCTCACAACACATGTCATTACCTTACCTCACAACACATGTCATTACCTTACCTCACAACACATGTCATTACCTTACCTCACAACACATGTTATTACCTTACCTCACAACACATGTCATTACCTTACCTCACAACACATGTCATTACCTTACCTCACAACACATGTCATTACCTTACCTCACAACACATGTCAACAATCAGGGGGTACACAGTTACTTTTCAGATAAACTATTCCTCAAACCTCAGAATCACGCTATTTGTTTAGCTAAAAGCCAACTATTTGACATAGTCGTATTATCACTAATTTATATTCAGATGGAATATCAGTATCAATTTTATTCGGAGTTTCAGGAATACAGCATAGCCGTTACAATCTCAACTTTTGTAAAGGTAACAATACTTTCGGTTATAATAACCCCAAAATCTAAATTTAATCTCTCATGGCATAATATGATACTATGATTTGAATAAGCATTCAGTATTACATGAAACTTCACTTTATATTGACCATACAAGTAAGTTTGCCACACATGTATCAGTAATGAAAGTAAGTACATTCAAACCCAGAGTCTTAACAAAATGGAAGCGTCTCACCAGATTGTTGTAGAACATCACATCAGTGGCGGGTACATCACACTTATCTTATCACGGACTTCAACTTATCACGGATGATTAGTTGCTCGAAAACTGACTCACAGTATCTTCACTCGAACCTCCTGGCTGTTCTCCGGTAGTCACTAAAGTGACATACTATTGTACCTGGTATGAACCTAAGAGGGTTGAGAAGAATCGTGTAGGTCAGATAAAAATGAGACTTTCTCTATAGATGGGACAAGACCGTTCTCAGTTCTTGTTGAAGTTTAAACCTCATGTAATTCGGTAGTAAATGCTAGTAGATGAGCACGGGAAATGAAATTTCAAAACATGGGCCAGTCAGTACAAACAGCAATTTGTTTGACACTTAGGTAGGTTAATAAGGGTAGCGGTAACTGTTGGAGTATGTAAAATCAAACAATGAAATTAATGTGGGTAGGTGATTTATGAATGCCATTAAAACAGCCTTAGCTCTGCGCTAGGTAATCCCAAGAGAGGAAGCTGTCATAACAAGAGTGGAAAAGACATACGATAATTAGGGAAGCCATGCGGAAGCATTAAGAGGCTATCCCACTTCTGATGTAGGATCGTCAGTGAGCGATCGAGGAGGAGCGCCGAGTGGTATAGTACATCGTCAGGAGTATGGGCGTTCCCATTATCCCATTATCAATAAACAAGACCTGTAAAAACAATTACACACTATTAGTAAAGAAAACACAATGCAAATGGTAATCAGTAACAAGAATAAAGTAAGTTCAAGGTACAGCAACAATACAGTTAATCGAACAGACCATTAAGGTCCCACAGTTCGTACAGTGGCGAAGCCACCCAATGATAAACGAACAAACCCTTAAGGTTTATAGTTCGTACAGCAGCCTAAGCCACCCAATGATAAACGAACAAACCCTTAAGGTTCATAGTTCGTACAGTAGCATAAGCCACCCAAATACAAAGTGTATCGCTCGCTAGCAGCAAGCCTATACAGCTATGTGAAAATACAGCAGCGCTGTACCAGGTAAACCGACAGTATTGTCGGAGCAGGAACTCTTTACTGAGTCGAATCCGAGGATCGACTGCCATACTTACGGAGTGCACGCTCTTTTATAAGGCGATGCCCCCCACCTTGCAACCTCTCCATACAAGTCTATCCAATGCCGCACGGAAGTGCGTCACGCGTTTACTTGATACAAAACACTACAATGTACTAAATCTAATAAGATTTAATTATAAAGCAATCAATAACACACTAATAATTGTCATGAATAAACAATAGTGATTTCATAAAGTAATTCGTTTTACATTCAAAGTAACATGTCAACAATTGTTTTGAATAAATCCATCGATAACAATTATCGAAATAAAGTAACCACAAATCAGTGTGCATACAGTGAGTACTCAATAAATCATGTTTCGAATTAATAGACAATAATTGATACTAAAATCACTTAAATTGATAATAAGAGAAACAAATCATTACAAATTTAGTTAACTACCCACAATATTAATTGAGATTAAAAACCATCTCCGACATATACATATGATAATTAACTTATGGTCTAACAACTCAATAGCCGAACACTCTACGAGGTTGGCTACACTTACAAGCTTTGCTTCGTGTAGAATCTGAAATTTATGATTTTTTCGTACTAGAATACATGAACCACCCTTTCTATTTGTTCTTGAAAAATTTGCCGCCATAGTATAATTGGGAATTTGGAGAAATTTAGTATCTTCTGGTATCATATTATGCTCGGTAACACACACCACATCAATTATGTTATTATTTTTGTTAATATTATTTAAATTTACGGTAAGTTCATCAGCTTTGTGTAGTAAACCATTAATATTTTGATGAAGTACATGTATTCTGTCATATACGAAAAAAATTGTTAGCATTATCATTATCATTTACCGTTAAATTCAGTGTACACATCCACCATTTACATTTACTGTGCATTTACATTTATTGTGTTTACATCCATCATTTACATTTACTGTGCTTAAATCTAGGATTAGGTCTTGTAAATCATTTAAAATAATATTCAAGCCTTTATTACTTAAGCTTCCGTATCTTTGGTTATAAGTTTCGTAGGTGTACGGCAGATTTAAGTTGGAATCCAAAATAAACGCATATTTATAAGTCTCAATATCCATGTAGATTAAATTATTGAACGTGTCGATTCTACTATTGAACATTACATTTTTATTAACCATATATTTAAAAGTATTATTATATTAATATATTTATAAACATTACACTAAGGTTCTCACGGTGATAAATTTGTTCTATACTTGAAATGTAAAACATGTACTGCTATTTTGCACCGTAAACGATTCCAGAAATCTTTTTCATTACGGTTGTTCGTTCATGGTCGTGTGAAATACTTTATGTCATTTGACATCGTTGCTTTTAACGTAACATGTAAGAAAAGGACATACTAAATACAAAACTTTCATGGACCGTAATTCTGTCATAACTTCCACTTGCGAAAATAATTGTATCGATAAAAGTATTATGCTGATTTCAAATTTGACAATGCGCCCTCATAATATTTCGTGTTTTAATTAAATTTAAAACAAAAAAGTAATGAGTTATTCCGACCATGGCTGCTATAGTACAAACTGGCTCCAGTCGTGTTGCTAATGTGCTATCGTGGCAGAAAACAGCAGCCATATTTTCACCGAAAACGATTTAAGTTACTTAGCAACTGCACCAGGAGTATCTATGGTACTATTTAATACCTTTTACAGAACTAGCCCCATAGCAATGCTAAAGGAACTTTTAAAAAGCTAAAAGGTTACGTTATGGTTGTGCAAGGTACTTTTATAGAACTGTAACACCTGGGTGGATAGTGCAGATTGATCCTATAATAGTGATTTCGATACTGCTACAATACTAGTACTGTAATAGTTATTTTGCAGCTTTATTAGTGCAAAATAGGTACATTAAAGTATCAATAAGGTCGTCTTTAGTACTAAATAGTACCATAATCAATATTTTCATATCTATTACAACACCAGCTTTAAATATTCTTTTGTGTGGTCCTGCAAGCGTTCTAAGAACAAAATAATTGAACTTAAATCTATTTAATCATAGAACCAAAACGATCTGTTAAAAACGTTTATAGTACAAAAAGACACAATGGTTACCTTTATAGGCCTACTTTATCACTGTTTGGTGAAAAAACAACTTGGTTAGAGAAGTTTCTGTTACCTAACTCTACCGAAATACTTACAAACGAATTAATATAAATCTACCTACATAACACAGACATATCTACAAAGGTATGTAAAATCAGCAAAAGCAGAAGGGAGAATATATTGTCATGAAGAGAAGACGTAGGTACCTAACAAAGACAAAAATTCGAGAGAAGGGAAACAAAGAATTTCTCTACATAATATGTAGGTAGTATACTATTGAAAATAATACATATAATATTATATATTATGATCCCACTAGCTTTTGTCCGCGACTACGTCTGGTAGGTTTTAGAATTAGGTCAAAGTCGTAAATGATCTTACGCGAATACAAAACGGCATAAATGTTGCGTGCACTTCAGCGATGCTGTATCGACTATGGTCATATCGCAATGTTGGAGGATTTATACCGCCTCTGTACATTGTGCTTGAAGTGTTAATAAATAAATAATAAATAAATACAGAAACGTCACAATGTCGATCCAATTACAAGACGAGAGCACGAAACCAATCCAGTTGAAATGAGACAGGGAGACGGCATTTCTCCGAAACTGTTTACAAACGCACTGGAGGACGTTTTGAAACTTTTGGACTGGGATGGATGTGGCATCAACATCAATGGCGAATACATCACTTATCTTCGTTTCGACGATGATGCGATGTAGTTATCATGGCTAAGTCGATAGAGGATATGAAACACTATGCTCAGCGACATCAGTAACGTTTCTCAACAGGTAGGTCTTGTTGGGAACGATACTCTCGAAGTTGTCGAACACTATGTTTACCTTGGACAAACTGTTCAACTATGTAGATCCAACTTTGATAAATAGTTCACCCGAACAATCCAACTCGGATGGGCAGCGTTCGGAAAACTACGAGATCTTTTCGTCCAAAATTCCATAGTGCCTAAAAACGAGGGTTTAAAATCAGTGTGTGTTGCCTGTGATGACATATGTTACAGAAACGTGGTCCTTAATAGCTGGCCTCCTAGAGAAGCTGAGAGTCACGTAACGAGCCATGGAGAGAGCTGTTCTTGGAGTTTCTCACGCGATAGAATCCGGAACGAAAATATTCGCCGAAGAACTAAAGTCACAGACATAGCTCTCAGAATATGCAAGTTGAAGTGGCAATGGGCAAGCCACATCGCTCGAAGAACCGATAACCGAACCGTCTTTCGGTTGATGATGATGTTGATGATGACCGTACGATAAGTGAAACAGCTATATTAAGTAATCCTCTCCAAAAATAATAGTATTCACTGAACAAATTGATTCAAATCAAATGAAATCTCTTAACTGCATTCATGTGTGTACATTTAGTTGTTATAATATGTAGGTAAGTTCCAACATGAAACCCGGTTAGGCTGACATTAGAAAAGCAAAAGTAACTTCTAACCGTCGCTCTGTCCGTTTGTTTATCTGTGTGAATATATGTTTCACTGCTAATCTGCTGAGCTGTTTGTGATGAGATTTTATATGAGTAGTCTAATACCTGGGGAAGGATATAGGCTACTTTTCAACCGACTTCAAAAAAGGAGGAGGTTATCAATTCGTCTGTATTTTTTATTTTTTTTTATTTTATGTTTGTTACCTGATTTCTTTGGACTGGGTGAACCGATTTTGATGATTCTTTTTTTGTTCGAAAGCTAGTGCTTCCTGTGTGGTCCCATTTTAATTTGGTCCGGTTCTGACAATGGCATCCATGAGAAAACCGTATAAGTCTTAAATTTACATTAAGTATGTGCGCGATTTGTTACGCGATTACTCCGGCGAACGTAAACCGATTTTGGAAATTCTTCTTTTTACGGATAGGGTATGCTTCAGGGGTGGTCTCATATAAATTTTATCGAAATTGATACTGCACTTTTTGAAAAATCAACAAATACCCAAAAATTTTACATAGTTGACGTTTTAGCTTCATCAATCTTTGTAGTAGTTAACTTTCATACTCTTCTTAATAGATTTGGATGAGAAGGAGGTACTAAAAAGCGGAAAATAAAAAACTTTTTACAAAAAAGACAACCGCCTTCAAAAACTAAAAAGTGAAAAATAACTTTAGCACAGAACACACATTGACTTTAGTTTCGGAAGTCGGTGGCAATACAAAACAACAAACAGAACAAAGCCACTGAATTTCGAAACTAAAGTCAATGTGTGTTTTTATCAACAAACCCTGCGGGTGAAGCCGCGGGCGGAAGCTAGTTAATTATATTTTTAACTTACCATTTAAACTGTAGATGACAGCCGTCGATCTCCCGTAAAAAATAAACAACACCAAAACTAATTGAGATAACATTTTGTTAAACTTTTCCCGCTAAAAATAATTAATGTAAGTTACGCAGTTAGACCTCTACCACAATTTTTACTACTTTTACTTCATATATATATTTAATTATTAAATTGTTATTTATCACTTATTATTACAACCGTACCAACGGTTACCACCATAACCACGTGTGACTACCGCAAAAATGGTAAAATAATGAGCGATTTTTAATAGTGAGGGATTTCAACTGCATGAATACGTGATTGATTTTCATTAATATTCGACCTAGGCTGCAGTGACGTTGGATATTCATACTAATACTAGCTCTTCACCCGCAACTTCGTCCGTGTAGATTTCGTACTTTCAAAAAGTTGCATCTAGTTGTCAAAGTCAAATCATTTATTTCAATTAAACCATTTAAAAGGCACTTTTGAAAGTCATAAAAAAAAGTTGATTCTAGTTGCCCCTTCCAAGGTAGTTTCGTATGGAGAAGAATGGGCAAGAAACTCATACTCATACTTTTAAAAAAAATGTGTACAATATTTTGCATTTACAGTTTATGATATATAACTATACGTGAATACGATGGACATTGCATAAAAAACACTATATTGAAGTATGTACAAAGTATTACAAGATAAAGAACGACAGCCAAGTTGTATACATAGATACATAGTGTTCACATTTTATTATTTACAATTATTAAAAAAGTAGACTACCACTCCTTACATTTCAACATACTATGAACTAGTATGTAAACAAAAGCAAGAATTAATATAATGTATGTATATATTCGTCACTGGAAAGCCAATACTCTTCATACGCCAAAAGGTCATTTTACAGGAGAGCGAATTAAAGATTTTTTTTTTAACAAAATCAGACATAACTTTTTTTCTAATAAAATTATTGGCATATAGGCAGACACATATTGTAAAACTAATCTCTATGTACTGGAATTGATAAACTTTGTAAGAACAATGGCGAAATCGTAGTTGACTTTTTTTTTTTTTTTTTTTTTTTTTATTCTTTATTTTTTAGGGACTTTTAGTAGTTGACTTAAATTTGAGCGTCTAAAAGTGACTTACATATGAAAGAAATTACATTATTTTTCTACGATTTTTCAAAGTATCACATTAGCCAGTTAGGGCCGAATAAAAAAATTATGTTAAATGGAAAACTTATTTGACTTTTCATTCACGTTTAGTGTTGCCATTTTATATTTATTCTGCCAAGTGACAGTAAGTACTTAAAACATTTAAAGTATTGTAATCAGTTTTAGTTTGTTATTACAATTAAACGGAGTAAGTAAATGAATACAGTTTATTTCCAAGTGTAGGTTTCTTGCAGGTATGTAAAAATACTGTGGTATAAAAATAAATCAATTAGTTTCGATTAATGACTAGCAAAAAGACTAGTAACCCAAATCTAAAAATAATTGCTTGGTAATTGACACAAAGTCATAGACATATCTGTGCACAGAGTAAAAACGATATGATCGATGTATACATGCAGTAGATACCTATTGTATACATAAGGTAAGGCCAAAGAGTATTTATAACCACTGGGATTACCAACCTTAAACAATATTTTTACAAGACATTTCATTCTGAATTAACTAGGTAAAGAAAATACTAATGCGATATTGCCTTTTTACTTCCTCAATTTGGAATATAAAAGTTACCATAGACATAACCTACAAAAGTTCATGACTGAATATCTATTATTCTCGGCCTTCTTGAACAAAAAATCTTGCACAAACTAATTCAGAAGGTGATGCTGAATTAAATAAGATATTTTTCATTTAAAGACGTAGGAATTTAATCTCGACTAAAACAATGTATGGGTAGCTGCCATTGTTCTTTAGGAGGTAGCTGTCACTTGAGTACATTTGCTCTGTACAGTTGGTAATCATAAAGTACTTAGCTTCAGAATAATTTTTAGATATTGTGATCGAAAATTACTAAAAACTCTCATCCTCTTCTTCTTCTTTTTCTTTGCCTCTTCCCATCATTTGGGGTCGGCTCTCCTCGTTACCCGGCGCCAGGATGCTTTATCCTGGGTTGTCTGATTGTCAATTTCAAGGGTCTTCAAGTCACGGTCACAGTTGAGAGCCATGTGGCGGGTGGTCGGCCTCTGCCACGCTTTACCTCATGAAGTGCTAATGCTCGATTCACGGTATGGTCGGAATCTTTTCTTTTTATGTGTATGTTGGCACTAACAACTCTCAACCTTTCAAATATATTTAAGGAGAAAGTACTGACACGCATTACTTGTGGCTATAATCTCAGGATAATAATACTTAAACACTTTATTGTGTCAAAAGACCGCACGGTAAAGCGATGCATTGAATTATTAGTAACTAATAATTCAATGCATCGCTTTGTTAGGATCATTGTTATGCCAAAAAGACTTAATAAAAGAAAAATTTTTTTTTTTTTTTTTTACAGACATAATTAACAGGAAGTAAGTGCTAAGGATTGCATTAGCTGCAAACAAAATAATTAACGATAGGTAATTTTTGTAATGTGATACAGCATTTTAGAACAACCTTTTATTATATTAGGTCGACCTGTATGTATGTACCTAACTATGTAATGGAATCTAAGGTAACTAATTTGACCATCTTCCAAGGATAGTAGTAAAAGTAGCCAATGTCCTTCCCTGGGGTTCAAGATATCTTCATATCAAATTTCATCAAACTCGGTTCAGCCGTTTCATCGTGAAAGCGTAACAGACAGAGTTACTTTCGCATTTATAATATTTGTATGGAGTATAATAGACTACGGTATTTTATAAAAATGATTTATAAAAACCTGTTATAGTACAGGATTGATCGATTTTTAGTACCATATAAATAATAATAAATTCTTACTGTACAAAAATATTAAAAAAATGTGCCGTTAAAACCAAATTTAAAATGAGAATTATGTGGTATAATAATAATTATTATGGGTATAATCCGATTTCCGTATTAGTATTATGTTTTAACATTTAATCCGTCATAATTATGCAATTCTGCCTAAAAGACAAAATTATGTTTATTTTACATTAATAACAAAGCAATCTGTTGTTATTATTTTGTATTTATTTATTTATACTTCATGCACAAAGGTACAAAGGCGGACGTAATGCCTTAGGCATTCTCTACCAGTCAACCATGGGTGATGAAGGGATAATATGGCGGGTGCATAACAAAAAGTAATAATTAAAAAGTTAAAAAGATGTAAACTCATATACATAATTATATATCTGGATATCATATACCTATATAAACATATACATACATATATATATAAAAGAAAAGGGGGTTTATGAGATGACTCTACTTACTTGTTCTGAAAATAAATTCTCAATTTCCGCTTAAATGCATACCGATTGGTGGCCATCCTGATATCGAGAGGAAGTGCATTCCAGAGAAGAATGGCTTGAATATGAAAGGAAGAATGAACGAAATCAGAAGTATGAGAAGGGCAAAGTAAAAGAAGGTTGTTAGAAGACCGCAAATTCCTAGTGTGCGAAGAACATAGATATTGAAAGTGAGATATTAAATAAGAAGGAGGAGAGAGAGAGTTGAGCAGGGAAAACAAAGTTGTTAAGACACGCAAACTTCTTCTTTGGCGAATGGGCAACCATTTTAACTCGGACCTGTAGCTAGACCCATGATCATATTTCCTCAAGTTGAAGATAAACCTGATGCAGTTATTCAGGACCCTATCCAGCTTATCCAACATAACCGCATTCAAGTCAAAGTAGCACACGTCACCATAGTCGATTATAGGGAAGATTAAACTCTGCACAAGCATCGTCTTCGTCTTCGTAGGCAGAAAGTTTCTCAGACGATATAAAGATCGCAAAGTTCCGTTAGCTCTTTGACAGACACTAGAAACCTGACTTTGCCAACCAAGCGTCGAATCAAGATGCAAACCGAGGTCTTACGACCATTACCATTGAAAATAACCAGAGGAAGAGAGCTAACCGCCACTCTACCCATCATACGTGAGCTTCCGAATATAATGACCTGACATTTTGAGGGGTTTACGGCCACGCTAAATCTATCAGACCAATCTTTTATAACATCAAAGTCTCGGTTTACATCTTCTATAGCGTCCGATAAACCTACCACCCGCGCAGCGCATCGGCATAAAGATGATACGAACACCGAAAACAGTGAGTAATAAAATTAATGAAGATAGAGAATAGCAATGGAGAAAGAATACCGCCTTGTGGAACACCAGCATCCAGGTCTAGCCAACTTGACGAGCTCTCGTCAACGCGGACCGACTGCTGACGTCCCCGAAGATAAGACGAGAACCATTCCAGCGCCTCGGAGGAAACCAATAGATGTAAGAGGATGGATGAGAATGTTATGATTGACGACATTAAAAGCATTGGAGAAATCTATTAAAACCAACACAGTAACCTTAGTATCACCCATTGCTTCTCTAATGTTACCAGTCACTTTAAGGAGAGCGGAGGTAGTGCTGTGCCCAGGCCTGAATCCAGACTAGAATGAGCTTACAAGGTTGTTCCGGTGGACAAACCCTGAAAGCTGCTTGTGTACACAGGCCTCGAGCACTTTAGACAGGATAGGAAGAATGGAAATTGGACGAAAATGATTAGGAAGTGAGGGACTAGAGACTTTAGGCAGTGGACGGACATAAGCCATGCGCCACTGGGAAGGGAATTGTCCGGAATCAAGTATAAAGTTGATAATGTGGGTAATTGGTGGAAGAAGAAGGTCGAGGAGCAAGTTAACCATATAACGACTGATGTTGTTATGGCCCACCGCCTTAGATTTAATAGATAGGATGGTCCTCCTAATTTCATACAAGGCGACAGGAGAAAATCGAAATGGTTCAATAATAGAACCAGGTAGGCCAGAAATGAAATCCACCGTCTGTGACAACATGTGGGCATCCATATGACAAGTGGTTGTAAAGTGACGGTTGATATCATCAAGGCCAATGGTCTTCGGGAAATCCACAAGACGTGGTCTACCGATACCCAGAGATCCGAGAAATTTCCAGATATCAGCAGGAGAAGAAGATGAAATGTTTTCAAGAATATGGCGGCGTCTATTTCTATTTTTGAAACAATACAGTAATAATCATTACATAAAAAGATGGCGTTAAAATCAAAAACAATAATAACAATGGGTATGATAATTACTAATTAGATAATATTATCTTCGACATCCGTATCTTGCAGGGTGTCTTGTACTTAATGATATATTTCAGGAATTATGTTTGACTAGTTTACGCCAGCGGCATCGCCTGCGTCGTGTTGATAAAAAAGTAGCCTGTGTCCTTCTCCAGGCTTCAGACTATCCATATCAAATTTCATCACAAACGACTCAGTAGATACATTCACACAGATAAACAAACGGACAGGTAGACAGAAGTTATTTTCGTTTTTATAATGTCAGGCAAGGATTAGCATGCATATTATTATTATTGAAGAGGAATACTTAATGTAGTAGTTTCACTTTTCATACGGTATCAGCATAAAATAAAAACTGAAACGATTAGGATATAGTACATAGGTAATTATCGATGTTTTTAATTGGCAATATGAAATACAGAACCGATTCGATCGTAAACTTGTCCATGTATCGTAAACGTCGGACAAAATCCTGGCCTTGAGACAATTTTACCGGGTCCACAACCTGTCAAGTCAATAAATATAAAAGCGCGCATTTTATCATTTTATACTTCTTAGAAAATGGCGAGATTCATCTGTTTCATTAGAGAAAAGTTATCTCAAAGGTTCGCCTGGCTCGTTTATAGAGGGAATGACTACTTTCCCGCCCGGAAAATACATACCTGGTCCTGCTGCTTCCTCTTTCCACTTAAGAGCGGCGCAAAATCTGCAATCTTGTGAGTTTCCTAATCAAGAGTCTTACTCAAATGCAGCTTTACCAAACACGTCTGCTGTCATTTCAGCAACAGCACGTCTTCGAGTTGCACAAAGTTGTTCACTGCTCTGGTGTCTCTGCAGCTCGTTAAGGCGCATGATATGTAATCAGCATGCTGTTGACGCCGATCTTGGAACTGTTCCGGTGTCTCCGCAGTTCGTTGAGCACCAGACAAAAAGCATGCTGTTGCCGTCGATTCTGGGACTGTTCTGGTGTCTCCGCAGCCCGTTCTGACACCAGATACTCAGCATGCTATAGACCCCGATCTTGTGACTGTCCTGCCCCCCTAGCAAATTTACAAACGTTTCGTATCGTTTCTCTTTCTACAATAATTAATGCCTCGTCGTAATCCATTTTTTATTTTCGATCACGTAACTTATCGTTGAGATGACGTCATTCCCATACATTTGATTAGTTTTCTATTAGCGTTATCGATTGAAGATTGTCAATTTGGGTAATATGGCTAGGGGGGCTGGTGTTAGCAGACCGTTGTAACACCAGATACTCGAAGCATGCTATTTACGCCAATCGTGGGACTGTTCTGGTATTTCAGCAGCCCGTTGAGACACCAGATAACCGGCATGCTGTTGCCGTCGATTTTGGAACAGTTCTGGTGTCTCCACAGCTCGTGGTGACACCAGATACTCAGCATGCTGTTGACGCCGATCTTGGGACTGTTCTGGTATTTCAGCAGTCCGTTGAGACACCAGATACCCGGCATGCTATTGCCGTCGATTTTGGGACAGTTCTGGTGTCTCCACAGCCCGTGGTGGAGACACCAGATACTCAGCATGCTGTTGACGCCGATCTGTCGACTGTTCTGGAGTCTCAGTAGCCTGTTGAAATGCTAAATACTCAGCATGTTGTCGATGTCGATCTTGGGACTGTTCTGGTGTCTCTGTAGCTCTTTGTGCCGCATCACGGCCCGCTTGCTCCAGCCTTTACATTTCGGCTTGTTGAGACGTCTCGTTATGGCCTGTATGCATGGTATATTTTCATAGCAAGGGATTTATTATGAGCTTTGTGAAATTTTACATTTAAATCACATTAATAATTTCAAACTTTATGCACAATATGTAAAAAACATTGTACAAAGGCGGACTTAATGCCTTGCGTGCATTTGTGCATTGCAATGGATTTTTTACCAGTCTACCTTAAGGTGATGCTGAGACAAAACATGGTAGGTGCATTATTGTAAGAACTAAAATAAAATCTCGGTAGTCATTTTAAAACACAACGTGTACCTAAAAGTAACCGTTATTCTTAAAGTAACAAAGTAGTAATAATCTAATGAAAACATTCATGAATCTATTTTCTTATTAGTACTAAGGAAATAGATTCATGATTGTTTTCATATAACCGAAATAACTAAATAATAATACTCGTATACAATCCTACCTAAGTAAGTGCTCCAACCAGTTTTATCGTGATATTTTTGAAACTATTCGTCCGAATTTCGTAGTGTAAAAGACAATGTTCATCTACAATACTAACATATTGATAAGAATTAGCAATATACTCCGCGATAAAATGCGCATTGAAAAAAAAGTATCTAATTTAAATGTGTTTATAGCTCATAATTTGGGATGGGATGGGCTTTCACGTAGAAGGTGGTATATGCTGTCGCGCACTTTTATTTGGAACTGTTCGTGCAACTCCAATGTTTTAGGCAGCGCACGCCAAGATAGCTCTTAGAGCGCAGGAATTTTTCCGACTTACTTGATAGTTGTGGTAATATTATGGTCAAATTACACATAATCTTTATAAATTGTAGCCTATTTGATATTCTGATGCATAAGCTATATTACTGTAAAGTTTTATCAAAATCTGTTCCGTAGTTTTTTCGTAAAAGAGTAGCATACATCCATCCATAAACTTTCGCATTTATAAATTATTATTATACCTAGTAGAATAAGTTTTTATCGAATCGTAATCAGAACAAAATGCAATTTCAAAAGACTCAACTGAATATTTTTTGTACTTTTTTCACCCACCTAAATACTAAACAAACCATTAATATTTTGTCAAGTGAAATAGTCTATGCTTAATAAAACAATTATAAAATTTAATTGATTGTAATAAATTCTAATCACACACTCATATACTTTAGATATGTAAAGCAAAATCACTAAAACTGTTCCGTATCAAAAAAGTACGTAGACCAAATCAACTTAAGCGCCATGTTCATCTGTTCCTACGTAAAGCAAATTTACTTAACTTATACATTATCAACTAGTATTTACGGCCGACAAAAAATACTTAAGTATCCCTCAACGGACGAGCCCAATTTAAATACTTGGGACAAAAGACACAGCATTACAAAATCTCTGTGTAGCTTCTTTTGTGAAAACATAGCATAATTTATCTGAAAATCTTACTTTCCCTATTCTTTCGATCGTATTTATACAAAGTAGCTGTCTTCTACCTTCTTGTACCTATTAATGTATTTTCTATCTGTGAAAACTTTTAATTGGCCTTATCGTTGTCACTATTTCTATCTTATTTTTGTACCAAGCTGTAAGTTTTCTAAATAAAAATAAAATAAAATAAATAAAAAAAAAACTTGAGAGGTGTCAAGGGACACCCGGATGGAACGAAGTTCCTTTCGATTAATTAGTGAAGGAATTGTAATAAAATTTTATTACAATTCCTTCACTAATTAATGTGATGCGTTAAAGTGAATTTAAGTGGCTTTAAGCCAGGGCAAAAAAAAAGCGAGGAATGAAAAGTTATTTGGCTGCTTACATTGTAAGTAAGTAATTTTAAAGATTAACATTTTCTAACATGTTAGTACAATGCGTAGTTATTTAGATAGAAAGACCAATAAATTATTTCTGCGCCATCTATTGGCCGTTCGTAATTCGATCTCGAAGAGCACAGTTGCGCCAATAACGTTAATAGATGGCTCTTAAATCAAATATACAAAAGTGTCGTGACAACTTTTCGTAAGAATTTTTTCCGTCTAGCCCCCTTTCACAACGCGCGATAAGGAACTTCGTTCCAATAAATAAAGCTTATTATAATTGTCAAGCGTTCTACACGGGCAGTTTGTGGGTCAACTGTACGCGGAGGGCTCTAGATGCTCTGCGTGTGCAATATAATAATGGTTTCAGGGTGCTGTTGAGGTTGCCTCGGTTCTGCAGCGCGTCTAGTATGTTTGCTGTTGCACGAACTGACGACTTTTACGCCATTTTAAGAAAAAAGACCGCATCCTTTTTAAGCAGAGTGAGAGCGAGCAGCAACAACATTTTGAAGGCCATAGCCGAGCAGCATGATGCACGTATATTCAAACATGCAGTCAGGATGCTCGTGCGGCAGGGGTAAATGTTAATTGTCTTATTATTATTAAATACTAACCCTTAGTTCATAAGTTTTTTACTAACCAGTGGACCTTTGTTGTCAATTTGAATAAATAAATTATTATTATTATTCACATTCATTTAATTAAATACACATTAAAATACATTTTTAAATATTCATATAAAAATAAAATCATTTAAAAATTAAAAAAAATAGTACATCACTGGTATCGGGAACAGGGTCCAAGCTACTGGCGGTCAGGGCTCCAGAGAGAGAATCCTCCTGACAATGCGGGCCGTGTCCAGAAGTACTGCCTTCTGAATTCAGCCCTTGATCCAGCCGTCTAACGAGGGCCTCCTTAGATGTTGGTCGAGGCTCTTGGCAATTAAGTCATTGGCTGTAACAACTATCGGCACAATGATCGTTGAGTCCACATTCCACATGTCGACAACCTCATGGGCCAAGTCAAGATATTTTATCTGCTTGTCTTTCTCGGCCTTCATGAGGTTCTCGTCATCTGGAACAGCTATGTCAATAATAATTGCTCGCCTCTCCAATCGATCCACCACCACTATATCAGGCTTATTGGCTACAATAGTCCTGTCAGTGATGATGGATCGATCCCAGTACAATGTGACATTGCCATTTTCAAGAACTGGATCGGGCCCTGTAGTATGGAACTTCTGATTTCTCTTTTTTCTTTTGATTCTACGAGGTTGTAAATCAGAGCAAGTTGCTGATGGATAATCCTGGCCACAAGGTTGTGCCTGTGCAAGTACTCTTCGTTAGCAAGACGAGAACATCCAGAGATAATATGACGGATTGATTCACCCAGCCGGTGACATGCCCGACAAATGTCAACCGTGCCATCCTTCACAATAAATCTCCGGTAGGTATTCGTCAAAATAACTTCGTCCACAATTACACAAACAAAACCTTCGGTTTCTCCAAATAGATCACCGAATCGTAGCCAGGATACGGACGCTAAGAAATGCACATCGGGCCCCGGTAGGGCCCGGAAAAAGCGTCCGTGAAGCTCCTTACTCCTCCAAACCTCCTCGCAATCATTAGTCTCAAGCACTACAGGATTGCACCAGTTCTCTTTAGCCAAGGAGAGCGGGGTGAGGCCTTTGTCCACTGCAACTACATCTCGGTGCATCCCCACGTACACTCACTCACTCACTGTAGATCTCACGGTTGTGCAGAGTCTTAGCATTTAAGAAGCCACGACCTTCGCATTTCCGCGGGATATACATACAGTCTCATTACCGATGACCGTGGGTGATGCATCCGATACGCTGTCAACAATGTACGGACTCTCCTATCCAGGGCATCAAGTTCCGTTTGAGTCCATTTGAGTATGCCGAAAGAGTACATCAAGACCGGCATGACCCACCCGTTGATTATTATTAGTATTAAGTGACATCAATGATTCAGCATCAGTATTTTAAATTGCTGAACAAGGTTAAAGTGGTTGGTGTCAGGGAGCAAAAGTACTAAAATAACAACCACTGAAAATTAATCAAAAATTGCATTACGTAAGTATTTGTCATAAAATCAAAATGATGAAATATACCCTTATTTTGTAGTGCTTAAGCGCCAAAAAAGTGCTCAGATCAATACGAAACCCAGACCAATCGACGCAGAAAAAAAATCCTATCCAACGATATACATAACTCATTTTGGCCAAAATGGCGCTTTAGTAGTATTGGCTTTCCAATTATTAAGTATAAATGAAGTAGTTTTGATTAGCAATCAGTTTGATTTTGTCTAGACTGTAAAATTGTCCTGTGGAGCCCGGACCAGCATGTTTCCAAGCATTCTTATCATGGATATAATCCTCTAAACTGTAATATTATGCTTGTTTACAGAGTGTGCTTTTAATATATTTATGTTTTAAATTCGAATGTTTTAAATTTTAATTTATGTTTTCTTACACTTAATTGCAATATATCACTAGGAATTTTGAAAAGATTTATGAACTTTAGACAATCTAAAATATGGTTGAGCTATTTTGTCTTTGTTTCTGGTATTAATATTATGTCTATCACTTACTTTATTAAAAATATGTAGGTTTTTTCTTACGTACATAATATTTTCATAGATATATTGGCAAGTCACTGTCATTATATTTATATTTATAAATAGTTCCCTCAGCGATTCGCAGCGACGTAGATTATACATGGCTCTAACAGCTCTTTTTTGTAAGATAAAAATGGATTCAATGTCGGTAGCCCGACTTCACAGTAAAATACCATACGACATAATGCTGTGAAAGTAGCTAAAGTAGACCGTACGCGCAGCGTCTACATCTGTCAACCGTCATCTCTCTAACAGCATAAACCGCGGAGCTTAATCGCCCCGCAGTTAGATGTTATGTGAGGTCGCCATTGTAATTTCTCGTCTAGCGTGATTCCTAGGAAAACCGTTTGACTAGTAAATTCTAGTTTCTCTCCATTTAGAATGATGTCACATTTGGTATTCCTAACATTTGGTAAAAGCAAAATTGTTTACCGTAAACCAATGTTGAACCTGAAGAATAGCATCATTTTCGTCGTCGAGATGTTGTGACCATCCGTCTACCTTAAAAATTCGTTTGATTTTGGATTAATTGGGATAAATCATTTAATAGACTAAGAATAGAAATAGACCTATTATTGAGCTTTGAGGAACGCCCATTGTCATTTTATACCCCTATGAGTTCACACCGTTAACCCGTGGGAAGGCGCGCCTCAGTTTGTTACACGGAGAGGCGCGCGCGAGCAAATTACTCACACTACTTTAAATGCTCATATTTCTACTTATAAGGTACTTATTGACTTATAGGGATTTATATAAACAAAACAAGGTTTATTAAGTGTGAAAATAAGTATTTTAATTAAAACTATGAAACATAAATGCAACTTCAAAAGCAAATAATATAGCAAAATAAACAACATTTTTATTTTCTAATTTTGACAGTCTTTATATAAATCACAATAAAAAATCTTACATAACAAAAAACTTAAAAATATACTCTTCAATGAGATCTAGATGAGTGTGCCTCTCGAAACACATTCAACATATAAATGTGATAATATGTTCGGTGCAGAGTAATTGCTTGCACAAAGTGCATGCTTTCTTGGACCGTCTATTCTAACGTCTAGGATAAATATTGAACAGAATCCGCTTAGCCAAGGTTGTGCATTAGGACTAGTATGATGGTACTATAGCTTTCAATGATGTCAACACGATGTTGTTTCGATCTTCAAGGTCCGCATCTAATGCATCATCACCAGAAACCTCTTCCAGCCACGAACAAACTTGTGTTTCACGTCGATCGCCCATTTTACAAGTTGTTGTACGAGTAACTAAAAACAAAAAATATTGTTATTAAAATGGTTGAGCTGAATGGTGCTGATTTACGCGTCATGTTCGTGAACGGGCGCTGTCAGTAGAGATTGGTCAACTCTTAACTGCCATGATTTTTATCTTGATTATTTTTTATATTTTGTATTTCTAGATTACCTTCATTGTTTTCACATATAGAAGCAACAAGAATAATGTAAGCAGTATTTTGTAAAAACCTGATTTTAAAAGAGTGTCCGTGGAGTTTCTTGCTCAATCTTCTCCATAGAGACCTGCCTACGTTTTGGAACGAGCAACTAGCTTCAACTTTCTGACTAACTGACCGACTTCTTGACAATTCAAAAGTGCCTGTAAGTGGTTTAATTGAAATAAATGCTTTGACTTTGAAAATATTACTATTGAGTATTTAGTTAAGCGTCGTGGGCGGGCGGTGTGGAGGATCAAGGCGAAATAATTTACTCACAGTTACGAATATATAAATTTACTTTAATTTCAACACTTTAAATATATTTGGGCCAACTCAGCCTTTACCGCTAATAGTAATAAGCTAAGGTACTACAGCAACTTATAGACAACGAACTAGAAATGATCTTTACTTGGTTGTTCAGGGGTTTTTATACTGAGCTCTTCTGAGATTTTTCAGTTAGGATAATCCTTATCTCTCGCCTTCGGTCGTAAAACTATGATCATAAACAAGCTCATAAAAGTCAGTGAGGTGTGACTAATCTGACGATAACTAGGTGAAACAATTGAAAATTTATAGTCTTTGGAAATTCTAACCGGTTAACATTGTTGCTTCAGATAAGGAATGCGGATAGGCGGACCTGGTCACATGACTCGTCCCTTCTTAGATTTGAAATATCCTGAAGGAATATCTCGAATAAAAATTGATCATTCCTAATTACAATAAAATTATTATCCTTCACCATACAATTTTTGTAATGTGTTTATACTCAATATAATTCAATCACTCAATATCTTATAAGCGTTTATAATACCCGTATTATATAAAATAATATTCTATAATCTGTCATCATATTTTGTAATACATAATATTTTTATAATACTCCTTTATTTAATACATACAATATTCTTATAATTAACACATAATATTCTCTTAATTTTCTTGTAATTGACACAATATTCTTATAGTTTTATAACTGATACATAATTTTATAATTAACACTCTTATAATGTAACAACTTTTATAATGTTAAACTCTTAAAATTAACAATATTGTTATAATGATCATTATTATGTCATCTTCAATCAAAATTTGGTGACCTATCGCGTTCAATTTGTAGGTCTCTTAATATTTTGTATCGGCACAATCGATATACGTTCCCTAACTTTAATTCGAATTACTCGAATTAAGACAACCGCCTTCAAAAACCAAAAAGTGAAAAATAACTTTAAAACAGAACACACATGACTTTAGTTTCGGAAGTCGGTGGCAATTTAAAACAATAATAGAACAGCCAAGCTATCGACTTCCGAAACTAAAGTCATGTGTGTTCTGTTTTAAAGTTATTTTCCACCTTTTGGTTTTTGAAGGCGGTTGTCTTTTTTGGAAAAAAGCTTTTTTATTTTTCACTTTTTAGTACTTCCTTATCATTCAAATCCATTAAGAAATGGCAACACAGTCAAAACAGAGATTGAAAGTACAAGGTGAGAACATAACAACATCATCCATGTATATTTTTTTGCTTTCCGTCGATTCTACCAAAAAATGCTGAAAAAAAAATTTATATGGGACCACCCTTCAGGCATACCCTATCCATCAAAGAAAGAATGTTCAAAATCGCTTTACATTTGCCGGAGAAATCGCGTAACAAATATTCCAAAAAAATAAAAAACTTACAGACGAATTAAGAAACTCCTTCTTTTTGAAGTCGGTTAAAAATAGATGAATAATCCAGATCATCCTGGACGTTGTTGCACTAACCAGAGGTCAATGCTAGTTGCCTTAACAACTTTGATTAGAGATTTAGTGCGAAAACTCAACGAATTGACTGAGTATTATTATTACCTTCTCTACGTGTGTGAAGTACACCATAAAGTTTTGAAATCGGCGCATCGTGAATAATTTTGAATATTTTGAAGAAAAATTTTGTAGACGCTGAAAAGTCTTATATTGAAAGTAAATTGATTGTATTTTATATTTTTGTGTAATTATAAATTTTGTGCCTTAGATACTAGAACCCCCGGGTTTGCTATCCGTATAGCATCACGAAATATAATTACTTTTAAAAGAACATTATTAAGAGTACGAAAGAGTACAAATTGAAATTATAAAATTGTTTCTCGAAAATAGGAAACACGAATTATACTTATAAACCTAAAAGTAAGGAAAAATTCTCTAAGAAAATGTCGGCTATAAAGATTAATTTTATACCTTCGGAAATGCAAGGAATTATACCTATCTTTGATGGGAATTATAAAAAGATGAATTTATTTTTAAAGAATTGCGATTATGTAATGTCGTTATGTAAAGGAGAGAAAGAGCAGGATGAATATAACCTTAGAATAATAACGAGTAGAGTTGCCGCAGACGCGGCAATATTGATAAGTGAAAGGGACGATATCAATACGTACGATAAATTTAAAGTCATACTTAATCAACATTTTGGTGATCCGCGAAATGAGGAATGTCTCGCACTTAAATTGGAAACTGCTAGGATTAGACCTAACGAAAGTAACTTTCAATTTTGTCAACGAATACAATCCATTAAAAGTCATTTATTTTCAAAAATTTATATTATTGAAGAGAATAGTGAGCGACGCGAACTTCAGATTGTTTTCTTTAATAAAATGGCTCTTAGGTCTATATGGCCAATTTTTCTGAAGAAATGGCTAGGATTACTAGGTGGCACAGCCCAAGCACTCTAGAAGAGGCTTTAGAAGTAGTCTTGGAAGAAGAAAACTTCCACTTGCAAAGAAAATCGATACGTTTTCATAATTATAATTCACCAAAACTTACATTTAATCAAGGGAATTCATTTAATTCGAAAAAAAACTTTAATATAAACTATAATTCTAACTTTAATAGAAATATTAATTCTAACTTTAATTCTAATTTTAATCCCAATTATAACCAAAATTGTAATCGCTCAAACCCACGAGTACAATCAAATCTACATCAAAGAAGACCAGAAAATCAATCTTATTTTTATAATCAAAATCTGGGTCAATCTTATTATAATTCGAATAATTATGGAAATCAAAATCGTAACCCTCATCCCATGAATAACGCACGACCAAGACCAACTTATGGTAATAATAACCCCATGTCACGTCAAATAAATAATAGGGAAATGAATAGAGAAATGCCCAATTTAAATTTTAATACACAGCCGAATGTTGAAACCAATAACCATAATTCGAGTTCAGATAATGAGCCCACATCAAATTTTCAAATCGTGGCCTCAACCTCTTCTGCACACACTTGATAACTGATTTATATGATAAACTAGGGAATAGTTTATACTTTTCAACCATTGATTTAGCTAGTGGTTATCACCAAATAGAGATCCAAGAGGAAGACAGACCTAAGACGCAGTTTGGGCACTACGAATTCTTAAGAATGCTCTTTGGTTTAAAAACTGCACCCGCTACATTTCAAAGAGCTATGGACAATATCCTTAGAGGTCTCCAAAGAATCCATTGTTTAGTTTATTTACATGACGTTATCATATTTTCTCAAACATTAGAAGAACACATTCAATAAATTAAAATTAGTCTTTAAAACATTAAGAAATGCGAATCTTAAAGTACTAAACTAAACTAGATAAGTCAGAATTCCTAAGAAAGGAAGTTTTATTTTTAGGTCATACAATAACTAAAGATGGTCTTAAACCTAACAAAGATAAAATCAATGTAATATTAAATTATCCAATACCTCAAACAAATAAAGAAACTAGATAATTTTTCAGATTAATCGGATACTATAGGAAATTTATAAAAGACTTTGCGAAAATTACAAAATCATTTACCCTTGTTCTGAAGGAGAATAAAAAGTTCGAAACAACAACAGAATTTATAAAAGCATTTGAATTATGCAAAAAACTATTATTCAACGCACCTTTGCTACAATATCCAGATGATCTGGATTATTTATCTATTTTCAACCGACTTCAAAAAGAAGGAGGTTCTCAATTCGTCTGTAAGTTTTTTATTTTTATTTTTTTAGTATATTTGTTACGCGATTTCTCCGGCAAATGTAAAGCGATTTTGAAAATACTTTCTTTGATGGATAGGGTTTGCCTCAAGGGTGGTCCCATATAAATTTAATCGAAATTGAATCAGCACTTTTTGGTAGAATCGACAGAAAGCAAAAAAATATACATGGATGATGTTGTAATGTTCTCACCTTGTACTTTCAATCTCTGTTTGGACTGTGTTGCAATTTTTTAATGGATTTGGATGATAAGAAAGTACTAAAAAGCGAAAAATAAAATCCTTTTTCCAAAAAATACAACCGCCTTCAAAAACCAAAGAGTGAAAAATAACTTTAAAACAGAACACACATGACTTTAGTTTCGGAACTCGGTGGCAATTTAAAACAATGAATAGAACAGCCGAAGGCGGTTGTCTTTTTTGGAAAAAAGCTTTTTTCATCAATTATTATATTTAAATTATCGTTAAATTGAGGAAGGAGATATGTTATAATATGTTCGTCTCCCACCGATTACTAGTCGTTAGTCAAATGTAGGTCTGTGTTACCCTGTTTTCGTGGCTGTGCTGGCTGCTCATCGGCGTCTTCTTTCTTGTCGGAGCTGGCTCGATCACCCAAAGTAGTTGTGTTGACGGCTGAAGCTTATAGTCCCGATGAATGACGATCATGATGTTGGATGACACTCGTTGGTTTTTTTTTAATCATTTGATAGGCATACATTTGACCACTATCTCACCTGATGGGAAGCGGTGATGCGGTCTAAGATGGAGCACGCTTGCCTAGAAATAACCTATTCACTCTTGATTTAAAGACTCCTGGGTTGTAGCTATCAGGAAACACAGACTCAGGCTGGGAATTCCACTCCAGTTCAGTTCTTCTCGCTCGAATACGTTACCAGTGAGTCGACGCGATATGATCCTACCGACTGCGCCAGTTAAGCGTCGTGGGCGGATGGTGTGGAGGATCAAGGCGAAATAATTTACTCGCAGTTACGAATATTTATAAATGTACTTTAATTTCAATACTTTAAATATATTTGGGCCAACTCAGCCTTTACCACTAAATAGTAATAAACTAAGGTACTAAAGCAACTTATAGACGACGAACTAGGAATGATCTTTGCTTGGTTGTTCAGGGATTTTTATACTGAGCTCTGCTGAGATTTTTCAGTGGGGATAATCCTTATCTCTCGCCTTCGGTCGTAAAACTATGATCATAAACAAGCTCATAAAAGTCAGTCAGGTGTGACTAATCTGACGTTAACTAGGTGAAACAATTGATAATTTATAGTCTTTGGAAATTCCCACAGGTGAAACGGAATGCGGACAGGCGGACCTGGTCACATGACTATTTACATAATAATTAACCTATATAATTGAAATAAATAAAATATTATATTGTAAAAAATACAAAAACTCTTTTTTTGTTGGAAAAATAAACACTTATACGGATGGGCGCGTGATGAGAAAATTACCGCACGATGCTCCTCAGCCTCCAGAAACACTTCGCTGCAGGGTGGCAACGGAACTGACCGATATGAGAATTACGTCGGGGGGCAGGGGATAAATAGTCAGGAAGCTACCTAGGAGCTTCAGACGTTAGGGCGTCAGTATCAACAAAAGTTATTGCTTTCAATATTTGTGTGAGCAAATTGCTCATAGCGCGCTCTCACGGGTTAACCTGAACTTTTACCTATCTATCCTTAGGTATGATCTTAGTAAATCAAGATCAGATACTGCACTAATCCCGTAGTGCTCCAGTTTCAGCAATAGTGTCTCATGGTCAACGCCTTTGAGAGAGAGATTCCAATGACATCTTGTCCTCCCAGGCGCTAAAAATGTTCTTTATTAGGGTGACACCAGCGTCAGTTACTGTTGTACAATGCCTTTTGGTGAAACCGTATTGTTGTTAATAAAAGATGGATTTTTATTAAAGTGACGTAACATTTGATTGAGCATTAACTTTTCAAACACCTTACTGAGAACTGGCAGAATCGACACTGGCCTATAATTGTTAGGGGCTTTACTATCACCGGATTTGAACAATGGTACTACTTTACTGTGTTTCATTAGATCCGGAAAAACTCCTTGGTTTACACTAGTGTTAAATATGAGAGCTAAATAGGGCGCAATCGTTTCGATAATAGATCTACAAACTGTTACAGACATTCCCCAAAGATCTTCTGTTGATTTAATTTTAAGATCTTTAAAGGCTTTTATAACAGCCTGGGGGTTGGTATGTTGAAACCTAAACTTCAAAGGGCATTTCTTAACATTCTTCCCAAGTAAGGCAGCAGAGAGAGCGGGAGAGGAATTTAAAGCTTCAGTTGTTTTAGTGGGAAGGTTTCAAATTCTTGAGCTACTTCTATATCTGAATTTATGGGGCAATATGCAGTCTCTAAATTAAATTCAGTACTACGTTGTTTTTTTCCTACCTGTTTCATTATTTATTATTCGCCATGTAGTTTTTATTTTGTCATTAGCAGATTTTATTTTATTTCTAATATAAAGAGATTTGGCTATTTTGCAGACACTTTTAAAAAGTTTCGAATATTTTGCAACATACTGGTGAAAGCTTATATTAATTACATTATGTTGCTTTAGACCATAAAGTTCAAATCGTTTTTCCCTGCTTTTACGAATACCTGGAGTCGCCCAATCGCTAAATAAGAACTTTGTGCAAATACTTTTATTAGTCTTTAGTGGAAAAGCTTCATTAAATTGCTTGTTTAAAAGTGAAAAAAAAGCTCGGCGTAGAACTCATTTTGGTCACCTATATTATCAAAGCACTGAACACTCAATTTACTTTCCAATGAATTATCAAATTTCTCTAAGTTTTTACATGTGATTGGCCTAAACCTTATGTGAATTTTTTGTACAGGTATGTAGGCGCTAAACGTTATTGTTTGTCCACTATGATCAGATGGCAGCTTATTTATAATTTCTTTATGAAAGTAATCACAATTACAAAATATGTTATCAACACAGGTGGCAGAAGAAGCTGTCGGTCGGGTCGGTTTCATAAAAACGACCCGTTCACAACAGTAGGTTTCTATGGAGAAGGACGAGCAAAAAACTCCATTTCGTTTCAACATCCTTTTGTGAAATCAATAGAATATTACAAAGGTATTAAACAATTCAAAACACCTAGGGGGCCTAGGTGTTTCGAATTCAAGGGGTAGTTGATAAAGTCCTTACGAGGCATGCCTTTTAAGTTTTGTCGTTTGAAGAAAGAAAACCATCTAGAACCTTACTACAGTATTTTTTATTGGTTTTTGAAGTATTCACCGCGTAGTTTAATAAACTTTTCCATTTGCTCGGAACAGTTATTAAAACATTTTTGCCACTCCAAAGAGGGGGTGTTTAATATGGCGGACTTGAAAGTTTTGACTGCTTCTTCACCGGAGTTGAAACTTTGACCACAAAAACTATTCTTAATTTTAAGGAATGTAAAGGAATCGTTAGGGCTGTACGGAGGATGATCAAGAATTTCTACGTTTTCCTGCTTCAAATACCCAATCGTTCAATGAGCACTGCGTAAGCTCACGTTGTCATGTTGTTGGATGATGCGTCGCTTTGGGTTACATTTTCGTAGTTAGGTGATGATTTGTGGTAAACAAACTATGGTATACCACTCTATATTAACCGTTCTACGATCTTCAAGTGCAATCCTCGCAACGTAATCAGTTCTCGCAACGAACTTGCCGGCCTTATTTTTTTAAGGTGTTTCGAGAACGAACGACTTTAGTTGGTTTTGGCCCGCCTTGGAAAACCCAGATTGTAGATTGCTGTTTGGAATCAGGATCGTAGACATAAATCCAAGATTCGTCACTACTAATGATGTCGTTGACGTCCAACAGTCAACTAGTTTTCTAGCACCAAGAGCCTCATGCAAGATCTTCTGAATGGTTGTCCCTGAGATGTCTAATAATACCTCTATCCTTCGATATGTCACACGACGATCTTTGAGAAATAGTTGTCTCACAGCAACGATTTTATCGTTTTCGACGATTCGTATCGATTTTGGACGTTCTTTACGAGATTTGTCACATCCACGCTAGAATTATAAATATCAGCGTTCGACATTCCGCAGACACGGAGTGTCATCACGGAACACAGATGTTCGCTCTTCGAAACACTGAAACTGTGTTAGGCCTCTTCGAATGTTGTAAAAAATTATTGCACGGACAATTCCTTAGCAAGATTTATTTTCATTCGTGACCTGACAGATTCAAATCATCGCTGTGACTAAACAGTAGTGTTAATCCTAATACTTTCAATTGTTTTACCATTCTAAATTCCAACTAATTTGAATTTAAAGCAGTTCCTGATCTACCAGTATACATTGAAATGACAAAATATAAAAGGCATGCCTTGTTTTTATTTATTTAGGTTGGCATTAGTGCCTAGTTTCAATTTAATTAACCCAAGAAATAATATTTTTAGTACAAACCCTTTTCAGCTCTTTAGGGTTTAAATATCTAAATATCCTGTTTCAGTGCTCACCGGAAACCATGTGAAAATTTCTTATTTTATTCCAGAAGTTTCGATTTTCCATGCAATATATTATTATATAGTATAGTATTTCAGTCCCTTAAGGAATATCCAAATAACACTGGAAACCTGTATTTTATATGTATATTTGACCGGATAGCTTAATAACAAGAAGGGAAGATTTGAGCTGGTTCAGGTTTTCTGGACTTCGTATGTATTGCAACAACAGATTTTTATGGGTAGGTACATAAAAATTCTGAGCAAATAAAGACTTATTCTATTCTATTCTAGTTTCGTAGAACTTGTTTATTTTTTTGCAGTTTTTATTTATAGCTTTTACGCAGTTGACTTTGTAAAATTTTTCTTAGTAATTATTTCGCTGGGTTGACGACTCTTATACAAAATGAATAACCCTATCGGAAGATGTTATAGTTTTTTGCACGGGTCTTACGTCAATCTATTCGACATTTGACAACTAGACAGCTGCAGAATACAAACAGATAAGCAATGGAGCGCTAGTTTGATTTACTGTGAAGCCTCGAAATCGTCCTCTCTTTGAGACTGATCCTCTGATCGAAAATCATCATTAGTGACGAGGCGCATTTTCACTTAAGCGATTCCGTCAATAAGCAAAATCTTTCTGGGGTACCGAAAATCCGCGTGTGCATGCACGAAGAGCCATTACATCCACTCAAAGCCACTGTGTGGTGCGGCGTACACGCGGAAGGAGGGTTTTTTGAGGCAATACGGTCACCGTCACTAGTAAACGCTATAAGGCCATAGTAAACGACTTCTTACTGCCAGAACCGGATGAACGGGTCTTGGTGAACATCTGATTTCAACAAGAATGTGCAACCGCACACACAGCACGAACCACAATAGATATTGTGAAGAAGCGTCCTGGGCCTCAAGTCTGCTATTACAATAGTGTCAGAATGGTCTATCATTGATTTTCATAATGACGCCATTATATTAGTAGATTACCAAACTTGTCAAAATCAACAATTATGAGATCAATTATTAGACCATTCTGACACTATTGTAATAGCAGACTTGAGGCCCAGGTCGCGTAATCTCCCGTTTTGGCGATTTGGTATGGCGAGCAAGGTCGCCGGATTTAATCAACCCAGACTTCTTTCTTTGGGGCTACTTGAAGTCGCGGCCAACAAGTATCATATCCCTTAAGGGCGCCTTCAAATTATTTACGCGCAGCAGCTAAGGAGAATATTCGACAGAAATTCAAACAGTTATCACCGGAAATTTTGTGGAAAGTCATGGAAGATGCGATAAAACGGGCAAAAATGTGTATTAACACTGGCGGCAGCTACTTGACGGATATCATCTTTTCCACTTAAGGGCGCGTATTCGATTTAGCGCAACTCAAAATCTATACGATTGCTAGAACGGCGTAGCAGCATTGACACACACTAGTACAATACAATGGTCTGTTTGTGTGCATCAGAAAAAAAACGCACGAAATAAGCACGAATCATTGAAATTGATCTGCAAACGACAGCGCGCAAGGTTTTACAGTGCTTTTTAAAATAATTGTCTAAAATAAATGAGTTCGTACAAGGCACTGAAAAAAAATGGTAAGTTGAGCATAACCCTTGTTTTCATAAAATAAATATATGTAAATTATGTTTATATTATATTTTTATTTATTTATTTACACTTCATGCACAAAGGTACAAAGGCGGACTTAATGCCTTAGGCATTCTATACCAGTCAACCCAGGGTGGTGAAGAGATAACAAGGCAGGTGCATATAAGAAATATAACAAAATAGGTAAATCAAATCAAATCAAAAATGTTTATTTGCTAGAGAACACATTTGCAGTTTATAAGGGAAGATCTTACAGCCTCAAAGTCACAGTATTCTGCCTGCAAGCAAGCGTGCAAATTATTAATGTTTTAATGTAATTAATAAATTATATTATTATTACATTACTATTTCACTAAAAGTGGTAAAGTACTTAAATAAATATATATAACTAATAAAATATCAAATACAAATACTGGTGATAAAAAATTGTTGAAGTGAACCGATTTTGTACTTTTTAATACTGTTTTACACGCTTTTTATTAGCTTCACCTGTATGTTTGTATGTAACCGACTTCTTTTGACCCACTTTAAACGGCCAGATTTCGTTCAAACTTTGTAGATTTATCGAGGACCGATGACAATACACTAATTTGATAAAATTAGTGTATTTCCATTTTTCAAACTAAAAAGTAAAAAATAAATAATAGTTAAAAAAAACTTAAAACACGCTTTTTATAGAAAACCAAACTAAAAAATAGAAAATAAATTTTAATAAATTTAAATTAAGAAAAGTGTTAAAAATTTCAATAAATATAAATTAATAATAGTGTGAATAAAAAAAAATATTTTATTTAAAAAAAAGCGTGGGGTGCTTTTTAAGATATTATCAAAGTGATAATCACTCTACTCATATCTGTCAATAAAATATTTATAACTATTGACACCATGCACCCCACGCTTTTTTTAAAATAAAATATTATTTTTTTATTCACACTATTATTATTTTTATATTTATTGACATTTTTAACACTTTTCTTAATTTAAATTTATTAAAATTTATTTTCTATTTTTTAGTTTGGTTTTCTATAAAAAGCGTCTTTTAAGTTTTTATAAACTATTATTTTTAATATCTAATAGTAATATTTTTGTATTTTGTAATATTGGCTCTGATGATTGATGATAATGATTAATTTTGCGACACCTTGACTTAGATAACTATTAATTAATAGTCTCCACATGGAGTATTAATAATCAAAGCATCGACTATGAACCAACAGAAATGTCACGGTTGTGTCTAATCTACATATCCTACTAATATTATAAAAAGATAAAGTTTATAAATGATATGTTTGTATGTTTTGTTTTAGTCTCTGAAAGTACTGGGTCTGATTTCAACATAATTTTCACTAATGGAAAACTACTTTATTGCTATTTTATTTAATCATTAAACGAAACATGACTATTGTTACACGTTATAGACTGAGAAAAACGGATTAATTCACTGTGAAATGAAGCCGGGTTCGTCTGACTAGTTTAAGAATAAGAATAAGAATAATTTTATTTACTTTCCACAAATTACAGCTTAAAGTTTACTTAGTCTACAAATACAATTTTATGCTTAATTTGTGGAAGACTGGTGTCTAATCTAAGTTTTATTCAAAACCTGTAAGTCAGGTCACCAGACCCCCTTAACAATTGATATATTTCTAGAATTATACTGGAGACGTAAAGGTCATAATATTATTAATTAACTCATTATTATTTCATTTATTTTGATTCTAAGGCCAAAATAAATTTTTTGAGAAACAAATTCAGTAAACACCTCTGAAAATCAGCTTTTTTGCACAATTTTATTTGAACTTTGGCCGGTCATAATGCACTCATACAACCCATTACAGCATAACGTCCGATAAATCGGACTGCATTTATTTGAGTATAAGTGGTAGAAAACAATAATATTTGATAGTTTTTTTGTTTTTAAACGAAAGTTTAATCTATATTTATTACACTGAAAACTTTGTTTTTTATTGATTGAGTGACATATCGACTGTAATTTGTCATTTTCCAAAACGGCGGCTCGCGGTCTGACTGTTTCGAGAAAACGTTAAGTATTATTTTGTTTATTATTATATACTTTTATGATAAATGATTTGAAAGTTCGTTTTAATTGTTCTAATAATAATAGTTATTTAGAGATAACATTTATTTTTATGTGAAAATTGTTAGTTTGCTGCTTATCTATGTGTTTTTGATGCCGTCCGTTTTATCGGACGCTATGCATAGCGGGCTATTATAAGGTATTTTTCTTTTTGTTTTTTTACAGCTTGATGTTGCATGAAATTATGTAAACTTTAGTTGGAATGCGAGTATATAGATGAGACAGAGAAGTTTATTTATGTTGAGCCACCTATTCAACAGAGTTGATATACAGTTTATATTTAGTTCTTATACAGGGAAAAGTTCAGAAAAAAGAGATTTTCGATTAGGTGAGGATGTAGTTCTCAGTCTAATAGAGACCCGAAAATTGCCAGCACATAGCTGGTATCAAGATATATTTTGATAACATTTTCACATTGTAGTCATTGATACGACATCTGCGAGAGCCGGAGTACTATGCAAGTATGCAACTGGCACAATACGCTACTCGTGTTGAGATTTGTCTGCTAAAAGAAATTCAAACTAAAAGAATGAGGCACCACCGATTACAGGGTATCTGATGACGTGTTTGTCTGTCGCTGGAATGACAACAATGTGGTTATGGTAGCCACCAACTTAGAAAACTGGGCTTTGACAATCGCCGCTTGCTGGTCAAATGTAAAAAAGGCAAAAATACCCTAACCCTCACTGATAGCTAGCTAGCTAGCTATAACAAGCATATGGGCGCTGTAGATAAGTGTGATCTAGCTGTTGCGAATCTTCGTACAAGAATGCATAGGTATTAGAAAATGGTGGTGGCCAATTTTTGCCTACTTTATAGATGTGTTGGTGGTGAAGAGACACAACAATCTTTGTTCGCGTCCAGGAGATATATACCACACATGGATCGCAGCCGCATCAAGGCCAAAGGCCTGCTAAAAGTGCTAAACCGTTGTCTACCACTAGATGATGGCGAAAAGCATTGGATTGTACGTCTAAGCACAGAACGCCGCTGTGCAAGTCAATGTGGAGAAGCTAAATTCAAGTGTCTCTAATATGATGTAGGCCTCTACCCTAAATATTTTTTGAACTATCATGTGATGGGCTTGTCATCATAACATATGCGTCCTAGTTAATTAATTTTTTTCTAATAAATATCTGTATTATTCATTTCTGTCTATACCATTCTAGGGCCAGCATCAGGGGCCGCCGTTTATAGCGTCCGATATATCGGACGGTCTATAAAATCAAAACTATAATAAACATGTTTATTTTTTTCTAACTAAACTATCAATTTGACCCAACTTAACCGTTATTTCATAAGTAAATCAAATTAATTGCTTTATCAAACTTTATGCTGTAATGGGAGTAAAAAAACAGCTTCTTAGAAACCTTGCACCTGTAATGGAGATTCTAAATTACAATCATTTTTTTTTTTTAATTTGTAAGGCTTTTTCAAAAACACGTATGTCCTGGAACAAGTTTTGTGAAATTTCCGCGCTCCAATTTTCCTGTGATGTTATCGCGTTCTCACTCACTCGTTTGTTTTCGAGGTTTGCGTTGGTTGAAACAAAATTTTTTTCAATCACGCTCGGGTTGAAGTCTGAAGTTCGTTTGATGGGGATGGGCGGATAAAAATTCGCAATATAACTCTGAATAAAAAGTAACGCCTTTCTAATTATTAAGCTTTTATTTGAGTAATACTGGTAGTACAAATATCTGAACAACACAGCTAATTAGGATTCACAATGAAATGTGATCGATGCAATTTATCAGGAAAATTGATACTTACCTATTTCGAAATTTGAATTACGCCTATAATAACAAATGCGCGGTACAACAATACGCAATGGCAGTAAAACAATGTTGTAGACGTCCCTAATTCAATTATTACTTATAAAAACTCTGTATAACTTGTTTGAAAGTGGTACTTTTACAAGTAATACTGTCTGTGTTAGTTTGCTATAAACGATGACTTAATTTCCATTACACCGAAATAAACTCTCTAAAGAACTCGGAAAACACTTTTATACAATAGCTGAATAATTGATAAAATGAGGATGTTTAAGTGACTTGAAGACAAAATAAAAGCGGTTATTTAAAACCAAGCTTTTTAATAGAAATTAACTACACCATTAATCAAGGAACAGCTGCTGCAGCTTAGGGCACTATTTTACAGTAGCAATCAACTGAGTAATGTTTGTATATTAGTATTAGATAAAAGTATGTTTATTCAGCTATACTATTATACAGTAAAATGCGGGTAAGTAATCTATACTAATATCACACCTCGGACACTTCATACAAAACTTGCAAAATAATTACCTATTACTACTACAAAACCAAATGACGTCTGTACACGTGCAAATGTGTGCGTGAATTTTAGTAGGGTTGAATGAATCAGTTGGATGTCGTGGCGTACTGGTTCGAATTGAATTTTTTTTTGTGTTGGATAGTCCATTTATCGAGGAAGGCTATAGGCCCATGCGAAGCTGGGTCGGACCGCTAGTATATGATATAATTACAAAATCTCTAATATTTACTAGATATAACCACTAATTCTATAATTTTGTTTCATATAATAACTGTTGGTCTAGTGGTCACTGACCCTGACTGCTAAGCCGGAGGTCGTGGGTTCGATTCCCACCCAGGACAAACTTTGTGTGATGAGCATGATTGTTTGTTCTGTGTCTGGGTGTTTATCTATAATATGTATGTATTTATAAATTATATAAGTATGTATATCAGTTGTCTGGTTACCATAACACAAGCTCTGCTTAGCTTGGGACCAGATGACCGTGTGTGAGTTGTCCCAAGTTAATATATGAAACGATTGATATAAATTTAAAATAAAATAAAAAAAAACAAACAAACAAACAAACAAACAATAAACAAACAAACAAACAATAAATTTAAAACATAATATACATTGAATATTAAATCTTTTGATACCACTCAAAAGACATAAAACTTATTTAGTCTTATATGATAAAGACGCCTAGTCAAAAACAAAGAGCAAAATTGCATAAACACACATTATGACTTAGTCTAATTATTGGTAAGTTGTAGCTGGGTACACTACTTAAATATGATACCGATTTTAAAAATATTTTCGTATGCTTGTTACAGATCAAACCTGAACGAAATGATTCAGGAACGGGATCTGGCGCACGGCGGAAGCTGCCGCGGCGAATATTAGAAAATATCACTAAAAATAAATTTGTAATATTCTATTGATTTTAAAGGAGTGTTCATGGAGTTTCTTGCTCGTTCTTCTCCATAGAAACCTACTGTTTGGAACGAGCAACTAGCTGCAACTTTTTGACTGACTGACTCCTTGACAATTCAAAAGTGCCTGTAAATGGTTTATTTGAAATAAATGATTTGACTTTGATATTTTCACCATCAAAAATTCAATAAGCTGTGCTTCAAAAGTTAGTGACAGAAACGAATCACTGCAAAACCGACTCCACGCAGTCTTGTCTCGACAATACAAGAATGCGTGGAGTCGGTTTTTAATATAGAATCAGTGGTAAATGCCTTCCTCGTATAACTGCGAGATTTAAAGAAAAAAAAAACATCCGAATTTTGCAGGTTTCCTTAAACTTAGAACATTCTTAATTTTAATTGGAATTAAAACAAGAATAAAACATTTATGTTTAATTTATTTACACTGTAGTAGAATCCCCCTCTTTCCCCTCCCCCCGAACCTCCCCGAGTGTCGCCCCATCCCCTCTCCACCCCGCCACCCGCACGAGCGCGGCTGTCGGCGCCTCCACACACACATACAGCACGCACCCAGACAGGTATGTGAGAAAGGTAGTCCCCGCTAGTACAGTCGCCTGGCGGGGAGAATACATTTTAGTTATAGTGGAAAATAATCGAAAAAATGCCTACGTGTGATGTGAAAATAGAAAATTTGAATATTCCTGCTAAGAATTAAAATAACAATAGAGGAAACGAATTAAGGCAAGTGAAAGAATAAGAGGTTGTAATCAAACTAAAATAGGAACAGCTGCCATAGACCTGCCTGCTTGTGCTGATCTCAACGCTACTGTGTCACTGTCATATACACACTGTAGTAGAATCCATCGTACATACTATGACATAGTAGTTGGACATGAGTAGCCGCCTCTGAAACCCTATAGTTCTATGATCTTTAACTTACGATATTTGAACAGTTACTCGCAACATACCACGTAGTAATCAGACATGTGTATGAGCTGCATCTGTGTTCCGCTCAGTGCTCTCTGGAACATGATGTGTAGTAGGAAGGCACTGTAGGTCACGCGACCCGACCATGTCCAGCCACGCCACTCTAGGATGCCGCGGTAGACCGCTGCAGAGTAAAAATCTGTCATTACATTATATATATCCGGCTCGAAGGACCAAAAAGATGTACGCGCTGCTGAATGGGTCGCACACACCTTGTATATTTGCTTGAAATGATAGTCACTGATAGCCAAAGTAGATCTGATTTATTTAGTAATCTTAACTACCGAGTTACTAATGATATATAATAAATAATAATATGTGGGGACATTTTCACACACACGGCCATCTGACCCCAAACTAGGGAGACCCTGTACTATGGGTGTCAGACAGCTGATATACATACACAAATACATTTTTTTTTTGTAAATACATACATATATAGATAAACAACACCCAGACACAAGGCAAACACAAGTGCTCATCACACAAATGTTTACCCTGGGCGGGAATCGAACCCGCAACACGCTGCGCAGCAGTCGATCGCTCAGCCACTGCGCCAACCGTGTCGTCAGTTGTGTAAAAACCGTTGTGTAAATGTGTAATGCGTGCGTGCCATGTACGAAACATGACTCGTACACATATAGTCGACAGTATTGGTTCGGCCGCATCTTGCTCAGCGGGCTCAGGTTGGAACTTCAGTAAAGCTGACTTGTTAACACTGTATTCTTCACGGAATAATAAAAACAAGTGGAAGTGCCACGCAGTCATTGATCGTGTGGCACTGTTATGTGGAAATGATCAACATTGGTTCAGTCGCGATCAACTACTTGCTGCGACTTGACATAACATATCGCACGTAAGGAAAAAAATACAACCATGCCATTGTGCAATTTTTACATGCAAAAATGATATCAGGTCAAAGAATGTTTCTTGTAGAGGTATATCGTATCAACAAAAAGTATAAAACTTCCATATATTTCAATTTAATCGATTTTTATTGACAATAACATATTTTTACTTTGATGCGAACTAAAAACTACCTTATGTCCATTCACTAAAGTCTAAATTAGCTTGCTCGCTGTATTGACTGGAATCGTTTTCCGTGGCATAAATTCTAGAAACTTCGACGCTACTCGTTCAGGGATGGGACACATTAATGCATATAGATTGTGTCGATAAAACAATAACGTACGTTTTTAAAATACCTACCTAACTTTTTTTTTTAATAAATGAAAGTACGAGTTTGATAGAATGAGTTTTAAAATCCTTATACCTATATTCTGGCAAATAGTCATTCATTCGCGGTTAGACGTATATAAATAGATAGTAGATCTTCATATACAAAAATTCAGATGTCAATTATGTTTTAAAAGACTGTCACGTATTTAAAAAAGATATTGTCATGTCTAAAATAATGCGTCATTTCATTGGGATGTCAATCAATGGCACACTGGCGACACTGGATTCAGTATTAAGTAAGACTAAGGGCACTTCCCCTTGTTTTTATTATTCCGTGGTATTCTTCAATTGCAGCCGTGGATTGGACTCCTCTATATAAATTAGATTTAGAAGCGGGCTTGACTTATTTTTATAATGTTATTAGTTCTATTATAGATGACTGTGTTCCCAAAAAAAGCGAAGCCGTGTAAACTCTAGGTACATTTATCCTGAGTGGTACACGGGTGAATTAATTCGCAACATAAGATCGAAGGCTAGGCTTCATAAGCAATATAAGGCAAGTGGGTCGATAGCCGATTACGATGCATTTGCTCGCTGCAGAAGTAGTATTAAAAATATGATAGTAATCGCAGAGGAGCAATATCGTAACCGTGTTCAGAATCAAATGCGGAGTGATCCTAAATCATTTTGGAATTATGCCAAGTCTAAGAGAGGTGGGAGAAGTCCGCAAGCGATTTTAAAAGACGGGGAGGCATTGTCTGGTCAGCGATGTGTGGACGAGATTGCGCATTATTTCCACTCGGTGTACAGGAAAGATCGACCGAAATTAGACGTGGACGCGGCCATAGCTACAGCAGGAAGCGGAAACGGAGCGGCTCGAGTGCACTTGGATCAATTACAGCTGGTAGACGTATGTCGTGCGCTTCAAGATCTTAAGCCGAAACGTTCTGCAGGGCCTGACGGCATTCCGCCTTATATCTTTAAGGATTGTCGTTCAGTGCTAGCGAAACCGCTACTGCATATTTACAACCAGTGCCTTAAAGCTGCCGTGTTTCCACAAAGGTGGAAAGTGACTCGCGTAGTTCCGGTTCCAAAAGGAGGGTCAGTAAAATCTGTCGATGGATACAGGCCAGTTGCAGTGTCGTCGACGCCGGCAAAAGTACTGGAAACTGCTATTTATAGGACTATTAACCTGCAGGTGAGCGCACAGCTCTCAGACGCTCAGCATGGATTTCGACCGGGAAGGAGTACCACTAGCAACCTTCTCTGTCACATGGTGCCTGCAGTGGATAGTGGGGGGCAAACTGATGCTGCTTACTTTGATTTAAAAAAAGCATTCGACTTAGTCGATAATGACATATATGTTGCTTAAAAAACTAGCAAGCGTTGGTTTCACCCCACATTCACTTCAGTTTTTTGCCAACTATTTGAGTGATAGGCAACAATATGTTGAATATGCGGGACACGTGTCAAATCCATATTTTACGAGATCAGGTGTGAGTCAGGGTAGTAATCTTGGACCTCTGGGTTTCCTTCTAGTGGTAAACGACCTACCGGAAGTAGTCCAAGACGCTAATTGTTTATTGTTTGCCGACGACCTCAAACTGTCCCTCACAGTAAGAAACGAGGATCACTGTGTCAAACTTCAAGGTGACATTGATAGGGTAGTGAGATGGAGCAAAGAAAATCTTTTGCAGTTTAACAGCTCAAAGTGTGTGATAATTACTTTTTCTCGTGCACACAGCCCCATCTTGCATAATTACCACATTGATGGATTGCCTATGGCACGGGTCGCAGAAGTCAAGGACCTAGGTGTAAGTTTTAACACGAATTTGACTTTTCGTGATCACGTCATACGTACCTGTATAAAAGCTTATAGAAACTTAGGTTTCATTGTACAGTTCGAGGGATCACAAATATGAAGGCTATAATGGCCATATATAATGCATTGGTCAGGAGCCAGTTAGAATGTAACGCAGTCGTCTGGGCTCCACATGAGGCTAAAATATAGTCTCATGCTGGAGAAGATACAAAATAAATTTATTAGACATCTGTATTGGCGGTATTACGGTGTATATCCATTCTACCCGTTAATGTATCCTGCTTTATTTATTTTAGGGATGGTAGGATACAATGAGCTCAGAGTTAGGAGGGATCGTGCACTGACCTCGTATATATTTAAAATATTGAGAGGGAAGGTTCAAAATACAACTATTCTAGGGCAGGTGAGTCTGTGTGTCCCAGACAGGTACGTGTGGCGAAGACGGCAGCCGCCACTACTGGAGGTGCCGCACGGTCGCACCAATCTGCTAAGAGAGGCGCCTCTGACGCGCGCACTTCGCACTCTCAACCTCATTGCTAGTGAGACAGACCTATTCATTTGTACTCTGAGTGAATTCACTAGAAATGCATTGTTTATAATAAGTTACAGATGTTAGCAATTATCTTATAACTATAGGCGCATTTATCGCATTGGGTAAAATTCCTGTAATGGTAGATGTAAGACAGAGAAATAAATAAATAAATCATTCTTTCAACCGACGCTCAAAGGTTTGTAACTGTCAATGAGTATATTAATACTCGTAGATAGACATCAGTACCAACTTACATTCAAACTTGAAGACGCAGCCCAAAATGATGGTGACCACGAACAGTTGGAACACCGGCTTGTAGAAGGTAGCGTACGTGACGCGCAGTAGCGTGGATACGCGCGCGCCGTCGGCATAGAACACGCCGCCCGACAGGATCACCGCCACCCCCAGCGGGAATGCCAGCCACATCACCCAACGGTGCTTCTGACGAACAACATGGTGCACACCCATGTTAGCTTTTTGTACAAAATCGTACTGTGTTCGTACCTTATATTCTTGAGAGCAATGAATTTGGGTCACATAAAGATACCTGAAAGTCTCGGAATAGTGGTAGGTACCTACAACAAAGCGAGAAATAAAATACTTTTTATTACCGGAAATCTTGCTTTTGTCTCCATTGCAATAACAACTAGATGAGAGATGTATCGTGAACTTAATCATGTTCAGGATTCCATTTCTAACAAGAACAGTATTTCCATTTTCATTTTTAGGTCCAAAATTTTCATTTCTTTCATACAACAATAAAATTGATGTAAAACTACAGTTGAAACTTATACTATGTAATGTAAACTTGTACTAAATGATTCCCATTTAGTGCAACTTTCTTATTAGATATTAAAAGCAAAATGCTTAGATGGGTACAATCTACAAGATACAATGCAAATGTAACCGAATTTATATAATCACTCACTCACCATCACTTCAGCCGAAAGACGTCCACTGCTGGACATAGGCCTCCCCCAAGGGGGGGGTTTTGCCATAATCTCCACGCTTGGCAGGCGGGTTGGCGATCGCAGTATGGTTGTTTCAAAGGCACAAAGAACGCTGCTGCCCATTCTCTGGTACGTCCCTTAGTCGCCTCCTCTTTACTTTATTCTTTACGTCCGACACCATAATTTATATAATGACTTGAATGAAAGTCAGGAAGTGACACAGCCGATAATTTAAAAAAATATCTACCTTGAGCAAAGGTGCATTTTTTATGCAAATTGTTTATTTTTTAATAAATCTGCAAATTCTAACACACGTGAAAGTAACCGATATGCGTCACTTCACAAATAAAAGTATAACGATTATATAATGAACAAATCGGTAAAAATACGGCTACTTTTGTATCGATTAAAAGTAATAATATCGCTAGCCATGCTATGATGATACTACCACTTCTACATGAGCATCACCACACACCCCACAGACAGTGTCATCAACTGGGTACCTCGAACATTCAAATTCCTTTGAAAAGGAGGTAACCAGTTGGTAACTCTTTCCGCACTTGCCCACCTTATACTTGTCCAGGTCCTTCCCGTTCTGGAAGTGGTAGGTGAGAAAGCCTCCTGCCAGCCCGAGAATGAAGGTGGACATATTGGTGTGGCCGCGCGCGTACAGTAGGCGGAAGGTATCGTTTGTTGCGTAAAGGTTGCGGTATGATCTGAAGACGATGTGGTAGGATAAAAGTTATTTTGCCATTTGTTGCCATACCAAAGACAAAACGAAAATGCCAGCCAGAAATTACACCAACTTTCATACCTTTTAAGCTAAAACGCAATAATGCTGCTTGATAGCAAAAATATGTGTAGTGGTAGTACATCTCCGGACAAGCTCCATTACAAAAAGCTCTACTACTATTAAATCAGTAATCGTCACTAACTTACTCAGGTGAATGTAAGATCACTGCATCCAAGTCCTGGAAGTACGTGTGTCCTGCGACGATAGTTAGAGAGGCCACAAACAGGACCGACAGTAGGATCGCCCGGGTCCTACCGGTGCGAGCCACGATGCAGACTAGCAGACCCAGGCAGAAGAGTTGCGTATCTGCTGCTAGGTACCTAGGAGTAACCGAGTTAGTAGTGTTGTCTTGTAAATGAACCTTTTATAACACGTATTGGTCAAACAGATTATTTTATGACTTTCTTCCAAAAAGGATTTTTACATGCGGATGTCTATACGAAGCCGAATCATACCAAGATTGTGGTAGACATAATGCGTCGTCGTACACGTAGTTGTTGACATACAACAGCTGCGCCCACCAGTACTGTCTGCAGGCCTCCGCCTCGCTCGTCACCACCAGCTGCCACAGCGGGCCTCGGAACGCGTGCCGCATCCATGTTGATATGGAGAACATTATGAGGGCGTATGTTGGAGTTAGTCTGGAAGAGAAATAACACATTCTAACGTTTCTAGGTATTTATTAATTTGCCTAAAATCAGTTATAGGCATTTATTTTCCCTCAGGTTGATGAATACTCATAAAAAGATGGTGCAAGCCTATCACAACTTAGGTAGGTAGGTAAAATAGGTGAGCTGGTTCGGTTACTCGAAGTAAACTGATGTAGGATAGTGGCTAAAAATAAAGTTACATTTTTTATTAGTCGATTTTCGGCAAAACAAAATTTAGTCTACTAAAGTGTGACAAAACAAAACATTCAGAATAGAACTGAAAAACATTAGAGTGAATAAAGTACCTCAGCCATCTAAGAAGTATTCCTTTCGGAAGCTGCACCCAACTGACTTTGTGCTTCTCCGTGTACAGTTCAAAGTTGTACGCGAGTAGAAAGCTGGACATCACGAAGAAAGTGTGAGTTACCATATTTCCGTTAAACAAAATCTGTTTTAAAGGATCTTCATACGCCTGAAAAATGCAGAAAACGGTTTTTTTTTTAATTAAAGCTATTACTTGGTCGAAATAAAAACAATGAATTAAAATAGCCATGATCTTCCTGCCCTTATCTTATGTTACTTGGGGTCGGTGCAACACGTTTTCTTCTTCCATTTCGTACTGCCAACCCTCATAATATCACTGACTCCCGTCTCTTTCATATAATTCTTCACACAATACATCCATCTTTTCTTCGGCTTTCCTCTTTCTCTCTTCATTAATATTCATAAATTTTTTAGTCACTTATGTTTCATATTTCTTCACATGCTCATAACATGAGCATGTGAAGAAAACGATTCCATTTCAGCTTTTCGATCACTGGTGCAACTTTTAAACTTCTTTTAATATAGTCATTTCTGACCTTATCTACTCCACACTTCCATCACAACATTCTCATCTCCGTTACATGTAATATTTTTTTACCCGTCTTCTTTATGGCCCAACATTTCGAATAATACGGTACGACAGGTCTTATCACAGACTTGTAGATTTCCCCCTTTAACATGAGGACTATCCGTGGGTCGTAAGTTGTCAAAGACCGTCACCATTTTATTTATCTTGAATAAATTGATCCAGTGCGTCTCGGTCTACCTGGCCATCCACTTGGACAAGTGACTGAAGGTACCAAAGTCGGACCAGGTCGATATGGGTGTTCCGGCCAGAGATATTTACACAGGACTAGAGAGACCGCCCAAACATGTTTTGGTTCTGCTCAATTTCCAGTTGACACTCTGCAGTCTTTGCTACCACACCTCCAATCTACTCTGGACCTATAGACCACTCTTGGTGTCATTGGCAATGAATAATAACGGTGCGAGGTGTGATGCACACAAAACAAATTACAAACAGGAACTTTTGGGAGTTGCAAGGGCGTTAGAATGGGCAGTGTAATCGCTAATAGTAATCTTTTATAGATAACCATTAGACGATCTTAATAAATAAGGAAAAATGGTATGCAGGTAGTTCGTGGTATACCTTGCATTTTCATAAAATAATAAATAACAAATAAAATAAGACTAACTAAATCTCACCGTCTCTATATAAAGAGGGTTATTCACATACGAAAACGACATGAATACAGTTGTATGTGAAAATATCACACAAACCATCGTCACGGTCCTGAAAACCAACAAACAAAACATTAGGAGTTAAGTAAATTAATTTCCAGTTCTCAATGTCAACTTTAATCTTTTAAAACAATCCTGCAATACCTGTGGTTGGTACAATTACATACCTTAATCCATAGAATACTTTCAGTCTATCTAGTCGGGGCTCTCGCCCACTATTACTGGGTGCTATCAGCTTTGCCCAATTTCTCTGTATTGAAAACGCCAAGAAATATGGATTCCCTGCAAAAATACGTATTACTTTTGAATTGTATTCACACATAAAATAATGATATCGCAACAAAATTCGTTTCATACCTGTTTTGTCTTCCTTTTTGCAAAACAGTACATCATAAAAACTTCCAAAAACGTTGAGCATAATTAAAACTACATAAATTACAGCCATTGCTATATCACTACTATCTATGGTCACCTTGTCCCCTTTCTCGTTGCAATACTTAATATCTGCTAGCTTTCCTTCAAGTTTGTATTGAGAATAAAGAGAATGGTTGAGGCATTCCTCAAGGGTCTCTCTTAGGCCCTGCGATACAGTTGTGTTAGGAATTCTTACAAAGTTTTTACAGGTACTTGTTACACATATACCTCGATGTATTTGTGTATGGTTGAAATGTTTTATTTTGTGGTTTGAATATTCCTGAAATAAAACGAAACGTGAAAATCACAAAGTTCTTTTTTGGAGTAAAATTTTTACACTCCTTCGGTGAATTTAGGTGAAGTAGGCTTAAAGTGAGCTGTAATTGAGATTACAGCTCACTTTCAACACACAATCCCTAGCATTAGCTGAGGCTAATGCTAGGGATTGACTGCTCACCTGGAGCCCATTTTAATAATTTTGAGTATTACTACGAGTCTTATTGCTTATTCAAGAGTAATATAAGTAGACGTGGTACTCAGAATTAAAGATATGGAACCTTAGAACAGAGTAACAATGTGACAGAGATTATTACTCTGTTCGTACGTACTCTTATTTAATAACTAGCTTCTGCCCGCGACTTCGTACGCGGATCCTGTTGCTTATGCCAGTGACAACGAGGTCGGCAAAATCGAAGATCTGAAACGTCTGCTGTCGAATTCTAAGAGCCCGCGGACGGGAAAACAACGGAATGCGCGACAGGATTCGAGACGTTCAAAAAGTACAATTTTGAATCAAACTTCCGATGGCGGAAAATGTGGCGTAGTCAATCATAGGAGTGTACGTAAATGCACTCCGTTCCTTATCAACCCAAGGAAGGTCACCATGCCCTACGGCTATGTCTTCAGACACATCCGATTCTTCAGATGACATCGACATTCTGTTCAGAGAAGGTCGAAGTCGATCAGAATTCAAACGTTCGTTACGCTCTTCTTCTGTCTCGTCATGCCGTACTCCAGCAATTCTTTCTCTCTCACTTTCGAACTGATTATGAATATTTTGTTGTGTGCGTGTTCGGGACAATGTATGATAATCTCGATCAGCAGTTAGTCGCGCATCACGTTCATCACTCGTTTCAAAAGACCTGTTAGTAAATGTGCGAATACGCTGAGAACTAAAGCGTGATTCTGTATCGGTAAACGTTTCCGATTCGCGAGACAATGCATGTCGCCCACGATCAGCGGACAGTCGCGCATCACGTTCCGCATTTGTCTTTATAGACCTAGAAGCAGATGCGTAGATACGCTGAGAAGTCAAGTGCAATTCTCTATCCGTGAACGTCTCCGACTCGCGAGACAATGCGTGACGTTCACGATCAGCGGTCAGTCGCGCATCATATTCTTCACTGGTCTTTAGAGACTTAGATGTAGATGCGTAAATACGCTGAGAACGCAGGCGTGCTTCGCGATCTGAAGAGGTTTCCACGGAGCGAGTTGCAGCCTGATGTTCTCGAACAGTATCAAATCTCTCCTGACGCTCTTCAGTAGATTCTTAGGATTTTATGATCCTCAATCTTTTAGCTCCTTTGAAACATTGGGAAAGATTTGACCTCTTTCTAGGCATGGTTATAGTTCTACATCAAGTGTTCCAAATCTTCAAATTTATTCTCTCAGCAGAAAATGCTCATCAGGTGGAACAATTTTTGCTATGGTACCATTTTTGTATCTCTTATAGTTTAGCTGGTCTGTTGCGGTTGGGAACACCCAAATATTCCGAAATATTTTATTCCGAATTTCGATATTCCGATTTTTAAAAGTCCAAATTTCATAATACCTAAAAATTATAATCTCTATTATTTAAAATCACGAAAGTTATTTTACCGAATGTCGTAAATCCGATTTGTTTGTTTTCCGATTTTCATATGTTCGAAGAATCAAATGCTCGATGAGTTCTCGGTCCGAAAAACGAAATTCCGAATTTCAATATTCCGAATAAACTGTTAAAATTAAGATTCTGATTCAATTCAGCTACGCATATATATTCAAAATGATGTCCCCTTGTTTCGCAGACAGAAATTTCATAGAATTTCGTTTCCCAGAAAATGTTTCATATAATATTTGGTTCTTGTATTTTTATTTCGACTATTATTGTTTCAAAGACTATTTACTTGAATGAAACATATTTCACAGAAACACAATTCAAAGAATTTTTAATAAAATTTTTTTGTTTAACAAACTTATCAAACAGTAGAATTACTTTTTAATAAATATTGTTTATTCGGTGTATTTTTCTATGGAATTTATTTCAACAAAAATATATAGGTATAAAAAGAAAGACAATAACAAAAATAATCTTAAAAAGTCAATATGTGGTGCTACAAAAGTTAATGACAGAAATAAATTGCTGTGGGTGTCCACGTAGTCTTGTCTGCCCTACCCCTAGAGTGTAATTTAAATTCGCGTAGGCGCGGAGGGGCGAGGCGGCCAGCGAGCTGAGGAGCAGGTGGTTTTAACGCCCGCCGCCGAGGCTGAGGCTGGCCGGCGAAGCCGGCCCGTAAACCGAAGCTGCGGTGGTGAGCGTGAATACCATCTGCGACGATAAGCTCGCGTGGTACCGCCGGAGCCCCGCAACGCCGTAGCCGTGACAGAAACCATGCCTGCTGCATGTTCGCTTGCATGCTCGCTTGAATGATGCATGCTTGCTTGCTTGCATGCTGCATGCTTGCTTGCACGCTGTATGCTTGCTTGAATGCTGCATGCTTGCTTGCACGATAAACGATTGCACGATATCGATAAAGATAATCGGAATTTTAATAATCGGAATTCGTATTTTTGATGTTCGGAATTTTCATTATGTCGGACTTTTTGTTATTCGATCTTTTGAAACTCGGTATTTTGAGAATAGTAATTATAAACGTTCGGAATTTTGAAATTTTAGTATTATAAAAATAGAATGAATGATAAATCGGAGTTGCCATATTAGGAATTTTGAACTATTCGGAATTATGAAATTCGTATTTCTGACTTTCGGAATAAAGTTTTTCGTATTTATGTAGTGTACCCGTTGCGGTTCTGCATCAGGTGTTCAAGTTTCCAAGATAAATTATAGCCTATATGTTGCCCAGACTTAATACCTATACAACAACAAAAATCATTCAAATCCATTCAGCAGTTCCGAAGATTAGCGTGTACAAACAAACAGACAAACAGACAGAATTTTTTTTTTGGATTCGTGCTCTATTACTGTTTCTAAATCCCCCTCAATTATTATTTTTTTAATATATTCAATGTACAGACACAGTTTTTTTACTGTTTTATTATATGTATAGACAAAAGATTATATTTATTTCAAAACTATCACGAGCAATTTAAAAACCCATAAATTCTCTGTTTAATGGAAAACCAACTAGGAACAAGTGCTAGTCAGGTCAAATAAATAAATAAATGATATTTCTACAAATTATAAATTAGTAGTAGTAGTAGTAGTATGACGGTATCCGCAACGCCTCGTCTCAGCGCGTATTTTGCGTACAGAATTCTAAAGTAATTAGTAATATTAATTATATTTAATTTCCAAGCGTAACTAACAATGCTAGTGTAATCTAGTTATCATAAATGCGGCCCAAGAAAAACTTAAAAGGATTCTTAGGATAGCTGACAAATTGCACAGGTTAGGTAATAGATTTCGCAATAGTATATTCAGGCGAAAGCGAGTCTGGTAAATTAAGATTGTATAGTCTGCGTCGTTTTATTGATATAACAAAGCACACAAACAGGTAGACAAAATTAAGAATTGGCTTACAGTAAACTACTGTTATTAAACTAAACAGTTATAAAACCGAACAGTATCACAGTTTGTATTTTTGTTTGACTCCGATACTATTGATCCTATTCTGATTTTTTTTTCGCAAATAGGATCCCTGAGTGTTATAGGCATTTTATTATGTATAAAATAAGGATCTAAAATTCACGCGAACGAAGACCTAGGCAAGAAAAGCTAGTAGGTACATTATATAACCATAACCTTCCACTGTTTCCTAGGTGTTGCCTTCCCTGTCAATCTCATAAAAAAAAATGATCAGCAGAGCTATTCTGTTACAATCTCCCTCGGTGAACACCTAGGTGAAGTGAGCTATCATCCGTCAGCCTGCTTTGTCAATCCTTAGCAACGGGACAGATGACAGCTCACTTCACCTAGGTGTTCACCGAGGGAGATTGTAACAGAATAGACATACTGGCTTGTTATTCATGTATCCTATAGGTACAAAAACGTGTTCAAATTTTTTCTTAATAGATTTTCTTCTCTATCGGCAGTATTCCTTCACGTTATTCTTTTAACACGGAGACATCATTTGACAGGGACATAAGCATGGTACTTTCATGGTTCTGAATGCCATGAAGTCTGCATATTATTGGAGTCAGCCTTTCATTAGTTTAACAGTTCCAGTTCATTTTTTTTTAAATCGGGTTATCCGCATGATTTTGTCTGAGAGATACCGAGTTTGTTAGGTGTTTCATTAAGTCACTGACGCTTATTGTTGCGGACAGGGATGTTAGCATCCTCAGTTTTTTTAGCTTTAAAAGAGGGAATGGGTTAAGCTAGATACTGACCTTATTTTTGCTTCATTTTGGGTGATTTAAGCGCTGTTCGGAAGTTAAACAAAGCATTCATAATAACAGGACAGCCAAAATAGCATCAACAAAATTATTTTAATACTTGGTTAATTTAAGGCTTGTATACATGCCAAAAACCCTAGAGCATTTGGCCCGTACTGAATTTGTGGACGAGTGCGGGGGTGATGTAGACGCAGTCTTTATTCGGACGCATTTTTAATTTATTGTAATAAAAATAATACATATTTGTAAAAAGTAACAAAACCAAATCATTTTCCTTTGTATTGCAAAGCAGCATTTTTTTGAATACTCTTTTGATAAGAATAAACGAGTATAATAGTTTCATCTCAATGATTTGGAGGTGATTTGACATTTTTTTTCTTATTTTGTGACACCGATAGAAAAATTGTGGCTAAACCAAATTACGTATCATATCATGTAGATGACCTACTAACAATTTTTTTCAGATGCAATTTCTCTGTAAATGCCGACGAAAAGTTGCTTCATCTGCATGCTTCGTTCAAGCTTTTTCGATAGAGCAGCCTTAAATGGCTCTTATAGCAATCTCATACGATACGTAGTAGTGATAAATGGTCGTAGCACGCGTAACGGTTTGGCTGGCACGTAGACACGACGTGTAGCAAGACTTAGTACGCCAGCTGGGCCTCGCTCACTGCATATTATTACCATGCGATGACTTATATTATAGTTGGTGTGTTAGGGCCCGCGAATTGAATACGCATGGGACAAAACGAATCGCGTGTTATCAAACTGAGAAGTGACACCGACTTTATATATTTGTTACAATCTTAGACCGCCTATGATATAAAAAACCAAATTTAAATAAGGCATCGTAATTTGACGAGTTGACCAACCACTTCACTATCTTCCTGCCCTAGTCCCATATTACTTGAGGTCAGAGCAAACATGTTTTCTTCTTCCATAAGTGTTTTTAAAGAGAGTTTTGTGTGTTGGGAGTTTTATTGTACACTTTGAAAAGTACTGCTTTATTTACATAATATATCATTTTGTAATCTATATTTTGAAACAGTTAAAACAATGCTCAATCACCTACTTTTTAATCATTATAATTGGACGTATTTTTAGGACCCTACGATTTCGCCAATTTCGAGCGCCCTTTCTTGCGGAGGTGTGCGTCTTCTAATCTGGCAAAAATGCTATTATTTTTAAAACCTCTATGTGTGTGTTTTATTTCTGCCGTATGGTGTCATAGTAATGTTTTGTTAATTTTATTCAAATCTTATCCCTAATAAATGGCTAACTTAACTTCTTGGTCGCTACAATCATGTATAGATGACACACCAAAATGTGTCCAGCATACCACGGCAGACACAGACTTCTATACGTAATTCTATAGAGTATGTAACTTACCTCGGCGCCGAGGGCAAGCTTTTCGTTTTTTGGCGTGGCGGGCTAAAGTATATTTTATTTTATTTGGGAAAATTAACGGTTAAACATTACAATATTATGGTAAAGGACTAAACTAAAATGGGAGAATAAATGTATAACCAGCAACATTTTCCACATAATATAAAAACGTTAATCAAAACACGCACGACGTGCGATATAATGACATTGAATAAAGAGTATGATTAAATATATAAATAAAAGTTAACTGAAACTTATACAAGTAAAAATAATAAGAGAAAGAAAATATAATAGAGCATTAAAAATAGAAGTTATGACTTTAAGATTGCTATTTACTTAATTCTGCTATAATTTTAAACGCAATACTTTTAAATTTTCCAGCGGAAACAATATTGACTTTTATAATATTTAACTGTCACTTCCATAGTGCAACGAATCGGCAATACAATACACCGTGTGAGACAATGGTCATGCAGTGTTAGTGGTTTTTGTTTAATGAATGAATGATTTATTTATTTGTAAGAATATAGGTAGCCAACATACGTTCGTAAGATTAGGAGAGTTTCACTATATTCGACATTGCAGCCGTACAAATATTTATATTTTACACCTTAGTTTATAGCACAACAATTAAAAAGTGCCTAAAAATGGTTTATTTTAAATAAATGATTTGAGTTTGAGTTTTAGCGATACTTAACATAAAAATACTAATAATATGTCATAATTTGAATTTATATATTGATTACAATGCAATTAACAACTAAATACGATACTATTCATTTGAAATAATAATTTATTTTAAAAATAGCGATCAACAATAATGATGACATGTCATTAAAAAAAAAAAAAAAAAAAATAGCAAGAATAATGAGTTGTCAATAAGTAGATGTCATATTATGGCAAATAGGTACCTAAGTTTTAGATTTACATGCAAACGTTTATTGAACCCAGCAGTCGCTTTAGTGCAGCACCTAGCTCAGAAGTCACCCTTGCGAACATAATGCCAACAGAGCAGTTAGGTATAAAATGAAAACATCTATCTCAGCTACACTACCAATATAATGTTGGTAACCATAATAACGCCTAGTTATTTACTGCTAATCAAATGGATAGGAAGGACAAGCAGGAGGGCATAGCAGGTACCTGTATCATCCTCATGAGATCATCATTGGATCCCGCGTGGAGGTCCACGTCGACCACACAGTACGTGCCTCCTGGCTCCGCCATACATGCCTCGTAGTCATCCAGTGCATACAGAGCCGGCATTTTGTTGTATTCGCTCACTGAAACCAAACAAAAAAAAATACGAATAGACTTTTGAGAGTTTTTGCAAAATCAACTAAATACTGTCTGAATCTGGCTGGTTCAACCATGTTGAAACTCATTTTGATAGTTTGTGACTTAAAAAGATTTTTCAAAAAAAAAACCGCCTTCAAAAACTAAAAAGTGATAAATAACTTTAGCACAGAACACACATTATACTTTAGGAATTCAGTGGCGGAGGCATCGTGTATGTTGTTTTGTATTGCCACCGATTTCCGAAAGTAAAGTAATGTGTTCTGTGCTAAAGTTATTTATCACTTTTTAGTTTTTGAAGGCTGTTCCAAATCCATTATGAAACGGCGACACACTTATTTTAATTTTTATTTTGATTGTAAGTCCTCCAAAGATTGAAGAAACTAAAACGTCATTTAAGTATTTTTTTGGGATTTTGTTGACTTTCTCAAAAAGGGCTAGATCAATTTTGGTAAAATTTATATGGAACCATTTCGAAATAAACCCCTTTCGAAAAAATTTTGCAAATCCTATATCTATATATGACAGAGATATGCCCGAACATACATAAAAAAGAAAAAATATATAAACATCCAAATTCATAACCTCCTCCTTTTTGAAGTCGGTTAAAAATGAAACTGTTCATATAATTAAAAACAGTCCAGTCCATTCTTCTGTTTGGGAACAGCTTAATTTAATTGAAACATATTAAACCCGCAATAGTTTTAAGAGCTTTTCGATAAATCAATATAAAGTTTACTGAAGATTTAAGGGGTATGTCTATTCAAGATTTTATGTCTATGATTGAGATAACAGCACCTTATTTAACTTTAATCTTTTATAATTATGTGCCTATTATGTGATAGGTGCACCAACATTTCAATCGTATTTATTACCAAGTTTAAACTTAGTTAGAGCTTGATTTGGAACCCCAGGAATAGGGTTGGACAATGCGTAGCAAATTTCTGGAACTTATCACGACAATTTTAACACCTGCTCCTGAGAAATTGCTCAACACAATATTCTACAACTACAAGAGTGGTTGTGGTTCGCGATATTGATGCAGGAATTCGGGGTTGTAGTGCTCTTTAGCTTGTGGCCAGTGTAATGAGCAAGCTTATCTCAATGCTATACCATTTTTAGAGCGATGTCAATGAAGACAGAACCTTTGACCCCGATATCATGGAAGACCTGGAAGCAAATGTCGTAGAAGACGATCAAAAAGAGGACTTTGAAATACTACAGCGGTCGAAAGACGACGATGAAGAAGAAGCAGATAATTAAAATTATAAGTTGCTGTTCTTGTAATTTTTATTCAACTCTTTTAATTTCCACAATCATAAATGTCTGCAATGATATTATTTTTAAAAATATTAATTAAGAATTTCTTTCTTTCTTTTTGTATTTATTAATATAAATTACATTTTTTTTTTCATTTTAATTGTAAAAGTAACAAAAAGGTTATATAATGTTCGAATTATACAACTAACAGATATGTAAGGGCTTTATAACAATTTTGCAGCAACTGAACAGTTGTAAAGTAGTATTCAGTTCGACGCATTAGTTATATATAATTTAAGTTATATTAATGTGTCTGGTAAACGTCATATTGATCATTTTATATGACGATAAAATAACTTTAAGTCGAGTTAACGTTTCAGTCAGAAAGTAGTGATGAGTCGCCATGTTTTGTAATTTTAGAACCATTTATTCAACACTTAAAAAACTAATGGTGATGTAATGATTTTATAACTAACTATTATAAAACTGATAGATTAGGTCGCATACTTCGACCTTTAAGTAACTTTTAGTTTAAAACGTTAATCTACTATAACTCATATATGTCATTTGATTATTTAAACGACAATTAGCACCTTTTATATAACTTAGTCGCCATTTTTCATTAAATATAATATTAAGGATTCTAAAAATTGGGCCATATTTAAACGAACTGGCGGTTTTAGAAGAATAGTAAAAAATGGAAAAGTAAGAAAATACGAGAACATTTAATCTACAAAAAACTATGACCAATCGAAAAGAAAGTGTTAAAAATAAAAGTGGTTCCGTACATTTTTCAACGTTTTATGCGTTAAATGCTGGATCCACTCAGGACAAGTGCTCTACAAATCAATTTTTTCCCGCTCATCTTCTTTGACCAGAAGGCACACTAGATAGCGAATATAAGTTTTGCATAAAAAGCTCCTTTTACACATTCATTCGTAAGTTGACGTTACGGTACCCAAATCTGTTTTTTTTTTTGGTGATGAGAGAAATTATTCAGGTTTCTCTGAAGAAGACTCTCATCTTTGGGACAGATCTGCAAGATACCAGCTTAATGCCCTAGAGTCAATTGAGAAACGAGCCAAAAGGATCATTGGCAATGATAGGCTCGTCGAATCAAAGCTCCAAAGTCTTGAGCATCGACGCCGAGTTGCTGGCCTGTCGGTTTTCTATCGGTTGCATTTTGGGGAGTGTGCGACGGAATTGCATAATTTAATTCCGCCGAGCCCGTTTCATCATCGGACCACAAGACGTACGGCGATGCGCCACTGGTACATGGTGGACATCCCACCCACACGCACGAAACGTTTTGGAAATACATTCATTGTGCGTATTGCTAAGGAGTGGAATTTTCTGCCTGAGTCTGTGTTTCCTGATAGCTACAACCTGGGAGTCTTTCAGTCAAGTGAATAGGTTACTTCTAGGCAAGCGTGCTCCATCTAAGACCGCATCATCGCTTTCCATCAGGTGAGATAGTGGTCAAACGTATGCACAGATAAAAAAAAAAAAAAGACTACCCCAAGGAAATGAGTGACGATGAAAGCTCTGAAGAACTGGATAAAGATGATGGATTCTGGCAAGATTAAAAAAATGGGCAGCCACTTGTAATATTCCTCATGAAACAATAAAAAAACGAAGATTGCCTTATATTCTCCCTAAAGATCTAAGAACGCTTCTTTAAACTATACAAATTAGTTAGTGTTACGTATAACAATACTGCATTTTTATACCTCTTCTACTAAATAAAAATCGTAAATAGGTACTTAGATGAGTTTTTATTTGGCATTATTTTAAACTTAGTTAGCCATAGTTAACCATCTGTCATAAACTTATCAACGTCATAACACCTGTCCTATATACTTACATCAGTTTTTTTTACAGAGACATCATAATGTCCCTGTAAAAAAACTGATGTAAGTATATAGGTACTCAACTATGCATACAGGTTTTTCTATTTTCCAACAGTACTCTAATTGCAACCGTCATGGTGGATGCCATTAATCGTATAAAAAAACATGTATATGGCCAAAAGTTATATAAATGTCTAATTGCAGTCGCCCAATGTATATTGGCAATATGGCGGAATCTATTGAAGACGATTAAAATATTTTATTTTTATAAACAATATTTAAACATCAATATTATGAAGGCCCATTAAAATATTAGCAGGAATGATAATACATACCTATTCTCGAAAAAATTTAATTCCTAAGTATATCTTATCTTCCACCACAATATTCTATCTTTACATTAAATTAATTAATAATATTTTTTGTAAAACATTTGACTTAGTTTTATATATGTTTTATGAAAACACAATAAATTGTCACTTGAATTGTCTAGCTTACACCTCTGACAACCAGCTTATCAAAATGTATACGACTATGCGATGATATAGTTATGTAAGAGTATTGCTAGAAACGATCATAAACCTTATTAGTTAAATTCACAACGCCTACAGGGTTTTTAATTAACGTTATTGTCACTGATACGACTGCAAAACCACCCTTACAAAATTTAAATGTTATATAATCTGCGCCCAAACTCGCGTTATAATTACGTATAAAAAACTATTATAAAACCATTATCATATGGCTGAAAGTTGAATAAAAAACGTTAAAGTACCATTTATATGACATTATTTTGCTACTTGGATTCAACAACATTAACAATTCTATAACTACACGGACAGGTAAGTGTTATTAAATAAATTGATACTTAATTAAAGATAGATACGTAAGTTTAATAATTATTAAATATCTAGTCTTGCCATAAATATTGTCACGAAGAAAAATTTTTTTTATTGCAAATAATATTTATTACTTTTACAGTGTGTTAGTTTAATACATGGGTGCGCCAAAGTTCACCTAAATTTTTAACTCCGATAATTGGAAATCCGAAAATGTTCTTCCTAACATTTTTCATCCTAACAATCACAGTTCCTAACTACTCTGTCTCTAAAGTTCATAATCCGAAGCGTTCAACTTCATAATGTCAGTAGCAATACACATCTATTATACTTTTATTTGTTTTCCTATATTTTCTCAACATAACCATCTTTTACACTATTATTCAAAGTCATATCTTTTTTGTTTAGATTTCTTTTTATTCATAATAATCAGTACCAAATACATTAATTTTGCGTAACTTAAAAAGAGAATATGTTGTGCTACAAAAGTTAATGACAGAAACGAATCGCTGCGAAACCGACTCCACGTAGTCTTGTCTGCCCTACCCCTAGAGTGTAATTTAAATCCGCGTAGGCGCGGAGGGGCGAGGCGGCCCGCGAGCTGAGGAGCAGGTGGTTTTAACGCCCGCCGCCGCGGCTGAGGCTGGCCGGCGAAGCCGGCCAGCAAGCCGAAGCTGCGGTGGTGAGCGTGAATACCATCTGCGACGATAAGCTCGCGTGGGACCGCCGGAGCCCCGCAACGCCGGAGCCGTGACAGAAATCATGCCTGCTGCATGTTGCATGCTCGTTTGCATGTTGCATGCTTGTTTGCACGCTGCATGCTTGCTTGCACGCTGCATGCTTGCTTGCTTGCATGCTGCATGCTTGCTTGCACGCTGCATGCTTGCTTGCTTCCATGCTGCATGGTTGCTTGCGCGCTGCATGCTTGCTTGTATGCTGCGTGCTTGCTTGTATGCTGCATGCTTGCTTGCACGCTGCATGCTTGTTTGCTTGCATGCTGCATGGTTGCTTGCGCGCTGCATGCTTGCTTGTATGCTGCGTGCTTGCTTGTATGCTGCATGCTTGCTTGCCTGCTGCATGCTTGCTTGCACGCACGCGCAGTAGGTTTGAACTTAGCAATACACACAACTCAGTACGTTATGTAAAGCATACCCCCAAATAATAATCATACCCTCAAATTAAAACTATAAATATCATCTTCTACCCACATATATTTTTTATTACATTTGGTAAATGTTTCTTTCCGAGTATGAGTGAAAATATTATGGTAATTATGTTTAGGGACAGAAGCGTTATGATAAGAAACAGTAGGAGTTTTAATATATTTACATTAATGATATTATTAATAACAATTTTCGGAAACATGAGTGTTATGAACATCGCCGGTAGCAGTACAAATAGTATGAATAAAAACTTTAGAATGAAAAATTTTAGGAAGAGTGATCATTCGGATTACAAATCCTTAGGAAGTACAATTTCGGGTAAAGAAATTTAGGTGAGCCAATATGGACCCTTAATACATAAATATAAAACAATTTAAAATATAAAAAGCCTATTCGAAGTGGTCTCCATTGGCTGCAATACAGTCCTTTAAACGTTGAGGCCAGTTATCAATAGAAGCACGCACTCTTTCCATGGGAAAATTATTCACGGCCAATCGTATGGATTGTTTTAGGGACTCCAAATTATCATGGCGTTTAGAGCAAAGAGTTTTGTTGGAAGGACCATACTTGGTTATTGAACATGGTGTTGTTAAGGGGATTAACTACCTTCTCAAGAATGGTATCTTGATACACTTGTGCCGATGGTTTGATACCTTTTTCACAAAAATATGGCTCAGTCACTCCTTCATAGCTAACACCCCACCAAACCATCACTGAAGTCGGATAATGCCCACGTTGCACTCTGTCGACTAATTGGGAAGCTTTGAGCATAAATACGGTCATTTTGTTTGTTAAAATGTTGCTCAATTGTAAAGATTTTCTCATCCGTAAACAAATTTTTTCTGTGACCTCCCTTTGCGTACCGCTTCAGTAGTTGTTTCGATTTTACCACCCTATTCTTTTTTAAATTATCAGTTAATGCAGTCAATCATCAGTCATCAATGAGTTACCAGTGCGTCTCTTATAGGCTGCAAGTCCTAAGTCATCTTTTAAAATACGCGACATGGTTCTGGGTGCTATCTTCATCTCCCGAGATAAAATCTTTTGCTTTCGGACAGGATTTCTTCGAATTCTTTCCCTTACTGCTTTGACCACCTTTTTCGTACGATCACTACGCGGACGACCAGATATTTTTCTGTCACAAATAGAGGAGGTCTCATTGTACCTATTAATAGCCCGGTGCATAAACATTTGACTAATACCAAGCGTATGGAGAGTTTTAAAAATTGCATTTGGCTCCATACCAACTTTGTGTAATGCAATCACAGCGATTCGGTTCTCTTTCTCACCCCACTCCATTTTAATATCGCAAAATATTGTACAATGTATTGAACAATCGTATAAAAATGGCAGATTCCAAATTTAAATATATATTTCTTATTTTTAATTGTAACAGTATTTATGGCCAGACTAAGTATAATATAATAGATATTATGAAATGAAAATTATTAATAATTATGTTTTTATCAATAATTAATAAACATTGTATGGCGTGTTTTTGACCGGGACTACTAGTACCTTAAGAGGAAATACCACGGGCTAGAGAATTGAAAATTAGGTATTTGTAAAATCTATTGCTGTCGCGCGATGCCCGAACACGAACCGCAGAGCGCGATAGAGACAACTGCAGCTTTGACCGAAAATACCTATTAAAAGTACACAAAATCAATGATTCGTAGTCCCCTGATTTCTTCTCCAAAACTTAACCGATTTAACTGCTTTTTTCATTAAAAAATAAAGAAAGGCTTTTGCCCTGTTCCTATGTTTTCTATTTTTTAAATAATCAAGTCAAATTTGTTTTCTGAATGTTTGAACACAGCGGAAAATCATGCCAATTTTTTAGGTTTTTGAATATTTATATCTCTTTTAATAATAAATTTATGACAAAAAGGAAAACATAGGGACATGCCAATAGTAGCCATGGATATTTAAAAAAAATAATTGATCTGCTGGCATTATCCAGGGAGGAAACAGGGGACTAAGTTTGTATGGAAAAACGGCCCTTGTGTTTCCTCGTAAATGATGTTCTAACCGCGCGCTCTCCGCCCTCTTATTTCTGTTTTATTGTTGCAGAGAAAAATACTTGTTCTATGGGTACGACGATTTGAAGAGGAGGGTTCTTTGCCACACCATCAAATAACTGGTAGACCACGACTTATCCGAAAACGATTCAACGTATAAAAAAATTGTTGAAGCAAAATAATGTTGTAGGGTATTCAATCCTTTACAATATTGATAATTAACATACCTAAATAGCGAAAAACCCAAAGGAAATGAGACATTTGCAAAAAACCGCAAAAAAAAAACGATTTTTGTGCCCTTTGACCTTATAATTATGTAGGTTTTGAGACAACTTTTAGGCTAAGAACTCACGATGCGGTTTTAGCTCGCGGCCCGCGCCCGCAGCGGGAGCCGCAAACTACCGCGCATACCGCGGGCGTAAACCGCGTCGTGAAATGTGCTTTGATTTTTTACATAATTTATATCTGCATTCTACAGAAGCTGCGGGCCCGCAACCGCAGGCGGACGCGGGTGAAAACCGCATCGTGAGTTCTTAGTCTTAAGATGTCAAAATACAAGTTTATGCGAATTTATAGCTGGGTATCTCAAATTCCGAGGTGAATGTACTATGTTGATTGGACTAAACGTTTAGTACTTCAAAGTCAAAGTCAAAGTCAAATAATTTATTTCAATTAGACCATTATAAGGCACTTTTGAACGTCATAAAAATAAGATGATTCTAGTTGCCCCTTCCAAAAGGTAATTTCGTATCGAGAAGAATGAGCAAGAAACTCCATACGTCTTACTCGTTTAGTGCAATATTTTGCATTTACAGTTTATAGTTATATAACTATACGTGATACGCTGGACCTTGCATAAAAACACTATATTGAAGTATGTACAAAGTATTACAAGATAAAGAATGACAGCTAAGTTGTATAAATAGATACATTGTGTTCACATATTATTATTTACAATTATTGAAAAAGTAGACAACCACTCCTTACATTACAACAAACTATGAACTAGTGTGTGAACCAGAGCAAGAATTAGGTAAACATAATGTATTTATTAAGTTTAAATTAAGCAGTTTTAATTAGCAATCAGTTTGATTTTGTATACTTTGTCAGGAGTTATCAATCCTGTTATTGTTTGTTTTTAAAACCATCAAATCAACCAACCATCAGAAACAATACACATTTTCAAATATTTTTAATATAACAATAACATTCATGTGTTGAGAAGAGATATTTTTACTTCACCCCAGAGTCCAAATAGAACACACTATTTCTTTTTCGCAAATTATTTATGTGCTAAAGTGAAAAATGTATGTTTAATTTAGATTTTAATTATATTTTACTTACCATTTAAACTATAGATGACAGCTGTGGATCTCCCGTAGAAAAGAAACAATACCAAAAAATATTGAGATAACATTCTCCTAAACTTTTCCCGCTAAAAATAATTAGTTTCGATTCCGCAGTTGGTGCTCTACCACAATTTTTGTTTATAATTAAGTAGTAATATGAATTAAAATCTAACTACATCAAAGCTTATAATTATATAAGAAACGAACTCCACTTATTAATTAAATTCCATAATTATCACTACGTCCCGCCATATTTATTTATGTAATTTTTTTTAGTGCTCAAAATATCAAAGGAATTTAACATACAGCGTAATGAAAAAAGGTTTTTATCTTGAAAACTTTTTGACTTTTCTCACATACACTAATAATTGTTGATAGTTTATTTAGAGGTTTATTTTTAATTGTATAATGTGTGTTATATAATGTGTGTCGTATAACTGTGTGGTTACGTGTGGCTTCCACGAGTGTGAGATGAAATAGAGAGGGTCATTTAAGCGGGATAATACTCGTTGGATCTAAATTATAATATTCGACCTGAACCGCAATGACGTTGGTTATTCGTACTAATATTATAAAGCTGAAGCGTGCGTTTGTTTGTTTTGACGCACTGATCTCCGAAACTACTGATCCATTATTATCCTAAGCCACCGCCACCGACTTTCGAAACTAAAGTAATGTGTGTTCTGTGCTAAAGTTATTTATCACTTTTTAGTTTTTGAAGGCGGTTGTTGTTTTTTTGAAAAAGTTTTTAATTCGTGACGTGTCTGCATCCGCGATAACCGACATTCCCGCGGACGGATAATTGTTTTGAAAGCGGTTTTCTTTTTTTTTTTTACTTTTTTTTTTCCACTTTTTACGCAAATAAAGACATTAAAAAATTTAACACAATGATGCTTAAAGTTCTTCGTGTAAGAGCTCATTTAATTTTAATTAATTTTCATTGGTTTTCGCGCAAATACTTAAATATTGTTTTTTTCGCCTTGTCATGTCCAAGCTTCATTACACTGAATAATGTCTTCTAAAATAACGGTTAAAGGAGTTGTTTCAAAATGTATGGAGCCTGGACCCAGTCCTTGTACACCATACTTAATAATGGGGAAACACATTTTAAATAGTTCTCAACTGTCCAATTACTTTAAAATAGTTTTGTGAGCAGGTAAAATACAAGAAATTGCACTTGAAATTGCAACACAACAAAAAAACAGTCATGGCGGTAAGCTGTCATTTTGATTAATTGTGATGTTTGACATTTATAATTCTGATTTTCTGCGTCGATTTGTGGATAGCCAGGTAAACAGATGGGAAAAAAATGGTGTTAGATTAAAAAAAATGAAAGGGTTGTTATAAGGTTGTTATAAAGTACTCCAGAAACTAGAAACAAAACGAGACGAAAGTGACTGAAGTAACACTGACGTCTGACAGTTCTCGTTCAATGATCAATGGTCGATCTATGGTTTCTAACTTTATAGAGTAGCTAAATCTGAATGACGCCATGTTGAAAATCCATAAAATGATTGTTAAATTATCAATTTACTACCACAACCGTATACATTTAAATGAATTATCTGTATTTTTCCCGGATTCTACGGATTTTTCTCTTTTTTTTTTGGAGTGGTGTACATAGACTGGGCCCATTATGAAACATGTCCTTTGGTATTGTTTAGAAAAGCTGAGGGTTCGTTGAAGTTTTTTAATCTACATAGTCCGGACCAGGTCCGGTCCGGTCCGGTCATTCTTTATCATCACTTCAGCTTACTTTAGGTCCACTGTGGGACATAAACCTCCTCCAAGGCACGCCATTTTTCCCGGTCCTCTGCCTTCCGCATCCATCCAGTCATTCTTTTTTTCAAGTGACTAATATCTGAATCGATTTTTGTCAATGAAAGTAATTAAACATTTTCTAGTTAATAAAAAATAGTTGACCGTAGATCGAAGGTGTTTAATAGACAGCTTTTCCTCGGAGACTATTTTACTATTATTGTTGAAGCTACTACCTAGTTCAACTGGCTGATATGAACAATTATTCCGTTAAGAAGAACATTTGATAGCAGGAGCAATATTTTATCGTACAGTAAGCGAAGAAAGTCTACCTACTAATTTTAGTCTGACGTTTAAGCATTATTTTTAGGTTTAAGAGCATGTATTCGATTCGTGATGAAAACTTCATGTTTTCGCGTTTTGCCCAGAGCAATATCGTAATGATGTGAGCAGATTATTTAAAGACAATTACAGTTTTAAAAAGATTAAGTCTTAATTTAGGTAACTACAGAGTAAAAGTATAATTTTTAATTCTGGTTTTTTAAAACGACGACAATCCTTTCATAACGTTTTACGAAAATAGACGTCAGAGTAAACTTTCAGGACGAATACAACCATTACAGTTAGACAAAATATTATGTTTTATGCGTTTTTCCAACAGGATATACAGTCTTAAAGTCTACTATAGAGCTAAAATTACGAAAATATTACTATTATGTACACTTTGACAATTTTTTTCACCAGTATTTGAATAAAAACATAACTGAAATATTGATTTTATGAAAATAATGATTATGTTTAATATACTTACAGAATATTTTTCAGTCCGTTATATACGCACTAATTTATTTTATCTATTTATTTTCATCAAAAGTTTGCCGATCAATTTCAATGATTCGTGCTTATTTCGTGAGATTAGATTTTGAGTTGTGCTAAAAAAAAATCTTAGGTTATTGATAGGTCGCTACGATTAGATACCGCACTACCGAAAAACAATAGCTCTGTGAATGAGGCAACTCTATATTGTAGTGTGTGTAAAACAACATGCAAGGATGCCAGTGAGCGTGAAAACCTGACACATTGGTCGCTAGGAGACTCAAACTCAAAATCATTTATTTCAAATAAACCATTTACAGGTACGTTTGAATTGTCAGAGTCAGCCAGTCAGAAAGTTGAAGCTAGTTGCTCGTTCCAAACAGTAGGTTTCTATGGAGAAGAACGAGCAAGAAACTCCATGAACAACACTCTTTTAAAATCAATAATATGTTACAAATTTCGGTTACATCATTCTTATTGAATCTAGGGTACAATGTGAGAACAATGTAACAAGTCGTGTACGTTAAAAGAGGTTTAGATAAAAATATAATCATAATAAACAATTCAAAAAGACAGGCTCGAATACCTAGCGGATTTTCGCTAGGTATTTGACGTATTTGTTGCCTCATTTGACAAGTACGTCGGCGGTATATAGTCGCGCGGAGACCTTTCAATAATCTAAGGAAAAAATCGTTAAAAATTATACAAAAACTAGCTGACCCGACAGACGTTGTCCTGTCCCGATCTACCTACTTACCTGCCTATTTACCCACACCTACCCTACACCTACCCTACACCTACCCTACACCTACCCTACACCTACCCTACACCTACCCTACACCTACCCTACACCTACCCTACACCTACCCTACACCTACCCTACACCTACCCTACACCTACCCTACACCTACCCTACACCTACCCTACACCTACCCTACACCTACCCTACACCTACCCTACACCTACCCTACACCTACCCTACACCTACCCTACACCTACCCTACACCTACCCTACACCTACCCTACACCTACCCTACACCTACCTACACCTACCCTACACCTACCCTACCCTACACCTACCCTGCATTGCTATAAACCTCACGGAGCCCGAGACCTTTCCAACGAATGCAAAACCGTTGAAATCGGTTCGTGCGTTCTGGAGTTATATCGTCAGGAAGGAAAACCCGACTTATTTTTATATAGTAGATAATAAATAGTGAAGTCGCGGGCAGAGTGTAGTCGCTTTTAAATGCAGTTTTTTTGCAGGGGTTATTTGTAAAAAAACAAATTACCTCTAATCATTATATGTTACAAACATCATAAACAACAAGATTTGTTGTTTGCATTTATCAATTTGTTTCATATTTAATTTAAAATATTTAAATTGGTCGCTGTAAATGTCAACGGGGATAACAAAAAAAAAACAATCCATAATAAAAATGGTAACCACTTGATTTGCCTCATTATCGTCATCAGCTAAAATATTAAGGTTCTCTATCAAAGATAAGTAATGGAGGCGGTGAACGGTGAACTACTCTCAGAGAACGTTTGGCGGAATCAGTACTGCAACTAATCCTCATATTTTCATTTTCAACGTGAACCGATTCCGCCCCAGGTTTCGGAACAAGGGCCACAAGCTGCCGAGCTCTTCTTTATCTAATACTAAGCTGATAATGCACCTGTAGCAGTAAAATATAAATATAATATAAATAAATAATATGTGTTCAAATCAAGCAATGTCGCGAATTTGAAACATATTTATAAATCTGGCAGTGTGGCATATCTGCTACTCAAATAAAACAATGTATAACATACGGTTAAAATCCATTTTGGTACACGAAAGTGATAATTTCGACTAGCAAATATTGTGAACTATACGAATTAGGTGACTTTTCAACAAAAAAGTACCAAAATAACATTTGTTTATTTTTACCTTGTGTTGCGCAGATGCCTTCGATCGGTCCGCTATCTTGCGTTTAACAGCTTTTTGCGTATTGCAAGCAGTAATAGAATATTTTTTGATAAAATGTGTATTATATTTTTTAGCATCTAAATAATAAAAGTTTTGAAAATACGTCTCGACACGTCTCTAGATTTTCGGAAAGTTCAACGTATCAAATTATCCACTGTGCCAAGAATAGGGTTAAGATTAGATAGTTGCATCGGTCAATACATTGACAATATTATTAACTAGCTTTTGCCCGCAACTTCGACCGCGTTAATGTCAGTTATCGCGGATGCAGACAAAGTCGTGGATTAAAAACTATCATGGTATTTATCATACCAAATTTCATCAAAATTGGTTCAGCTGTTCCATCGTGAAAGCGTATCTAACAGACTGTGTAACTTTTGCATATGTCGGATCGTCAGGATTTAGTCCGTTAGATTCAGTTATCATGTGGGCAGAAGTTGGGTTTCGTGCAATGCAAACACACTGGGTATAGGGTACAATACACGGTGTTTATTAAAACCAGAATTCAGCACAGTAACATTAAATAGACATAGCAACACTTAAACACAATGAATCGAGTACAGTTTCGGGACGTATTAGCTCCGATGCGATCAGACACTGGATTCTGAATGTCTTCCTCGCTGTGGGCTGAAAACATCACGACCCTGTAGAAGCGCGATCAACCATCACCAAAATGGTGATGGTTGATCACGTGTACACGATAATGGCGGCTTGCGATTCGTCGTTTCACGTTCATACTATTGACTGGATACGACACATATATAATATTAAAGTATGGATGTACAGTAAAATAAAGTAATATAGTAATAATATAGTATGGATGGAAGTATGGATTATGTAATTAAGCATGGATATGGATTACAATGAATGTTTATCTATCTATATATATATAAAAATGAACCTCTTTTCCCTTGGTCACGGTTGGTTGGCGAACGCCAACATTCAACGGTCAAGCATGTCGGGCGATTAGAGCTGAACGCCCCCCCCCCCCTTCCCTCCCCCCCCGAGGAGACCTAAACCCAGCAGCGATACCCATTGATAAGACTAGTTGTCAGACTTTCTAGCTATATTATATAGTGATAGTGATTTAATATAGCTCCCTCCACCCCTCCCCCCTCTACACCACCCCCTCCCTTATCCCCCTCCCTTTCCTCCCTCCCCCTCCCCCTCCCCCCCTTATAATTCCCCCCTTATAATTCCCCCCTTATAATTGCTTTATAGATCCCTTATAATTTGAGACTTTCACTTTACCGTAGAATACCATAATCTTACCAATACGAGAAAGGAGTGTTAGGCTACCATAACGCCGAGCACTAATTTCTACATAATTACCCATTACGACTGTCAAAATTCTACGAATCAGCCGAGACACGGGGGGGTCTTGGTATGAAGTCGGTAGTCCATGAACTGACCGCAGCAAGCTTAGCTTTAACATGACCGATCTATACGTGCGCCTTTTACTTACAGCCACGACAAGCAATAAGTTCCTAACGCCCGTCATAGATGTAGCTATAATATACCAATCAAACTTTCATCACCTATTTAACTCCCGGGGTTGGATTTCGAAAAATCCTTCTTTATTCCTTGTCTCCATTATAAAAGGAAACTGTGCAAAATTTCAGCTTTCTAGGTCCAAGGGTTTGGGCTGGGCGTTGATGAGTCAGTCAGTCAGTCAGTCAGGACTTTTCTTTTTATTTATATCTTATACTAGCGACCCGACCCGGCTTCGCACGGGCCTATAGCCTTCCTCGATAAATGGACTATCCAACACAAAAATAATTTTTCAATTCGAATCAGTAGATCCTGAGATTAGCGCGTTCAACCAAACAAACAAACAAACAAACTCTTCAGCTTTATAATATTAGTATAGAGTATAGATATTAAAATCTTCTGTACGTGTGTATGAAAGTGAACTCCTCCTAAACGGCTGGACCGATTTTGATGAAATTTTTTGTGTGTGTTCCAGTAGATTCGAGAATGGTTTAGTTTCACAATTGGACCCGGCAGGTGGCACTGCAGTCGAGTTGTAGGACTTTTTATTTCAAGGGCAGGACAACGTCTGCCAGGTCCGCTAGTGTTAATATAATTTATAGCAAGGCATATTACGATATATTTTCCATAGTAACCTTTGAGTGACCATAGACCCACCTATAATATATAATATATGTATATCTTTATTACGTCACCAAAATATATGGACAGATACAGCAAGATATTGTAATATATATTTTGATCTATAAAATTTATTAAGGTATTGTGGAGATTATAATAATAATAATAACTTTATTATCAGGCAGCTGTGGCCCATACATAAAATACACAAAATAATAATACACAATAACAAATTAATACATACCTATTAAAAAGTTATCAACTATAATTAAAAATATCTTATTTCACACGTAAAGTTGGCGTCGTGTGTCGCGCGGTGTCAGCAGGTAGTCGGCCTCGGAAGCGCTGGAACATAACACCTTTCGGCCAAAATTCTTCCTTCGTGAAGGTCGACAGATGCTCAGTTGGTACTCTCACCACAAAGGAGTTGAAGTTCACATTGTGGCTAGAGGCCAACCGCTCGACCCTCAGAGTAAAATTTGACTTAATTCGGATGTACTCTACAACCTCCTCAACCTTTGTAGAGTAGTGCAGCCGAGACACATACAGCAGCGTCACTGGAACAGCAGGACGCAGCAGGTGGTTCGGTCCGGTCGGTGCGGTCCCACACTTGTTCGGACAAGCTAGTTTCTTCATCCTCTTCTTCTTCTCGACCTTCATGAAACCTTCTTCGTCGTTCGTGGCCTTTTCAGGCCCATGTTGATGCAGATCCATACGTGCACTGTCGTGATGCAATAGCCATTAGATAATGATCTCTATTTATTTATTTATTTATTTTTGACTTTAATTACCACGGTTTACACCACTTACAATAATTAAAGACAGATAATATTAGTTATACAGATACAAAAACAATAAAAATAAACATCTTAATTAAGTTTAGGTTCCACATACACATTCATCCATTCCTCTCACAGTACTTCTGACACACCAATAAAATCTTCGTCCATTCATCCGCAAACAGATCGTTAGTTGGATTAGAACCCAAGAGATCATTCTATGGTTAGACCACTCAGCAGGCTTCTAGAATAAGTTCAAATCGTAGATTTGTATTGTTTTAGATTTGACATTAGGGATTACTTAGCCTGATCTTGTCACGGGCACACGTAAAAGTATCTTAATGATAAACCAGTTCCAAGTATCACTGGTTTCATTCTGAGTATTTATAGAATAAACTCAAACTCAAAACATTTATTTCAAATAAACCATTTACAGCCACTTTTGAATAGTCAAGGAGTCAGTCAGTCAAAAAGTTGCAGCTAGTTGCTCGTTCCAAACAGTAAATTTCTATGGAGAAGAAGAACGAGCAAGAAACTCCATGAACGCTCTTTTTAACCGACTTCAAAAAGGAGTCGGTGGCAATACAAAACAACAAACACGAAGCCACCGCCACCGACTTCCGAAAGTAAAGTAATGTGTGTTCTGTGCTAAAGTTATTTATCACTTTTTAGTTTATGAAGGCGGTTTTCTTTTTTTTGAAAAAACTTTCTATTTTTCGCTTTTTAGTGTTGCCTTAATATCAATAGAATATTACAAATTTAGGTTACATCATTCATGTTGAATCTTGGGGTACAATGTGAGAACAATGTAACAAGTTGTGCTTGTTAAAAGAGGTCTAGCGACAATGAAATTAGGCAATTCAAAATAAATTTAAAATAACCGAGGCAGCTAAGAGATGACCAGTCTCAACTGACGGCGCCTCTCCTCTTACATTACGCCACAACCCGGTGCCAGTAAGAAGCCCTACAGTTGGACTTCTTACAGTATCATCTTCCGAAAAACTATTAATTAAACCCAACACTTGTCGAATCCATATTATAGTACCTATTTCAAAATTATAACACCTTTATCACAAATATGCTTCAAAAACGTGCAGCAAACAACGACCGCAGATTTCATAAGAGCAAAAATTTATTTTTACATTATAACTACCGTGTCTGGTGAATTGCTATAATATAAAATATAGCATAGTATATTAACATATATTATAGCTACGTATGTGACGGGCTTTAACAGGCGTACGGATACAAAAGTTGGCAAATGATAACGCACTTCGCACCACTATTAAATAACAATATTTTTAGAAGAATAATTACCATAATATTAGCAATAAATAAAAAGGTTGCATAATGTAACCTATTGCTTGTGAAAAAATAAACCGGACAAATGCGAGTTGGACTCATCCACCGAGGGTTCCGTACAAATATGTATACTTTTCAGGATTGTCCCTGTACTTGTAATATAAGACGATATTACTTGCTTACTTTTACTTGCTTGCTTATTTTATAGTTTTAAGGTGTATTTAATTTTTAAAATAATGCCAATAAACGCATTTTTCTTTCTTTCTTTTCTTTCTTTCAAACTTCATAGTGTAGCAATGCAAAGTACCCTATTTTTAACAAGCTTTTATTACGTTTATTATACGTTTTTTTGTGGCATAAACGGCCGTATTGTTTTTTACGTTAACTTAGAAGTTTTTTTTTTACAGCTTCAAGGGACTGCAGACCTGAGTATATGGTTTTAATTTCAACTCGATACCTCCACGATTCCTAGATACCTCCCATTTCATCCCGAGGGTGCCGTACAAGGCGACTAAGGGTAAATCTGGAAGTCGGATAGCAGCGGCTCCCGTGTACTTAACTCACTGCGATTCCCAAAACGCCTGCCAAGCGTGGGGATTTTGTCAAGCCCCCCGCTTGACAGTCATCTTCAGACTAATGATTACCTCCACGCTGTCCCGAGATAAAAGTTTTGACAGACAGTCGGACATCAAAGTGATAATATAATAATAATATGTGGGGACATTTTCACACACGGCCATCTGACCCAAACTAGGGAGACCCTGTACTATGGGTGTCAGACAGCTGATATACATACACAAATACATTTTTTTTATTTTTTGTAAATACATACATATATAGATAAACAACACCCAGACACAAGGAAAACACAAGTGCTCATCACACAAATGTTTACCCTGGGCGGGAATCGAACCCGCAACACGCTGCGCAGCAGTCGATCGCTCAGCCACTGCGCCAACCGTGTCGTCAGTATAAAATTATAAGAAGAAAAGGTTTCGGTATTTCCTTTTGAGGTACGGAACCCTAAAATGACCAGCTCAGTGACGCACATCGCGATCTTGGACTTGATTGTTGTTTTTTTATCTTGGACTGTATTTTATACCTTGTGCAAATCTTGTTACTCTACTGGCCTCGTGGTCTCGGTAGCTGAGCGTGGAGTCCTAGGTTCAATACCTAGGTCGGACAAAGTTTTATTGGATCCATTAGGAATTGCTCAGTATCAGTCTCAGTATAGGAGCTAAAAGGTGGTGTGTGAGTGGTAGTATTTAGTATAGTAATCCATACTTACTCGATATTATAAATGCGTAAGTAACTCTGTCCGTTACGCTTTCACCATGAAAAGGCTGAACTAATTATGATGAAGTTAGGTACGAAAATAGCTTGAACCCTGGGAAAGGACATAAGCTACTTTTTAATCCGCGACTTTGTCAGCATCCGCGATAACCGACATTCAGGCAGACGAAGTCGCGGGCAAAAACTACTTTACTATAAGACATTTTAACTGCAGTAAGTCTAGGGAGTCTCAAGGGTTCTGATATTGGCCCCAAGGTTATATTATTTAGCCCGTACTGTCTCACTTCAGGGCAAAGGTCTCTCTTCATTCCTTCCATTGGTCTTGACTTTCGCTACGTCTTACCAATTCTTAAGGAAACCGTCCAAGCATGAAGATATAGGTATAAATGGAGCCAACACTTAGAACAAAAGCTTGAAACCAACTGTGGGCTGATGCTCTCTTTCTGAATGCATACATAAGAACGAGACAGTGATATGTGTTTTCTTTATCTTATGTATGCATTCAGAAAGAGAGCGTCTGCCCACAGTTGGCTTCACTTAGGTATTGAGAGTGTTGCCTCCACTTTTATCTATAAACTTCTTGCGTCCAAGTCGTCACGCCATCACTTTCGTGGTCTACCGTGGTCCCAATTTGTATTACTTAGATCATAAACAACATGTTCTATGACTTTTCTTTACTTTCGAATTTTTTTTGATCTGTATGTTGCAGTATTTACTGCCCCTGCATTCACAACGCACTGTTTGTTCGCTTGTCTTGTGCTTCCATTTGGTTCCGCGTAGAGTTGTTCAGATTTACAACGATTAATTTAAATATTTTAATAGAATAGAATAGAATTTTTCTTTATTCAAGTAACCAGGACTCAATAATAATGTTCACAGACACAGACACACAACAAAAACAACAAGAATTAACAACAATTGGTCACTGCTACGACGTCCCATGAGAGACAGCACAACAGTGACCCACGTACAGACAGTCCAGGCGACTCGCAATCATGCTTAAAACACTGTTGGAGCTGCCCACACCCTGCGCACCAGGGAAGCGCACCATTAATTAAATAATGAAAAAAAAATTACGAATATTTCATAGAACTAAAGTCGTTGTTTATGATGTTCTTAACATATTATTAGAGGTTATTCGTTTTTTACAAATAAGCCTGTTTAAATAACAACGCTTAATAGAGTCTAGGTGATACGTTCATCATCATCTGCCTAACCTTTTCCCAATTATATTGGGATCGGCTTCCAGTCTTACCGGATGCAGCTGAATACCAGTGTTTTACATGGAGCGACTGCCTATCAGACCTCCATAACCCAGTTACTGGGTAACACGATACCCCTTGGTAAGACTGGTTGTCAGACTTTCTAGCTTCTGACTACCCATCAGAACTGCCAAAGATCTAAAAATGACAGCCGGGATCAACGGCTAGAGCGGCGGCGGTGGCGGGAGTTGATACGTTAAACCTATCTTAAGAGCGTACGTGTATTCGATTCGTGACGAAAACTTCATGTTTTCGCGTTTTGCCAGAGCAATATCGTAATGATGTAAGCAGATTATTTAAAGACAATTACAGATTTAGAAAGATTAAGTCTTGATTTAGGGTATTACAGAGTAAAAGTATAATTTTTAGTTATGATTTTTTAAAGCGAAGACAATACTTTTATAGCGTTTTACGAAAATAGACGTCAGAGTTAACTTGCAGGACGAATACAACCATTACAGTATGCCAAAATATTATGTTTTATGCGTTTTTCCAACAGGATATACAGTCTCAAAGTATATTACAGAGCCAAAATTACGAAAATATTACTATTAGATATTATAAAACAGTATTAAAATGGTACAAAATTGGATCATTTCAACAATTTTTTTTCACAAGTATTTGAATAAAAATATAACTAATATATTTATTTTATGAAAATAAAGGTTATGCTCAATATACACAATTTTTTTCAGTTCCTTGTACGATCTCATTTATTCTAGACAATTATTTTAAAAAACACTGTAAAACCTCGCGCGCTGTCCTTTGCCGATCAATTTCAATGATTCGTGCTTATTGCGTGCATATTTTTTTTTCTGATGCACACAAACAGCCCATTGTATTGTACTAGTGTGTGACAATGCTGCTACGCCGTTCTAGCAGTCGTTTAGATTTTGAGTTTGCACTAAATCGAATAAACCCATAAAATAACTAATACTGATCAATATTTGTTTTTTTGAAGAGCTCGTGGTTAAGTAAAAGCCTTGCGCTTACGCTTGCCGCGGTCGGTCCGCGGATGGGTGACCATCCTTTTCATATCGAGACTCCTACATGCCTTGAAAAGCACGTTAAGCCGTTGGTCACAGTTGTCATTCGTAGATCTTTGACAGTCGTTGTAGGTAGTCAGAAGCTAGAAAATCTGACACCATAATCAGTCTTACCAAGGGATATCGTGTTACCCAGCAACTGGGCTGTGAAGGTCAGATAGGCAGTCGCTCCATGTAAAACACTGGCATTCAGCTGCATCCAGTTACATTGGAAGTCGACCTCGACATATCTAGAAATAGGCTAGACAGATGATGACTGATCAATATTTTTGCAATAACTCTTGAGAGAGAATATTCAAGAGTATATTCATATTAAACAAATATAAATAATAAATAAATAAATCTTTTATTTCAGACTAAAAGTCCATTTAAAGTTAGTATTCACACAACTTATAACACAAGCTCTGCTTAGCTTGGGACCAGATGACCGTGTGTGAGTTGTCCCAAGATTTATTTATTTATTTATTTTATTTTTATTTTATAACTTAGAAAACTAGTGTCAGTACTTAAATCTACCAAAGACAACATTTTATTAATTTAGGCATACTTACAGTACCAAGTCTTTATTTACTACTTAGTAATATGGCCAAAAATATACAAGACTATGAGACAGTAGAAGAACGGCAAATAAGGGAAGGCACCCGTAGACTGGACTTGAAAAATATTTTTTTTAATAATCATAGCCTAAGAATTGTTAAACACAGTCCACGATACCAGTCTGTAAAATTATTCAACAGGTTGCCTTTAGACATTAAAAGTGCTGTCTACAGTAGCGCTTTCAAATTAAAACTAAAAACATTCCTATTGAACAAGTGTCTATATGCTGTAGAAGAACTGTAATTTTATTTGACAGAAAATATACATTTTATTGAAATAATCTTGGGTTGCTAAATTTTATTAAATGTTAATTCATACTGATTTATTCATAAAACTATAAATTTAATATTATCATTTTTAATTAATTCTATCAGTAATATCTAATTTATGTTTCATTTATTATTCTATTGTTATAATTTAAAATTTTAAGGTTGACCATATTGTTTAATTTATGTGTAGAAATGGTTGTTGACATGGTATTGACGAAATGTATAATTATTTATTATTTTTAAATTATTGATGTAATTATTATTTAAAGTTGACAGGTTAAAATTCAAATGTAATTATTTTATTGTATTTTCTGTAATTTTATTGTGTAATGTAAATTCAGATACAATTTTCTTGTTAATGAATAAATGACTAATGACTGACTAATGACTACTTAAGAACTTTTTTAATAAACGCCCCAGTGGCATGCAGGGCTCGGAAACATTATTTAATAAAACGTTTTGAAAACGTTTCTAACCGTTCTTTGTACAACATTTTGTTCGGAACGAAAACGAAATGAGAAATAATGAAAATGTTGTTAAGTTAGGTAGGGTATGTTTTCATTTCAAAATATCATTTACTCCGATGCGATCGCGCATTGGTTCCGGTTAGAAACGTTTTATTAATCGAGAACAATTTAAATTTTGTTCTTTTTCTAAAACGTTTTAAATAACGTTCCGTTCGAAGGTAACCGAAACAAACTGCTTCTTAGGTATTTAAGACGAAACCGTTTCAAAAAAAAAAAAAATATACCGATATCCAAGCCCTGGTGGCATGCAGGCGTATTCAATGTCCCAGTATAGGCTGCAATAGTTTTTAGGATGCTGTTGGGGCTAGCGCGCACCGCGCATGATAGTGGCACTTCGCTTAGGTACGCATAATAGCATGGAAACCATCTATCCCTGCTTCTGCAAACATGCACTGCAATGGCGCGGCAACCTCATTAGCACCCTAAATGCATTATTTACTGTACACGCAATGAACATCTTTGGAGTGTTTTCTTCTTTTGCATTATACCTTCTGGTAAAATATGGCTGTTGCCGTCCGTCTAGGTAAACTTCAGAATTAAGTAAATCGTAATTTATTCTACGGGAGCACAAAATCAGGATAATAATAATAATAATAATAATAATCTTTATTGTCGCAAATATACAGTTCACAAGGTGACTTATAATTAGACACAAATAAATGTATTGTGCTTTGGGTACTGGTACTGTCTCCCAAACTAAGCGAATGCTTGTATCTTGGGTGGCAGTGTTCAGTCGTGTATGTCGTGTAGTGACTATAAATTACAATTTTTGTACGTGCAAGTGAACGTTGTCGCTGTATACAAGGGGTATATGATTATAAAGTAAAGTTATTGCTTAAGTGGACCATATGTTGTTGAGTGGGTATGTGTATAGGTGAGTGTGTGTATGTATGGGTGTTTGTGTAAATGTGTGTGTGTGTTATTTTGTATGTTCTCGTATTTGTGGAATGTAGATGGTGAAGTTTGTGTGTGTGGGTTACGCGATGTATGTCAGAAGTTCTTCAGTTTTATCATAATCCATATTTAGAAGCCAGTCTGTAAGAGTAGTTTTAAGTTTTAGGCGATTTAGTCCTGCTATATTGAGTTTCTTGTGTATATCGTGGTATATTTTTATGCTTAAGGTATTAAATTGTCTGCTGGCAAAGGATGTCTTACAGGGAATGCGTGGGCATACAGGCATCTTGCTACGTCTGCCTAGATCGGGGCGCGGGACACTTCGATGTCTTCTCATGGTGGACTTGAGCACAAAGAGCTGCCGAACTGTTAACATTTTGCAGTCTGCATATAGCTTTTTGGTGGAGTATCTATAAGGCTTTTTAGTCATTGTTTTGAGCACAGCCCTTTGTGCTCTTTCCAGACGTAGAAGAAGCGTCTTACCGGCGCCACCCCAAGCTGGAATGCAATACTGGATGATGGACTGACATAGGGCTAAGCAGATAAGTTTTAGTGTTTCTAGTGGAACACAGTCTCTTAATAACTTAAATGTGTGTATTAGTCTCCTCACTCTGGAGGTGACTGTGTCTATCTGCTTGTCCCACCTCAGTCCACTGTCGATGTATACTCCTAGGTACTTCACATGTTCAGCTCGATCGATTTGTTGGCATGTGCATGTGTTTTGGGAGAGGCAACTATGGGCTGTTATAGAGAAGTTTTGTGGTGGGGAGTTAGTTTTTCTGATCGAGAAGGCAACATAATATGTTTTGGAGAGGTTTAACGTCAGCAAGTTGTCTGTAAGCCAGTTGATGATTTTTGACAAAGAATACTCAGCTCTTTCTTTAACAGTATTCCAGTCTGGTCCCCAGACAAGAATTGCCGTATCATCCGCATACGTAAAGATGCTAGTGTTTCGAAGGGAGATTTGGCAGAGATCATTTATGTAGATCTGAAAAAGTGTCGCACTTAATATTCCCCCTTGCGGGACACCGTAAGACACTGTAGCCTCCTCACTATCGATATTTTCTATTCTGACTTGTTGTTTCCTATTAGCTAGGTAATCTTTAAAAATGTTATAAGCTTTTCCTCGTACGCCTATCCTCTCCAATTTAGCCAGAAGGATGGGGACAGAGACTGTGTCAAATGCTTTGGAGAGATCTAGAAATATACATAAGCATCTATTTTTACTATCCAAGTTTTTCACAATTGCAGTAGTCAAGTCCAGTACGACATCTTCAGTAGAGTAACCTGAGCGAAAACCATATTGGTTATCGGCTAGGATTTTATATTTCTCTAAAAAATTGTTGAGTACCCGGTTTAGTATTTTCTCTAGAATTTTCGAGATGCTGGGTAGAACCGCTATAGGACGATAGTTGTTGACACAGTCCCTGTCCCCACTCTTGTAAATTGGGTGTACTATTGCTTTTTTGAGCATTTCTGGAAACACGCCTGTGTTTATTGCGAGGTTGCATATATGGGTAATTAAGGGTGTTAAAATGTGACGACATTGTTTTATTATTTTTGATGAGATGCCATCCCAGCCTGTGGCGCAATCGGTGCGAAGTTGCAATATTATGGATTCGATGTCAGACTCGTCTACTTCCATAAAACCGATTGAGTTTACAGGTTTATTAAGAGAGGCCAGATTACTAGCATTAGGTGTTACCGAATTGCGGTTTTGAAGCGCTGAAGAGACGAGTACCTTGTCGGCCAAATTTTGTCCAATACTTGTGAAGAAATTGCAGACATGATTTACTGACATCTTGGGGTCGCTATTTAATTGAAGGAGTTCAGTGGGACTAACCTTAGATTTTTGAGTGTTTGTTATGTTTTTTATTGCTGTCCAGAGGGCTTTTGGGTCTTTACCTGCTTTGTCGATCAGATTTTTTTCATAGGCTGTTTTCAGTTTCCGTAGGAGCCGGTTGCAGTAATTTCTATAGCGCGTGTAAATTAGTTTAGCGGTCATGTTATCTGTTGCTTTTTTAGCTTTGCTATGTAGTCTATCTCGATGCCTTATGCAACGGAGTAAACCTGGTGATATCCATGGCTTTAGGATTCTGCATTTTCTAGTTACTATATTGGTTTTTGTGTTATTTTGTATGATGTTTGAGACTGTGGATATAAGAGTGCTGGTTGCTAAGTTTGCATCATTTGACGTTAACACATTTGTAAAGTCGGCGTTTTCTACATCTGCTTTTATTTTGTTGTAGTCCATAATAGTTTTATTTGTTACTGGTTTACTAGAAGGGGTAGTTATATCTATTTGTAAGACAATTGGCATATGATCCGTTACATAGGACTCTAGTACAAGAGTTGTGGCAAAGAGGTTAGGTTTTGTGAGAAAATGATCTAGGCAAGTTGTATTTCTTGTAGGGTGGGTATGTGTTGGGAAAAGTCCGTGGGTCGCATTGAAGGTCAAGTATTCATCACGTAGCGGGTCTGAACTGTTAGAACAAATGTCGATGTTTATGTCGCCGACCAAAACTGTATTGGAAGATAGACTGTTGTAGACATCGTGCAGGTTATTTACAAAGTTATTGAAATTTTCTCTGGTTTTAAGAGAAGGTGAACGATATACAGCCACAACAGCAACATTATTGTTTATTTGGCAAATCAAACAGCTTGCATCCATAAATTTTGGTTCGCGTATTTTACATGACAGGTTTATGTTAGCGTAGATAACGACGCCATCATTCTGATTAAGTGCGGAGCTCGTAGAGTAAGCACTGTATCCCTCTAAAGTGGGCAAGTTTCCCACTCCGCGAAGCCAACACTCGGTCAGAACGATGACGTCAAATTTTACGTCAGTCATTGTTAATAATACTCGGAGTTGGTCAAAGTTTTTCTTAATGCTACGGATATTAATGTGGAATAGTTTGATAGCATGGTTCGCATGAGGAAGGAAAAATACGCAGTCCTCTGGTCGACAAACATAAGAGTTTGTAAGTTCGAGTGAGTCTAGTTCTGTGTTAATATTATTTATGCTGGCCATTGATTATAAAATAGATATCAGGAAATGCCATACAGCGCGTTAATGCGGTGCGTGGATGTAGTGCTGTGTTATGTGTTGGGGTTGTATAGTATGTGGGTGCGTGAGTGTGATTTGGTTGTGTGTTGGTTGGTGTCATTGGTTTGGTCCGTTTTTTAAACATATGATAAAACATTTTACATACAGCCTTACAATTGTTTTCTAAAGTAATAGTATAAATTACAGTTATGGGTAATAACACGGTAGTTAAAAAGAGAAAATAACAGAATAGAAAAGGTAATGACGTATGGTGAGTTAGTCACAAGTTTTTCTTCAAATCTAAGAGACATTGTTCCGACGAAATTACTATTTGTTTATCTCCTTGTTCTTTACGGAGCAAGATATTACCATTTGAAGTCCAGCAGTATTTAAATTTGTTTAGCTTGGCAAATTCTCTGGCTGCGTGAAATAGTTTCTTGGAGCTCACAGGTAGATAGTCGGCTACAAATACTGGTTGTCGCTTGCCGGGGATGTTTATCAATTCTGTGTTGAGCTTGTCTTCGACGGATTTCTTTTTGATATTAAATTCGCGAATTGCGGACAGAGTATTCGACTTCATTTGGACGGTCTGAAATTCGACAACAATCGGGCGAGTCGAGCCATCTTTGCCTGGTAAACGATATATATCTCTAAGATCCGTGGTCGAAATTGGTATACCGACAGCCTGACCAATTTTACTGACCGTATCTGTGAGGTCTTCGGTGTTCTCTTTATCTTTCGGGGGGACATTTCTTACTTCAATGCTAGATGATCGAGATTTAAATTGTAGATCTTGAATTTTCCTTTCTAGTTTCTCCAAACACTTTCGTTGTTCCAATCTTTCTTTCTGCAAACTGTCCAGGCCAGACTTTATTTCCTCGTACTGCTTGTTAATGAAGCCCATTGAGGTTATTATTCCTTCGTTCGATTCCTTAATTTCAGAGGTATGTGTTTTTAGTTCTGAAAGTTCGGTGGAGAGTTTCGCGATAAGCGAGTTTTGTTTGGCACACATGTCATTGAATTTAGAATCCAGTTCTGATTTCCAATCTTTTAACAGCTCCACTATTTCTAGCTTGAGATCGTGGCCTTCTCCTCCAGGCGATTGGGTATGGCGCGGGCGCTTGTTTCGGTTTATATTTACAAAGGAAGTGTCACTAAGCTGTAGCAAATTCAAGTCTGATTCTGACTGGGTGTGTCCTATATTAGATGCGGTAGAGGTTTTGGGGGGTGTTCGTTGGAGCGCCATATTAATCTCAACTTGTGTCTCAGATTAATATAGGTAGGTATAGAATAAATAAATTTCTGTTGTAATGTTCTTGAGACTTACTTGCAATTAACAATCGTAAAATAATGTAAGCAGGGCGCGCAACGCTGTGTACGTAGCGTAGGCGATACGTCTCGTAGTCGCACGTAGCCGATATCTCTGTTGCGCGGTCAAGTCGTAGCGGTGACGTCGAAGCTTCGTAGCGTACGCTCGTAGCAGCTCTTTGTTTTGCGGTGTACGTCACTCGGCTTGCGTGGTCCGGCGGTTGGAGGCGCGGCTTGTGCCGCAGCGGGGAGCCGGTTCGAATCCCAGCAAATCCGAGAATTGCCCTTCTGGTTTTGTTTAGACAGAACTGACGGAAAGATGCTATCTCTGTCTAGGACCGCCCAGTGGGATGGTCATCAAATAGACATTACTTGAAGAGTAACAAGGAATTGATTTTAGGTCCGGTAGCCAATCACAAAATGAGAACGCTCAGTGCAGCGACACACGTCTGCCCGCGACCGATACCACGACCGAACCAATAGGATAGAAATCCTATGTGTTGAGCTAAATCAATGATAATAATGTGTGCTAATTTCCGACTAATTCTGTACAGACGTGCGTGAAAGAGTATGAAACATTCATCCATCAGCACCTACCGTACTGAAGTAGCCTTTAACTTATATTTTGAGTAAAAAATGTAAAAGAGTACACTTAGGGCGGGTTGCTTCAACTATACTTTACTGACGTTACTGACCTCAGGGCTCCATACTGGGTCCGATATTTTTTATCGCTTTTATTAATGACTTAATACAATACATGAGGGAAAAAGCTGCAGGATCTATCCAGCTTGTGGTGTTTGCCGATGATACCAATGCCATTGTTTCGGCTGCCGATATACACGCTCTTAATTCCATAGTTAATCAAACCTTGGAGATCTTTCACAGTTGGTTTGCTGTTAATGGTCTTAAAGTTAATGCCAGTAAAACCAATGTAATGCTTTTTCGTTCCACTTCAAAAAATAAAGATAGCATTGACTGCGTCATAAATGGAGAAACAGTGAGCGTGGTCCAGGTGGTTAAGTTTTTAGGAGTCCACATCGATAGCCAGTTAAAGTGGAAACAAGAGCTAACATACTTAGAGAAAGCAATCAGCTCTGCTTGTTACGTACTAAGAAGTCTAAGAAACGAGGTAACCATACAACATTTAAAAATGGTCTATTATGCATTGGTAGAATCCAAACTTAGATACAGCATACTTTTCTGGGGGGGAAGTTATGGTTACAATACTCAAAAGGCTTTTGTGGTACAGAAGAGAGCAGTCAGAACCATAGCTAAAATTCAACAGCAAGATTCATGTAAACCTTATTTTAATAATTTAAATATATTGACAGTCCCAAGTTTGTACATTTTGGTCCTACTTAGTCACTTATCAAAATATATCGTTGAATATGAGACTGAAGATGAAAGACAAAAAAGGGAGAGTACAAGAAGGAAAGATCTCCAGATGAAGCAAGTACCTCACCTGAATGTTGCAAAGCATAGCGCCTACCACAAGTCATTAAAAATGTTCAATAAACTGCCGACAGACATAAAAAGTCTAGTATATACAAGTGGGTTTCAGAATAAGCTTAAACGGTTCTTGTTAAATAAGTGTCTATATTCTATTGATGAATTATAAATCATTACAAACGTAGAAAGTGACATAATATTATAGACTTGACATGGAAATTTTATTGTATTGAATGAATTGATTTGACATTAATTTTTAAATATTTCTTTTTTGTTATTATGTATTATTCTGATTTAATTTTTATTTCGATCATTGTAATTATTCAAAAATGGATTGCATGCATGATGGTTCATATAATATTATTTAGTTATAGTAATTCAGACACGATGTAAAGATCGTTATTGAATAAATGAATTGAATGAATTGAAATTGACGGGTAGTAGTAGTCACAGACAGATAGTGAACATATGAATGTGTTCTTTACAGAAAAAGATCTCGCTAATACTTACTTTTTTCGATAGATAATCTAAACATATTTCTACGCTATACCGCACTACTGCTCTTGAAATATAAACCTAGGTATTTTTTGTATATTTTTTCCATTTTCGACAAATTCAATTCTAGGTTTTACAAAAAATCTTCAGACTTCTGCGATGCTTTTTCAGCGAGATATCGGTGATAACAAGTTTTTCACCGTTTTAATGACGCGGCCATGGGGTTTTAGTCTTATAGCTCCTAAAATATAAACCTAGGCTATTGTGATGTATTTTTTCAAATTTTGACAAATTCAAATCTAGATTTAACATTGAATTTCAGACGTCTGCGATGCATTTTCAGTGTGATATCGGCGATAACGTGTTATTCACCGATTCAATAGCGCGGCCATGGGGTTTTTGTAATGCAGCTCCTAAAATATAAACCTAGGATTTTTTTCTGTATTTTTAATTTTTTTTTACAAATTCAATGTGTTATTTAACAGAATTTCAGCTCTCTGCTACGCTTAGCTTTAAAGATCTCCGTGGCCGCACGGTTGTCCGCGTTTCAACGGCGCGGCCACGTTCAAACCCATAAAACTTTATTAACTATAACTTTGACAAATTTATGGTTTTGGGAATCAGCTTTTACAAAATTTTACATAATCTTAGAATAGTTTTTTTACGAAATATCGCCGTGGCCTCGTGGTCGAAACGCACACAAATGATTTTGCTTTGTTCGCGGTGTGCGCCGAGGCATTGTCATACAATAGCATGCGATTTCTTGGTGAATTTTGCAGATTTCTTTAGACTTATAGCATTTGTTATTGAAATTGGTATTAAAACAAAAATAAATCATTTATATTTATTTTATTTACACTTTAGTATTATCTCCCTCCTTCTCCTCCCCACTTGTCCCCCTCTCCTCCCGTACTCCCCCCGCTCCCCGCACGAGTGCGGCTGCCGGCGCTTCCACACACACATACAGGATGCACGCACACAGGTATGTAAGAAAAATACTCCCAGCTAAAATTGTCATCTGGCGGGAAGAATATATTTTTGTTATAATCAAGAATAATCAAAAAAAAATGGCAAACTTGTGATGTTAAAACGAAGATTTGAATGTTTCCGCTAAGAATTGAATGCTTATTGTAAAGTGAGGATTGTAATCAAAATTAGATTGGAACAGTTGCTAGAGGCTGGCCTGCTTGTGCTGATCTCCACACTGCTGTGTCACAGCACAATGGTACACACCGCGTCGTACCAGTCGGGCATGAGTAGCCGCCTCTAAATCCCTAGAGCTCTATGATCTTGAACCTACGATACTTAAATATCTATTAGTAACATACCACATAGTAATCAGACATGTGTATGAGCTGCGTCTGAGCCCCGAACAGTCCTCTCTGGAATAAGGTGTGTAGTAAGAAGGCACTGTAGGTCACGCGGCCCGTCCATGTCCAGCCACGCCACTCTATGATGCCGCGGTAGACCGCTGCAGAACAAAATATATCTTTCATTACATTCATAGTTTCAACTGATGCCCAAACCTTTTCGTCAAGGTACGAGGTTATATTCATAAACCGCATAAGTGATTGATCGAAATGGTTTTTAACATTAAAAGAAAGGGAAACAATTCTGAGAGTCGCGATTTTCTCCCAAATGTGTTTGACACTCGCGGCACTTCATCGTTAAGTGCCGCGAGTATCCAATAGCTTGAAGCTAACTTGATTGATAACTGCTGTAGCCGTCAGTTTTAATTGCTAGATCAGACACAGATGTAGGATTACTGAGCAAGAGCAATCAACAGTTCCAGTAGTCAGTGCATGCCTGGCAGCTGCTTGAAATTTCACCGTGTTGCTGACCGCTTGGACACGCTTGTTCTATTTTGATCGCTTTCCATCTTTTATCCCTCCATTTTTGTTGTTTGTTTTATTGGTTTGAGTTATATGCCCCCAGACTTTAGAGTAGGTACTTTTCTTTTGCCTTGAACAAGTTGTTTTAAGGTCCAAGACACTGCTTAAAAACCCTATTCTTCTTTGAGGTGAATGCTTATTTTCCAAATACATAGATTTATTCGTCTAAGTGCTTGTAGATAAAGATCAGTACCAACTTACATTCAAACTTGAAGACGCAGCCCAGGATAATGGTGACCACGAGCAGTTGGAACACCGGCTTGTAGAAGGTAGCGTACGTGACGCGCAGTAGCGTGGATACGCGCGCGTCGTCGGCGTAGAACACGCCGCCCGACAGGATCACCGCCACCCCCAGCGGGAAAGAAAGCCACATCACCCAGCGGTACTTCTGACAAACCAAATGATGAAGGGCGTGGTACAAGTTAAGTTTTTGTATAAGATCGTATCGCTCTCGAACCTAACAATTTAACTCCTATTATTAACACTGGTGACAAGAAAAATGTAGAGAGTTATCGCCCCATCTCTATCCTCTCTACTTTTTTTATGGTGTTTGAGAGTCCTGTCCATGGCGCCTTGTGTCTATACTTTCATTAGCTTATTTTACCTGAGTAACACGGTTTCGGCAAACGTCGTTCAACCGCAACTAATCTGTTGGTATTTACCAATTATTTATTTGAAAATTTGGAACATAACATTCAAGTGGACACTGTATACACGGGCTATCGGAAGGCTTTTGATAAGGTGGATCATTCACAGCTTTCAGAAAAAAGGCTTTCAACGGATTATGTGGTAATTTGCTTTGATGGTATGTTTCATATATTTATAAAAGAGTTTAAAAAAAATGTTTATGGTTACGAATTAGACCATATAGTTATCACATCTGGCGTACCACAGGGATTCATTTTGAGCCTTCTTCTTTTCATTTAATTTAATAATGATATTAAACCATTCAAGTTTTTAATGTACGCTATCGACATCAAAATCTACTACTGTTATTTAATGTAATGACGCTACACGGCATATGCAACAAAAAAATTGATTGTAACTATTAACCTAACAAACAAATTGTGTTACACGGTACCTAGAAATGTTATTCGAAGAAGAGAGCGCGTGCCTCGACTGCTCCATACAGACATGTGTAGGACTTACGCTGGGGAACGAGTACCTCTTACTCGCTTTGTTGATTCTTACAACACGCTTGTTATGAAACTGGATATAATTAATTTCTTTGTTTAAGCTATTATTTAAGAAAATGGGTCTGAATATTTGGTCTGGCGAGTAGTTTAAGTTAAATTAAGCTAAGCTAAGCAACATAGCGTTACTGTGGCAACGACTTTTGTTTTGATTATCATTTTTTATCACTTGTTTTCAGCACTTCTTTTAACCTTTAGTTAAATCGTGTACATGTTTGTTTAATATTGCTTTGAGTATTTCTCTGTGTTTTTCAGCAATAATAATTCAACTGTCCAATTAGCACAAACCATAGTTAAACAATGGCCAACGCCTCCGGGAGATGGCGTTAACATTGGAGCGGATAACTATTTCTGTCCCGAATAAATAAAATAATTAACAAAACTTCTACGAATTAAAAAAAATGCAAATAGCATTTTTTTGATTCTCGAAATTTAACACTAGTGAAAGTAGGTACTTAACAGTCGGTCGTCCCTTCGTTAACGACTAAAAGTACAATGATTCGAAAATGAGTATCAGTAACAACATGTCTACAATGTCGCTGAAATAAAGTAATACTGTCATTACTTGACCGCCCCCCCCCCCTCACCCCCCCCCACCCCTCATATGTTAAAATTCCTTCGAAAAACAAGTATCCAGTTGATAACGCTTTCCGTATTTACCCACCTTGTACTTGTCCACGTCCTTCGCGCTCTGGAAGTGGTAGGCTATGAAGCCTCCAGCGAGCCCGAGGATGTAGGTGGACATATTGGTGTGACCGCGCGCGTACAGGAGGCGGAAGGTATCATCTGTTGCGTAAACGTTGCGGTATGATCTGAAGATGATGTGGTAGGAAAAAAGCTTCCGTTAAAGATTACTCAAGGAAATATGTTTTAATTTTCTTAAGCTTATGGATTGAAAATGAGTGTGGGATCACCAAGGGGATGTGTAGCAGTGTCATTGTATTAATAACATCAAGCTGTAGGAACTATGTTTGTTAAACAACGTCATAGCATTTATTTAAATTAAACCATTGATAACATAGCGATTGATTGGTACCGTCCTTCTGAGTACGATGACACTTATTGCGATCGCAAACATGCATCGGCCAAGCATGGCGATTACGGCTTAACCCCCTTTGGGGGAGACCTATGCTCAGCAGTGGGCATCTAAAGGTTGACATGATGTTGATGAAACCATTGATAGACACTTTAGAACTGACAAGAACTCAGAATGGTGAAGTTTGATCGTTTCAAATTAGGTAGGTCTCTATGCAGAATGGAGAAGACAAATGATTCCTATTCTGATCGTCAAAAACAAAGCAGACTAAAATGTAAAAAAATCAACTCAAAAGATCCAACGAATTTGACAACTGTCCCCTACGAGAGTCGCAAAACTTATGCAACCAACTAAGAAACGAGGATTCAAGGGTTCAAATAGAGCAGTACGTTTAAGGTGATTGAATGGCAAACATACGGACGAGATTTTAACAGGTCACAACCGTCTATATACGTATGCAATAACAGAGGTCTCGAAAATGCGTTGCTATCCGAAAAACAAAGCAAAAATGTATCCTAAACCTGTAATAACATCGGCATTCATACCTTTCAAACTGGGACAAAAAAACGATGCTTGGTAATAGGTCTGGTGGTATTAATTCCCCGGATTTTCCATAAGTAGCTCTACGACTATTGAATGTTTTTTTACCAGGAATCGTCCCCAACTTACTCAGGTGACTGTATGACTACTGCATTCAAGTCCTGGAAGTACGTGTGTCCTGCGACGATAGCTAGAGACGCCACAAACAGGACCGACAGTAGAATCGCCCGGGTCTTGCAGTTGCGAGCGACCACGCAGACTAGCAGACCCAGGCAGAAGAGCTGCGTATCTGATGCTAGGTACCTGGGGGCGATCGAGTTAGTAATGTAGTCTAGTAAAACAAACCTTTTATAACAGGTATACGTCAAACGAATATTTAATGACTTCTTTTCCAAAAAGGGTATCTAAAATGCGCAGGTCTTTATAATGATAATCATTAATCATACCAAGTCTGCGGTAGACAGAAAGCGTCGTCGTACACGTAGTTGTTGACGTACAACAGCTGCGCCCACCAGTACTGTCTGCAGGCCTCCGCCTCGCTCGTCACCACCAGCTGCCACAGCGGGCCTCGGAACGCGTGCCGCATCCATGTTGATATGGAGAACATTATGAGGGCGTATGTTGGAGTTAGTCTGGAAGAGAAATAACATATTCTTACTGTTCACTCCATTTAAAAAAATCGTCATCGAAATTACGGAAATGGTAGGTAAAAATAAAGTTGAATTATTGATCAGTTCATTTTCGGTTTTAAAAACAAAAGATATCTTTTACTGAAGCATCAACTATAAAAGTCAATAACCCAAAAAAAGCCCTTCTTATATAGTAGAATATTAGAAAACATTAGGAAAAATTTAAGTACCTCAGCCATCTTAGAAGTATTCCTTTCGGAAGCTGCACCCAACTGACTTTGTGCTTCTCCGTGTACAGTTGAAAGTTGTACGCAAGTAGAAAGCTGGACATCACGAAGAAAGTGTAAGTGACTAAACTTCCGTTAAACAAAATCTGTTTTATAGGATCTTCATACGACTGAAAAAGTGGAAAAATACGTTTTCATTGAAACGTATGATTAAAAAGAGAACATAAAAAAAAAAAAAATCATTAAATCTATGTAGAAGTCCATGAACTTTGACTAAAAGCGTACCTACGAAACGTTATAAAATGCTCAAAAGTTCAGATGATTCTAATTATGACCACAGAGATTATCTGTCGTGTAAAACCGAAGAATGATCTATTTTCCTAATAAGATGTCCGTAATAACTTATAATTACATACAATTACAATACAAATCTCACGTAAAAATAAAGAAAGAATATCATCGGTACGAGGTCCGTTAGGTCCAGGGTTCACTGTTAATAAATGTGCATTTGATAATATCAAACTCTGCAATGTACACCAAACAAATTACAAATAAAAGAACTTTTGAAAGATACAAGAGTATTATACAATGGACGGTCATTACCACTAAAAGTGGTCTTTCACAGACAACCTTTGGATAAACTAAAGAAGGAGAGACTGTATACAGATAGTTCGTGGTATTCTAAGAGTTCACATAAACCAAATAAAATAAGACTGATTGGTACAAATCTTACCGTTTCGATATAAAGAGGGTTGTCCACATAGGAATACGACATGATTAGAGTTGTGTGTGAAAAGATCACACAAAACATCGTCATGGTCCTGAAAAATGACAAACAAATTTAAGTAAATGAATATGGAATAATCGCCAAAACCGTTTGCTGAAAATGTATCAAGTTATCAATGTTAATATTTTGATCTATCAAACATTGGCGGACTACGGAACTGGACTGATGAACAAAATGACAATTGCATAGGTACCTTAATCCATGGAATAGCTTCAGTCTTTCTAGTCGGGGCTCTCTCCCACTATTACTTGGTGCTATCAGCCTTGCCCAATTTCTGCGTATTGAAAACGCCAATAGATATGGATTACCTGCAAGAATACGTATTACTTTTGAATTGTATGTACAAACAAAATAAATAAATCGCAACAAAATTTGTTTCTGACCTGTTTTGTATTCCTTCTTGCAAAAGAGTACATCATAGAAACTTCCGACAACGTTGAGTATAATTAAAACTAAATAAATTACAGCCATTACTATATCACTATTATCTATGGTCACCCTTTCTCCTTCCTTGTTGCAATACTTAATATCTGCTAGTCTCCCTTCAAGTTTGTATTGAGAATAAAGAGAATTGTTGAGGCATCCCTCAAGGGTCTCTCTTAGGTCCTGCGTTACATTTGCGTTAGAAACTCTTGCAAAGTCTTTACAAGTTCTTGTTACACATACTCCTCGATGTATCTGTGTATGGTTGAAATGTTTCATTTTGTGATCTGAATATTCCTGAAATAAAATGAAACGTTAAAATCACAAAATTCTTTTTTGGAGGGTGACATTCCTACGGGGCAAAGATGAGCGTAGCGTGGGAAAGTCGTGCAGGAATCGACAAATACATGCGCAGAGCGGAGACATGATATTAAGTTCAAGCAACGTAATGTTTTGTGATTTTTCAGGGCTCTATTTGAAAAAGAAGAAAAATAAAGAAAAATGCGTTTGTTGTTATTCCATACTTTAAAATAAAATACACCTTAAAACTTAAAAAAAACAGGAAACGGTGAATAAAATACCAAAAGGGCCTCAGCTCAGAGTGATGTCAGATGACAACACAAAGCGCACTTGGCTCTTACTTTCAGCTGCATTATTTATTGTAACAGTACTTAATTACAAATAGTAGTAGATAGAATGTCGGTTAACGTAGGTAAATAAAACAAATGTGATGTGTTCGGGGACGAATGAAGGCGATCTTTATCAGTATGTTTGAAGTATTGTGAGATGAGCGAGTGAATGTCGTTGTTAAGTATATAATGATATAAGTCTTTAACTAATGTTATTGGACAAGGGCCGTTTTATGTTAAGGCGACGATATACGACTTTTACAGATTTTAAACTGACAATCACGTCAAAATGTGCAGTGTAAATGATTTGAAACAAATATATGTTAAACTAGAACATTCTTTTAATCACTTAGTAAGTGAATATTCTTAATTATATTCATATTATATAGTTTAATTAATACGTGAAGTTGTGTCTGACGCGGACAAAACATTGACAATCACACAAAATCTACCAGGTATAACTAAACGAAACTTACACCATCTTACAGACAATTTGATTATCTATCTTTTCGTATACGCCTTTTTTTTAATTTTGAAAGAATACTACTTTTATTTAATTTTTTCGACTAAACTTTGAGAGTTTTGGACGCAAAACTGATGCAGAACGGACGCAGTCTGCGTCCAAAACTTTCAAAATTTAGTCGAAAAAATTAAATAAAAGTAGTATTCTTTCAAAATTAAAAAAAGGCGTATACTAAAAGATAGATAATAAAATTGTCTGTAAGATAGTGTAAGTTTCGGATAATTATACCTGGTAGATTTTGTGTGATTGTCAATGTTTTGTCCGCGTTAGACACAACTTCACGAGTTAATTAAACTATTTATTATAAAAATAATCAAAAATATTCACTTTCTATATGATTAAGAGAATATTCTAGTTTAACATATATTTTTTTCAAATCATTTACACTGCACATTTTGACGTGATTGTCAGTTTAAAATCTGTGAAAGTCGTATATCGTCGCCTTAATATAAAAATAAATACCATTAAACAGTGCTGTCAAAGCGTTTACCACATAATCTTTTTTATTCGTCTACAGTCCGTAATAGAATGTTACCATTAACAGATCGTACTATAATTATACATCATTGCGATGTACTAAGGTCGTGGCACTAGTCTAGAATAATTCTATATGCTTGTAAATTAAAATAATCAACACTCATTACTGTGAAAGCCGTGACTTTTGTTATTAAGATAAGATTTTGCTCTGTAATAATCTCCCTAGATGAAGTGAGCTTTGGATGAGCTGCAGCTCTACCTAGCGTTAGTTGGGATGACAGCTAACTTCAAGCCCACTTCACGCCTAAATTCTTACTAAGACACGTCGTGATACTTAGAACTACAACTGATTTAGCATTCATTCAAACATTAGAACAGGGGTGTGATTCTGTAAGACCTCATTCTATACTTCGAATCTGAATCCGCTGTGAGTTTCTTGATTGGCATTCTAAAAACTCGGTTGATAATTCGAATTTATACTAGCGCCACCCTTGCGAGCGTGTCAGCGAGTTGAACTAAATTGACAGGGAGATTTTGACAGATAAAGTATGAGATGATATAAGAAGTGGCATTCTGTAAGGTAATTTCGCCGTCACTTCGCACTTGAACCCGATTCAAAGTGTCAAATATATCAAGGCCATTTTGAACCTTATGCGAAGTGAGAGTGAATAGCGATGTGGGATGCGAGTTGTTGTTTGAATTTTACAGAATCGACCTAAAGCAGTGCTATTCTGTTACAATCTCCCTCGGTGTCATCCGGCCGTCTGCTTTGTCAATCCCTAGCACATGATGACAGCTCACTTCACCTAGGTGTTCACCGAAGGAGATTGTAACAGAATAGACATACAGAACAATAATCATAATCTTAAATTAATCTTGTGTCTTTAAAACATGTAATGTGTACCTGTACCTACTTTGCCCAATTAAGTACAATAATATAACTATAACTGTTGTGGTCACTTGACATAAATATAGCAGGTGTATAAAGAGCATTGCCATGTATGCTGTTCGCCTATTGACCTGTTGGTTGTATAAGTTAACAACGTACTATTAAGTACTGTAGCGTCTAATTATGTAACCATTAATTTTTCATCAATCAGATGTAACTACTGCATAGTCGATGTTTATTCCCAATAAAGAGTATAGTATCATTTCGCACAAGGCCGTGTCACAAAATATAGAGGGTACAGAAGGACCGCTCCCGCCATCTTCAAAAATAATTACCTAAACTTACCAGACTCACTAGGGCTGCTACTGTTTTGACTCTGTAGGTTTTATTTGTGACAATATGAAATTTTATTGACACTGGTTGGAACTCTTTGCAATTTTTTTTAACAAAATTTTCTTGTTTGGCGTGAAATGTCAATGTCACTCATTTATTCATTTAGACAACACGTGACAGTCGAGTCGTAAGTCTGCTTGAAACTGCTTGAGAATGCCTATAAACGTAATGTCAATGTGTGCGTGGTAAAAATGTCGGTTTGTTCTGAGTGGTCTCTCTGTTCGGGCGCAACGCAGCCTTACTTACTTTGTGGTCGTGTTTTATTCTGAACTAGCTTTAACCGGTTTCTTTCGAGTGATTTTAAGAATTTACAGAATCGGATCCCAGTACCGGAGGTAAGCCCAAACAAAAACAAACTCTCTCTCTCAGAAGTAAATAATAAAATCTGTAATTTAATTTTATATAAGTAGCACTTTGCCCGCGACTACATCAGCGTGATTTTCTCAAGGATCTCTATTTTTTCATAATGCAATATAGCCTTCCATTCAAGGATAACGTAGCTTTCTATTCGTGAAAGAATTTTTGAAATCGGATGAGTAGTTTCGGAGATTACTCCCTACATACATACTTACAAAAAAAAAATACCTCTTTATAATATTAGTATAGATTAGAACTCAGAAAGAAAATCAGATCTTCAGAATTAAGCAAAACTCTTGAATTATGCCACGGGAAAATAGGATAAAATTATCCAACATCCATCGATCCTCACAAAGTTCAGCGTTTAAAATAGTAGAAGGATACGTTTAAAGACATATAGATGTACTTACTAGGTGTCCATCCATATAGGAATAACACAACAGCCTTCGAAACAAGCACGTTGGTTTTCCCTTTTCCGATAACAGATGGAAATAATTTTGCACATAAACGTATCTAATTACTTAAGTACTAGTAACAATTACATTGCTAACCGCTACGACACTACGCAGCAAATCGTCTATATCGTTTATTTTAATTTATTCAATAAATTATACCAACAGCTAATCTGTCTTAATATTACCAATTAAAGTTCAGTTCTTTGTGCTCGTTTGAGTTAATCTTCAGAACTAACTCGTCCAATTCTGTGAAATCTTTTGCTAATGAGAAGCTGCGTGACTAGGGTTGTCATTCGTCCGGGTTTCCCCGGATTTGTCCTAGTTTGGAAGGCGTCCGGGGAGCGTCAGGACGGGGATTTTAAATAGTGTCTATTTAAAATCCCCGCCTTTTTGTGTTAAGGGAAATTCGAACATTTTAATTATTTGCAATAAATTAAAGCATAATTATTATAGTAAAAAATATCGACTGAAAAGAAAATATGTCCAAAAGTTTAGAACCCTAGACAGTCATTTGTATTGTTTTTATTGTATTGTATTTTTTTTTTTTGTGAGCGTCCGCGGAGCAATCCTTGTTACACCCTAATGTCCGGGGTTTCAGAGGTACGGGGTATACGTGATCAATGAGTGCTATATTTTATTATCAGAAAAAAAAGGGATCCGATAAATAAAACACGCAGTAAAGTCGCGATCAAACGCTAGTCTGTCGCTGAACTGTTAGGTAGTTTGTTTTTGTGTTTGAACGCGCTAACCTCCGGAACTAGGTACTGGTCCGATTGTCAATATTTTTTTTGCTAATAACAAGTTACTTTATTTTATTTTTTAATAGTACCATGTTTATTAATAATAATTAAATATAATATATACAAAGCTTAAAAATAAATATAAACATATAATATGTACAATGCTCACAGGGCATCAAAAAACTCGTCCGCATCGCTCTCAATGGGACAAGTGCCCAAAAGGCTAGCAGCATTTTATAGGCTAGATATTTCATTTACTATTAATGTAATAGACATCTTCTTTTTAAGACCAAGTATGGAGTTTCGTTCCCATTTTTCTTCCATCCCCCAAAAGGTACCAACCTTTACTACCTTTTGGAAGGGGCAACTAAAATCAAATTTTCACATAATATAAGATATGTGAAAATTGAATTCTAGTTGCCCCCATAGATGAATATACTCTAATATATCTTTTATATCTTTTATATATCTCTTATATATCTTTTGGAAGGGGCAACCTTCCAAAAGGCAGTTTTGTATGGAGAAGAATGGACAAGAAACTACATACTCTTTTAGAAAAAAAGATGCCTAAATATTGCCTTTTAAAGGTCTCATTGAAATTAATGACATCTCATTGAAAGTAAAAAACACGTAGAAGAAGTCGCTGACGTGTATATAATATCCAACACACTGTAACTTGAGTTACAGTGTGTTGCCTTAATAGCGCTCATTTGATTTCTTCGAGGAGGCTACATTACATATTATTATTTTTTATTTTATACTACGTAGAAGGAGATATGAGCATATAAGAAACACTGTTTTTAAGTTACATTTACGGTTTGGTATGGCAAAACACTGTGATTGAAGTTGCAGTGTTTTGGCTAAGAAATTCGTTGAAACTCTCGAGATAGTGTTATCGAAAACCAAACTATCTGGATACGCCGCGCGCGGCGACCCGTCTCTATAATACAAGCAAGATGCGTGTGGAGCAGAGCGAGAGCTCAACGGATAGTGGTCGCGCATTGCTCGGTCAGTGTATTGATCGACAACCGGCGCATACGCTCAATGCGTTTACGTTTGTTCGTTTTGTTTTTTGTAATGACAATGAGAGGATACCGTAATAGACTATTAGTGAGATTGTCACAAAGCAATTTACAACATCACAACAACTGAACATGTTCTACAATGGCTTCAGAATTAAACAGTGTGAAAAATTATCGTAAGAATATCACCGTCAGTAATGGAGCGTCCTGGTATGGCATTGAATCTAATTGTTCCACATAAGTATTTGATTCACGTCAGCACATCAGCCCCTTGATACCCCTTAGTGAATCTCAAATAAATGAATGTATTGCTGAGAATCTTGGTGGCGACGTCAACTACGTCCATCATTTCAAAAGAAAAATTCTGATACTGGACCGATAACGACTAGTAAGAAAAAAGTTCGGAACACTGAGTATACATCGGACATCACATGGTCCCATAAACTACTAACATTAAAGTTGCCAAAGCTCATGAATTTGTGAATTTCTTTACCAACATACCAGTGAAAACCACGGAAGCTTTAAATTCCTCACCAGACATCTCAATTGCCTTTTTAAAAACAAACGTTCCAGGATGCCCGGTAAAATCTCAATTTAAACATATTAACCCCACAACAGTTTTAAAAGCTTTTCGCTTACTAGACAGTAGCAAGTCCAAATGAGGTGGATTCACATGGTTCGAAAGTAGAAATGGGGGTTCCACAAGGCTCATTTGTTGAAAAACCATACCAACAACAGCTCTGTTCTCATAAATCCAATACACTGAAACTAAAGATACAGTGTTTTGCTTAAACAATTGGATACATTTCTTTGGCTTTTATAGGGACAAAACACGTTCTCTTAGTTATTTCAAATTGTATGGATAGTATGATTGCAAAATTTACATGGCTAGATAAGACATAAAAATACCTATCATTTGGTACCGAACACTATATATTATGTTATAAATATGTGACCAAAACGAACCAAAAACTAAAATAAGTTTTGAAAGCCCTTTTCTCGAAATAGGGATTTCTGAGATACAGTGTATTGGATTTACACGTCAGGTCGCAGGTTAAAGCTAGTTATAGTGACAGGTCGCAGGTTATAGTGACCGATACTCTATACCACATAATGTACAGTCAGCAAAGGAGATAGGTATACAGGGTCGTCAGGTAAAGAAACCGATGGATGTTTTTGAATAAAATAAAATAAAATAGAGAATAAACATTTCAATGATTAAACTAAATTTCATTAGAAAACATCCGTCGGTTTATAAGTAAACTTCAACCATTTCCGATGACCTGCATACCTATCTCTTTTGCTGACTGTACCAATCAGGACCATTTTTTCTAGTTAGACACACGTGGGATACCACTGGTTTTGGAGATATTAAAGGTCAAAGAGGCAATTATTATTTTTTATTCCAATGACAAGACAGTTTATTAATAGCACCATTCATAAACTGTCTTAGCTCGTCTCTCTCTTGACTGCCAGTAAAAAAATTAGCACAAAAAATATCGTAAATGATAACTATCAAGATGGCTTGTTGACAAACAGACAAAAGAACAAGCAACTACATGACAGCTCTATTTTATGAGATAATGGAAGTAAAAACTTAACAAGTGACACCTGTTTAGTATAATTACCTGGGGCATCAACAGTGTCATCTCAATTATATAAATGTTAAGAGCGCAGGAAATAATTATTGCGTACAAATGCGTGCCAAGTGTCTTTTCTGTATAAGAATAGGCCTTTGCCCTGCAGTAGGACAATTATAAGCTGAGTTAATTATTATAAGTGAGCAAACATAGGGTAAAAGGTGGATGATTATAAGTGAGCACACATAGGGTAAAAGGTGGATGATTATAAGTGAGCACACATAGGGTAAAAGGTGGATGATTATAAGTGAGCACACATAGGGTAAAAGGTGGATGATTATAAGTGAGCACACATAGGGTAAAAGGTGGATGATTATAAGTGAGCACACATAGGGTAAAAGGTGGATGATTATAAGTGAGCACACATAGGGTAAAAGGTGGATGATTATAAGTGAGCACACATAGGGTAAAAGGTGGATGATTATAAGTGAGCACACATAGGGTAAAAGGTGGATGATTATAAGTGAGCACACATAGGGTAAAAGGTGGATGATTATAAGTGAGCACACATAGGGTAAAAGCTGGATGATTATAAGTGAGCACACATAGGGAAAAAGCTGGATTATTATAAGTGAGCACACATAGGGTAAAAGCTGGATGATTATAAGTGAGCACACATAGGGTAAAAGGTGGATGATTATAAGTGAGCACACATAGGGTAAAAGCTGGATTATTATAAGTGAGCACACATAGGGTAAAAGGTGGATGATTATAAGTGAGCACACATAGGGTAAAAGCTGGATGATTATAAGTGAGCACACATAGGGTAAAAGGTGGATGATTATAAGTGAGCACACATAGGGAAAAAGCTGGATTATTATAAGTGAGCACACATAGGGTAAAAGCTGGATGATTATAAGTGAGCACACATAGGGAAAAAGCTGGATTATTATAAGTGAGCACACATAGGGTAAAAGGTGGATGATTATAAGTGAGCACACATAGGGTAAAAGGTGGATGATTATAAGTGAGCACACATAGGGTAAAAGCTGGATGATTATAAGTGAGCACACATAGGGAAAAAGCTGGATGATTATAAGTGAGCACACATAGGGTAAAAGGTGGATGATTATAAGTGAGCACACATAGGGTAAAAGCTGGATTATTATGAGTGAGCACACATAGGGTAAAAGCTGGATTATTGCCACACGTTTGAAATTGCTTCTCATATCTCTTAGTAAAAAAAGCAAAATATCCTATTTGTAAAACGGGTGGGTACTTTGGTTGGCTTTGGTATTTGTGAAATTAAAAAACATTATCTTTGATAATTCTTTCCTGCCTGCCCTGAGCTCACTTTCCGGCCTGTCCTGTCTGCACCTGCTGTCGTCTTCCTGAGCATCCTCCTTCTCGACCCTTCCTCATTATTCTACTAACTTCACCTATACCTACACCTTCGTGACATCCTTCATTCTTCATCCAATATAATATTATATATACTTCTACATTTTTATATCAGATTTTACTGTAAATATATTCTTGTATCTTTATACCTTAACCCCTCTTTCATTTTATCTGCCGCTTCACGACAGATTGCAGAGTATTGACAATTTCTGTGGACCTAATTTTTAGGACTGGGATAGTTGCCTAGTCTAAATTACGGTTAGGATAGATGCTCCGCCAAGAAAGAGGACATTTATCTCGCAAAAACTTTGATCGCACCTTGCCTTCCCATGCAATTGCATAGAGAGATGCAACACGGTGTGCAAAGTGGTAGTAGAGAGTCTCTCGACAGGTAATAAAATAACAAGTGATTTATCCACGATACTAGAGTAATTAAAGTTGAGGCTACAATACCCCTTTTTTTTTGGTACGGTTTGGAAAATCCTCATGGATGTCCTCCGCCCTGAGGTGGGCGGAGGGGTCTGTCAGACTCTTACTGACTAAAAACCACCCCGGTGTTCCATCTCACACCTACGTCGGGGGTCGCGGGAACTGGAGATACTTCCACAACCTCCGGCTGGTGCCGGCCCGCTACGGCGGGCCACTTCTCTGGTCAGGGGGGGAGTGAGGTGTTAGACTCCCCCCCGCACGTCTTAGGGGGGCGCGCGTGGAACACTACGCGCCACCACCTCGGGTCCTGATGTGTGTGGGGGGCGACAGACGTCCCCGAGTCTGCCGCCAGGCAACTATACCCCTGGGGCAACTATCCTGGTTAGCATTACCCTACACAGATGAACTTTCTCTACCCTCACTTCCATCAGACGGCGATCCCACACGCTGCGTCGTCTGAACCGATGGTCATAGTGTGCACTAAACCTGAACCAGGAAACCAGGACCAACGGCTGTACTTGATTTCGGAGGTACGGCTGTGTCACACCACGATCTTTAAAATTCCGAGATGCTACTAAATTACTAATGGGGAAAATCAAATAACGCTTTGCCAGACTTGTGAATCAAACCAAATCGAATTTCTCAGCAGTCGCCCTTGCCAACACGAGTCCAACGGGACAGTTAAAAATCGAATACATCTATCACAGAAACACTGCAATACTCAATACTTTATAACATTCTACAACACGTGAACTTAGGTGGTAATTTATATAATAGATCATTATGGACCCTGAAGTACAGTAAATAAGTAGGAGAGAGGAAGCTTATCATCTAATATTATGAATAGACAGCTTTAATATGTATGTCGTATCCGGTCTATAGTATGAACGTAAAACGACGAATCGCAAACGTGCCATTATCGAGAACACGTGATCAACCACCACCATTTTGGCGCGCTTCTACAGGGTCGTGATGTTTTCAGCCGACAGCGAGGAAGACATTTAGAATCCAGTGTCTGATCGCAACGGAGCTAATACGTCCCGAAACTGTACTTACGATTCGTTGTGTTAAAGTGTAGACCAGATTATTAGAAGATGTTTATTTTAAGCCGAGTTTATTTTAAATCAATTTGTGCTAAATTGTGGTTTTAATAAAAGCCGTGTATTGTACCCTATACCCAGTGTGTTTTCATTGCACGAAACCCATATTCTGCCCACATGATGACTGAACCTAACGGACTAAATCCTGACTGATACGACATGTATAATAGCTTACCTTAGCTTTTTGGCGTTTAGTTTTATTGGGTTATATTTTTGTTTTATTTTGTGTGTAGAAGTAATGTTATTACATATTTTGGTAATCAAAGTAACACCAAATCGTTTACTCTAGTCATTAGGATATGAAGGACAAACAGGAGGGTATATCAAGTACCTGTATCATCCTCATGAGATCATCATTGGATCCCACGTGGAGGTCCACGTCCACCACACAGTACGTGCCTCCTGGCTCCGCCATACATGCCTCGTAGTCATCCAGCGCGTACAGAGCCGGCATTTTGTTGTATTCGCTTACTGCAATTGAACAACGACATTATTTTCCGAATATCTTCCCTCGATGTATAACTCCACTTCGTCCTCCACAGAGAAGAACGGTGTTGGGATCTAACTCTCCATGTGCTAGGTTCTGTTGGATTTTGAATAGTTGCAGCGATATAATCGATTTCCACTTTGATTCTCTCACTAAGCAGAAATCTAAAATCCTGAACTGTTTATCAGAGTTGATGTAAAGTGTTCATGTTGTTACTTTATTTTTAGCAATTGTTACAGAAATAGTGTTCAGTTTTAAGTTGGTTTATAAACTGTCCACGTACCTAGGTTTACAATTACCATAATTTTATTTAGTCCATGTGGTGTTTACCTTTAAGTAATTGTTACACAGTTAAAAGTAGAAAAAAAAATGTTATTTAATGCTCAAGATGGTGTAAACAATTGTTGGTGAACCTAATAAATAAATAAATAAATAAATAAATGTATTTCCACGCAAAAAGCGTAAATACTCTGATTTGTGCAACGCTTATACGGAAAATGTATTTTAAATGGTTTCAATTTACAATAGACTGACAAAAAGTTGGATGCTCTTAAGTTGAAAGTAGTAGGGTGGTTTTTACCCGACTGCAAAAAAAGGGTAAGTATTTGTATGTAATATTATTTATTTCTTCAAATCTGTATTATGAGTATCACATTAAAGGGCTCATATCATCACATTAATATTTTTCTGCGATTTCTGCAATATCAAAATAAAGAGCTCATTATATGGATTCCGTAAGAGTATAACAATGCCGTATAGTTAAATAAGGAAAAATTAATAAAACAAGTAATTTTAATATAACGTGTTTTTTTACGCCGAAATAGCAACAGAATAGACCGCTTACGTAACTAAAAAGCCTAAAACAAAAAGTAAAAATAGTAGAATATAAAACCCCAACTGCGTAAAAAGTGAACTTTAAAATTACATAATAAATATTAACTTAAAACAAAGATTGAAAAAAAATAAACAGGTCCTCTAGTCTAGAATTATGTTTAGTAATATTGAATAAAACTGGCCAAGTGCCTGATATTAAAATAAAACTGGCCAAGTGCGATCGTGCTATACAACATTATGACACTATATTATAACCTTTACAGGGTTCCGTACCCAAAGGGTAAAAACGGAACCCTATTACTAAGACTTCGCTGTCTGTCCGTCTGTCCGTAATTTTCACAAATTATGTATTTCTGTTACCGCTATAACAACAAATACTAAAAACAAAATAAAATAAATATTTATTTTTTTTCCAATACAACAAACTTGATTTTTTTGCTGTATTTTTGCTCCATGTCTAATGTTGTAGATAATGGTACGGAACCCTTAGTGCGCGAGTCCGACTCGCACTTGGCCAGTTTTTTTAATACCGAGCAAAAATACAGCAGAAAATCACGTTTTTTGTGCTCTTCTAATATTTATTTTATTCTGTTATTTTGAAAATGTCTAGCTATCACGGTTCATGAGATACAGCCTGGTGACAGACAGCCTGACAGTGGAGAGTCTTAGTAATAGGGTCCCGTTTTTACCCTTTGGATACGGAAACCTAAAAAACAACGCCACTGGCGATTTCTTGCAAATTTCAGCTCAGTATTTGGGTATAGTAGGTAATGAAAAACTTGAAACGCGACAGTAGCAAACATGTATTTAAACAATTACAACAATTAAAATCATCATCAAAGCTCTCCAAGTCAGCATTATTCCTGAATGTGCCTTAAAACATGACGTTTATGGATCATTCTACCTTGAAGAGTTGTTGATAATTTATATTAACACTCATATGAATTTATATTTTGGAAGAGGTTACTACAATCATTTTTGTTGTGCTCATTGATACATTTATTTGAATACCAATTAAAGCTTAAAAATAAATAAAATAGTGTAGCAAAATTATTATTCACCAGCGCCCTCTAGTATGTAACAGAGAGAATCATTATACGACAACATGCCGCTCCTCGATACTAGATGTCGCTGTCGCGTGACGTCACTTTTCTGAATCGCGATGTTAAGAGTCTCCGTGATTTAATGACCTCTCGTAGAATATTTTTATTTTGTAAGACTGAACCAGTGTTGCATCCGTCTGTTACGTCCTTCCTGGAATAACTGCATGGGACCTCACTGCTTAGTTAAAAGTATACTCGACATAAATTTTGTCATATTTTTGGTTAGAGGACCCCTCTTCCCCTCCTTCATCCCTACCGGGAAAAGGCAGAGTGGAACGGCCCTATCTATAAAAACCTGTGTAGAAGTACAATAAATCTTTGCTACGAACACAAGACTTCTTCCTGCGCCGGAACCGGTGACTTACATCCCTTTTAAAAGAACCCCCCCCTACAATAGTAGATTATGCAGTAAGAGGATAAAGTAGCGTCAATACTGTGGTAGCGTCTTAAGTAGCGGGCGCTGTATTGAATCCCGAGCAAAAAGAAGGAGTCTAGTGTTAACTCAAGGAGTTAAGACAAGAATCCTGAGTGCAGCGTGGGATTCTAGGTCGCCCTAGACGAAGGCATCTTTATACCTGAGGATCATTTTTTTTTTTTTTTTTATCTATTGATAGGCATACGTTTGACCACTATCTCACCTGATGGGAAGCGATGATGCGGTCTAAGATGGAGCACGCTTGCCTAGAAGTAACCTATTCACTCTTGCCTTAAAGACTCCCAGGTTGTAGCTATCAGGAAACACAGACTCAGGCAGGGAATTCCACTCCTTAGCAGTACGCACAATGAATGTATTCCCAAAACATTTCGTGCGTGTGGGTGGGATGTCCACCGTGTGCCGGTGGCGCATCGCCGTACGTCTTGTGGTCCGATGATGGAACGGGCTCGGCGGAATTAAATTATGCAATTCCGTCGCACACTCCCCAAAATGCAACCGATAGAAAACCGACAGGCCAGCAACTCGGCGTCGATGCTCAAGACTTTGGAGCTTTGACTCGACGACGTTCCGGCATACTCTACTTTTCACACCATCTACGAAACAATAAAAAGCAATAGTACTAGAATCAAAGTATTTTGTGTTTTATTTTTCTTTTATTTATTGTGTTTATAATATTCTTCTCGTGGTGGCCAGTTCGATTTGCGAACAATTAATTTTTTAGTGCAGATTTTAATGACGAATGCATGGAATTAGTATGTACCTACTACCTATCGTAAATATGTTCGTATTCGATTTCTACTTTATGTTCCAAATTCAAACACATTAATGACCAGCGGCACAAAAGATTTACGTACTTACGTACTTTGTGCCAGCGGGTCTTAATTAAATTCAATACATTATACTAGACCAATATGCTAGACCTCAGGTCTTAAATTACTTACTTTAGGTTAGGTTTGCATGACATATAATTTGGCATTGTCGAGCAGGTGGTGTGAAAAATATATTATGTATGTACCTACAATGGAAGGCTCACAGGGCGTCAAAAAACTCGTCCGCATCGCTCTCAATGGGACAAGTGCCCAAAAGGCTAGCAGCATTACCACGTTTAATGGCAATGCTAATTCTTTGGCCCAAGAAAAGGCCAGTCCTCTTCTTCTTGTTAATGACGTTCAAAAGTGCCTGTTAATGGTGTAATTGAAATAAATCATTTGACTTTGACTTCCTACATGATCCTACTTCTATAAAACCAATAATAATGAATATAAAATATACACAATTAGAACATATTACTGGTTTGCCGTATAGGTAATAATATACTATCGATAATTGGCAGCATTTAATCTTATAATTGCAGTGCAGCAAATTCTATTATATACACGGTCAATCATTTATCTTACGTGTGCAAAAATACCAATAGCAAATTACATTAAATTACTATTTCTGCGAACGCTGTAATAAATATTTTACTCTACTAGCAGCAGCCAAGGTCAGGTCAGAAATCCGGGACATCTGGAATGTCTACTAGGCTGACGACATTGGAAACCACTGGATGAGGGTCCCATAGAACCTTGGATAAAGTACAGATAAGAACACAAGCCTATGCCCAACAGCAGTAGGTAATTCCAGACAAAAATGAATGATGAAGCCTGTCTAAGAGAAGTTTTTTTTATTAAAGTCCTTGAGTGGGCTCATTATTAATTATCAGCATTTATTATTCCACTGCAAAGCAAAAGCCTTCTTTTAGCTAGAAATAAGTAATAATAATGATGATGTGTAATTGAGATAGTTAAATGCAGGAATGCCGGTTTTGCTGGTATGGTCAAGGAATGCGCGGGGATGAACACCACATGACGAGACGAGTGACGGATATAGACAAGGGCAAGAGGGGCAGAGGTCGCCCCCCAACTACCTGATCTAGAATCATTTCCAAGGTCATGACGATGCTAGGTCTAACGCCAGCAATGACAACATTAAACTGGCGATCAAGTCGTATCAGGAAGGCAAACCCCAAATAGGGCATGATGATGGTGAATTTAGTTACAGTAGGGTGAGGTTAGCTGTCAATCCTTGCATCAGGGTATGACAGTTAACTTTAGGTACTTAAGGCGACGATATACGCCGGCGACCTTGAGCAACCAGAGTATGCGCTGCGTCCAAAACTCTCAAAGTTTAGTCAAAAAATTAAATAAAAGAAAGTAAAAAAAAAACGTATACTAAAAGATAGATAATAAATTTTCTGTAAGATAGTGTAAGTTTCGTTTAATTATACCTGGTACATTTTGTGTGATTGTCAATGTTTTATCCGCGTCAGACACAACTTTACGAGTTAATTAAACTATTTAATATGAATATAGTCAAAAATATTCACATACTAAATGATTGAGAGAATGTTCTAGTTTAACATTTATATTTTTTTCAAATCATTTACACTACACATTTTGACGTGATTGTCAGTTTAAAATCTGTAAAAGTCGTTAATAGCCCCTTAAGTTCACCGAAGGATTTTTACCGAATCGACCGGTACTGGACCTGCCGTTTTGTTTACAACAAAAGCAATTTTCTTTTTATTTGAGTTGTAAATGACACTGCTTGTGCGCAGCGTGCGCAATTAAAATTCAATAAAATAGCGATAAAACCGACAAGGTTTATAATAAGCAGACATTAACAGTTGAAATTGACACAAACATTAAACATAACGATTCATTTTGTTGTACATATTTACATGACAAAAATTAACGTGGTAGGAAAAGTGTTTAATCATTCTGAAGGCTGAAGTACTAACTCTTTACATAAATTAAAACTTTAAACAATAGTGTGAAAATCTAGCCTCATGGTAGTTAAGTTTATTTACATACTTAAATTTGACCTTAACCATGAGATTAGCTAATTTAAATGGTAAAATCTACGCAATTTTTTTTAAATCCAAGGTTTACCCACCCATCGGAGGAGTTCCGGGTTCGTTAGTAGAAGAAATCGGTAAACAAACAGATACAGTACTTTATGAGGTCTACTTGTAGGGCCTCTTACGCGTATAGGGATATAGCGTAGTGTGTGAGGATGCGATAGGGAAACTTCAATTAAAAGAACTTCACATTCAATGTGCTCTATAATAGAATAATAATACGTTCCTATGGAGGAGTCAGGCCAAGAACAATCCTTCTGTCATTGAAAACTATTCTATTCCACTATTTGAACTTATTCTATTTATTCTAGAACGATGCAGAGTGTTTAGACGATGCCATAAAGTAAAAGGTTTCAACCAGCCTGTTAAACGCATGCAACCTTTACAGTATTAGACGACACGGTTGGCGCAGTGGCTGAGCGATCGACTGCTGCGCAGCGTGTTGCGGGTTCGTTTCCCGCCCAGGGTAAACCTTTGTGTGATAAGCACTTGTGTTTGCCTTGTGTCTGGGTGTTGTTTATCTATATATGTATGTATTTACAAAAAAAAAAGTATTTGTGTATGTATATCAGCTGTCTGACACCCATAGTACAGGGTCTACCTAGTTTGGGGTCAGATGGCCGTGTGTGAAAATGTCCCCACATATTATTTTATTATTATTATAGTATAGTACGCGCCACGAAAGATGAGACTTGGCACAGACTTGATTTGATTTGCGCAGTACTCGATTTAAAGGTAAGAGAGTGGTAAGAGACCTTTAAGTCGAGTACTGCGCAAGTCAAATCAAATCTGTGTCAAGTCTCATCTTTCGTGGCACGTAGTATACCTACCTATATAAAAAGACACCTGCCACACACCGCACACGTGGGTATGAACAAATAATGCGACCAAATTCGTGACGCAAGTAGGTACATGTCTTACCATTGTGCGCAAGATTTGGAGAGGCATTGTTAATGATTATAGGAGTTACAAACAGAAATGTTATGGAGCTACATAACCGTAACCGAAACTATCGGATATCCGAAATACAAATCTATCTGAAAGTAACCGAATCTAATATAAAAGTTTCTAAAAAATTCGGATAGGGGCAAGTCTAAATGAGAAACGTTATAGGTATGACAGATTTTCGCCCGGCCGAGCCGACACACTTGTATTATGATTGATAAATTACTGCTGTTATACTTGTGTTCCTGGATTATAAATTGTAAGTCTTGAACTGTAGCATGATGATTGTCACAATATTAATAATGAATTGTTATCAATTTAAAATGAATTTAATACAATTTAATACTTTATTTATTGAATGCATGCCCAATTCAAACCAATAAATTTTTCCATAGATAATAATAATTTTGCTAAATTTGCACTCTGAAATTATTGGCAGAATTAGAGATATCAATATACATTTTTTTAAGATTATTCTGTATCTTATTTACGCAAATAAATGATTTTGATTTTTTGATTTTGATTCCTAAAACGCTTAAAATCCAGAACTGAAGCTATTTATTTATTGTTAATTAAACCGGTAACACCAATTACATTAATAAATATAGGTATGGTGTGTACAACAATAATTTAAAGGGTATAAATATAATGATCACCAAAAAATACTTTAGGATCTTAAGCTAAAAAATATACTAAATTATACCAAATGTACTAAATGGTCACCAAATCTTGGTGTGCAAAATAACCAAAATCTTTTTGACCCCCCTGGGGCGGATCCGACATGGTTAGGTTAGGTTAGAATTGTGACCCCCTACTGCCACTGCCAGAATCAAATCGCTTTTTACAGCCAAACTCATACATTTCTACAATATTTTAGGAAACACCATTTTGGTGACCATTAACTATTTTTGGTTTTATTTTATTTACTACTAGCTATTGCCCGCGACTTCGTCCGCGTGAATGTCGGTTATCGCGGATGCAGGCGGAGTCGCGGAATAAAAAGTAGCCTATGTCCTTCCCCGGGGTTCAAGCTATCTTCATGTCAAATTTCATCAAAATCGGTTCAGCCGTTTCATCGTGAAAGCGTAACAGACAGAGTTACTTCCGCATTTATAATATTAGTAAGGATAGTAATGATTATTGGTGTTCATTTAGGCGATTGGCACACTGCCCCGCATCACGCAGCGGGGTGCGGGAGTGCGTGTTCTTACGTTGCTTTAAAGTATCTCGTTTTGTATTGAAACACGCGTAGTACAACACACAGAAAACGCATACAGGCGCGGTGTTGCAGATCACGCGCCTACATGCAGAGAAACACGCGTCTACGCATGTGGGTGCGGAGCAAGTGTATGCGAAGAAATCTGCATGATGGTGTAGATTTGCTGTCCCGCAACCTCGCGCGTGTCTGCGTCGCCACGCATCCCGCTGCGTGATGCGGGGCAGTGTGTGAATCGCCTTAGTAGATCTGGAGGTTCGTTAAACTTAAGCCTAATTTAAATACGGCAGAGGACCCTAGCATACTTCCTCTTATAAAACATCAGACATACACGCAAAATTCTAATCCATTGATTGGCAAACAGATCACATTCAGGATTGGTGGTCACACTGGGGACTCAGCTCTAGCGACAGTTTTAGATGACGGTGACTCAAACAGATTGTGCCGACGGCTTTGACGATGTCCGATGTATTTGTCGGGAACAAATAGTCGACAGAAAAGATCGTGGATTCTAAACTAAAGGGAAATAAGCGGCCAAGTGCGAGTCGGACTCGCCCATGAAGGGTTCAGTAGCAGCAAGTAACATAATATAAAAGTTTTTTTTATTTTTAAATTTGAGTTGATTGAATGAAAGGTAAATTGCGGTTTACGATTTATGACGTATTAAAAAAAACTACTTACTAGATCTCGTTCAAACTAATTTTCGGTGGAAGTTTACATGGTAATGTACATCATATATTTTTTTTAGTTTTATCATTCTCTTATTTTAGAAGTTACAGGGACACACACACATTTTACCACTTTGGAAGTGTCTCTCGCGCTAACTACCTAATCAGTTTTGGAAAAAATGATTTAAGAAACCTCAAAATCATTTTTGAAGACCTATCCAAAAATAACCCACATGTATCGGTTAGATGATAAATAAAATTTTGAGTTTCAGTTCTAAGTATGGGGAACCCCCAAAATTTATTGTTTTTTTTCTATTTTTGTGTAAAAATCTTAATACGGTTCACAGAATACATCTACTTACCAAGTTTCAACAGTATAGTTCTTATAGTTTCGGAAAAAAGTGACTGTGACATACGGACGGACAGGAAGACAGATATGACGAATCTATAAGGGTTCCGTTTTTTGCCATTTGGCTACGGAACCCTAAAAAACCAGCCTATAATAGTCCCACTGCAGGGCACAGGCCTCTTCTCATACAGAGAAGGCACGAGCATTGATGACCACGTGCGCTCAAGGCGGATTGACGATTTCAGACTTATATTAATTATAATTCCAGGTTTCCTCACGATGTTTTAAATTATATATCCGTAACAATAATAATGACCTGGAGAATCAATCCGTCATATTATCTCTGGATGTTCTCGTCTTGCTAACGAAGAGTACTTGCATAGGCACAACCTTGTGGCCAGGATTATCCATCAGCAACTTGCTCTGAAATACAACCTCGTGGAATCAGAAGTACCATACTACAGGTATGTGCCCGATCCAGTTCTTGAAAATGGCAATGTCACATTGTACTGGGATCGATCCATCATCACTGACAGGACTATTGTAGCCAATAAGCCTGATGTAGTGGTGGTGGATCGATTGGAGAGGCGCGCAATGATTATTGACATAGCAGTTCCGCATGACGTGAACCTCGTGAAGGTCGAGAAAGACAAGCAGATAAAGTATCTTGACTTGGCCCGCGAGGTTGTCGACATGTGGGATGTGGACTCAGCGATCATTGTGCCGATAGCTGTCACAGCCAATGGCTTAATTGCCAAGAGCCTCGACTAACATTTAAGGAGGCTCTCGTTAGGCGGTTGGATCAAGGGCTTGATTCAGAAGGCAGTACTTCTTGACACGGCCCGCATTGTCAGGAGGTTCCTCTCTCTGGAGCCCTGACCGCCGGTAGCTTGGACCCAGTTCCCGATACCGGTGGGCTATTATTTTTTATATTTTTAAATGTTTTTATTTTTTTTTTATTAATATTTAAAAATGTAAATGATGTGTATTTAAGATAAATAAATGAGAATAATAATAATATGTGGGGACATTTTCACACGTGGCCATCTGACCCCAAACTAGGGAGACCCTGTACTATGGGTGTCAGACAGCTGATATACATACACAAATACATTTTTTTTTGTAAATACATACACATATATAGATAAACAACACCCAGACACAAGGCAAACACAAGTCCTCATCACACAAATGTTTACCCTGGGCGGGAATCGAACCCGCAACACGCTGCGCAGCAGTCGATCGCTCAGCCACTGCGCCAACCGTGACAATCTTTCCCATATGACTATTCTAGGATAGGAATCTAACCCGCGGCCCTCAACAACCTCCGCTGCGTCATTCAGGTCACCATATTCACAATTACTTCTCGCTTTGTTTATTTTCCTGTCCACTCCGTTTTTATTTTGAACTTGAACTACAGTTCAATGCTATTCCATTTACGGACTATTTTCTCACGTAGTTCGTCTTTGCGAAAAAGATCCAAGTTGACGTATAAGGCGTTTAGAACCGTTTTAGGTACATGCGGCTAGTTAAGAGGAACTTTGCGTGAATACAAATTTGCAAGTTTCAAGGTGCGACGTGCAGAAAGTAATACTTGTGATCCGGGACGGATTATGTAAAGTTACTTTGAATGAATGCCGAAGTACTACTTAATTTCAGTTTAACCACAATATTATGAACTAGATTTTCCCGTGACTTCGATGGCGTACATTATTTTCTCTGAACGTTGATTTGTCTAAAGTAGTACAATCATAAACCTTGTTGCAAAAAAAACAGTCTTACCCGAAAAATCGAATAAGATATTGAATTTCATGTACTAAATTTTAATACGGAAACACAAAGAAATATCCTATGTTTTAAGCTAGATCTGCAATGTCGCAAAATTTCAGTTTTCACCGTTAACATTCAAACACAAACTTTCACATTTATAACATTAGTAAGAATAAGTTAAAACGTTTACCTTGGACAAAGTTAAATCTTAACACTCATTGCTTGGTGTTCATCTAACATTTTTAGGATTACTTATCTATATTGTTGTTTTAAAATGACGTACTGACTTAATCAAAACGAAGGCACACACACTTATTAATCAGACACACACATCACACACACACACACACACACCCACACACACATTACACACACATCACATCACAAACACACATAACACAAGCACACTTACCACACACACACTTATCACATTTTGCTATCTGGAGTAAGAAATAATAGTTATTTGTTATACAAGAGTAGTAAGTAGTAATTTAGTGCTTTTGCCGCAAACGCGTTACAAAAAATCAAACTACCTTTCATATTTAAAACTAGCTTTTGCCCGCGACTTTGTCCGCGTGATTGTCAGTCATCGTGGATGCAGACGAAATCGCGGATTAAAAAGTAGCCTATGTCCTTCCCCGGGGTTTAAGTTATCTTCATACCAAATTTCATAAAAATCGGTTCAGCCGTTTCATCGTGAAAGCGTAACAGACAGAGTTACTTTCGCATTTATAGTATTATAAAATAGATATATTAGTATGGAAGTATGGATACAGTTAAGTGTGGAAAATTTAAATCACTGTGTTTATCTCTCTATATACCTTTACTGTAACCTTTGTTGAATATGATGGAACACGCGGCGCGCGGTATTGATGTACAGACACCAGCACATCAAGTCATACCAAACTGTCAAATTTTCCCAATTGAATAGGAACCTTATGGTTTTGTCATAAAGTTGAAAATTTATCAAAGAAATTTGACAGATTGTTGTAGCTTGATGTGCTGGCCTCTGTACTTAAATGTAATCAGTTGCTGCAAAAAGGCAGAAACTCGAAAGTAGAACCGTTTTATACTTTATCGCAAATTATTACGGTTTTCTCCTTTATGTGGTGACCTGTATATTCAGCTGCATCGGAGTAGTTAAAAGAAACAAAAATGCTATTGAAGGAATCCTTAATTAAGTAGATAACATTTGTGTTGAGAAGGGATGTTTTTACTCCACCCCAGAGTTCAAATAAAAAATGCCATTTCCCTTCCCCAATTTATTTATGAGCTGAGGTGAAAAATATTTATTATTTGTTTAGATGTATTAATTGTGTTTTTAACTTACCATTTAAACTGTAGATAACAGCCGTCGATCTCCCGTATAAAAGAAACAACACCAAAAATTGAGATAACATTTTTTTTCTCGCTAAAAATTATTATTTTCTATTACCAAGTTAGACCTTTATCACAATTTTTGTTTATTATTAAATAGTGTTAAGAAGTGACATTAAAGCTAATAAGTAAAAAACGAACTCCACTTATTTATTACATTTGAAAATTTCCCGCCATATTTATTGTCCAAAATGTCAAAGGAGTTTAACATAAGGCTTGAAAAAAGGTTTTTATCTTGCAAACTTTTTGGTTTTCTCACAGACACTAATAATGGTTGACAGTTTATTTAGAGGTTAATATATAATTGTACTAAGTGTGTTATGTATCTGTTTGGTTACGTGTGGCTACCGCGAGTGTGGGGGTACAATAGTAAGTGAGCTGGTCATTTGAGACGCATGATATCCTTGTTTGATCTACATTATGTATATCCGACCTAGACCGCAGTGACGTTGGTTATTTAAACTAATAATAAAAAAGCTGAAGAGTGTGTTTGTTTATTTTTTAATCGCGCTACAAATTCTTCTTTCAAATCTTTTGACAATTCTTTTGCCTATAAGAAGCTAGAAGCTACTCAAACTCAAAACCATTTATTTCAATTAAACCATTTACAGGAACTTTTGAATTGTCAGAGTTAGTCAGTCAGAAAGTTAAAACTAGTTGCTCGTTCCAAACAATAGGTTTCTGTGGAGAAGAACGAGCATGAAACTCCGTGAACACTCTTTTAAAATCAATAATTATATTACTAATTTAGGTTACATACATAACCGCGTAAATTCTCTAGCGCAATCGTTTGAAAAGTCTCTGTCGAAGTCGCGGGCGAAAATCGTTGTTATTTAGATTTAGAGTTATATGCGGCGGTTTTTTGTGGAGAGGGATAGTAGATTGTATGACTAGGGAGCAAAATAATATTTGAATCCAGAGCGAAGCGAAGGTTTATAGAATCCTGAACCTAGCGAGGGATTCAAAGTACATCGCCTGAGGGAAAAATTATTTTGCTCTCGAGTCATATACTCTACTTTTCATCTCCTTCTTTGAGAAAATATTTCTCCCGGGATTTCGTAGGTATTAAGTTTTGTATGACGTTATTAGCTTCTATTTTTATTGTTTCAGGAGTTAATGTACTATCACTTTCAGAACTCGACGTAAAACTCTTTTTTTGCAAAATACAATAACGTCCGTACACATGTAGGTACCGATTACAAGAACAGTAAATCGCACGCTTTTGTTTTTTTTTTAGTTACCGCGCCTCCTCCACCGTACAGCCAGTAATGTATACAATTTGTGTTCGATTTCAATGCACGATTCATGTTCCAAATTCGAATCTCATTACCGAACGAATAGTAGGATACCGATCATGTTGCGTTCCGAAGCACACACCAAAGACGCGCAACAGTAGAATGCCGTTATTGCGCTCGCGTGACGCGAGCGTGTCTGACGGCGGTAGTAAATACGAAAAGCGTTGTTTTGACTGCAACTGTATTACCAAAATATAGAGGGTACAGAAGGACCGCTCCCGTCATCTTCAAAAATAATTAGGTACCTAAACTTGTCAGACTCACTAGGGCTGCTACTGTATTGACTCTGTAGGTTTTATTTGTGACAATATGACATTTTTTTGACACTTTGTAACTTTTTATAACAAAATTTTCTTGTTCGTCGTGAAATGTCACTGTTTCTCATTTATTCATTTAGATAACACATGACAGTCGAGTCTGAAGTCTGCTTGAAACTGCTTGAGAATGCCTATAAACGTAATGTCAATGTGTGCGTGATAAAAATGGCGGTTTGTTCTGAGCGGTCTCTCTGCTCGGGCGCGAAATAGCCTTACGTACTTTGTGACTGTACTGCAACAGCACTTCTTTAGTTTTGTGAATTAGCCCACAGGACTTCTAATGAATGTAAACCTGAAATCGCCAATCAGCCTTGATCAAGTGTAGTGATCAATGCTCGTACCTTCTCTGTATGAGAAGCGGCAGAGCGACAGAGGGACATTGACCAGAGGATGGGCAGCAGTGTCCTTCTGAGTACCATAACACCTACTGCGATCGCCAACATGCATCGGCCAAGCACGGCGATTACAGCTGAACCCCCCTTGGGGGAGACCTATGCCCAGCAGTGGGCGTCTAAAGGTTGACAAGATGATGATGATGAGAAGGGGCAGAGGGATAGTAATAGGCTGGTATTATATATTATTCATACTAATATTATAAATGTGAAAGTAATTCTGTCTGTCACGCTTTCACGATGAAAAGTTTGGACGGATTTTGATGAATTTTGGTATGAAAATAGCTTGAACCCTGGGGAAAGACATAGACTGCTTTGCACCTGCGATAACTGACATTCACACGGGCGAAGTAATAAATAAATAAATAAAAATAAAAATAAAAAAGCCTTTTATTTCTTACAAACAAAAAAAGTAAAAATAAAAGTAAATACAGTGAATTGACTATAACCTAATGTATGGAACCTATGATTCTATCTAATATATAAAATTCTCGTGTCACAGTTTTCGTTCCCGTACTCCTCCGAAACGGCTTGACCGATTCTGATGAAATTTTGTGTGCATATTGGGTAGGTCTGAGAATAGGCCAACATCTATTTTTCATCCCCTTTTTTCACCCCTTTTTCATCCCCCTAGATCGGGACAGGACAACGTCTGTCGGGTCAGCTAGTATAATATATCTATTTATTCTGTATAATTATTTAAATATGATGGTATGGTGTTTTATAATTTGTATCTACTTTGTGTAATATTAGTTTTTATTTTTAAGTAGGTACTTATACATTTTTGTGTTATGCATAGTTAATATTTAATGTTTATGTATTAAACAGTAGTATATAGCGTTTATAGTAATGTATAGGTATATTTCAATATATATTATGTAGCTACCTACTTATCTAAAAAGTAAATTACTTATATTTTAATGCTAAGGTACCTAAGTGCTAATTAGTTTGGTTTGCAAGAACCCCTCCTTGGGTGAAGGCCTCCTCCAAAGAATCCCACTCTTCTCTGTCTTTGGCTATTTGTAACCAATTTAGGCCCGCTGTCTTTGTGATGTCGTCTTGCCATCCCGCATAGGGTCTACCTCTGTAGCGATTTCCTTTTGGGCCATTCCATGTAGTTATTCTTTTAGTCCATCGCTCATCTTGTAGCCGCGCGACATGTCCCGCCCATTTCCATTTAAGTTTTTGAGCATGGATTAGAGCATCTGTAGCTTTTGAAATATTTCTTATTTTTGAGTGTCTTATTTTTTGTAATTTCTTTATGTTCAGCATACTGCGTTCCATACCGCGTTGACAGCTAATGATTTTTTTCTTTACTTTGCTAGAGTATCTCCAGGTTTGACAGGCATAGGTTAAGCATGTTAAGAGACATGTGTTCATAACTCTAGTTTTTATCTTCGCTGTCATATCACCTTTAAATATTTCCTTTAAACTCCAGTATTTATTCCAAGATATTTGTATTCTTCGTTCTAATTCTAGTTCGTTGTTTTTCCTGTCAAAACATATTTGTTTCCCTAGGTAGATATAGCTTTCTGTGTAGGAGAGTATATTGTTGTCGACTGATATTGTTGCTTCTGTACTGTTCGTCATTAGCATTGTTTTTGACAGGTTCATTTCTAAACCAACAAGTTTACTGGCCTCGTTCAGAGAATGGATCATGAGTTGTAGTTGTGTACCTGTTTCTGACAGCAGAACCAAGTCATCGGCGAAGCGTAGGTGACTAAGGTATTTGCCGTCTATATTTAGTCCATAGTTTTTCCACTCCAGTTTTCTCATTATTGATTCTAGGACGGCAATAAATAATTGCGGGGACAGAGGGTCACCCTGTCTTACCCCTCTGTCAATAGGAAAGCTTGGTCCGATTTTTTCTAACTTCACTCTTCCCTTGCCGTTCAAATATATGTTTTTAATTACTTGTATGTATATATTTTCTACACCCTGCTCTTCCAGCGTTTTCCAGATGCTTGAATCGGACACTGTGTCGAAGGCTTTTTTGTAATCTATGAAAGCGATATAGAGAGGTCTCCTTCGTTCTTGATATTTTTCAATCAGTAGTTCCAAAGTGTGAATGTGGTCTACAGTTGAAAACCCCTTCCTGAATCCCGCTTGTTCAATGGGTTGTTCCGCACCTAATGACGAGCTTATTCTTTGATTTATTAGGGAAGAGAAGAGTTTGTACAGGCATGGTAATAAGCTTATTGGCCTGTAATTGCCAATATCGCGTGGGTCTCCTTTTTTAAAAATTAATATAATATTTGACTCTGACCATTGAGTAGGTGTATCAGTAGTTTCCAGTATGCGATTGAACAGAAGAGTTAGAGGTAGAGCTAGTTGAGTGTAGGCTGTTTTTATAGCTTCGTTTGTTCCGTTGTCTGAGCCTGGACTTTTGTCTGGTTTCAGACGGTTAATTGCTTCAATTATTTCCTCTACGCCAAACTGTGCTCTGGCCTCTTTGTTATAAGGGTCTGTGACACTTGTGTTACTCTGTCCTGTGATTTTTTGTTCCTTGGCTTTGTATAGAGTTTTATAAAATTCCGTTGCAACGTCTACAATGTCATTTCGGCTATTGAGTGTTTTATTTGCCCGATCTAATCCATCGATCCATGTTTTGCAGGTTTGTAACTCTTTAAATGCTTTCTTCGAGCTACTCGCTTGTACCAGGTGTCTTTCGATGGTGTTGTATCTATATCTTGAGTAGTCTTGTTTTATGAGTTTGCTTATTAACTTATACAGTGCTGAGAGTTCATTTTTTAGTGAGCGAGTTTTATTCGTAGTTTTTTGTAGTTCTTGTCTTCTTTTCAACAGTGATAAGGTGCGCTCTGATAGTATATTTTGACTTTTGTTTGTTTTTTCATGTACTGAACGGGCACTCTGAAGGCTTTGGTAGATAGCTTTTATTATCTTATCATGATAGGATTGTACAGACGCGGTGGAGCAGTTTTGCAGGTCTGGTAGGTAGGATGTGATATTCTGTTTGTATCTCGATATTTCATCTTCTTTCTTTAATGCAGAGTGTTGGCAGTTGCTGAAGTTTGACCTATTTTTCTTGTGTTTTGTTAGATTTATTGTCGCTCTTACTGGTCTGTGGTCTGATGAAAAGTTGGCGTTTAATACTTCAATATTTTGAACCATTGTTGGTTGATTTGACATGATAAAATCGATTTCATTTTTATATGTTCCATTTGGTGAGCGCCATGTCCATCGTTTGTTTGGTTTTTTTATGAAAAAAGTGTTTAATATTGCGATTTTATTTTCAAGCGCGAAGTTGATTAGTCTCTGGCCTCTCTGGTTCCTTTCTCCATATCCGTTTGTTTTTGTAACTAAGTATTCGTCATGTCTGGGTTTGCCTATTTTTGCATTTAGGTCGCCCATCATTATGAAAGTTTTATGGGCTTGGTCTATAGCTTTATTTACATTTGTATAGAAAATATCAATTTCTTCTTCTTCCGCTATTTCTGTGGGTGCGTATACTTGTATGAGAGATAAGTTGTTTCCTTGTATTTTTAAATTCAACAGTGCTACTCTGTCTGTTATACCTATGAAGTTTTCTATGTTATTTTTGTGTTTTTTGTGTACTAAAAATCCGACACCATACTTTCCAGGCGTAAGTCCTATATGGCATAGAACGGGCGAAGTAATAATAATAATATCCGGAAGTCGGGCAGCAGCGGCTTCCGTGTACTCAACCACTTCACTGTGATCCCCAAGGCGCCAAGCGTGTGGTTTATGTCCTCCCCCCCCCCTTTATGGGGGAGGTCTTTATGATGATGATGAATATGTGGGGAAATTTCACACACGGCCATCTGACCCCAAACTAGGGAGACCCTGTACTATGGGTGTCAGACAGCTGGTACACATACACAAATACATTTTAAGTACTTACTTAATTAGATAAACAATAACCAGACAAAAGGCAAATACAAGTGCTCATCACACAAATGTTTACCCTGGGCGGGATTCGAACCCGAAACACGCTGCGCAGCAGTCGATCGGTCAACCACTGCGCCAACCGAATCATCAATCGTCAAAAGGCGCGGGCAAATGCTATTATTATATATTTTTATAAGTGGATCCGCGTTACCTCTGACGACACGGTTGGCGCAGTGGCTGAGCGATCGACTGCTGCGCAGCGTGTTGCGGGTTCGATTCCCGCCCAGGGTAAACATTTGTGTGATGAGCACTTGTGTTTGCCTTGTGTCTGGGTGTGTTGTTTATCTATATATGTATGTATTTACAAAAAAAAATATGTATTTGTGTATGTATATCAGCTGTCTGACACCCATAGTACAGGGTCTCCCTAGTTTGGGGTCAGATGGCCGTGTGTGAAAATGTCCCCACATATTACCTCAGTTGCATGTACTGTCAGCAGAAGAGATATAGTATGCAGGTCATTGGAAATGGTTGAAGTTTACCTAGAAATCGATGGATATTTTTGAATGAAATTTAATTAAATCATTGAGATGTTTAATCTCTATTAACGCTTTTTTATTTTATTTAAAAACATCCATCGGTTTTTAAGTAAAATTTTACTATATCCGACGACCCTGCAAACCTATCTCTTTTGCTGACCGTACATGTAAACGTAATTATATAGTTAGTATGTACTGTGTCCTACCACAAAACATAGAGGGTACAGAAGGACCGCTCCCACCGTCTTCAAAACGAATTACCTAAACTTGCCAGAGTCACTAGGGCTGCTACTGTATGACTCTGTAGGTTTTATTTGTGACAATATGAAATTTTATTGACACTGGTTGGAACTCTGCAATTTTTTATAACCAATTTTTCTCGATCGTCGTGAAATGTCAAAGTCTCTTATTTATTCATTTAGACAACACGTGACAGTCGATTCTGAAGTCTGCTTGAAACTGCTTGAGAATGCCTATAAACGTAATATCAATGTGTGCGTGGTAAAAATGGCGGTTTGTTTTGAGTGGTCTCTCTGCTCGGGCGCAACGCAGCCTTACGTACTTTGTGGTCCTACTCAGTATATTACAAGGAAACAAAAAAAATGTGGTTTAATGCCTTCCTTTGTTTAAATTATTCCAGTTCTATCTATATATGGGACATTGACAGTGGTATTTGCGTCCAGTTGTCTCTATTGCATACCATTGTAGGCACGGATATCTATGATTGTAGGCAATGACATTACAAGTAAAAAGGTGAAGGTATATAATATGGGCTTGCGCCAACTGATGGCACGGCACGGCACGGCAAGGGATTTTTATGTAACGCAGCATAATACACCTTAACGTCATGAAAGTGTAGTTGAAATTTCAAACACGTACTGACACGACATCGTAAAACATATGGTTTTGTAACTAAAACGATTATCATTAAAATTTCAACTATAACGTGATTAAATTAAGGTGTATTATTTATGCTGCGTTACATAATAATCCCTTGCCGTGCTGTGCCGCCAGTCGGCGCTGGACCTAAGTTACTTAAGGCGACGATATACGCCGGCGACCTTGAGCGACCAGAGAATCGTATAAACATCGATAATCACACAAAATCTACCAGGAATATTTCGAAACTTTTACTATCTTACAGACAATTTTATTATCTATCTTTTAGCTTTTTTTTAAAGTTAAAGAATACTACTATCTTTTATTTAATTTTTTCGACTAAACTTTTGAGAGTTTTGGACGCAGCGCATCCAAAACTCTCAAAAGTTTAGTCGAAAAAATTAAATAAAAGATAGTAGTATTCTTTATAAGATAGTAGTAACTACTTATCAGAACTGAACAAATGAGGTATCGTTAGAAGCGTCTTGGTTGTCCGCTGGTTATAGGCTACATGACGTGTCACCAAATCCAATGTGGCGCCCTCTGGCGGACAAAAAACCAAGATTTAAAAAAAAAAATGAAGACAAGCATACCGTGTTTGGTGTCATTGGAAAGGGGTTCACTAGTACTATTCAAATATATAATATTTAGTTGTGACTTGTCACAAATTATTTAAAAAAAAGGAAAGATTACCAAATAAATTAAGATACGCATACCGTGTTTAGTATCATTAGAAAGGGGTTCACTAGTACCTTTTAAATATATAATACTTAGCTGTGACTCCAAAATGGTTTAAATAAAAAAAATAAGTTTAAAAACTAAAACCCGACTACAACAAAAAGTGATACCTATAAAAAGTACGAAACAAGAAAATATTTCACACAGAAATCAAGACATAGAAACAAAATGGTCAAGGTAAGCCGTGGTTGCATGCCATTATATTCATGTTCATCGCACTCATATGGGATACAGGCATGCAACCACGGCTTACCTTGACCATTTTGTTTCTATGTCTTGATTTCTGTGTGAAATATTTTCTTGTTTCGTACTTTTTAGATCACTTTTTGTTGTAGTCGGGTTTTAGTTTTTAAACTTATTTTTTTTTTCACTTTTTGGTTATTGAAGGCGGTTGTCTTTTTTGTAAAAAAGTTTTTTTTTTGTATGGCAATTTGTACTTGTGACCTAAATTGACTAACTAATTATTGATTTCAAATCAAATAAAAATCTGTTTTTTCAATAAATTAAAAATTTATGGCGTTATCAGGTCTAAAATCAAGTGTTTCTTCAGAGAACTGTCTTGGTCTTATCGGTTGATGGTGTTCAAAATGTGCAAAAAACAAATTCAGTAAACACGCCCGAAAATCAGTTTTTTTGCACAATTTTGTCTGAATTTTGGCCGTTCATAACGCACTCATACATTAAAAAAATAAAAAAACAGCTTCATAGAAACCTTGCACATGTAACGGAGATTCTAATTTACAAACATTTTAACCAAAAACTTGTAAGGCTTTTCTGAAATACGTATATGTCCTGGAACAAGTTTTGTGAAATTTCCGTGCGCCAATTTTCCTGTGATGTTATCGCGTTCTCACTCACTCGTTTGTTTTCGAGCTGTGCGTTGGTTGAAACAAAAAAATTTCAATCACGCTCGCGTTGGGGTTCGTTCGATGGGGAAGGGCGCTCTTAATTCTCAAAACTACGCAGACGGAGACGCGGGTACAAGCTAGTGATTTATATTTTCTTGTCTGTCTACTGAAAACTTGATCAAGCATCCTCGTAATTATCTGTGAAACCTTGTTATTGGTCTTCTTTCATTAATGTATTTTACCTTAGATTATTGACAGGTCTCCGCGCACTTCGACTAGATACTGCCGACGTACTTGTCAAATGGGATTTACCCAAGCCTGACTCCTAGCAACGAATGTTTCAGGTGGAGGTACGCAGTATTTTTCATGCACACTAGCCTCCTTGCAATTTGTTTCACACACACAACAATATTGAGGTGCGAGCTGAGCCTAATATTTTAAAGCCATCAAACTTTTAGCAATAATATTTGTTTCAAAATGTTTAAGCGTAAAACTTAATGTTACCTATTTTTAACGAATTTGGAATGTCAAGTTGACAGATGCGTTCAATAATTCACAAAATATTCTTAAAAAAAAAAAAAAGTACCTACCTAATTTTTGGAACCTACTATTTTTTTCATCTTTTCGTTATCTACTATATTTTTATGGGTAACTATTTTAGAACTACTATATTTGACTGACAAAGAGTTGGCAACCCTGGGCGGAGGCGGCGTGAGCGTCGCTGGTTCGTACGGTCAGGCGGTGTACCTACGTGTGTTAAACGGAAAGAGAATAGCGGTTTCTATACAAACCAATGATATTATATTAAACAGATATGTTATGAGCGCCCAATTTTGAAGATTCAAAAACGTCCTAATTAGGACGTATTGCTTTTAGTCTGCGTCACGCATGGCGACGAGTGGTACGCTTTGCTGCTAAAAAAATAAAAAAATGCTATTTTGTGTATTTAGAAAGTGTACCAATTATGATACCAAATTTAATAAAGCACAAGGGATCTCATACCACATGTAACTACGCAATATACATCGATTTATTTATATATTTCAATTATTTTCCTAATATTCTTATATTTGGAGGTTAGAAAAAAGAAAGAAATGGAAATACATTTTTTCACGCGAGTAAGACAAGGACGCGTTCACTCCGGACATAGAATAAAAGTACAGATGCGATATCGTAGGCAGTAAAGTCATTGTTTACCCACAGTTCTGTTTTTCTTTTTTCTAACCTTGTAATATTTAATCATTTTGTTTTATTTAATAATTTATATACTTAATTAGAAATTAAACAATATGACAACAGATATTTATTATCCTTTCTTCGTTAAGGTTATCCAATGAGATCTGGCTTCAAGAATGGATCGCATTTGTTCGTAAACAAAGAAATGAATTTTATTACAAAATAAATATTTTCTACTCTATATATTATTATATATATTCTATTATACCTTTAGTCCTGTTTATTAGTTGTTATAGGTACAAACCGCGTGTATAAATGTACTCGCGGTTTGTACCTTCTGTCTCGTTAAATTTGTTAGTCTATGATGCCAAGTCGCGGTTATTGGTGGCCAAAAAAATGTTTGTTTACATTCACGCGCAATTGACAACACTAACTGTCTCTTTTTTTCTTGTTGGTTTTATCAAGCCATCCCTTTTCAACATTTTGACTTGTAGTGAATTGTAAAATTAATGAAAAGTGTGTATGTGTGCACCCGCTTCTGAGCGGAACACTATTTTCGTTTGTTTTGTGAGTGTATAGCATATCTGTTTATTAGAATATCATTGACACAAACCAATGGATCGTGAGATCCTCTTCACCGCCAACCGCGTCGGTGCGCGGCGTCGTGTGTAAGGCGATTAACACACGGTACCGCGCACCGCCGCGGTTGGCGGTGAAGCGGATCTCATGTCGCATTGATCTCTATTAAATCCGTCGATGCCTAACACACGTACACCGCCTGACCGCGCGTTCGAGCGGTGCTCTCACCGCCACCGCCCCTCCGCGCGGCCGGCCGCGCTGAGGGGCGGTGCATCACACACGGGGCGCCGCATAACCGCGCGAATCATCGTGTGTGCAGGATGTGTTGCAATTTAAAAATAATTTCTGTCTAAATTGTATGTAATGTAATTAATATTATAATAGTCCCTACAAGTATACTATTCTTCCCCACTCTTGCGAGCGTGTCAGCGAGTTGAACTAAATTGACAGGGAGATTTTGATTTACATCTCATTAAAAATAAAAATAGAAATAACTATAAATTAAATTGACAAAATAAAATAAATAAATTAAATTATAAATTATAAAAAAAGGTCAGAATCATTAATTCATATAATTTCATATAATTTGTTTAAACTGGTCAAATCCGCGTTAAACCAACCGCGCGCCTGTGCGCGTAAACCGCCTTACCGCGCGGGGTACCGCTACGAAATCCGCTTTACCGCCACCGCCCTCCGCGGCGGCGCGCGGTGCCGTGTGATAATCGCCTAAATCGTCTAACAAAGACCGACAAAGAGACGAAGTGTACCTAGTATTATGACCGAAAGTTTTCATCATCACAGAATATTTATTTTCGTCCGTATAAATGTCTGTTATCTGCGGGATTTTAATTTCTTGCGCTTGTCCACAATTGTTTTTAATCAAATAAAAATCATAGGTAACTATTTATAACAACAGCTATCTGTCAGTGATAGTCCCGTCAAGATTATTGGAACAAACAAAAAAAAACTATTTTTTTTTTTGGTGTTTGTACCGTATACCTAAGTAAAAATCTTTTATTTTGACATAACAATGAGCTACTTTAATTTTATTTATTTGTATAGATGTATTAAGTATAAATATTTATATTAAAAGGGCTGTAAAAGTAAGACACGTTGTATTTATAAATATTTATTAGACACTAAACGAAACGTGAGTATTATTACTCATTATAGATTGAGAACAACGGATTAACTCACTGTGTTGTCGGGTTCGTCCGACTAGTTAGTGTTAGTGTCCGCAGGAACGCAACGGGCGGTGTGTCATCCTGTGGAACTCCTTGATGCCATCGAAACTAGTCGGACGAACCCGACAACACAGTGAGTTAATCCGTTGTTCTCAATCTATAATTTATTAGACACACTTAAATTAAACAACAATTAATTTTATAGTGGATTGAGGTAAATTACATTACATTATAATACATTAATTGATTACATAATTAACATGAATATTGAACACATAATAAAATATAATTGTAACCACCACATTACCTGCCCTGTGCCCATAACAAACGTAATGAATTAAAATTATGATATCATAAAAAATACTGATGAAAATGATTTGTATAATATATGAATATAAAAATATGGAACAGCTTTGCTGAAGATTTGCTCCTTCATTCGATGGTGCTATTCTCTATAACAACCTAAAGTTCGACGCTGCGGCAGCGGCGAGTTACATTTTCATATTACCTTTACTTACGCAGCGCTACCGCCACGTGAATTGACGACTTTTGATGGAACTACTCAAGTTTGTATAATTTGACACTTTTGAGTGTTTATATTATGTAAAATCGATATTCACTAACCAAAAACAGTCGCTGAGCTCGACGTTGATTTCACGGCTGATTCAAGTTCGCTGACGAGCACATCCACGAATGGTAACGTTAGAGAATAGCATAGCTGACCTCAGATACTATGTACTATAAGCCAAGTTTACTATAAAACCAACCCTGAAATCGCGTAAAGAATTATTAGCTGAGCGAAACATATTTTATCGAGCTCGTCTTGTTCAATCGCTCAACTAGATTCAAATGACAATGCTCCACCCATGTACAGAAAAAGTAACACATGTACAGTGAAAGTAAATTAATGAAAATAATTGTAATGAATATACCTAGAACTTTTCTATACAAAATTGTTTTTCTTTAGAACTTGCGGATTACGAAATACCTACCCACAAAATACAAACTCATTTTACCTAAAATACAATTTAAACTATAATCAATGTCATTATTGTTTTTAGATTTAAACGGAAACCGCAAGATCTACAGTCACTAAGACCAATGTTTAGTTATAAGCAATAAATAAACAGTAAGATGCTAATATTGCACATGACTTTTATTGAGTGGGACAAAGTTCTATAGAGTTTCTGGCATTGACCTTTTACAATATGACGTTCAAAAGTGCCTTTAATGGTCTAATAGAAATAAATTATTTGACTTTGACTTGACTTTGACTTTGTAACCATTCACTGTTCTAAACATACTTTATGTGAATATGTGTTACTGGAGGAACACTGACTCCCAAGTCACAGGCAATAAACCTAGCTTGGTAGCCAGGTAACCTGTTACTGTATAATGGATGTTATGAATGTAGTTATTATTATTATTATAACATTGCTTGAGGACGTGTCATTTTTTACTTGGTCAGACCATCGTGTTGGCGACCAGCCTCGAGCTCCCTTTCCTCCGATATTGCCAACAATGAACAGCTCTTCTAGGCTGCTATCTCCCCTTTGCATTATATGGCTGAAATAGGGAAAAATACATTGTTAAGCTGTTCTTGATGTGAAGCTGGTCAAGATAAGCGAACATAAAAATATGAATCAGTTGATATTTTATTTTTGCTACAACCAAAACTTATTTCGATTTTGTACCTGCTCCAGTACTGTTTATTACAAACTTTTATTTAACTGGCTTCGTATGTAAGTTTATTATGATAGTTTTTACTATGTCGGCGCATGAGTAACTACAGGCGACACTCTCAATTCATCATCATTATCATCAGCCAGAAGACGTCCACTGTTAAACCTTTGTTCAACCCAGGAGGCCTTTGCCTCCCCATAGAACGCCACAACGAGCGGCGACCTACCGCTTGCATCCACCGGTCACCCGCGACCTTGACGACGTCGTTGGTCTATCTGGTGGTAGAACTACCAACGCTGCGTCTTCCGGTTTGCGGTCACCAATCGAAAACCTTTCTTCCCCATCGGTTATCGGTTCTTCGAGCAATGCAGCCTGCCATTGCATCTAGCACATTCTGAGCTATATCGGAGACCTTAGTACTTTGGCAAAATTCCTTGTTCCGGTCTCTCCACTATTAACGGAATAATAATTTGAATCTTGCACACAGTTGGCAATACATTGAGTGTAAGATCTACATTATGCATCTATAGCTGCAATTTCTGTTTATACGGGGTAAAAAACACATCAGAGCGTGTATTCGATTCGTGACGAAAACTTCATGTTTTTGCGTTTTGCCCAGAGCAATATCGTAATTATGTGAGCGGATTTTTTAAAGACAATTTACAGTTTTAGAAAGATTAAGTCTTGATTTAGACAGCTACAGAGTAAAAGTATTATTTTTAATTATGGTTTTGTAAAGCGAAGACAATTCTTTCATATCGTTTTACGAAAATAGACGTCAGAGTTAACTTTCAGGACGAATACAACCATTACGATATGCCAAAATATTTTGTTTTATGCGTTTTTCCAACAGTATATACAGTCATAAAGACAGCTACAGAGCCAAATTTACGAAAATATTACTATTATGTATTAAAAACAATGTTGAAAAAGTAGAAAATCGGTTTACTTTGACAATTTTTTTTCACCAGTATTTGAATAAAAACATAACTGATATATTTATTTTATGGAAGTAAATGTTATGCTTAATATACAGAATATTTTTCAGTCCGTTATACGAGCTCATTTACTTTAGACAATTATTTTAAAAAGCACTGTAAAACATCACGCGCTGTCGTTTGCCGATCAATTTCAATGATTCGTGCTTATTTCGTGCATATTTTTTTTTCTGATGCACACAAACAGACCATTGTATTGTATTAGTGTGTGTCAATGCTGCTGCGCCGTTCTAGCAATCGTTTAGATTTTGAGTTGCGCTAAATCGAATACGCGCCCTTAACATCAAACTAAATAACATTGCCCAATAAAATTACATGGGAAACGCCATAATTTTGGTGTGAAAAATCATTGTTTATGGTAGCGCGGAATGGAACGCACGCAAAACTTTGTGCTTACTGGTATAAATGCAATTGATATTTAATATCTTCGTAACCAGGAGGACCCCGGGCATGGTCCAACCAATAATAAAATGATCGCAATTATAGGAACAACAAACTTTTGGCTTTGTTAATTGACTTTTTATACCCGATTATCTCACTTCATATTTTTATCAGCTGGCCAATCAGTCGAACTGCTCAGAATTAGGTCATTGTGCACTTCGAAAAAATCCTAAACCGCTATCCAGACAGAAAAGACATAAGATGAGGTCGTGTGTCGTGGACTGCGCTGCGCGTGCCAAACCCGGCTCCCAGTGTCCCGTCCGCACCAGGCTCGCGTCTGTGCCTTGTCCTTTCTATATGTTTTTCAATTATAGGACCCAGACGAGTAACCGTCGTGTTCGTGCCCTATCTGTTTTATTAGCTTTGCGTTGCGACGCCTCTATACATTGAAAAAGCTCATGTCCTCATCTTACGCTAGCGGCTTAGGATTTCCTGATACGGCTGATCACAACGAAGCACTCAATTACAAAAAACAGTCATCTTAGCAGAGAACTTCAGAGAAGTCCCATACTTAGAAGTCTGGGGCAATAATTTGAATGTACAAAGTCATATTAAAATATGACGTACATTCAAATATTTAAACAATTGGCAAAACAATTAGCTGTCTCATGCATTTTAATCGTGTTTTTTTTACATTTCACATTTGGGTCCATAGGAAAACTAAATGTTCATACGTACTTTCACGTCTTGAAAGATATGCAATAAATCAAAAGTCACCTAGCAAAACGTCCTAAGAATTATATAGCTCCCCAGGCCACACAGTCACTGACGAGGCCACTATACCGCTCCGCGAACAGCTGTCCAGGTGAGAGGGCGAGGCCCCCGACCTCCTGCAGGTCACTCAAGTGAGGCGCCTGTTCGGCTTCTACCAGCACCATGGGTAGGATCGTCATCGCCACAAACAGAGTCAAGCTCAGCATCTGGAACAGTGGTAGAAATATTTGAGACGGTAGTAGGTAGGTACTACGGCGGAAGATATGGCCGCATTAGTGTTTTTGGGGGTAGATTTTTAGGCTACATACCCAGTACATGTCTCCAATGGCTTGTACTGGGTGGCGCAAAAGTACTGGCACTAAAGAAAATACTTTTTTTTTTTTTATATGACATTTTCTGTCATTCTGTTGTTGAAAATTGTGTAGTGAACAAATGTAAAATACACTGAAAATAAACATGGACCGTTTTACTCCCCAAGAACGTGGAATAATTGTGTCAATGTTCTTACGGAATAATTCATCAGTGATAAGAACACAACGTGAATTTCGTCGACGATTTCCCCACCGTCCGGCACCGATTGGTCGCACAATTCGACGCTTTGCCACACGCCTTGAAGCAACTGGCTCAACATTGGATAGACCTAAGTCTGGGAGACCAAGAACAGGCCGTTCAGCTGAAAATATCGATGCTGTGCGCGAAGATGTGGAAGAGTGTCCAGAAACATCAACGAGGCGACGTGCCACGCAATTGGGCATTTCCAGACGGACCCTGCAGCGTATTTTGGTGAAAGACTTAAAGATGTTCCCGTATAAAACTCAAATGACTCATCAGCTGCTGCCTGCTGACCACCGAGCTCGTCTAGATTACTGCCAGCGCGTCATAAACCTCAACCTTGAAGAGGATGATTTTCCTTCAAAATTGGTTATGAGTGACGAAGCGCATTTCCATCTCTCAGGGCATGTCAATAAGCAGAATACTCGGTTCTGGGGCACTGATAATCCGCGCATTATTCAAGAAACACCTCTACACCCACTAAAAGTTACTGTATGGTGTGGCATCTGTGTTGACAGAGTGATCGGACCCTATTTTTTCGAAGACGCTGGAGGCAATGCGATTACTGTCACTGGAGAACGCTACAGAACCATGTTACGTGAGTTTTTGATACCCAGTTTGGACGAATTGGGGCTGGAGCACATCTGGTTTCAACAAGACGGCGCTACGGCACACACAGCGCGCGACACTATGGACTTAGTGAGGGACGCTTTTCCAGGCCGAGTTATCTCTCGTTTTGGCGATTTGCCTTGGCCTGCAAGATCACCCGATCTGACCAGTCCAGACTTCTTTCTTTGGGGTTTTTTGAAATCTCGGGTGTATGTGAACAAGCCACAGACTCTCGCAGCTCTAAAAGAAAACATTCGTCAAGAAATAACGAACATATCGCAGGAAGTGTTACGGCAAGTTATGCAAAATGTCATAAATAGGGCTCAAATGTGTATCAACTCTGGAGGTCACCATTTAAAAGACATCATCTTTAAATCCTAATGGTACGAAATTTAATGGCACAAATATACATTTAAAAAAATCTAAATCTAGTTTTCTAATTTAGAAAAAATGTTATAGCTGAACCAAATAGGGTCTTTACTTTTGCGCCACCCAGTATAATATTAAAACATATTAATAAGTAAATATTATTAAACAGGAATGACGCGTTAATTTGAAACCCCCTGTTACGAGCGTGGTCCGAGCCTTGCCGTTTCAAGGGCGGGATGGAATAGAGCGGTGACATTTTTATCAAAGTTCATTGACCCTAGCGATTTCTTTTTTTTTCTATTTTAGGGTTCCGTACCTCAAATGGAAAATATGGAACCCTTAAAGGATCACTTTGTTGTCCGTCTGTCTGTTTGTTCGTCCGTCTGTCTTTCAAGACCCTTTATTTCGGGAACGCGTGGAGGTATGGAGTTCAAATTAAAACCATAACTCAAATCTACAGCCGCTTGAACCTGCAAATCAAACTTCTAAGTTAACGTGAAAAAAACGATACGGCCGTTTATGCCGCCAAAAACGTACATTTCGACACTCTCAAGGGAATCAAAATGTATAGGGTACTTCGGGGTAGGGTACTTAGGGGACCTAGAACTATGAAATTTGTCAAGTAATATCTTTTTATACTACAAGTACAGGGAAAAGTCTGAAAACTATATATTTGTAATTTAATCATAAAACTTAACTACTTTAAACTACGAATTCAATCATAGAGGTATGCGCGGTTATAATTGTATGGGTCACCAAATCACGGAATTTGAACGGAACCCTCGGTGGGCGAGTCCGACTCACACTTTTTCGTTTTTTTTTACTATTAGAAACTTGATGTCCTCGCAGTATGTAGCAGATTGTAATATTTAAAAGCCACTGATTCTTCATTCATGCGCTTACAGGCTTAGAACCGTCAGAAACATTTTTCTAATTATTGTTAACAATTTTTTAATCTCATCTAGAAGTATTTTACGTCTGATACATGAAGTGGACGATCTGGGAACCGATCACTTTTCCGAAATGTTTTTTTCCGAATTTCATTTTACCGAAAACTATTGACCGATGTCTTTTTTGCTATATGCATTATTTGACATATTTTTATATTATCGAAGTATCATGTGTCATAAGTATTATTTTACCGAACTATTTTTCGTCGATTTACAAATTAACTTTTTGCTATTGGCCGAAGCCTCTTTTGAACTTTTTTCATTTGCCAAATGATTTATTTGCCATATTTTCACCACACCGAAACAACATTTTAGATTTTACAGAATACTAGCGGGCCCGGCAGACGTTGTCCTGCCTGAAAATAAAAACAAGTCCTAGAACTACAACGCCACCTATCGGGTCCAATTGTGAATCTAAACCATTCACAAATCCACTGGAACACACACAAAACATTTCATCAAAATCGGTCCAGCCGTTTAGGAGGAGTTCACTTTCATACACACGCACAGAAGATTTTTATATATAAGATTACCTGGTAGCATTATCAATATAAAATAAAATAGTGTCATAAAAAATCAATAGGCTACAAAATTTTAGTGACAGAAACGAATCGCTGCAAAACCGACTTCACGCAGTCTTGTCTGCCCTACCCTAGAGTGTAATTTAAGCCCGCGTAGGCGCGGAGGGGTGGGGCGGCCCGCGAGCTGAGGAGCAGGCGGTTTGAAGGCTCGCCGCCGCGGCTGAGGCTGGCTGGCAAGCCGAAGCTGCGGTGGTGAGCATTAAAACCATCTGCGACGATAAGCTCGCGTGGGGCCGCTCAGACCCCGCAGTGCCGGAGCCGTGACAGAAACAATGCTTGTGCATGTTGCATGCCTGCTTGCATGTTTCATGCTTGTTTGCACGCTGCATGCTTGCTTGCATGCTGCATGCAAGCAAGCAGATAGCAGAATGAAGCAGATATGAAATAGTGTGCACAAACTTTCTAGGCGTTTGATGAAATGAAAATATGGTTATTAAAACAGTGGCATAATGAATGTTTGGAATCATAATACTTCGAACAAATGTTATTCGGCTAAGTCTAACTTCGGTAAAAAGTTTATCGACCAAATGAAACGTCGGAATAACGAAAAAAATCGAATTGATAATAGGTCAACTGATACAGTGGCAGACGTGACTTCGATGAAGTAAAAAAAAATGAAACGATAATAGTTGAAAAGTTTTAGGTGAAATGAAATTCGGTCAAATATTTTTCGACCTTATGATAGGTAACCGGACGATCTTTGTAAGACGACTAAAATACCACGGTACAGAGGCAGCACAAGAAGCTACCCCATTCTGTCAAATGTCTTTGATAGTTTTTCAACTATAATACAAAAAAATAAGGTTCATGTTTGATTGGGAAAATTTGACAGTTTGGGATAGCTTAAAGGGCTATCTGTACACCATCACACACATATAAGATGCTATAAAAATATCTGCCACGGCTGCAATGGGAGACAGTATTGTGTTTATAGATTACAATAGTAAAGATAAATTATTGAACATTTGTCATATTTTTTTTCATACAAAAAATTGTACGTATAAATTTGAATTGATTTATTCGCATAAAACCATCACGTAGACTTGCTGTTGCCGCACCGCACCGAATAGGTACAATTCAATCGTTTCGCAAAACGCCGGCGCCGTTCATACACTGTTGCCATTCTTAGAGTTTGGTTGTCTTTAAACTATTTTATGTTCTCAAATTAGATTAACTATTCTGGGGTACGAAAGTTCTTCACTATTGTAATCTTTAAACACAATACTACCTCCCATTAAAGCCGTGGCAGATATTTTTATAGCACCTTATATATTGTCATTCAATATTGTTTACTGCATTATTAATAATGTCGGATGATGTCACTTGACTCGCGCATTGTAAGCGTTATTATTATACTTAATGCGTAGGTATTCAATAATAATAATAATCGTTTATTTTTAGGCATTAGTACCCATAGATTTACAAAAAACTAACTTACATACCTACTAATAAAATATAAAAATTAAAAAGAAGAGAAAATCATAAAATTATAATAAAAGAATGCAACACATTTATTTTAATTCGCTCAGCAAATGGACGGATTTAAAAACAGCCATAACAAGTCTGTTGTTACTTGCACCCACTACTCGAGTAAAGAAAGATGCCTGAGTTTCTTCATTAGCCCAAAGAAGTCGACAACTCCGTTCTCTGCGAACATGTCAGTCGCTCTACACCGCCAGGGCAAGTTGAGCATGGCCCGAAATGCGTTATTGTACTTTATACGAAGAGTGTTATATGCACTCTTCGTGTATTTGTACCAGAGTTGACTTGTGTCGAACGACTGACAGTACGCCTTAATTAAGAGCGCGTATTCGATTCGTGACGAAAACTTCATGTTTTTGCGTTTTGCCCAAAGCAATATAGTAATTATGTGAGCAGATTATTTAAATACAATTTACAGTTTTAGAAAGAGTAAGTCTTGATTTATACAGCTACAGAGTAAAAGTAATATTTTATTTATGGTTTTTTTAAAGCGAAGACAATTCTTTTATATCGTTTTACGAAAATAGACGTCAGACTTAACTTTCAGGACCAATACAACGATTACAATATGCCAAAATATTTTGTTTTATGAGTTTTTCCAACAGTATATACAGTCATAAAGACAGCTACAGAGCCAAATTTACGAAAATATTACTATTATGTATTAAAAAACAATTTTGAAAAAGTAGAAAATCGGTTTACTTTGTCAATTTTTTTTCACCAGTATTTGAATAAAAACATAACTGATATATTTTTTTTCAAAGTCAAAGTCAAAGTGTTTATTGCGAACTAAGCGTACAATATTGGTGTTATATATATGTTAAGTTAATACTTATGACTTAGTAGCCTTCTACAAGCATTGCAATATTATCATTCGCCTACCCTTTTCATCCTAAATTAGCATGCATTTAACATTTTTATTAGGTATTTAATTATTTTCATATTATATTTGTACAATAAAATTGATATATTATAGATAAGATAAGAGACACAATTACGAAAATATTACTATTCTGTATTAAAAAACAATGTTGAAAAAGTAGAATATCGGTTCACTTTGTCAATTTTTTTTTACCAGTATTTGAATAAAAACATAACTGATATATTTATTTTATGAAAGTAAATGTTATGCTTAATATACAGAATATTTTTCAGTCCGTTATACGAGCTCATTTACTTTAGACAATTATTTTAAAAAGCACTGTAAAACATCGCGCGCTGTCGTTTGCCGATCAATTTCAATGATTGGTGCTTATTTCGAGCGTATTTCTTTTTCTGATGCACACAAACCGACCATTGTATTGTACTAGTGTGTATTAATGCTGCTACGCCGTTCTAGCAATCGTTTAGATTTTGAGTTGCGCTAAATCGAATACGCGCCCTTAAACAGAGTTTATTTACACTTTTACTTGCTTTGAGCAATGGTAGAATCGTCTGTTTAACATATTGCTTGTACATGCTATGATACGTCTTTGCCTTTCCAAATCATCATCATCATCATCTTTTAAGTTTTCGGTTATTAAGTGACCAAGATATTTAAACTTATTAACAAGTTTCAGCTCTGTGCCACACAAGGTACTTGGCATGAGCTTATCAGGCCCATTACTATGCCTAAAAATCATTACTTCCGTTTTATTGACATTGTACAGTTAGTTGGTGTTGAACTGCATATTTTTCACAAATATTAATAAGCCTTCTAAGGCCGTTGACCGAAGGGCTAAGCAGCACTATACAAATATTTGTACAAATATTAGTTACTAGCGACCCGACCCTGCTTCGCATGGGCCTATAGCCTCCCTCGATAAACGGACTATCCAACACAAAAATATTTTTTCAATTCGAACCAGTAGATCCTGAGATTAGCACGTTCAACCAAACAAACAAACTCTTCAGCTTTATAATATTGTATAGTAGATTTGTACATGTATTTGTACAAATATTAGTTTTATTTGAATAATACAAAATATACCCTATATTTATTGAGACTCGAAAGTCCACTTTGTATTACGCAAATTAGGCGAATATTTGGACAAATATAACATACGCCATGTGAAGTGTGTGTATGTGTGTGAGTGGCATCACAGTGACGTAGCCACGGGACAAGATAGTTCGTGGCCTCTCGTCATCAATCGTAATGGTCGGACGTCCACCTTGTCCCGACCTTCAGTCGTGAATTGCTAACGCACGGCTGCGTTTGATTGTTTTAGTGTGAGCTAGTACGCCAAATCTCAGATAGTTATCGTAATAACTGTTGTATGTACTGAGTTGTAACCTATGTGATCGTGTGCCTATCGCTTCTGAGTCATTTCTCCTTCTGAGTTCACTGTGCTGTGTGTGTGGACTATTATGACCGTGAGTACATTCGAGGACAATTTACATTGAATCTCACACTAACTACTAACACAACCATAGATTAGGCCTTAGATATTGCTATATTTATAAAAAAAACAAATTGATAAAATACTCTGTACCTCCATCTGACACATTGGTTGCTACGAGACAGGCTCGCGTAAAATACTAAGCCATACACACACACACACACACACACACACATTGCATTTTGGCTTAGTATTTGTTGTCCCATTCAGTGTTGCCAAGTTTGAAATCTAGCGGATGGTAGAATTATTCTAAAAATACGGTAGATTTCCCGAAATTTCGTTGTATATATATATTTGAAATACCAAAACAACACTTGAAACTCTTACGTAATGTGAATGAAATGTCAGTCGATTAAGATACAAATAAACTGGGTAAATTAAAAAGTTCTAATTATACATTGCAATTCGAATACATACAGTACCACCGACTTCGTTCGTGTAATATCTCTAAGCCGGTACCGCGCTATTGGGGAATTCCCGAAATATAAAACAGTGTTTTTGGTAGGAGAAAAGGAAAATACCCTAACGTAAAAAAAAATATCATTAAAACTTGCTAACATTACTTTAGTAAATAGATTATCATATTTATCTACAACATTTAAGAATAAATACGCTCTTCATTGGTTATTACGGTGTATTTTACTACCGTAATTATATTCCTACGGTAGGTGGTAAATCTTTCCTGATTACGGTGTTTTTACCGTAATTACGGTGCAGTTGGCAACACTGGTCCCATTTGACAATCACGTCGCGGTCGGCGGTATCTAGTCGTAGCACGCGGAGACCTCCTTAGATTATTGATAGGTCTCGGGTCTCTCTATGACTAGGAAATCAAACATTACAACTAACATCGATATTAATTGTATTTATGTTCCACCAACAAAAAATAACATGACATCAGGAAATCAGGCGTTATATGAATGAGTCATGTGTCTATCACTCTTTTATCGGTCAGTACCTAACCAAAGCAACAAAAATAAAAAGTCGCATTGTCACAGATCAATGTTCAGTGACAATGTATCACTATATCTAGCCGTATCGTACAGACTCGTGTTAAATAATGCAACTAAATAAAAATGTCAGTTGTGTAGTCAAGTATTATTTTGTCGATACATAATTATGTCAATATTAAGTTGTGTCCAAACACAGCGCGCAAAGAACGCTCGCGTTTTTTCCCAAGATACAAATCAACCGTGCGTCTAGTTAAGACAAACCCAGAAATGTTTGCGCGACAATAATACGCGGCATATCCGAGACACGCCGCGCTCATATCGCGTTCAAACCACAATGAAAGCGGTCGCGTGTGTGTAGCTCTACTATTATTCTAAAATTGCGTAGAAGAAGGAACAGAAGAAAGCCTATTAAAAAAGACAATATTGGGTGCGACCACTTTATCAACGGAGGATGCAGAATTTGAATGCGATTAATTACCGCTCATGATTGCCACGCTGTGTTTGGACACACCTTTAGTAATTTTCTAATTTTGTTTGTTTGTAAGAATAATAATGTCTTATTGTGGGAAAAGTAAGGGGATTTTTCTGATGTGTAGGGCATCTACAAATTCTGTAAATTGTTCTACATTTCCTAAAGATTTTGATTTCGAAAATAAAGTTTAATTTTGACAATCTTGACAACTGACTAAACGCCGGTTAGTAAGTTAACGGACGACCACAGCAGCAATTAAACATAACGTCTGATTAAGACATTAAATTTAAACATGGATTTGAACTTCGTGAAACACTCGCTACTTATAATGTCCGGTTAATATTTTAACAGCCGTACTAACAAACATCGGTTGGTGAAATTATTGAATATTATTAAGGCAAGCATATTATAAGTTGGAAGATTATATCAATGATAAAAATGCTTGGCATAATGCTGGTCCTGCTCCACAGCCGCTTTAGGGAATTTCTTAATTGCAAGAAGATTATGTTGCTCACCCCTTATTATTGACATGAATAACGTGTACCGTTATTATTATTTACTTATTATATTTTATCTGTCGAATGAAATACTTACATTCATTGGAAATTTTGACTTTGTATAAATTAATAGCACTATTTCAATTATTATGTAAATGTGAGAACTATGGAGCCATTTATTTATTCAATGTGTTTGACATAAATGAGCATGGCAGTTGAGAGCATTGTCATGCTCGCTCAAATGTCTCACTGATGGTGGCGTGTGGGTTAGATCATTCGGTTCCCTTCAAAATGGTTGAGCTAAGTGGTGCTGATCCGCGCGTCATGTTCGTGAACGGGCGCTGTCAGTTGAGATTGGTCATCTCTTAACTGCCATGGCTTTTATATTAATTTGTTTTTAATTAGAATGTTTTGGATTTCTCTTCACTTACATTGTTTTCACATATAGAAGCAACAAGAATAATGTAGCCTGGATTTTGTAAAAGCTTGATGGAAAAGAGTGTCCGTGGAGTTTCTTGCTCGTTCTTCTCCATAGAGACCTACCCTACGTTTTGGAACGAGCAACTAGCTTCAACTTTCTGAGTAACTAATTGACTCTTTGACTATTCAAAAGTGCCTGCAAATGGTTTAATTGAAATAAATGCTTTGACTTTAACTTGTTTTTTTTTTTTTCAAATATTATATAGTTGAGAGAGTTTTCAAATATATAGCGTAAAAATTATAAATTACCTAATCTACTACTACGATTGAATTATTATAAGTAAATAAAAATTCATTATACATAAATGAAATTTGAGATCAAAAATGTAAACAAAAAAAATTCAGTCAAAATGACACTCCAGGGGTAGTCAACATTTCCCGCGTAATTCAAATTAAGATATGCCTACTATTTTATTACTATGTTATAGTACATACTTTCCGGCAAATTACACAATTGCGGTTCTTATTTCAAATTGGCATCACCTTTGTTTACATTTTTGATGTCGAATTCTGTTTCTAGGCAGTGGATGCTAGTGGACGAACGTTGTGTCGAGGTAGGCTTAGGCTATACATAACATAATATAGGCTATATTTAGGCTTGTGTGATGAGCACTTGTGTTTGCCTTGTGTCTGGGTGTTGTTTATCTATATATGTATGTATTTGTGTATGTATATCAGCTGTCTGACACTCATAGTATAGGGCCTCCCTAGTTTGGGGTCAGATGGCCGTGTGTGAAATGTCCCCACATATTATTATTAGTATTCCCACTAATATTCATAACTCGTTTGGCCACATGCATTTTAGCGACAAATGTTTCAACTATTTAAGCATGTAAACAAACATCCAGTCATTCATCATCACAAACTTTCGCTTTTATAATCGTAATAAGAGTAGGACTTACAGTTTTTAATTCTTTTTCAAAAGTCTCCCTAGGGTACACCTCATTTACATCAACACCAAGCCGGTTCAACGCTGCAGTCAGCTCCTTGAAGTAGTGATCAAGCAGTCTCTGATGGTACTTCCGTCGGAACTCCTGGTCTGTTCCCATGAACTCGAAGTAAAGCAGGTCGGTGACAGGAGACCCTGAGTGGACCGTCTGAAAGTCCACCACGATTGGATCTAGGCGGCCATGCTGGAAAATATTCAATTAATAAATTAAACAAACTGATCTGTGATGCTGCGTTTTCTAAATTAAAATATATTGGTATTTATTTCTGCGGAGGTCAAAATAGTAAACACTTAAGGCGCGTCCCTGTGTAAAACGCAGTGCTAGCCGTTTTTTGTTCAGTTTTTCGGACCTAAATACTCTATATCCAAAAGAAATATCAACAAATAAAAAATAGATTAAATTTCTACATAATCTTGACTCCAAAATGGTAGATCTCATTTTTGTTTACGAAGTATAGTATTTAACTAATCTCCTCACAACGAAATCACAGAAATGAGCAATAATTATTGAAAACATGCATCTCCTCGGCAAGTAACCATTAATTCGATTTTTTACTAACACTAATGGATAGGCAATTTATTAATGAACATTTTGGTAGATTTTTTTTTTTCAAAATCTCAATATGTGATTTTATAAAAATTTAATCCTAAAATCTGAGCTTATTTTGCTACTGTATCTCTTGCGCGGCGCAGAGGGAACGAACGCTCAAGGTTATTTGCTCAGGGTACCGCCTTAAAACTGTTGAAGAAGATGGAGTTAAATTAAAGGTGAAATGGATTTTTAAAATGATTTCATTAAGTACGACTTCCCAAAATCTGTACACAAACAAAATTGGTACAGTTTGTTTTTTACTTTTAAATCAGCGTATCAAGAATTATGCAACACAAAAAATCAAATACCTGTGTATAATGTTGTACAGTAATTACATTAATAATATTTCAACGATCGTCAACAGTGTTAACGGCAGAGGTGTTACTAAAAAACGGGAATAATTGGAATAATCGAAAAAAGATCCCGTTCGTCGACACTGAACGAACGGAACCTTTTTTCTCCCGATCGTACTGTATGATTGTAATAAAAACACACATAAATATTAAGCCTAATATTTATGCTATTATCTTACATACATATTATCTTACGTTACATAGTGCAGTGATGAGTGAGTGCTACTCTTAAAGAACACAAGAACAAAGTGTCTTTCCATCATAATAGAGACAATAAGAAAAGTGCCAATGGACACATTCTTAACCATGTAAGATTTTAGCAAATTAAGTTAAATTTAAATTACTTATTAGCCTTAAGGTCTAGATTGTAATTGTTATGAGTAACCGTTTAATTACGAGTACATCATAAATGAAAAAAAAAAAAAAAAAAAAAATCTTACATGATCATTACAGAGACCGTACAATGTACACATTGTTACTTGGGTAAATTATTAAGCTATATTTATCAGATAAACCACTTGTTTGTCGAGAGTCAAGTCAAACAAAGAGTACTTAATAACAAAGGCGTGATAAAACAGATATTTGAAAGATCTTGTTGTTTTATTACAATTTAACTACTTATGTACTTATTGCATTGTATTACTTTAACGGTAATTGAGTAGATATACCATCAACCTACAATTCCAAGACAGGTCTTCTCTAAAAGAACAGTTGATTTCAAAGGGGGTCGCCCGTGGTCCCTTCTCGTAGTCCCTGGAAAGGACCACGGAGCTTTTTTTATTCGCGGTCCGTATAATACTGGAAAATTACGTGGTCCCTTCTCTTCTCGTATTTCCTGGAAGGAACCACGGAGGATTTTTTATTCGCGGTCCGTATAATACTGGAAAATTACGTGGTCCCTTCTCGTATTTCCTGGAAGGGACCACGGAGGATTTTTTCTTCGTTAATAAAAAAAAAAATCTTGCGAAACTCCCGCCTTAGTTTTTTGCTTACTAAAATGGATAACCAACATCTTTTTGACCCTTAAGTCCCTCCTGGGGGGATCCGATATGGTCAGGTTAGGTTAGAACTGTGACTCCAACGCACGAGGCGAGCGAGCGTAGCGAGCGTGCCGCGGCAGCAGCCGCCGAGTGCCAGAACCAAATCGCTTTTTACAGTCAAACTCATACATTTCTACAATACTTTAGGAAACACAATTTGGGGAGCATTTATATTAATATATTAATATTATAATTTATAGGTGCTGCACGTTTCCACCTCCAAGGTTATTTTTTTAAATGTGCTTGCTAAATAGAAATAGGTACATAAAAAATAGCGTCAAATGAAAACACAAATAAATCTGTTTTTAGCAGACTTCGACAGTTTAAGTTTTGCGTACACGAAATGATATGTTGTCATCTCATTCATTTGTATTTGTAATCTTATTTTTAGTGAGAAAATTTACACTACTATTTATACTAGTTTGGTAATTGGCTTGGCTCATACAATATCACACCCTTTTGTGACCTATGGGTCCCACCCACAATGGATCAACAACTGTAGAAACATACATCAGCCGAAAGACGTCCACTGTTGGACATAGGCCTACCCCAAGGAAGGGGGGGGGGTTCCATAATCCCCACGCTTGTCAGGCGTGTTGGAGATCGCAGTGAAGTTGTTAAGTACACCGAAGCCGCCGCTGCCCAACTTCCGGATTTTCCCTTAATCGCCTTCTACGACACCCTTGAGATGAAATGGGTGGGTTCTATTCTGGCCCGGAAACCCCACGGGTAAACCTTTTATATACTCGTTCCTTATTTTATGCAAAATTAAGATAATCTATTTTAACATAATTATTACTTAAAGTTAAATTACCACGGACCACGGCATTTATGCTGAGCGTCAGCCGTTTCGCGTGGCAGTGACGCATATTTTTGTCTCTGACGTTATTATAGTTTTTTTTATTTTATTTTAAGTATTTGTTTTCTACAACAAGGTCTTGTTGTACAAACTCCGGCGTGTGGTGCCGGTTGCGAATAGCACCACTCCATTTCTGACAGTGGGTGTCGTAGAAGGCGACAGAGGGACATTGACCGGAGGATGGGCAGCTCCTTCTGAGATCTGCGATCGCCAACATGCATCAGCTAAGCATGGCGATTACGGCTAAACCCCCCTTGGGGGAGACCTATTCCCAGCACTGGGCGTCTAAAGGTTGACATGATGTACAAACTATTTTGTAATGTGCGTCACTCTCTCATGAATAAATGGTTTTTCTTTCTTTTCTTTCTTTCATTCGTTCTAAATTTGGAAAAGTCAGACTGGTAGTCCATACTCATCATCATCATATCAGCCTATTGTCGTCCACTGCTGAACCTCCCCCAGAAATCGCCAACCAACCCGGTCTTGAGCAACCCGCATCCATCCGCTACCAGCTACCTTTTTTAAATCGTCGGTCCATCGTGCCGGCGGGCGTCCCACACTACGCTTGCCCAAACGCGGTCTCCACTCTAGAGCGTGTCTGCTCCATCTACCGTCTGTCCGTCTGCAGACATGGCCGGCCCACTTCCACTTCAGCGTGCTAATTCGATGCGCAACGTCGGTGACTTTAGTTCTCTGGCGATGGCCATGACTTCCATACTATCCATACTTTAATATTATAAATGCGAAAGTAACTCTGTCTGTTACGCTTCCACGATGAAACGGTTGAACCGATTTTGATGAAATTTGGTATGAATAGAGGTTAAACCCTAGGAATGGACATAGGTTACTTTATGATCCGCGACTTCGTCTGCATCTACGATATCCATCATTCACGCAGACGAAGTCGCGGGCAAAAGCTAGTATTGCTTATAAATTAATATTAAGATACTTCCCTGACGATATCAAAAAATTATCTATTCCGCAGTTCAAATCTAAACTACACAAGTTTCTAGTTCATAAGAGTTATTATAATATTAAAGAGTATTTTAGAGGATAAAAATGTTGTAATTTAATACTATCAACAAGTATCAAATAAAATTGAAATGAGTGACATGAACATGACTATCGTTATTTAGTAACTTGAATTTTCCTGACATCATAGGTACAACTTTTGACATTGTATAATTTTTGAGGTTTTATATTTTTATAATTTATGACATTCTATAATTTTTGACATTGTATAATTTTTGACATTGTTTAATTTCGAACATTTTCTAAATCGTCTTTATTATTTTTATTTTACTGAGTTTCAGAAAATTACTGCTTATTTTTATTTAAAATATTGTGATTGGTAGATATTACTTAAATTTGCACGCCTCATTAGGTTATAATGCAGTGTACTTTCCATGCTTTTATAACACCTTACAAACATATATTATGCAAATAAATGATTTGATTTGATTTGATTCCATAATAATATTAGATTCATGGCCTTTGACCTCGGAACTAGGCCAAGTGGTTATACTACATAGCCTTCACCAAAAAAATCTGACATAAAAACAAATACTACGCGGCCGTAATCGTGCGTATCGTAAATAGGTATTACCCAAACCTAACTCGCAGAGATTTGTTACAAAATAAACGGAAAAAAATCTTAGTCAACAAAACGTCATCCGTTAGATTGCAATGTCCCAGTTCCATTGTGTGATAGTGAGTAGAAACTCAATGGACCTCGCGGGGTCCCGGCCTTGGCTGGCGACGGTTATTGAGGCCGCGACAATCTGCTGTCATGGCCATTGTCGGATTATTGTTGACCTCTAATTTCTCAGTCTCGATTGTAACTCAAAAATAATATCTGGCTTCATGTGAACTTTGTTTCTAATACTTCCAATTGTCTCTTAATAAGCTTGATCGTGATAGCAAGCTTTTTCCCAAACCGATTTTAACTGCCTCTACATTTCTACAACACATAGCGAAAACTAATCGCAAAAACACAGACGGAATTAAAGTTATAAATATATATATATTATATTTTATTTCAGCCTGGATTGTCCCACTACTGGGCAAAGGCCTCTCCACTCTCCTTCCAACTCTCTCTGTTAAGGGCTAATTGGGGCCAGTCTTTGTCGAAGGAGTCTATATCATGCAATGTAGAGGAACCCATTGGGTTGTACGTTTGGCCCCATGATCGTCTGACATGCGGCAGATGTGTCCAGCCCAATTCCATTTCAGCATGACAGCTTTCCGAGTGACGTCAGTTATTTTTGTAATGGAACGGATGGTGGTATTCCTAACCCGGTCTTGCAGTTTTATACCAAGAAATCTCCTTTCCATAGCTCTCAAAGTTATAAATAGTTATACGAAAATAACTTCCGACATACTGTTATGCAGTTCGGTAATCTATGTATGTTATTGATAATGCGGATTTAAAATAAATAAAAAAACTAATGAATACTTTAAAAAAACTAGGTAGGTACGAAACCAATCTGTGATTGTTCTAAATTCCAAAATAATGACCGGAATTACGCTGTCTCTGTCTAATGTACCATGATAGAAAAGGAGATAAGACCTTGACCATGTATTTAGTGCCTAAGCGTGTAGTCATTTGAATACAATTTTGAATGCAGATGTAGTTGTCTTTCAAAGGTCGATAGCGATAGAATCAGGAAATTACACATCATTGTAATCAAACTGATTATATTGGTCGCTGTTTTTGTGATGAAGGATTGAGCCTGTATTTCGCTGCTTGAGCCTTTTTTTCATCACCAGCAAAAGTGTAAAAGTCAAAACATTTATTTCAATAAACTATTTACTTTTGAATTGTCTAGGAGTCAATCAGAAAATTTGAAACTAGTTGCTTGTTCCGGAAATTCTCCAAAGAATTAAGGTTACCGACATAGCTCTCAGAATATGCAAGTTGAAGTGGCAATGGGCAGGCCACATCACTCGAAGAACCGATAACCGATGGGGAAGAAAGGTTCTCGAGTGACGATCACAAACCGGAAAACGCAGCGGTGGTAGACCTCCCGCCAGATGAACCGACGACATTGTCAAGGTCGAGGGTAACCGGTGGATGTAAGCGGCAGGATGCCGCTCGTTGTGGCGTTCTATGGGGGAGGCCTATGTTTAATAGTGGACGTCTTTCGGCTGATGATGATGATGATAATGATGCTTGTTACGAAACGTAGCTATGCCTCTATGGAGAAGAACGAGAAAGAAACTCCATTGGTGATGCCATTGCTATATGCAACACAGTATTATGAGACAAATATAAATAATGCATCACACAGTTATCGCAACTGAAATCATCATGATCTGCCTAGCTTTTTCCCAACTATTTTAGGTCAGCTACTAGTCTAACCAGATGCAGCTGAATACCCGTGTTTTACATGGAGTGACTGCCTTTTTGACCTCCACAACCCAGTAATACGATACCCTTTGTTAAGACTGGTTGTCAGACTTCCTGGCTTCTGCCTACCCATATCGAAAGATCAAAGATCCTAGAATGGCCAGTATCAACGGCTTACATGCTTTCCGAGGTACGGAGGAGTATCGACATAAAATAGATGGTCTTCCATCTACGGAGCAACCGCGGTAAGCATTGATATGTCTATGACTTGACCATAAAACGTAGCTATTCGAGACAAGCATACAATTAAACGAAACAGCTGAGTCATTATTAACACAGCATTTTGTATGTAGAAATATTAGTATAAAAAACACGTATGGAACAGGAAATCTTTAAATACACGACGTGTTAATTATACTGAGAGGGATAACGTCATGAAAAAGATTTATATATTTTTTATCGATGCACATATTATGCAGAATGGACTCGACTCATTGCAGATTGAAATAAAGAATTTGATTTGATTTGATATAAGATAGGTATCGAAATCTTTTCCCAAGACCATAGACTGTAGATTGATAGAGATGTGTGTGACAACTTGAGACATGATGCTGACGTCGTATGCCCGACGACGACTAATAATATTATTTCAAGAAGTAGAAAGTCATTAAAATTCCAAATTAATGAGCGAAAACGGAAATCAATGCATATTATAGGTGGTGCTAGAAAGCAATAGAACCATGGCATTCGATAAGGGGGACGACGCAAGCCTATTTGATAATAATAAAAAATCGAAAAGACCTAACTAATTCTTTAAAAGACAGTAAAAATGTCAAGAATGTGATCCTTGACTATTTGACTCTGTCTGATACGAAAAAAAACCGGATAAGTGCGAGTCGAACTCGCCCACCGAGCGTTCCGTACATATTTGTAGGTACATATTCATACTTCTATTACTAATCCATACCTATTATTCATACTTTAATCTAATTCTTAATATTATAAAAGCGTTTTTTGCGACATAAACGGCCGTATCTTTTTTTCACGTTAACATAGAGGGTTGATTTTTTGTACAGCATCAAGGGACCGTAGACTTAAGTACATGGTTTAAATTTCAACTAGATACTTCCACGGGTTCTCGAGATAAAGGGTCTTGACAGACAGACAGACAAACAGACGGACAACAAAGTGATCCTATAAGGGTTCCGTTTTTCCTTTTGAGGTACGGAACCCTAAAAAGTGCCTCCAATGCTGTACCGACTGAAAATATCAACTGTATCCAGTTTTATAGCCGTCATAGATGTCATTATAGCGTCCAGTTTATCAAACTTTAATAAACTGATAAAATAACTACATATAAGGACTTGTTCCGTGTAACACGTTTGTGTCCACTTATCTAATTTTAGATAAAACTTCAATGTCAACAAATCAAGGTTTTGGGAACAATAACCTCCATTACATAATGGGCCCCATTCATGTATGTACACAAGGACGCGACTTATTAGATACAAGTTACTATAAGATATCATTAAAGGAATATTTAATACGTAATATTATAAAGTACTGTGAGTGCGCTGGCACGTTTGTCTTGACAGAGAAATATACTATTATCATATTGTACCAATAATTAATCATTGTTTTATTTCAAAGTTTATGAAAGTATTTGCACATCAGAATGTTTGGGACCTTAGTTATATTCTAACAAATAAACTGTTCTTATTTGCTAATAAGGAACTAAAGACTACATACCAGTCGTCGGAATAACAAATTGCTAACCCTGTAGTCTCCATGGCACAGTACAGGGGTACTCAGTGGAGCCCTAAACTTGTAAAACTCATCTTGTCCCGACTCAACTTCCAGTAACTTTGCCAATCTCTCCTTGTGTTCGTCCTTAGCGACATGAATAGCTCCTGCTATCATTTTCTCCCAAGTTTTCTTCATATTAGGGTCACCCTGCTCTTCAATTTTTTCAAATTGTTGTTGTTTGACGTGTTTGGCGAAGTTTACAGGATCTTCCTTTTGGTATGCAAAAGATATCGCGTGGAATCTGGCTAAACATTCCATAGCGCATGCGGCATGCTCCCAGTCTATGGAACTGAACCTGCTGTAGGTACCATAGCCCTTCGCCGTCAGGTCTTCCATAACAACTGTCTCTTCACCTATGGCTAACTCGCCTCCGTAGAACTTTGGGAACACAAACCGATGCTCTGGACTGACATTATGTTTGTCTTGAATCTTTTCGTACACTTTTACAAGGTCATAGTATACAAACTGTTCCGTTTTGAACATGAAATCTATCTTCATAAGTTTGCGAAGTGTTTCACTGACATTGGCCACTTTCGCGAAGAGTTTCAAGTCGTCTTGCTCTGGTGCTGTGACATCTATGGAAAACAAAGCTGACGTGTAGTTGGCTCCACCAGTGGTCAGTTCCTTTATCGATGTTTTTGCATGTTTGTATTGTAATTCCTCGATGATTTTATCGAGAACTTTGCGTAATATACTCTCCGCGTCCGACATAGTGTGCGACTGATTCACGACTGGCACATAGATCGGCGCTAATCGGCAGATCTGTGTTCTGTGACTCCGCGGTAGAGATACAAACAAATTGTTTAACTTGTGTAATGATTACACCATCGACCTAGTGATTGTGTGGCTACATCAAAAGATATGTCGGAGTAGAACGACTGCAGTAGGTATATCATGGTAGTTTTGGTAAACTATTGTACTATTCTATTGTAGATAATGTAATTTATACTAGTTGATGTCTGCTGGTTGCAACCAAAATCTTATGAAATAAATAAATATTATGAAAATTAAGTTACTGAATGCAACACTCGTACATACCTCTGGCCCATCGCCACAGAAGACAGTGATTATAAATGAAATATCAAGTGGAAGAGCTAACACGTCAAAACTATACAGTGATCGAGAAGAATTTTTAATAACTTCAACCGGACGCCTTTCTTTGGGCGACCATTTTATGGCACAAAGTCTGGCAATAATGTATGTGATTTTTTACCATTAGTCTGTGATACATAAAAACAGTATCATAATAAACGGCTGTTATCTAAAACGGGGCACAAACTAATCTAAGTATTCTTAACGATTATTAAGTACATCTATTTCATAATGTTATGTATTATTTTTCAAATATGCTGACTAACAACGACTTTACACTATACGTATAGGCTGAGTACGATAACTATGCCTCTGTTACCTGTGTCTTTATTTTGGTGTCCCCTTGTTTCGCAGACAGAAATTTCGTTTCCCAGAAAATGTTTCACATAATATTTGGTTTTCGTATTTTTATTTCGACTATTATTGTTTCAAAGATTATTTACTTCAATGAAAAATATTTCACAGAAACACAATTCAATGAATTTTTAATCACATTTTTTTGTTTAACAAACTTATCAAAAAATAGAATTCTTTTTTAACGAAAATTGTTTTTTTGTTGTATTTTCCATGGAATTTATTTGAACAAAAATATATAAAAAAATATATATGATTATTCTAACAATAAACTTTATGTGAAACAAAAATCAATGATTTAAAAATCTTCAAAGTAAGTATTCTGCGTATTGATTATTCTATGAAACGAAATTATTAGAAAAAAAATATGTGAAACGAAATTCTATAAAACTATTAGCTACGAAACAACGTACATTCCATTATTTTACTTTACCATTGTCAGTGTGTGCCAATATAAAATTTAGAAAGTACATAATTATGATTGGTCAAAATCACATGGTACTTGGTCAGGTTCAAACTCATGATTTCGTGCATAAAAGACGGGCGCCTTAACCACTGAACCATCACAACGTTTCTTCTCTTATCAATAATAAAAATACCAAAAATATCCTTGAGAATTTTATATACAATAATGCTTGTCATCATTAATAATCATAACGACTCATTAATGTTATCTTCTGCATTTTCAGGTATAAAATGGAATCACGGACTAAATATATCAGTACACATTGAAAGTCGAAGCCATGGCGCACACCGATGAAACGTTGCGCCAATTATTAAACAAAATCGCTACAGATCATCAATATGAAAAACCTGAACTAATTATAAATGAAATATCAAGTGGAGGAGCCAACTACACATCGAAACTGTATACAGTGATCATAAGAGAAGAAACTAAAGAAGATCTTCATTTATTCGCAAAAGTCGCTGCGTTCGGAGAATTACTTCGCAACGAAATACCAATAGATGCTTTCAAAACTGAACAATACGCTTACACAAAATTGGCCAAAATCTACGCGACTTTAGAGGAAGACAACGGAGTGCCTGAGGAACACAGACTATTCTTCACCAAGTTCTACGACTTCAATGCCACCAAGTACCAGGAGATTTTGGTTCTTGAGAACTTAGTAGCACAAGGTTATGGACCTCACGACAGATTCCATTCCATAGATTGGGAGTACGCCTCTTCAGCCGTTGCAGACTTGGCAAAGATGCACGCACTATCATTTGCCTTCAGTAAACAATACCCAGAAGAATTTGAGAAGGCTTCGGTAACATCGCCAGTTGATTGGTCAAAATTTGGAGCTATGGATGAAATGTTACAGAGAACAATAAGCGTAGCGTTAAAGGCTGTCAAGCCCGAGAACAAAAAAGCATTACAGAAGTTTATGGAACATCAGAAGCATCCATTTACAATGTACGCCCCCATTCGTAAAACTGTCATCATACATGGAGATTTTAGAGGGAACAACTTGCTACACAGAGTGCGAGAAGTAAGTTTTTATATCTTATCTTCTTCTTCTATCTTATCTGCAATGCCTTTCCGAACACCGAAGGTTGGCAGTTAGCTCAGCAAAGTTTTCCTTTTCTTTCGCGAGGTCGAATAGTTCTGCGGCGCTCGAGACACCAGTCCACTCTCGTAGGATCCTTAGCTAAGACTTCCTCCTCTCTCGTACGGATAGGCTGAATACGATAATTATGATTCTGTTACCTGTGTCTATTTTTTGTTAATCGTTGTCAGTGATAACCAAGATAAAACTTAGAAAGTACATAATAATACCTATTATGATTGAGTGAGTACCTGGGCGACTGAATTTTGCTCGGTATGTAATAATACCGGTCACCCAGATATTAAAAAATGATAAACAAGCATATTACAGTTTAGAGGATTATATCCATGATAAGAATGCTTGGAAACATGCTGGTCCGGGCTCCATAGGACAATCTACAGTCTAGACAAAATCAAACTGATTGCTAATTAAAACTACTTAATTTATACTTAGTATATACATTATATTTAATTCTTGCTTTGGGTCACACACTGGTTCATAGGTTCATAGTTTGTTGAAATGTATGGAGTGGTTGTCTACTTTTACAATAATTGTAAATAATAATATGTGAACACTATGTATCTATGTATACAACTTAGCTGTCATTCTTTATCTTGTAATACTTTGTACATACTTTAATATAGTGTTTTTATGCAAGGTCCATCGTATTCACGTATAGTTATATAACTGTAAACTGTAAATGCAAAATATTGTACACATTTATTTTTAAAAGAGTAAGTATAGAGTTTCTTGCCCATTCTTCTCCATACGAAACTACCTTTTGGAATGGGCAACTAGAATCAACTTTATATTTTTTTATTATGACGTTTAAAGTGCCTTTTTAATGGTCTAATTAAAATAAATGATTTGACTTTGACTTTAATAATAAATTAGTACTATCAGTCAAGACTTCCTCCTGCAACTAACGCTTCGCTTTCCAGGTCCTTTGCCCGTCGTGATAAGTATCAGCATAACTTTACTTTATATTCCAGGACGGCAAAGTGGACATCAAGATCGTAGACCTGCAGACGCTGCAGGGAGGTAGCCCGGTCACCGACCTGATCTACTTCATCTTCACCGGCTCCGACGAGCAGTTCCGCGCGCAATACTTTGACAAGCTGCTGGACCACTACTACACCCAGCTCAGCGCAGCCATGAAGAGGTTCAATCTCGACCCTGAGGAGACCTTCTCTAGGCAAGATTTTGACCTTGAAATGTATGAGGTAAGGATCGCTCTATGTTTGCGTAAATTGAAATATATTTGTTCGTTAAATTATATATTCAAAGTGCACGTTTTCATAAATGTTGAAATATTTAATTACCTAAAATCTACAAAGTCATAGATTGTTGCCTTTACTTTACACTGAATCCTCGTCGTGTCCCGAAAAACAAAACGACGACAAGTTTGTTTTAAACCTTCAAACGTATTTGGCAAACACTGCTAGATTTCTATCAAAACCGTAGATTATTTGACAAACACATCAAACAAGTTTTCAAACGCGCTCTAAAAGACAGACAAACATATTACCTACAACATAATAACGTACAGTCACCAAAAGAGATAAGCATTCATGTCGTCAGGAATAGTTGAAGTTTACTTAGAAACCAATGGAGGCCGTCAATGGAAATTTAATTAAATCATTAAACTGTTTATTCTTTATTAATTGAATTTTATTTTATTCATAAAAACCCATCGATTTCTAAATAAACTTCAACTGTTCCCGGCGACATGGATACTTATCACTTTTTGTGACTGTACATTGCGTTTGATAGAATAGAAAATTACCTTTTAAATATTATTTTTCCAGAAACTGTCGTACGGACTCTCACTAGCTGTTTTTATGTTGCCTGTCATTACAATGGACAGCGCGGACACTCCTGAAGTCGGCGAGTCTCTCGAGATGTCAGACTTTTCAGTTGAGAAAACCAGTGACCTCTATGTGGAGAGACTTAACGGTGTCGTCGACGATTATGTTTCGTGGTGCGTTCTTAAATAGCACACATTATTAACTTGATTTTATGGATTTTTGACTTTATGTACTGTATGGATCGAAATGTTGGGCCTTGAAGAAGATGGATGAAAAAAGATTGCATGTAGCAGAGATGAGAATGTTGAGATGGATGTGTGGAGTTACCAGAATGTATAAGGTGAGAAATGAATATATCAGAGGAAGTTTGAAAATGGCGACAGAAAAGTCGAAATGGAATCGTTTGTCTTGGTATGGGCATGTGAAGAGAAGGGATGAAACGCATGTGACCAAAAGAGTTATGAATATAAATTTGGATGAATGGAGAGGGAGAGGAAGGCCAAAGAAAAGATGGATGGATTGTGTGAAGAATGATATGAATGAAAAGGGAGTCAGTGAAAGCATGACGTTGGACAGGACGGAATGGAAGAAAAAAACATGTTGCGCCGACCACAAGTAACATGGGATATGGGCAGGAAGAAGAATCAATTTCACTTTAAATGGAACGTTATGTTTGTCTTGCAGTCGGAGTAGCGCTATCAAGTAAAGTTTTGAATGGAGATAGTAATAAAACTACACCACACCTATTTCTGTACTACCACCATACATGTTTCTGCCGTACAGCAGCTTTGCTGTGTTAAGGTTTGGAGGGTGTAGGTGCTGATATAATTACAGGCACAAGAGATATTTTTACTTTATTTCTGGGATGGTCACGCATCTGGGAGGTCTCTGGTATTGCAGATGTGCATAGTGTCGTGAAGCAGCAGATAAAATAAAAGAGGTGGTTAAGGTATAAAGGTATAAATGTATATTTACTATAAATTAAGATAAAAAAAAGTTTCATGAAGATAAGTTGTACAGGACGTGTAGGTAGGCGTAGGTAGTAGGTGTAATAATGGATGTACATGGGTTGACGATGAAGACTCGCAGGAAGACGTCAGGAGGTGCAGACAGGCCAGGCAGAAAGGTGAAGACAGGATCTGGCAATAAAGACATCAGTACTCCTGCTGAATGCTATACAAGCCCACGGTATAAAAGCTGTCAAAGTCGTTGGGCTTGGGTTTCTGCAGAACTGTGACCTTTTTCTGGGTTCTTTGAGTTTTGCGTGCAACTGTAGGATCAATTTAGAAGTACAGTGATTACAAAATCTGAATAAACCGTCAAAAATACAAATTATGTGTCACCCGTTCAAGAAAAACGTTTTTTCTCCATCAAGGTGACAACTTTTCATCTATTTTTTTATTTTGAACTAGCTGACCCGACAGACGTTGTCCTGTCCTTATCTACCTACTTACCTACCTATTTACCTACCCTACACCTACCCTACGCCTACCCTACGCCTACCCTACGCCTACCCTACGCCTACCCTACGCCTACCCTACGCCTACCCTACGCCTACCCTACGCCTACCCTACGCCTACCCTACGCCTACCCTACGCCTACGTAACGCGTACGTTTTTTTTCTCCCCGTAAGAACCATCCTCGTACTTCAAGGAATATTATAAAAAAAGAATTATCCAATTTGGTAAAGCGGTTCGCAAGTTATGCGCTTACCAACACATTTAGCGATTCATTTTTATATATAAGAAGATTTAGCATTCAAGTTTAGGTGTCGGACGTAAAGAATAGCACCATCCCATATCTTCCCGTGGGTGTCATAAGAGGCGACTAAGGGACTCACCAGAGAATGGGCAGCAGCGTTCTTTGTGCATTTGTAACAACCATACTGCGATCACCAACCCGCCTGCCAAGCGTGGCGATGGCAAACCCCCCCCCCCCCCCCCTTGGGGAAGGCCTATGTTCAGCAGTGGACGTCTTTCGGCTGAAATGATGATGATGATGATTCAAGTTTTACTCTATGAGTAGTAGCGGCCAGTAATGTAAACATCACAATAGATAGGTAAGTGGCCACCCACTGACTTAACATCAGATGCTAGTTTTTAGTTACCTTCTAACCACACAAAAAGAAACGTATAGTACGTGTAGTACGTGTACGTACGTGTTGTATGGACTTTACAGCAAAGCAAACATTTGTATTGGTATTATTAGTCAAATTAAAGTGTTCAATCTCGAAACATTCATTCTGAATTTTGGTAACACCGTTTGTGAAATAAACTAAGAAATTAGTGAAGTTAACGTTTTCCCTGTTCCATGACGCACATATTATGACTCATTGCGATTGTTTAACTATCGTGTGAGTGGGTGAGTGTGTGTGCGTGTGTAAGTGTGTGTGTGTGTGTGTGTGTGTGTGTGTGTTGATAATAATAGTGTCTGCTTGACACACATTTAATCTGTTAATAGTAAATGATATTATTCATAATGTTCTCCTCTCAGGCTGGACTACTTTATATTAGTTTGCGGGAGTTTGACTTCAAAGCATAATGTTTAGTAATAACATGGTATTGGCATTACAAAAAAAAACAAGTGACCAAAGGAAGATATAATTGATTTTAATTTAAGCTATTTTTGTAAGTTTTTTTGTGCATAACTTTATTAAAGTAAAGTTATAGCGCATGAATGTGTTTATTTTATTAACCCAAGGACGAAAAGTTACCGAGGTTGTGTCGTAAAATAAATAAATTGTTATGTACGGTCACCAAAGGAGATAAGTGGATACTTATCTCCTTTGGTGACCGTACATATGTCGCCGGAAACAGTTGAAGTTTACTTAGAAACCGATAGGTTTTTATGAATAAAATAAAATACAATTTATAGAGAATAAACAGTTCAATGATTTAATAAAATTTCATTTGAAAGCCCCCATTGGTTTCTAAGAAATCTTCAACTATTCCCGACGACATGGATACTTATCTCTTTTGCGTACTGTACCTGTTTCTAAATATACTGTGCTGTGTGTGTGCACCTTTGTCATTACTCAAAGATTGATTGTTTCCAAATTTTAATTGCACATACATCTTATTTCACAACAAATTATTCTGCCTAGTCTACTAAATAAGACTGGGTTATACACTGTTGGGCTTTTGACTAACCATAACAATCTGACTGGTAAAGCTCAACGAATAACAGCCGAGACTATCGTAACCAGGGTATAGTCCTACTAGTTTTCTGTGTGGTGACCACGAACAAACTTAAAAGTTCAAACAAAATGTCTCGGGAACTTCCATTTTTTTATTGATTTTGTACCACTAACATTTACACAATATACAAACAGTCAAACTTAAAACTATCAATTCTATTATCTACTGCGTTATTCACGGAATACTATTTGGTTATACAATTTTATGCTAGAAGGGAAAGAATATAAAAAAAAATGATTGTCTGTAAAGTCCGTTTACGGACGATAGTTTACGTGATAACGTCATAAAGAAACATAATGGCTAGCATTATAATAGGGTATTTTACTCTATTCGAGAAAAAATCTATAAATATGTTATTGAGACAGTTTAGGCATAAAACAGTCGGAAAATGTAAGTTTTAGTTCATAAAATAACAAAACAAATTTTTAAATTCAATTCAAAGTTTTCAGCATTTTTAATCTGTTATAAAACACCGAGAAATAGTAGCGGCCATGTTATTACGCCATACGGCTGTGTAAACAAAAAATTGACAACTGTCAGTCAACCGATTGGCGTAATATAGGCTTCGTACTGTTATTATTTTCGTAACCAACGTAATTTTTTCAATATTACATCTATTACAAGATATGCTTTTAATTATTTTTAAATGATATACAATTATCATATTTAATATGAGCTCATTTGATACAAAACGAACTGACGTCATTTACGCTGCGCAATATGGCGTCCAGTAAGAGGCGTTTTCGTCAAAGTACGCGCGAAATTTAAAAAAATAAAATTTAGATGCATTTTTATGGCACTTATCGATTGAATAAAAATTTTGTGTTTTTTTTGGTGGCATATTAGCACTACAGAATTTCATTGAGACACTTTTCAAAAATGGGTGTAATACCCTATTATAACATAAGCAAATAATGGCTTCCGTCGAGGTGGGCGGAGCTTATTGCTTGGGCCGATCGTGCCTCAGACTCAGGCGGAACGTGATACTTTTCGTGCGTGCAGTCGGTTTCACGTTATCACGTCAAAATATTCTATAATATAAAGATAAAATAATATAAAAATTTGGTTATTTTCATTATGAAGCTTTCATTATTCCTAAAAATAAACGTACAATGCATATTATCATGTTTAACTTATAAATTAGCTTAACGTGTTTGTTATAATGTAGGACTTATTATTAATAAAAACAGCAATATGAAGGATCGAGCTTACTCTATTAAGACTAAGGATATTTTAAGACTCTTTATTTTAGGTAAAACTTATGCAGCAACACTTAGCGATGCTCAATTAAAATTTATTATGTGTGCAGTACTGACTAGATCTATATAAACCGTCTTGAAGTATGTAGCAGTCGTTAATGCCTCTGATTGGTCTGTAAATATGAAAGTGGTATGGCATATAAAAGAAAATTCGAGTTAAGAAAAGAACCATCAATATCATTTTTGAAAGTATAAAAAGAAGAGGTCCTAAAATTGAGACCTGTGGCACACCTGATGTTATGCATTTAATTAATTTCATTTAAAAGTAATTGATAGCCTTTTACTACAACTTTCTGCATTTAATTTGATTTACGAACTGAACCATCACCACCACCACCACGTTAACAATCTTGCACAGCAGCAGTATGCATGGTCGACCTTGTCGAATGCTTTTTTAAAGTCAGTATTAGGGTATTTATAAAGTTTCAATAATATTTAATGTTATTTTTACTATGCTGGACTGCATTTGTATGTGCCTCGAGTCAAGTATAAATTTTTACTTTCGACTTGAAATCTATTTCTATAGGTTAAGAATTGTTCATAATACATAAGTTTTACATTTTATTCAGGATTTAAATTTATTTTTGAAAATGTGAAACAGAGCAGGTGAGAACCAAATACAAAATATCCATTGAATTGTTCAGCATAACTCTGTCCAAGTCGACTAGTAATAATTTTTGGTTGCTGTTATCATAATCAACTTTGAAATAGTTATAGTACTATTACATTTATTTACGATGGCGATGGCATTATAATATAAAACATTGGATATTATTCATCAAAAGGGCAATAGTTTATTAGTCAGTCATAATTATTACTATTGACAAGATTGAGGATTTTCGCAGCTATATTTTTAAGCGTATATTGGAAATAATTATGGGCTGACAAAAAACAACAAAAATCTAACTGCACAAACTGCGAAGCTTCGCATTCAGCGTGACCCATTTGATATTTAATAATAATATGTGGGGACATTTTTCACACACGGCCATCTGACCCCAAACTAGGGAGACCCTGTACTATGGGTGTCAGACAGCTGATATACATACACAAATACATTTTTTTTTGTAAATATATACATATATAGATAAACAACACCCAGACACAAGGCAAACACAAATGCTCATCACACAAATGTTTACCCTGGGCGGGAATCTCTCATAAACACATTCATCATTCATTCCATTTTACAGAGTTGGTATCTCTATAAGACAAGGACACCCACCCATACGAAACGACTTTGTGAAGCATGCCTAACTTTAGTCGATTGATATAACTTCAGGAATATACATTTCATAATATTTATAACAGTTTCGGAGATATGACGTCTCCCTGTCTCACACCTCGCTGCAGAAGGATAGGTTCCGAGGTCTGGTCCTGAAGCCGGACTGACATGGTGGCGTTTCTGAATAGACACTTCAACACCTCGATATACCGATAGTCGATTACTAGACTTACCGCAGTGTCTCAAGACGAAAGTCTATGACCAGTGTGTGTTGCCAGTGATTACATACGGGACCGAAACGTGGTCGCTCACAATGGGCCTCATCAGAAGGCTTAAAGTCACCCAAAGGGCAATGGAGAGGGCTATGCTCGGAGTTTCCTTGCGTGATAAAATCAGAAATGAGGATATCCGCAAAAGAACCAAGGTTACCGACGTAGCCCGAAGAATTGCCAAACTTAAGTGGCAGTGGGCAGGGCACATTGCTCGCAGAACAGATGGCCGATGGGGTCGAAAAGTTCTAGAGTGGCGACCGCGAACCGGAAGACGTTGCGTTGGAAGGTCTCCCACTAGGTGGACCGATGACCTGGTAAAGGTTGCGGGGATCCGCTGGATGCGAGTCGCACGGGACCGGTCAATGTGGCGCCACTTGGGGGAGGCCTATGTCCAGCAGTGGACGTTTTTTGGCTGAAATGATGATGATGATGAATATTTATTATTTCCTAAATCTACCGAGTTACAATGACTTTATACTAATACAGATAGACTGATCAGGATAATTATGATACTATTAAAGGTAATGGTAGCCTATTAGTATCTTACTGCAACTCTTCTCACACAGAAATGGTTTCATCTCCGCACGCAATACCAGGTCCAGATCCACACCACACGATACTTTGCTCCTACTTGCCGGAATAAAACCCACAATCTCGTGCATTAGGCACGGGTTGCCTTATCGACTGAACCATCACAAAGTTTCATTTCATATCAATTATAAAAATACCTAAAATATCGTTCAAAAAATAATAATTAACCTTAATAAACTTAATTTAATCTATATTATGTTTGTTATCATATATAATCGAAACGGCTTATTAATATCTACATTAAGAGATATAAAATAAAATTACGAACTGATTATACACTGAAAGACGAAGCCATGGCGCACACGGACGAAACGTTGCGCCAATTATTAAACAAAATCGCTACAGAACATCAATATGAAAAACCTGAACTAATTATAAAAGAAATATCAAGTGGAGGAGCTAACTACACATCAAAACTGTTTACAGTGATCATAAGAGAAGAAAATAAAGAAGATCTTCATTTATTCGCAAAAGTCGCTGCGTCTGGAGAACTATTTAGGAACGAAATGCCAATAGATGCTTTCGTAACTGAACAATACGCTTACACAAAATTGGCCAAAATCTACGCATCCTTAGAGGAGGACAACGGAGTGCCTGAGGAACACAGACTATTCTTCACCAAGTTCTACGACTTCAATGCCACCGTGTACCAAGAGATTATGGTTCTTGAGAACTTAGTGGCACATGGTTATGGACCTCACGACAGATTCCATTCCATAGATTGGGAGTACGCCTCTTCAGCAGTTACAGACTTGGCAAAGATGCACGCACTGTCATTCGCATTCGGTAAACGATACCCAGAAGAATTTGAGAAGGCTTCAGTAACTAAGCCTCTTGATTGGTCAGGATCTGGCGCTATGGATGGAATGTTACAGAGAACGATAAGCGTTGCGTTAAAGGCTGTCAAGCCCGAATACAAAGAAGCATTACAGAAGTTTATGGAACCTCAGAAGCATCCATTTACGATGTACGCCCCCATTCGTAAAACTGTCATTATACATGGAGATTTTAGAGGGGATAACTTGGTACACAGAGTGCGAGAGGTAAGTATTTTTATATGCAAAACCTAATTAAATTAAAAATATGCGACAATTTAAAATGACAGGATTAAGAACACGTAAAAAATAGATTGTATCTTAGATTATCTTAGATAAAGAAAACTAAATTATAGGTATAATTAGTAGATAAATATTTGCCTAATATTCCTATAGATATAAAATACATTTTTTATGTCGAGCACAATATGAATCTAGATGCAGTTCACGATAAGTTGTGCCATGTTAATGCAAACCTAGCATAACTTCACTTTTTATTCCAGGACGGCAAGGTGGAAATCAAAATCTTAGACCTGCAGACGCTGCAGGGAGGCAGCCCGGTCACCGACCTGATCTACTTCATCTTCACCGGCTCCGACGAGCAGTTCCGCGCGCAATACTTTGACAAGCTGCTCGACCACTACTACACGCAGCTCAGCGCAGCCATGAAGAGGCTCAACCTCGACCCTGAGGAGACCTTCTCCAGGGAAGACTTTGACTATGAAATGAAGCAGGTAAGGATCGATTTACGTTATCGTAAATATACAATATAGATTGTTTGTTAAATTCTACAATATAAATTCACGTTTTGATAAATGTTGCAACAGATTTGTTGGACAAACATCCAAACCTTCAAACATATTTGTCAAACACACTGCCATTAAACTCTAATTTTAATTAAACCCGAGATTCCTTTAATTAACATTCGACGGAATAAAAACTTACCTTCATAAATATTCTTCTTTCAGAAACTGCCGTACGGGCTCTCGCTAGCCGTGTTTGTATTGCCTGTCATTACGATGGACAGCGCGGACACTCCTGAAGTCGGCGAGTCTCTCGATATATCGGACTTTTCCGTTGAGAAGACCAGTGACCTCTATGCGGATAGACTCAACGGTGTCGTCAACGATTATGTCAAGTGGGGCATTCTCAAATAATCACACGGACAAATTGGTTTCAGCGGGACTATGTCTGTCTTAGGCCGTCCATACACGGACTGCTCGAACAGTTAGACATTGATCAACATACACGGATCGCTTGAGCAGTCATAGGCAACAGCTTGAAGCTACCATTGATGACTGTTCAACAAGCAAAACAAAAAACGTGCGGGCGTGAGGCGCGCGTGACGTGGAACGAAAAGCTCGGGCGGAGAGACGGCGCGAGAGCAGTTGACAGCTCCAGCAGTCAGTGTATGCCTGGCGACTGCTTAGCCGCACGATGAAATTTTTCCGTGCGGCTGACCTCCCGAAGCAGTCGCGACTGCTCGAGCGGTTCCGTGTATGTGTGTACGTAGAAGATTATAGTTCACTATGCAGTTGCAGCTTGAAGCAGTCGATCCTGACTGCTTCAACAAAAATCCGCTACGTCAAAAAATCAAAAAAGTGCGTGTTAATTACATCCCCTTTGGAATTACGTATAGAAGTCTGTCATGTAGTCATGACCTTGGAGTGCTGGGTATATTTTGGATTGACGTCTATATATGACGGTGGCGGTCGAAAGATTAATAAAACTACACCATACATATTTCTGCCACAAAACAGTTTGCTGTGTTCAGAGGGTATGGTTGCTGGTATAATTGCAGGCACAAGAGGTATTTTACTTTATGTCTGATAGTACAGATGCCACTTTAACGTCAGTGGGTCAGCCCAATGTTATTAAAGGGGCTTGTTTGCTATCTATTATCAGACGCCGACCCCAACATGGTCGACAAGGCTAGGCCTTTTCCCAACCATGTTGGGGTCGACTTCCAGTCTAACCGGATCCAGCTGGATACCAGTGTTTTACATAGAGCGACTGCCTATCGGACCTCCACAAACCAGTAACTGGGTAACACGATAGTCCTTGGTAAGACTTTCTGTCTTCTGACTACCCATAACGACTGCCAAAGATCTACGAATGACAGTCGGGATCAATGGTATTACGTGCTTTCCGAGGAACGGAGGAAACTCGGTATGATATGAATGGTCACCCATTCACAAACCGACCGCGGAAAGCGTAGCCAACCATTATGACCGGTCAATCCTCTGGCTTGTTTACTATCCAATTACAATAAAACAAAATGTAGTATTCATTTGCTGTGTGTAATTTAGAGCAAACGCTTGTATTGTTAGTAAAATGAAAGAGTTTAATCTCGATACAGTCTTTCTAGTTTTTAACAGTGTTGCTTGTTAAAAAAATAAAGGGCATTTTGAATTTTTGGCCGTACTGTTTGTGAAATTACTTAAGAAATTATTATTTCCTACACAAGATATTGTTTATTATGTATAGTGTGTATATCTTGGTGCGCGGGAGTTTGACTTCAAACCGTAATAAGATAAGATAGGATAACATAATTTATTACGCAATTATGGGTACAAGACATGACGTCAAATACAATTGTACAGTTCAGCCACATTACAGCCATATTTTATAATGTTAAGTAATAACTGGCACTGGTATTACGAGAAATCAAGTGAAAATATGATTGACTTTATTTTAAGCAATTTAGAAAAAAAAAACAAATACTAGAACTTAGGTTTATGTACACATTAACTTACATGAATGTCATCATCTGCCTAGCCTTTTCCCAAGTATACTGGTGTCGGCTTCCAGTCCAAGGTATCCAAGACAGCGACAAGCGACGACTTAGGCTTGTTTCACACGTACTACAATCACACCACATCACATCGTCAAAAGGTGGTCAAGCAGTGGTAACGTGTGAATAGTGACACTGCGGCTTCTTGTAGCTGAGTTGTCGTACCGACAAAGTGGTCAGTGTGAATTAAACTTTTCATTTTTATAAAAAATAGTGCCCGACTACGACTTTCTGTTGTAGTTGTGGTGTGGTTGCGGTAAGTCTGAATAGACCCTTACTCTAAAAATCAGCGCCGTGGTTTCGTGCCTTCGTGCACGTGCAATTTATATATTTTTAGAATGTTTACCCACTTGTTTTTGTTTTTGGCTTTTTTTAACAACATTTTTATTTAATATATGTGAGTCACTTTCACGTAAATAAAAAGTTTTTCTTTCTTTTATTTCTTTTTTCTTTCTTAGCGGATGCAGCTAAATACCTGTGTTTTACATGGAGCAACAGCCTGCCGGAACCAACGGTTTTACGTGAGTTTCGAGGCACAGAGGGTCCAACTCGGTATGAAATGGATGGTCACCCATCCACAGACCGACCGCGGCAAGCGTAGCTTAACCTTTGACCGATCGATCTGTAAGGCTTTTATTTAGCCACGAGCGTACAGACCTTATGTAATATTATATAATATTTAATTATAACAGATAACTACTTAAAAATTATACATTACTATCATTCGCCATGTCGCGCATTGGAAACGTACCGAACCACCGAGGGTACCGTTTCTCAGTGGGAACGCTGACCACACCGCGTGCGGAGCTAGTAGTCTTGTGCCTGCTCGATCTGATCATTTTAAAGATCACTCCGTACCTACTGGTTCATTTCAGACAGTGAACTAATTCATTATTCACTCTCAGTCAGCACATACTACAGAGCAAAGGACAATGCCAGAAACTCTATAGAACTTTGCCCCACTCAATAAAAGTCATGTGCAATATGTAGCATCTTACTGTTTATTTATTGCGGATAAGTAAACATTAGTCTTAGTGACTGTAGAATTTGCGGTTTCCGTTTAAATCTAAAAACAATAATGACATTGATTATAGATTAAATTGTATTTTAGGTAAAAAAAAAAATGAGTTTGTATTTTGTGGGTAGGTATTTCGTAATCCGCAAGTTCTAAAGAAAAACAATTTAGTATAGAAAGGTTCTATATTCATTACAATTATTTTCATTAATTTACTTTTTCTGTACATGTGTTACTTTTTCTGTACTTGGGTGGGGCAGGATCTGGCATTGTCATTTGTTGATCGATGGAGCAAATACATAAACTCTCTTAGGTACAGACAGCGTTTTCAACTGCTTACCCCCTACTCGAAGAAATTTTAATGCGTGGGGGGTTGCTAGCAGTTGGTGACGCTGTCTTTACTAACAAAGAGATTGTAATTAATACTGTTACGTAGGTCGCCATGCTAGCGCCATCTATTATCGGATAGCAGCATTACGTCACACGCTGGCGCCATCAATTATCGAATAGTAGATCTACAGTTCTAGAATCTTCGAGATGTTTAAGTTTCCTGTTGCAACGTTCTCGATCGACTGATCGAGAACGTTGCAACAGGAACGGCTAGAATGTTCGCGTATTATGTCCTAAGCCATATATAAATAGCGGACTGCGATGCGGTGGGGTGAGTTAGTTTTAGGAAGCAAAAGTGAAAACTGCAAATATTGCAACTACTGCGATCGAAGTGACTATTAAGTGATTTTTACAAGTGACTGATTATTGAGATTGTGACTTTTAAAATAAAGTGTTTGTGTTTTGTTGGTGTAAATTAGTATTAATTATTTATCCCGAACCCCAGTTCGTAACAAAACGATAATTATAGGTACTAAATACACTAAACATGTAAAGTTATTTAAATCTGTTTATTACCACAGAGTACACAGCAGATGTTTTTAAACAGTTTTATCAGTTGTGTATAAATCCGCATGGTTTTTGAGAAATAAACCGTCAAAGTCATAATATTTTATCTAAGTCAGATTCATAGGACAGATTTTTTCAAATTTAGTTAAGTCCATGAGAGCCAATCAGCTAACTGCGTTTGTTCAACATGGCCGTCAGTCGAAGTAAACCCTGCTACAGTAGCACAGTACACTCCTGCTTTTTTCCTGTTTCTTTTTATTATTTAGACAGTTCCCATGAAATTCTGTCACCAAGTAAAGCCTGCAAGCAGCCTAATATAAAACTTCGCAGTAAATTACAGGAAAGAGCGAAAATTCGGTTTTGAAATACACAAACATAACATCGCAATGAATTTGCCTAAACTCGAGCGAGTGAATTTTGTGCACGGCCCCTTATTAAAAAGAGGACAATAAGATGAAATGACCACCTATGCGTCGTTTAAGAATCCTGAGTTGACACTAGTGTTGTGCTAACTGTTGTCGATTATTATTATCTTGCTGTTCTACTGTTACATAATAATTTGGATATAATAAGACTGCCAATTGGAGTTCCAATCTACTCTCAGAGTAATTGATGCTCGCGAATTGCTGCAAACGCACTTTGGCCAAGACTGGGCATCGTGGGTTGCATTAAAATATTATAAAAAAGTACTTAACAGTGAGAATGTGATAGGGCGACCAGTGCACGAAGAAGAAATTTAAGAAGATGACTCAGAAAAAGTGTTGAATTTATTTTAAAATAATCAAATCGGGTACCTCCTATTTTTGTAAAATAAAACTAGATTTTTTTTATTTTGTTGGCTACCACAAATTTGTCTGTCAATGATATACCGTGATTTCGTCATACGACATATCTAGTTCTAATAGTATATTATCAAAGCCAGATAAATCCAGATCTATTAAATCAAAATTCGATAAATCCACACTGAGTTTTTTCAAAGATAGATAAATTGCGTTCCATTATATCAAATGAAGGCAAATTCAATCTTAATATTACATTTTTGAAAGGATGAATGGGATAAATACTGAATTTGCTAAACAGGATCTTTTTTTCAATACTGCGGCCATAATAAAAAAAAACTGCCTTTTAAATCATGAAAATAAGACTGTTATCGCTTTTTTACAAATATCTCCAAAGAGGGTAGAGTGGATTTATCCGAATTTGAAGTTAAGCGACACAATTTTTAGTGTACCCGAATCCGAAAATCCGAATCCGAATTTTTAGTGTACAATTTTTAGCGTTTAGTGGTGCCGCCGGTCACCTTTGATGGCACAGCCATTCCGTTTAGTTCCGACGTCAAGGATCTGGGTTTGTACGTTGACACCTGCCTGGACTGGCGTAAGCAGGTTGCGGCTGTGAGCAAAAAAGTCACAGGGACGTTGCGGTCGCTTTATCGATTAAAAAATGTTCTCCCATCACACATAAAGGCAATGCTCGTTCAGTCCCTTATCTTCCCCATACTTGACTATGGTGATGTGTGTTACTATGACCTGAATGCAGATCTCCTCAATAAGCTTGACCGACTTCTTAATAACTGCATTCGATTTGTATTTAAACTCCGTAAGTAAGAACATGTTTCCGCACATCGTTCGCTCTTAAAGTGGTTACCCATCAGACAGCGCAGAGCGTTAAGGGCTTTGACAACTCTGTTTTCTCTTCTAGACAAACCCAGTTCTCCTTCTTACCTGACTTCTCACTTTCAATATTTATGCTCTGCGCACAACAAGAATCTTCGTTCTTCCAATAATCGTCTTCTACGATGTCCTTCTCACCGCTCTGGTTTTCTTAGATCTTCTTTTCCTGTCCAGGCGGTTTTCCTTTGGAATGCGCTTCCTCAGAATATCAGGACGGCCACCAGTCGGTTCACGTTCAAAGTAAAAGCTCGCGAATTCTTTCTTAAAAATTTGGCAGACTCGTCCCACTCTTAATTTGTTGTATTTCTCTATCTATGTATTTTAGCTCTCTACTCTTTATATTTTATTTGTATGTATGTATGTAAGTATTTATTATTTTAATATTATAATAAGTTTCGTTACGCCTACCATGTTTTATCTCAGCATCACCCTAAGGTAGACTGGTAGAAAATGCCTAAGGCATTAAGTCCGCCTTTGTACAGTGTTTTTTTTTTATGCACAATTTTAACCGAGATATTTTGACATACTTATCGCGGATATCATTCTAGCGAATTTGGTCGGTCGAGTAGTATCGTAATTCGTCTTCTATTGTCTCTCGTTCACAAAAATTGAATGAAAAGAAATTGAAATTATGAAATCGTATATCTGTCAAATCAGTCGCTGTCTTTCTCGGTCTCGTTCGCACATACTCTCCGGTGGCGCTTTGCAAATGTATAGACGCCGCCAGCACATCAAGCCATACCATCAAATTTTCCCAATTAAATATGAACCTTATTTTTAAAAAAAGTTAAAAATCTATCAAAGAATTATGACAGATTGTTGTAACTTAATGTGCTCGCCTCTGTACAGGAGCTATAAGACTTAATAGACCAATTACAAGTCAGCATTCGGAAACGTTTCGTCTCACAGAAAACAAAACACAGTTTTTTATGTTCTGTGTTTTTTCTAATACTGTGCCTACGTACGTAATACGTTTCCTATTCGTTCATCGTTCACTAACTACACAAGACTACAGTCACCTTACTGTCCTTGGTCCGCGAAGTTCGTGTCACTTGTTTACGGAGCGCATACTCACGTGTAAATTGTAAATAACATGTTTTTATGTTGCTTATTTTCCGTATACTAAGCAACCGGAAAATAAGCAACATAATTAAGATACTCTTTCATTTCTATGGTTTATGACTTTGTTATTGTGCGTGTGGAACTAATTCTTCTATTGTGCAAACCTTCTGTATAAAACCAATATTTGTGTGACGTATCTGGACTAAAGTTATTATCTTGGAGTCAACCCTAAACACGTACGTACCATCATCGACTAAACTCATCCCGTAAATGTGTTTATTATAATCCTATTTTTTTTATTTATTTAAATAATCGTTGCTGTATCTGTAGGCCATTTTTTTTTTTTATCGTGTGGAAATCCTCATGGACTATCCCCCGTCCGGGGAAGACGGGGTGGTGTGCCGGACTCGTACCGGCTAAAACCACCACGGTGTTCCTCGACTGACCTATGGGCGGGGGTACGGGATTCGCTCGCGCATGCACCGCGCCCCCACCAGGCTATGACCCGCCAATAACGTAGGTCCCGTCGACCTCGGCGGTCTAATTGCCGCCGAATCCTCTAGTGTGGCGCGCGCGGAACACGGCGCGCCGCCTACACGGGCCTGCTTCTGGTCGGGTGGTGGATTGCCCCTAAGTCGACCACCCGCAGGCCGGCAACTCATGGAGGCCGGAGGTCATTAAGCGCCCTCCGGCGCCCGGTGCGTCTTCTCCTAGAGGGAAGCGAGTCAGTTGCTTCCCTCACCCTCTCTGCCGCCTCTTTTGCGTGCATGACATGCTCGCAAAAAGAGGCAACAGCCTCCCACGCACTCTCGCTCTGGACCATCGAAAAGACGATGTTCGGGAGCGAGAGGTCACCTACTGCTGCGGAGAGTTCACGGCGCTGCCCTGCCCAAGCTGAGCACTCTGCCAGCGTGTGCTGCGCCGTATCCTCCAGGCAATCTCTGCAGTGGTGACACCCGGGCGATTGTTCGCGGCCTATGCGACACAGATACTTCCCGAAACAGCCATGTCCGGTCAGTATTTGCGTCAGCCGGAACGTGAGAGCGCCGTGTCGGCGCTCTAACCAATCCTCCATGACGGGTCTTACCGCCGAAATTACGGCGTGAACCTAACCTACCCTACCTACCCTACCCTACCTACCCTACACTACCAACCCTACACTACCCTACCTACATACCTACCGTTCGTACCACAACTTTATCACCTTATGAACCTTCCTTGGACTTTCACAAATATTTTAAAGCCACAATGAGGCAAAATGGTCCATCCGTTCTCGAGTTTTAGCGAGACTAACGAACAACGATTCATTTTTATTATATACAAGATAGATTTCTTAAATCTAGTAACAATGACTTTACACTAACGCCTGTAGATAGGCTAAGTAGAATAAGTATGATACTATTAAAGGTATTTAATATAATATAATAGTAACCTAGTACTGGCCCAAAGCCACAGGTCTTCTCACATTAAATATATATAGCTTGGTCACCACACGCGAGTACAGGTTTCGTACAGAGGGTCAAGACCTGTCAGGGGAGCGGTGAATGCTTATGCGAAACCCGCACCCTCGGCCATAGGCAGAGGTGGAACACCGCGGTGGTTTTAGCTGGTCCCTCCGTCACCCCCACGATGGAGGAAGTCCATGAGGATTTCCACCGCGCAATAAAAAAGGTTTCTTAACGATAATGTTTTTCATCAGTGTCAGTGATGACCAAAATAAACTCATAAAGTAAACTACAACGATCTTCTCGATCGACAGCTTACCTAAAACCACGCATGTAGCCCTAAATTAAAAAAAATAATCATGAACCTACGCAGGTATTTTAATTTATAAGCATAAATTATTCAATCACTAACAGGTAAGTAGATATTACGTACGTACTCGTATCTCAAATCTTAAATTATAAGAACACTAATCATCTGGCATTAATTGTAAAAAACAGTTAGCTGCAGATAGGTATGTAGGTACCAATCTATTCTGCGCAACTTACAAAAAATACCCATTAAATCTAACAAATTATATTACAATCTACTAAATCATTTACGATCAAAACCAAAATGTTTTTTATACACAAACTTAAAACTGTCAGGCAAGAAGATACATAGTTTTACAAAACTTGTTGATGATAAAACAATGTATACATAGCTTAAAAATAAATATAAACACATAATATGTACAATGGAGGGCTCACAGGGCATCAAAAAACTCGTCCGCATCGCTCTCAATGGGACAAGTGCCCAAAAGGCTTGCAGCATTACCACGTTGAATGGCAATGCTATGCTTATGCTTTCTTTGGCCCAAGAAAAGGCCTGCCCTTTGGTCACGTGAAGAGTCGACCAGCCGCTTTGCAATGTCCCTAAAAACAAGGTCAGCACTCGGGCCCCATGGCCCTAATGTTTCGACCCCAAACGGCTCAAACATATAACTTTCAAGAAGGTTGTTATATTTACGCCGTTTGAGGTTTTCCGCACCTGCAGCAGCCGCCCCAGCACATCATCTTCTTCTAAAACAATGTAAGTAAGTACTTATCGCATTTATTGAATTGATTGAGCAAAAAGTTCACGAATATTACCTACTAAAGTAGCCGCCAGATAAACCTGCAATAATACCGTTAGAGATCGCTCGTCATAGCTAAAGATCCTGATTTATAGCACCCACTTGTTTAAAACAAAATTAAAAGCCTTTTTATTAGATAAATGCCCATATAATATATCGGAACTAATGTCAAACAATAATTAAAGATTTTCCTGTTTATTTGAAACTGACATTATATTTTAAACGTGCTGACATTGCATTTATAACTATTCTGACATAATTTTAAAAACTACTTATTAAATTGAAAACTGTTTTGACATAATTTTTAAAAACTATTTGACATTTAACGACTATTTGACATCACACTTGAATTTTTTTTTTTTTGGAATGTTGATTTATTTAATCATTTAATATTCTTTGGTATTTGTATGTGTATAGCATGTATATTCAACACAATGTAAATTGTTTATGAATAAATGAAATGAATGAATGAATTCATACAAAACTGTCGCTAATACTTACCGCGATACGATCGTGATAGCGACACTGCTTTACATTTTATTTGTATGGTTTTGATATTACAATACATTGGTAGGAGGGCGTCAACGACTTTTATTGCAGCGTATATAAAAATGTACGTTGTTTTATAGCTAATAGTTAAAGCAAGCATGCAGCATGCAAGCAAGCAAGCATCATACAAGCGAGCATGCAACATGCAGCAGGCATGGTTTCTGTCACGGCTCCGGCGTTGCGGGGCTCCGGCGGTCCCACGCGATCTTATCGTCGCAGATGGTATTGACGCTCACCACCGCAGCTTCGGCTTACTGGCCGGCGAAGCCGGCCAGCCTCAGCCGCGGCGGCGGGCGTTAAAACCACCTGCTCCTCGGCTCGCGGGCCTCCTCGCCCCTCCACGCCTACGCGGATTTAAATTACACTAGGGGTTATTCTAGGTGTAGGGCAGACAAGACTACATGGATTCGGTCTCGCAGCGATTCGTTTCTGTCATTAACTTTTGTAACACAACATATTGACTTTTAGACAATATTTTTGTTATTGTCTATTTGTATACATTTTCGTTGAAATAAATTCCATGGAAAAATACAATAATCAAACAATAATCGTAAAAAAATAATTCTACTGTTTGATAAGTTTTTAGATTTTTAATCACATTTTTTTTGTTGACAACAAAAAAAAATGTGATTAAAAATTCATTGGATTGTGTTTCTGTGAAATATGTTTTATTCAAGTACCTAAATAGTATTTGAAACACTAACAGCCAAAATAAAAATACAAGAACCAAATATTATAAATATGAAACATTTTCTGGGAAACGAAATTCTATGAAATTTCTGTCTACGAAACAAGGGGACACCGTTATAACCTCATCTAACCCATACGATTCACCAACAATAGAGGGAATCTGGTTAATGGTCACTGTTCTAACCTAACCCAAATTATTCAATAACTAAATTATGCTAAACGTTACTTATAGATTTCAAATATTATAGTAACTGATTATTATACTATATGAATATTAGTTCAAATGTGCATTATAGAGAATGTTCATTATACCATATAAAATTAGGTAAAATGAAATTATATCAATAATTAATTATATCATTTGATAGTTATATTAAAAAAAAAGTATGTTAAATGAAATTAGATCATATGATCTTTAGAGATTTTGTTATTATTTCAAACGTTACACACCCCACCGAAACACTGTTCCTCACGTCTAGACGCGCCGCATTGGCTCCGGCAACGTGTTCCAGTTCAAGGGCTGACTCGTGGCGCGTAGAAACGTGCAAAACTATGACATATACATGCACTTACCTGTTTTAAACCAAATACCATAAAATACAAGTTGGAAGAAATAAATAAAAAATCTAAAAAGTATTGTAGAATACTGTGTAAATCATTCCCTCATAAATCGTCATTCCCTCCTAAGTCCTAAATGCAATAAGGAAATGACCGTGAGGTGGATGACGAATTTTAACTAAAGCTACAAACTTCTTGATATGTACCTACTTACCTATTTGGAAGTTCGAATTTCAAACCTTGAAAGAATCGAGTACCTAAATGAGAGAGAAACACTTGTGTTGAGGCCGGTATCGCGCGCTCGCTCGCTCTCGCGCACTCGCGGTGGCAGTGACAGCCCTAGTGATATTAACGCACACACACGCACGTATCTGTACAGTTTGCTATGTTTGTAGTAGTGTAGGCAATTATATCGTTTCGTTTGTATGAAGTGTCGCGGGTGTGCTACTACCTTCCTATTATCTACTCTGTTACATTGTTCTAAGATGTAACCTAACGTGTTTAATAAGCTAAAAGGTAATTGCAAGACTTGACAATGACTTGACTCTTGCTGCATGACCGAAAGCACAAGACCAAGAGCAATGACCAAGACTGGCTAAGTCTCGTCTTGGTTTTCCATTTGGGTAACACTTATCATGACCTTTCTTCTCTTATCAATTGTAAAAATTACAAAAATATTCTTCAAAAATTCCTAATTTGTTATATAAATTAATTAATTACTTACTTACAAATTATACTAGTCATTAATAACGTCAAAACGACTCATTTATCTTATCTTCCATGTATATTATCAAGTATAAAATAAAATTATGATCTGATAACCTCAGTTAACACTAAAAGACCTAAGAGAGTCGCCACCATGTCACAAAAGGAAGAGAAACTGAAACAATTATTAAATAAAATCGCTACAGAACATAACTACGAAAATCCTGAACTAATCATAAATGAAGTACCAAGTGATGGCACCAATTGTACGTCGAAACTGTACACAGTGATCATTAGAGAAGAAAACAAAGAAGACCTTCATTTATTTGCAAAAGTTGCATCGGCTGGAGAAGCATTTCGCAGCGAATTGCCTTCGGAAATTTACAACACTGAACAATTCTTTTACACAAAGTTGGCGAAAATCTACGCTTCATTAGAGGAAGAACACCAAGTGCCTGAGGAGCACAGACTATACTTCACCAAGTTCTACGGCTTCGATCCCACTTTGTACCAGGAGATAATGGTTCTTGAGAACTTATTCGCGCATGGATATGGAAATCACGACAGATTTAATTCCATAGACTGGGAGTACGCATCTTCAGCAGTTACAGCATTGGCAAAGATGCACGCACTGTCCTTGGCATTTAGTAAACAATACCCAGAAGAATTTGAGAAGACTGTGGCATCTTTAAAAATGAATTGGAAAGACGTTGGAAGTATGGACGATTTGTTGAAGAGATCTACAAGTGTCGCGTTGGGCAAAGTAAAGCCTGAATACAAAGAAGCATTACGGAAGTTTATGGAACCACAGAAGAATCCTTTTAGAATGTATGCCCCCATTCATAAAACTGTCATCATGCATGGAGACTTTAGAGGGAATAACATGCTACACAGAGTGCGAGAAGTAAGATTTTTTTTAAAACCAATCAGAGCAATAAGAATCAGGTAGGTACTCCATACATTCATGTTTTCATGTTCGCGAAACAGGACTAAAATTGGCCCCATGCCAGAGTTGTTTATTGTTGTTCATTAAGAGCGCCCATCCCGTCATATTTCCCATACAAACGCTCGTACGCGATTACGGCATTTTAACAAATTATTTCCTAAATATTTTAACACACAGGTGGTTAAAATCTAGGTTCGTATGAAGCCAAAAATAAACTTTTTTGAGAAACGAATTCAGTAAACACGTCCGAAAATCAGCTTTTTTGCACAATTTTATCTGAACTTTGGCCGTTCATAATGCACTCATACATTGAAAACGTAAAAAAACAGCTTCATATAAACCTTGCACATGTAATGGTGATTCTAAATTACAAACATTATTACCAAAAACCTGTATAGCTTTTTCAAAAACACGTATGTCCTGGAACAAGTTTTGTGAAATTTCCGCGCGCCAATTTTCCTGTGATGTTATCGCGTTCTCACTCACTCGTTGGTTTTCGAGCTTTGCGTTGGATGAAACAAAAAAAATTTCAATCACGCTTGCGTTAAAGTTACAAAAATGTTATAAAAAGTTTCAAGTTTTAAAAATAACATACAGTCAAATTGAAAACCTTCTACTTTTTGAAGTCGGTTGAAAATAAGAACTAAAATCCTAGCAAGTATCCCTTTCAAGGATGGCTTATGGCTTTCATTAATTTCTGTTCTTTTTTTTTCGACTTATGCTCTAAGCTTGCGCAATGTACTATTTTCTTACTTTTTTGCAATTTACAATCAAAATATTAATGATTAAACACACAATATGAGACACATTTCGTCTCATTTAAGCAAACCTAGCATAACTGCTTCATCTAATTCCAGGATGGCAAGGTGGACATCAAAATTGTGGACCTACAGACGGTGCAAGGAGGCAGCCCGGTCACCGACCTGATCTACTTCATCTTCAGCGGCTCCGACGAACAGTTCCGCGCGCAATACTTTGATAAGCTTCTGGACCACTACTACACGCAGCTCAGCGCAGCCATGAAGAGGCTCAACCTCGACCCTGAGGAGACCTTCTCCAGGGAAGAGTTCGACTTTGAAATGGAGCAGGTGAGGGGCGCTTTGTATTTGTATAGGGTTTATCTTAAACAATGACAAAAACAGTTTTCGATAAGAAAAAGTTCCAAACAAAATATAGTCAAGCTTTTACGGGTCATATACCCATGTATAAGAAAAAAATTCACTGAAGAGTACCTATTCTGCGTATGAAACAACAAAACTGAATTAGGAATACCACCACCCGTTCCATCACAAAAATAGCTGTCGTCACTCGGAAAGCTGTCATGCTGAATGGAATTGGGCTGGACACATGTCATCTGCCGCATGTCAGACGATCATTGGGTCAAACCACAAAGTAGTAAGGCTGCGTCGCGCCCGAGCAGAGAGATCACTCAGTACAAACCGCCATTTTTCGCATGCACACATTCTCAAGCAGTTTCAAGCAGACGTCAGTCTCAACTGTCACATGTTGTGAAAATGAATAAATAATGAAATTGACATTTCATGACGAACAGTAAAATTTTGTAACAAAAAAATGCAAAGAATTCCGACCAGTGTCAATAAAATTTTATATCATCTCAAATAAGGCGGGCAATAAAACTCCCACTACCATTCCACCGGTCAGACTTAGAGGAGTTCCTATAAGTAGGGTCACTAAATTCAAGTACCTGGGGCATTTGGTCACTGAGGATCTCTCTGATGACTTGGATATAGAGAGGGAACGCAGGGCATAGACAGTCAGATGCTGACGCGCAGGTTTGCAAGGTGCACAAACAATGTTTAAATTACTTTATTTAAGGCGTACTGCCCGTCATTGTACACCTGCAGTCTGTGGGTCCGATATACGCAGAGGGCTATTAATGCTCTGCGGGTCCTCTACAATAACGGGTTTAGGATGCTGATGGGGTTGCCGCGGTACTGTAGTGCATCGGGGAAGTTTGCGGAGGCCAACACAGACTGCTTTAGGGCAATAGTGCGCAAGAGAGTGGCCTCCCTAATGCGTCGTGTACGGGGCAGCACAAACGGCCTACTAAGTACCATTATGGATAGAGTCGAGTGTTCTATTGTGAGGCACTGGAATAAGGTACACAGCTCTGGTGGTGCCGTTTTTAATGTGGGATAAGTGGGATAAGTAGTTTTAAGGTACTAACATAGTTTTAAGCTTGACTAACAATTTTTATGGAATTTGTGTTCTGATGTAAAATTATAAATAAAATAAAAATAAAATAAAACCTACAGAGTCAATACAGTAGCAGCCCTAGTGAGTCTGGCAAGTTAGGGTTAGGGTATTTTTGAAGATGGCGGGAGCGGTCCTTCTGTAATCTTTGTGGTGTTGTGGTCTTATTTTGTGGTCAAACGCACGCGGTCCCTCTACATAGCAAGTGACATTGCGGCAGGCCCATGCATAGATGGCGAGATCGGTAAAGACTGGCCTCACTTAGCCCTTAATAGAGATAGTAGTAGGAAGGAAAATAGAATGACCTTTACCCTGGAGTGGGAAAATTCTGTCTGATAATAATAATAATATTAAGGGACCAACCTTAAAATACGAAAAAAAAACACCTGGTCCAAACCTGATCCATAGCACTTTTGCTAGGAACGACTGATTTTTATTACTGGGTTGGTCCCTAGTGAGAGTACTACTGTTAGTAGAAAAGAGTGTTCAAAATGTAGATGTAGACCGAATCACTTACCAAGTGCCTTTTCCAACTATCCTGGGGTTGGCTTCTGGTCTAACCGGATGCAGCTGAATACCAGTGTTTTACATGGAGCGAATGTCTGATCTCCACATACCAGTTACAAGGTAACACGTAGGGTTGCCAACCCTACTATATTAGAGGCCCGACTACTATATTTTTGAAAAAAGATATAGTAGCCGAAACTACTATATTTTAAAGGCATAATATTCAAACTCTTAGCAATCATATTCGTTTCAAAATGTGTAAGCGTAAAACAAAACGTCAATACCTATTTTTAACGATTTTGGAATGTCAAGTTGACAGATGCGTTTAATAATTCACAAAATTTTCTTCAAAAAAAATAAAGTACCTACCTAATTTTTGAACCTACTATTTTTTTTACATCTTTTCGTTATCTACTATATTTTTATGGGTAAAAATTTTAGAACTACTATATTTGACCGTCAAAGAGTTGACAACCCTAGTAACACGATACCTCTTTGTAAGACTGGTTGTTCTGATTACCCATAACAATTGTCAAAGATCTACGATTGAACCGGAACCAACGGCTTTACGAGCTCCGAATTAAGTGTCCCACTGATGATCAGTAAAGACAACAAAACTTACCTTCTGAATTATTTTTCCAGAAACTGTCGTTTGGGCTCACGATATCAGTGTTCTCCTTGCCCCTGCTCACAATTGACAGCGAGAACGCACCCGAAATTGACGAGTCTCTCGAGTTCTCCGACTTTTCCGTTGAGAAGACCAGCGACCTATATGTGGAGAGACTCAACGGTGTCGTCAACGATTATGTCAAGTGGGGCATTCTCAAATAATTACATAGACAATTTGACTATCGATCACGGCGACGTAATGGCTGTATTTTACAGATGGAGAATGAATTTGATATATTTATAAATTTGTTGTAGATTTAGATATTTTTGTAGACTATATAAAAAAATATTTTAATGAATGTATGTAAATTGTTATTGAAACTACACAAAATCAAAAATCTTCGGTCTGTTCAGAATTGACTTCTGTATTTTAAACTTATGTTCATTTTAAAGTAGCAACTTTATCATTTATATTTACTGCCGCACTCAGAGACGTCACTTAATAATACTGAATCATTAACTTTAATCGACAAACATAAATTGGAACGCTGTTAGTCAAAAATATGACAGATTGAGAGACCAAGTTATGTTGGTCAATTAAAGTTAATGATCCATTATTATTAAGTGACGTCTTTGAATGCGGCAGTTAGTAAAAAGCTTGCCAAAATTTACAAGTAATTAAGTCCGCCTTTGTTCCTTTGTGCATGAAGTGTACCTAAAAAAATAAATAAATGTGAACCATCCCATAAATACGAAAACTTGCCCCAATGGTGTCCACTCCCAACTGATTAATGAGAAAAATAACAATGCGGATTGCGTATTTGCGTATTGCGTATTTTAGAAACCAGCTGCTTTTGGTGGCTCTAGTTGGATCAACAAAACCCTTCTTTCAATCTCAGTATTGAGCATTCAAAATCAAATATGTAAATGAATGCCGCCGATGAAGATACAGGCTACTGTGCGTCACAGCAGACACCGATATTTTCGATATTTTGTGAGGGCCATCCCTCACGCTCGACGATACGGTTGGCGCAATGATTGAGCGGTTGATTATACTGCACTGCGTGTTGCGGGGTACGCACGGAACAAATATTTTTATGTCCTAAAAATTTTTGAGTTTATATTTTTGTAAACGCACCCACGATATAGGAAAAAATCTTAGTGCACCACAATAAGAATAAAAATATAAACAAAATAAATAAATATATGAAAAATAACGTTACAAGGCAGTTCTATTTAATCAATGTGGCGTGTCTCTCTCAGCTTCTACATTTCACGATAAATACAAAGCAAAGTACTTACCATTTCCTTAAAAAAAAACTAAAATTCAGTTATTTCAAAAAAGTGTTTCAAGCAAGATACTCTTCCGCCACCTCTACCCTCGCCCGCGCCACCCTCGCCATCCCCTCAGTTGTCCGCGCGGGCGCAACTCGCGGCCGCGATCAGTGTTCGCAGGAACACGACAGGCCGTGTGTCATTCTGTGGAACTCCTAGAGAAACGTGGCCGTATGCCATCGAAACTAGTTGGACGAACCCGGCAACACAGTGAGTTAATCCTTTTTTCTCAATCTATAATGTGTAGGTATTTGCTTTGGTGGCTTCACTCTCAGTGATCGGTGCGGTCTATCTGCCTTTTGTTTTATAAACTGAGCTATAAAGTTTGATTATCTTATTTTTCTAATGCTATGAGATATGGAGTTTACGTAACTGATAGTAAACGGTTATTTTATCTATTAAAGCTATAAATTTATTCATTTGAATGGGGCTTCACCTGTTAGGAGGTTGGAAAACGATATCAATACGTAAAGTAAACGTAAGTATACAGATATACACCCAATTCCCACATATTACACTAAAACATACACTCACACACTCACTTTCAACTCCTCACACTGCACACAGGAGTGTGCAATGTGAGTGTAGTATAAGCATTGCTGAGTGTACAGTGTGAGTGAGTGTGTAGGAACACACTCACTCACACTGTATACTCAGCAATGCTTATAGGCTATTATACTATACAATTTGTAGAAAATCTATTTAGGAACCAAAGTTGTTAGCTAGTGATCACACTACACTAAATTGAATTCTAAAATGGACCTATTTAGAATTCATTTTAGTAAACCACCAATTTACGGATCCAATCTGGTCTAACTGCGATTACACCTGCCGATTTCCTAAATAGATTTTCTACAAATTTAATAGTATAATAAGCCTTTTAATGATGCTAGCAGTTTATCCTGCATGTTTGTTTCTGTTGCATGTATTATTTATATAGATATTATAAATCCGTAATTGGTTGTAAGACAAGTTTATATTTTAAAATAAATAATTAATTAATTAATAATTTTGTGAATAATTAGATGGCAAACATTAGGGTGTTACTACACCAATCGATCGATCGTCGATCGATGCCATCGATCGACGTTTATCGATTGGTGTGGTAGCTTTAATTGATCGACGGATACCGGTCGACTAACAAATCGATAGATTGCCAGTCGACGTCGATCGATTAACCCCGGCTATATTCCATCAGTTTCTTTCGAAATGTATTCACAAGAGGACGCGTTGTTGTTGGCCAGTACGATGTTGCTTGTACTATTATTATTACGGAGCGGACGGCGCGCGGCGCGGCTAATCAAGCAGCTCGATCAACGTCGACTAAGCCATTCTACCATCGACCGATGCCGTCGATCGACGATCGATCGATTGGTCTGGTAACAGTCTTATATGGTCAACATTGTATAGTTTACTAGCTGACCAGGCAAACGTTGTTTTTCCCAAAAAAAAATAGCCTACGACTTATTCTCAGACCTACTGAATATACCTACACACAAAATTTCATAAGAATCGGTCAAGCCGTTTTGGAGGACTTTTGTTACAAACACTGTGACAAATATTATATATTTAGATTATGTTTTATGTGTAATTGGAACATTAATGAGTCGTAAAATGTATGGACGTCCTATCGAAGCCTCCGTCTTAAGCAGGAGGTAATTAGACACGAACAAGTTTTATATCTTTATTATTATCATAATATTATACAGGGTCTAAAAATACACTAAACAAAGCCGATCGTTAAATATTCTTCCCATCATTACAATCATTTCTTTGTTCTGGATCATTACCTGAACCTTCTGGTTATGGAAATATTGAAAGTCAAAGTTCCAAATGTTTTTGGTTTTTATTTTACATAAAATATATTTAAAAGTAAGAACTAAACATTAAATACCCTGGCTGTATTGTTGCATAAACTGATTAATCACACTAACACTAAATAAGATTTCCCAGCACAAATTATTACCGAAAGTAGTATATTATTGGGCACCTCACCCCACCTTCCGTTCCATCGACTCTCTCCGTTCGTCTCAGTCACTCACGGTGTGGTGAGATGCCCAATAATATCCTACGGAGTGGGCGCCGTTCAACAATTCCGTTTTATTACATACCGTTCCTACGTCTCACTTCGACTGAATTTGCGTTTGCGTTAATACTGGTTTGGCGCCTATTCCACACGAACATTTACGGTTAAAGGGGCTGAGCACATTATTACTACTTACCGATGGCTTACCTCGATCATGTACTGCAGATTCTCGAAGAGTAGAATGCCCAATAATATAAATGAAATACGCAGGTTCGACGTCTATTCCACGCGATGAAACGGAAGGTGGAGTATGACAATGTCCAATAATATCCTAGAGTAGACGCAGTGAAAGAAAACAACTTTTATAAATAATTGTTCGCCGTAATTTAACACCACATTCGATTCTTACTATTGTAGTAAGAAGGTTGTATTTCATATCATAGATTTAAATACATTTCAACCAAGTTAACTACAATGCATAGCTCAGAGAAATCTGATATTAAAGATATTTGTAAACTTATTATGAGGAATTCTAGCGGCGAGATTATATTTATTCAAGATTTGCAAACTGGACAGAAAAATACAGATAACGGTTCATCAAAATACCAGGACTCGTATACAGCCCAAACCGAAGATTTGTTCTACCAGCAGATGCTTGATTGGTTAAAATCAAACAATCGCTATCTTATATTGAAGGACAGCTATGGTGAGAGTCGTACATTTGCTCGAGTTAGCGACAATGAGTTATAAATGTCAATGTAATACGTTAATTTATTCATTATTAATAAAACCGCTTTAATTAACAGTCGTCATGAAATTTGTAAAACAACCACAATCGTTACATGTAAACGAACTTTGTGTTCACTCTCAGGAGACCGGTTTTCGCCATGGAAAATTATTACCTAAAACGGTACGATGCATCATTTGCGGACCATCAAATTGTGGAAAAACTAATTTATTAATTGGTCTCCTTATACACGAGAATGGTTTAAGGTTTCAAAATGTTTATGTTTATTCAAAAACCTTGCAACAACCCAAGTACGTATTTTTAGAAAAAGTTTTGCAACGGGTACCAGACACGTCATTTCAGAAATATCATGAAAATGAGCAAGTACTAAGTGTTCAGGACGCAAAACCGAATTCTGTGATTGTATTTGATGATGTTGCTTGTGAAAATCAAAGTAGCATGCGGGATTATTTTGCAATGGGAAGACACAAGTTCATCGATTGTTTTTATCTAAATCAGACATATAGTAAAATTCCTAAGCAGTTAGTAAGAGACAACGCGAACCTAATCGTACTTTTTAAGCAAGATGAAAGAAATATGAGACATGTTTACGATGAACATGTCAACACTGATATGACTTGGATTGAATTCCGTGAAATGTGTTCAAAAATATGGAGTGTATCTTTCAATTATGTTGTAATTAATAAAGATTGTTCCAAAAACAAAGGATGTTATAGAAGTAAATTTGATACGTTTGTAGTTTTTGACTAAGAACACGAACACATATATAAGAGCTTTACCTGTGCGACATTATTACTCTCCAAACAGAGCTTAACCGGTTACAATCTATTCATCGATTATGGAAAAATCTTTAAAGAGGCAAATTGTTGATGCTGCAGCAGCTGTAAAGAAGAAGGTGCGAAAAATGCGAGATATTGAGAATGAGCGTAAGCAAGCCTTGGAAACAGTTTTTAAACCTGTAACAGAGCCTCTCAACCAAATTGCTACAGCTAGTATGCAAACTCCTTTGCTGCATAGTAATGAAGATGAAGAATCTAAAGATCTGTTTATAGACGAAACTTTGCAAAAAGTTGCAACTGGTAGTGATGTAGACGAGTCTGATACCAGCAGTGAATCTTCGTATAAATCAGTTGAAAAAAGTGAAGGTCGCGATACATCATCCTGGTCAGTGTCTTCAGAAGCATTAACAGACATTCCATTTGGTGTTAGAGTAGAACGCGGGAAATTGATGTTAGGTTCTGCTCACATAACAATCGACGATCATTATATCATCGTGGCTGGTCATAAATACAGACATACGCCTGGTTTAAAACAACTACTGCTTAAGAAAGATATTGATTTAAGTCTGATTACTGAAGATGACTTGCTATATTATAAGAAAATGTTACTTGATACAAACGCACATCGTCGTGATAATGACCCAAGTAAACCAATAAAAAGTAATAAGGGACAAAAATATTTACAAGTTATTAAACCTCTTTTTAAACTGCAAAGTACTGTTCAGGGTAATCATTCAAAAGGAAAAGGACTACCATTAACAAAAATCTGGAAAAAAAACATAGATTTAGTATATTGGGATAATCCTAATGAATTGGTGGAAAGGTTAAAGTTATTAATAGCATCTCGAGATGCTGGTAACACAGGATTAGATAATGAAATAATATCCATTATTGAAGAATTACGTGAAAGTAAACTTATAAATAAATAGGTGTAAAATTTACTATTGTTCAGTTGATCATCAGCCTTTACATATAGTACACCTGAAACATGAATATTGATAAATTTGGACATTTAATTCATAAAAGAATGCGATTGTCAGAACTGATTAATTTCAATGATAACGCGTTGTTAAAATCAGAAAATGGAGATTTTGATTTAAAGTCATCTAGATTGAGAGGAATTAAACATCCATTAGAAGCAGACGATGCTGTGAACAAGGATTATGTAGATCGAATGAGTGCTGATACGATAAAACAATTTAATAAACTGATTGCTTCATTGCGTGCTCAAATCATATTAGATGCACAAAAGACTGTTCAGTCTACTTTAAAAGCAAAGGAGCCTGAGGTTTTGATTCATTTGGAAGAGAAGTTTTACACCAAAGCAGATATAGATAAATTACTTAAAAATCTCAATAATGGCAAAACAACAAATTGTAAATGAAATACACAAAGCGGCACGAAGAAACTTTCTTCGACGTTCTGTTATTCTCAAAGGGATCGATGATTTATGGCAAGCAGATCTAATGGACATGCAAAACCTAAGAAAGTATAATAAAGGTTACAATTTCATTTTAGTGGTGATTGACTGCTTCTCAAAGTATGCCTGGGCAGAACCGTTAAAGTCTAAAAATAAATCTGAAGTAACTCGAGCGTTTGAACGAATACTACTAAGCAGCAATAAAAATCCTGTTAATTTACAAACAGATATGGGCACAGAGTTTTATAACAACACATTTCAAACGCTAATAAAGAAGTACAACATTAACCATTACTCATCGTTCTCTACTAAAAAAGCTTCAATTGTAGAACGACTAATTAAAACTGTTAAAAATAATTTGTATAAATATTTTAGTCTCATTGGAAATTATAAGTGGTTAGGATCACCCTTAGAAGATTTATTTAATACGTATAACAACACAAAACATCGTACAATTAAAGTTAAACCTATTGATGTGAATAAATCTAATGAAGCAATCGTAAAAGAAAATATAAAAAATATATGTAATCATGTATCCCTCCAGTGGAAACCTAAATTTAAAAAAGGTGATTGTGTTCGTATCAGTAAATACAAACACAATTTCGAGAAAGGTTATACTCCTAACTGGTCAACTGAACTCTTCACAATAAAAAGGATTAATAAAACTATACCAGTAACATATCACATAGAAGATCAAAGAAAGCAAGATATATTAGGAACTTTTTACGAACAAGAACTTCAAAAATCGAACTATCCTGGTGTTTATTTAGTAGAAAAAATACTTAAAAAGAAAGGAAAGAAACTATTCGTTAAATGGTTAGGTCTCAGTAATGATGAAAACAGTTGGATTGATAAATCTGCATTAATAAATTGAGATATAAAAGAAGTACTTTGTTATATTTGTATCATTATAATATAAGTAATGCAAGGTGGTGGACTAGTTAACACTATAATTAATAACCTACCGTTCGAAGCTCATTTGCCTGGATACAATTATTGCGGACCAGGAACTAAACTTCATAAACGTTTGTTGCGAGGTGATCGAGGTGTGAATAAACTAGACGAAGCTTGTATGCACCACGATATAGCATATGAAAATCATACAGATTTACCTAATCGTCATAAAGCCGACTTACAGCTATTGAACATGGCTAAACATAGACTCAAATCAAAAGATGCGGGAAAAGGTGAAAAATTAAGCTCATGGTTAGTAAGCAAAGTCATGAAAGCCAAATTGAAATCTGGTTCTGGTGCCAAAACATTTAAGAGTTTAGTATCAAAAATAAAATCTAAAATAAAAAAGCTAAAACCCAAGGATAGTAAGTCTTTAATAAACTTCGCTTACTTAGCTGCAAAAAAGTTATGCCCCAAATTACATCAAATCAAAGTGCCGAGAGTGATCCCCATACCGAAGACTGGTGGAGTTCTACCTTTAATTCCAATTTTTGCTGGCTTATCAGCTTTAGGAGCTTTAGCTGGTGGTGCGGCTGGCATTGCAAAAACGGTAAATGATTACAAATCAGCCCAACAAAATTTGCGAGAGACAGAACGACACAATAGAACTATGGAGGGTTTAGCAGTGGGCAAGGGTTTATACATAAAGCCTTATAAAAACGGTAAAGGATTGTTTATAAAATCAACAAAAAACTGAACAAGAAGCTACCAAATCGCGCACTAACTAATGTAGACATCCAATACTATGCAAGAGACATCCCATATTTCCGAGGAGTATATATGAAAGATCAATTACCAAGGAAGCCGAAACGTATGGAATGTGGTATTGTTAACTTAGACGATTCTAAAAATGAAGGAACGCATTGGGTAGCTTATGTAAAAGTATATGACTATTGTGAATATTTTGATAGCTATGGAAATTTAAAACCTCCATTAGAACTGGTACGATATTTTAAGAATTGTAAAGTTTCATATAACTACACAAGATATCAAAAATTTAATACTGTAAACTGTGGTCATTTATGTTTAAAATATCTAAGAACTTTTTGGAATAAAAATATATAAAATGAATGCTTTTATTTTATTTCATTCATTTGCAAGATGTCACTCACTTTGTCAATAACTGGAAACTCATCAATTTTATCTACGTACTATCCTAATACGTTGCAACTCAATGGAGAATATGAGTGTGCTTTATTGCATTTTTCAACATTTAATTCTATACCAAATATTGATAAAAGTAATAACAAGTATTATTATGGCTCAAACGATGTTATTGAAATACCGGAAGGCACCTACGAATTGCAAGATATTTACGATTATTTAAAATCCGAAATAAAAGATGCCTCAATCAAATTACAATGTAATAACAATACTTTAAAAACTGCCATATACTGTTCAAAAGACGTTAATTTTAAGAAAGAAAACTCTTTCAGTAGACTGTTAGGATTTGATAAGCAGGTTCTGAAAGCAAATAAATGGCATGTGTCACAGCATCCAGTCAACATTTTACCGACGACAGTGGTAAGGATCGAATGTGACATTGTGAGCGGCTCTTACATAAACGGTGAACCAAGTCACATAATTCACGAATTCGCACTCAACGTACCACCTGGATACAGAATCGTAGAAATCCCGAAGAACGCAATATATTTTCCAATCAATCGAAACAGCATAAGCTGCATACATATCCGACTACTAGATATAAACAATCGTTTAATTAATTTGCGTGGTGAAGAAGTGCAGCTGTATTTACATCTTAGAAGAAAAAATGATTAACTACAATAAATATGTGTCTCATCAAATTAAAAATTCCAGTTCTACTCAAGCTGCCTACCAAATAAGACGTCGTTCTAAGAGCAAAATAAAATTAACTAAAGACAATAAGATATTTCTCAGAGCGATTGGATTGTTAAAATGAATATCTTAGACGTTTTATCCACTCCGACTTACGACAACAGTATAGAAGGAATCGAATTTCATTCGTACAAACCTTATGTAACGAGTTTCAACAGGAACGATGAAATACGCATACCTATCAACCAACAGGATCTGTACATATTACCATCAGCCAGCACTCTGTATTTGGAAGGAACCGTTATCGTTAACAAAAAAGATTCAAAAGAGAAAGCTACTAGTGTCAATTTTACGAACAATGGACTACTCTTCTTGTTCCAAGATATTAGGTACGAATTAAACGGAGTGGAGATTGATAAAATAAAAAATGCAGGTATAACTACAACCATGAAATCATTAATATCAATGAATGAGAATGAATCAAAAATAGCTAGAGCTTGGGGTTGGAGTATCGATGGCATAAAAAATATTAATGGAGGAAGTTTTTCTGCGTCTATACCACTTCGGAATATCCTCGGTTTTGCAGAAGATTTTAAAAAAGTTGTAATAAATAGTAGACATGAACTAATATTATTACGAAGCAACACTAATTTGAACGCTGTAAAATTAAATACCGGCGAAATAGTGGAAGACATTCAAATCAATAAAATCATATGGCGCGTACCCCATGTTAAAGTATCGGACAAAGAAAAAATAAGTTTATTAAAACTATTGGAAAAAGATCGACCGCTTCAGATGGTTTTTAGAAACTGGGATCTATATGAATACCCCACTTTACCAAGAACTACAAAGCACACCTGGTCTATCAAAACTTCATCTCAAATAGAAAAACCGAGATATGTAATAATTGGTCTACAAACAAGTAGAAAAAATAATGCAAGTTCTGACATGTCGCAGTTTGATCACTGCTATGTTCGTGACATTAAAGTATACCTTAATTCGACATATTTCCCGTATGAAAACATCAATGTCAACTTCGCCAATAACAGAATTGCTTTATTATATGAGCAATACATCAGATTTCAACAGTCATATTATGGACGTTGTCCGGAGTCTTTATTAAGCGAGAAACAATTTAAAGAATTAGCTCCGTTGTTTGTTGTTGATTGCTCTAGACAGACCGATAATCTGAAGACTGGACCCGTTGTGGATGTAAGGGTAGAAATTGAGAGTGATTCAGAAATACCAGATCAAACTTCGGCATACTGTCTCATTCTCAACGATTGCATTGTTGAATACAAACCATTAAGCAACACAGTGAAGAAGTTATCATGAACGCGGATATTATCATTGTCGAACTCCAAGGATTCAAATATTTAGACAATAATTTTATTGTCAAAGAAGTGGCTATCGTAAGTAATGACCACACACAGACGTTCTTGGTTAAACCACCGCATTCGTTTTATTATTTAACTCAAGAAGAAAAGAAGCAGGTGCGATGGTTAGAAAGAAATAGAGGAATTTTCTGGAGTGAGGGCTTTATAGACTACAGAGAGTTTCAACACGTCATCGTACCGTATTTAGAAAATAAAAAAATTATTACAAAGGGTTTGGAGAAGATTAAGTGGATTAAAGAGTTATGTGCAAACTGTGAAGTGATTGACATAGGTGAAAAAGGGTGCCCTAATTTTGCGACATTAAAAAAGAAGTTCTGTAAAAATAAAACTGATTTTAATTGTGTGAACCATAAAATAAATTGTGCTTTGAATAATGCTATATGTATTAGAAAATGGTATGTGGATAATAATATGTCTATATTTAATCTATTTAAAATTAATGTTCATTAATCTATTTAAAATTATTTTGTAATGTTCAGTTAATAAAAATGTAATTATCTACTTATGAGTGTTTTATTTAATATAATCAGGGTAACATACATACTAAACTTTAAATGAGCTGTAGCAAAATGATATTTATTAAACGAATTATTGTAAGAAAAAATCCTTAAAGCAATTAACCTATAATAATATCATTACACTAGAGCTAATTTAGAGTTCGAGTATAAATAAGTAATACAAAATAAAACATAATTTAAATTATAACTGAATATACTTTTATTTATTTTTTAAATTATTTAAAATTATTACAAACTAATTATATCTACCAACCCAATAATCATAATAACTGTCCCCACATGTTTTCTACGCGTACATACATACTTATAACATAAAAACTTGTGATGTATGAGCACTACCCAACAAAATTAAACTAAGAGATTAATATTATCTATTTACATTAAAACAATCTAGATATTTTATTTAATTTTTTTCTCTCTTTATTATTTTTTGTTTTTGATATTTTTGTAACTTCTTTTGTATATTTAAAAGATTATTACAATAAAACTTACATATATGATATTCTAATAATTTATACATCCAGAACTTACACAACATAAAAACCTATTATTATACCCTAATAACTATAATATTACTCACATATTAACTTATAAAGTAGGTACTTACAAAATAATTACATCACTTAATAATAACTGTCCCCACAAAGTTTTTTTGAAATTTTGTTAATTAACGATTGCGTCTCCTCCATAACATAGTCCACCGGTTCAGTCACTACATACTGCGCACTTAACATCACATTCTGATTGTCACTTGCAGGTTCTTGTTCACTGATATCCAACACTTGTACCTGGATCAGTCGTAATCCTTTTTTCTTCTCATTGTTTATGACATATGATTCACAATAATTAGGCAGAGATGACTTCTGTTTTAGACACTCCCGTCTTGTTCTAGGCTTCTTGCTAGCAGGTCCGCAGTCTTGTCTTGCTCTAGGTTCCTTGTTGACAGGTATTTGTTGATCTTGGATATCTGGGATATGCCAGCTTAAACTCGGAGTCGGAAAACCTTGACCGTATTGTGAGAAGTCAATAATATCTGGAGAATCGCACATTATTGATGATCTGAAACAAAGAAAATTATAATTATTAATAATTATATCAAACACATAAATAAGACATAATTTTATAAGTACTTATACGCTTGTGCAATACTTACAATTTGTTTCGTTTTTAAGTGACGTGATGTGACCAGTCCGGCTGACTGCCTTGTGATGTATGTACTAATCATATTATTATAAATGCAAACTCCATAAAACCTTGCGATGTGAATCAATTTCATGTTTCAACAAGTTCAATCTGATGAGCACCTGATCGGTGTTAAATTCTACACCGCGCGTGTGAACCTCGACTCATGAGTGCTTTGTCATCAAAACTGGACATTAGGTACAGTACGCAAAGGAGATAAGTATCCATGTCGCCGGAAACAGTTGAAGTTTACTTAGGAACCGATAGGTTTTTATGAATAAAATAAAATACAATTTATAGAGAATAAACAGTTCAATGATTTAATAAAATTTCATTTGAAAGCCCGCATTGGTTTCTAAGAAATCTTCAACTATTCCCGACGACATGGATACTTATCTCCTTTGCGTACTGTACATATTTTATCAAGTTGGAACCTGTATCGACACGCGGCGAGCGCTGTGTGCTTTGTTATCAGGAACAGAAATGAAACAGATGTATGTAATGAATATACACAATTTAATTTATTCAACTTTATACTTTGTAGGCACATAATAGATATATATATACCTACACTGTTTAGCTCTAACTAGTAAAAGGGACACCAAGAATACACACAATTTAGAATTGTATACATAATAAAACCAGGTTCAAAAGAAACTTCTATCGATACTATTTGAATTAAATTACACAGCAATACTACTTATTTCACATTTTAAAAGAGTAACAAACATCCATCCACCCACCCTTACAGACTTTTTATAATAGTAAGTAAGACAGTAGGTAGGATGAAAAATTATCTAACTTTCCATTTAGGACGTCATAAGTTTTACCATTCACAATCAATAAAAAACATGTTAAAATATGTATTACTTAAATATACTTGCGTTACCCCAGGCTAAAGTAGAAACTTTATCAAACGATAGCAATCGTTTATCATCATTGCTTGAAAGTGCTACTTTATTTAAGTCCTGAGTAAATATTTCGTGTTTTATTGATTTAAACAATACATTTTTTTTACGAATAACATTGCAATCATATAAAACATTTTTATAATCTAACATATTAAAATTTTTGGTAATACATTTTTTTGTACCTTTTGCCTTTTTAATTGTTTTGTTTAACGTTTTAATACAATAAAGCTTTGAGCGCAGTCCTACGAATTCTTTGATAATGTCACCACCCATTTCATCCTTAAACAGTCCTGGAACCTTCTTATTAATAATTGGTAAGTTATAGTCATTGTTACAGTCATAATTGCTGGTATCAAAATATTTTAGAAAATGGAGCTTAAAGTCTTTATAAACATCATTACTCTGTACATCATATACTAGACTATCTGTGTCAGTATAGCATAATTCTATTCGGTTACCATAAAAAGGTTTAATGATGGAGTAGTGAAAGTTGTACATGTGAGCCTTAGATAATTCTAATACTGCAAACCCTATGTAAATTGGTTTATCAAGTATAATACGCACAGGTTTCATTTGGATTGCTACTAGATCATCAGAAAATACAGAGACGCTATGAAAATATGGGCTGGCTATCAATTTTTCAGCACAAGTAGTCTTTTTTGTTTTATTGTTCGAGTCACACCACTTGTTTACTAACTTAACGTCTATTCGGTGTTCATTATTTTCTAGGGTCTTTCCAAAAATACTATTATTCAATAATTTGAAAAAGTCTTGTTCAAACGTTGACTCTGCTTTTTGACGTAACTGGGTGTTAATATCAATATATTGCTTTAAAAAACTACTTTGTTTAAATATAATAGCGCGATGGATTCTTCTCAATACTAAACCGTGCTGTAAACATTTTTTTAAATGTACGTAATGAATAACATAGTAATATTTATCATACAAATTTGGTATTAGCTTTTTATTCTTACCACCCGGTGGTAAGCATTTTTCTGGACAAAAGGGAAAGTCATTGTGTTCCATGTGCAAATTCTCCGGATATATTAAATCAACTTCAAGGATGTAACCGTTTTCTGCAGTATCACTAATTTCTGCTAAGTTCAATTGTAAAAAATCTATTTCTTGTCTATTCATAAATCTAAAATCCGAATAGGGTAAGGATTGACACATGCTATAACCGTATAAATTGTTACAATCTAAATAAATGATAAATGAATTAGGACGGGCTGGATCATAAGTATCTAAATATTTATGATTTGCTTTGACATGTCTTTTGGAACACATACAAACACCTCCTCGAATACCTTTTTGTATCATTCTAAAAATTTCAACATCACTAATCAATTCTAATTGAACTCCTGTTTTTAAAAGCATTGCATCAAAAGATAGACTTGGTGCTGTAAGATAAAACGCGGGATCGAGATTGTAATGTAGTTTACAAGTTTTTCGAAAATTTTCAAATACATCTGTTAACAACAAAACATCTGTTTTGAGATACAAATCTGTGTACATACCCATGTTTTGAATATTAAATACTGACCAAACAGACCGAGCGTGTTCATAGTCTTCGTCCGTAATTGCGTCATTTGTTAAATAGTTAAAAAAATATTTTTTTGAGGGTAAACACGTTTCTTCATAACGTTCCCATTGAGACATATAGTCATATGGATACACTCCTTTACGAGTGAGTAGGATAAATTGTTTTTTATTAGGGAAATAAGATTTTAATTGTTTAAAGTCTTGTTTTTTCATTGTACTAACCAACTTTTCTAAGCTAGTTCCTAAAAACTTGAAAGAATCTACAAACCGAACTTGGATGCTTTCCCCGGTAGCAATCGGAATAAACTTAGTGAAAGAAATATAGTTTTCTTTTGTTTTAGGTATCACTTTTATAGATCCAGGAGCTTCGCCTAATTCTTTTATGAAAAGATGGCAATCGTATCCAGACAAATTATGAAAAAATACTGGCAAAAATGATGGTAGTTTGTATTGTATGTTACAATAACTATGAGCTGCGCCGCGATATTTACCAGTCAAGTGACAATGATCGCGAACCCTATCGCCGAACAAGAAGTGTTCACAAATATGACATGTCAACGCGTTTTCAAAGTCGCGAGCATTTTCATTTGAATAAATCATAGGAACATTATTTTTTACAATATCGTAAATTTTTTGTGCATCTTTATAGATAGACTTCACAAAATTTGATACACAATCCGAACCGCGATAAGAAACGTAACGATTGTGGCTTTCGTCTAGCGTACACGTAATATGATAAGCGAAAGCTATAGGCACATGTCGCTGTCGCGTTACAGTACTCGCCTTAGTGGGGTCAGGGTCACAAGATTCATACCGTTCTAGCATTGTTTCAAAATCTGCGTATATAACAAATGGAACAATTTGCTTTCTATTATAATTTTTAAACTGTATGAAAGAACCCTTTGGAGGTAGTTCAGTGACAACACCTCCACAACTATGTGAACTAAGATCATCGCATGAATTAAAAAACATTAAACAAGCATCACAAAAGTACAGTTTACTGTGGTGTTTTGTTATTTGATTTTTAACAAGTCGCGGCAAGTCTTTAATGAGACAGTAATGTGACAAATTATCTCTTTCTAAATAAAGTAAATGAATCACCTTTCCGTTCAAGGCTTTTGGTTTGTAAAACGGTCCTACGACGGTATTATTTTTTAAACCATAAATGTAAATGCAAATTTCGGGGTTATTCACTTCGAACCGCGCAATATCTGAGAAATTCACTGGAAATGACATATCCTTTACATTTAACACGTTACGAAAATCAGGGTAAGAAGATACTCTTTCAGGATGACTTTTAGCTGGATATAAAGCAGCAACAACAGACCACAAAAAACAATACTCGTCATTATTGTGGATATTAACACATGCTCTTTTCGATTTTATTGCAGAAGGCAATTCGATAAAGCCTGAACCATGCAACGGTTGATATTTGTTAACATTGACTTCCAAATGAGAACTGCTCAAGAACGTCCATCCACTGTCTCGGTCCTGAAATTCTTCTATCTTTTTTGATAAAATGTTTTTTACTTGAGTTAATAATGAATCAATTTCATAATTCTGATGCAGAGTAAAGTTTTTTGTGGCAAATGATTTCATCTCCTGAGAATCATTTTTAAACATTAAAAATAAAGCAAAAAATTCGAAATTAACTTTTAGACAAGTATGTTCTTTAAGAGAAATATTAATTAACGTTTTAATTTTGTCCCAAATATTAATAAGAAATGGTTGTAGAGAACTATTCTCAGACGGAGCGACAATTCTATAAGAAGCTATACGATTACGAAATGCAGAATGTATTATTTCAACACCTTCGCAAAAATGCGAAATAGTTTTGTTTTTATGATTAGTACTACGTAGGTGACCTGTCCAGTGACTGCGCTCAACAGATGTGTTACAAACAGTACAGAACGGCATTTTAAAATGTAATAGTTTTAAACTTACTATTAGATGTTGCAATGTATTATTTTTACGATTATGATTTACGCTCGCAGAAATACAAAAACATCTGGTGCCCCAACAACTTAAATATTTATTTTAAACTAATATTATTGCTATAAAAGACAGGCTCAGAGTTATCAAAAAACTCATGAGTCCGTCTCATAAAAACTTGTAACCCGTCCCACTGCGGCGTGTTCCGGTTAAGCTGCACTTTTAGTGCCACCGAGGCTTTCTTCCACCGCTCCTCTTTTGGGGTGGAGGCAACTTCAGCCTTGTTATAGACTTTAACCTCCACGTAGAAGTCCCCGGATACGTCTGCCGTTCGCCGCACTTTACCGTTAGCAACACGGCTGATGAGTGACGAACCGAAGTCTGCAACTGAGGTTTTGGTGGGGACGTAGTCCTCCAAACCAAAGAGGTCCGAGCTCAAGCTGCGCCTTTTACTGTAAACAATTTAACACATTATTTATTACATTTATTTTTTAATATTGACAAATTGATGGTGTATTACTCCTCTGTTGAACCCTACGGGGATAGAAAGCATGATGTTCTGTTATAATAATTTAAATATCTCATGAACTAACTGTAAACATTCCGACAAGGAATATAATTGGAAATTGATTTCAGAGCTCTCTTCGTTGCAGTTCTAAATCCACTAACCAACGTTTATCGGTGTATAACATTTTAATTGACATAACATACACAACTAGCACCTAAAGGTAAAAACAGTAACACAAAATTACCTTGACTTCGGTACGGACGGTGTGGTGCTCTCGGAAGCTTTGCGCTTCGACACCTTCTTCTTTGGTTGCGGCTTCGGCTCGGCTACAGTTGCGGACTGTGACCGGTATTCTGAATCGGAGCCAGACCTGAAATGGAACACATAAAGATTAATTTTGTAACTAATAACTATGACTTAAGTTTCGGTAATTGACAATATCGCATCGCGGCAACAAATAAGGTTCATAATAGCGATACGTTTGATGTTAGTTGAATCGGATAACCACAAAATAACATTAATTTCGAAGTTTTCTTTAATTTGTGAGAAAAATACATGGCTCAGTGGAATAATTTATAGACATGTCTTTAGTTCATGAAATTCCCTATAATGTTATTACATAAAATTATATGGTTTACGCTCAAAATTCTAACATCTATGCGATGAAATTAAGGCTAACCAATACACCAGCCGGCAGGCAGGAACCAGGTCCGTAGCTGGGTAGCGATTAGTACATTAGTAAATTCAGTTAAATTAGTAGTACTTACTTACTTACATTTTATATAGTTGAAGGTAACCGGTGGTTATCACTGGAAGATACTGGAGCGAATGTAATATTATGATCAAAATTGATTGATTTTATACATAAAAAATACCATTTCAGCAATATTTATCCCATTACAAAATTAAACCTTAACTACATATATTGACAGTCGTATGACTAATTTATGTTACTTACGTCTAATTAAACCGTAGTGATTGAAAATCACTTCCGTCTAATTGCAATTTTATCGTGAGAAATGAAATATAAAACCAGCTTTTTTCGCTCGCCGACAAAGATGACACATGACGCTTATGATTAATACATTAATATATAATAAAGTATGTATGTTTGTTGTATAAAATGTGATGTAAAACTTCGCCTGATATCACACATGTGAACTAAAAAATAAAAATCACTTTTTTGACGGAAAAGAGCTGAAAGAAAATCATCCTGAAAACATTTTTTGTGTAGAATAATCCATGTAAACAAACTTGCGGCAAAAAGTTAACCACTTATATGCTACAGTAAAACTTGACATTATCGTAAATAAGTAATATCATCTAACGACTAAAACGAACTTTTTATTATCGATTCATGCATAAGTTCAGTAGGTAGGTACTAGTATTAAGATTCATCTTTCAAACAAATCCTAGATTGTTAAAGAACTATCAATGTATTTTGAAACATTTTATGTTTTCTTATATGTTTTTATGCTTGTTCAGTATGTATTAACCAAAAACTTGTATGTCTGGTGTAAACTGTAAGTATAGGTTGGTTATTTATAAATAAATATAGCAAATAAACAATATAAAATAATTAGCAAAGTTATCAAAGGAACATCCTCTATTTGAATGAATTGCATTGATTATGAAGTTCTATAAAATACCAATTTTAATCAGAGACTGCAACATGCACAGCGATCATCTTACAGCTAAATTGTTGAATACGTGGGAATGACTCAAACATATACCTGGTACAACAAAGTTCGAACACTACAAATTTACATAATGCAATTTTGCAGTCTTTGCGATTGTAAAGAATCACGTACACTTATACTGTGAAGCTTAACACGGTCGCCGATCCGACGCCGTCGTCCGGCGGTTTAAAAGGAGTATGGTACAATAGATGATCACGGGACGGCACACGAACCGTTTCGATGGCAATTGTATAAGTGTGCGATGATCTTAATCAAGCGCAACGCAGAGTCGCAGAGTAACAACAGAACATTTCAGAGCTACCAGTAGTTGTTTGTTAACGTGTGAGGTAGTGTTAGCTGTATGAATTAATTAAATTAAAATTCAGATGTCCTTGGTGCCCAATCTGGGGTCATAGAAATAGAATGTACGTGTGTCTGAAGATGCATAATATTTCTTGCTCTGTGAAGAGACATGAGACAATCTGTCCTGAATTTTAGGCTAATGGTTCTAACAGCGAGCACACTTATTTGTTAACATGTAAAACTGTATGAGTTAATTAAATTAAAATTTGGATGTCCTTGGTGCCCAATCTGGGTCATAGAAAAAGAATGTGTGTGTACCTGTAGGTGCATGCTATTTTTTACTCTGTGAAGAGACATGAGACAATCTGTCCCAAATTTTAGTTTATTTGTTAACATGTAAGCTAGTGTCAACTGTATGAGTTAATTAAATTAAAATTTGGATGTCCTTGGTGCCCAATCTGGGTCATAGAAAAAGAATGTGTGTGTACCTGTAGGTGCATGCTATTTTTTACTCTGTGAAGAGACATGAGACAATCTGTCCCAAAATTTTAGTTTACTATATTCGTAAAGTTCCATTAGTAAACGAAATATGTGTCAAACTGACTGACTTTTTTCTCGTGTGGAATAGGCGCCAAACCAGTATTAACGCAAACGCAAATTCAGTCGAAGTGAGACGTAGGAACGGTATGTAATAAAACGGAATTGTTGAACGGCGCCCACTCCGTAGGATATTATTGGGCATCTCACCACACCGTGAGTGACTGAGACGAACGGAGAGAGTCGATGGAACGGAAGGTGGGGTGAGGTGCCCAATAATATACTACTACCGAATCTTACTTATTTGTACGGACAGTTTACGTAAGTAACAGCTACGTGTGTTTTTACGTCCTATAAGATAATTTATATCATCCTATAAGACAAATCTGCTGAAAATCAATGACTGTACACTAATACAAATGAGCACACCACTACAGAGGACTGTAGGACACGAATACCGATTATTTTAGTGTCCTTGTTCTTCTCTAAAACAATAAAATAGATATTAAAGTAGTAGATGATCATCATGAATCATTAACATTTTTTTTTTTGTTTAAATTATCTTATCTTCTATATTATCAGATATATAATAAAACTACGAACTGATTACCTCAGTATACACTGAGAGTTGCAACCATGGCACAAAAGATTGAAACACTGAAACAATTATTAAATAAAATCGCTACAGAACACAAATATGAAAAACCTGAACTCATTATAAATGAAATATCAAGTGGAGGAGCTAACTACACATCAAAACTGTACACAGTGATCATAAGAGACGAAAATAAAGAAGATCTTCATTTATTCGCAAAAGTAGCTGAACTTGGAGAAGCCTTACGCAGCGAATGGTCAGTTTTCAAAATTGAAGAATTCTTTTACACAAAGTTGGCGAAAATCTACGCTTCTTTAGAGGAAGAAAACAAAGTGCCTGAGGAGCACAGACTAGTCTTTACCAAGTTCTACGGCATCGATCCCACTCTGCATCTGGAGACATTGGTTCTTGAGAACCTATTGGCGCATGGATATGGTCCTTATGACAGATTCCATTCCTTAACTTGGGAGTACGCTTCATCTGCAATTGCAGACTTGGCAAAGATGCACGCACTGTCATTCGCATTTAGTAAACAGTACCCAGAGGAATTTGAGAAGGCTTTAGAAATAGTCAAAATGGATATGACAGAATCAAAAAATATGGAAATGATGTTGCCAAAAATGGTAAACCTTGCGTTGTCCGCTGTCAAGCCCGAGTACAAAGAAGCATTACAGAAGTATATGGATAAAGAAAAGAATCCATTCACAATGTACGCCTGTATTGGTAAAACTGTTATCGTGCATGGAGACTATAGAGGGAATAACTTGCTACACAGAGTGCGAGAGGTAAGTTTTTAAATTCAATTCATAAAAGTGGCCAATGTTTATTTACAACTTACAGTAGAGTAGTGATTATATTAAAACAAATGAAAAAATATATAGAAAGACACGAGCATTATAAAGGAGAGTATACACATGAGTATTTACTTGTAACAGCCTACAACGTACTTAATTGTACAAACTAACGAGCGTATTGATGTAACATTTCATTGAGCCTTTACACGACCGCCGTGGTCCGACATTTCAATAAAAAGTGAACGCAAGGTACAACGAAATGTTACGGGTAAATGCACATTCGCTGTGAGTATTACGCCGAACAGATCGTCGAGCATTCGTAGGAACGTTAAGTCGGGTCCAGACGGGTGTAACGTGTAATGTAATCCACCGTGTAATATAACACGAATTCTACGTGTGGACGGCACTACGAGCATTACATGTAACGCTCCACACGTAGAATTTGTGTTACATTACACGTTGGATTACATTACACGTTACACCGGTCTGGATCCAGCTTTACATCACATGAAAACTGATCTTTCACCTGTATTGTACCATTCGTACGAACGTTACATTACACAGAACTGCTCGAGTTACTGCTCAAATGTATACTCACCTTTAGGGGCCTTTATTGAATAGTTTTAATTTTTTAAATCAATATTATAAAGAGCTTGATTTGTTTGTTTGTCTGTAAAAGGTAATCTCTAGAAATATTGTAATGCAATCAGGAAAACTTAATACAGTGAGGAAAAGTAAATACAGTGTAGGTAAATTTTTACTTAACCTCTAATTCGAAAAACCGACAAACCATATTTTTTCTTCTTATTCCAGGACGGCAAGGTGGACATCAAGATCGTGGACCTGCAGACGCTGCAGGGAGGCAGCCCGGTCACCGACCTGATCTACTTCATCTTCACCGGCTCCGACGAGCAGTTCCGCGCGCAATACTTTGACAAGCTGCTCGACCACTACTACACGCAGCTCAGCGCAGCCATGAAGAGACTCAACCTCGACCCTGAGGAGACCTTCTCCAGGGAAGACTTTGACTATGAAATGAAGCAGGTAAGGATCGCTTTATATTTATTTAGGAATTTATGTGACACCCTAACGTAAAGCTTAAACGATTAAAAAAGTTTTGTTTTTATCATTCACTTTATTCTTATCATTATTTATTCATAACTACCTTTTGTCCGTGTGGTGTCGGATGTGAAGAATGGCATCATCCCATATCTTCCCGTGGGTGTCGTAAGAGGCGACTAAGGGCCAGAGAATGGGCAGCAGCGTTCTCTGTGCCTTTGTAACAACCATACTGCGACCGCCAACCCGCCTGCCAAGCGTGGCGATTACGGCAAAATCCCCTCCCCTTTGGGGGAGGCCTATGGAGGCTTCTTTCGGCTGAAGTGAACTACCTTTTGCCAGCGACTTCGTCCGCGTGGATGTCGGTCATCGCGGATGCTGACGAAGTAGCTGATTGAAAAGTACCCTATGTATCTATATAGAGGGGGGGGGGGGGCTGTTTTCATACCAAATTTCATCAAAATCAGTTCAGTCGTTTCATCGTGAATGTGAATGAATGAACAGACAGAATTATAATATTAGTTTGGAGTATAGATATGGATAAGTCGCAACATTCAAACAAAATACTACATTGGCATACTGGCGTATAGTTTAGACTGGCTTCTCGCTGTATCCTAACTCCTGATGATCCTTCCTAGGTGACTGCAGATTTATTTATTAATATAATATTACCAGACTATTATTATCCCAATGCAGGGCAAAGGCAGAAAGTTAGTGATTTGACCAAATCCGTCAGGGATTTGGTCAAATCACGCACACACAACGCTTACCTTACCAAAAAATCTGTTTCCAGAAACTACCATATGGGCTCTCAATGGCCGTGTTCATCTTGCCTATAATCACAATGGACACCGAAGACGCGCCGGAACTCAGCGAGACTCTCGACTTCACCAATTTTCCAGTTGCAAAGACTTTTAATGATCGCTATGTGAAAAGACTCAATGGTGTTGTAAACGATTATGTGAAATGGGGTATTCTTACATGATTACACGGACAGTTGACTATAGACGGTCGTTTAAATTTTATTATCCGTCTTTCCCAATCGAAAAATAATCGAAATGTCGTAAAAATAACATTATTTTTTTTTTATATGCGTTTAAAGTCATAACATTTGTTTCAACTAAATCACTAACAGGCACTTTTGAATTGGCAAGACTGCAAGAAGTCGGACTTAAATAAATAAAGCTTTGAATAATTCCTTACCGCGACTTCAAGACACGTGAAGACTAAAACAAAATAAAAAAAAAAATTGTGATTAAATAAAATTGTAGTCTTCTGCCTAGCCTTTTCTCAACTATATTGGGGTCGGCTTCCAGTTTAACCGGATGCAGCTGAATACCAGTGTTTTACATGGAGCGACTGCCTATCTGACCTCCACAACCCAGTTACTGGGTAACACGATAAGTACCCCTTGGTAAGACTAGTGGTCTGACTTTCTGACCTCTGACTACCCGTAACGACTGCAAAAATCTAATGACAGCCGGGACCAACGGCTGTACGTGCTTTCCGAGGCATGGAGGGAACTCGGTATGAAAGGGATTTTCACCCATCCACAGACCGTCCGCGGCTAGCGTAGCTTAACCTTTGACCAATCGATCTGTACGGCTTTACGTAGCCACGAGCTCCTCTATAACTATACTATTTACTACACTATTCTATACTTTTGCCTGCAATTAAAATTGTAGTATCTAATGAAAAAAAAAAAAACTTATAATCATATTTTAGTGCTGTGTGTTATTTTACTCGATCACTGTTTTCGTTCTCAATGTAAGGACCGCTTGAGGTGGTAATTTAAAGGCCTCCTCCTAATGCTTCCATTCATCGCTAAGTTTGGCTGTTCTGGCCCAGAGGTTTCGAGCTACTCTCACTATATCATCTTTCCACCTTTTATCTTGTTTGACTCCTCTCGTCCAATTTTAAACGGTTTATGACGCATAATGTATACGTCGTTCAATATCGTCCAATCTTAAACGGTTTATGACGCATAACGGTATAGTGCAAAAATATATTTCAAAAATATTAACTTTAAATATTTACTTTTCACTTTTTAGTACCTTCTTGTTAACCAAATCTACTGAGAAACGGTAACACTAGAAAATCACATCAATCATATCAAACTTGATCAAGCACATCACCTGTTATTGCAAACTTCACTGACTTAACTCCCATGTTTTAGTCTTGCGTATTATAATCTAAAACAACGTTTTAGATTAAAACCGTCCCAGACAAATATGCAGTCGTTACACGGTTAGAAATAGAATAAGTACTCTTTTAAGTGCATTCTCAAATAAAGCTCGTCACATACGTAGCTGTAATATAATAAGTAAAAATACATATTATAACTGCGTCTGAAATATATCGTAATATGCCTTGCTATGAATTATATTAATATATGGAGGATCGTCAGTGAGCGATCGAGGAGGAGTGCCGAGCGGTATAGTACATCGTCAGGAGTATGAGCGTTCCCATTATCCCATTAGGGATAAACAAGACCTGTAAAAACAATTACACACTATTAGTAACAAGATTAAAGTAAGTTAAAGGTACAGCTACAATACAGTTAATTGAACAGACCATTAAGGTCCCACAGTTCGTACAGTGGCCAATCCACCCAATGATTATGCGTGATAACCGAACAAACCCTTATGGTTTATAGTTCGTACAGCAGCCTAAGCCACCCAATGATAAACAAACAAACCCTTAAGGTTCACAGTTCGTACAGTAGCAAAAGCCACCCAATGATAAACGAACAAACCCTTAAGGTTTATAGTTCGTACAGTAGCATAAGCCACCCAAATACAAAGTGTATCGCTCGCTAGCAGCAAGCCAATACAGCTATGTAAATATACAGCAGCGCTGTACCAGGTAAACCGACAGTATTGTCGGGAGCAGGAACTCTTTACTGAGACGAATCTGAGGATCGACTCTCTGTAAAACGGAGTGCACGCTCTTTTATAAGGCGATGCCCCCACCTTGCAACCTCTCCTTAACAATGCCCAATGACGCACGGAAGTGCGTCACGCGTTTACTTGATACAAAACACTAAAATGTGCTAAATCTAATAAGATTTCAAAAATATAGAAAAAAGCACTCTTCGACTCCTTGGGTCTCCAATCTTTGAGAATTCCTTTCCTATCTTTATTTAGGAAAAAATACAAAATTTCAATGACATTTCGGAAAGACTGCTAGAAATTAACATGCATTCGGCCATCACCATAATTCGTTACTGTTGTTTTGGCCCTAAATTAAATTACTTCCTTCGTGCTACCCATTTGTGGAAACACATTCACCTTTTAGATAAAATGGACCAAATTATCCGTCATACTTTAACCTCCATTTTAAATTTAGCAATGGACGACCGTGTTTGGGCCCAAGCTACTCTACCTGTTTGAATGGGGGGCCTCGGCGTCCGCAAAATTTAAAGTATCAGTTTGCCTGCCTTTATATCCTCGGTTCACGGCACTGAGAAATTAACCAGCAATATTCTAGCTCCTACACTGGTTGATTTTGATGTGCCGTGCTTCGCCGAGGCCATAGTCGCCTGGAAACTTGCATGCCCGAATACTGATTCACCCGACAACCCGTGTGCTCAGAGACGGTGGGATGAGCCGCTCTGCAGGTTAGTACAGAATAATTTACTTACCACTGCTGCTACTACTGCTGAGCGAGCGCGTCTACTGGCTGTGGGTAAATGGGAGTCGGGTCTTTGGCTTCTGGCACTTCCGTCGTCAAACCTAGGTACTATGTTTGACGACACTTCTTTTCGCCTCGCTGCTTCCCTTCGCTTAGGAGCTTCGTGCTGTTCTCCTCATCACTGTCGCTGTGGGGAAGCTGTCAACAGCCTCGGACATCATGGCCTGTCGTGCAGCCGGAGTGCGGGTCGCATAGCGCGGCACGCGAATATTAATGACATTATTCGTCGTGCTCTTGTCGCCGTCGGCGTTCCGGCTGTCTTAGAACCCAACGGCTTGGCACGCGACGATGGCAAGAGACCGGACGGAATGTCTCTATTCCCCTGGAAGTTGGGTAGGCCTTTAGTGTGGGACGATACTTGCGTCGATACTCTTGCGCCATCCCATCTTCCTAGGTCAGCGTGCTGTGCTGGTGCTGCGGCAGCGGCTGCAGAAGACCTCAAACGGCGAAAGTATAGTAACCTTGGTGTGAACATTATTTTGCTCATCTTCTTTTTAAGGAAATGTTCAAAAGGTTGGTTGACACTTTCCGTGATCCAAGAGCTGGTTTTTTCCTTATTCAGAGATTAAGCATTGCCATCCAACGTGGCAATGCCGCCAGTCTCTTGGGTACATTTCCAGATGACGGCGATGTGGACGAATTCTATGATGCCTTATTGTGTTAGTTTTTTTTAGATTAATATTTTAGGTTTTCTTTTTTATTATTCTTGTAAATATTGTTGATATGTTTGAAATTAAAATATATCGTAAATAAATTAAATTAAATAAAATATATTTTTGTAAAAAAAAAAATATGATTTCATTATAAAGTACTCAAACAACACAATAATAATTGTCATTAATAAACAATAGTGATTTCATAAAGTAATTCGTTTTACATTCAAAGTAACGTGTCAACAATTGTTTTGAATAAAACCATCGATAACAATAATTATCGAAATAAAGTAACCACAAATCAGTGTGCACACACAATAAATCATGTTTCGAATTAATAGACAATAATTGATAGTAAAATCACATAAATTAACAATAAGAAACACAAATCATAACAAATTTAGTTAACACCCACAAATGTGATTAATAAACCGTCTCCGACATATATTATAGCTACGTCTGTGACGGGCTTAATTGTGTAAACCATTCTGTTATGTGTCTGTCACAGCCGGAGAATGAAAAGCACTGCAAGGTTAATTGTTGATTGACACGAAAACTGATATATGGTGTCATTTGACAAACGTATGACACAGGAGAGTGGAGATTGGCACCAAAAGAGGTCCGTTTCCAGCAATTGGTGAAGTCGGGCTAATGATGAAGATGACGATGTGAGAGTGCGGGCCAAGCGGAGGGCCTGAACAGTCGGCCCGATGATATTATACCCTACGTGCATCAGATTTACATATTATTATTATTATATACTAGCGACCCGACCCGGCTTCGCATGGGCCTATAGCCTTCCTCGGTAAATGCACTATCTAACACAAAAATATTTTTTAAATTTGAACCAGCAGATCCTGAGATTAGCGCGTTCAACCAAACAAACAAACAAACTCTTCAGCTTTATAATATTAGTATACTTAGATTATACATCCATTAAGTTCATGTCACGAATGAAAATGACAAATCTGATTAACGCATTCTGCTGAATTATTTGCGAGTTTTCCGCAAATGCTAATTAATACATCCATCTGATTAACACATTTCTTTTGCCCATTTTCTCGGTACTAATAAAGGCCGGTTACAGGGCAAAAAATGTATTAATCAGATGGGTTATTTTAAGAATGTTTGCACAACGCTGTCATTGAAAGCCGATTTTAAATAAAGTAGTCATAGGATGTAGTATAGACTAAGTACTACTTTTTTAATGATTATGAAAGCTGAAAGTCTGGCGCATTCTTAAAGCCTACTTAGGAACCATGAAGTCACCTGTTTTGATTTTAAATTTCAAGTTAAAAATTTAAGTCATAATTTACCGAATGTAATTTTTTCAATTTAGACCTACTTTTTCATAACTTTCATCACAGTTACGAAGCTGGTAATTTAACGCATAAAATTACGACTCATTAAGATTCAGTTGCAAGAAAAAATACTCGGCTATGTTTTCTACTTTTTTTTTAGAATAGTTTTTAGATTAGTCAGGTCGAAAATACTCAAAAATTCAGAAAAAAAATCATAAGTCGAGCTATGAAAAGTCGCGGTACACACATAGGGGTGATTCGGATAACCACTCAAACTCAAATCATTTATTTCAAATAAACCATTTACAGTGACACTTGGATTGTCAAGGAGTCAGTCAGTCAAAAAGTTGCAGCTAGTTGCTCATTCCAAACAGTAGGTTTTTATGGAGAAAAAGAAACTCCATGAACACTCTTTTAAAATCAATAGAATATTAGGTCACATCACTCGTAGAATATTAGGTCGTGATGAATTTACGGGACACAAATGTTAGAAAAATATAACAAGTTGTGCACGATAAAAGAGGTCTAGAGACAATCATAAACAATTCAAAATTAATTTAAAATAACCGTGGCAGGGTTACCTATCATAAGGTCGAAAAATATTTGACCGAATTTCATTACACCTAAAACTTTTCAACTTTTCTCGTTTCGTAATTTTTTACTTCATCGAAGTCGCGTCTGCCACTGTATCAGTTGACCTATTATCAATTCGATTTTTTTCGTTGCTTCGACGATTCATTTGGTCGAAAAACTTTTTACCGAAGTTACACTTAGCCGAAATAACATTTGTTCGAACATTCGTTATACCACTGTTTTAATTACCAATGTAGACCAAACGCCTAGAAGTAAATATGTCTGATATTGAGTCAATGATAACCGGTACTCCACAAGAAAAAAAAAATACGTCGTTAAAGAAACGAAAAATCAAAAACTTTTGAAAATTAAAGACAATTTGAGTGAAATTAAATATTTAAAAGAGCTTTCAAAACTAATGTATTTATTACACTGGTGTTAAAGAGAGATAATTTCAGTTTAGTTTCCTACTATTTTGTTTCATTAATTATTTAAATGTAATGGCACTTAATGAAACAGGTGGTCCCAGTAAGAAGCTTGCAAACAAAGATTCTTGCTTCAAGTATGCAAGCAGGCATGCAGCATGCAAGCAGGCATGCAGCATGCAGGCAGGTATGCAGCATGGAAACAAGCATGCAGCATGCAAGCAAGCATGCAGCGTGCAAACAAGCATGAAACATGCAAGCAGGCATGCAACATGCAGCAAGCATTGTTTCTGTCACGGCCCCACGCGAGCTCATCGTCGCAGATGGTTTTAACGCTCACCACCGCGAGCCTTCAAACTGCCTGCTCCTCAGCTCGCGGGCCGCCCCACCACTCTGCGCCTACGCGTTTTTAAATTACACTCTAGGTCTAGGGAGACAAGACTGCGTGAAGTCGGTTTTGCAGCGATTCGTTTCTGTCACTAAATTTTATAACATATTGACTTTTTATGACACTATTTTAATTTAATGTTGAAAATACTACCAAGTAACCGGCTATATATTTGTGATTAAATAATATTCCGTAAAATGTGGTTTTCACGGGGTGAAAATATGGCAAATAAATCATTTGGCAAATGAAAATAGTTCAAAAGAGCCTTCGGCCAATAGGAAGAAGTTATTTTGTAAATCGGAGAAACATAGTTCGGTAAAATAATACCTATGACACACGATACTTCAATGATTTAAAAATATGTCAAATAATGCATAAAGCAAAAAAGACAGAAAATTAAATTTAATGTACACTAAAAAGAGGAAATGACCTAAAAGTGAGCCTTGTGAAACTCCCATTTTTAACCGACTTAAAAAAGGAGGAGGTTCTCATTACTTTTAAAAAACCATGTGAATTCACCCCGTTTATTTGAACTTACGAGGACCAAAATTTTATTTTTGATGTCAATGTTCCGGCCGCCTTGTGTTGTATTATTATTAATCTTACTTATGTTTGCGTTAGTTAACACCTATGTAATATGTATTTTTACACTCTGTACTTTTATATTTCATAATATTTATCAAATATAGTCTAGTCTGCTGAAAAGCAATTAGTACAACAACAATTAGTACAAACAATTAGCACAAGTGAGTTGTATATTATTATGACACTGTTACCGATTATTTTAGTTCTGTCTTGTTCTTCTCTACCACAACAAAATGCATAGATATTGAAATATGTAATAGATGTTCATCATGTATCATCCAAATATTATTTATCTAAATTATCTTATCTTCTACAATATCACCTGATATTGTAGAAGATGAGATAATTTAGCCTATATAACAAAATTACGGACTGATTACCTCAGTATACACTCAGAGTCGCAACCATGTCACAAAAGATAGAAACACTGAAGCAATTATTAAATAAAATCGCTACAGAACATGAATATGAAAAACCTGAACTAATTATAAATGAAATATCAAGTGGAGGAGCTAACTACACATCGAAACTGTATACAGTGATCATAAGAGAAGAAAATAAAGAAGATCTTCATTTATTTTCAAAAGTAGCTGAACTTGGAGAAGCATTACGCAGCCAACGGTCAGTTTTCAAAATTGAAGAATTCTTTTACACAAAGTTGATGAAAATCTACGCTGCTTTAGAGGAAGAAAACAAAGTGCCTGAGGAGCACAGACTAGTCTTTACCAAGTTCTATGGCATCGATCCCACCGTGCACCTGGAGACGTTGGTTCTTGAGAACCTATTGGCGTATGGATATGGTCCTTATGACAGATTCCATTCCTTAACTTGGGAGTACGCTTCATCTGCAATTGCAGACTTGGCAAAGATGCACGCACTGTCATTCGCATTTAGTAAACAGTATCCAGAGGAATTCGAGAAGGCTTTGGAAATAATAAAAATGGATATGTCAGGATCAAAAAATATGGAAATGTTGTTGTCAAAAATGACAAACCTTGCGGTGACCGCTGCCAAGCCTGAGTACAAAGAAGCTTTACAGAAGTTTATGGAGAAACATAAGGATCCATATACGATGTACGCCCCCATTCGTAAAACTGTCATCGTACATGGAGACTATAGAGGGAGTAACTTGCTACACAGAGTGCGAGAGGTAAGTTTATAAATTCGATTCATAACAGTACAGCTCATACTTACAAATAACAGTAGTGTAGTGATTATATTAAAACACAAAATGATAAAATATAATACACAAGCATTATTAGGGATGTTATTCAATAGTTTTAAAATATTTAAAATCAAATATAAACATCTAAAGAATCATATAAATCATCAGAATTAAATGCATATGAAGATATGTACGGTATTTATATCATAAACACAACTTACAACATTTTTGTCCGTCTGTCGGTCTGTCTGTCTGTTTGTTTGCACTAATCTCTTAAATGGCTGAACCGATTTTGATGGGACTTTCACTGGCAGATAGCTCATGTTATAAGGAGTAACTTAGACTACTTTTATACTTACATCTATACATCTTCTACATTTAATATTTAAATATGAATCAAGTATTAATTCGTGTTTTGAGTGCATTTCATTTTCAATATAAAGTTAAACTTGATGTTTACGAATGATACTCGTCGTACTACAACGACGAGTAACAGTACAGTATGGGTAACAAAGTAATCAATAAGGATTATGAATTTTATTTTTCAATTTCTTACGTACGGTCACCAAAAGAGATAAGTATCCATGTCGTCGGGAATAGTTGAAGATTTCTTAGAAACCAATGGGGGCTTTCAAATGAAATTTTATTAAATCATTGAACTGTTTATTCTCTATAAATTGTATTTTATTTTATTCATAAAAACCTATCGGTTTCTAAGTAAACTTCAACTGTTTCCGGCGACATGGATACTTATCTCCTTTGGTGACCGTACACACGGCTACACACCTCGCATTGTACGGAAATCCTTTACAATGCGAGATCAGCTTATACTGGAAATGTAAAGCTTGATGTGTAGCCGTGTGTACTAGTATAAAAGAAGAAACGTCAACTGGGACTTCTTGCGTTGTCAGGAGTTTAATCTTCTAATCTAATCTAAACAAATAAATAAAATAGAAGTGTCTGTTTGTAACGTCAAAATAACAGTTCATTAGTACGTGCATATGAAAGTATGTACAGTACTAATATCTAAAACACAATTTATAAAATTTTCGTCTGTCTGTCTGTCTATTTGTTCTGGCTAATCTCTGTAACGGCTGGACCAATTTTCATGGGACTTAGCACTGGTAGATAACTAATATTATAAGGAGTAACTTTTATTTTAGAAAAAAAAATAGGGTTACGCGCAAAACCGACAATCACGCGGATCGCAGATACAGCTACTTAGTAATATTTTATAGAACTTCAATGGTTTGTTTGTCTGTAAGATGTTAATCTCTGGAATTTTGTAATAACATCGAGAAAGTTTCAGATAAAAATGATTACAGTGCAGCAGTGTAGGAACATTATTTAAACTCAAACTCATATCATTTATTGCATTCCACAATGTTTTAAGTTGTTTACATTTAATCGCTTAAAGCTAGGCAGAAATGGACCCTGTAGGGCACAGCAACATTCATATTCAATTAGTACACAAAATAAAAACAAAAATAGTAACGATAATCAATTCACAAAATAATAATAAATTCATAAAATAATAAACAATTCATAAAATAATAAACAATTCATAAAATAATAAACAATTGATAAAATAATAATCTATTTAGATCGCTAAATTAGTGTGTGTGTGTGTTACATCTTCAATTCGAAAAACTATGACAGCATATTTTTTCTTATTATTCCAGGACGGCAAGGTGGACATCAAGATCGTGGACCTGCAGACACTGAAGGCAGGCAGCCCGGTCACCGACCTGATCTACTTCATCTTCACCGCCTCCGACGAGCAGTTCCGCGCGCAATATTTTGACAAGCTTCTCGACCACTATTACTCGCAGCTCAGCGCAGCCATGAAGAGACTCAACCTCGACCCTGAGGAGACCTTCTCTAGGGAAGACTTTGACTATGAAATGAAGGAGGTAAGGATCGCTTTTCATTTATTTATGGTTTTATGATAAACTTCATAAAAAGTCGAAACATTCAAAACAAACATCCACAAAGGCATACTAGCTTGTAGTATAGACTGAATTCTCACCGTATCCTAATTCCTCAAGGTCAATTCTACTTATTGATAGGTTGATAAGTATCAATAATCTAAACGTTCAAAATCTTCTCGTAATCTCATGTCAGCGACAATCAATGTCAAAAATGTAGCTAGATAGGAGGCAATATTTGACAGATTAAGAACTAAGATTGACAGCTTACATTTATTGATAGGCCTCCGCGCGCTCCGACTAAGGTTAGACCACGAAGTAAATACTTAGGTACCTACTTCGTGGGTTAGACTTTTCATTCTATTCAGTATCTTGACAGTTCAAAAAAAAAATTCAGTGTGTACTTATGTACGCGCGTGAGAAGTTATACTTCTTCGAGTCACAAAATAGCAACGAAGGCAGTAAGTAGTTCAGCATGTACGTCAGAGATGGCGTTGTTTACAATTACTCCCGTGAGAATTTTGTGTGACGGTGTGCGCGCGCATCGTAAAATTTCACTCTCATCATTTTTTCATAACGCGCCTAAAGAAGTATAACTTCAAAAATAATACCATACTAAAACTGATAGTGTTGGGGTAGTGAACGATTTTGCGTAAAGAATGAATGATAAAAATGGTTTAATTGAAATAAAACTTCAAATTAATAATCATTCATGTTCATATGAGATGTGGATTATAGGAACATTTAATAATTGTTAATAAAAGTAATTTCCTTTATTTTTCTTCTAATATCAACAAAATAAAATAAAAAATATTTTACTTTTTTTACTTTTGTCATTTAAATAGACTAAAGATGGGTGTGATGTGTGTGTATAGATTTAATAGTGTTTATTGTATTTCTAAGAAAAGTTATTAAATTTAAAATAAAATGTTTGCATATAAGTACATTATTTAAGTTAATTCAATTTCGTTCATTACTCCACCACCTCACTACCTTTTTTTGTCAAAAAAAAAGAATCAAGAAAAAAAGAAAAATATAAATATCTAAGGCACGAGTTCTCAAGGCGGATTGGCGATTTCAGATCAGATATAAATAACAATTAGAAGTCCAGGTTTCCTTATGATGTTTTCTTTAAACGATGTCAGTGATTTTAAAGATAAACTTAGAAAGTAGATATGAATTGAAAAAGCTTTAATACAAAAGTCGGAAGTCTGTGGAACAGAACAAAGCCACCGAATTTCGAAACTAAAGTCAATGTGTGTTCGGTGCTAAAGTTATTTTTCACTTTTTAGTTTTTGAAGGCGGTTGTCTTTTTTGTAAAAAGCTTTTTATTTTCCGCTTTTTAGTACCTCCTTCTCATTCAAATCTATTAAGAATAGATTGAAAGTTGACTACTCCAAATAGATTGAAGAAAATAAAACGTCGTCTATGTTAAATTTTTGGGTATTTGTTGATTTTTTCAAAAAGTGCTGAATCAATTTCGATAAAATTTATATGGGACCACCCCTGAAGCATACCCTATCCATAAAAATAGGAATAAGAATTTTCAAAATCGGGTTACGTTAGCCGGACAGACTTATACGGTTTTCTCATGAATGCCATGGTCAGAACTCGACCAAATTAAAATGGGACCACACGGGAAGCACCAGCTTTTAAATAAAAAAAGAATCATCAAAATTGGTTCACCCAATCCAAAGTTCTCAGGTAAAAAACATAAATAAAAAATAAAAAAAAAATACGGACGAATTAACAACCTCCTCCTTTTTTGAAGTCGGTTGAAAAGTAATATTGGTGCTTGCCCATTATCGAACTTGCTATTTCGTGTGGCAGTCGCCTTAACACGGCCAATTCCGACAATTAATAAACTGTCGTCATAGCCTGCTTAAGGAAATCGAATAGTTTTATTTAGATTTGGACTTGTGTATCCTCCACACCTTAACCTATGGAGCGCTCGCTCTATACCTACTTCGTGTTATATTAACCGACCGAGGTCAAAACACCATACCTACTGCGCTCCAAAACGCAGGTCATTGACGTGGCTCAAAAGGCTGCCCACCTTAAGTAGGACTGGGCTGGACATGTCTGCCGTATGGGCCCATAAATCATGGGCAAATGGGCAACATTTTACGAATTGTAACTATTGGCTCTTCTGTTTCAAAAGGTTGCCGACCCCTGGTTTAGTGTAATGGCAACTAACCCAGTTTAGGGATTATTGTTAATTTAAGATTATGCCTGCGACATTATATAGGGTGACTGGTAATTAGTGTACGATACTTAAACACGTATGTCCGTATGGTGTCGGACGTATAAGATAAGATAAGATAAGATATTTTTTATTTGCATAAAACATGGTATATAAGGTGTTATAAAAAATTTGAGATCGAACATGTTTTGCTTAAAACTAAAGCATGCAAATAATGACATTGAAATATAATTATGAAATTCATTTAAAATAATCATTAATATTATAGAAATTATTATTATTGAGCCATTTATATAATTGAATTTTAAATAATTTACAATTTAATGTTTTAAACATAATTGGTAATTTATTATATAGACGTACACACATAGCCAGAGAGTTTTTATTATATTTCGCTGATCTAGGCAGCTCGTCCAGCACAAGTCTGTACTGGTCTCGCCGACTTCGAGAGCTTCTTTCCTCCGCTGTTTTAAATAGTTCCTTATGTTTTCGAACAAACATGCATGCTTCATATATATATAATGAAGGTAGCGGTAGCAAACCAAGCTCTTTAAATATAGGTTGACATGATTCGTCAGATGGAATCTCGTATAGCGCTCGTAAACATTTCTTTTGGGCGACAAATGCTCTATTCTGCCGTCCGTTAACTTAAAGGGCGCAAAGCCACAAAATCAAATTTTGAGTTATGAGCGAAAAACGCGGGAAATATTTGAAAAATATGCCACTTAGAAACCATAGGTCGTACAACATAAAATAAAACGTTCAAAGATAGCTTGTTACATTTACAAACTAATAGCGATAACCTTGTTTAAATACAATTGTTTTAAGTAGTAAAAAAAACACCTTTTTCCTTTTAGCAGTGCATAATTTGGTGATTTTAAAATAAACACTTACCTAAAAAGTCACTAAGTCCACCTTAGCGACTTTATAGCTTATGATTTCGACATTAATTAAGTGTTTTATTTTTGTGTACAAAAACTATTCCAAATTACTTAGCTAAAAAGGCATTTAGTTACTTAGCGGCTTTGTACTTATGTATTGCCGATTTCCATTTAGCATTAATTCTTAGCTATATTAGCACAATAGTGTTTGTGTCTTTATAGCTAAGTTTTTTGAATTTAGTGTCTTTTTAGGAATATTTTATTTCATACTTACTACACTTAAAGGCCGTTAAACGTTAAACCTTTTATCTTAACGGCTTTTTAGTTATGGATTTAGGACTGAATATTCGAAAAGAAACACAAAATATATCAAATTCGTTTATTAAAACACAGACAACTTAAAAATAAAAACAATCTTCTTGAAAAATTCAAACTTAAAATAAGACCCTTTCTTGAAAAATTCAAACTTCTGAATAAAAATTAACAAAATCTTTCAAAATAATTAAAAAAAGTTACTTAAACTTATTAATAAACAATATTATAATGTTAGACATTAAACATGTCATCAAAATATGTCATTTTTAATGTCTAACATTATAGTATTCTTTATTAATTTATTTATTACTTAAGATTATAAAAATGGCACTTGAATCAGTCTTTTAGTTATTTAATTATGTTTGTTCTACCTCTAATATAATCATTTATTTCAGTCAAATGAGACTGAAATAAATGATTATTATTTAGTATATTATATTATAGTACTTCCCACATCATTTGTTGGTAAATTGTTCCAAAATTTTAGTTTGTGTGGAGGAATTATGGCAGCTAATTTATCTATGATGGTAGATTTTCTCGCAACGTCAATACCTTTTGGTGATGAACGATGAGTAATACTCATGATACGTGGACTTTTCATGTATTTATCGTTCATAAAACGTAATGCAGTAAATTCATCGTTGAAGTTATTTTTATAATAAAGGTCAAAATCGTTTCGTTTAAATGTTACCTGTACCATGTTTTTTAAATATGCTCTAGGGTTGGATTTTTGAATGCGTCTATCTGATATCAAATTTGGAATGTTTATGAAATTTTCTGGTGAGAGTGATTGTACGATTACTTTGCTGTTATTTATAGACGAAACAGCATCTACAAAATCTTGAAAATCGTACAATTTCCCTTTTTTTTTCATAGCTAGTTCAACTTGATGGTGCACTTGATCTGAGCTCATAAAGGTATGTCCAGGTTCAAAATAATACAACGTGATATTGTTTGTAGAAATTAAATCACTGTTCACCATATGAACCAGCAATGAATATAACAACCAGTTTTTATTTTGTGCACTACAATTATCAAGCCAAATGTTCACATTATCAACATCGCGATTACGAACCAAAAAGGCATAGAACGCACTCATTATGTCATCCTGTTTACGTCCCGCTATTCCATCATGCCAAATAACAGTTACTGGTTTGTTACTATTGGTTATTTTTCCGACAGGCGCAAAAGTTTGATTAAAGGCAATAAGGCGCTGACAGAAAATAACTGACTTAAATGTTTCCATTCGAGGCAGCATAATGACTTTTTCCAAATCAGCGGTAAAAAATATTTGCTTTTCATTTTGTGGCAAATCTTTATGAGTAGTGTAAAGTTGTCTTGCTTTTGTATATTTCTCATGGTGCTGATAGTACTGTACACAAATGCTACATTCTGCCTGCAACTGGGCAATTGCATCATGCGTAGTCTGTTTATTATGCAAGTGATACGACTCACACACCTCGCACTCTTCATTGCCAAGTCGTGTGAATGAAATGTTCATGCTTTTTAAATGCTTACGATAAAGCTCATATGACACGACTACACTTGGATTTTTTTCACAATAATCTTTGTGCATGTGCCTGATATTAATATCACTTGGTAAGTAACGTCTTAAAGGAGCATGCTCTCGTCTATGGTGCGGTTCGTATGGATGAAAAGATTCGACGTGTTGGGTAAGTCGTTGTCGATCATAAACGGGTGTTTTTACGTGTTTGCCTCGGTGGTCGACATCATTGACATCATCGACTAATCGTAAAACTTTATCATTATTTTTTTTAAATCCAAGTGTAGTTAAAAAAAAAACTTTACACACCTCACACACATTTCCGTCATTTGTCTTAAGTGTAAAGGATCTTCTTGGATTTCTAACTGGCTCTTTAGTATACTTTCTTTTTGGAACTGCTATGGATATTCTTTGCCGTATGTATAGTCGTCTCTGTTCCCAGGTAAGGCTCCAGTATTCTTGATTTAGTTTATTCCGCTGTTCTTCATTGATATGCGTGGAACATTTTTTGAAACATTTTTCATTACATCCTGGTTTTACAGTGTACTCCATCATTTTAATTTGCTTTTTTTCATAAATTCTGTGAGCTAAACTGGTCTTATAAAGTTTACGTTTCTTAGAAGGAACGCAGTTGAAGTTACTATTTCCACTCTCTTGAATGGCGTCGATGGTATTTCGACGCTTGCGTGTACTATTTTCTAATTCTATGTATTTTACTTCGCGGAAATCGATAGTGCTACGTCTTTTCTTGGTTAGAGCTTTTTCGGTAGGATGGTCCGACCGGAGTTCTAAGAACTCTAAGTTGTTTTGAACCAAAGCTTTTTGCTTTGAAGTTGCGGCTGTTAGGTCATTGTAGTAATCACTAATTACTTTAGATGTATTATCCTTGTCAAGAATTGAGTCATTAGGATCACAATCGACCGGGATTAATTGACAGTTTTTGGATGGCATGCAGTCGGAATTGTTGCTCTCTTGTATTGCGTCATCGACAGTATCACGTCTTGTCTTCGACAAAATAATATTATCAATGGATTTGACCGGTTGCTGTAGCTGGAGAGGTGCATGTCTGGCTGATGTTGATGCCTGTAAGTTACTTTTGACCAAAGCCTTTTGACTTGAAGATGTAGTTGGAAATTCTTCGTCGGAATCATCACTTGAGTTAGGAATATAATCTTTGTCGCGAACTGAGTCATCAGAATCGAAATCGAGGGCTAACTGAATATTTAATTTTGGCAATGGTGATTCTGGCATAAAATTATCGGTAAAATGTTCTTTGTTATTGTGTGTAGCCGGACTACTTAAATTATTAAATTTACATAGTTGCTGTTCTTCAGATATGGAAGGCATTTTTTCGTAACAAGTCAAATCCTTGAGTTCAAGCGTAGGTGTTTTACTTGGTGAAGGTAATGATTCACAAGCGGTATTATGTAAAGAAAAGGTGTCGTTCAAGTTATCTATATGTATTGCTAGATCTTGAAGGTAGTGAGAACGTAATGTGGTTTGTGTCTCGCAGAATTTGTCAAACACCTGTGATGTCATGGAGTATGGCCGTGCGTAAAGTTTATTAATTGTCTCTTTTATTATTGGATCCACTTTTTTTTTCGTTGTTTCTTTGCTTGATATCGGCATTGAAGTAACATCTGTTTTTTCAGCACCTACCATATTGAGTATTGCTTTGGCTCGTGACGAAAACACCGATCTTCTGGATCTGTTAAAAAAAAATAAACATGCTAAAATGTAGATCGACATACTAAGTGACAGACAAAATTGAAACTCGTTAGTCTGATCTGGTCAATATTCACACCAATGAAATGGTCTAGCTATAAACTAAGCATCACTTTATTATGGCAACTATGTATGTAATGAATATTTAAACAGGCGACACGGTTGGCGCAGTGGCTGAGTGATTGGCTGCTGCGCTGCGTGTCGTGGGTTCGATTCCCGCACGGAACAAATATTTGTATGACCTACAGATAGTTGTTCCGGGTCTGGCTGTTTGTGTATGTGAGTTTGTAAACGCACCCACGATACAGGAGAAATTCCTAGTGTGGGCAAAAGTAAAAAAAAAATTAAAATACTAATATAAATGCCCATGTTTTAAGTACAAATATCATGCTCAACAAAACGTTTTGCCCTTGCGGTATTCGAATCCTTAACCTTTGAGTACGTAGTCTGGACCACCAAATCAGGACGCCGACATTAAAAGCCAGCAAAATAAAATAGCCCAATTTGAATAATCCCGTCTACTATAAGCTGCCTAAATCATTACTTAACACGTTCATTAGTTTCAGCAAATACATCCAAGAACATGCATACAACTTTAAAGCGAAAAACCCGCGGTCGACCGCGATAGCTATTTGGTAGGTATCTATTTGACATTGCGCATAGTAACTGGAACGTTATAAAAATCTCCGTTCCCGGGTATCATTTGGAAGGTTTGTTCTTATGAGACCCATAAATTATTTATTTACTGCAATAACTACTTTTAAATAGTATTTACTTACCTCGGCATTTTGTCAGTCATTGTCAATGTGGCGGGTATCCTTACGCTCCGCGAGCGACACACGTCCTCCCGCGACGACGATGACTTAGACACTAGGGACACAACTGCGCGGGGGTGAGAGGCGAGGGCAGATAGCGTCTTTTTAGCCAATTATTGTGGCTTAGTGTCTTTTAAGCGGAGGATTTATACCATAAAATGAGTAACTAAAGGCGGTTAGAGATTTGAGAAAAGTACTTCTTCATTATTATTGTATGAGTCCTACGCTAAAAAGTCGTTAGCAGATTTTAACGTCTTTCTAGTGTAGTATTTTTGTAAGACGCCTTTTTAGCCTAGGTTATTGATTCAAACTACCAAAATGCTTCTTGGCTTGAAAGTAATTAAAGTAACTTTAGGACTTTTTAGTGTAGTAGTGTCAAAAAAACGTCTTTTTTGCCAAGCAAAATTAAGGAAAAATATAAAAAATTATGGCGTTAAGGGTCACATGTGACCTTTTAGTTAAATATGGATGGTTAACGTACTTTAAGTAATGTAAACTATTACTTTTTCAGTGTTTAACGACTTTTTCGTTAAAAATATTTCAAAAGGTATAAATAATAGAAATATGATACTTAGACAGATCGATAGAGATTTTTTTTCTACATAGGATGGCGCTGAAACCTCAAAATCGACCCTCTGAGGGTTAACGCCTTTCTTGTTAATGGACGGCAGATTGTAGTCAGTACTATTTCCCCACATAATTAGTCCATACCGTAATGAGGACTCCACATATGCGCGGTATGACATCAGAGCCGTTTTTATGTTAGTAACATTTTTTACTTGTCTCAAAGCATAGTAAAAAATGGCTAAGGACGTGGACTTATGTTTCTGAAAGCCGAATTGCTCTTTTTTTATAATATTAAATTTCTCACAATAGCTAACTAATCTTTGATACATACATTTCTCATAGATTTTTGACATGATGGGTATTAGTGTTATGGGGCGATAATTATTCATGTCACTTTTTTCACCTTTTTTAAATATCGGTTTGACAACAGATATTTTTAAAGCGTTAGGAAAGACACCTTGTGAAAAGGATAAGTTAATGAGATAAGTCAACACCCCGCTTAATTCATTGACACATGTCTTAATAATTCGGGTACTAAGTTCATCATAGCCTTCAGCGTTGGTATTTTTCAACGATAATATCTGTTTCCTCACCACATTTTCGGATATAGGTGTGAGGAACATCGAGTTAGTAGTTAGGGTATCATTGCGGCAGTTATTTGTACAATTTTGAGTAGGAATATAATTTGTAAAATGACTGTTAAAGGCAGAGGCTATTTCTGTTGGTTCGGTGAGTATGGTGTTGTCAAGTTTAATGTGTTCAATGTTGTCTTTGGGGCCCGTGTTGTGAATTTCATTTCTTATGACTGTCCATGCGGCTTTACATTTGTTGTCATTATTATTCATAAACTTTATGTTAGCATTTCGCTTCGCATTGTGGATACATTTTTGTAATAATTTTGAATATGTGGTATATCTACTCTTGCTCATTATATTCTTATTCTTGTAATATTGATATCGTAAGTGACGCTTCGTTTTAGAACTCTGTTTAAGACCCTTACTTATCCACGTTCGCTTTATTTTATTGTTTAAGTTTATCTTTACCCTAACTTTCGGAAAACAGAGATTGTAAAATAAACATATCAATTCATGGAAAGAGCTGAATGCTATATTTGCATCGCTTTCCATGTAAATATCTGTCCAAAATAGATTTTTTAAGCATTCAACGAATTTATGCATATTGTCTAGACTGTAGTCTCTTTTGTAAATATGGTATATTGCGGCTTTTGTTGTTTGAAGCCTTAAAGGGAAGCTTAACATTTGTGCTGTGTCATGATCAGAGAGATGAAGTGGTAGGACTGTTGGGATTGCGTCAGGTATATTACTCAATATATGGTCTATACAAGAAAATTTTCGAGTAGCTACCTTAATATGGATTTTTACATTGTGACTGTGTGCTAAGTCTTGAAATTCTTGAGTGATTTTGTTTGTTTTCAAAGTATTAATATTAAAGTCACCTGTTAAAACTATGCGTGTCCTAGATTTATATTTCTTGTATAAGTCATGTAACATACTATCTAACTTGGTTAAAAATTGATTAGGATCTGATTGGGGAGTTCGGTATAAACAAATAATCACTAATTTCTTATTTTCTAACTCTATGCCACATGCTTCGAACGTATTTACCGATGCATATGATTTTATGAACTGTAATTCTCTATACTGTAGACCTTTTTTGACTAGAATACAAGTGCCACCTCTGTGTTTTTCTCTGCAAAAATTTGAAGCCATTTCAAAATCCGATAACTTGAGATAGTTCTCATGACCTTTTTTAATAAATGTTTCAGAGAGGCAAATCACATGGGGGTGGTTATGTAAATCACGCATTTCCTGTAATGTTAACTCCAATAGATCCTGTTTAGATAAAACACTTGCAATGTTTTGGTGGAGTATTCTAAAGTTGTGTGATGTAGGTGTTGTGTTTTTAAGTACGAAAAAAATATAGAATAGCACCATCCCATATCTTCCCGTGGGTGTCGTAAAAGGCGACTAAGGGACTTACCAGAGAATGGGCAGCAGCGTTCTCTGTGCCTTTGTAACAACCATACTGCGATCGCCAACCCGCCTGCCAAGCGTGGCGATTATGGCAAAACCCCCCATTTTGGGGGAGGCCTATGTCCAGCAGTGGACGTCTTTCGGCTGAAATGATGAATGATGACTTAAACACGTGATTGTGTAGATCACAGGCGTGCGCGCGCGTGAATTTCATACGGCTGTTGTGTTATTGTGATAAAAGTGAACCAGTACAAAAAACTTATTTCTTCGGGAATGTTGTTTGTTATCATGAAGTTATTTAAGTATCGTACACTAATTACCAGTCACCCTATATATAATACCACAACGCTTACCTTTTCAAAAATTCTGTTTCCAGAAACTGCCGTATGGGCTCTCACTGGCCGTGTTCATCTTGCCTATAATCACAATGAACACCGAGGACGCGCCGGACCCCAACGAGTCTCGCAACCTCAATTTTCCAGTTGAAAAGAGTTTCAATGATCGCTATGTGAAAAGACTCAATGGTGTTGTAAACGATTATGTAAAATGGGGTATTCTTAAATGACTACATAGACAATTGACTATAGAAGGTTGTTATAATTTTATTATCCGTCTTTCTCAGCCAAACAATTTGCGAAATGTAAAATACTTAATTTAAATTATTATAGGGGATTGCCTAGTCTCCATACTGTCCTAGGCCCAAGATTGGACATCAAATATAACAGCAGCCAATGTTATTGTTTACAGCTAGATACGGATGCTATCTAACATATAAAAAATGCATGATTGAATATGATAATATTACAGATTATGCAAGCCCGGACACGTAAAACTTGCTAATCGGAGAATGGCCGTACTGCTCACAATGACAGCCACGCACACATATAACTCGTAGCGCTATGGTGTTCTAAATTATAGTATAACACATGATTTCGCACAACAAGATAGTTGCTCTCATGGTGCAACTGGTAAGCATTCAACCTGTACTGACAAAAGATTTGAATTCCCTATGTTCCCTATGCTATTTGTTGCCTATGGCATTAAGTCCGCCTCTGTACATTGTGCTTAAAGTGTTAATAAATAAATAAATAAATAATAATTCAACCCACGAGTTTACCAAAATATTTTTTTTGAGATTTTGTAATTTAGACTTAATATACTAACTGAATAAAACCGTATTCTGTTTGGTTTGAGAATCTACTGCAAGTTTCTTGCCTACTTTTAACTATGTACCAGTTTAGAAGCTGACTACCTGCTTTAAAATGTATTCCTGCCTTTAATAAAATTGTAAACATATATATGTGTCGTATCCGGTCAAAAGTATGAACGTGAAACGCAAAGACAATAAATAGTCTATGGTGAAACGGATCGCAAGCGCGCCATTATCAAGAACACATGATTAACCACCACCATTTTGGCGCGCTTCTACAGAGTCATGCTGTTTTCAGCCCACAGCGAGGAAGACATTCAGAATCCAGTGTCTGATCGCAACGGAGCTAACACGTCCCGAAACTGTACAATTCGATTCGTTGTTGAAGTGAAGTGAACTATGTCTATGTTAATTATAGTGTCTGAGTTTATTTTTAAATTGAATTAGTTCTAAATTGTGGTTTTAATAAACGCCGTGTATTTTACCCTATACCCAGTGTGTTTTCATTGCACGAAACCCATATTCTGCACCACTGCACTGCACTGCACCCACATTTCCCACATGATGACTGAATCTAACGGACTAAATCCTGACTATTCCTGACTGATCCGACATATACCTATGTATCAATCAGTCTGCATTAGCAACTACACCTATATAAGTACTCCTTCTTTATTAATTTCACTTCAAATTTTGTGATTGTTAAAAATTGCTTAACTTGGACCATGCAACATTTAACTGTATTCCAAAAAGCTCAGATTATTGGTTTGCACAAATAAAACATTCCTGTTAGTGAAATCGCAAGGCGCCTAATGATTTCGGTGAATTAAATAATTATTAACAACAATGTAATTTAATATGTCACCGTGAATTTCAGTAAGATGTTGTGTGAATAGTTGAAAATAATAGGAAATAACACCGGAGTAATTTTTTTTTTATCATTATCGTTTTACACAGTATCATATCAATAGTTTTTTTTATCTGTATTTGGTAATGAAAGTTTTAATAGTACATTATGGTACAAGTGTGTAATGTTGGTGATTACCGTTGAGGCGCCATTGAGACCCGAGCCGTTAGGTGAGGGTCTTAAGAGAGCCGAGGACGGTAATCATCAATACACACGTGTATCATACGACGTTTTTCAACACACTTGTGAAGAAAATAAAACTAAAAAATCATTTTCAACAGTGAAAACGAGTTGTGAAAAAAATTTCGAAGTGGCGGGAAAATTTAATCAGTTGTTCTATGCGCACGCATCATACAATGGCGATCGGCCATAGACTAAAAGAATAAGGTTTCTTTTTTTGTCTTTTCGCGGATAGGAATTCAAAGTTGTCTATATTACAGAGAAAACAAAAGTTATATTTGAGTGAAAGTTTTATTTATTAAAAACGTACAAGTTGACATTATGTATTTAAATACGAAGTTGCACGAAATGAGCAAGCAATAGCTGTACATTAATTTATTTGTACTATTGAACACGATCTTTTTTGTATCGAAACTTTTTTAAGAACAAAGCAACTCAACCAATAAAATAAAAAAAAAAAACCCTAAAACTCACTTGTGAATAATAGCAATGAAAAAGTCATAGTTTGATTACAGGTGTCATTATGTGCCTAATTGCGGTGAAATTAGAGCCATTTTATGAGCAAGTGTGTTGAAAAATATAACACAAATTGCAAAGTTTGCAAATGAATAAGAGATAATAATCAAATGAAAATTTTGAAATGATTTAATATCTTTTTCCTAATATATTCTAAATCCTATATGATAATATTGTTAAACTTTTAAGAAAATAAATGAATAATGTTTTTATTTTGTGCATAAACGAATATAGTAAATAATAAGTGTCATAATTAAATAAGCATAATAAGTATTTAAAAAGCATAAATATTTTTTATTTTATTTTATTAGTATGTTTTTGAATAAACTACATTAATATGTATATGAATTCCGTTTAAATAATAAAAATATTTTCTCTGCATTGTATTCATATTGTGTAATTTTTATTTCTTAACTTATAATTTGGGAGGTGTATTTAGTTCTAATATATTCACTTTTTTGTAGAGAAAAATGTTCGACTGTGAGTATCCGTCATACCGAGATATATGAAATAAACCGCAACCTACGCAAACTGACCATAAAAATAAGCTGTTAGGTAACAGCTATGTGTGTTTTTACGCCCTATATTTATTTTATTATATTTCATAATATTTATTAATTATTTCTCAAATCTGCTGAACAACAATGACTTTACACTTGTACAAATGAACTGAGTAGGTAACCGATAATTTTAGTATCCTTATTCTTTTCTAAAATAACAAAATAGATATTAAACTAGTACATAATCATCATGAATCATCCAAATATGTTTTATTTATATTATCTTATCTTCTACATTATCAGATATATAATAAAATTACGAACTGATTACCTCAGTATACACTGAGAGTCGCAACCATGGCGCAAAAAATAGAAACACTGAAGCAATTATTAAATAAAATCGCTACAGAACATAAATATATGAAACCTGAAATAATTATAAATGAAATATCAAGTGGAGGAGCCAACTATACATCGAAACTGTATACAGTGATCATAAGAGAAAAAAATAAAGAAGATCTTCATTTATTCGCAAAAGTAGCTGAACTTGGAGAAGCATTACGCAGCGAATGGTCAGTTTTCAAAATTGAAGAATTCTTTTACACAAAGTTGGCGAAAATCTACGCTTCTTTAGAGGAAGAAAACAAAGTGCCCGAGGAGCACAGACTAGTCTTTACCAAGTTCTACGGCATCGATCCCACTCTGCATCTGGAGACATTGGTTCTTGAGAACCTATTGGCGCATGGATATGGTCCTTACGACAGATTCCATTCCTTAACTTGGGAGTACGCTTCATCTGCAATTGCAGAGTTGGCAAAGATGCACACACTGTCATTCGCATTTAGTAAACAGTACCCAGAGGAATTCGAGAAGGCTTTGGAAATAGCAAAAATGGATATGACAGAATCGAAAAATATGGAAATGATGTTGCCAAAAGTGGTAAACCTTGCATTGTCCGCTGTCAAGCCCGAGTACAAAGAAGCATTGGAGAAGTATATGGATCAACAAAAGAATCCATTTACGATGTACGCCTCTATAGGTAAAACTGTCATCGTACATGGAGACTATAGAGGGAATAACTTGGTACACAGAGTGCAAGAGGTAAGTTTCTAAATTCATTTCATAAAAGTGAACGATGTTTACTGCCCATACTTACACGTTATAGTAGAGTAATGACTATATTAAATCCTTAGATTATGAAACAAAAGGCAGATACACCGCGTGCAACACTGCGAATGAAGCCAAAAAAGCAAATACAAATTTAAAAGCGAACACCTACGCTCTCGTGATTTTATTCGTTTATTTAACGATGCGGCGCGGGTGCTTCGTACTATACTGACTTGTGTCAGTACAGCACGAAGCGCGTTGTAAGTATTCGCTTTTGAATTTACATTTGTTTTTTTGGCTTTACTCTCTCGGTCTATCTGCCTTTTGTTTCATAATCTGAGATTAAAACAAATAATATATACAAAGACACGAGCATTATTAGGTAGTTTTTTAGTTATTAAGGGCGCGTATTCGATTTAGCGCAACTCATAATCTAAACGATTGCTAGAACGGCGTAGCAGCAGTGACACACATTAGTACAATACAATGGTCTGTTTGTGTGTATCAGAAAAAAAATATGCACGAAATAAGCACGAATCATTGAAATTGATCGGCAAACGACAGCGCGCGATGTTTTACAGTGCTTTTTAAAATAATTGTCTAAAATAAATGAGCTCGTATAACGGACTGAAAAATATTCTGTATATTAAGCATAACATTAACTTTCATAAAATATATCAGTTATGTTTTTATTCAAATACTGGTGAAAAAAAATTGTCAAAGTGAACCGATTTTCTACTTTTTCAACATATCCTGTTGTAAAAACGCATAAAACAAATTATTTTGGCATATTGTAATGGTTGTATTCGTCCTGAAAGTTAACTCTGACGTCTATTTTCGTAAAACAATAAGAAAGAATTGTCTTCGCTTCAAAAAACGATAATTAAAAATTATACTTTTACTCTGTAGCTGCCTAAATCAAGACTTTATCTTTTCGAAAACTGTAATTGTCTTAAAATAATCTGTTCACATCAATACGATATTGCTCTGGGCAAAACGCGAAAACAAGAAGTTTTCGTCACGAATCGAATACACGCTCTTAAGTAGTTTCAAATTTTTAAATATTATGAAGAGCTTAAATTGTTTGTTTGTAAAAGATTGTCTCTTGAAGTTTTGTAAAAAAATCAGGAAAGTTTCGGAGAAAAATTATTACAATGTTACGTAAATAAAATCAAAAAACTATAATGGAATATTTTTTCTTTTTGATCCAGAACGGTAAAGTGGACATCAAGATCGTGGATCTGCAGACGCTGCAGGCAGGCAGTCCAGTCACCGACCTGATCTACTTCATCTTCACCGGATCCGACGAGCAGTTCCGCGCGCAATACTTTGACAAGCTGCTAGACCACTACTACACGTAGCTCAGTGCAGCCATGAAGAGGCTCAACCTCGACCCTGAGAAGACCTATTCCAGGGAAGACTTTGACTATGAAATGAAGCAGGTAAGGATCACTTTATATTTATTTAGGAATTTCTGTGTCACCCTAGCGTAAAGCTTAAACGATTAAATTAAATGATTATAATTTTTAATACATTCACTAAGTCGCAACAATCAAACAAAAAGCTACAATGGCATACTGGCGTATAGTTTAGACTGACTTCTCACCATATCCTAACTCGTGATGGTCCTTCCTAGGAGACAGTAGATTTATTTTATAATAATCATACTAGCCTAATATTTATTCTCCTTGTCCCACTCCAGGGCAAAGGAAGAAAGTTAGTGATTTTACCAAAACATACCACAACGCTTACCTTTCCAAAAAATCTGTTTCCAGAAGCTGCCGTATGGGCTCTCACTGACCGTGTTCATCTTGCCTATAATTACAATGGACACCGAGGTCGCGCCTGAACTTAGCGAGACTCTCGAGTTCACCGATTTTCCAGTTGAAAAAACTTTCAATGATCGCTATGTGAAAAGACTCAATGGTATTGTAAACGATTATGTAAAATGGGGTATTCTTAAAATATGATTACATGGACAATTGGCTATAGAAGGTCACTGTAATTTTATTAGCTATCTTTCTCAACCGAAATATTGCCAAAAATTCCCAATTTTTTTTTTTTTTTTTTACCTGTGTTAGGCATACGGTTGACCACTATCTCACCTGATGGGAAGCGATGATGCGGTCTAAGATGTTGCACGAACGCGCCTAGAAGTAACCTATTCACTCTTGACTTAAAGACTCCCAGGTTGCAGCTAATAGGAAACACAGACTCGGGCAGGCAATTCCACTCCTTAGCAGTACGCACAATGAATATGTTTCCAAAACGGTTTGTGCGTATGGGTGGGATGGCCACCATGTACCGGTGCCGCATCGCCGTACGTCTCGTGGTCCGATGATGGAACAGGCTCGGGGGAATTATCTGGCAGATCCATCCCAAAGATGAGAGCAGTACTCCACACACGATCGAACCTGCGCTTGATAAAGTTTAAGCAGCTATTCCGGCGTGTAGTACCGTCTCACCTTTGCTAGGATCCCCAACTTTTTGGCAGCCACTTGAGCCTTTGCCTTTATGAAAGGGCCAAAATTGAGGGTAGAAGTTAACGTAACACCAAGAAGCTCAAGTCGGTCGGTTATCGGCACGGTTACACCTCGGAAAGAGGGAGCTGGGTGGAATTGGCTCCTTTTAGCGGAAAAAAGATACGCTTGGGTCTTAGCAGCATTGAACTTGACCAGATTGGTATCGCCCCATTCAGAGACAACCTGTAAGGACAAGTTCAAGCGTTCAACCATAGCCTCTCGGAGAGACCGGATCTGCGACCCACCAGCTCTTGCGTCGGATACGTAACGCTCAGCGACAGTGCTGTCGTCTGCATACCCAAAGGTACCGTAAAGGTAGGTAAAGATAGGTTTTAGCAGATCATTAATATGCAGCAGGAACTATGTTACTGAGAGCACCGACCCCTGAGGAACCCCGGCATTAATATCCAGCAGTCCGGACGAGCAGCCATCTATGACCACTCGGATAAACCGATTCCTCAAGAAATCTGCAATCCAATCACACAATCCGGCGGGCAGACCGAAGGAAGGAAGCTTACTAATAAGGCTATCGTGCCAGATCCTGTCTAAGGCCTTCGAGATGTCAAGGGAGACCGCTAGTGCCTCCCCGGGCTTCTCGATGGCCTCACTCCAGGTGTGAATGGCATACGCTAGTAGATATCCCCAGTTGACCGATTTCGGCGGAAGCCGTATTGTCGGTCACTGAGGATATCATTCGCTTCTAGGTATGCCAGGAGCTTACGATTCAGCACCCGTTCCTTACTCTTACAGAGTATGAACGTTACAGAAATGGGTCTGTAATTCGACGGGTCAGCTCGACTACCCTTCTTGGGTACGGGATGCACGTAAGCTTGCTTCCAAGCCATCGGCACTTTCCCAGTCTCAAACGACAGGCGAAATAGGCGTGTCAAGATCGGAGACAACTCAGGCGCACAAGTCTTTAGTACAATTGCTGGAATTTCGTCGGGGCTACTAGCCTTGCTCACGTCTAGGTTACGCAGTACCCTAAGAACGTCCTTCTGATGAATGCTTATGTTCAACATGCTCGACTTGCATTCATCAGGAGAAGCAGGAGGCGTCGCGCCACCAGGACCCAGACGTGACGATTCCGCAAACATAGAGGCGAATAAATTTGCTTTCTATTCAGCGGAGTGGGCTAGCGACCCGTCGGGTCTCAGCAGTGGTGGTAGTGAGGGGCGGCAGAAGTTCATTTCGACCGACTTAGCCAGGGACCAAAAAGCCTTACTACCGGCTGGGAATGAAGCAAGTTTGTTCCCTATTCGGCTAATGTGGTCAAATCGAGCTCTCCGCAACACCTTCTTGCAGGACTTGGCAGCTCTATTGAAGGCTCTCTTCTTCTGACTCACGTCATTTGCTTTGCGAGAACGGGCGTCAACCAATGCTAGGTACGCTGAATGTTTTAGCGCATTAGCGCGATTGCACTCGGCACCAAACCATGGGCGAGCTTCGCCAGACATTGTTACGTCTGAGAATGGAATATAGTACTCCATCCCCCTCCGCAACACCTCTGTCACGGCGTCCGCGCACGACGAAGCATCAGTCGAAGAAAAGCAAGTAGGCTGCCAAGGATAACATGCAAAGAAAAATCGCATGCCATCCCAATCTGCTGACCTGTATTGCCATACCCGCCGGGTGCCCTTAGGGCTAGAATCGGGCGGGAAGTAAACGGACACAGACTTAACCAGACCGAGTGGAGAAGAAATCGACATTGAGTAGCGATCTGGATCTGGCTTAGCAAGTAATTTCGAGACATGAATAAATATGCAAGGTAAATTAAAAAAATATTTTATTAATTGCAATTTTAAGAAACTCAATGGATGAATTTTGCTTTAATAGAACGTGATTATAGAACCCTAATGATCTGAATATGAGTACTGAGACGGGCAGCTTTAGAACCGTTTATCAGAACTGCGACATAAAACGTACTGTTAACCAAAAAATATCTGGATAAGACAGTTACAAGTGACCTGTTACGTAGAAATGTATAACAAATCTTCTGCGTGAACAGCTTATATTCAAAATCAACATCGTCGCCATTATTTATCCCAACATAACCTCTCTTTTCTAAAACTAAGCGATGATAATACAAATAATAAATATATGTTTTTATTAAAAAACATTTGGGTAGTATTGAAATACCTACCTGTCTGTTTTCTACCACTTTAATTGGTAGCAATTGAATAAAATATGTTATTCGTCGAAAAGGGTTAATATATGTCAATTGTTTATTTTTTTAAACTGGTTTTATCTTGTGGCGCTCGAAAATTTTACTATAAACTTATATATATTCTCACAGTAAAGTAGCATGCGTTTTAATAATTGTATTGTTAACAAAACATATTACCAAAAATTACTTACCAATATTTATAATTTCTTCCAGAGAGATGCCATTACCATCACTTGGAAATTTGTCGCAAAATATATGATCACTAATGAATTATAAGAAACAAAATGCTAAATTTGTACATTTAATTACATAACTTCTTTATAAAACAACGAGAAAGATCTGAAATATGAATATTGTCTGAATATCAGAGTTTGATATTTTCATCTGCTTAATAGAGTTTTAAATTCTGAACAAAGGGTCGATCAGCTTATATGCAGAAGTTAACCAACCTTTCTGTATAGTTATCCAGCTGGTATGCAGCTATTAACAAAATGTTATTCAGATTAAAGCGATGTATTATGTGCCCAAATTGCTTGAATATCGCCTGTATAAGCGCTTATACAAACCTTATCCCTACATCTTTTACAGCTTATAGTCATCAGAATTGCTATTATATAAAAGTTATTTAGCTAGTTTGTGTTGCTTGGGCTGTTGTCAGCAGAAGGACCAAGCAATTGGCGGTGTGCGAATCAACATCTGGCACCCTTGTTCCCCCTGGACCAGCTGGGTGAGATTTAACGCTAGCGCTAGCTTTCGCGCCTCTCATCCAGCATGGTCGGTGTGTTGGTATGGGAAGAGCCACTCTTGATGGTGGGGGTTGAAGTCCCCCAGTAACACCAGTTGGGCAGAAGGGTATCGCTGTTGAGCCGCATCCGCTGCCTCACTGAGGTGTTGCATGAGCCCAGTTGTCTCCAGATCACCGCTATGCGACCGGTAGACACAGGCGTAAACCATTTTGTCCAGGCCTGTGTCCACTAGAACCCACAGCGTTGAGAACCTGGAATCCTCAAGGTTGCGGAGACACCGATAACAGATGTCGTCCCGGGCGTATATACACACGCCTGCGCGTGGTTTGAAGTGGTGCTCCAGGGTAAACCCCGGGTAAGTCAGGTACGATACGTCTGACGGACATGCGATCTGCGTCTCCGACAGAAACAAAAGCGCTGGTTTCTCAGTCTCTAGGTGGTGATGGACTGCGGCGAGATTTGAGTGCAGACCTCGTATGTCACAGAGGTGCACTTTGTGAGAGAGGGAGTGCTGCCGCTGTACAGCTTTTCTCATTTTGCTCCTTTTGGTCATAAATTTGAGTGAAGAAAGGAGGAGAAGGAAGTGAAATGAGGTTCCATGCTGCTGTCCCTCAGGCACGCTCTGGCAGGACGGCATCATTGGGGGACTAGTCTGGAGACTGTGGGGACGCCTGAGCCCCCCCGGGAGTGTCCATCGGGCCCTCTCGTCTGGTCGCCAACCAGCACGATGGTGCATTCTGGGATTTTTCGACAGTTGGCGGGGCAGCCTTTCATGTGTGGCTAGCAAACTACTTGGGCCCCCAACTACCTGCGGTCGGACAGCGGCGCGCTGTGCCTCGGATCCCGCTACCCTCCGCGTCTAGTCTCCCGATACGCCCATAACAACGCGAGCCTGGTCGGTCTGCCTGCATTGGAGCATCTATTTCGACTCAACTCCTCTGAATTGGCTACACTGAGCATCGTACCGGAACGCGGCTAGGCCACTCGGTCGAAACCTACCACCAGTTAGTGTCACCTGATTAGCACCACCCAGGGACCACGTGTAGGGACTAGTTATTATTAAGGGTATTTTCGTACGGACGCGGGTGACTCGGTCCCCAAAATTGCCATTTTTCAATAATATTTCGTCTATTAATTTAATTTATTTGTTTCAATTAATTCACTGGGTTAAGCGCATAATATCAGAAACGAACAACAGCCGATTCGCATAAAAAAGTGATTGATTCTTATAATAACAAAATAGCCAAAACTGTACCTATACGGGTGCGCCAAAGTTCACCTAAATTGTCAACTCCGATAATTGGAAATCCGAAAATGTTCTTCCTAACATTTTTCATCCTAACAATCACAATTCCTAACTACTCTGTCTCTAATGTTCATAATTCCGAAGCATTCAACTTCATAATGTCAGTAGCAATACACATCTAATATACTTTTATTTGTTTTCCTATATTTTCTCAACATAACCATCTTTTACACTATTATTCAAACTCATATCTTTTTTGTTAAGATTTCTTTTTATTCATAATAATCAGTATTATATACATTAATTTTGCGTAACTTTATTTTCACATAACATGTATAACGGTGTCCCCTTGTTTCTCAGACAGAAATTTCATTGATTTTCGTTTCCCAGAAAATGTTTCTTAAAATACTTGGTTCTTGTAATTTTATTTCGACTATTATTGTTTCAAAGACTATTTACTTCAATGAAACATATTTCACAGAAACACAATTCAATGAATTTTTATTTACATTTTTTTGTTCAACTTATCAAACAGTAGAATTATTTTTTTAACGAATATTGTTTGTTCAGTGTATTTTTGCATGGAATTTATTTCAACGAAAATATTTATAAATAGACAATAACTAAAATATTGTCTTAAAAAGTGAATATGTTGTGCTACAAAAGTTAATGACAGAAACGAATCGCTGCGAATCCGACTCCACGTAGTCTTGTCTGCCCTACACCTAGAGTGTAATTTAAATCCGCGTAGGCGCGGAGTTGCCGAAGCTGCGGTGGTGAATACCATCTGCGACGATAAGCTCGCGTGGGACCGCCGGAGCCCCGCAACGCCGGAGCCGTGACAGAAATCATGCCTGCTGCATGTTGCATGCTCGCTTGCATGCTGCATGCTTGCCTGCTGCTTATTTTTTATTACACTTGGTAAATGTTTCTTTCTGAGTATGAGTGAAAATATTATGGTAATTATGTTTAGGGATAGAAGCGTTATGATAAAAAACAGTAGTTTAAATATATTTACATGAATGATATTTTTAATTACAATTTTCGGAAACATGAGTGTTATGAACATCTGCATCGCCGGTAGCACTACAAATAGTATGAATGAAAACTTTAGGATGAAAAATTTTAGAAAGAGTGATCATTCGGACTACAAATCCTTAGGAAGTACAATTTCGGGTAAAGAACTTTAGGTGAGCCAATATGGACCCACCTATATGGACAAAAATGTCAGGAAATCAAAAACGCAAAGAAAGTTACGAAGACGATCGACGCAAGGTCGATGGCGCGGTGCCCCGCTGTGTGGGGCTCCTATTTCTGTCTGCAGGGTTTAAAGGAACGCAAACAACCGAACTTCGGAGTGACGTCGACCGACCTAGCGTCATTCGTGGCCTATATTTTTTTTAATATTAGGAAAATATTAGTTTCTGTTCCCAAATCCTAACTAGGTACAGTCACGGAAATTAATTGTTGAGCAGGTTGACTATTAGTAGTATTTAGTCGTAAAATAATCCCGAACACGTAGTTTTACGAAGATAGTTGCGCCGCTGCCGCTGCCTTCTGTTTGACGAGGCATCCGCAAAAATGCGATTCTTATAATAACGGATTCTCAAAATAGCCAAAGTACAGTCGATGAATAAGAAACTAATGAGTCAAAATTGTATTATTTAAAATGTAACTATAAGCAAAATATCTAATTAGTAATTTTGCTGTAATTAGACATTTTGCTTCTACATTTTAACTTCTGTATTTTGAGAATCTGTTATTATAAAAATCTCATTTTTGCGAATCGGTTATTTTGCGTTTCTGATATTATGCGCCTCCAACCCAAATCACTTACAGGCACTTTTGAATGAAGTCATGAAGTCGGTTAGTTAAATATACGAAATAAATAACAACTATGTAAGGAAAAGCTTATTTTAGTTCCTTACAGCGACATTAAGACTGGTCTGGATTAAAATACCTACAGTAAAAAAATAGTAAATGAATAAAATGCTAGTATGTTAGTCTGATGGACCGATGACAGCAGGTTGCCGCTCGTTGTGGCATTCTATGGGGGAGGCTTCTGTTCTACAGAGGACGGCTGATGATGATGATGTTAGATCTATGATAGAGGTATGAGGAACAGAGTGTAAAGTTCCTCATCCTCAATAGAAAAAAGAGGATCCTCCGACGAGACGGGTGTAGTGTCTGGTGGGCTACTGCCCGACGGTTGTAGTTTATAAATGTTTGTAAATGTTTATTGCATGACCATAGTTGTTTACATTTTGTTGTTGAAGTTGAAGTAGTCGAGATTTGGTATGCTAATATCATGGAGAACTCTGCTTGCGCGATCTAGGAAACGTCGGATGTAGTATGCTTCATGTGCGATAGATAAAATAAAAATAAATAAATAAATAAATATCTTGGGACAACTCACACACGGTCATCTGGTCCCAAGCTAAGCAGAGCTTGTGTTATGGTAACCAGACAACTGATATACATACTTATATAATTTATAAATACATACATATTATAGATAAACACCCAGACACAGAACAAACAATCATGCTCATCACACAAAGTTTGTCCTGGGTGGGAATCGAACCCACGACCTCCGGCTTAGCAGTCAGGGTCAGTGACCACTAGACCAACAGGCCCGTCAAAAGAAACAGCGTCAGATGTCGCTAGAATGTTTATCTAGTCAAAAATAAATAACAATTCTAAATCTTATAATTATTAGATACTACTCGTGTTTTAGTGCTGTCTGTTTCTTCACTATTTTCGATCTCAATGTACAGACACCACAGTAAAGGCCTTCTCCAAATGCTTAGCTATTCGTCGCGTAGTATGGGTGTTCTGGCTAGGCTTGCCAACCGTCCTGGACTTTCCAGGACGTCCCGCTTCTGGGTCTATTTTAGTCCGACCCGCCGTGTCGCCGTGCGGGACGCCTTTTGTCCCGGAAATCAGTGATGATATGATATTAGTACATTCTATCTCGTATTGTGTTATTACGGATATGTTAAATTCATAAATAGAAGAAAAACAAAATGAACAGTGGCACAAATTATTTATGTCTATGAAAGAGGCACCTGGCTTTCTAGATATCTTTCAGATGGTAGCTTCGATACCACATTGAAATGCATCAGCAGAGTGTTTTCTCTCTGTGGAAAATGCATGAACAGACAGCAGAAATAAGTTGTCTGTCGACAACGTCAAGAGGAGGCGCCGCTGACGCGTGCTCATAGCGAGTGAGGCGGACTTATTCTGTTGTTTTCTGGGTGAATTCACAAGGAATGCTTTGTTTGTAATTAGTTATAATTAACAATTAAGTTAAGTATTAATTAAGCTGCCTTTACCGCATTGGTTAGCTGTAATGGTAGATGTAAGTATGATGATAAATAAATAAATAAAATATTGACCAAAAACACAGCGAATTTCATAACTACGTACCTATTGCAAAACACAAACATGTTACAAAGCGCAAAATTTCAAAATAAGTGGTTTTTAATTAAAAATATAAATTAAATTTAATATTTTATAGTGTTTGTCATACATTCCTATTGTTTTTATTGAATTATTACAAAATACGTAGTTTTTTTTTTAACGTAATATATCCAAGTCCCGGATGTCGAGCTGGGTAATCCTGGAAATGCCTTTTTGGGAGTTGGCAAGCCTAGTTCTGGAGAAGAAGAGTAGAAGTTACGAGCTACTTTGACTTTATCATATTTCCACCTTTTATCGTCAAGCTCTGGTGTACTAAAATTTAGGACAACGTTTTATACATTAAAACCGTCCTAGAAAAATAAGCAGTAGAATAGCGAAAACCACCTCCAGCTTTTGAAGACATCAAAGTCGGTTAATAAAATAGAATAGGTACTCATGGCCAAATACTCAAACGCTACTCAATGTTAAGATGCCGTTAAGTCTCGTGCTGTCTCTGTCACTTTATATCAAAGTCACGTTAACAGTGCGAGACTTAGGGCGGGTTGTTTCAAATAGTCGGTTAACGTTACATACCGTTAAAAAGTTACTATGACGTGAGATGTTTAACATACGTTAAATGTAACGGGTTGTTTCATGACATGAAAATCCGTAAGTTAAAGTTTATCGAAAAGAGATTCCATAATATTTCGATGTTAGAAGTAGCTGTTTGATAACACAAAATTACGTTGACTGGTCGGTTATGGGAATAGTAACTTTTTGAGGTACGATTTTGTCAAATAACCCATTTTTTTTTATTTGATGATAGTTAGCGCCATTTTTTACTATTACCGGTCATGTATAGTTGAAGCAACCCACCCTTACGTAACAACATCTTAAAATTAAGTAGCGTTTGAGTATTTGGCCATTAGTCATGTGATCACGGTTGATAATTTGAAGTGGGGCATTCTCAAATAATTGTATAGACAATTTTGTTATATATGTCTTTCATAGTCGGAAAATAAAGGTTAAGCACTGCTAGGTTAATTTTTGACTGACACGAAAACTGATAATACGTTGTCATTTGACAAACGTATGACACAGGAGTGTGGAGATTGGCACAAAAAGAGGTCCGTTTCCAGCAATAGGTGAAGTTGGGCTTAGGATGAAGATGATGATGAGGATGATAGTGTGCAGGGACAAGCACAAGTCAGACGGAGGACCGGAACTGTTGGCGCCCGCCATGTATGTTCTAAAGGACATGAGAAAAATCCGTAGAATCCGGGAAAAATACAGATAATTCATTTAAATGTATACTGTTGTGGTAGTAAATTGATAATTTAACAATTTTTTTTATGGATTTTCAACATGGCGTCACTCAGATTTAACTACTCTATAAACCATAGATCGACCATTGATCATAGAAAGAGAACTGTCAGCTGTCAGTGTCACAACAGTCTCACTTCAGTCACTTTCGTCTCGTTTTGTTTCAAGTTTCTATAGTACTTTATAACAACCTACCTTTCGTTTTTTTTAATTTAACGCCGTTTCTTTCCCATCTGTTTACCTGGCTATCCACAAATCGACGCAGGAAATCAGAATTATAAATGTCAAACGTCATTAATCAATCAAAATGACAGCTTACCGCCATGACTGCGTTTTGTTGTGTGTTGCAATTTTAAGTGCAATTTCTAGTGTTTTACCTGCTCACAAAGCTATTTTAAATTAATTGGACAGTTGAGAACTTTTTAAACTGTGTTTCCCTATTATTAAGTATGGTGTACAAGGACTGGGCCCAGGCTCCATACATTTTGAAACAACTCCTTTTTCCGGCAATTCACCGTCCGTGCATAAGATTAACTTTACATATTATTCAACATGTAGGTATAATTATAATAACAATAGTTATACCTACATGTTGAATAATATGTAAATTTAATCTTAATTAATTAATTAAAAAGTGGTACCTGCATAATATCACCGATGAAAATGACAAATTAACAAGGCAGAATGTGTAATACAGAAGCAGAATGGACAGGTTGCGCAGTTTTGTAACATTTGTACATACAGGAGACCAAAACCTTAAAATTCAATTTATTTTCAAACTTTCTGAAAATAATAATTTGCATATGATTGCAGTCACTTGTTAAAATTGACAAATTATATCGAATGGAATGTAAAGCCAAGCAAACAGTTAGGTTTTTTATCTCTATTTTAAAATGTCTACCCGTATCCTTCTACTCTTCCTTAAACACAGACAAAATAATGAGTCATGCAGCAAGCGAGCTAAGAGAAACGAAGTAATGGAAAATGACTGGTCTTATTAAATATATATTTTTATTTATTTATTTGTTCAGGTTACATATAACAACAGCTAAAAGAACCAAGATAAAAATAAAACGTCTTAAAAGTAGGTGCCTACATAATATTATTTTGGGTAGGTACTGTAGCACCTGAGCTACACTTGTACCAAGTACGAATTTCCGAGGAATCTACGCTACGTTAAATGAAAGGTATTAACGACTTTCAGAAGCCTATATTATTATAATTAACGAGAGGTAAGACTTACAAGACCGCAGCTCTGAGCCTAGCTGGGTCTCACTGATATAACATGTCATAGTATAAAAACTATCTTCTACATCATTCAAAGATATTCTAAGGGATCCAGAAGGTTCTAACCATAGACTAAATAGTTATAGCTTCATTACATAAAGCCTCCCTGCTGGGCAACTGTCTACATCAGCTACGCCCCCTTCATGAATAAAAGGGACTAGTAGCTTTTATTCATGTACTGAACGTTCTGGACACCAATACTAGTTTACGAAGTAATTGACTAACTAACCTAACAACTACCTAAACCTATAGGAAAGTCCCTACTCTAAAGGCGGAAATGTCGATGGGGACGTCTCAGACGAGATGGTTCAATCCATGACCACACCTCGGACACTTCATACAAAACTTGCAAAATAATTACCTATTACTACTACAAAACCAAATGACGTCTGTACACGTGCAAATGTGTGCGTGAATTTTAGTAGGGTTGAATCAGTTGGATGTCGTGGCGTACAAAATGGCGCGAAAAGTGAACCGTGCGTCGGGTGAACCGAACGACGACGGAACTACCCGAACGTTTCGAGCATTATTATGAAGTGATCTTGTCCGAGCGTTCAATTATTTATTTCTTAAAGAAATAAAATAAATGATATTTGATTTTGAATACTCGGATTTGTAATGACATAAAAGTAATATTATAATATTTATTATGTAAAGAGGTTTATTTATTCATCAATAATGGTAAATTTTATTAAGGTACCTACCTAACCTACCTAATTACAAAATATGGAATTCACGATCGCCCCGTACAGTCAACAGCAAAAGTAGATGATCAAAATCAGAAATTGAGTAATAATTTACTACACTAATTTATATAATTTATTACTAGTTTATTTATTAAAAGTATGTGATTGTCACACACATACTTTTGAATCACTTTGACGCCACACAGTTCTGATGCGAACTCCGTTTATTAGTATTGAATTTCTGATTTTGATCATCTACTTTTGCTGTTGACTGTACCATTACGCAGCAAAGCAATTTTTTTTTTTTCATTTATTTCGGAAGCAGTCCATGTTCATACATGTTAAGTTCAAAAGTATTAAAAATAAAAATTAAGAATTAATTAAAATATTACAATAATAATAATTACAATGGGGCGACGCGACAAGGTTAGTGCGTAGGGTACTACTTTTCAATTCCAAGAATGAATAGAACGTGAAAGAAAGGGTCATAAGTACATAACTAAGACAATAAAGAGAGAGAGCAATATTAATAGCTGGTAATGTTGGTGTGTTATCATTACGGAAGTTTTAATTGTATTATTATAAAACGACGAAAACTTGGAAAATAAATGAATCATCGAGATTAAAACTAATAAATAAAACTTAAAACAAAATAAATCGCAAAATTGTGTGTTTGTGTCAGCAGTACCTACAGCGCTGCAGTTCTTACGATTTTGAGCGCCCTGGCTAAAGAGTCGGCGGTTAGCCCCTCCTAGTGCGGGGTGAGGGTGCGGTGTCTGATATAGCGCGCGGAAGGGAGTGTCCCTTCTGTACGTAGTACTATTAAGTATTCTGTGCCATGACGCATGGGATAAACAATTAAATCCGATATTATTAAAAGAAAACCAAATATATGATTACTAAGAACGCTCATGCTATCATGTCCAAACCCGGCTTTATAAAAACCGCCTCAAAATCCAAAACGCGTCCCCCTAAACAACCGATATGACCAAATTCATATCCTCCATTCTTGGTGACCTATATTTCTTCCTATACGAGGTTTACAATTAAATTAGAAAAGACTAAACTCGCAACAAACTTTGTTCACTTAATAAACCATGCGTGTCATCTCGACAGCTTACGCAGAGATTATACTCTGTTAGCGTAATTGGCTACGTCAGTGAACGAGGCCTGTTGGAGTCCTATTCTACACTATTACTACTACAGCACTTAGCTTCACATTATTCGTTAAAAAATCTTGAAATCCAATAGACTTCAAGAAATGTGGGCACCATTCACCCATCAGACTTCAACTCGTAATAAATATGAAAATACAAAAAAAAAACACGCATTATTATCATGCCGAAATATTTCTAATCACATCCATAACAATACACCCAGCAGCAACTGTCCGTCATGACAGGCCTAAATAACCGTGGCAACGATGCCGTATAACACCCAATAATTAATAAAATGACAAATAATAATACACAACCTAGAACTATTATTGACAAAAAGTTTCTATTTAATTATATTTGTCGTAACCTATACATGTCAAGAATTATTGTAAACAAAAAGTTTCAATTCAATTGTATTCATAAAAGATATTATGATACAAAACTGTTTAGAGCTAGCCATTAAAATAAAAATAAAATCATCTTTCAAAAATTGACAATAATAAAATTTACCTAAAGGAGAGTTCATACTACCGAATATTTTCTTCATCAAAGCCAGTCGTAATAAATTATTTTTAACCGACTTCGACGGAATGAGGTTCTCAGTTCGACCTATATATTTATTAATATATTTTATTTTTATTTTACCATTCTTTGAACTTAATAAGGATTTCAAACTCATGCGTGTTATATATTTATTTATTACAGCAGGTTGCGGAACCATATTATATAATTTCGTATCACGCGCGACCTTACTATTCGCTTCTATAAAACTTTGGTTATCCGAACCAACATTATACACGTCTCGCGACGACTCGACGACAACATTCTCTTCTAACACATTTTGGTTAACCGGACCAACATCAAAATCAATTCGCGACAACTCGACGACAACATTTTCGTCCACCTCAACGTCAAAGTCAAAGTCAAAGTCAAATCATTTATTTCAATTAGACCATTAAAAAGGCACTTTTGAACGTCATAATAAAAAAATATAAAGTTGATTCTAGTTGCCCATTCCAAAAGGTAGCTTCGTATGGAGAAGAATGGGCAAGAAACTCCATACTCACTCTTTTAAAAAAAATGTGTAACTACAATATTTTGCATTTACAGTTTTCAGTTATATAACTATACGTGAATACGATGGACCTTGCATAAAAACACTATATTGAAGTATGTACAAAGTATTACAAGATAAAGAATGACAGCTAAGTTGTATACATAGGTACATAGTGTTCACATATTATTATTTACAATTATTGTAAAAGTAGACCACCACTCCATACATTTCAACAAACTATGAACCTATGAACCAGTGTGTGACCCAAAGCAAGAATTAAATATAATGTATATACTAAGTATAAATTAATTAGTTTTAATTAGCAATCCGTTTGATTTTGTCTAGACTGTAGATAGTCCTATGGAGCCCGGACCAGCATGTTTCCAAGCATTCTTATCATGGATATAATCCTCTAAACTGTAATATGCTTGTTTACAGAGTGTACTTTTAATATATGTTTTAAATTTTCTTTCATTTAGTTGCAATATATCACTAGGAATTTTGTTATAACACTTAACACAGAACCCCATAAAAGATTTATGAACTTTAGACAATCTAAAATATGGTTGAGCTATTTTGTCTTTGTTTCTAGTATTAATATTATGTCTATCACTAACCTTATTAAATAAATGTAGGTTTTTTCTTACGTACATAATATTTTCATAGATAAATTGGCAAGGCACTGTCATTATATTAATATTTTTAAATAGTTCCCTAAGAGAATCGCGGCGACGTAGATTATAAATGGCTCTAACTAACAGCTCTTTTTTGTAAGATAAAAATGGATTCAATGTCGGCAGCCCGACCCCACAGTAAAATACCATACGACATAATGCTGTGAAAGTAGCTAAAGTAGACCATACGCGCAGTTTCTACATCTGTCAACTGTCTTATCTTTCTAACAGCATAAGCCGCGGAGCTTAGTCGCCCCGCAATAGATGTTATGTGAGGTCCCCATTGCAACTTCTCGTCTAGCGTGATTCCCAGGAAAACCGTTTGACTATTAAATTCCAGTTTCTCTCCATTTAGAATGATGTCACAATTGCTATTCCTAACATTTGGTAAAATGAATCGAATACATTTGGTTTTTTTTTCATTAAGTACCAAATTGTTTACCGTAAACCAATTTTGAACCTGAAGAATAGCGTCATTTACGTCGTCAAGATGTTGTGACCGTCTGTCTACTTTAAAAATCAATGAAGTGTCATCGGCAAATAACACCATCTTCGGTTGGTTTTGAAGTAACGAATGCCTTAACACTCGTCTTGCATTCTACCATCACCAAGTTCTCTTCCTGAACGTCAGTGACAACATTATCTTGTACCTGCTGGTACGAAACATCAACCCCTTCTACTTTCTGTAATTGATCATCGCTACTATGATCGTCAGCGATGTCTTCATCATGTTCCTCATGGCACAAATCAACCACTTCTTCTTCTTTCGGCACCTCGACATCAGGTTGCACTGAAAGATTTCTACTTAATAAAATAATGGGACCGGACTGGCCCGATTCATCCTTCTCTTCCTCGTACTCTAGGGGGGGTGAGACAGACTTCTGTGCCTCATTTTCATCTAGGCTGCTCTCTAGACAGCTAGACTCCGCAACAACATCATTTTCAACACTGCCTGCTTGGCAGCCATCTCTTTCATTTCTAAGGGAAAATGAATTATTAATATCCTCAGACTTAACTTCCTTCGCCGATTCCACTACTGGAATTACGGCCTGCTGCTGTAAACGTTGCAGCTTCCTCCTAGCGGGCCAGCACCTAGCGAATTCTTCCTTTATCTTGTCGCAAATATCTGCGTAGGTCATCCCTTCTTTAAATTTCCATTCATAAAATGCAAATGCAGCGTCTAGTAAAAAGGCCCGCATAATTACTGCGTAATCGCATTGACGCCAATTTTTGCGGTCAGCAACCGCTTCAAACTCTTCGATAAAATCATCGAATTCCAGACCCCTATCGCCATAATAAAAGGGCATATTTTCACCCGGAAAAACCTCACGACCAGAGAAATGAATTATTGCAGTTTATTTATAGATTAACACTTAATAAAACGACACAAATACTTCTCTGTTCTTCTTTTAAGGCGATGCAAGATAAATAATAATAATAATAATAAAATAATAATAATAATAATAACCCCCCGTCGTATCTCTACGTTGACGTCGTGGTGGGGCTTGTGCGCCTCAATGAGCGCTAGGGCTATGCCGGTAGATACACTCATACCGGACAGGTCTAGGGTGAGAGGTCAGACCAAGAGGGGTACAAATTTGCTGCTTGGTCCACTCCCAGCCCAGAAGCATTTTCCATCTCCGAATTCCCTTACCCTAATCCCCATTTCCTTAATTCCCTTCTTTATCTAACCTAATCCCAGCCCTCAATCCCAACCTAAGCTTCTACTCCACTCCCAGGCTAGAAGCTTTCCCGTTTCCCAATTCCTCGTAATTCATAACAAATATGCGATGCGTCTAAGAAACAGAATAATACCCCAGGCGGGTACCGGAGCCAACCGCGATGGAGAATCCCGTCTCGGGCCTTCCAGCCCGGGCTGCCCTACGTATTCTGGGGAGGGCACCGTATCGCACGAACCTGTCCAGTCTCGAACTGTTACAGTCCAACATAGCAAATCGTCGTCATTTTCTTCACCAACATCATCACTATTTTCATCAACCCCTTCATCACCACCTTTTTATCTGAATAAAAGTTCACCCAATTCATCACCTTCATCATCATTACAATCCGCCATGGATGTTGTGCATGAAGCTACCTTAGTTAAAGTCACTGCACCCGTCCAAGGTGGAAGGCGCATACGTATGACGTGGACAAAAGACATGAATATTTTCATCATGCGCCATTATTTCATCATCAGTGAATTAGAATCAAACACAAAAATGTACCTTACACACACGGTTTATAGCAGAGCTCCCTGAAATGAAAGTAGGAAAACAAAGAGTAGGAGACCAACGCCGTGCTATAATTCATCGTGGCTTTCTAACACATCAAGAGATTGAGGATATAAAAGAGGAAGTAAGAGCTCTACTCCAAAATCAACCACCATCACACGTAAACACAACCACAGACTACCCGCAAAGTCGGAGAATGAGATGGTCAGACAAGCTTAACGAAGCCATAATGAGAAGTTATTACCGACTAACAAATCTAGAAACTGACTTAACCACATATAGGCCCCTATTACACCAAGACATTATTTCTAAATACCCTGAAACTGCCCACCTTACTATACAACACATCAAGCACCTTACACCCTACACCTTACTATACAAAGAATAGCAGACCAACGTAGATCTATTGTTAATAATCGCCTTCTATCCACTGAGCAACTGAATAAAATTCAAGAAGAGGTTCGAAATGAACAAGATCCTGGTATTACACACACTCCCGAAGACATAACCCAACATGCAGAAGAGAACCCAACATTCAATATTACAGACCCGATACAGACAATTACAAATGAGCTTAACTCAGAGCCGGAACAGGCAATAAATGATCTATCTCCAAGCCTTCCCACAGAATTACACCTACAATTAAAAGAAATGTTCGTGGAAACTTTTAGTAAATTTAAAGACACACATCCAACAAGCCGACCATACATACCCAAACTGAAACCCTCCAAAAAAATAGCATCTATTATAAGTCACCTCAACTCTAGTATACTTTCAGACACATTAACCTCTGACACAGACTTTGACACATTACAAACAACTATCTACAGCGCGGCCTATACTTCAGCCAAATATAGTGGCGCTAGGATAACAGAAAGAAACAGGATAAATAACACTCCACAAAGTGAGCCCTGGTGGCAAAGACGCCTGCAAGTAAGGATTAATGATCTCAGAGCCAATATTGGAAGACTGACTGAATATACAAGAGGCGTTCGATCACAAGCCTTACAAAAACACATAGTTAAAATAAAACAACAATACAAAATTCACACTCAACACGAAACCCAAAATACTGACACCTCTCACTATCTAGACACCCTAAAACAAAAATTGAACACCTTGTCATGTCGATTAAGAAGATACAAAGAGACAACACTTAGGAAAACACAGAACAAACAATTTTACAACAATGAAAAACTATTTTACAGACAGCTTACACAACAACATATTACCTCATCAGGAAACAACAGCACTTTACCTACCCCTGAATCTTTACATACATTTTGGTCTAATATCTGGTCAAACCCTATTGATCACGAGCAGAATCAATGGATTGAGGAAGATAGAGAGAGACTGAAGGATATGCCGGAAATGGAATTCGAGCAAATCCATTTAGATCTTCTGAGAGCCGTAATATCGCGAACACACAACTGGAAAGCTGCTGGGTCTGATAACATACACAATTTCTGGTATAAGAAATTCACATGCACTCACACACTATTACTCAAACACATTAACGCCTTCATACACTCACCTGATACAATGCTACTCTACATCACACAGGGTATAACATACATGCTACCGAAAGATCCATCAGACTCAGCGAACCCTGCTAAATATCGTCCAATTACCTGCCTGCAGAATATCTATAAAATCATCACATCATGTTTAAGTGAATCCATATACAAACACACTCATGAACATCACATCTTGGCAGAGGAACAAAAAGGTTGCCGGAAACATAGCCAAGGATGTAAAGAACAACTCACGATCGACGCCGTAGCTTCTAAACAAGCAATCAGTCAAAAACGCAATATTCGTACCATGTACATAGATTACAAAAAAGCATTTGACTCTGTACCACATTCTTGGTTAATATATATTTTAAAACATTACAAAATTCATCCTGCTATCACGTATTTCCTGGAAAAGATAATGCTAAATTGGAACACTAAACTTAAAATATGCAATTGTACTGAAAGTTCCGAAACCGATTTCATTCCGATAAAAATCATTGAGTGATGCATTGAGTCCCCTCTGGTTTTGCCTTGCACTTAATCCACTGTCCAACATGCTTAACAAAAATGACATAGGATTCAAAATTAAACACGACGCACAACAGACAAGCCTCACTCATCTCATGTATATGGATGATATCAAACTCTTTGGAAGCACACTGAATGAAATACACACACTTGCCGATGTCACTCAGACATTCTCAAACGATATTCGCATGGAGTTTGGAATAGACAAATGTAAAATCCAATCTGTTAACAAAGGTATAATAGAACCTGCCTCATATGAATTAGCAAATCATGATGTTATAGACGCCGTAGACCCAGTTGAAGGATACAAATACCTAGGATACCACCAGTCACAGGAAATTCACCACAAAGATACAAAAAAGACCCTACAACAAAAATTCAAAAACAGACTACATAAAATACTGCACACACATCTTTACGCACGAAACGTTATCAAAGCTATTAACACGTATGCTATCCCCATACTTACCTACTCATTTGGAATTATTCGCTGGACACAAACTGACCTACAGAACCTACAAAGAATAATTAATACTACCATGACTAAGCACAGGAAACATCACCCAAGAGCTTGCATTCAAAGATTGACCCTACCTAAGAAAGAGGGCGGTAGAGGACTCATTGACATAACAAACCTACACAACAAACAAATCATATTACTCAGATCATTCTTTCACACTTATTCGCAACAATCAATACTACACAAAGCCATATCTCAAGCAGACACATTCACACCACTCTCTCTTGCGGATCACACCAAACAGATGAAGATAAACACCATACAACAAAAAATAGATACATGGACTCAAAAATCACTTCATGGACGTCATCGCCTAAACTTGACCGACCCAAATGTTGACAAGGTAGCGTCAAACGCATGGCTAAAGCAAGGCGAGCTGTTTCCTGAAACAGAAGGATTTATGCTAGCGATTCAAGATCAGGTTATAGATACAAAAAACTACAGGAAATACATCATCCGCGACAGTAATCTAAGTAGTGACCATTGCCGTCAATGTCATAAACAACCTGAAACAATACAACACATCACAGGCGCATGCTCATCTATAACGCAAACAGATTACAAACACAGGCACGACCAAGTAGCAGCAATCATACACCAGACACTCGCACATAAACACAATCTCATTACAGAAAAAATATCATACTATAAATACCAACCCCAAATTATACTAGATTCACCTGAATACAAATTGTACTGGGACAGAACTATACTGACTGACAAGACTATACATCACAACCGACCTGACATCACCCTGCACGATAAGCAAAATAAAATTGTATACCTGATAGATGTAGCTATACCTAACACACACAATTTAACATCCACACACACAAACAAACTCTCAAAGTACGCAGACTTGACTATAGAATTGAAAACTCAATGGAGAGCTCACACGGTCAAGACCATCCCTATCATAATATCCAGCACCGGCGTCATCCCCAAAACACTTCATACAAGCCTTAAAATACTAGACATTCATCCACTCACATACATACTCCTACAGAAAGCAGTCATACTGAACACATGCAGAATCGTCAGAAAGTTTCTGTCTATAGACTAAACTGCCTAACGCCGCCCGTCTTAGTTGTTTGGCTAAAAGCCCGCAATTTGGACGTAGTTCCCCAGAAATGGGAGAGATTTAAATCTGATCATCTTATAATAATAATAATAATAATAATAACCCGCAGGGCAGCTTGTGGCGAGCTGTTGGGCAGTAGCGACCCCACGGACCTGATCTCCCGGGAGAAGTCTTGTTCCTCATCTCTGGCTTGCCTTTCAATAAGGGCAAGCCAGAGATGAGGAACGGAGCTCCCACATCTATCTTGCCTTAATTGGCCGGTTAGAGTGGAAACTCACGAGAGCATTCGTGCTCGGGGTAAGGAAGTATTCCAGTAAGACGCTGGTAGGGATCTTGACCGTACTTCCGGGATTGTCCTGATAGCCGTGGAATACCTCTCCACTCCTCTAGCACCTCAAGATATGTTGCCCCCTTGTCGCTACGTCACTTCGTGCTAGCGACTGTTTCAGGGGGCCCATTTAGTGAGTGTGCAAGTCACCCCCTGCTATTTTATCCATGTATACAAACATTGATTCGGCAGGGGCCATAGTCACTTCATAGTTCCAGGTAACCAAGTCACTTTAGCAACCCATACCCATAGTCCAGTACTGTTAGTTTCCATGTCCTGTAATAGTCCTGCACCAACCGGGGGTTGTCCTTGGGTGCACTTGCATAGTGCATACAGGGATAATCGTCGGTTGATGTCTTATTTCATACAAAGCTACCTAAGGGGCCTCTGCGTGTTGGCTTCGGCTCCTCGTACGCCTTACAAAGGCCCGGGACCTCTGGGTCCCGAGATACATAAAGTATATAAAATATAATAATAATAATAAATGAATAAATGAGAATAATAATAATATGAAATAATAATATAATATTTATATATAATATAAATCGCTCGTCTGCAGTGTCCTTAATGACATCCAACGCTTATGCGTATAATTCTTCGCTGCTTTAACAGCTATCTTTAATCTGGCTCTCTAATAGACCTTCCAGCTGCCTGGAATTTTAAATGCTCTGGGGGCGAGCACTCGCTTGGCGCATCTGAAAAAATACTCCTAACCGGCGCAACTCCAACAATTTGTAGCACCTGAGCTACACTTGTACCAAGTACGAATTTCCGAGGAATCTACGCTATGTTAAATGAAAGGTATTAACGACTTTCAGAACTTACAAGACCGCAGCTCTGAGCCTAGCTGGGTCTCACTGACATAACATTGACATGTTAGTTTTTATACTATGACTAGTATAAAAACTATCTTCTACATCATTCAAATATATTCTAAGGTATCCAGAAGGTTCTAACCATAAACTAAATAGTTATGGCTTCATTACATAAAGCCTCCTTGCTGGGCAACTCTCTACAGTACCTAACCTATTGATAATTATCTAAAGTGTTATACTGCTACGTGCATATACTTATCTGCCTAATCACGTGTCGAAACGTCAATTTAATCAGTTCTTTTATCGTCATTTCAAGGATATCCTTGAAACTACAATTTACGTAAATATTTATATAGATTTCTGTTAAAATATAGTGAGAATACCATATCACAATACCATATACGATATTACCATAAATCACAGAAATCTACTGAAAAACAATGACTATACACAAAAACCACACTGAGATATTGGTATGGTGGTTTGTGATAATTTTATGCTTCCTATAACTTGTTTGTTTCTGTTATTAACTTATCGTAAATATTATCTACTGCGGTTTATTGATTACTAGGCAGGTAGGTAGTATTGTTATATAAAAGGTAGGTTATGGTCTTCGGAAAATCTAATCTATTGATTTTCCTGCCAAAGATAATTATAAAATGTTGGTCTGCCAATGCTATTTCCTAAATAATGTGGTTTGATATTAGCTATACCCTGTTCACAATAAGATTAGACATAAACACAAACCTTTTTTACAGTCCCTTCAACCGATTTTGACTTCTATTCCGTAGGCTTAAGGATGACATTAGAGGCAAAAAAGTGGTTACAATAACAACTGTTTACTGCAGTTGCCATTTGTCATGCTACTAACGCAATATGAGTCAAAATCGGTTGAACGGACTGTAAAAAAGGTTTTTGTAAATGTCTAATCTTATTGTGAACAGGGTATAAATGCTTATCAACACAATTAGTACGGCTTTTGTTTATCATATCAAGTACAAAAATAATAACAAAATTACAAATTAAAACTCAGAACATTTTTAAAGTCGAGCCATGACGCACACGCAAGAATCGCTCCGGCAACTATTCAACAAAATTGCTATAGAACATAAATATGAAACCCACGAAATAATAATCAATGAAATATCAAGTGGAGGCGCTAACTACACGTCGAAACTATTCACAGCGATCATAAAAGAAAAAAATAAAACAGATCTTCATTTATTCGCAAAAGTCGCTGCAACTGGAGAAGCATTTCGCGACAATATGCCAATGGACATTTTTAAAACAGAAAAATATGCTTATACGGAATTATTCAAAATGTACGCAACTTTGGAGGAAGAAAACGAAGTACCTGAGGAGCACAGACTACTCTTCAGCAAGTTCTACGGCTTTGACCCCAGCCCGTACCACGAGATACTAGTGCTTGAGAACTTATTTGCGCATGGATACGGTAATCACAACAGATTTAGTTCCATAGAATGGGAGTACGCTTCTGCAGCGATCACAGAGTTGGCGAAGATGCACGCGTTGTCCTTTGCATTTAGTAAACAGTACCCAGAGGAATTTGAGAAGGCTTTAACTGTTTTAGTATTGGATTGGACAAAAAGTGGTGTTGATGGTATGGTGCAGAAATCAGCGGAGATTGCTTCGAAGGCTGTCAAACCCGAGCACAAAGAAGCGTTAGATATATATTTTGAAAAACTCTTTAAATTGAATTTAAATACGGTTTACGCCCCCATTCGAAGACCTGCCATAGTGCATGGGGACTACAGGGGGAACAACTTGCTGCATAGAGTACGGGAGGTAAGTTATGAAGTACCTACCTAGATTGTAATCTCTTCAGATTGTATACATTTTTAATCCTTTTTTTTTTCGAATTTACAATGGTGGTTCTTATCATGTCCTCTCACTCGCGCACTATACCGAGCAAATGAAATGGCATAATAAGCTCTTTGGCTTGACCGCCATTTTGAATTTGTTATTTAATGGCGCGAGTTAAACCTTATACACAGCGCCAAACTTTAAAACGCCTAGCTAAGTTATAGCCCACGGAAAGTGTCTGGCAATATTCAACATTGGTTTTTTACGATATCCAGTAAAAATTAAAATAATACTTGTACTTCAACGTAAACGACTAAGGTACTTTTAATACCTGATTTCTGAAAAAAGGCCCAGAAAAATGGCTGTAACCACAAAAAAGAAAACTACTATTTCTTCCTCGGAATGAAATACCTTTTATTGTATTTATATCGGGGGTCGTATTTACAGAGCCCTCTTTTAAGAGGGTACCTACTACATACGTTATAATGCGTATAACATATATGTGAAAAAATTGGTGCTTGCAAAGGTACACACGGCTACATATCAAGCTATACATTTCCAGTCTAAACTGACCTCTCATTGTATAGAAATTGTATACAATGCAAGATCAGCTTATACGAAATATACTCGTAGTATAGTGTGATATGTAGCCGTGTCCACACAGGATGATTTGAATAATAGTCACAAACTATTAAAATTTTGTCTGCTTAATTCAGAACGCACTCCCTTGAATTACTTGATATACTAACATGAGCATGTGCTAAAAGCGTAATACTATGCTATTTTGACCGTACCTACAAGTCGTAGGAACATAATTAGGACACGCAGAGGTGCGTTTTCATACATAATCGCACATACTTGCGCAGGCGCCATTTTTATTCAAAACGTTTGCAGACTACTGTTCTTACTAGTCGTAAAGAATGCTTGTCATCGTTGTTAGTCACCATATCATTTGATTTATCATATCTTTATCAAGTTTACAATTACCTACAAAAGTACGATTATGAACTGTTTACCGCAGTACTCATTGAAAGTAGAACCATGGCGCACAATGAAGAAACGCTGCGACAACTATTAAACAAAATCGCAACAGAACATCAATATGAATATCACGAAATTATTATGGATGAAATATCAACTGGGGGAGCCAACTACACGTCGAAACTGTATACAGTTATCATCAAAGCAGTAAATAGAAACGATCTTCATTTATTTGCAAAAGTCGCTGTAGCTGGAGATGCTTTTCGAAGCGAAATGCCGGGAGATTTCTTTGGTACTGAACGATTTGCATACACCGAATTATTCAAAATATACGCAACCTTAGAAGAAGAAAACGAAGTGCCTGAGGAGCATAGACTACTCTTTAGCAAGTTCTACGGCTTTGACCCCAGCCCGTACCACGAGATACTAGTGCTTGAAAACTTATTGGCGCACGGATATGGTGATCACAACAGATTTCGTTCCATAGAATGGGACTACGCTTCTGCAGCGATGACAGAATTGGCGAAGATGCACGCGTTGTCCTTTGCATTTAGTAAACGATACCCAGAGGAATTTGAAAAGGTTTTGACTGTTTTAAAAATGGATTTTAAAAAAGGTGGTTTGGACGATTTTATGCAGAATTCAGTAAACTCTGCGTTGAAGATTGTCAATCCCGAGTACAGAGAACCCTTAGAGAAGTTTTTAGAGATTGAAAAGAAGGATACGTTTAGCAGACTGTGTGCTCCTGTTCGAAGTACTGTCATCGTGCATGGAGACTACAGGGGGAACAACTTGCTGCACAGGGTGCGGGAGGTACGTCTTACAAATAATCTGATAATTATTGCACTATATTTATAAGTTCGTATACCTCTATATATTCCTATTTGGAAAACATAAAAATTATATTTTATCTACTCACTCAAAAAAAGAAAACAATCTTCTGCCATCGCGAGTATAATTTTTGGTAATCTTGTACAACTATAAAAGCCATTGACTGAATACGCACCAAGTTGTCTCAATACGTGAATTTTAATGATCACTAAAATCTTAATGGTCACACACCCTCTCACTTACGCATTCAAGACAAGCCAGTTCAATTACACTCAGCGCCATCTGTGGAACTAATGTGACAGTGAGTATCGTATGTACTCAACGGCTAAAGGTCTAAACCACAGATATATTTATATCTGTGGTCCAAACCTTCAAACACTATTTATGAATACTTACCTCGCGGAATTGTACGACGATGTTAATACAGACAGACATACCCTCTGTATTCGTCATGCAGGTTTTAGCATTAATATGTAACTTTTCGGGATTTATCGCAATTACAATTACAGAGAAAAATGGTTACAAAGTATTCCGATTTTCTCACGCACGCCAGTTAATTTGGTAGTAATTATCTCTGCCGAATTATAAAGGCATTAGGTATTTAGAATAGCCGAAATAGAATTCTTGTCATCGTTATTAATCACAATTATGGATTAAATTTATCATAATATTGTTATCATTGCCTTTTTACCTACCTTTAAAACACTGACATTACAATCTGTTCGCCTCAGTAAGTCAGTACGCATTGAAATCGAACCATGGCACAACCGGAAGAAACGCTGAGACAATTGTTAAACAAAATTGTAACAGAACTTAAATATGAAAACCACAATTTTACTATAAATGAAATATCAAGTGGAGGAGCCAATTACACGTCGAAACTATTTACCGTCATCTTAAGAGGTGACAATAAAGAAGATCTTCATTTATTCGCCAAAGTCTTAATATTCGGAGAAAAAATTCGCAGTCAAGTCGGGCCGGAAGTGGCTTTTGACACTGAACAATTTGCGTATTCATACCTGTTGAAAATTTATTCATCATTAGAGGAAGAAAACGGAGTGCCTGAAGAGCACAGACTACACTTCACCAAGTGTTACGGCGTTAATCCCACCTCGTACCAAGAGTCAGTGGTTCTTGACAACTTATTTGCGCAGGGATACGGTGATCACGACAGATTCCATTCCATAAACTGGGAGTACGCTTCTGCAGCAGTCACAGCCTTGGCAAAGATGCACGCACTGTCCTTCTCATTCAGCAAACAATACCCAGAAGAATTTGAAAAGACCATAGCAAGGTTCAAGATGGATATGTCAGTTGTAGAAGATATGATGAGGAAGTCACTGGAGACTGCATTGAACACTGTCAAGCCCGAGAACAAACAAGCGTTAAATAACTTTTTTAACACAAGAGGAATACAATTAACTTCTGTTTACTCCCCCCTTCGCAAAACTACTATAGTACATGGAGACTTCAGGGGGAATAACTTGCTGCATAGAGTACGGGAGGTAAGTAAGACTTTTTAATGTCTCCAAATCTTTTTTTTTATTTAAAAAAAAATACTATGTACTTACTTATACTTGCCCCTAAACAAAAAAAAGCAGCGTAATGGTATGGATAATCATGAAATCTTTCACACATTCACATATCTACCGACTTGGCTGTTTGATTCGGCAGCCGAAGAGTACATGTATTACTTTACATTGTGACTAAATCTTTCTATTGATAAACAAAGTCGCCACAATAATAACTACAATATGAAAATCACGAAATCATTATGGATGAAATGTCAACCGGGGGAGCACAGAAATATTTATGGGGGAGCCCACTACGCGTCGAAAGTGTTTACAGTGATCACCAATGCGGTAGTACTTACTAATATTTATCGGTAATTCTCCAATTCGGCGTTATTTGCCTAATCACCGTAACCTTTTTTATTTTTCACTGATTTGACTTAAACACATTAAAATATGAAACAAATCAAAGATACGAATTCAATAATTAATGAGGCATGTAACAATTAATGGTGGTTTTCTAGTTATTGAGACTTAAAAATTTTATGAGTATGGTAATTAGAAAATATCATCAAGTCTATGTAAAATATAATATTATGAAATGATAATAACACACATCAATATTTGTACGCATTTAATTATAATCATAGCAATAGAAGTAACGATGTCCCTCATAACCATAACCAATAGTAAAAAAGACACTTTTATAATTGCTATAATCTTTAAAAATTAGACACTTTCAACGCAAATCAGGTATTAACATACTAAATAAAACAAACATTGCCTTAATTGGTAATTTTTTTTAGCTTGTTGAAACGATATTTATTAAAAAGGTAAGTAGGATGGAACTTAAAAAAATATTATTCTTTTAAGTTCCATCCTACTTACCTTAGTAGGATGGAACTTAAAAGAAAAATATTTTAAATCTTCTTGGATAATAAGGATAGATCTAGCTTAAAGCTACTCACAGCTCTTTTAAGATTAGCTTATATTAATATCACTGAGTACTTATACTCTATAAAGAATCATCATAATTATACAGACTAGTTTGTCATAAATTTGAATCAGTCTTGTTTTATAGTAATTTTCTATTTAAAATTAACAATCAATCAAAAAACAATATAAAAATCAATATTAGCAAAAGAAAAAGAGAGCTTTTTCTTTTATCATACTTTTCTTTCTCTTTTTCTTTTGATTGCTGATACAAAACAGGGTAATTTTTAATTCGTTCTCGGCCTTGTGCGGCGAGTCTTCTCTTTTCTTTAACTTCCTCTTTGGTCTTTTTGGGTTTTCCCATCCTATAAATTAAATAACTTGATGAATGGTCAGCATATACCTAATATAGAAATATATACGGACAATGATAATAATAATCAATGAAAACCGCGGGAAAACTTTCCAATGGTACGACATCGCGGCTACTAACAGTTAGTAAACAAACAATGTAATGTAAACCAGTATTTTTTTTTTCATACAACGGTAATTATAAACATACGGTAATTAGTATACGGGAATTAGAAAATGATTGATTCTCTTAAAAATTTCGAAATCCGACACAGTATGCAAATACTAGCTTATTACAACGTACGGAGGCCAAAGTACTGTCTCCATTTACATGATCAACTTGGGTCTAACTTAAAAAATCAATTATTAAAATAAGTACAACGGTAATTAGAATTTTCTTTAACCAAGGCTACGGTAATTATATACTCACGTACTTCATTGGCGGTACACTAACGCTAGAGACGTGCAACTGCTGATGGGCCGCGGCACACACTGAGGAGACGCGACTCGTACGGTAGTAATGTGCCAAATACTCTTAATTAGGGATGTGCACCCGTGAACAGAAAATGTCACGGCAATTATAACTTTCGATTGGACATGCGGTTACTTAATGATAATTATCTATAGACTGGTTCTATTGAGACGATATTTTGTTATGCGATACACGTTGCTTAATACCGTTTAAAACGTTGAATGGATCAAAGTAAATCTGTACGTTATAAAAATTACAAGCAAGTTTTAACATTAAGTTGGTGTGCGGACACGCCACGGTAATTAGAGAACAGAGGTTCTTTGAAGATAAGTTAAATTAATTTAATCTTAATTACTTAAAACAGAAGCCAATGTTTTTGTTTACAGCTAGATGCGGATGCTATCTAACATATAAAAATAAATGCATGATTGAATATGTTAATATTACGGATTAAACAAGCCCGGACACGTAAAACTTGCTAATCGGAGAATGACCGTTATACTGTGTAAAAAATTAAAATGATCTTTATTTATTTGCAAAAGTCGCTGTAGCTGGAGATGCTTTTCGAAGCTGACTGAACTGACTAGCTGTCGGATTTCTTTGAAACTGAACGTTTTGCATGTATCGTGTTTTTTAATTTACGCAACCTTATAAGAAAAAGAACGACATTTTTGAGCTACATACACTACAGCTGTTCAGTACCTAAATTCTACGGCTTTGACCACAATCCGTACCATGAGATACTAGTGCTTGAAAACTTACTGGTGCATGGATATGGCAATCACACCAGTTTTCGTCCCATAGAATGAGAGTATGAGTCTGCAGCGATTACAGAGTTGGCTAAGATGCACGCCTTATTATTTGCATTTAGTAAACAGTACACAAATGATTTTTAAAAGATTTTGTCTGTTTTAAAAATAGACTTTAAAAATGGCGGTATGGACGCTTTTATGCAGAGATCAAGATGATACTCTGCATTCAAGATTGTCAAACCCGGATACAGAGAAACATTGTGTGCCCATGTTCAAAGTACTGTCAGGGTAAAGTACAAAAATAAGATATTCTTATTAAAGAGTTTTAAATATTCTGTACTCGTCTCTTCGTTTTTAGAAGTAAGTCGCCTCATAAGCAATAGTTATCACCTTTGGCACTTTTTTCGAGCTATCCTGCATAGTTATTTTCTTTTTCCCCAGTTTTCAAATATTTTTCTCAAATTGCCGTTTCCTAATCTCTCGAGTCGAAGTTTCTGACCTTTGACTCCGTGATCCTTTCTCTTTCTCTCGCTACTGTCTGAAACCATTAAAAACAGCACATAATTATGTAGTGTTAGATTACACGCGGTTCCCAGGTTAAGTACCTATTGCAAAATAAGTTCGTTTTGCTTGCATTGCAAGCGAAGTAAAATTTACATTTTATCAAGGAAATTATAAACCCATATTTCAATAATTTTTTAATATTATTTATTAATTTTCTTGGGCAATAATTAATACTCAATTAATCAGAGTATTTGCTTTGCAAAACATGTCAGTTGGCTACGTACCACCGTCAAAGTTATTGTCATTTGTCACTTGTCGCGTTTGTCGTGTCAAAATTGATAGCTTGAAATATAATAATTATAATGTTCGTTTCAATGTTTCTACGAAAAAGATATTTCAACAGGAATATTTTCATAAATAGGTAGGTTTCAGGCTGACGTTGGTAGATCGGGAGAATGGAGTTAAAATCACCAAAAAGTTGGTAGATGTGACAACACTGCAGTCACGTCGCCTAGTGTCGCCGGCTGCTAGTATAGTGTATACCGCGCGGAATGGTACGTGCCTACTCCAATATTCTTCGCAATTGTACGTTGAGGTCAATACCCTCTGTTTATTCCTCATGCAGGATTTAGCATTAATATATAACTTTTTAGGATTTATCGCAATTACAATTACAAAGAAAAATGTTTACAAAGTGCAACGTATTCTGATTTGCTCACGCATGCACCCAGTTAATTTGGCGGACATTTTCTCTGCTGAATCATAACGAGCAATAGGTATTAGGTATTTAGAATAGCCAAAATAGAATGCTTATCATCGTTACTAATCATAATTACGGATTATATTTATCTTAACATCGTTATCATTGCCTACCTACCTATAAAACACTGAAACTTCAATATTTTCGCCTCATTAAGTCAGTACTCATTGAAATCGAACCATGGCACAACCGGAAGAAACGCTGAGACAATTGTTAAACAAAATTGTAACAGAACTTAAATATGAAAACCACAATTTTACTATTAAAGAAATATCAAGTGGAGGAGCCAATTACACGTCGAAACTATTTACAGTCATCTTAAGTGGTGACAATAAAGAAGATCTTCATTTATTCGCCAAAGTCGTAATATTCGGAGAAAAAATTCGCAGTCAAGTCGGGCCGGAAATGGCTTTCGACATTGAACAATTTGCGTATTCATACCTGTTGAAAATTTACTCATCATTAGAGGAAGAAAACGGAGTGCCTGAAGAGCACAGACTACACTTCACCAAGTGTTACGGCGTTAATCCCACCTTGTACCAAGAGTCAGTGGTTCTTGACAACTTATTCGCGCATGGATATGGTGATCACGATAGATTCCATTCCATTAACTGGGAGTACGCTTCTGCAGCAGTTACAGCCTTGGCAAAGATGCACGCACTGTCCTTCGCATTCAGCAAACAATACCCAGAAGAATTTGAAAAGACCATAGCAAGGTTCAAGATGGATATGTCAGTTGTAGAAGGTGTGATGAGGAAGTCACTGGAGACTGCATTGGACACTGTCAAGCCCGAGAACAGAGAAGCGTTAAATAACTTTTTTAACACAAGAGGAATACAATTAACTTCTGTTTACTCCCCTCTTCGCAAAACTACTATAGTACATGGAGACTTCAGGGGGAATAACTTGCTGCATAGAGTACGGGAGGTGAGTAAGACTTTTTAATGTCTTTCTTAATTTAAAAATAATACTATGTACTTACTTACTTATACTTGCCCCTAAACAAAAAAAAAGCAGCGTAGAGGTATGGATAATCATAAAATCTTTCACACATTCACATATCTACCGACTTGGTTATTTGATTCGGCAGCCGAAGAGTACATGTATTACTTTACATTGTGACTAAATCTTTCTATTGATAAACAAAGTCGCCACAATAATAACTACAATATGAAAATCACGAAATCATTATGGATGAAATGTCAACCGGGGGAGCACAGAAATATTTATGGGGGAGCCCACTACGCGTCGAAAGTGTTTACAGTGATCACCAATGCGGTAGTACTTACTAATATTTATCGGTCATTCTCCAATTCGGCGTTATTTGCCTAATTACCGTAACCTTTTTTATTTTTCACTGATTTGACTTAAACACATTAAAATATGAAACAAATCAAAGATACGAATTCAATAATTAATGAGGCATGTAACAATTAATGGTGGTTTTCTAGTTATTGAGACTTAAAAATTTTATGAGTATGGTAATTAGAAAATTTTAATATTTAATGCAACGGTAATTAGAAAATATCATCAAGTCTATGTAAAATATAATATAATGAAATGATAATAACACACATCAATATTTGTACGCATTTAATTATAATCATAGCAATAGAAGTAACGATGTCCCTCATAACCATAACCAATAGTAAAAAAGACACTTTTATAATTGCTATAATCTTTAAAAATTAGACACTTTCAACGCAAATCAGGTAATAACATACTAAATAAAACAAACATTGCCTTAATTGGTAATTTTTTTCAGCTTGTTGAAACGATATTTATTAAAAAGGTAAGTAGGATGGAACTTAAAAAAATATTATTCTTTTAAGTTCCATCCTACTTACCTTAGTAGGATGGAACTTAAAAGAATAATATTTTAAATCTTCTTGGATAATAAGGATAGATCTAGCTTAAAGCTACTCACAGCTCTTTTAAGATTAGCTTATATTAATATCACTGAGTACTTATACTCTATAAAGAATCATCATAATTATACAGACTAGTTTGTCATAAATTAGAATCAGTCTTGTTTTATAGTAATTTTCTATTTAAAATTAACAATCAATCAAAAAACAATATAAAAATCAATATTAGCAAAATAAAAAGAGAGCTTTTTCTTTTATCATACTTTTCTTTCTCTTTTTCTTTTGATTGCTGATACAAAACAGGGTAATTTTTAATTCGTTCTCGGCCTTGTGCGGCGAGTCTTCTCTTTTCTTTAACTTCCTCTTTGGTCTTTTTGGGTTTTCCCATCCTATAAATTAAATAACTTGATGAATGGTCAGCATATACCTAATATAGAAATATATACGGACAATGATAATAATAATCAATGAAAACCGCGGGAAAACTTTCCAATGGTACGACATCGCGGCTACTAACAGTTAGTAAACAAACAATGTAAACCAGTATTTTTTTTTCATACAACGGTAATTATAAACATACGGTAATTAGTATACGGGAATTAGAAAATGATTGATTCTCTTAAAAATTTCGAAATCCGACACAGTATGCAAATACTAGCTTATTACAACGTACGGAGGCCAAAGTACTGTCTCCATGTACATGATCAACTTGGGTCTAACTTAAAAAATCAATTATTAAAATAAGTACAACGGTAATTAGAATTTTCTTTAACCAAGGCTACGGTAATTATATACTCACGTACTTCATTGGCGGTACACTAACGCTAGAGACGTGCAACTGCTGATGGGCCGCGGCACACACTGAGGAGACGCGACTCGTACGGTAGTAATGTGCCAAATACTCTTAATTAGGGATGTGCACCCGTGAACAGAAAATGTCACGGCAATTATAACTTTCGATTGGACATGCGGTTACTTAATGATAATTATCTATAGACTGGTTCTATTGAGTCGATATTTTGTTATGCGATACACGTTGCTTAATACCGTTTAAAACGTTGAATGGATCAAAGTAAATCTGTACGTTATAAAAATTACAAGCAAGTTTTAACATTAAGTTGGTGTGCGGACACGCCACGGTAATTAGAGAACAGAGGTTCTTTGAAGATAGGTTAAATTAATTTAATCTTAATTACTTAAAACAGAAGCCAATGTTTTTGTTTACAGCTAGATGCGGATGCTATCTAACATATAAAAATAAATGCATGATTGAATATGTTAATATTACGGATTAAACAAGCACGGACACGTAAAACTTGAATACCCATAAAGGTTTATTTATGTATAATAGGCTGGTTTATGGACTTTCTTCAAGCCCTGGTATTTTTCAGAAACGTTTAGAGCACTAATCGGAGAATGACCGTTATACTGTGTAAAAAATTAAAATGATCTTTATTTATTTGCAAAAGTCGCTGTAGCTGGAGATGCTTTTCGAAGCTGACTGAACTGACAATCTGTCGGATTTCTTTGAAACTGAACGTTTTGCATGTATCGTGTTTTTTAATTTACGCAACCTTATAAGAAAAAGAACGACATTTTTGAGCTACATACACTACAGCTGTTCAGTGCCTAAATTCTACGGCTTTGACCACAATCCGTACCATGAGATACTAGTGCTTGAAAACTTACTGGCGCATGGATATGGTAATCACACCAGTTTTCGTTCCATAGAATGAGAGTATGCGTCTGCAGCGATTACAGAGTTGGCTAAGATGCACGCCTTATTATTTGCATTTAGTAAACAGTACACAAATAAATTTTAAAACATTTTGTCTGTTTTATAAATAGATTTTAAAAATGGCGGTATGGACGCTTTTATGCAGAGATCAATATACTCTGCATTGAAGATTGTCAAACCCGGATACAGAGGAACATTGTGTGCTCATGTTCAAAGTACTGTCAGGGTAAAGTACAAAAATAAGATATTCTTATTGAAGAGTTTTAAATATTCTGTACTCGTCTCTTCGTTTTCAGAAGTAAGTCGCCTCATAAGCAATAGTTATCACCTTTGGCACTTTTTTCGAGCTATCCTGCATAGTTATTTTCTTTTCCCCAGTTTTCAAATATTTTTCTCAAATTGCCGTTTCCTAATCTCTCGAGTCGAAGTTTCTGACCTTTGACTCCGTGATCCTTTCTCTTTCTCTCGATACTGTCAGAAACCACTAAAACAGCAAATAATTATGTAGTGTTAGATTACACGCGGTTCCTAGGTTAAGTACCTATTGCAAAATAAGTTCGTTTTGCTTGCATTGCAAGCAAAGTAAAATTACATTTCTTCAAGGAAATTATAAACCCATACCTATTTCAATCAATTTTTAATATTATTTATTAATTTTCTTGGGCAATAGTTAATAGTCAATTAATCAGAGTATTTGCTTTCCAAAACATGTCAGTTGGCTACGTACCACCGTCAAAGTTATTGTCATTTCTCACTTGTCGCATTTGTCGTGTCAAAATTGATAGCTTGAAATATAATAATAAATTATGATGTTCGTTTCTATGTTTCTACGAAAAAGATATTTCAACAGGAATATTTTCATAAATAGGTAGGTTTCAGGCTGAAGTTGGTAGATCGGGAGAATGGAGTTAAAATCACCAAAAAGTTGGTAGATGTGACAACACTGCAGTCACGTCGCCTAGTGTCGCCGGCTGCTAGTATAGTGTATACCGCGCGGAATGGTACGTGCCTACTCCAATATTCTTCGCAATTGTACGATGAGGTCAATACCCTCTGTTTATTCCTCATGCAGGTTTTAGCATTAATATATAACTTTTTGGGATTTATCGCAATTACAATTACAAAGAAAAATGGTTACAAAGTGCAACGTATTCTGATTTTCTAACGCACGCAAACAATTAATTTGGCGGATATTTTCTCTGCTGAATTATAACGAGCAATAGGTGTTAGGTATTTAGAATAGCCGAAATTGAATGCTTATCATCGTAACTAATCATAATTATGGATTATATTTATCTTAACATCGGTATCATTGCCTACCAACCTATATAACACTGAAACTTTAATATTTTCGCCTCAGTAAATCAGTACGCATTGAAATCGAATCATGGCACAACCGGAAGAAACACTGAGACAATTGTTAAACAAAATTGTAACAGAACTTAAATATGAAAACCACAATTTTACTATTAAAGAAATAACAAGCGGAGGAGCTAACTACTCGTCGAAACTATATACAGTCCTCCTAAGAGGTGACAATAAAGAAGATCTTCATTTATTCGCTAAAGTCGTAATATTCGGAGAAAAACTTCGTAGTGAAATCGGGCCGGATATAGTTTTCGACATTGAACCATTTGCTTATTCGAACCTGTTGAAAATTTACTCAACATTAGAAGAAGAAAACGGAGTACCTGAGGAGCACAAACTACACTTCACCAAATGTTACGGCGTAAACCCCACCTTGTACCAGGAGTCAGTGGTTCTTGACAACTTATTTGCCCAAGGATATGGTGATCACGACAGATTTCATTCCATAAACTGGGAGTATGCTTCCTCAGCAGTTGCAAGCTTGGCAAAGATGCACGCACTGTCCTTCGCATTCAGTAAAAAATACCCACAAGAATTTGAGAAGACCTTAGCAAGGTTTAAAATGAATTTGTCAGCAATGGGCAGTATGATGCAGAAGTCACTGGAGATGGCATTGAACACTGTCAACCCCAAGCACAAAGAAGCGTTAAATAACTTTTTTAACATAAGAGGAATTAAATTAGATTCGGTTTACTCCCCCCTTCGCAAAACTACTATAGTACATGGAGACTTCAGGGGGAACAACTTGCTGCATAGAGTACGGAAGGTTAGTCTATTTGATCTCTTCATCTATTCGAATCTTTTTTTATTTTTTTAAAGTACTGTGTAAGTACCTTACTTATACTTTAATTTGAACAAATTAGGAATTGTGAATCAGATTATTGAGTATCTGGCAGCGAAAAGCAATGGGTAACCATGACATCTTTCACAAATACCCGTTTCCTGTTTGACTTGATGTTAGCCACCGTGCTCTGGCATCTGGGATCTGGCAGCTTAAGCAAAAGCATACTAAACCTTCCATTTTATTTTCACTTTTAAGTTTACAAAGAATAAAATCAAATAAAAGAACATGATAAAACCAACAAGCAAGCAGTATCAGAAACATGTCACGAACGTTAATTATTCATATTATTTATCAAATTATTCTTGAAATAAATTAAGTAATCTAAATATTAGTTTTAGGCATAGCTACACGGCTACTATCTGATAATAATATCTTTCCTGTTCGGTTTAGATCATTCTGCCGAAACCAATCACCTTTGTTCAATTCAATTCAATTCAATTCATCTTTATTGTGGATCATAGGTACATAATACAGATGGTGTTATTAATTATTTTGTGATCTGCTATGTCCCGCCCTTTGGGCGTACAATAACATAAAATAAATAGAAATTTACATGCTTGTCAACAAATATTCATCACAACATTTATAATTCAATTTAATTTATAATTTCTAACAGTTTAAATATACTAATTGTCTATAAATATGTGTACTAAACGCATCATGACTCAGGCAGAGTGTATTCTAACAGTGTTCTGTCGTCGAAGAAGTCTTTTACAGAATAATAGCATTTGCCCACTAATAATGCATGCAGTTTCTTTTTAAATGTTTTGTTTTCAGTAATTGTTCTTATCGATCTTGGAATATTGTTAAATATACGCGGGGCTGAGCAGAAAATACTTTTATGCATAAAATGCGTCTTACAAGGAACGATGTCCAGTTTGTCTTTATGCCGTATACGCGTTCGATATTTGAATTGATCAATATTATTTTTAACAAATACTGCAACCTCAAAAATATAAAGACAAGGCAACGTTAACGTGTTCATCTTTTAAAAAAATGGTACACAGGATTCAGTATTTTGTATGTTGAAAATGGCCCTTACGCAACGTTTCTGGGCAATGAGCACACATTCCTTATCAGTACTATTGCCCCAGAATATCAGACCATATCTAAGGGTAGAGTTAGTTGTGAATTTCTACTACCTACACTATAATATTGTCATGATTTGGATTTTATTTTACACTAGCGACCCGGCCCAGCATCGCATGGACCTATAGTCTTCCTCGATAAATGGACTATCCAACACAAAAATAATTTTTCAATTCCAACCAGTAGACCCTGAGATTAGCGCGTTCAACCAAACAAACAAACTCTTCAGCTTTATAATATTAGTATAGATCTATTCTTTTAGGACGTAAATTGAACTGTTATTGCACTGTTACTGTTACTGCTGGACAGTAATGTTACAGTTTTGTAATGTTGACTTTTTTTTTTTTTTTTTTTTCATTTACCTATTTTTGTGTCCCATTGCTGGACATAGGTCTTCTCTTTCTCCTTCCAAACCTCCCGATCCATGACCATCTTTGGGAGCAAACGTGGGCACAACCCACGTTTGCTCCCAAAGATGGTCAGATCGTCACACGAGCTTCGCCACGGTCGGCCGTGGCAGCGATGTCCTTCTTCATGTTTGGCCATCTCTGCGGATGCATTGCCTTACATTGTTTACCTTGCAACTAGATTCAAATTTTACAATATGACGTTCAAAAGTGCCTTATGTTGGACTAATTGAAATAAATGATTTGACTTTGACTTTGATTCGCGCGTCGTGGAGACATACCGCGGTCTCTTAACTCTCTCTTAACGCGATCCATTGTAGGACCTAAATTGACAGAAACAAAATACAGAAGGTCCTGAAATAGATCGCGTTTGGATCGCGTTAAGAGCATGTATGCAATAGTGTCTGAATGGTCTATCATTGATTTCATAATTGTTGATTTTGACAAGTTTGGTCATCTACTAATATAATGGCGTCATTATGACTTTCCAATGGTCAACCAATGACACGCCATTGAAAGAAAGGATATAGAATGGGAATCTCGTACAAAATGACAGCTGAATGACTAACTTAGGCGGTAATCTGCTAACATTTTTACAGTTCCTTTGATCAGTGACCTACCATTAGAACGTCATTGTGCAGTCATTGCTTTTATTTCGACCGTCCAATGATCGACCATTATGAATTTAGCAGATTACGAACTTTTTGCAAAATGACAATGGGATCGTGTTGGAATGACGGAATTATAAAAATAGCAGACTTGGCCCCCAGGTCAGTCCACTCCCTCTTTCAACCTGTATGAAGTGAACTGTCATTCGTCCGTCTGCTTTGACAATCCCTAGTATCGGGACGGATGAAAAAAAAATTATGCTCCTAAGATATTTACAGGACAAAATTTTGCTACTTGTGTTGTATCTAATTTGTAATTTTTAATGAAATGTTTACCTTTTAATAAGAATGTTGTGCATGCCTATAAGTGATGTATTTACACAGTTTGGAAAATGTGTGATTACTTGTTGTTGTGTTTGTAAATGTCGTTGGTGTGCCTTGCATAAATAACTAAAATAAATAAATGACAGCTCACTTCACCTAGGGAGTTCACCGAGAGAGATTGTAACAGAATAGCACTGCTGGTTGTTTTTTTTTCAGTCCAAGGTTAAGACGTCTGCCTCACATGCACAAGGTTGTGGGTTCGCAACCGGGCACGAGCAAGTACCTTTTCAATGTGACTTTTTCAATTTCATATGTACTTTCTAAGTTTACCTTGAACATCACTGTCATCGTTCAAGGAGAAACATCGTAAGGAAACCTGGGCTTATAATTAATATAAATCTGAAATCGCCTATCCACCTTCATTAATGCTCAGCCTTCTCTGTTTGAGAGAGACAATTATGGGCTGGTATAATTATTATTACTTATAGGCAACTTGAGTTCTGAAGCGCATTTTAGTCACAGTATATAGTGGTGTTTCTAATGTGGTCTATTCGCTTGACACCTATTATGGCAAATCTTGAGTCATGGACTTCTGTTGCTCCGTAAGTGACCAATTTTTTGCACTATAGGTACATATCGCTCCTCCCAGGGGGTAGGACCTCTATGCGGATTTTCCACAGCGAACCAGAAAAAAGGCAGGATTTGACCTTCACATTTTTCGCCCGACTGTCGTTGAGTTACGGCCCCAGAAGGTCTTCTGTATTGAATTATAATTTTGTTATTGGCTTTTTTAGAAAACTAAGCTAATTAAGCATACCAATAAATATACCATTTGTGGTGGTAGTTGATGGCACTAATGCCAGCTACACACGTAACGATCTATCGCAGCGATTAAACTGTGCAAACCGATTTGCGCAGTTTTATCGATCGTGTGTAGCGTTGCCATTTCTAAAAATCAAAAAGCCGGACTCACCCGTCAAAAAAGCCGGACTTTTGGGTCCCAAAGCCGGACATCAAGAATATTGAAATATTGAATAAAACACATTTAAAAGTCGGACTTTTGAATTCCAAAGCCGGACGCAAAAAAAAGGGATTTTTGACAAAAAAAAAATAAAAAAACATAATAAAGAAGCGTTTAGTTGCGAGTCAGCAAATCTCATCTCGCTCGCTCGTTCGCTACTGACTGAAGTGATTGAATTGAACGATTGTATAAAAAAAGCCTGACAAAACCCGGACGGGCCAGACGCAGCTAAATTTGGCCGGACAAGAGGTCAAAAAGCCTAACACTGTCCGGCTTTATCCGGACGGATGGCAACGCTAATCGTGTGTATGATAAATCGTTGCAATATTTTTGCAACTGCGATAGATCGTTACGTGTGTAGCTGGCATAAGCTCCCCCACTATTTGACATTCCCATGAGACTTTAACATAACCGACGAAATGTAGGTGTACGTACTACGTTGTTGCCGCTTATTAAAGATTCGGACACAGTGTACCCATATTTTATTGGTTGACTAGCTATCCATAGGGACAGGACAACGTCTGTCGGGTATATACCTGAACCTAACCTGCTTTTTTCGTTTAAACCTTTCCTGGACTTCCAAAAATAATGCTAGACCAAAATTTGCCAAATCGGTTCTCGAGTTTTAGCGAGACTAACGAACAAGGATTCATTTTTATTTTTATTATGATACACTAGATGATTCGGACACCAATAAAAAAGCTGTTTTGTACAGTCAGATAAAAAACTTCCAACGATAAAAACGTTACAAAAACTTTATAAAAACTATTTTTTTACAACTATAGGCTGGGCGGAAGACGGATTTCGTTCGCCGAGTTAAGCCGTTTTTGCCATACCTGTTATTGAAATCAAATCTAACAGCTCACATTTTAAGATCCATTATGAAATGTTAATCGTTATCCGTGGGCCGTGGTGCTTGGTAACGTCTTCCCCCAGTTGTAAATGTCCCTTTAGCCAATTAACCTAATTCTGTTCTGTCTTATTATGATGACAAGAAGAAAATAATGTAGTTTGTTCTTTTCTGATATATAGGGTATTTAACCAAAAAAAATCGAATTAGTCCGTAGATTATCGAAAAATATTGGATACGTATTTTTTGTTTTATCAAATCAACTAGTGACCCGAACCAGCTTCGCATGGGCCTATAGCCTTCATCGATAAATGGACTATCCAACACAAAAAGAATTATTCAATTCGGTTCAGTAGATCCTGAGATTAGCGCGTTCAACCAAACAAACAAACAAACTCTTCAGCTTTATAATATTTTAAATCAATAAAAACTGACGAAGATAAAAAGCATCAAAGATCATGAGTGGGGGTTTGTGACGTCACTTCGCCAGTAAAAGTGTACTGACATAGTGATGTCACACGAGTTTTCGATGCACTGTATCTTTTTTATATATATACCTATGTTTAACAAACAAATAAACTATTTTATTCTATTCATTTTTTGTTTACGTGAAAAAAGAAAAAACACGTGTCCAATATTTTTTGGAAATCTATCTGACGGACTAATTAGACTTTTTTTTTGGTAAAATACCCTATTTCGTTGCGGGATCCAAGACGGTTGTACCGTTTCTCCGGATCCCGTCAAACTTCATAGGCTCGGCGCTTTTCTGGAGGCTGCCACTGTTGATTCTGACTTTCAGAAGTTACAATGGTTAAGAATAGTGTGGCGGGCTTGTACGTACTACAGATTCACCTCTTCCAAACCTTCGGAGAAAACAGACTGGTGGAGACGCCACCAAATAAATCATATACTTTTTATGAGCTGTCCAAATGCGATTTTTCCGAAGATCTTGTATGGCAATAGCAATCTGTGCCGTTACTTTTTTACCACCTCAATTAACCTAAGATTTTTTTTAATTTCAAAGCATCTAAAAGTTTAATTTTACAGTTGATTAGAAATGAATCGCAATTTGTAATATTTGGAGATAGTCTCTTTTTTCCTAGTGCTTTATTTTTACGTAACAACGTCTTATAAATCGATGAACACCGGCTGCACACACGAAAAAGTGTCACGTTCCGCCCAAGCCTGAGCGTGCAAGCGAGAGCGCGGAACAAGCGATAGAGAGGCACGATCGGCCCAAGCAATAAGTTCCACCCACCTCGATGGAAGCCATTATTTGCTTATGTTATATATGTCAGCCAATATGTTTCTTAATGACGTTATTACGTAAAACTATCATCCGTAAACCGACTTTACAGACAACCAATTTTTCCCTAATAAATGGTATGGTAGTATATAGGCCAGCACGTCAAGCTACAACAATCTGTCTTGTCTGTGTTCTTTATTACAAAAGAATAAGGTTCATATTCAATTGGGAAAAGAATCATAGCGAGATCCATACATTCATTTGTATGAAAAAAAAAACATTTAGAGTGTTTAAAATATTTCCAAAGTAAAGAATACATTACCAAGAGTAGACTGATATACTTACCATATTTTTAAACCCCTGCGTAATTAAAATATTTCGTAATGAAAATAACACTTTTTCGTTTCATCTCGTTGCCCATTTTATGTTTATAAAAAAAAGAAAGTGACATTAACGGACATAGACATAGAACACTAGACTACTGCTCAGCGTGTCGCTGAAAAGGACAGAAAAGCACAACCAAGAACACTTACAGTGCAGTGTATTTTCACCATTTTGAAGGATTAGGTAACGACTTTGTTCAGGCATATGAGCCAAAAACGCGGCACGCAATGATGGACAAAAAATATTAAGAGGAAATACCACGGGCTAGAGAATTGAAAATTAGGTATTTGTAAAATCTATTGCTGTCGCGCGATGCCCGAACACGAACCGCAGTGCGCGATAGAGACAACTGCAGCTTTGACCGAAAATACCTATTAAAAGTACACAAAATCAATGATTCGTAGTCCCCTGATTTCTTCTCCGAAACTTAACCGATTTAACTGCTTTTTTCATAAAAAAATAAAGAAAGGCTTTTGCCGTGTTCCTATGTTTTCTATTTTTTATATAATCAAGTCAAATTTGTTTTCTGAATGTTTGAACACAGCGGAAAATCATGCCAATTTTTTAGGTTTTTGAATATTCATATCTCTTTTAATGATAAATTTATGAGAAAAAGGAAAACATAGGGACATGCCAATAGTAGCCATGGATATTTAAAAAAAATAATTGATCTACTGGCATTATCCAGGGAGAAAACAGGGGACTAAGTTTGTATGGAAAAACGGCCCTTGTGTTTCCTCTTAAGCTCTGTCTCTTTTCTTTGCAAGCATCTTGTATATATTTTTCTTTTTCTTGTGTAAGCGAGATAGAAGATGATCAGCAGTCTATAGTGCCTTCTCTGTCTACGTTAACGGATCTATCAAATTGGCAGACAAGTGATGTGACAAGTGTGTGGAAAAAAATATTTATTATTTGTGACATTATTTTGCATAAAACAATGCAATTCAGTGTAAGAACTGCGAAACGGTGGCTGTCAAAGTAATTGTTACTGTCAGCCGCCGTTTCGTTCTGAAATAATGAGTGTTTCGTTAAACATTAAACGTTTAACATCCATTTTTCTTGCGGGGGTTTAAAAATAATTGTAAACGCGTGAAGATACTCTTTAGATACCCAAGAGTATAAGAATTAGAATTTCAACTTCTCTAAACAACTTTTTTTTTGTACAAATCCTGCCATGAGCCTTTGGCAGTTTGGTATGGCTTGTTGTGCTGGCGTCTGTAAGTACCAAAGTAGTCACTCAATATAAACCAATGGAGCAATAATTAACAAATAATATATGATTCAATCATACGGAATGGAATCATTATTTCCACCCAGTTGTGTGATTATACCGTAACGAAGACTAGTCATTAGCTATTGCATTCTGTTTTGCCAAGGTCGAGGTCAGAAATGACATCTGATAATTTCGAACAATAATTAAACAATGACATGGCCAAAATTACCGGGATTTCTGTATCCTGTGTTAATGCACGACATGGTCTATCTGTGTGTATGGCCAAACACAGTAGGAATATAGGAAAACCGCTAAATAGGCCTGTATACACACACTAAGGGTCAAGTCACTCCGGAATGGCAGCACAGCGGCCGGCAGGTTGCCTGCAAACCATTTTCAACTGTATCTCTAAATGTCAAGGCATATCGCTTCGGAGGTCATTAAGGACGTATGCAAATCTTTAAGCTCTTTTCTGTTTCTTTTTAATATTATTTAAAAGTTTAAAACTAGATTAAGGCGCTAACAAGCGACTTTTGCAGATTTTAAACTGACAATCACGTCAAAACGTGTAGTGTAAATGATTTGAAAAAAATATACCTATGTTAAACTAGAACATTCTCTTAATCATTTCGTGTGTGAATATTTTTGATTAAGTTTATATTAAATAGTTTAATTAAATCGTGAATTTGTGTCTGACGCGGACAAAACATTGATAATCACACAATATCTATCAGGAATATTTCGAAACTTTTACTATCTTACAGACAATTGTATTATCTATCTTTTAGCTTTTTTTTTAAGTTAAAGAATACTACTATCTTTTATTTAATTTTTTCCACTAAACTTTGAGAGTTTTGGACGCAGCGCATACGATTCTCTGGTCGCTCAAGGTCGCCGGCGTATATCGTCGCATTAATGAAATATTGTAAAACGGCACAAAGATAAATCCATTAGACGTGTGATATTTTCGTATGTTTATTTGTAGGTATTTACGATAAATTGTATCTTGGCGGGAAGCGTACGTGCGTTTACTATGCTCTGGTGTTCCAAAGATTAACAACACAATTTGTTGTCTACTTATTTTAGAGTATTTATTTCGGTACATTAACCTCGAATCGCGTAATATGCTGGCACTTCACATGGCGTATTTGTACAAATATTTGCCTTATTTCGATAATACAAAATGTACTCTACATTTATTGAAATAAGGTCGATTTTGCATTATACAACTAAGGCGAATATTTTTACATGTGAAGTGCCAGCATTCAGTAGCCAATAATATCACTGATAATAATGTACTTCCTTTATGTAACGTAGGAAATAATCACATGAGTTTTCCAAACGCATATTTATCACAACAACGGCTGACATTTATCACAAATAGATAATCTAGCGACGTCAGTATGTGCTGAGACGCGAACCATGGCAGACACGGAAGAAACTTTACGGCAGTTATTAAACAAAATCGCTGCAGAAATTCAATATGAAAACTCGGAATTTATTATTGAAGAAATAACAAGTGGAGGAGCCAACTACACGTCGAAACTGTACACAGTGATCTTAAGAAGTGAAAATAAAGAAGATCTTCATTTGTTCGCTAAAGTGGGAACCGTCGGAGAAAAATTTCGCAGTGAAGTGGCGGTAGCGGTTTATGATACTGAACGATTTGCTTATACAAAACTGTTGAAAATCTACGCATCATTGGAGGAAGAAAACGGAGTGCCTGAGGAGCACAGACTATACTTCACCAAGTGTTATGGATTTGATCCAACCATGTACCAGGAGACAGTGGTTCTTGAGAACTTATTGGCGCAAGGATATGATCCTTACGACCGATTTCATTCCATAGATTGGGAGTACGCTTCTGCAGTAATTGCAGACTTAGCAAAGATGCACGCACTGTCCTTAGCATTTAAGAAAAAAAATCCAGAAGAATTCGAAAAGACTTTAGCATTTTTGAAAATGGAATTGAAAGAAGGAGCTATGGACGGTATGATGCAGAGTGGGATAGACAACGCGTTGAAGAGCGTCAAGCCCGAGCACAGAGATGTATTAGAGAAGTTTTTCGCTAAGGAGGAAAATAAGAACGATCTAATTTTGAAGCTGTACGCTAATGTTCGCACTACTGTCATCGTCCATGGAGACTTTAGAGGGAGTAACTTACTGCATAGAGTGCGGGAGGTAGGTTTTAAGTTTAGATAAGATAAGATAATTTTATTTGTTCCAACATGAGTATACATACAGAAAAACCGGACAAGTGCGAGTCGGACTCGCTCACCGAGGGTTCCGTACAAATTTGTAGGCACCTACATATTCATACTTCCATACTAATATTATAAATGAGAAAGTAACTCTGTCTGTTACGCTTCCACGATGAAACGGCTAAACCGATTTTGATGAAATTTGGTGTGAAAATAGCTTGAACCCTGGGAAAGCACATAGGGTACTTTTTAATCCGGGACTTCGTCTGCATCCGCGATAACTGACATTCACACGGACCAAATCGCGGACAAAAGCTCGTTTTTTTTGTGTCTACTGATAGGCATACGTTATAAATAAAGAACAGATCTTTTATGTTTTAATTACAAATGTATAGTTTTCTGACTTTTTTCTATATTTATAGTATAAGCCTGAAATTACTTGCCAAATTTCATAGTTCTAGGTCAACGGAAACTACCCTATAATAGTGTCGAAATGTACGTTTAGTGCGACATAATCGGCCGTATATATTAGTGATCGATGCGTTACCTTCAAAGTTTGATTTTTTCACAGCTTCAAGGGACCGTGGACCTAATTATATGGTATTAATTTCAACTCGATACCTCTACCCGTTCCCGAGATAAAGGGTCTTGACAGACAGACGGAAAACAAAGTGATCCTATAAGGGCTCCGTTTTTTCCTTTTGAGGTACGGAACCCTAAATGTAAGCATTCAAGTTGTTAAAAATGTTCTTATAAATTTAAGATGTTTGCCTTTGTGTCATAAGCACTACGCACCTATTACTTTTTGCGGAAAAGCGCGTATCTATGTGTGTTACGTACAAAAAGTAAACTTGTTCACCTGAACAGTCCGTTATTTTTCAGAGGGTATTTTTTTATTAATTTTTAAAGCAAAAATATAGGTACGTTATTTTCATAAATCTATAACAGTTAACCCCACTGAATTAGTGTTGAATTTGAGCTATGAATCTCCCACTTATGAGAAGTGGCGCGAGAGACTGTTCGAGTTCAACTTTATCATAATAGCATTGTCAGCCTCTTCCTTCCCTCTTAACTCGTTATCTAGGATCACGGTCAAGTGTCCTACTGTTGTATCTATTAGCGTCGTAAAACATCTTTTAAACAATTTTTTTGGTACGACGAAGTTGATAATATTTTTTTTAAGTCAGACTTTAGAACCTCAACCAATTGATTAAATTTAAACACCTAATCACACGCATATTATCACATATGATGTAGGTAGATAACATCGACGGCGCTGCTCTGCCACGACATGGCTCAGTCAGTACGGTGTCAAGTGTCGACGCGCGCTTGCGGGTATAACAATAAAAAGCGTGTAAAAAATAAACTTAGTGCTACAGTGCTTCAGTGTTCAATTTGTAAAACTATATTAATTTCAAAAGTCAACATGGAAGACATTCCTGCACATTTCAACGATCTAATTCACAAAATTGCCAAAGAACAAAACTTTGTCAATTACGATTTAAATGTTAAACCAATTTCGAGTGGAGGAGCGAACTATACGTCTAAATTGTACACGGTAACCATCACAGAAGGTTCTAAAGAACTGCACTTGTTCGCTAAAGTCGCAGCCTTAGGTGAGAAGTTCCGAACTCAAGGACCGAAGTTCTTTGAGGCTGAACGATACTGCTACACAGAGCTAGTCAACATTTACGAAAAGATACAAAACGATCAGCAAGTGCCGGATGAACATAAGTTGGCTTTCCCCAAATTTTATGGATGCAATCCCAAATTATACGAAGAAACCATAGTGCTTGAGAATCTAGAAATGAACGGGTACAATCCTTACGATAGATTTAAGTCTGTAGACTGGCCATACGCCTCAACAGCAGTCGAACAGTTGGCCAAGATGCAAGCCATTTCCTTCGCGCACGCAAAATATTATCCGGAAGACTTCAAGAAAGTTATGGATAACTTTATGTTCGAATGGCAAATGGATGACTCGTCAATGAAGGTTTATATGGAGACGGAAATAACTCGAGCCTCTAAAAATATTAAAGAAGAAAATGTCGATCAATTTCTGAAATTTTTTGAGAACAATTTTGAGACGCCGGAAGATTTTGCCGCTCTGTATAAGTCAAGTCGGCGATCAGTGCTTGGACATGGAGACTTTAGACCGAGTAACTTAATGCACAGACATCATGACGTAAGTTAACTTGACGTGTCATTATTTCGCGTTAAAAGTTAAAAGTTCACGGCCATGCGATCATTCAAGTGATTCTTTACGAGTTTATTTCGTTAGTAACGTTTTTAAACCTGTTATGTTTAACGTAACTCAATCATAATTATTTCAACTCCATGCGTTGACCAATTATGTCTAAATTAACCCCGTCATAAGTTTATCTGTCTTGCACCCTAAGTAAATAAGACTGTCCATCTATGAACATACAGACGAAAGTAAATGATTACCTCCATTATATCTTTACATGGAACCTGGAACTAGCGTTGCCAGGCGGACACAATCAGGCTTTTTGCTTGCGTGTCCGACCAAATTAAACGGTGTGAGGTCTATCTGGCTCTTGTTAGGCTTTTTAAATTTTACAATTTTTTGGGGTTCCCAAAGGATAAAAACGGGACTCTATTACTAAGGCTCCACAGACAATATTTGTCCGTCTGTCTGTATGGCTGTCTGTCACCAGGCTGTACCTCATGAAGCGTAATAGCCAGTATACATTTTCACAGATGATGTATTTCTGTTGCCGCTGTAACAACAAGTACTAAAAACAGAATAAAATAAATATTCAAGGGGTTCTCATACAACAAACGTGTTTTTTTGCCGTTCGTTTGCTCGTCTAATAAAAAAAAAACTTGGCCAGTTTTTTTTTACATTTTGGATGTGATGATTTCCTTGTATCGCCAGCGCAAGCGAGCGGACTAGGACTGGCCTTTTTAACCAAATGTCCGGCTAAACTGGCTGGTCTATCCGGCTTTTAGATTTTAAGACCTGGCAACCTTACCTGGAACCATAACATCGTCACTAGAGAAGGAGTGGAACCTTGTCTGTTGGAGCCATCTCCTTCCACCTCTTCAGGTTGCGGACCTGTCTAACTGCGGTAACAATCGCCTATAACAATAATTGCTTATTAGTCTTCTAGGCTAGATCGTAATTAATTATTAAGAACTTTGTTCTTACTAATAAAGCATAAAAAAAAATTACTTATCCCCGTTTTAGCATACAAAAATTATGTTAATAGACTAACTACTTTTTGAGTAATTTAAATATTATCTTGCCGATTCTTTTTTCATTACCTTGGTATTTATTCCTTTTGGTTAGGTATTTGTAAACGAATCAATGCGTTATGTTCGATTTATACTCATTGCTCAATATATTTATAGCATTCCACAATGCGTCTTAAGTAGAAGGTATCTAACAATACAGGATCATTGTCGACCCTGTTGAGCACAGCACACATAAACAGAGTAGAACTTTTATCAATTTAAAATCAAACATGTATCATTTAGGTAATCCATACTTACTTTTATTTTTTTATAACATTTATAATAGGGTATTTTACTCTATACGAGAAAAAATCTATCAATATGTTATTGAAACAGTTTAGGCATATAGCAGTCGGAAAATGTAAGTTTTAGTTCATAAAATAACAAAACAAATTTTTAAATTCAATTCAAAGTTTTCAGTATTTTTAATCTGTTATAAAACACCGCGTAATAGTAGCGGCCATGTTATTATGCCGTACGGCTGTGTAAACAAAAAAATTACAACTGTCAGTCAACCGATTGGCGTAATCTAAGCTTTGTACTTTTATTATTTTCGTAACCAACGTATTTTTTTCATTATTACACCTATTACAAAATATGCTTATAATTATTTTGAAATGAAATACAATTATCATATTTAAAATGAGCTCATTTGATACAAAACGAACTGACGTCATTTACGCTGAGCTATATGGCGTCCAGTAAGAGGCGTTTTCGTCAAACTACGCGCGAAGTTTGAAAATTTAAAATTTTGATGCATTTTTATAGCACTTATCGATTGAATAAAAAATTTGTGATTTTTTTGGTGGCATATTAGCACTACAGGATTTCATTGAGACACTTTTCAAAAATCGGTGTAATACCCTATTTTATAATATTTTATATATTTATAATTTTATAATTTATAATAATATTTTAAATGTGAAAGTAACTCTGTCTGTTACGCTTTCACGATAAAACGCCTGGACCGATTTTGATGTAATTAGGTATAAACATAGCTCTGTGATAGCAGGACATAGGCTACTTTTTAATCTGCAACTTTATTTATTTAATGGTCTATCTACAATTGTTACACTGTTTATCCTAATAATACAAGCAATGTGATACAAGTATAGTGTACAATATGATGCGATAGACACAGCATGCAAAAACAAAGGTATTACATCTATAATAAATAGTAGATTGTTATACAAGGAGCTAAAATGACCCATTATATACGAGGTAGTTTTACTCCCGAGCTTTAGCGAGGGAGTAAATAGAAACCGAGTTTTAATGGGTTTTAGCGCCGTGTGTTACACTATACTTTTCACTACGATTGCGAGAAATTAATTACGGTCACTACCAATTCAATTTGCAATAAGAGAAATATTATAAAGATTTCGCGCCAATGTCTTTTTTTTTGTTTCTTCTGTAGCCGCAACACATTGCATGTATTCTACCAGAGATCGCCGATTTTAGTTCCACTTTCAAAATTAAAATGAGGTTCTTTTTTTATGAAACAGTAATAAGTCGAGTCTTTATTCATGATTATTCTACTTATGACTAAAGACTTTTTCGTTTTTGTAGTCTCATTGTCATATTTGACACACAAAAATTAAAAAAAAAAACTATTTCCCCTAGAGGATGAAATGCTATTTTATCCCTGCTCTGGTATGCTACAATGAGGGCCTTTTTGAGCAAGAGAAGTGAAAAATACAATAATAGTGCAGAAATAACACTCAACAGCTTGTGGGTAGTAACTTTGTCGACATCCGCGATTGATTGATAACAACCAGCCAGTACCTACCTATTTACTGCAAAGAGGTTCAATTTAACCGTAAACCAGTAGGCACCATACACACAAAGACGCAGTTGAGGTTTTTAGAGTTGGCAAGTTATTTTTTAAATGAATTGGACCACGGAACTCTCAAAAGGTGCTGTGGTCCAACTATTTTTAAAGTTGGACAACTGCCCCTAGTAAAGACCCATGGTCCAACTAGTTGAACAGAGCAGTTGGACCACTGCCCCGGACTGTTAGGTCCAACTATTTTTAAAGTTGAACAATTGCCCCTAGTAAAGACCCATGGTCCAACTAGTTGAACAGAGCAGTTGGACCACTGCCCCGGACTGTTAGGTCCAACTATTTTTAAAGTTGGACAACTGCCCCTAGTAAAGACCCATGGTCCAACTAGTTGGACAGAGCAGTTGGACCACTGCCCCGGACTGGCGATAACCGACATTCACGCGGACGTAGTCGCGGGCATAATTGTTTTAGTTTATTTGTGAACTAGCACTAGACCCGTGACGTGACTTCGCCCGCGTGATTTCTGTTACGGATCCCTATTTTTAACCGACTTAAAAAAAGAGGTTCTCAGTTCGACCCGTATGTTTGTATGTATGTTTGTCCGCGATTATCTTCCGTTTTGCTGAACTGATTTTCATGCGGTTTTCAAAAAAGTGTTTATTACATTCTGGAGAAGGTTTTAGCATACAACAAATTGAGATTTATTCAGCGCTTTTTGACAAAATCAACAAAAACCAAAAAAATATACATAGAAGACGTTTGCGTTTCTTCCATCTTTGGAGAACTTTCAATCTCTGTTTTTTAACTGTATTGCCATTTCTTAATGAATTTGGGTGTTATGGAGGCACTAAAAAGTGGAAAATAAAAACTTTTTGCAAAAAAAGGTTCCGTCCGTTCCGCCGTTTTGATTATTTACACTTTCATTTTGATATAGTATCGATTATCGTTTTTTTTAAGCAAGCAAGAAACAATCATTAGAAGGCTCGTCATCTGACGTTAGTTCCATGTAGGAAGACGACGCATAATTTATTAATAGTAATAATAATTTATTTATTGGACACAAACATTTGTTACAGATATAAAGATTTCCCTAACTCCTGCGCTAGGAAAGACTGTGTTGCAGAAGTTAGTGTCCTCCGCTTACTTGATCATTATACAATGTTATGCCCTTAGCAGATTATCTATCTACATAATATATAAAGTTCTCGTGTCACAGTTTTCGTTCCCGTACTCCTCCGAAACGGCTTGACCGATTCTGATGAAATTTTGTGTACATATTGGGTAGGTCTGAGAATCGGCCAACATCTATTTTTCATTCCCCTTTTTCCCCCCCTTTTCATCCCCCATCCAAATGTTCGGTAGATCGGGACAGGACAACGTCTGTCGGGTCAGCTAGTCTAATATATAAAATTCTCGTGTCACAGTTTTCGTTCCCGTACTCCTCCGAAACGGCTTGACCGATTCTGATGAAATTTTTTGTGCATATTGGGTAGGTCTGATAATCGGCCAACATCTATTTTTCATCCCCCTTTTTCACCCCTTTTTCATCCCCCATCCAAATGTTCGGTAGATCGGGACAGGACAACGTCTGTCGGGTCAGCTAGTCTAATATATAAAATTCTCGTGTCACAGTTTTCGTTCCCGTACTCCTCCGAAACGGCTTGACCGATTCTGATGAAATTTTTTGTGCATATTGGGTAGGTCTGAGAATCGGCCAACATCTATTTTTAATCCCCCTTTTTCACCCCTTTTTCATCCCCAATAGGCGACAGGACAGGACAACGTCTGTCGGGTCAGCTAGTTATATATATATATATACCTATCAAAACTAATTTAATAAAAGAAAACAATAGACACAATTACAAAAAATAAAAATAATACTAAATACAAAAACATTTGCGTGGAAATTATTTGCTACTTACTTATTATAGTCTTTATTCGTGTATATGCGTGTGTGTGTGTTTGTGAGTGTGTGTGTGTGTGTGTTTGTGAGAGATGAACATGAATGATTTGTAAATGGATGTCAGCGTTTAGATATATATTTGCAATGCTTGTCATTTAACAACCTCTAAAAGCTTTTCAGTATCATCATACCCCAATGATTTCAACCAGGTAAGTACTGTTTTCTTAAAACTGTTATTATTTAGTTTACTTGTATTGAATAGTGTGTTGCATTTATTGTAGATATTTGGGGCATGGTAACTGAAATGCCTTTGTCCAAATGCTGTTTTCTGAGGGGGCACCGGGCAACGCATTTTTCTTTTATTTTGCGTAGTTAGGTGTGGTATTGATTTGTTTATCTAGCCCGCGACTTCGTCTGCGTGAATGTCAGTTATCGTGGATGCAAAGTTGAGGATTCATTAAAAAGTAGTCGTTCCATGGGGATAGTTTGAACCATGGGGTTCAAACTATCTCCATACCAAATTTCATCAAAATCGGTTCAGCCGTTTCATCGTGAAAGCGTATCAGACAGAGTTACTTTCACAGGTAATCATTTCTTTTATACGACGAATTTCGGCGAATTTCGTCGTATAAAAGAAATGATTACGTAGTAATCAGTATTAGTGATTACCCATCATTATCATCTGGTGGATGTGCCCTGCAAATGCGAAGTAAGTAGGTAGTTATCTATATATAATATGTTTATATACCTACTAGTATTCTAAAGCTCTATCCACACATATCAAGGCTGTGCCCGGGAGGTGGAAGGACCGTGTCCATGACCGTGCTAAAAACAAACATCGTTGTGAACATTTTATATGAACTCGTTCACACACATCCGTGTATGGGCCGGCGACGGAGCTTCAGTGCCCGGGCCGACACCGTGATGTACCCGTGCACGTCACGGCGCGGCGTCGGCCTGGTCACTAACGATATTTTCCAAGCACGTTGCACATATTTAAAAAAAAGAATGAAGGACGAGTTTTTAATAGAAGCGGTACGCATAAATGTTATCTATACAAGATGAAATTGAATTCTTTAGCAAATTTTTAAGAAGTGACTCAGACCACGAACCTGAACAACTGCCATTATGAAGCCAACTAAAACTGTGCGAAAAAAAAACAGCTGTTCCATACATTTTGGCCGAGTACCTATTACACTTCTGTATGGAACAGCTGTTTTTTTTTCGCACAGTTTTAGTTGGCTTCATAATGACAGTTGTTCAGGTTCGTGGTCTGAGTCATTCCTTAAAATTTTGCTAATGAATTCAATTTCATCCTGTATATTATAAAATGGTGACTGAGGGGTACAGATGGAAGGTCGCGGCCTGTCCACGTTGAGGTCACATCCCTGACGTCATCATCATCATCATCATTTCAGCCGAAAGACGTCCACTGGTGGACATAGGCCTCCCCAAGGGGGGAATTTGCCATAATCGCCACGCTTGGCAGGCGGATTGGCGATCGCAGTATGGTTGTTACAAAGGCACAGAGAACGCTGCTGCCCATTCTCTGGTAAGTCCCTTAGTCGCCTCTTACGACACCCACGGGAAGATATGGGATGGTGCTATTCTTTACGTCCGACACCACACGAACAAACAAAAAGTCCTACGTTTATTTCTCCATCGATGTATTTTTAGCTCTCTCTACTTTTTATATTTTGTTTGTATGTATGTATGTATATATGTATTTATTAGTATATTTTATTCTTGTAAATTTTCTTTTCCTTTGCACCTGCCACATTTTGTCTCTGCATCACCCTAAGGTAGACTGGTAGAAAATGCCCAAGGCATTAAGTCCGCCTTTGTACAATGTTTATTTAAATTTTGTGCATAAAGTTTTAATAAATAAATAAATAATAAATAAATATTTAAGGAAGGTCTGGTCGGATCACAAGAATTCTTCCACTAATAGAAATGTACAGTAATGCAAGTAGGTATCATAGTCTGTTATGATTGGCTTCAACCCGGACTAAGTCGCGAGCAAAAGCTAGTTTATAGTATTTGCGTAATTTAATTTAAAAAAATAGCCGCATTTTTTTCTTATCGTTGTATGCAAGCGCACATTCTCATGAAGTAAATATTTACTTCGCGGATATTCATCATTTTTAGATGTCACCTAGAAAACTTTGCCAACAACAATCGCCTTTTGTTTTAAGGGCGCGTATTCGATTTAGCGCAACTCAAAATCTAAACGATTGCTAGAACGGCGTAGCAGCATTGACACACACTAGTACAATACAATGGTCTGTTTGTGTGCATCAGAACAAAATATATGCACGAAATAAGCACGAATCATTGAAATTCATCGGCAAACGACAGCGCGCGATGTTTTACAGTGCTTTTTAAATGAATTGTCTAAAATAAATGAGCTCGTATAACGGACTAAAAATTATTCTGTATATTAAACATAACATTTACTTTCATAAAATAAATATATCAGTTATGTTTTTATTCAAATACCGGTTGAAAAAAAATTATCAAAGTGAACCGATTTTCTACTTTTTCAACATTGTTTTTTAATACATCATAGTAATATTTTCGTAATTTTGGCTCTGTAGCTGTCTTTATGACTGTATACACTGTTGGAAAAACGCATAAAACAAAATATTTTGGCATATTGTAATGGTTGTATTCGTCCTGAAAGTTAACTCTGACGTCTATTTTCGTAAAACGATATGAAAGAATTGTCTTCGCTTTAAAAAACCATAATTAAAAATTATACTTTTACTCTGTAGCTGTCTAAATCAAGACTTAATCTTTCTAAAACTGTTAATTGTCTTTAAATAATCTGCTCACATAATTACGATATTGCTCTGGGCAAAACGCAAAAACATGAAGTTTTCGTCACGAATCGAATACGCGCTCTTAAGGATATGTAAACTTTTATGAAAGAATTGATTGTGTGTAGCACGCGTAGCATGATCACCATAGAAACGGGTCTTGTTGACGGTAGAATTGGCAAACTGACAGATTGTAGAAAGATTTCTTTCGTAGGACGAAAGAAATCTCTATATCTAATCATCTACAATCATGGCATGGCGACAAAGAGAAGAAATGATTTATTCTTCAGTCGACAAAAGTCTATAATGTTGAGTATGCAGTAGTTAGTACCTAAGTAGGTATATAAAGTGAAAGGTGATTTAAACACTTTGATATAAGTATAGCAAAGCCACACTAATACCTCGCATGTCTATCTGTTGTAATCTTTTAATAGCCACATTAATATCATAATGTAATATTTTGTATACTCAGGTAATAAACAATTGGTTCGCGCATGAAGTCAACAGACACGCCATTCATAATCGCTGTTTGCCAAAGATGAACAAATATCATAGTCTTATAATTATGACAAAGTAGTTTTACAACTGAATGTAAGTAATTATCAAATGCTTATCTTTATTTCACGTCTGTAGATACTTAAATAGGTAGGTAGGTACCTACTTGTTTCTTGAGCGATTAGATAGATTTTATGTCACGATTCCGTATTATAAAATTAAATTTTTGTTTGTCATGCGACGTTGCTGCAAAATTACACCTTATCCATTGGGTTATTAGTTTTTTGACAGCTGCCTTAGAACGTAACTATTCCCGATTACCTAAGAGTTAACTTTCAAATGCGTTATGAAATAAATATATAGATTGCCTTACGTTAAGGGGGTACCGAGCAAAATCATTCAAAACAGTCGTCACTGTTAAAGTGATATAATCAATACTTTTACCATAATTGCCATAAAAAATATGTAATGAATACCACAGTGAATGTGTTAACCGATTATCGTTGGCATAAAATAAGAATACTGTTTAATTTAATAAACAAAAATACGTAAAGTTGTACAAAAATCTTTAAAAAAATCTCGTATTTAGTTGAGTTTTGTTAGTAAACTGTATTTTTTTTCACAAACTTGAATTCATATTAATCTTTTACTTTCATACTACAATTTGTAGTTTTTACATTTTCGAAATGTCGCTTAGTTATTTTATTATTAATTTTTCGCGCTGTTTTGAATCATACGCAACGTATGTATGTATGATTCAAAACAGCGCGTCAATTAAAACAAAAATTAATAATAAAATAACTAAGCGACATTTCGAAAATGTAAAAACTACAAATAGTAGTATGAATGTTAAAGATTAATATGAATTCAAGTTTGTGAAAAAAAAAAAACAGTTTACTAACAAAACTCAACTAAATACGAGATTTTTTTAAAGATTTTTGTACAACTTTACGTATTTTTGTTTATTAAATTAAACAGTATTCTTATTTTTTGCCAACGATAATCGGTTAACACATTCACTGTGGTATTCATTACATATTTTTTATGGCAATTATGGTAAAAGTATTGATTATATCACTTTAACAGTGACGACTGTTTTGAATGATTTTGCTCGGTACCCCCTTAATGGATTACCTTATTTATGACACTTACAGACATTCAAATACAGTATGCGAATCAGTTTTTACAAAAAACATGAAGATTGTTATGTGCATGAAATATACAATACCTAGTTACATTCTATCATACCTTCTAAGTGATGGAATCGAATGTATTCGCTTAAATGAATAAATCGAAAATAATTGTTTTATATAAATGTAATTCTAAAAACCTGTATATTTTTAAATTAATCCAATGAATTTATAATGCGGGTTTAAACATCGAAAACTAAACAACGAAATTAGTATTTTAAAGTTAATTTCACATAATTGTTATCCATACTAATATTATAAATGTGAAAGTAACTCTGTCTGTTACGCTTTCACGATGAAACGGCTGAACCGATTTTGATGAAATTTGGTATGCAGATAGTTTGAACCCCATGGTTCAAACTATCCCCATGGAACGACTACTTTTTAATTAATCCTCAACTTTGCATCCACGATAACCGACATTCACGCAGACGACGTCGCGGGCTAGATAAATAAATCAATAAATTATGCGTCGTCTTCCTAATACAGAAGTGTAATAAGTACTCGGCCAAAATGTATGGAACAGCTGTTTTTTTTGCGCTGTTTGAGTTGGCTCCATAATGAAAGTTGTTCAGGATCGTGGTCTGAGTCACTTCTTAAAAATTTGCTAAAGAATTCAATTTCATCTTGTATAGATAACATTTATGCGTACCGCTTCTATTAAAAACTCGTCCTTCATTCTTTTTTTTAAATATGCGCAACGTGCTTGGAAAATATCGTTAGTGCCCAGGCCGACGCCGCGCCGTGACGTGCACGGGTACATCACGATGTCGGCCCGGGCACTGAAGCTCTGTCGCCGGCCCATACACGGATGTGTGTGAACGAGTTCATATAAAATGTTCACAACGATGTTTGTTTTTAGCACGGTCATGGACACGGTCCTTCCACCTCCCGGGCACAGCCTTGATATGTGTGGATAGAGCTTTAGAATACTAGTAGGTATATAAACATATTATATATAGATAACTACCTACTTACTTCGCATTTGCAGGGCACATCCACCAGATGATAATGATGGGTAATCACTGATTACTAGGTAATCATTTCTTTTATACGCCGAAGTTACATTTTTGTTTAGTCAGTCTTTAGGGCCTCAACCAATTGATCAAATTCAAACACATAATCGTACATTTTTTATCAATTATGATGTAGGTAGATAACATTGACAGCGCTGCCATGACGAGGCTCAGTCAGTACGGTGTCAGGTGTCGACGCGCACCCGAGGGTATACCTAACAATAAAAAGCGTGTCAAAAAGAAACTTAGTGCTACAGTGCTTTAGTGTTCAATTTGTAAAGCTATTTTAATTTCAAAAGTCAAGATGGAAGACATCCCTACACATTTTAAAGATCTAATACATAAAATTGCTAAAGAACAAAACTTTGTCAATTACGATTTAAATGTTAAACCAATTTCGAGCGGTGGAGCGAACTACACGTCTAAGTTGTACACGGTAACCATCACAGAAGGTTCTAAAGAACTGCACTTGTTCGCTAAAGTCGCAGCCGTCGGTGAGAAGTTCCGAACTCAAGGACCGAAGTTCTTTGAGGCTGAACGATACTGCTACACAGAACTAATCAACATTTACGAAAAGATACAAAACGATCAGCAAGTGCCGGATGAACATAAGTTGGCTTTCCCCAAATTTTACGGATGCAATCCCAATTTATACGAGGAAACAATAGTGCTTGAGAATCTAGAAATGAACGGGTACAATCCTTACGATAGATTTAAGTCTGTAGACTGGCCATACGCCTCAACAGCAGTCGAACAGTTGGCCAAGATGCAAGCCATTTCCTTCGCGCACGCAAAATATTATCCGGAAGACTTCAAGAAAGTTATGGAACACTTTATGTTCGAATGGAAGATGGATGATTCGTCTTTGAAGGTTTATATGATTGAGGTAACTCGAGCCTCTAAACATATTAAAGAAGAGAACGTCGATAAACTTGTGAAATTTTTCGAGACCAAATTTGAGACACCGGATGATTTTGCCGCTCTGTTTAAGTCAAGTCGGCGACCAGTGCTGGGACATGGAGACTTTAGGCCGAGTAACTTAATGCACAGACATCTTGATGTAAGTTGATTTGTGTCATTATTTTGCGTTACAAATGTCAAGGCCATGCGGTCACTCGGCCCCTCGGCCATGCGGTCATTCAAGTGATTATGGAAAAATAAATACGTAAAGAACGCGATCTTTACGTATTTATTTCGTAGGTAAGTATTTTTTTTGAATTTACCATCGTGGTGACAGGATTAGTCAGCTAGACTATGCGTTACCGAGTGCTAGGTGTCCAGGGTGCGCCGGACGTTTGAAATCGCTTTAGGATTTATGATATCGTCGCTCGGGGAGGCTCCTTTCTTGCACCCCAAGTAAGTAATGTTTTTAAACGGTACTGAACCATAATTATTTCACCTACATAAGTTGACCAATGAATTCTAAATTAACCCCGTCATAAGTTTATCTGTCTTGCACCTGTAAATAAGACTGTGCATCTATGAACATACAGACGAACTGTAGTTACATCTTTATGTAGAACCTGGAACTAGCGTTGCGAGGTGGCCGAATAAAACCGGACACAGTCAGGCTTTTCCGTAGCGTGTCCGACCAAATTAGACGGTGCTCATGCTGTCCGGCTCTTGTTAGGGTTTTTCAATTTATATTTGATCATTGTTTTTACATTTGTCATGGTGATGATTTCCTTGTATCGCTAGCGCAAGCGAGCACTGTCCTCCACTGTCGGGCCTTTTTACCTTAACGTCCATCTCAACTGACTGACCTGTCCGGCTTTTAAGTTTTAAGACCTGGCAACCCTACCTGGCAGAAGCAGAATGGTTGGTCTCACCATGAATAGGTAAAAAATAAAGGTAATGACAAACGTAGAAGAAATAACCATAACAGTTGATGACGAAAATATTGAATACGTAAGAAATAATATATACTTAGGGCAATTAATATCATTTAGAGACCAAACTGACATGGAAATCAATCGAAGAATAGCTTGTTCTTGGAAAAGATACTAGTCACTTAAGGAGGTATTCAAAAGCATTCAATTTTCTAAGCAGCTAAAAAAAAAGGGTTCAACTCGTGCGTCTTGCTATGCCTGACATATATCTATGGATGCCAAACTTTGGCACTGAATTAAAAACACTTTCAAAAATTGAGAACATGTCAGAGGGGAATGGAAAGAAGAATGATAGGAGCCACGATAAAAGATCGCAGAAGAGCAGAAGAAATAAGATCCATGACCAAGGTTGAAGACATAATAAAGAAAGCAAGATGGTTGAAATGGAGATGGACAGGACACATGACAAGAGACAGCAAGACAAAATGGACAAAAGTCATAACGGAATGGCAACCACGCGATGGTAAAAGGAAAAGAGGCAGCCAGGCAAAAACATACTGTAAGTTTAGTTTCAGCAATAAAGGCCTTAATAAATAAAAAAGGGACCTGGAACCATAATATTGTTATAGTTAGTTAGTTAGTTTGTCCGGGCCCTTTTCCGCACTTAGCTACTTGATTGGGCCATTGTACGTAAAACTATTTCTTCTTTCACTCCAGCCATCCCAGTTCACCCCAGAAGGCGAGCAGCCTTTTCAGGTTGCTCCAGACTTCCGATAATGATGCTGGAGACTGAAGAATCTGCGCCCGTTGATCCACCACGCTGCTGCACTCCATTAGCACGTGCTGTGACGTTTCTTCCGCCTGAATGCAGCCTCTGCATAGAGGGCCGTCTGTCATACCTATGGTACATAGATGTTTATTTAGGGGACAGTGTCCGGTTATCGTACCTAGTACTTTACTAGACTACATCGTCACTAGAGGAGTGGAACCTTGTCTGTTGAAGTCAGTGAGCTCCTTCCTCCTCTTCAGTTAGCTTACGGACCTAACTACTGCGATAACGGTCACCTACAACAATAATGTCGCTTACTTATCCAAAATTAGACTAACTAACACACTTGACTAATTCGGGTATTTTCTTGCTGATATATATTTTTTTCATATCTTTGGTATCTATTTCTTTTGGTTAGATATTTGTAAACGAATTAATGCGTTATGTTCGATTTATATTAAATGCTCAATCTATTAGTAGCATTCCACAGTGGATTGATAAGTGGATGGGTGGTTGGTTTTATTAGGTAGGTAGTAATTATGATATAAATTTTTGATAATTGTGAATCCTGTCGGGCACTGCTAAAACGAAGAGAGGAAAAAGATTTTAAATTAATTTATATGAAAACATGTTTCATTTAAGTATTTATTGATATTATAGTAAGTTTTTTTTATGTTTGCCCACGTATAACTTTTTTCAGTGTAGTCCGATTTCGATGATTCTTTTTTTAATTGATAGTGTGTACAGATAGTGCAATCCACGAAGACGCGCCCCACTATACCTCCTAAACGTTTATAGTATATGTGTGCAAGCTTCCGTCAATGTTTGAGTGTTATCGGTACACACTAATTACTTATGAGTTCACGCGCACACTACAATGAATAGACTAATCAGATCAGAGCGTCAGGAAAATCCGAAAACCCCGCCCCCTTTCTATTAGAGAAGGATTTTTTAAAATCATCATCTGCCTAGCCTTTTCCCAACCAGGTAAATTGGGGTTGGTTTCGTCTATCCGGATGCAGCTAAATACCACTGTGTTTTAGATGGAACGACTGCCTATCGGACCTCCACAACCCAGTTACTGGAAATTTTTAAAATCAGTTTCGTATATTTAAAGTTTATCCATTAGTAACAAACATACAAAACTTCAGATCTTTTCTCTTTATTATATTAGTATAGATGTAGATGATAGTAGATGTTTTTAATTTTACAGGGAGCGCAATGTCACAATGACAAACCAAAATTTAATAGAAGCAGGTGCCTAATTCCATAATTCGGAATCGTAGCGTAAAATCTATCTAATCGCTCAAGAAACAAGTAGGTACTACCCACGATACTACCTCCTACCCTACGTACCTATTTAAGTATCTACAGACATGAAACAAAGATAAGCATTTGATAATTACATTCAGTTGTTGAACTACTCGTACTTTGTTATATTTGAATTTATGATATTTGTTCGTCTTCGGCAAACAACGATTATGAATGTCGTCGATGGCGCCGTACCTGTTGACTTCATATGCGATCCAATATTACCTACCTGTTTATTACCTGAGTATACAAATTATTACATTATGATATTAATGTGGCTATTAAGAGATTACAACAGATAGACATGCGAGCTATTAGTATAGATTTACTATACTTATAACAGAGTGTGTATAGTCACCTAATCACCTTTCTCTTTATGTACTGTAAGAAGTCCAACTGTGGGGCTTCTTACTGGTAGACCAGCCGCCATCAGGCACGGTCAAGCATTTCTCCTCTCGCTAATTATTCTAATATTGTCTTCTCAAAGTTATTAATACGTTTTATTTAACGTAGTTAGCGATCCGGTACGTAATGAGTACGTTACAGTACTTACTAGCTACTGCTGATAACAGTTTGTCAGTTCTTTCATAAAAGTTACTTAATGCGAAACATTAGATATCTTTAAAACAAAAGGCGATAGTTGTTTGCAAAATTTCGTGACATCTAAAAATGAGGAACGTCGCCAAAGTGCATGAGAATATCCGCTTGCATACAACGATAAGAAAAAGATGCGGCAATTTTTTCTAATTAAATTACGCAAATATTATAAACTAGCTTTAACCCGCTTTGCGACTCCGTCTGAATTAAAGCCGAATATACCACAACACACATGCACTCGGTATTAGTGTAAATTTCTATCAGTGCAAGAATTCTTGTGGCCACCATAAACAAAAAAAAACATAAAAACTATCAAAATTTACCACTTTTACACACCGTATTAGTATTGATGACTACTTACTGTGCATCTGCAGGGTACACCCAGATGATAATGATGGGTAATCACTGATTACTGATCACATTATGACTATACAAGCGCCACAACGCGACGGTAAAAATTTAACGAACATATATATTTAATATCAATAAATATGACTGCCCTTATCCCATATTTCTTGGGGCCGGCGCAACTTGTTTTCTTCTTCCATTCCGTTCACGTCATGCTTTCACTAACTCCCTTTTCATTTATATCATTCTACACATAATCTATCTATCTTTTCTTTGGCCTTCCTCTCCCTCTCCACCCATCCAAATTAATATTCATAACTCTTTTGGTCACATGCGTTTCAAGCCTTCTCTTCACATGCCCATACCAAGACAAACGATTCCCTTTCAACCTTTCTATCACTGGCGCCAATTTGAAACTCCCTCTAATAACTTCATTTCTCACCTTATCCATTCTGGTCACTCCACACATCCATTTCAACATTCTCATCTCCGCTACATGCATCAATAAAAATGACATCAACAAGAATTAATTTTAACCGAAGATGCGTCTTTGAAAGATTAGGGCAATTCTAACATCATATTTTCTTCTCATTCCAGGACGGCAAGGTGGACATCAAGATCGTGGACCTGCAGACGCTGCAGGGAGGCAGCCCGGTCACCGACCTGATCTACTTCATCTTCACCGGCTCCGACGAGCAGTTCCGCGCGCAATACTTTGACAAGCTGCTCGACCACTACTACACGCAGCTCAGCGCAGCCATGAAGAGACTCAACCTAGACCCTGAGGAGACCTTCTCTAGGGAAGACTTCGACTATGAAATGAAGGAGGTAAGAATGGCTTTGTATGTGTATAGGGTTTATCTTGGCAGAAAAAACGAAGTGATTCAGAACAGAAAGTGTTCTCAAAAAGTGTAAGTAATAGAGACCACGTCTTCGTAGCAAATGTGTGTAGGGGTGAGCTACGGCGTAGCCAATAGCGTAGCCCAAGCGTAGCTCACGACGTAGCCCACGTCGCGGCGTAGCTCATGGCGTAGCTCACAGCGTAGCCCACGATGTCCCAGGCATTTTTAGACTGAATGTATTTGATTGATGATTTCTTTCAGAGATAACACGGACTAGAAAAAAATTGGTTGTCTGTAAAGTCGGTTTACTGACGATAGTTGAACGTGACAACGCGAAAGAATCATTACCTTTATCGCTGTAATTATCGTTGCTATAAACAATTGACACCACATTCACTTTTCACTTGGAACGCCTCAGAGCGAGGTAACGCCGCAGAGCGAGGTAACGCCGCATGACGTCATGTAACGCCGTAACGCCGCATGACGTCATGTTTTTTCGTGCGAGCAGCCGGCTCTATCGAATTATAAGACGTTGTCACGTCAAAAAGAAGGACTCCGCGCCACAAATATCGAAAGTGAGTAAACCGGACCATTGGTACAAACATGCCGCACGCACACATTTACATCATAGTGAAGTACCGTTGCTGTCGATACTCAGAGGTGTCATAAATAAAATAGCGGACTGTAAAAGCTTTTTAAAAAAAGAAAACCGCCTTCAAAAACTAAAAAGTGATAAATAACTTTAGCACAGAACACACATTACTTTACTATCGGAAGTCGGTGGCAATACAAAAGGCATAGGCATAGGCATACGTTTGACCACTATCTCACCTGATGGGAAGCGATGATGCGGTCTAAGATGGAGTACGCTTGCCTAGAAGGAACCTATTCACTCTTGACTTAAAGACTCCCAGGTTGTAGCTATCAGGAAACACAGACTCAGGCAGGGAATTCCACTCCTTAGCACAATTAATGTGTTCTCAAAACGTTTTGTGCGTGTGGGTGGGATGTCCACCATGTACCGGTGGCGCATCGCCGTACGTCTTGTGGTCCGATGATAGAACGGCTCGGCGGAATTAAAGTATTCTTTCTTTTCTAATTCCTCTTTTTTTGTTTAGTCCGTGAGAGATAATTATGTTTTTTGTTTTACACAAAAAAAAATGAAATGTTTTTTGTTTTTGAACTACAATAACGACAAGGTTGGCACAGTGGTTAAGTGATTGACTGCTGCGCTGCGTGTCGCGGATTCGATTGAATGCATACATAAGATAAAGAAAACACATATCACTGTCTCGTTCTTATGTATGCATTCAGAAAGAGAGCATCAGCCCACAGTTGGTTTCAAGCTTTTGTTCGAAGTGTTGGCTCCATTTATACCTATATCTTCATGGGGCTGACCATGTACTCTTAGAGCAGGTCAATTTTTGACGTAAAATAACCTGTCGGTCTAGTTTGTACTATTAGTGCGACAAGTAGCAGTACAGTCAACAGCAAAAGTAGATGATCAAAATCAGAAATTCAATACTAATTTACTAACACTAACTTACATAATTCATCACTAGTTTATTTATTAAAAGTATGTGATTGTCACACACATTCTTTTGAGTCACTTCGACGCCACACAGTTCTGACGCGAACTCCGTTCATTAGTATTGAATTCCTGATTTTGATCAGCTACTTTTGCTGTTGACTGTACCCTCCTAGATTATTGATAGGTCTCCGCGCTCTGTATTTGTTCGTTTGTATTTATTGGAGTGTGATTTTGTTAGCACTATTCTAAAAGGTTTAATATGGGTTTGAGGACCTGAAATAAGCAAATTTTATTTTATTTTTTTATTTTTATTGTCTAGATTAATATGTTCCGTAAGTTTCCCAACAACTGGATTGGGTTCTCAGGTCCTCCAAAATGAAATTGTATTTTTCTATAAGGATTTTTTCAGTAGCAGTCCAGTGTTTAGATTTACGCTCGGTAGAAGGAAATTACCGGCCTATTTCACGGAATTGGCGAAAGTATAGGTACAAAACAAGATTTTGCCCGCGACTTCACCTGCTTTTATTTTCGTACAGATCCCTTATTGTTTTAATAATAACATACCATGTCGTTTTTGTTTTGATAGTAAAATATCCATAGCACTCAGTGATAATGTAGCTTCGTATTGGCGAAAGAATTTTCAAAAACTGTCCAGCAGTTCCGGATATTGGCATGTACAAACAAACTTTTCGGGTTTATAATACAACTAGCACTTTACCCGCGGCTTCGTCCGCGTGATTTTTCTCAAGGATCCCTAATTTTTTGATAATCCACTCAGGGATAAAATAGCTTCATATTGGTAAAAGAATTTTCCAACGGTTTTAGAGAGGTTGAAATCTGGTGACCTGTAATACAGGTTTTAATTACCTACCACAGGCACCAGCCATTCACAAATTTATTTGTAACTTGTTTATGCCAATAAGTATTATTATTTAAAAAAATATTGAAATCGGATGACTAGTTTCGTTACTCCCTATATACAAACTTACAAACTAACAAACAAATATAGTATAACTATTTATCAGTAAGTAGATAAGAAGTCACATGAGATACCTACATAATGAAATACAGATGTTTTTTTCGATTACAGTTTATTTGTTACGTATTTTGAAGCTGATTATGTATCTACTAAACTGATTATATCATGTTTTGTTTCTGTATTTGTCATACCTACTTTAGTGATAAGAACCGGTCTTAATCGATAATTTCAATAATAATAATGTTTTTAGTAATATTTATACTTACTTAACTAGCTGGCCCGACAGACGTTGTCCTGTCAATTGATATTTCCACCGTTTAAAGCTTCCCTGGACTTTCACGAATATTTCAAGACCAAAATCAGCTAAATCGGTCCAGCCGTTCTCGAGTTTTAGCAAGACTAACGAACAACGATTTATTTTTATTATACAGATTATTGGTTTTGTAGTAATCGGGTTGGTTTAATAAGTAGTAGTTCAAACTAATTAGTACTTCATTATATTCAATTAAAAAACTCAAGTTCAAAATGTTTTATTTTCATAAGCAATTAATACAGCAACTGGGTTTCTCCCAGTTGTAAACGTCCCTTTGTGCCTATTGGCCTAGTTCTGTTCTGTCTCCTGCTTGATTTGGAGGGAAGTGGAAAATATGTTTCTTTACTCCTCCGCTGTTCTTTTCTGATTAATTTCGTTGCGGGATCCAAGACAGTTGAATCGTTTCTCTGGGACTCGTCGAGCTTCATTGCTCTGACGCCTTTCTGGTGGTCGCCACTGTTGATTCTGGCTTACAGGAGTTACAGTGGTTAGGGAATAGTGTGGCGGGCTTGTCCCATGAAAAAAAAGGAATTAATAGTTAACAAAATTTGGTGTTTGGGGACTCCTTTTAAGTAAATAATGCCTGTAGTAGGTAGGAGACTCCGCTCTTCCATACCTAAAGACATTTTTAACATAATTACTTATTATTATTTTTTTATAGTTGTATGTCTGAGTGTGAGTGTGTGTGGTTGTGGGTGTGAGTATATAAAACACTAGCACATTAAATCGTAACAAACAAATCTTTCCTCTTTATAATATTAGTTTAGACAATACCTCCATTAAGAGCGTGTATTCGATTCGTGACGAAAACTTCATGTTTTCGCGTTTTACCCAGAGCAATATCGTAATGATGTGAGCAGATTATTTAAACAATTACAGTTTTAGAAAGATTACGCCTTGCTTTAGGGAGCTACAGAGTAAAAGTATAATTTTGAATTATGGTTTTTTAAAGCGAAGACAATCCTTTCATAGCGTTTTACGAAAATAGACGTCAGAGTTAACTTTCAGGACGAATACAACCATTACAGTATGCCAAGATATAATGCTTTATGTGTTTTTCCAACAGGATATACAGTCTCAAAATACATAACAGAGCCAAAAATACAAAAATATTACTATTAGATATTAAAAAATAGTATTAAAAAAGTACATAATCGGTTCACTTCAACAATTATTTTTCACCAGTATTTGAATAAAAACATAACTAATATATTTATTTTATGAAAATAAAGGTTATGCTCAATATACACATTTTTTTCAGTTCCTTGTACGAACTCATTTATTTTAGACAATTATTTTAAAAAGCACTGTAAAACCTCGCGCGCTGTCGTTTGCCGATCAATTTCAATGATTCGTGCTTATTTCGTGCGCATTTTTTTTTCTGATGCACACACACAGACCATTGTATTGTACTGGTGTGTGTCAATGCTGCTACGCCGTTCTAGCAATCGTTTTGATTTTGAATTGCGCTAAATCGAATACGCGCCCTTAAAGTCACAGAAATCATTTCTTCCAATTAGACTACTAAAAGGCACGTTTGAATATAATAATATAGGTCTTTACCGAAGATGTGTTTTCCTATTAAGTTGCCGTTTACAATACTGGCTATTTGATATGTTACTTATGTATTAAGAATTTATTGCCAATAAATTCTTCATTCAAATTAATTTTATTTTCAAATTCAGTCACAACATTAGCAAATCAATGATCTGTGTTCACAATAAGATTAGACATAAACACAAACCTTTTTTACAGTCCCTTCAACCGATTTCGATTTCTATTCCGTAGGCTTAAGGATGACATTAGAGGGGAAAAAAGTGGTTACAATACAACTGTTTACTGCAGTTGCCATTTGTCATGCTACCAACGCAATAGAAGTCAAAATCAGTTGAACGGACTGTAAAAAAGGTTTTAGTAAAAGTGTAATCTTATTGTGAACAGGGTATACGTTATTTTTTATTTTATTTTTTTTATATGGGACAAGCCCGGCACACTATTCCCTAACCACTGTAACTCCTGTAAGCCAGAATCAACAGTGGCGACCACCAGAAAAGCGCCAGAGCAATGAAGCTCGACGAGTCCCAGAGAAACGATTCAACTGTCTTGGATCCCGCAACGAAATTAATCAGAAAAGAACAGCGGAGGAGTAAGAAAAACATATTTTCCACTTCCCTCCAAATCAAGCAGGAGACAGAACAGAACTAGGCCAATAGGCACAAAGGGACGTTTACAACTGGGAGAAACCCAGTTGCTAAGCACCACGGATTATAATTGACATAATTAATGGGCCCTAAAAAGTGAGCTGTTACATTAAATTTGATTCCAATAATAGGTATGGCAAAAACGCTTGAACGCACGGAAATTAGTTCTAGTTTCCACAAGGTCCGCATAATAAACTGCACCGGATGTAGCCTGTACACTATCCAACATAATATTGCGTTCTTTCTGCCAAAGAGTACACTCCCATAAGATATGATGTGCAGATTGTTCGTATTCACAGTCAGATGTAGAACATTGACACAAAGGCGAAGCAACAAGCTTGAAAGAAAATAATTTACTTTTAAAGTTGCCATGACCTGTTAGAAATTGGGCAACACAGTGGTCCACCTCCAGCCATGTCCTGGCCAGCCGCTCACGAACGGATGGAAAGAACTGATGAAGATGACGGCCCTTGTTTTTTGCTATAGGGTATACGTTATTAACAATTACTGCATGCCTACCTACCTACCTACTAATTGTTTATTTTAAGATCTGCATTAGGTATATTTTATCTGGAGCAGTGCCCGAATGTGTGTTGTTACTTAGAAGCACATACCTATTGTTGTTTATTTATATATAAAGTACTTACACTGAGAATAACATTAAATTCCTAGTATATTATACAATGTGTACCTAAGAAACTAGTTATGTATGTACCAGAACCTACGCGTAATTTGCCGCTAACTATGAAGGCCGTGACACAATGATCATAGCTTCCGGCAACACACTGATGGTCAGGTTGACTAAATTACACATATTTTTGCTTCAATTCATATATTTACCTACATATCATGGACATCACTGATATCAGTAGTGGAAGTCGTGGTGAATCTCTATTAATAAAAATGAATCGCTCTTCGGTAGTCTCGCTAAAACTCGAGAACGACTGGACCGATTTGGCTAATTTTGATCTTGAAATATTTGTGGAAGTTCAGGGAAGGTTTAAGCGGTGAGCAAATTGAAAAATCAATTGAGAAGCTTTTGCCATACCAGCCTATTATTATATCCTAACGTACTATTATGATGATGATGATGATTATGATTTATGGTACATTAATGAGGCGTGCAAATTTAAGTAATAGGTATCTACCAATCACAATACATAATATATTATAGATAAAATAAGCAGTAATTTTCTGAAACTCAGTTAAAAAAATAATAATAATAATAATGAAGACGTTTTAGAAAATTTTCGAAATTAATCAATGTCAAAAATTATACAGTGTCAAAAATTATAAAACGTCAAAACGTCTTCATTATTATTATTATTTTTTTTTTTAACTGAGTTTCAGAAACTGACTGATGCTGAGAAATTCATAATGGGGATGGGGATATTCAATAATACTTAAGTACCTACTGCTTAGCTCAAAGATCGAACCTAGAACCTAGTCCAGCGGTCGCGCTTAAGAATTAGGAGCCACTAGACCAAACAGACGGTCACTCGCTTAGATAACTCGCATGGTCATTCGAGACTCATTTCATACCAGCAGTGGCTAATGTCCATATAATAGCCATACTTGATGACCGTAACCTTGTTGACTGTTGTCAAAAGTGTTTAACAAAAAATTAACAATGTGGACTTCAACATGCACCTCACTAAAATTCATCCTATTGGCGAATTTGTTTAAAGTCCATTTTCATACCTACATCGTCGCATGCGTTTGTGACAGGTTAGTTACTTGCCTACTGTTGTAGATCTCTCTAGATCGGCCTCGGTTTCTGAACAAGATTGTAACATCCGCATGAATTAGATAATATGATCACTGACCCGCATGCAAATTGATAATGGCGACCTCATCCTTAGCTATGTTATGAAACAGGGTAGCCTTGGTAGGTATTTACTTTATGTAAGTAGTAACATATCTACTAGGCACCTATATTATATCAAATTATGCACCATGCTCTGTCACACCATGGTGTGACAGACACCATGGTGTGACAGACACCATGCTGATTAATTAGAAGGTACACACGGCTACACATCAAGCTATGCATTTCCAGTAAAAGACCTCTCATTGTATGGAAATTCTATACAACGCGAGATCAGCTTATACTGGAAAGTATAGCATGATGTGTAGCCGTGTGTACCTACCTATATCTCAGAACCTCATCATAAAATAAAATAAAATAAAAATACCTTTATTTTCCACCACAAATATAAGAAACAATTTTATACCTAGGTACTATGTGCCAGCAATTCATGGGTGGACTGGAGCCTAAACTAGGGAAACCCTGTATTTCAGGACTCCCTGGTCACTCGCCTACGGAAAGATATGAAATCTTTGTATAAACGCATAAAGGGTGGACGGGGATCATGTTTGTATGTGTGGGTGTGTGTGTGTATGTGTGAGTGTTTGTGTAGGGGGTGTTTGGCCGGTGAGTGTGTATGTGCACGTGTGTGTGTGAGTGTATGTGCGTGTTTAAGCGTTGGTGTGATGTACTGCTTACTTAACAATGGTTATGTCATGTCCAACTAGTCATGCAAACAAGATGCAAATCGATACACCTTTATAAGTGAAACGTAGTTAATAAAAAGGTAGGTAGGTACCTACTTACTTACCTGTTAATTTATGAATAAACAATAGACTCAAGTTTTGCATATATAACATGCATTTAAATTTATTATTCCCTACTAAAATGGCGTGCGCGCATTCAATCCATCATCAGCCGAGATTCGGAATAGAAACTTAAGTACGCTTCGATCTGTCAAAATCAGTGCATATTTTGACAGACCAAGGTGCAAGTTCAAGGTGCGTACGGATTAGAGGCAGCCTCGCCTGAGGCACGCACGGCTCGCCCTGTTGCCTCAAGTGCAACTGTAGCCAAAGAACATCTTCAAGTAATAATAATTAATAATTAATATCTTTATTTCCAAAAATACAGACAAATGTACTACGATTACATTCATATGGGTTTCTAATTGGTAAACAACATTTACATAAAATAAACAGTTGGATGCTGTAGAAATCTGTACACAATAAATTAAACTCTGTCTCTTAAACTAGGGTATCCTGTATCTTAAGAGACAGTGTTTTGCAATGAGGTTCCAATTGCTATTATCTATAAGTGGACTGTGTCGATTTACCTTCAGAATGAAAGAAAGTTATATTTTATTTTAGTTTTAAGATTATGTATGAGTATCTGATAGTGTGAGGGTGAGGGTGGATGAATGTGATTGTAGGTGTTGTGTGTCAGTGTGGGTAAGTGGGTGATGAGGAGTTGGTGTGTAAGTGAGATGTGTGGGTGAATGTGTATGGATGCGAAGATAGAAGAAGTATTCGTGCAAGCATGATTGTGTGTATATTAGGCAATGAAGGTAAGTAAATTCTCTGTTTCGGCATAGTCCTGTTTAAGGAGCCACTCTGTTACTTTTAATTTTAGGTTGTGTTTGTTGAGGTCTAAGATATTTAGTTCTTTATGGATTTTTTTGTAAATATAAGCGCTAATTACAAAGTACTGATGCTGTGCGAACGTGGTCCTGTGTTGGGTGCTCGAGGGAAGGTTTGTACGCTTTTTTGGGTTAGACTGAGGGAGGCTACTATGTTTCCGAAGGACGGATTGGAGCACAAAGAGCTGACGAACAGTTAGAACCTTGCAGTCTGTGTACAGTTGTGTTGTTGGGTATCTGTGGGGCTTGCTGGTCATTACTTTTAGTACGGCTCTTTGTGCTCTCTCCACCCTTAGGAGATAGCCTTTTGTAGCAGCACCCCATACCGAGATGCAGTATCCTATGACCGATTGGCATAGTGCATAATACACCAGTTTCAGTATAGCAGCATTAGCAGAATTTCGAAGGGATTTGAAAATATGTATGAGGCGCAAGGCTCTAGTCGTGACAGCGTCAAGTTGTTTTTTCCATGTAAGTCCGTCATCTATGAGGACTCCTAAATACTTCACGTTGTCACTTCTAGTTAGTGCTGGACAATGGCATGGTGCTGAACGGTTAAAGCATGAATGGGCAGTAATTGAGAAATTTTGTGACGGTGCAGTTTTACGCCTAATTGCAAATGGGATGTAGCAGGTTTTCTTAATATTTAGGGTAAGGAGATTAATATTGAGCCATTTCATTATTTCCGCTACTGCCGACTCTGCAGTGGTTTTAACAATATCCCAAGTAGGTCCATGAACTAAGATCGAAGTGTCATCCGCATATGTATATATCTTAGTATTTGGGAGGTTCATTTTGCAAAGATCATTGACGTAAATGAGAAATAAGGTGGGGGCCAGTATGCTGCCTTGAGGGACGCCGAATGTAACAAATTCCTCATCACTAAGGTGGGTATCAATTTTAACTCTCTGAGTGCGATTTTTGAGATAATCTTTAAATATTTTAAGTGACGCGCCACGTACACCTATGGATTCTAATTTTGAGATGAGGGTAGGAACAGAAACTGTGTCAAATGCCTTAGAAAGGTCTAAGAAAATACCTAAACATTTTGTTTTCTTGTCTAGATTTCTAGCAACCTCTTGTGTCAATCCTAGCACTGCATCTTCTGTTGAGGCACCAGGTCGGAAGCCATACTGGTTATCTGCTATTATTTTATATTTATCTAAGAAGGTCTTGAGACGATTGTTTAGGATCCTCTCAAGGATCTTAGAAAGAGTCGGTAAAACTGAGATAGGCCTGTAATTATTAACACAGTTTCTGCTCCCTCCCTTGTGTATAGGATGAACTATCGCCTTTTTAAGAGCATTCGGGAACACGCCTAATTGGAGACATCGGTTGTATATGAAGGTAAGTGGTGATTTCAGTACATGGCGACAGTTTTTCAATACAAGAGGCGATATCCCGTCCCACCCGATTGCACAGTCATTGCGTAACTGTAGGATAAGCGACTCTGTTTCAGTTTCATCTACTTCCAAGAATGCAAGAGAGTTTACGAGGGAGGTGTTTACATTTTTTGGATGAGACTGATCATTAGACTGAGGTGATGGGGTGTGTTGTTGTGACATAATGTTATCAGCCAGGTTTTTTCCTACATTACTGAAAAAATTGCAGACCTCATTTACGGAAGACTTAGGATTATTGCGTATTTTTAGTAGCTCAACGGGACTTGCACATATTTTCGTGGTGTTGGTTATTTCCTTGATGGTTTTCCATAAAGACTTTGGTTTATTACTTGCTTTCTCAAGCTCACTCTTTTCGTATGATATTTTTAATTTACGGAGTAAGTCGTTACAATAGTGTCAGTGATCACGAAACTTACCAAATCCATTCTTATTTTACAGAAACTGCCGTTTGGACTGACGCTCGCAGTGTTCACGTTACCTGTGGTCACAGTTGAAGCTGAGGACGCGCCCGTTGTCAACGAGTCTCTGGAGATGTCGGACTTTTCCGTTAAGAAAACCGGTAGCCTATATGCGGAGAGACTCAACGGTGTTGTTAACGACTATGTCAAATGGGGCATTCTCAAATAATTCAATAGGCAATCTGACTATACCTACACAGATGTGTTGCTTGACTTGTGCAGTCGGAAAATTACAAGATTAAGCAACGACAGTTCGTAAAGGTGACAAATGACTGTTGCTAAAAATGTATGTATTTATAAATTGCTTAACATTTTCATTCTGTTACTGCACATAATAAAGGGGGACCAAAAATGTTTTGTATTCATTTTAGCATGAAGATTATTCATCAATATTTAAAAACAATAAAGAAATGTGTTAGTCTCTAGCTTAAACCAGTATTGCTTGTTAGAAAAAATTGTGTAATTTTAATTAATTTTAAACAGACTAGATTAGAGCAACACCCTGGAACATGATACCTATTTTATGACAGTGTAAACTTCAAGAGTATGAGAACTCTTTAGCTTGATGGACTCTTTGGCGTAATGCATGATTATTATCATCGTGGTGTTCGTATTATATAAATCTAGTGACCAAAATGTAATGTTAATTTTTAGTAAAAATGTGAAATGAAATTATGTTGTACCTAATATAAATATAATGCAATTAAAATATTGTAGTCATTGAGTACAAATAATTTATATTCTAGTAGGTATACGAGTAGGACGAACCAGTGAGCCATTAGTTTAAACAATTCAAAGGTTAAATAAATGAAACTGAAATTTGTAATATTTTCCTTTTTATTATCTCAGGAATTGTTTGTTTTCATATTAATATAATATCATAGTTTCATACAGTGAATACATGTCAGCGGGTAATGACGAATGCACGACCTGATACCGAACCAACTGCATCTCATACACACAACTCATTTTTCAACTAATATACAAATATAATAATTTAAGATCAACATTATGGCCTCTTTCCAATATTCGCGCGCCAATTATTCAATAGATTACTTTTTTATTTTCAAATTAAGAATGCGCGTTGAAAAGGGGCCAGTGTGACCAGTATAAACTTTTTAAAAACTTCCATTGCGCGGCAGTAGAAAAAGAAATGTCGCAACAAAACACAGCCAAGGAAATTATACAAAGTAGCATTAGGTCGTGTTATTAGTGCATCTACCGTCTACCTCACATTCAACATCGCAGCCTCGGAGTACTGACAGTGAATCAATTATTTGGTCGTACACGCTATATTAATACAAACGTACACAACTTTTACTTTATATATAAACATTTATTTAATTTTATTATAATCAATATAAGTTACCTATGTAGTAGAATTTTCTATTCTTGCATTTTACTAGAACGAAGTGCATTAAACAATTATATATTTATGCTAGAAGCTTATTGTTGAACATATTAGGTAAATTAGTTTGAATACAAAATGAAAAAGTGTTTTAGTAAAAAATGCAGTCGTTTTACAATAGCGCCAACTAAAGCGAAGACGCACCGAGTATCTAGACTTACAGGCGATATGTGACTCAACCAGTATAACAACATTAGCTAAACGTTCCCACTTAGAGGTCTATGGGAACTGGCCAATCAGCTAGTAGGTACGTGTTCCCGTTACATGAGTATACCTTACCATAAAACTTATAGTTCGACTTATAATTGCATAATTCGCAGCGTTTTGCGAGATACGAACAAATTTAGAGGCCTTAACACGTATGTTTGTCAAAGCAACCAGTACACTACACTACGAGTGATCAGTTTGACACGCGAGTGAAAGGCCTCGATCATTAGATACAATATACGACGCTAAATCACAAGAATTTGATTATTATAAGATAGTTATTGTACCGTCAGAACAATCGTCTATACATCCCCGAATAAAGAAAACGTGATATGAGATATTGTACTATGATAACTTGTTTATATACTTCAGCTGCTACCACAATAATAACAAACAGTACACTCAGAATTAACAGATAAGTATCAATGTCTGATTGTTCTGTTCTTAAAGATATGAATTTAAATGACGGTCAGTCGTCGGCACGAGCGACGTCAACACTCGATAGAAACATTCAACAAAAAAATAACGTTCATAAAGATTATAGTATAAATTATTTGTAACAGATAACAAGTTTTACACAATGATAACTCACATTCACGTCGTCTACATAAACAATTAGTTTGTCCGTTAATAAAGTAGCACGTAGCATCGCACTGCAGCCCAGAAATTATAGAAACACGTGTTTCACAGAAACAGCCAGAAACATATTAATTAAAAACATACTTAAATATTCGTTGCACATACAAAAGCTGTGAATAAGATGCTAATCAATTATTACGACAGCGTACACCGAGTTTACGAAAGATATAACTTTATACGCATTATAATTACAATAGTTTACAACAACGATGGGAGATAATTCAACGGTTGGGGTGTTACTCTACGTGTTCAGGGTCCTACCAACAACACAGCTTCCTCGCCGCTACGCTACCGTCCGCTACTCGAGTCAACAGAACAACTGCCTCGAGACATCCTGGTCTCTTGAACCTTCCCTATATCGTGACGATTATATGTTTGTCTAAACTAACAAGCTAAGGCGCGCGGTCCCGGATAATACTGAGCGGTTTCAGCAATGAGCAGTCCCTTCTTAAGATAATGAAGATCAACTGGTATTTAGATCTACATGATTGGTTTTCTCGAATAAAATGCATACAAAACCAGGACAAGTTGATTTGAACTATGGACAGATTTTGGTGGAGATTTCTTAGTCGTCGAGGGCTTTATTCCCGCGCACCGTCACTACCGACTTAAGCTTACATTAACCTGTATTTTTGTTATTTTACTTCATTTTTATTTTAGCTGTAAATACACATATACACTTCAACGTTGAGATTTAAAGATAGTTTTTTTTTTATCGGCTATCACTGAAAGGTACATACATTATAATGTATACTTGATAACAGACAAGGGTCGAGCGAACCGCGCGGACACGAGTAACATGAACATACAAAAATATATTACAACAAATAATTGACTACGACCAAAATATATCTACGTATTTCTTTTATGACCCAACAACGCAATAGTAATTTGAAAATCATCTGTAGCTATATAAATATTCACATCTACTTTCAAAATATATTATGTATCTACATAATCTAGTCAAGTGTGAGCGGTCCGCGCGATCCACCGAGCCACAAACAACAGCGCCTAAGAAAGAGATAACAACTTTAGGATAATACCCATAAACACATCGGTATTTAATAGTTACACGTTTAGTTTACAATTACATATATCATCAATTTATTATTCTAGACTATCGTCTGCTTGCGGAGACATTTTAAACGGAGTCATAAGTGTTCCAACGCGGTAAAGCTTTTTTTTTTACTTTTTTTGACAAATGTCTCGGCAAGCGAGTGTACTATCATAGTTATTGTATCGGAGGCGGCGCCCGCGGCCGTGCGCACTCAAGCGAAGACGATGCGATACTACACAGCTAATTGGTAATATAAGCTAATTAAAAACTACCATTTTGGTAGAAATATTTTTTATTTTATTTGCAACCCTTCAAACTTGTCTCATAAACTTTGCACTTTAAATTTTCGAAGCTTAAGATCTTTTTTGTTTTTAATTTAAATATATTTTATGTGGACATGATAATTTGACAAATGACTTGATACATTTAAATAGTTTATAATGAACATTTGCAGTCGCAAGGAAGCTACAACGATAAGTAGAGTTAGAGAAAGGCACTACCGAAGATAACATGCGCTGAATACAAATGTAATACAACTTAATTTATATTGAACCAATCATTCATAGTAATCATTATGAAGTAGGTACACAATTTCGTTTCATAAAAGTTCAATAATAATTATATATTTGAGTATTCATAGGTTAATTATTAATTATTCGATTAGCGACTCCCGCTTTCGCTTTTCCCTCACGATCTAAATATTGAGTATGTTGCGACATTCGTATCATATTAATTTAACATTACAATATTGCAAACAAATATTTTCTGCCGGCGTCGACCAACAGCCCTTTTCACTTACACGGTTTCTCACACGCACCAAATTGCCAAACAGCAGATACAATATTCTGCATGAAATAAATCGTGTAAGTTAAAATGCAAAGAGACTTACAAAGAAGCCGAGACCGTATATACCCGCATACATAACGTATACTGCCAACATAATTAAAAAATAATAATTATAAACATAATCAGACACACACAACTCGCACAATCCTGTTGTACTTTACCATACATATCCGCACACATTGGAATTTTTACACACAACACACACACATCCGACATCTTTCTATACAAAACCCGTAATGTATGTGACATTGATTATTTATTCACTTTTTTATATTAAGGAACTTACTTATTATTTCTTTGTTAGATTAAAAATAAATTCAGTCAGACTTAACAAGCATGCAGACAATTATTGGTACGTTTTTATAACATATTTCATTAAATTAAACAATTATAATGTTTAAAAAAACCAATGTCACAGACATACGATAGTAATAATATCAATTTATACAAAATAAACAATTAAATTAGCGCTGAATTAAAATACAACGGTGATTAATATACAAGTACCGGCAGGGTATTTATTTAGCACTAGTTTCATATTGGCGTCTGTCTGAAAAACTTGATACATGGCAAGCCGAAACTAAACAGAGAATTGTGAGACCAGGAATCAATTGACGTACTTTTTTGCGCGCTTTTTAAACGCGATCTCAATACCACTAACTGATTTTTGAATGACATCAACGAAACAGAATTAATTTTACAGTTATTGAAAATTAATCGGTTTTTAGGGCTAGGGTTTTAATTTTTTTTTTTTGAAGATTTTGTCTTTTCTTTTCAAATCGATGGTAGTTTTTCCTATATATTTTTTTTTTTGTTAGGGTATTGTGGCTCAGTAGGTAGTCACGTTAAACGCGGCATGAGTGGCGTTATTCATGTCCTCAAAAGTGCAAAAGGGACACTTTGAGCACTAAGACGGTGTCAAGTAACTAATTATCTTTTAATGACTTTCCAAACAAAGTTAGTACCTAGTAGAAATTCGTAAGTTCCGCGTGTATTTCTAACCCGTTTGTTGTACATATTTACGTAGGATTCGTCAAACACGTTGACCACGTCTTGTACTAAAGGTACACCTCTTCCTAACCCTTTGTAGATAATAGATGTGAAGTTAGTCGATCAATCAGAAGTCCAGTGACTATAAACTGCCAATATGAAACCAGTATTACATAGAAATGTCTCATAGTTACGACATTTTGCTGATTGTCGCGTTTAGGAAATACAAAATTTTGGAGTAATGAAGTCGACGACAATTATTTCTATTGCCAATGCAACTTCATTATTTTTTAGCCTTTAATAATTTCAGTTCTTTGAAAATCAGCCCTATTTGAATCAAAACAGAGAAGAATATAGAAAAAAAGAATAACAGATGTAACGTTCCAATAGGGGATATTACTGCAATGTTCTGGCACCAGAGTGCAGCACTAGCATAATCCGTAAACAGTTTTTCGAAGAGTCATTCAAAGCGTAAAATTCTGCCTTTAATTAAGTTCAAAATTGGGAAGTGTATTATATTATACAATAATGCATCAGTGCTGTGTTTTTCGATGTAGAAATGAAGGGAATTATTCATTTCCTAAAGAAAATAATCGAAAACTTTGGGAAGCAGCTAAAAATCACTCAAAAATATGTTCAGGTTAAGTATTCAGGTGAGATAGTCGTATTTACAGAATAACGTTAACTTTTATCATGTAAGACAACCAAATATGATTTTATTCTGAGCATAACCTAGAATCCACTTTCAAATGGCCGTAGAATGCCATAATATAGTTAAAGTACAGTTAGGTAAGTAAGATTAACTAAAACTTTGATATATTTTCACAAAATACCTAGCTATTACAATTAATAACATAATATAACAAGAATACGAGGTTATGGTTTACGGAATGTTCTAGTGGCGCCCTCTGCGCCGAGTTTCGCGTAATGTTCCCTATTATAAGAACCAATAACGGGTGGCAAGTTTCTAGTATACGATGGGATCATTAATATTTAGTTACTTTCCAGCAAGTGCTTGAAAAAGACAGCTATATATTGTCGCCTCTTTCTAACACATGGGAATAAATTTAAACATTCTATACTCATAAATCGCATGTGCCTATGATAGAGCCGCGAAAAAGTAACACTGGTTAAGAATTTGACGAATGATATTATTTTACCCGCCAGTGTATATTACTGACAACTTTCGTGACCAGTATGAACATAGCCGATACATTTACACGTCAAATGTCAACCGGCCAGTGTCCATAATGCTGGAGAATTGTCCGTAACGCGATATTATTAATAATGTAATAATAATAATAACTAACAGACTATACAATATAGTGAGGAAGCTATTAGGCCTCAATTGCAGACAACAATATATTACAGTTTTACATTTAAATTATCTATAATTAAGATTTCCGCTGTCGACAACTGAATCGGTTATTCCGGTAACTACCCATTTTTAAAACTACGCCATTTTCTTTACATGCTAAGCCTAAAGTTCGTGATATGATCATGTCATTCGCCTTTCACCTATCTTACTTGAGCGTTCTGCGTTCTACCCGGTCAATGATCAAAATAACCGATACACGAACGACAGCGGCAGTTAATGTACACGCCCAGACTCCACGTTTTGATCGAGCTCTCAAACATGCAACATATTCAAATTGACTAGTGAAAACAATTTGCATTTTTATATCAGTTGATTTGTACAGTCAGTGGCTAAAACAAGAAAATATTGGATTAGGTAAAGTCTTTCCAATTTGTAATACAATAATTAAGTTTCTGTTGTTTCATACATTGACTAGCTAATTTTAAAACATTAAAAGTATATTTGGCAAGCATTTTTTGACTATATCGAGATTGTTAATAATGCGAAATCAGACAGCATGCTGTGCACTATGTATAGAAATATTATGTCTGTCATAATACAGTACAGAAGTGTTAGAGAACTGTAAACGTCAGGTAGCACTGAGAAATTTTCAAAATATTTGTACTCTAAAACAAAGTTCCATAGGCCAGGGGTTCCCAAAATGTGTGTTGTGTCTCCCAGGAGCATTGTAGAGCTCTCCTAAGGGTCAAGTCACACCGGAATGGCAGCGCAGCGGCCGGCAGTTTTGCTGCCAAACCATTTTTAACTTTATCTCTAAACATCAAAGCGTGGTATCGCTTCGGCGGTCATCGGCTCGCACGACGCATGCAAATCTTTAAGCGATACTATGTCTTGACGTTCAGAGATAAAGTTGAAAATGGTTTGCCATCAAAACTGCCGGCCGCTGCGTTGCCATTACGGTGTGACTTGACCCTAAGGGCATCACGCGACTGTAGGCACAGGTCGCCGGCACGCAACGTCCTTCTTATTGATTCTAGTACAGAGGCCAGCACATGAAGCTAAGATTTTCACCTTTATCACAAAAAAATACAGTTCATATTCAATTGGAAAAAATCAGTTTGGTATGACTTGAGGTGCTGGCGTCTTTACAATCATTGTACCGTAATATTTATAATAAATAATAATAATTGTCTTTTAGAGCTATACCCAAATACTTTCCTTTAAAACAACGAAGCAACGGAACAAAAAGGGAGGCGCAGTATAAAAAGATTGAGTACCCCTGGCTTAGGCTTGTTCCGCTAACTGACTGTATTACAAACCAACCATTTATTGGACGACCCCTGTACACAATGGCCCACACTCCACCACGTAACGTCAAAGGTAGAAGCTCTAGTACTAGTGATATCTGTATGCTTGTGGCAAGCCTGTACCTTGATGCTGACCCTTAGTTTCCAGAAACCCTCTTCATATTAATCTTCTGTGAAATTCATTGTTCCTTTGAAATATAGACTAAATAGACTAAAACTACTGTCCTCAGAAACAAGAAATTTGAGGGCAGTTTTCCTGATCAAACATTTGATTATAAATTAGGTACCAGGGCACTTATAAACCATTATGTACAGAAACCATAATATATTAATAATTTACAACAAGTTAGATATGCAATATTTTGTTAATAAAATAAGAACAAATTCAAGTTAATTCTCCGCGTCTCAAATGGAATGCTGAACGATATAACTAAATATAACGAGCGAAATATCAAACGTTTACATACATAACCTCCTTTGATTTCAAAATGGCGACCAATATACATGTGATGTATTTTTTAATGTTTAATTCTTTTGCATTTAGCGAACATTAAAGATTCTGCATAATAATAGTATCCAGTAAAACAAACACAATATTTTATAGCACTTCAAACTATTTTGGATTTATAACGATAAAATCGTATCGCATTGACAGAAATATCTGCAGTTTTTATGCCTTACTTGTGATCGCGATGCACTGAAAGACTATTTATTAGGCAGCGGAGGGTATTTTGGCTACATGCAAGTTATGAACCACACGATGTGGTCTCGATTTTGTAGTATCTTCTACTGAGATTACATTATATACCAGTGTGTCGAGGAGCGTTATGTGAACGCTGCCATCCGCTAGCGTTCACTTCACTGTCAACACAATATAATCATGTATAATTTTATAAATAACTCCTTTAATTTACACTCGCCCGTCTCGCGTAAAAATATCGAAAATCATACATGGACGAATTACGAAAATGCAATGAGTAAGTGACTTCTTGAGTCCGTGGCGCGTCACTGGTCGCGGCGAGATAATGCGAGTGCAAGTTGTAGCTCGGCATCTTCCCGGCGTCGCCGGGCGTCTTGCTCAGCCTGCACGCGTCGTGACTCTGCCGCCGCCCACGCCCACTGCTGCTCTTCCGTGGGCAAAGCCTCCGCGCTCTTGGCCTCTAAAGCCTTCGCCTTCTTTTCCTTTTGCTTCGTCCGCCCGATCCCGCCTATCGTGTGCACCAGCGACTTGGCATACTTGACAGGCCGCGGTGACTTCTCCTTTTTGGAAGGCAGCGTGCTTGCAGTAGGCCAGGTCTCGTTGAGGTTCTTGTTGGCGTCTGTGCCGGCGAAGTCCGCGGCCCAGTAGTCCGACTTGTTGGCCCAGTTATCGGTCTTCCAGTCGCCGGTGTTAGTGTTGGTGTTCCGCTTGGCGGTGTCATCGGACGTCCAGGCGTCGGCTTTTTGCGCGGGTGGTTTGGCCCAGGCGTCGTCGGAGGCCCAGTTGTCGTTGGGCCAGGCGGCCCAGGCCTCGCTACCGCTGTTGTTGTTGCTGTTGGTGGGCGGCGCGGGCTTGGCGGGCGGTTTGAAGTCAGAGCGGCTAGAGAACGGGTCGTAGGCTACGGGCGGCGCAGACACGCGTCCGCTTCGCTTCTCAGGCAAAGTAAAGCTTCCATTGACAGTAGTGGACGCGGAGAAGAAATCGTCGGTCTCGAAACCGACGACGGAAGTAGACCTGCCGAAGGGCTCGGTCTTCCGTCCGTCGGGCACGTCGGCGAAGGGGTCCTCGATGTTGAAGGGGTCCTCGTATCGGTAGTCCTTGAAGGGGTCGTCGGCGAAGTCCATGGCGGGGCGGTCGGTCTGGACGAGAGAGTGTGAGTGAGTGGGAGCGTGTGGCTAGGCGTGAGAGGGAGAGAGACAGAGTACGCACGTGACACCTCGCCGCCGCCGCGTCCGCTTAGCGCTGCAAGTGGGGAACAAGCACGAGCTGTGGTTAGCACGGTTAGTGGACAGTGTTACAGACAGAGTGAGGGAGCGCATGACGCCACAGGGCAAACACTACACTCATTTACAAGTTACAAAAGACCTTCTTTAATAACATGGCGATACTTAGCAGACGACGTCTGTAAAGTCTCCCCAGTTATTCAAAAATTAAGGTATTTTCTTAAAATTCTCTGTGGCGTTATGTACTCATAATATTATTATCATTAGGTATGTACAGGTACAGTTATATCGGTTAAAGAAAAGAAATGAAACAAATAAAATATATAAATGAACCAATAGTAAACAGGAGTGGATGTGATTGTGTACAAGGTGCAACACTACAAGCAAACGACAACACTGACATGCTACCAGTACCTACAGTACAGAAGTACAGTTAGCAGAAAAGTCTAATTGGTTAGTTACCACCATTAATCAACAATTCCTCTAAAAAAAACACTTTATATTACGCCAAAAACTTGTTAATTTTGAATTTACTGTAAACATCGACTTTTAGTTGCTTTAAAATCAATAAATAGTTATTCAATTCAGTTAGCAAATAAGTGACGTCACAGTTAGCTGTTTTCATACAAAATCTATGTAAAATCGCGTTTTGACAGATCATAAAAAGTATGTCAATTGATTAGTGGTGTCAAGTACCTATTTAATAGTAAGGGCGGGTTGTTTCAAACAGTCGGTTAACGTTACATACGGACGGTTAAAAAGTTACCATGACGTGCGATGTTTAACATACGTTACATGTAACGGGTTGTTTCATAACATAAAAATCCGTCAGTTAAAGTTATTCAAAAAGAGATTCCATAATATTTTGATGTTTGAAGTAGCTGTTTCAAAACACAAAATTACGTTGACTGGTCGGTTATGGTAATAGTAACTTTTTGACGTATGATTTCGTGAAACAACCCATTTTTTTTATTTGACGATAGTTAGCGCCATTTTTGACTATTACCGGTCAGTAATGGTTAGTTGAAGCAACCCGCCCCTAAGTAAACAAATATGAGATTGAATCGAGTTTTAAATAAATACATGAGATAGATACCCGTATCCGCGAATTATGCCATATTCTAGATATCAATTAAACCTAATCTATATAATAAAAATGAATCGTTGTACGTTAGTCTCGCTAAAATCGAAAATGGCTATACCCTGTTCACTGTTAAGATTAGACATTTACAAAAACCTTTTTTACAGTCCGTTCAACCGATTTTGACTCATATTGCGTTGGTAGCATGACAAATGGCAACTACAGTAAACAGTTGTTATTGTAACCACTTTTTTGCCTCTAATGTCATCCTTAAGCCTACGGAATAGAAGTCAAAATCGGTTGAAGGGACTGTAAAAAAGGGTATAGACCGATTTGATTAATTTTGGTCTTGAAATACTTGTGGAAGTCCAGGGAAGGTGTAAACGGTAAGAAAATAGAAAAATCAACTGACAGGACAATGTCTGTCGGGTCAGCTACTAGTTTTATAAATTACACACCTTTATTTAAAGAGAATCATCATCATCTGCCATGCTGGGTTCGGGTTTCAGTCTAACCGGATGCAGTTGAATATCAGTGTATTACATGGAGCGACTGCCTATCATACCTCCACAACCCAGTTCCTGGGTAACACAAAGCCCTTTGGGTAGACTAGATTTCAGATTTCTGGCTACCCATAACATTAGTACTCTTTATTTAAATATTGCAGTTAATTTGCTTTAAACTGCAATGGCATGTATTTAGATATAGACAGAGTGTACTCCGTTAACACGTAATGCACGAATAAAATCATTATTTATAAATCTTCTTTTTTTTCGCCACCATTTTGAAATTTATAGGTGCTCCAACTGCATAACGCACTAGATCAAGTCACGCAAGCCTCGTCAGACCTTTGTTAACTTATTTTAGGTCTGATTTGAAATATTATTTAGCTTTTTACAACTTTCTGTAACTACCCATATTAGCAAATAAATGATTTTGATTTTGAATTTGAATTTTCTTTACTCTACTCAAATTATCATGCTCTAGGTTTTTTTTGGCACTCTATACCAATCCCAAGTTAAACTTAAGTTTATTACGGAACATTATTTATTATTCCGACCGTCCTAAATCAAGCAGTAGGGACACAACACATACTAAATACAAACATATAAGCATAAAATAAATAAACATGCAATATAATATACGTAGATGTTGCATTTCACGAGTGCACGTCAAACATTACAATTTAAATCTTGAGTGGATGAGCAAAACGTCGTGATTTGCAACAACTTGGAAATATATGAATGGTGGAGTGGAGGTAGTCAGGGTTACAAGCGTGCGAAGCGTGTAGCGGCAACCAAACGAACGTGGAGCGAGAATGGCATTCCACGCGACAGAGAAAGTAAAACTTATCACTTAAAAACTGCTCTAAACAAAAATAAACCTCTTTCTGGCATTCACGACAGCTATATTATAGTGTTTGTTTGAACGCGCTAATATCTGGAACTACAGGTCCGATTTATTATTTTTTTTGGAACGAAGTTCCTTAACGCGAAATGCGTGTGTGTATGTGTGTGTATCGAGCCTACTATTGACAAATGAGCACGTATGATGCACAATGTATATATATTATTGTTATTTTTATATATACATATATATTTTTTGAACAGACACGTACGTAAGGAACTTTGTACCTGACTGCACAATTTTTTGCTAAAAGAACTACGTTATCCCTGACAGTTCTAGGCTATATTTTACTATAACATAATTAGGGATCTGTAAGGAAATTCACGCGAAGTCACGGGCAAAAGCTAGTGAAAATAAGATATCTGAAAATCCTATATGATCATCAAAATTTAGGTCTGATATTTGAGTGTACATGAAGTTTTTAGTCTGTTCTTCTTGATAGAGATTTACGTATATTTGGAACCGACAACTAGCTCCAACTTTCTGACTAACAGACCAATTTCTTAACAACTGAAAAGTGACTGCAAGTACTTTAATTTTGACTTGAACTTATTATACTTATTGAGAGATGGAAAGAGAACCAAACATTGACAAAAAGAAAGAGCGTGTAATTTATTTTGCTAAGTTAATTAGTAGGGAGAAATCGCATTATCTTTTCTACTATTTAAAGAAACAGCACACGTTGCAAAACAAAACAAAACATGTGCAAGAAAAGGTGAACACTTATTTGTATAAATTCCAGAAAGCGGCGTCAACGAGACTGACATTTTATAAAAATAAAAAGCAAAGGAAATATCGATAAAATGCCATTCTCCAGTGTTAGATGTGCTTAACAACCTCCTTTACGTACATTTACTTTCTCTGCAGCGTTCGTAAAATAAAACAAAATGTTTAGCTTATCGACGATGCTATCCGTCGTCCATGCGCCTAGTTACTGGGTCAGAGGGGTAAATAAACTTCAAATAATCATAAAAATAACACAATCTGAAAATAAATCGTTAGCTTAAAATAGGGAGGAATATTTAAATCTTGGCTGAAATTGTTTTTTCGACTTTAAAAATACAAATTTCATTTTTATTTCAGCAAAGTTTATTGTTTTAAAACTGAATCAAACATAAGTTATTTAAATTACACGCTAAATAAGAGAAGACGTTGAAACTCTTTGATTGTTTATCAAAAGTTACTGGTTGATATCATATACTCGTTGATTCAATTTCATGTAAATCATTTTGAAATAGAAAATTTATAACTATCAAGACAAAAAAAAACAAAAAAATAAAGACATTAGTTTAATATTTTGAGTTTGGATGCTGATAATGAATAGTAATATTACTTTTTGAAGTAATATAATTATTCATTAATTTTTTTTTGGCCTGATTCACAATCTTCGAATAGTATTGACCTAATTATAATATATTGATGGACTAACCAGCTGTTTAAAGCACCAATGACATGTGCTTTGCATATTTTTTACAAAATCGCGGAAAGGCTAGACTTATGTTGCTGTTTTCTAAATGAGTTCAGAAAAATACATGAAATATGTTTTTAATATTATAAAATGGTGCCAATTCTGTTGTGCACGAACTAAATTAATTTTAAGCTATTTATATCTCTTTTTCTCCAATAAAACAAGAAAGACACATTATATTAATAAGAGCTGTCAATTTAAGTTGATCTAAAATGTTCATACAATAGGGAATTACACCCATTTTTGAAAAGTATCTCAATGAAATTCTGTAGTGCTAATATGCCACCTAAAAAAACACAAAATTTTTATTCAATCGATAAGTGCCATAAAAATGCATCTAAATTTAAAATTTTCAAATTTCGCGCGTAGTTTGACGAAAACGCCTCTTACTGGACGCCATATTGCTCAGCGTAAATGACGTCAGTTCGTTTTGTATCAAATGAGCAATTATCATATTAAATGTGATAATTGTATATCATTTAAAAATAATTAAAAGCATATTTTGTAATAGGTGTAATAATGAAAAAATTACGTTGGTTACGAAAATAATAAAAGTACAAAGCCTATATTACGCCAATCGGTTGACTGACAGTTGACAATTTTTTGTTTACACAGCCGTATGGCGTAATAACATGGCCGCTACTGTTTCACGGTGTTTTATAACTGATTAAAAATACTGAAAACTTTGAAATAAATTTAAAAAATTGTTTAATAATAATAAATAATAATAATCATTTATTGCAATAAGTATTGGTAGGTACAGCGTTGGTCTTAAAGTTGCGTTGGTTTTGTTATTTTATGAACTAAAACTTACATTTTCCGACTGCTTTATGCCTAAACTGTCTCAATAACATACTTATAGATTTTTTCTCGTATAGAGTATAATACCCTTTGTCATTTCAGAACGTATTGATTAAAAACACTGCGAAGTTCAAGGAAAAACTAATTTGACATCTCTAAATTAGTTCTTGTCCGTCGCCGTCCTTTTCTTCAGCTGCCTGGTAGTAAGAGATGACAAATGCCTAATTTTTGTTTAGTTTGTGAACAAGGGAATCGGCACCACAATTGGATTTGGTTAGCCACCTGTCATGGTAGTCGTGTTGAGAATAATAAATAAAAAAAAAAACATTTTGTAAATAATCTAGTTGTCAGTGCTTATCCCACAGATATAGATAGACCTAGATAACGCAAGTATAACGATTTGTATGAAAACCAAGCGTGCCATTTTTTTGACGTCACGATATAATACGAATGTTTTGTTTTTCCTTATTACCAGGTATTACTGAGGGTATTAGATTAAAGATAATTGTATTTTAAATTAATTACGCATAATATTAATCACAAAATGACTTACCGGCGTAAGGAAACGTTTACTTTATTTTTTTACTTAAGATTTTTGTACGTAAGCTAGGCACGAAACTAGGCACGCTCAGTAGTTGCTCTTGCGTTATCTAGGTCTATCTATATCTGTGGCTTATCCGATGAGTATGAATCAGGCCTTCGATACGCAGCGAGAGAGTAGTGTTAGTGGATGTACCTTCCCGGGCGGGTTGGGTCTGGGCGGCGCGGGGCGCGGCGGCGGCGTCTTGTGTCGCTTGGGGGGCAGCGCGGGGGTGGGGCTGCGTCTGCTGGGGGCGTGCAGCACTGCGAACGGGTCCGCCTCCTGGGGGCGGGTACAATCATGATAATCAATCATTTCCACACCACCTGCTCGACAATGTCACATTATATGTCATGCAAACCTAACTAATAGTAGATTATGCACTAATAGTAGAGGAGAGGTGGAAGATCAACCGTCGCCCATCAGATAACTTGATGAGACATATTTTTTATTAAATATAATTTATTAACAAACATGGCTATGATAACTTGCCTATCGAAAAGTTTTCATAGCTACGTTTAATTTAATTTTCCAGTATAAGCTGATCTCGAATTTCTCTTGTAGAATACATGTATTATACCGTGGTGTAAACGAGAGGTCAGAAACTACTTATACATTTAAAAAACCAAAAAAAAAAACTGTTGTACACGAAGTGACGGCGTCGTGTGCCGCTGCGTGGTGTCGCGTAGCCTTTCGCGGAATTTATTGATAGACGACACTCTTCCTTGAAGAAGGTATAATATATAGTCGAAACTAGCACAATACTGTATTCTTTTGCCCCAAACACTGCGAAACGTGACTCCCTATACACATATGCGCAGCAACCCCTCTGTTGGGGTATACTTACATATTGGTTCCGCGTTACTGACTACAAGTTGAATATTTTTATTTATATGACCCAGCTTCGTTTCCAAGTCTATATGCATAAGACAATTGTGTCAAATAGGAATATTTATAGGATAAAACGAAGATACATAGAAAAATCTTAGGCTAAATTTTAACCCTTAGCTCCTTGAACGAAGAATTAAATGTTCAAAATTGTCAAGAATATTAATTATTTAGGGAGTATAGAGAGTTCATACTCCATAAATAATTTTGTAACACACTTAACGGATTTCTTAACAGAGTCCAAATAACACAAATAATAAAACAACAACAACACACAAAAAAGATAGTATTTTATTGTAAAAAAATATAACAAAATTCATAAACAGGTAGAGTGTAACATACAAGAAAAAGTTTGAAAGATTTTGGAATAGAACTTTAAAGACCGAAAGGAAAAAGACATATACATAAATAAAATACAAATAAATATAGTACATAGACATAAATAATATAAATATTATTGGTTATATGTTACAGCATTGTAATAAATAAAAAATATAAACAGTATATAATTTTTAAATAATTTACCTAAGTGCGTAACAACTTCCTCAAATACCAAGTTATTTCTCTCTCACACACAATCTCTTTCAAAATGGCACAATGGAAGATAGCAATCATTTTATTAATAAAAACAATTCCTATGTAGTTACTGGTATCTGTAATAGGACTTATATCCCTCTAGGATTGTTGCATTGTTCTCACATTGTACCCGTAGATTCAGCTAAGTATATTTTTTGATTTTAAAAGTGTTCATGGAGAATCTTGTTCGTTCTCCATAGAAACCTACTAGAAAGCAACTAGCTACAACTTTCTTACAAATTTACTTAGCATACATACTTTGAGGAAACCTTGTCACACAGATGGCCAGAGCAGATTATTTACTTAACCAAAGCCCAAATATTTGGTAAGAGAACATAGCATTATTTTAAACAAGAATATTTTAAGGCTGACTGTTCACTGGAGCATAGAGGAAAGGAGAGGAGTAAGGAGAAGAGAGGGGAGGAGAGAAGAGAAAAGAGGATAACAGAGGAGAAAAGAGGAGAACAGAGGAGTGGCGCCAACTGTCTGGCAATACAAACGGTTCTTTTTTCTTTTTCTTTCTAATATTAACCATGAAATTCATCTCCACTCCCGTGGACCACCACTCCTCCACTACAGTGAACAGGGATTTGCGAATAGTTGTAAAATTCATAGAAAACCTGGAAGCGAAGCGAGGTAACCGAGCAGGGGCGGAAATAAACCGACCGCAGGATTTTTTTTTTTTTTTTTTTAAATTAAAAACTTTGCCCCACTCTAGGAATTACTCCTGTGTCGTGGGTGCGTTTACAAACATATAAACTCACATACACAAACAGCCAGACCCGGAACAACTATCTGTAGGCCATACAAATATTTGTTCCGTGCGGGAATCGAGCCCGCGACACGCAGCGCAGCAATCGATCGCTCAACCACTACGCCAACCGTGTCGTCTATACTGATATTACTCTGCTCTGCTGGCTCACTCCGAGTCAATGGACCGGCAGACTAAATCATTCATTACGTAAAGACTACAGTGGGTATAGACAATGATAGAATAGCACTCACATCTTCGTTCTCTTTAGCCGAGTTGTCTTGCGCGGTGAACGTGTCGCCCGCGAACGGATCCGCGTTCGACGCGAACGGGTCCGTAGCGAAGCCGTCCTGCGGTACATACAATAATAATAAATATTAATGGATACATTCTAAATTATTCTTAAATATTGTACACCCTATGGGTATGTTACAGCGATCTATATGTATTTTATTATGATATGATATTTGAATTTGAATTTGAATTTGACAATGGAATGGAATAACATTACATTTAAACGTATTTGTCCACGCATGTGAGGTTCTTTTTGAAAACATATAGGGTAGGATAGTGTTCGCAAAAGGTCAGTCGGGGGTTGTGGAAGGATCGTACGTTGTCGCAATAACCGACGTAGGTATGAGATGGAACACCGGGGTGGTTTTAGCCGGTAAGAGTCCAGCATCTCCCCTAAGATCACGCAAGCGCATATGCATAAAAAAAAGGCCAGAAAAAAACATATTACTAGTCAAAATGTTCTTATATCTAAGTAACAGTAAGTAAAAACTTTTTCTATCCAACACCGCAATCTCAAAAAAAAAATAACGTTTTCATACTTATACCCTGTTCACAATAAGATTAGACATTTACAAAAACCTTTTTTACAGTCCGTTCAACCGATTTTGTCTTAAATTGCGTTAGTAGCATGACAAATGGTAACTGCAGTAAACAGTTGTTATTGTAACCACTTTTTTGCCTCTAATGTCATCCTTAAGCCTACGGAATAGAAGTTAAAATCGGTTGAAGGGACTGTAAAAAAGGTTTGTGTTTATGTCTAATCTTATTGTTTAAATTAGGTCCTTACATATGAAATTGCCGATACTTAATACTGGCAACTGTGAAATCAAATATTTTATGTTTGAAGAGGAATTCCAAATTCAAAATTATTTCAAAATAAAGACTAAAGAATATTGTTTTAAAATTCGTGTTTCATTTGTTTTCACGTCATTTGTTTGGGCTTGAAAATTGCTATAGCAACAACAATGGAGAAATTAAAAATTCGCGGTATTTACGAATATGAGTTCTACCGTGGCACCAGTGCAGCAGAAACGGCTCGAAGCACCGCTAACGAACGAACGGTGCGTTTTTGGTTTCAACGTTTCCGTTCTGGAAATTTTGATTTACAAAATGAGCCTCGTGGACGACCGGATACTCAAGTGAATAATGAAGAATTAAAGACGATAGTGGAAGCGGATCCATCTCAAAATACTTCTGAATTAGCAGCAGCCTTTGGAGTAAGTGACAAAACAATCATTATCCATTTGCGTCAAATTGGAAAAGTAAAAAAGCTCGAAAAGTGGGTACCATACGAATTGACTGAAACACCAACAAACACGCGTCGGTTGCTGCGCTTCCTTGCTCAATCGTCACAATAATCAGGGAATTTTAAATCGTATTGTCACTTGTGATGAGAAGTGGATCGTGTACGATAATCGCAAGCGATCATCACAATGGCTTAACCCTGGAGAACTGGCAAAACCTTGCCCCAAGCGAAAACTGACCAAAAAGAAGATTCTAGTTAGTGTTTGGTGGACCTGTGCTGGTGTCATCCACTACAGCTTCTTGAGATCAGGCCAGACGATTACTGCAGACATGTATTGTCAACAGTTGCAAACAATGATGGAAAAGCTCACCATTAAACAACCGAGACTGGTCAATTGCTCTAGCCCATTGCTCCTTCAGGATAACGCTCGACCACATACTGCACATCAGACGGTCGCCAAGTTAGAGGAGCTGCGACTGGAAACTCTGCGTCACCCACCATACTCTCCAGATCTTGCCCCAACCGATTACCACTTATTCCGAAATTTGGACAACTTTTTACAAGGAAAAAAATTTAATTCTGATGAGGCAGTTAAAACAGCCTTCAAGCAGTTCATCGATTCTCGCTCCCAGGATTTTTTTACCAAAGGGATCAATGAGCTCCCGATAAAATGGCGGAAGTGTATCGATAACAATGGTGCATAATTCGATTGACTAAATATATAATTTCTTTTAAAAAAAGTTATTTTTAATTTTTTGATACCGAGCGGCAATTTCATATGTAAAGACCTAATATATATTTGTGTGATGAGCACTTGTGTTTGCCTTGTGTCTGGGTGTTGTTTATCTATATATGTATGTATTTAAAAAATATATTTGTGTATGTATAACAGCTCTCCCTAGTTTGGGGTCAGATGGCAGTGTGTGAAATGTCCCCACATATTATTATTATTATTATTGTGAACAGGTTATAGTGATCAATCAGTTGTTGCGATCTCTATGAGGAAGTGAAATTTGTTTTTGAGATTTCGATATTGGTCTCATAGAAAAAGTTGTTGGTTTTGAGCACCAGAATCAGTCTCTAGAATTTCCGCACTGGTTAAAAAAATATCCTGTATAATGTTTTTAAATATGCACAATATTCACAAAAATAATAATAAAAAGAAAAAGTATTGGCATTGAAAAATTCATCCACATCGCCGTCATCTGGAAATGTACCCAAGGGACTGGCGGCATTGCCACGTTGGATGGCAACCTCAGACCAAGGTAAAAACCAGCTCTTGGATCACGGGAAGAAACATTAGTATTACCTACGCAATGGTTTTGCAAAGAAATGCTGTCCATTTAGACCTTGTTGGTATACTTTTGGCTTCTACAGATGGCCTTCTATGTTAAGTTTCATCATTCAAATAACAAAAAAAATGTAAATTATTTATATATACATTACTTACCTAATATTTATATTAGTTTATATATTTTAATATTATGTATTTATATAAGTATATATATTAATCTTTACTTATATTTAATATTATAGGTTAGTCATGTAAGGCACAAACACTTTATTCTCTCCCTTTTCTCACACACTATAGTCTGTTTCTTTTTTATTTCTCCTTTTGCAGGTCTGCTAGCAGAAATTTCTTAAGAAATAAGCAGTATAGTACGACTTTGACTTGCGCAGTACTCGATTTAAAGGTACGAGTCCTTTAAATCGAGTACTGCGCAGGAGTCATATCAAGTTTGTGTCAAGTCTCATCTTTCGTGGCACGTACACACGGCTACACATCAAACTATACATTTCCAGTTAAAGCTGATCTCGCATTATATAGAATTTCTGTACAATGCGAGGTCAGCTTATACTGGAAATGTATAGCTTAATGTGTAGCCGTGTACTATACCTATGTACTCATATTTTATAATGTTATTTCCTGTGTTGTTTACTGTGTGTACATAAATAGTAAAAAAAATGTTACAAGGCACTTACAAGAAATCAAGGTTTTAAAAAAGACGAAGTGTGTACCTGTGAGGGTTGCGGGGTGTGTGCGGGCGCGAAGGGGTCGTGCGCGGGGGCGGGGGCGGGGGCGGGGGCGGGGGCGGAGTAGGCGCCGGTGAAGGGGTCGGGCTCGAAGCCCGCGCCTGAAGCGAAGCCGTTGCTTTTCGCGAATGGCTCGTCTTCCTGGAAACAAAAACCGCAAAACATTAATGTACGAGCGAATTGGCCTAGTACTGTTCTGTTGTGTTGTGTAGGAAGTGGAAAATATGTATGTCTCCTCTGCTATTATTTTCTGAATCATTTAATTGCGGACAGGACAGTTGTAACGTTCCTCCGGGACTCGTCGAGCTTTATTGCCGCGGTGCTTTTCTAGTGGTAGCTACAACCCGAGCGCAATAACTTGACACCTGGCTCAAATGACGTTTGTTTATAGTACTGAGTGCAAAAAAGAAACGTAAACATATGCAATGTGTGCTTGTCAATGTTTTGTCCGCGTCAGACACAACTTCACGAGTTAATTAAACTATTTAATATGAATATAATTAAAAATATTCACATACTAAATGATTAAGAGAATGTTCTAGTTTAACATATATTTTTTTCAAATCATTTACACTGCACATTTTGACGTGATTGTCAGTTTAAAATCTGTAAAAGTCGTTAAATAGCCCCTTAAGGTTGACTTGGTGATGATGTTGATGATGTGTGTACATACGAGTGCGTCGTTGGGCGTGGCTCCGCGCACGACTCGCTCCAGATGTTCCGCTGAGAAGTGCGGCTGCACCTGCAGATGCTGCAGCCCCGCGGTGCCCGGGGCCGCCAGCGCCTCGGCCGCCGTGCTGATGATGCGGTGCTGCTCTTCCAAGTGGGAGATCTTTATGTTTGCCTGGAACACATCACGTTAATATTAGTATTGCACACTTTCGTTTATGTATGTATAGTAAAAACCGTGTTTTTTTGATATTCTGGAGGCCAGAGGTACTAGAATTCATAGTAAAATGTATTGAAATGTGTTTCCTGGCGTACACACTGGCCTACGAATAAAGCACTGCTTGTGTTTTCAAAGGAAACACGCGGCCTCTAAAGATGGTACTTTGTGTTTCCAGAAAGATACACATGGCGCTCAACGTGTTAAGAATATTTATATTTTATTGTTTTTGACGTGACAACGTCTTATAATTCGATAGCCGGCTGCACGAACGAAAAAACATGACGTCATGCGGCGTTACGGCGTTACATGACGTCATGCGGCGTTACCTCGCTCTGCGGCGTTACCACGCTCTGAGGCGTTCCAAGTGAAAAGTGAATGTGGTGTCAATTGTTTATAGCAACGATAATTACAGCGATAAAGGTAATGATTCTTTCGCGTTGTCGCGTTATCGTCAGTAAACCGACTTTACAGACAACCAATTTTTTATTGATAATTTGTAAACATGTCATGTCTATTTTATTACCACGGGAATCAACTAACGTCTAAGATACAGGCTCGGCCTAGTTTAGACGTTAGGACTCATTTAGGTCGGGTTGTTTCAAACAGTTGGTTAACGTTACATACGGACGGTTAAAAAGTTACTATGACGTGCGATATTTAACGTACGTTAATAGTAACGGGTTGTTACATGACATAAAAATTCGTTAGTTAAAGTTATTCAAAAAGAGATTCCATAATATTTTGATGTTTGAAGTAGCTGTTTGACGACACAAAATTACGATGACTGGTCGGTTATGGTAATAGTAACTTTTTGACGTATGATTTTGTGAAACAACCCATTTTTTTGATTTGACGGTAGTTAGCGCCATTTTTGACTATTACCGGTCAGTAATGGTTAATTGAAGCGGGTTGCTTCAATTAAATCTGAATCGAAGATCGCAGCTGTCATTTTTTAAAATTTATTTGTCATGGGTGTCATATTCTTCGTTTTCGAGGGTGCTAAAGCCAATAGTCAGGTCAAAACAGAAATCAAAGATGGCGGCTTCAAAATTTTTTAAATTTTTAGTCATGGGTATCGTTTTCATAGTTTTCGTGGGTGCCAAAACCGATAGTGAGGTCAAAATCTGAATCCAAGATGAAGGCTGTAATTTTTTTTTTTAATTTATGTGTCATGGGTGTCATTTTCGTAGTTTTCGAGGGTGCTAAAGCCAATAGTGAACTCAAAAATAAATCCAAGATGGCGGCTTCAAAAATTTTTAAATTTTTCGTCATGGGTGTCATTTTTATAGTTTTCGTGGGTGCTAAAGCCGATAGTGGGGTCAAAATGTGATGGCGGCCAGGCGGCGCGCTCACCTCGTATGAGAGCTAGTACTCACCTGGCTGACCGCCAGCACAGTGCGGCGCAGCTGCGCGGTCACGTGCTCGGCGTCGGCCTCGGCGCGCGCCACGTCTGCACTGAGGGCGCGCTCCCTCTCGCGCAGGGTGGCGGCGGCCAGGCGGCGCCTCACCTCGTGTGAGAGCTAGTACTCACCTGGCTGACCGCCAGCACAGTGCGGCGCAGCTGCGCGGTCACGTGCTCGGCGTCGGCCTCGGCGCGCGCCACGTCTGCACTGAGGGCGCGCTCCCTCTCGCGCAGGGTGGCACCTCCACCAGGCGGCGCCTCACCTCGTGTGAGAGCTAGTACTCACCTGGCTGACAGCCAGCACAGTGCGGCGCAGCTGCGCGGTCACGTGCTCGGCGTCGGCCTCGGCGCGCGCCACGTCTGCACTGAGGGCGCGCTCCCTCTCGCGCAGGGTGGCACCTCCACCAGGCGGCGCCTCACCTCGTGTGAGAGCTAGTACTCACCTGGCTGACAGCCAGCACAGTGCGGCGCAGCTGCGCGGTCACGTGCTCGGCGTCGGCCTCGGCGCGCGCCACGTCTGCACTGAGGGCGCGCTCCCTCTCGCGCAGGGTGGCACCTCCACCAGGCGGCGCCTCACCTCGTGTGAGAGCTAGTACTCACCTGGCTGACAGCCAGCACAGTGCGGCGCAGCTGCGCGGTCACGTGCTCGGCGTCGGCCTCGGCGCGCGCCACGTCTGCACTGAGGGCGCGCTCCCTCTCGCGCAGGGTGGCGGCGGCCAGGCGGCGCCTCACCTCGTGTGAGAGCTAGTACTCACCTGGCTGACAGCCAGCACAGTGCGGCGCAGCTGCGCGGTCACGTGCTCGGCGTCGGCCTCGGCGCGCGCCACGTCTGCACTGAGGGCGCGCTCCCTCTCGCGCAGGGTGGCGGCGGCCAGGCGGCGCCTCACCTCGTGTGAGAGCTAGTACTCACCTGGCTGACCGCCAGCACAGTGCGGCGCAGCTGCGCGGTCACGTGCTCGGCGTCGGCCTCGGCGCGCGCCACGTCTGCACTGAGGGCGCGCTCCCTCTCGCGCAGGGTGGCGGCGGCCAGGCGGCGCCTCACCTCGTGTGAGAGCTAGTACTCACCTGGCTGACCGCCAGCACAGTGCGGCGCAGCTGCGCGGTCACGTGCTCGGCGTCGGCCTCGGCGCGCGCCACGTCTGCACTGAGGGCGCGCTCCCTCTCGCGCAGGGTGGCGGCGGCCAGGCGGCGCCTCACCTCGTGTGAGAGCTAGTACTCACCTGGCTGACCGCCAGCACAGTGCGGCGCAGCTGCGCGGTCACGTGCTCGGCGTCGGCCTCGGCGCGCGCCACGTCTGCACTGAGGGCGCGCTCCCTCTCGCGCAGGGTGGCACCTCCACCAGGCGGCGCCTCACCTCGTGTGAGAGCTAGTACTCACCTGGCTGACCGCCAGCACAGTGCGGCGCAGCTGCGCGGTCACGTGCTCGGCGTCGGCCTCGGCGCGCGCCACGTCTGCACTGAGGGCGCGCTCCCTCTCGCGCAGGGTGGCGGCGGCCAGGCGGCGCGCGCTCACCTCGGCCTCTGTCTCGGCCGCCGCCGCCTCCTGCGCCGACACCTGCGAGCGGAGCTTCTCTACCTGCGGGTATACGCACATGTTTCATGATTTTGTGGCGACGTTTCCTAGATGGCGCAAGTAGACTTCTCCGCGACATTAGCATATGAGTGATTCCGCCGTTTCTTCCAAATCGGCGTATTTTCGTGGAATGTATTTTTAATTTATGGTTTCGAAACATTCATCAATTAAATTATTCGTATACCTTCTAGATGTGGGTTATCATTAAAGGCGTTGATGAAAATGATTTCCTTTTCAAGAAAGTCGATGGAGTGTAATGAGGATACGGAAGGTAATGAAATACGGTCTAATATATCAAAAATTTCATACGAAATTAGTGTTAGAGTATAGGTAGGTATGTATGATACAATAATAGCAATGATTTTGTATCCTTTACACTGGTGCTCGACAAGCGCATTGCCTGTATATTTCGCAAATTTTAAAAATGTTCATTACCTTCCGTACTGCGATAGAGTTGTACTTCAAAATAATATCGATTGCAATTTTTATGGAATGGAATGTAGTTTTCGTTTGACAATATTTTTACGCTGATTCTTTCTATGATAAACACTATTTAAAAAAAACTTTGCTTTATATTAATAATTGATATTAAATAACATAGAAAATAGGCACAAATAACTTGTACTTTTACTTAGGAAATCGCACTAATGTAACAAAAAACATTTTGGGTGACCATCTGGATAAGGAGTGGAATGAAATCTAGCCATGTTTTTGTTCTAAGATTTTTTCAATATGGTTACTAGACCTAGTATAAAATATGCACCTTTGAGCTTTAACTGAATGTAAACTTATTTAATTATCACATTTTAATTAATTTAAATATTCATGACGACTTCTCACTGGATAGACGATTTGGACGAAATGGCGGAATCACTCATAAAAATATAAAAAATCCTGACTACAACCGTCTGGTCGGAGGATCCTCCCTCAGCCTACGGAGGATGAGGAACTTTACACTCTGTTCCTCATACCTCTAAAATCTTTATTACTCACTAGCTTTTGCCCTGACCATGACTTCATCGATGTGAATGATCTCTTACAGATTGTTAATTTTTTGTTAGTATACAGGGTAATTGAAAAAATACCCAAAACCACTTAATCCTGACTTCGTATCATCACGCTGAACAACATTTGCTCTACGACTTTTCAAAATTCGAAACATTTATTTTCCATAGATAAAATATAAACACACTTTAAATTTTGCATATTATTTTTTCTGACTCGGCCGGAACTCTGCGCGGCTAGATCAAACGGCGTTTGCTCCAGTATAGGTACGAATTCCGCCCAGATGTTCAAGGTCGTTGACCCTAGGACCTCACGCTTGTGCCTATACATTAGCCTACCTACTACCTACATCATATTCGCTATCATATGGGTGCGCGCGCGCGTAGTATACGTAAGTTTTACAGACTTCAAATAAACAAAAACGAATTGTTTTTGGCTACGTTATTCAGTTAGTTATACGTTAGTCAGGTTAAAGTCGTAGAACAAATGTTATTCAGGGTGATGATACGAAGTCCACATTAAGAGGTTTTGGGTATTTTTTCAATTTCCCTGTATGGCCTCTAACCGGAGGGATAGCATCTTATTGGTGAATTTTTTTTTTATCGGATGAGTGGTTTCGGAATCTAGCTACTACATGCAGACTTACAAACTTTACATCATTATAATATTAATATAGATGAAGAACACAGCTCACTTAAAATGAACGTCAAAGACTTTGTAGTTATTGCAATTTATTTAATCTATTACATCAATCGAACGCTCCTCAAAATCGAGTATCAAAGAGCACACACTGCAATTCATTGAGATCATAATTATATTGTATTCAGTATTCGAAATCTTTTTTCTTTTCACAGTACTACGAATAATGTGAAATAGAAATGCTCAGATACAAATCCTGTAGAAAATAATCAAGTATAATTTAATTTTCAAATAAATACAACGGTTCATAAATGAAATACATAAGTTACCTGTGTTTTGAGATCATTTAACCTCTTTTGTGCTTCACCTTTTTGGTTTTCTAACTGTTTTAATGTTGCTGTTAATGTGTCCAGCTCACTCTGAAAACATAGAAATTAATAATAATATTATTATTTAAACATTCGTTACAAAGTATAAAACTAATACAGTTTAACAAGACTGTATTCATTTTATACCTTGTTACGAATTAAGGCATTTAAGTATTATTTTTATATCTTTAATACTTCTTTTTCGTTAAGGTTGCCTCACTAGGAATTTCTTCTGTATCTGTTATCGTTTACAAACATACATACACAAACAACTAGACCCGGGACAATTAATAATATCTATAGGCCATAAATATTTGTTCCGTGCGAGAATTGAACCTGCGTCACGCAGCACAGCAGCTAATTGTTCAACCACTGTGCCAACAGAGCCATCACTGCGTCAATTCTCACGTGCCTGGACTAGGTAATTCTGTGCTAAAAAAAATCTTAAAACATACATAATCAAAGAGTAAATATTACCACACTGAACTAGGTAATATAACTATTGTAAGTAATATGCAGTGAGATCAATTCTTCTTGTTAGACCTATTGTATCTTCGAATTGCGGATTCGCAGTTTGATTTGGATATACCAAGCAACCCATGCCCGTTGCCCGTGGGGTGTCCGGGCAGAAATAGCACCCTCCACTTTCATCTCGAGGGTGTCGTCAAAGGCGATTAAGGAAAAATCCGGAAGTCGGGCAGCAGCGGCTTCCGTATACTTAACAACTTCACTGCGATCCCCAAGTCGCCTGCCAAGCGTGGGGATAATGGCAACCCTCCTCCCCCATATATGGGGCAGGCCTTTGTATAACAGTGGACGTCTTCCGGCTGATGATGATACCAAACAACAGCAACACACCTGCAAGCTATCCGCCTCCCCAGTCTTGACAGTGAGGTCCCTCTGCTTGGCAGCCAGCTCCGCCTCTAAAGCCAGTCGCTCACGAGCCAGAGCATCTACCTCTCGCGCTATCGCTTCCATCTCAGGTGTGGGCTGTGGGCCTAAGGTGACCGCTGGTTCCACCTTCTGGAAAGACAAATGTAAAACAAATAGGTATGGCGAATTTAACTGCATTATTAATGGTTTGTTCTTCCGCGAAAGTAATGGACCGGGATTTAGTACATGTTTTTGTTTGTAAAATGGGTTTCATTCTTCCAAAACAAAATAAAAAACGTCGAAATTTAACGTATTTTAAAAGTCATCGAAATGAATTTGGATTTATTTCAAATAAATCATGTACTTTCGAATTAGGTTGTTGACACCATTAACCAACAATTCCAAAATACAACTCATCTTAAAATACACTTTATTTTAGCCCCAAAAACCCGATTCATTTTCAATTCACTGTGAAATTCGATTTAATGTTGCTTTGAAATCAATAAATAGTTAGTCAATTGAGTTGGTAAATAAGTGACGTCACAGGCCGCTATTGTCATACAAAATGTATCTATATATATTATACTAGCTGACCCGACAGACGTTGTCCTGTCCCGATCTACGGGGGATGAAAAAGGGGTGAAAAAAGGGGATGAAAAATAGATGTTGGCCTATTCTCAGACCTACCCAATATGCTCAATAAATTTCATCTGAATCGGTCAAGCCGTTTCGGAGGAGTACGGGAACGAAAACTGTGACACGAGAATTTTATATATTAGATAATCTCGTTTTGACAGCTCATAAAAAGTATCTCAATTGATAGGTGGTGCCAAGTACCCAATTGTCAGACTCAGTTGTAGCCCGCACGCTGAGACCGTTCCTGAAGTAGCTGCGCGGTGTGTGAGGGGTGTGGTGACGTGACGAGAGAGCTCACTGACACTTTACTGACAACTGTCACCCCTCCCGCACCGCGCATATACCTCAGAAACGGTCTCAGATAAGCGGTCGGTAGTCAGAAAGTTGAAGCTTGTTGCTCGTTCCATACGTTGATTTCTACGCAGAAAAACAAGTAAGAAACTCCATGAACACATAAAATCAATAAAACATTACTCAAAGCATACGTTTTGATTGTATATTGAACTGTTATCGTGGGACTGAACTGAACTCAATTGGCATACCTATTGAATTAGTTTGCCGTGTTTAATTTAATTGAGATATTGCGGGTTGGATTTATGACAGAACAAATCTTGAACTAAGGGTATGTAGCTGAAAAGGCCCTGAGAATTCTTTAATAATAAATAATAAATCATTCACAGACAGACCGAAAGTCGTTCGATTTTATTTTTCTTTTTTTTTTTTTCTTTCATTATGGTGTTGTACTGTATTCTCAAATTTTCGTTTAACTTTTGAACGCCAGTGCATAATGCTCGCGCTAAACCAATTGATCATCGCAAATACCTATAAATAAAAATAGGGAAATAACTAATGGATATATTTTTGTGCCTTTTTACAATATTACATTAACGTAATTTTAAATAACCGGAAAAAGAAACACAGAAAACTTTATTTAGTTTATTTATTTTGTACTTAAAAATGTTCCGTGTAAAGTTTTCTTGTCGACTGGGCGTGTTGGGCTCACTATTATTTGTTGGCTATATTATAGTATTAGTAAAACTTTTATTGCTTTAATGGTGCTGTAGTACAAATACAGTAAACAGTTAAACATTAATCAAATAATCACTAAGTAAATGGTTGAGGTACTGTCATCTTAGATAGGCTACATAATAGCCTGTAATAAAGAGAAACAGTGCGTATCCCTCTGGGAGTGCCATATCCCTCTGGGGGATATCCTATATTCGACCGTCTGCACGCAAAACACGCTGAGACGTGGAGTTGTGGACAACAGCCCGTTATACCATACCATATATTCCACCGTGGCGCTTTGGGGCTTAGCCATACACTGGTAAAAAGAGGATCAAACTGGAATACATACAACAAACAAACGGTTCTAACGTAAAGTGCTAGTAGAAGTGGTGGGAGGGGTCGGCGTACAGTGGTTGGGTGGAACAGGTATGTCAGGGACGCTCACCGGAACGCGAGAAGGGCCTTTCTTAATTGGGTGTGGCACGGAAAACCCCGCATGGGACAGCATTTCGTAGAAATGAGAGAAACTAGAAAAACATTTAAACAAAAATTAAAGTTTTGTCAGGATAATGAGGAACAAATTAAGATGAATATTTTAGCTACTGAACATAGGAGCAAACATTTTCAAAAATTTTGGAAATCCACACAAAGGTTGAACCCAAAACCTGCGGTTCCGGTGAGCGTTAATGGCATGACTGAGCCTGAGGAGATTGCGAACATGTTTAGGACGCATTTTGGAGTAACCTCGCGACTTCAATCGGGGGAGCGGGGGTATGTCGCTGGGAGTGGATTGTCTGGTGTACCGATTACCATCTCATCAAAAGAGGTACGGAACATCATACAGTCTATGACCAGGGGCAAATCTCCGGGTCACGATGGCCTCAGCATAGAACATTTTCAGTATGCTGGTCCGCATCTCCCTAGAGTCCTGTCTATGCTGTATAATCTTTGTGTGAGACATTCGTATCTACCAACTGAGCTGATGAAGACAATAGTTGTGCCCATAGTCAAGAACAAGACTGGCGATGTCTCAGACAGGGATAATTATAGGCCAATTTCGCTGGCCACTGTAACAGCAAAGGTTCTTGATGGTGTGCTTGAGCGAAGAGTAGCTGGACAGCTCAATCTACATGATGCACAGTTCGGTTTTAGGGCTGGGCTGTCCACGGAGACTGCTATTCTGGCGCTCAAGCACACGGTCAGGTACTATACGGACAGAAACACGCCTGTATATGCTGCTTTCCTGGACCTCTCCAAGGCATTTGACCTGGTTGATTATAATATCTTATGGTCGAAGTTGCATGAGCAAGGTCTTCCTAATGAGCTCATCAAGCTCTTAGGCTACTGGTATGACCACCAAATCAACCAGGTCAAATGGTCGGGTGCTCTGTCTGGGGCGTATGGGTTGGAGTGTGGGGTGAGGCAGGGAGGTTTGACTTCCCCGGCGCTCTTCAGTCTATACGTCAATAAGCTGATCGAGGAACTCAGCAGCACTGGTATCGGATGCTCTATTGATGGACGGACTATTAATAGTATAAGTTATGCAGATGATATGGTGCTGCTGAGTCCGTCGATTGATGGACTCAGACGGATGCTGGAGATATGTGAGAGGTACGCCACGTCTCATGGTTTATTGTACAATGTACGGAAGAGTGAGCTTATGGTGTTTAGGGTAGGTAGTAAAAAGCCTAAAACAGTTCCTCCTGTGTATCTGTATGGTGTGCCACTAAATAGAGTGTCGCAGTTTAGGTACCTTGGCCACATAATAAATGAGCACTTAAATGATGATAGTGATATCGAAAGGGAGCGAAGAGCGTTGTCGACCCGATGTAATATGCTGGCCCGCAGGTTCGCACGATGTAATAAGGAGGTGAAACTTACTTTATTCAAGGCGTTTTGCCAGTCTTTTTACACGTGCAGCCTGTGGGTTAGGCATACGCAGAGGGCCTACAACGTTCTTCGTGTACAGTACAATAACGCCTTTAGGATGCTGTTGGGGCTCCCGCGGTTCTGTAGCGCGTCAGGCATGTTCGCTGAGGCAGACACAGATAGCTTTCAAGCTATAATGCGCAAAAGAACGGCATCCCTGATGCGAAGGATTCGGGGGAGCACCAACGGCATTTTAAAGGTGATAGCGTATAAGCCTGATTGCCCGTTCCTGGAGCACTGGACCCGTATGCACGCCTACGGGTCTAGTGCGGCGGGAAGCGGACATAGTTATAGGTTTTTAAATTAGTTGCTTTTTGTTTTAGTTTAGTTAAGAAATGTTACTAACATAGTTTGATAAGTGTTACTAACAAAGATATGAATCTTGTGTTTGATTTAAATAAATAATAATAAAAAATAATAAATAAAACATCTAACGATCTGTTTTCTCTTCAATAATCCCAATTTAAAATAAGAACAACGCAGCATTTAGAATTCTAGAACGAATTTCAAATAAAAACAAAAATATCTGTCAAATCTATCAAGAACGACAGTTTTCAAAAATGGCAAACAAGAAATATTTGGTTCTTTTAGTTTTAATAATTATAAATTATACAAAATGCGAGTTGAATCGTTCTATTCACAAGAGAGTGAGTGAGATTAACAAAAGAAGTATAGAAATGTATGGAGAACTACGAAGAGGAGTTAATGTTAAGGATTTCGAACTTGAGAAACTTATGTATCCAAGTAAGTGGTTACAGAACGTTTTTCAACCGACTTCAAAAAAGGGGGAGGTTATCAATTCGGTTTTTTTTTAATGTTTGTGACCCGATTTCTTTGGACTGGGTGAACCGATTTTGATGATTCTTTTTTATGGATAGGGTATGCTTTAGGGGTGGTCCCATATTAATTTTATCGAAATTGATTCAGCACTTTTTGAAAAATCAACAAATACCCAAAAATTTTACATAGACGACGTTTTAGTTTCATCAATCTTTGTAGTAGTTAACTTTTAATCTCTTCTTAATAGATTTGGATGGGAAGGAGGTACTAAAAAGGGGAAAATAAAAAGCTTTTTTTACAAAAAAGACAACCGCCTACAAAAACTAAAAAGGGAAAAATAACTTTAGCACAGAACATCCATTGACTTTAGTTTCGGAAGTCGGTGGCAATACAAAACAACAAACAGAACAAAGCCACTGAATTTCGAAACTAAAGTCAATGTGTGTTCTGTGCTAAAGTTATTTTTCACTTTTGAGTTTTTGAAGGCGGTTGTCTTTTTTGTAAAAAGCTTTTATACCACTGGTATACGGGACACCAGAAACATTACACGTGCATTGCCGACCCTGCAGAAAGTTTTTGACCTTTTTGAAGACCCCCATGCTGTACTTCCATGGACTGAACTTCTGAATGAACTTGTAATAAATTGTGAACCGCACATCTATGCAACATAGACAGCACCTTTAAGTTGTAGCAGTAATAGCGGATTTCGTAGTTCAAGTGTTAACACTAACGTGGACCGTACTTGCAACCACTAACAGTTAGGGTCTATTCCGACACACCACAACCTCACCGTGGTGTGTGTCCGTGTGGTGTCGGACGTAAAGAATAGCACCATCCCATATCTTCCCGTGGGTGTCGTAATAGGCGACTAAGGGACTCACCAGAGAATGGGCAGCAGCGTTCTCAGTGCCTTTGTAACAACCATACTGCGATCGCCAACCCGCCTGCCAAGCGTGGCGATTATGGCAAACCTCCCGCCCCCTTTGGGGAAGGCCTATGTCCAGCAGTGGACGTCTTTCGGCTGAAATGATGATGATGACAACCACAACAAAAACATGTAGTCAGGCACTTTTTTATAACAATGAATAGTTTAATTCACATTGACCACTTTGTCGGTACGACATCGCAGCTACAAAAAGCCGCAGATGTCACTATTCACACGTAACCACTGCTTGACTACATTTAGACGCTGCGATGTGGTGTGGTTGTGGTACGTGTGAAAAACAAGCCATGGTGTTGTCGAAACCAATGCCTTCTTGAAGAAAGACAGATAATTTTAAAAGTCAAGTATTGGCACATAAAACTTGTGTCATGTTTAGGAGGTGACAGACGCAAGCTATCAGCACTATCCCAAGCGTGGCGCGATTACTACGACTGCACTTCGCTTGTGTTGGACGACCTGACGCTAGGCCGTATAACACACAGCATCATAGTGATGGTGTTCCAAGGATCCACCGTACGGCTGCCGTGTAAGCTGTGCCTCGAGCCCATCATGATGAAACAGCCGACGTGGCTTTACGCAAAGGTGAGACGGGGCCTGCTTAACGGGTCATTCACGACCTTGCCGCTCACCGGCAGCTAAATGCGGGGCGGCGAGCGGTAAGATCAAATGTATAGAAATGTATGAAGCATGCCACGAGTCGCCGCTCAGCGAAAACGCGCGCGGTTTTCTCGCCGCTAGTACATTTGTTCCCGCCGCCCGCCGCTAAGACTGAAGTCGTGAACAGGCCGTATGGCGGTCCACGGTAATGCGTTAAGCGAATACCTAGCCCTCGACTTATGGTAGCAAAAGGAACGGTGGAGTTTTACTCGATAGGAGTTCGACATAGTTTTCGCTAAACGGAGGGTATTCATGAGGATTTCCCCAATAAAAAATAATTGCCCTTTCACATTCTAATCTCTGAATCAAGCTATCAAAACTGCCTGAATTTTTTAACATTTGTTGCCACTGAAATGAGATTGCGACAGGATTTAGAACGTTTTTAATTACGAGATTAGAGAATTGCTGGTTTTAGAAGTACCCTTTTAACCGTACAATTCAATCGTGATATTTTTGAAGGGGCATATGACGATGCTAGGAGAGGCCTCCTAATAGACAAAGCCACCGCCACCGACTTCCGAAAGTAAAGTAATGTGTGTTCTGTGCTAAAGTTATTTATCACTTTTTAGTTTTTGAAGGCGGTTTTCTTTTTTTTTTACTTTTTATGTAATTGGGCGACCTGGGGTGTGATTCTGTAAGACCTCATTCTAAACTTCGAATCTGAATCCGCTGTGAGTTTCTTGATAGGCATTCTAAAAACTCGGTTGATAATTCGAATTTACACCAGCGCCACCCTTGCGAGCGTGTCAGCGAGTTGAACTAAATTGACAGGGAGATTTTGACAGATAAAGTATGAGATGACGTAAGAAGTGGCATTCTGTAAGGTAATTTCCCCGTCACTTCGATGCTCACTTCGCATTCGAACCCGATTGAAAGTGTCAAATATATCAAGGTCATTTTGAACCTTTTGCGTAGTGAGGGTGAATAGCGATGTGAGATGCGAGTTGTTGTTTGAATTTTACAGAATCGACATACTGCCCAGTGGGTCAATGATTAGGTTCAATGTAAAAATGTAGAACAAAATCTAAAAAGGGACAAGACAGAAAGAAAGAGGGAGAGTAAGCGTGAGTGAGTGAGTGAGAATGAGTGAGTGAAGTGTGTGTGTGTTTGTGTGTATGTGTGTGTATGTAAATGTATGTGTGTATGTGTTAAAATGTATGTTGTTGGATATGTTTGTCGGCTATTTTAATATATGTACATTATAATGCGTATCCGGATACAGTGAAACAGGGTTCTTAAAGTGCCATCCTCCAGTTGACAGCAATGAACGACTTCGAAGAAATACAGGAGTACGGCCGACTGACGATAGAGGATCGCGGCACCATCACGATATACAACGTGCTGCCTGGTGACGAAGGCCTCTTCTGGTGCACGTTCGGAGACGGCGGCGGAGGCCTAGCCATCATAGAGGTCGTGGACACGGAGCCCTATAACGTCGTTAGTTTACGTTTTATTGTATACTAGCTTTTACCCGCGACTTCGTCCGCGTGAATGTAATATAAACGAAACGATGTAATTACCTACACTACTTCCAAAATAACAGACCTTACAAATACGTGCGTGTGTGTGCGTGTCTACGCAACGCTCGAACTAAAAGCAGTTCCCAGTACCAGTCATTCGACGCGGGAAGAAGTGGGGAACAGTTTCGGAAGGAGGCGGAGCGTGTCGCTACTGTACGGTAGTACTAATATTTATACTGTGACCACGCACGCGTTCGAAGTTGCGGGCTGAAGCGAGTCCATAATATAAAACATTTTAATATTGAACTATTCCGTAATTGTCGCCACTTTATCACAAAAAATCGAGATAATAATCTTATTCTGTTAGGTAAAACCGCTAGAATCCCGAGGCCCACACGCTGTCGCTGAAGAAATATACGAGGGAGTGATAATATTCACCAAGTGGTCACATTGGAGTGAGTGCAGCGTTTGTGACAGAGTCGGCAGGCGACATCGCTACGGAGTGTGTTACGTCAAACTGAACCAAAGTCTTGTAAGTATATGATGATAAAGGCGGATCCATATATGATCATTTCCACGTATCGCCGACGCGTAGCATGACATGAAGGGTGATGATACGCGATCATGATACACAGTCTTGATACACAGCGCGATACGCCCAGTTTCATTTCGAGTCGGTTTTTGATACGGATACAGCGATCGAATCTGGCAAATGATCACATAAAGAAGCTTATTATTAAAGTGGAGTTCTTTAGCGTCAGGGACTGCTGTCTCGAGAAAATGCTGTTAATAGAAAGAGACAACATGCCCTGTCCTGCTCTCCAAAACGGGTTTTACTAGTCTTTAAAATGTTCTTTCTTTTAGTTTACACTTCTTGATGATAATCTAGGCATAGAGGCTCTACCACGAGCGCGAGTAGCGAAGTAATTGATTTTTTTTATTATGAAAATACCCGTATCTTACGTAATATTTATTTAGTTTGTAAACTTTATTCATAACAATAGGTCAATAAAAAAAAAACAAGATTTAATCAACTAACTTTTGCCCGCGACTTCGTCCGCGTGAATGTCGGTTATCGCGGATGCAAAGTCGCGGATTAAAAAGTAGCATATTATGTCTTATGGCTATTTTTCTCATGATTTTCTGTCATCACGACTGTCTAGGAAATATTTAACTCTAAAATACCTTCGATGTTAAAATTGTAATTAACTGTTCTCTAGTAGCACGCATAAATACACAGTAGTTAATTACTTAAAACCAATTACACTAATAAAACCATAAAGATAACGAGAATACTGGATTGTAATGTTACGTGCTATAAATTACTTCTGACAAATGTAATTGTTTCTTTCGTTTGGAGCACCTGTGTTACCAGCGACTGAATACTATAGCTGCTGCGTTTTAGCATGGCGATAACGAACGTTGACCCCACCTAAATTTTTAGCATTCTTCTAAAGTGGAAATCAATAAAGTTAAACCATTTACAGGAACTTGAATTGTCAAGAAGTCGTTCAGTTAGTCAAAAAAGTTGGAGCTAGTTGCTTGTTCCAAAACGTTAGTAGCACTCTATGTAAGAGAACGAGCAAGAAACTCTAAGGATACTCTTTTCAATGAAGTTTTTACAAAATCCTGGTTATATTTTTCATATCGCTTCTGAACTATAATGATGTGATAACAATCAAGTTATAGAGCATTACAAAACCATTCAAAAATAAATACAAAAGCCATGACAGTTAGGAGATGACGGTCTCAGCTGACAGCGCCCGATTACAAACGGTTGACGCGTTGAATAGCAGCATTTAACTCATTTATAAGAAACAATGATTTTCCCTGTCACTTTGACATTGGCAGAATTATCGACATCGGCATTGCTTGCCATAATATAAAAATAGAATAGAATAGAAGAAACAATGATAGTTAACGTCCTGCATTGACATCTGGTTTTTTATCAGGTTAAATTCCTTTAACAGATATTAGTAAAAGGGCCTTAAGACGGCCATTGCCTTGCTAAAGCGATATTACAAGAAATTCTGAACATCGTATTGGCGAACATTCCTGGTACTTTTGAACCTTAAAACCATAAAGCAAAGGTTAAAAGTTGTCTACCGACATCATTACATAACAAAATGCCTTTATCGTTGATTTACATTTTTCTTTTAGATTGTAAGCTACGTATTGGACCCTGCTGGAACGACACAACGTACAAAACTATTCGATTTGGATAATAAGATTATCGAACTGTTTGAAGGTAAGTCACTACCGACGTATCGGTCGATAGGAAAAGCTAGCGATTCAATTTCGATCCGGTCTTTTCAATGTCAAAACTAATAAATGTCTTAAGGACCGTCTGCACGAGCGAGAGAATCGCGAGGATTCCGTGCTTCTATCGTCGGGTCATCTCGGTCTTAATAATAGACGGCGATACGATGAGTTTCGCTCGCACTCAGCCACTCGTCGCAACGCCGCGATAACATCACGCGTGTGTAGACACGTTCTAAGAGAGTATATAGAAATACGTGGCACGACGATCATATCGCCGCGATTCTCTCGCTCATGGAGACGGCCCCTAACTCAAGAGTTTTGTTACGAGCCTCGTGATGGGATGGGATAGAGGTTAAGCCCCAAGCAGTTTAATGACTCGGGAAATACAGGAGTCGCTTTTGGAATATTTAAGATAACATCGTTTTTATAAACTACTAGCTTATGCCTGCGACCTCGTCCGCGTGAATGTCGGTTAACTGCGAGGTTTGTTTTTTTTTGCGCCGAACCCTAACTTAAAGTTTCTAAAATAATCTATGCCTATGTCACTCTTTATTACATAAGCAATCCGACAGTGAAAGTCTCGTCTAAATCGGATAAGACATTTCGGAGATTAGCCGAAAAAAAACAAACAGACGGCATTTTTTTAAAAGCTTAAGCTGCAGCTTTTATTTTGATATTACAAACAGATACTTTAATTTTATTTATGTGTTTAGATGTAGAGAAGTTAATGGCCTAAAACTAACACAAAAAAACATAGGGAACAATATACACTCACTATTTTGGTCCACCAACGTGTCTTTAAAATATATTAAGTAATTGGAACAACACATCGCCAGCTAACCGGCTTAGCAACTTAATTGTGCAAGCAATAATACTGTTTGTACTTGTTGAAGTAACACAAGGGGAAAATCGATGTACCGGTTCATTAGTACCGCTCATTGTATTTATTGTATTTTGTAGTAAATACGATAATATTGGCCAAAACTTCAGATAACGTTCGAACGATATAGAATTTTTAATTAAAGTATTTGTATGTTGTTGCCTAATTCAACTTGTTATTTTGTGAGTGTGACGTATTTTGGTTCATTAGCAAATAATATAACTGTTCGAATAGCTTTGCACTGCCTGCGCCTTAGGGAAATGTTAGGCTCAGATTAATACTATAAAAAATAGGCAGCTGTTTACAGAAGTGAAAGCATAAAACTTTAGAATGTTTATTTAGAAATGCATTGAATTAAAAACTGTGTTTCGATACACATAAGATTGAAATTTCTGTAACGAGGTCATCACTATTCGACCTCCTCCAGGAATAGTTTAATAAGTTTTGCTACCCGCCGCTACATGACACTAGAATCAATTCAATCAATTCAAAGCTTTATTTCGTTCTCAATAATATTGATATTTCAATAACGATGTCATAGCCTGTCGAAGACGCACCCATCAGTTTTGGCCCTACCAAAAATCGCTCAACGCGGCTAAAAAAGATTTCACTACAATAACTCCTTCGGACTAACAGTTAAATCTTTATAGTATTCCCGGACGGCGTGCCCTGTCGCTCACAATACATGCCGCAAGCGATTAGTCACCTAGATGTAATCCAACAAAGGCCCAGTGAAATTATGATCGGTTTGTGTAAGGTACGTAACTATCACTCAAGTATGCGATCCTGGTACTCCGTGATTTTATCTACAAATCAATTATTTCTACAAGCCGTATGTATCCGTATTATACCCGTACCATATTTTCATAGCGAAATATGAACATTTGGTAAATATGCATCCGTTTTTCCGATCTTTATTCGTAGATAACAATAAAATAAAAAACCGGTCAAGTGTGAATCGGACTCACACCGGACTCACACATGAAGTATTCCGTACCACCGCACAATATTTAACACGACACAAAATAACTATAAAAGCACGGAAAATAAGTCGAACTGAAAGACAAATTAAACTTTTCTGTTTTAAAATATTCCCCCATGCATACATGATACAAACGTTGATCGCGGCTGTCATTCGTAGATCTTTGACAGGCGTTATGGGTCCAGAGTCCAGAAGCTAGAAGGTCTGACAACCAGTCTAGCTTCTTTTATGAATATCGTAAAATAATCATCTATCATATCATCAACTGTTTGCATGCCTTATGGCCAAATACTCGAACGCTACTCAATCATCATCATCATTTCAGCCGAAAGACGTCCACTGCTTGACATAGGCCTCTACAAGGGAGGGTCTTGACATAATCGCCACGCTTGGCAGGCGGGTTGGCGATCGCAGTATGGTTGTCACAAAGGCACAGAGAACGCTGCTGCCCATTTTCTGGTGAGTCCCTTAGTCGCCTCTTACGACACCCACGGGAAGATATGGGATGGTGCTATTCTTTATGTCCGACACCACACGGACAACTACTGAATACTATCACTTTATGTCAAAGTGACTGTGACAGAAAACGAGACTTACGGCATCTTAACATTGAGTGTGTATTTATATTTAGTTAAGGTAGTATATGAATCATTTTAAACTTAACATCTGTAACTTGTACCTACTTTCTGTACCAATAAAGAACTATACCTTTCTACGTTCTCAATTTTCATATTTTTAAGGTACGATGCGAAGAAACGTTAATAAAAAGTAATGACTCAACACAATGGAGTCTTGACGACGAATTTGGAACACTCCTTTACCCGCTCACAGAACAGCTGCCTAAACAGCCACCGCTCCCTGTCAGGGAGACCATATTCGCGGAGTACGGTCAACGGGTCGTGATTCGATGTCCAGGGTAAGGTAAATAATAATACCAGCCTATAATTGTCCCACTGCAGAGCAAAGGCCTCTTCTCATACAAAGAAGGAATCACCACGCGTGTTCAAGGCGGATAGGCGATGCCAGGCTTATATTCATTACTAGCACTTTCAATCAATCAATCAATTCATTTATTTTCAGACATAGTCCATACATTATATATCAAAACTTATAAAAACATATAAAAGTCATGTAGGCACATTAAAATTAATAACAACAAAAAAATTACATATAGATACACATTAGAATTACATAAAATCAAGCAAAGCAATAAAATTAAATAAAACATAAATTAAAATAATACACAATAAAATATTACACATTAAAACGCTACACACACACACACTACACACACACACACACACACACACACACACACACACACACACACACACACACACAAATCACACATAACACTTACGTCCGCGTGAATTTTCTCAAGGATCCCTAATTTTAGTTAGTTGATTCGAAATCAATAAATAGGTTACTACAGCACAGCTCCCTATTGGCATACAAAATCTATGGACAATCGCGTTTTGACAGATCATAACAATTTATGGATGATGTCTAGACCCGAATTACATAGTGTATTTATTGTTTTTTTATTTATACTTCATGCACAAAATTCCTTAGGGTGTTACCAGACAAATCGATCGATCGTCGATCGACGGTATCGATCGATGGTAGAATGGATTAGTCGACGTCGATCGAGCTACTTGACAGCAGCTGGTTTTAATGGGGAGCGCGTCTCCCCATTATCACCAGCTGCCTGCGGCCGATGGCATCGATCGACTATCGATCGATTGGTGTAGTAACACCCAAAGGCAAACTTGTGGTGCATTCCTACATAGTATAAAACAAAGTCCTTTCCCGCCGATTTTACTTTGACATTTATTTAATTATTGACTATTAGATACTCCTTGACATAAATAATAATTGAATAATAAAGTAATAAAATGCTTCAAATGATTTTCCAATTTAAAAATATTATTATTTCAGCATGATATATAATGATTGTGATTTATGTGTAATTTTTGCATGCCCATGTGACGGCAGAGCATGGAGAACATTACCAAAACATGTAACAATCACATCCGCACCCTCTACCCATGTTGGAAAATAAATAAATGATTTGATTTGATTTGCCGTCTGTCCTTCTCAACGCTTAGATCTTTTAAACTCCACAACGGATTTCAATGCAGTTTTCATCAATAGAGGAAGGTTTATACGTATAGTGTCCCTACATTTCACGCGTGCGTAGCCTAGTTTGAATGAAATGGTTTGAGTTTAAGCTTGTTTGTTTCCTTAGCACTACCCTCAGGGACGTGCCGATCCAATGGCGTGTGGGCACCAAAGTGCTGGTACCACGTGACGTAGACAAGGGCAGCGGCGGCCGCGTGTACCTCAACCCCAGGGACCATCTCGTCTTCACCTTCATAGTCTACAGTGATGGAAACTTGTACAGGTGTGTATTTCTGGGTATTTAGTCGTAGAAAACGGCCTTTCTTTTACCCCTTGTATGCCGTAATTACAGACACAATTAAAAAGCTATTGTGTCTCGCGTAGATCTACGTTCCGGGAATACGAGGGGATTGTACACAAAAATGTACAGTAACTATACAGTTAAAGAGTGATTTAGCTGACAAATTACATCCACGGACCAACTGTGGTAAGCGTATCGCGACCGGTTGATCTGTAATGCCGGCACTTGACATGGCGTATTTGTACAAATATTCGCCTTACTTGGATATTACAAAATGTATCCTAGAGTTATTGAAATAAAGTCTATTTTGTATTATCCAAGTAAGGCGAATATTTGCACAAATACGCCATGTGAGGTGGTAGCATAAGGCTTTTAGTTAGCTACGAGCTCTTCCGATGAATCAAATATACTGGTTAGTTTTAGTCTGCAACTAGTCCAATGAGCCTGTAAGCCCTTAAGGCGACGATATACGCCGGCGACCTTAAGCGACCAGAAAATCGTATGCGCTGCGTCCAAAATTCTCAAAGTTTAGTCGAAAAAATTTAACAAAAGATAGTATTCTTTAACTTTAAAAAAAGGCGTATATTAAAAAGTAGATAATAAAATTGTCTGTAAGATAGTGTAAGTTTCGTTTAATTATACCTGGTAGATTTTGTGTGATTGTCAATGTTTTGTCCGCGTCAGACACAACTTCACGAGTTAATTGAACTATTTAATATGAATATAATTGGCGACACGGTTGGCGCAGTGGCCGAGCGTTTGACCGCTGCGCAGCGTGTTGTGGGTTCGATTCCCGCCCAGGGTAAACATTTGTGTGATCAGCACTTGTGTTTGCCTTGTGTCTGGGTGTTGTTTATCTATAATATTTATGCAATTAAAAGAAAAAAAAATGTATTTGTGTATGTATATCAGCTGTCTGACACCCATAGTATAGGGTCTCCCTAGTTTGGGGTCAGATGGCCGTGTGTAAAAATGTCCCCACATATTAAACAAAAAAAAACAAAAATATTCACATACTAAATGATTAACTCAACGACTGTCGGGCGAAAGTGTTGAAGATCATACCTCCGCTGCTTATGTCGGACTGTGTAACATAAGACATTTGAGAGGTTATGAGAATGTTCTAGTTTAACATATATTTTTTTCAAATCATTTACACTACACATTTTGACGTGATTGTCAGTGTGAAATCTGTCGTCGTCGTTAATAGCCCCTTAATGTTGTTGTGTTACAGTTGCTGGCAGAGACAGAACCTAGCGGGCGCGGTGAAGCTGTACGTGCGCGCGGCCTGGGCGCGGCGCGCGGCGCTACTGCTGCTGGCCGGGCTGGCGGCCGCGGGGCTGCGAGCCTGCGCGGGCTGACTCCATACAGTACGGTCAACGTATCTTGGCGCGTCTGAAGTTGGCCGATTAGCTGCGCAGTAGACAATTTCGTTCTTAAAAGTTCCATTGCGCAGCCAAACAGCTAACTTCAGACGCGCCAAGATACGTTGACCGTATTGTACTTGACTATACACCACAGATATAGATAGACCCTAGATAACGCAAGTATCACGATCTGTATGAAAACCAGGCGTGCCATTGTTTATTATGAGGTCGGAATGTTTTGTTTTTCTTAAATTTGGTATTACCAAGTATTACTGAGGGTATTAGATTAAAAATAATTGTTTATTAAATTAATTACGCATAATATTAATCACAAAATGACTTACCGACGGAAGGAAACGTTTACTTTATTTTTTTGCTTACGATTTTTGTACGTAAGCTAGGCACGAAGCTAGGCACGAAGCTAGGCACGCGAAGTAGTTGCTCTTGCGTTATCTAGGTCTATCTATATCTGTGCTATACACCTTGTATTAGCTCTATTGTACTCATTAAATGCATAATATTCAATTCACAAAACAAATGATTTTTCTATTGAACTAGCGACCGGCCCGGCTTCGCAAAGGTGCAATGTAGATCAAACTATACGTATAAACATTCATTATGAATCTAATACCCTTAAACGAGCAATTCTTATTCTGCTTTAATCTCGGAAACGACTCCAACAATTTTCATGAAAATTTGTATACCCCAAATTTTCATGAAAATTGTTGGAGCTCGAGTTGAAGAGTTTCGGAGGCGAATCGATCTAGCTATCTTTCATTTTCAGAAAATACGAATAAAAAAATACCGAGCCCTCGCCTCCCTCCGAAACACTGTTCCTCACCTCTTCCCGCGTCGACCGTGCTCTAAAAACTGCTTTTAGTTCTCGTGGCGCATAGACACGTACACACACGCACGTATTTTTACAGTCTGTTATTTTGGTAGTAGTGTAGGCAATTATATTGTTTCGTTTGTATGGAGTGTCGTAGGTTTGCTACTACTATATCTTAACCCTTAAAGGCGAGTTTCTTCAAAAAAACGAATACACTTTTTAAATTTTTAACCAAACATCCCAAACCTGAACTGCCCGTGATAAAACAGTCTTTGATTGGCTACTAAAATGGCCTTTTCATTCGGGCACCCAAGGTTTCGGATCCCATGGGGTCGCAAACGAGGTATTCCAAACATTTTTACGTGTTCCTCGTAAACTTTTATCACGTAAGACACTCGCAACATCTCGTAAAATTCGCGGTTAGTAAAAGTCCGACATTGCCTCTCCTAATAAATTTTTCATTGTGTATAGTCACATCCTTCCCAGAATTTGTATGTAGTGGTAAGTATTTGTCTTTAGGAGCACGTTGGCAGATTTGTTGGTCAACTAATCATAACTAGCCGACCGCGCAAGATAACGCACGTATCATGTTCTTCGAGTATGTCAATGCAGGCAGCGTTACACTAATAATGAGCGATTAATGACGCCGCTAGTCGAGTTGTTGCTCGACTCACAGGATATATTTTTGTTTGACGGCCGTCTTACCCCTCGTTTACACCAAGGTATAATACTTACATGATTCTACAAGTTTTATGCAATGTCTGTAATATCGTTCACACTCAAATACAAGTATAAAACTTGTTTTAGACAGAACTTGTATCACACTTGTTGTGCAAATACTTATTTTCTTACAAAAGATAAAATAAAACATGAATAATACATGTATTCTACAAGTTTAAGACAAGTTGTGTCAAGACAAGTATTGGACATGTTTTATAGAAGTAGGTAGTAGATAAAACATGTATTATACTATTATCTTGGTGTAAACGAGGGGTTAGTACGCACACATACGTTATGCCTTTTGAGTCTGGCGCTTTATTAATACTTTCAAACGTTTTGAATTTTGGATGGGCGCGCCATGTTGTCCTAGTTAATAAATCTATGACACACGGCGCGTTGTTTATGCAGAGTACCGACATTATTGTAACGTATGGCATCGTCGGCCGCCTCTAGGAGATGCTTAGTCAGTGATATATGTGACATTATTTTTTACTATGAATTTAGTACTTTTAGACTGGAAAGTTAAAATATTTTAGTTAAAAAAAAAACCAAATGTGTGCTGGGACACATAGTAGAAGTGAAACTTCAACGGACAAGCTGTTGCCGTCTCTCACCACGCGATATATCGTCTACCCCCTCCACACAGACCGTAACGCTTTTTTTTTTAATTTAAGGAGTGACTCTGACCACGAACCTGAACAAAAAAAGAAAAAATAAAATGAAAATCGTTTATTGCACATAATAGGGTTGTATACATATTTCAGACTGGCCCCAATTAGCCCTTAACAGAGAGAGTTGGAAGGAGAGTGGAGAGGCCTTTGCCCAGCAGTGGGAAAATCCAGGCTGAAATATATATACATATTTTTGAAACTCTTGACTTCCAAACTAAGTAAAACTTGTACTATGGAAGTCAAGGCACTCTCTTATATCTCAAACTATAATACAACTACAACCAAAAAACAGCTGTTCCATACATTTTGGCCGAGTACCCATTGCACTTCTGTATGGAACAGCTGATATTTATTCGCGCTGTTTGAGTTGGCTTCACAATGAAAGTTGTTCAGGATTGTGGGTCACTCCTTAAAAATTTGTTCATGAATTCAATTTCACCCTGTAGATCAGTAGATTGTCTTGTTCAATCACTGACGAAGAATTTTCAACTCTCTGCTCCTATTGTCAAAGTCAAAGTCAAAGCATTTATTTCAATTAAACCATTTACAGGCACTTTTGAATTGTCAAGGAGTCGGTCAGTTAGACAGAAAGTTGAAGCTAGTTGCTCGTTCTAAAACGTAGGTAGGTCTCTCATTACTTGTCGTAGGTTGCTCATTCTTCTCCATAGAAGAATGAGCAAGAAACTCCACGGATACTCTTTTAAAATCAGGTTTTTACAAAAAACTGTTTACATTATTCTTGTTGCTTCTATATGTGAAAACAATAAAGGTAATCTAGAAATACAAAATATAAAAAATAATCAAGATAAAAACCACGGCAGTAAAGAGTTGACCAATCTCTACTGACAGCGCCCGTTCACGAACATGACGCGTGAATCAGCACCGTTCAGCTCAACCATTTTGGAGGGAGCCGAATGATCCAACACACGCGCCACCATCGGTGAGACATTTGAGTGAGCATGTCATGTTATATTGCTTTAGTAGTGCTAAAGTATGATGTCAGAGGTTGACTCACCGCGTCGGCCCCGGGCGGCGGCACCATCTCTGCCGTCAGCTGCACCGGCGGCGCGGTCCCCCGCAGAGCTCGCGCCACCAGCCACATGGCGAGCGCGAACTGGCCGCGAGACAGCTTGCCCACGCCCGACATGTCGCACAGCGCCCTGGGGAGAACATGTGGACATGTGGGATGTGAATACAGCAGTCATTGTGCCAATAGTCGTTACGGCCAATGGACTCATTTCCAAAAGCCTCGACCGACACCTAAAGAGGCTCTCGTTGGGCAGCTGGATCAAGGGCTCGATACAGAAAGCGGTAATCCTGGACACGGCGCGTATAGTCAGGAGATTCCTCTCTCAGGAGCCCTGACCACCGGTAGCTTGGACCCTGTTCCCGATACCGGTGGGCTACTATTTTTTACATTTTTAAATGTTTTTATTTTTGTATTAATATTTAAAAATGTAACTTATATGTGTATACAATAAATAAATGAGATAATAACAAATTTTATTTCTCTCAAAAAGGTACAGTTTGTTGTTTCATAGCATCAAGTTACAGTTGGCTAATAACCTTTGTGAGAGCTGGAGTCTATAATGGGTTAGGGACCTGTATGACAGATCTCCAGGCTCACACCCTCTAAAAATTCTACAAACACAATGAACTTACGTGCTACGAACTGAGCAGGAGCTTCAGTTTTTGAGAAGAGGATAATTATATTAATACAATAAAAATAAATTAAATTAAACAATTAAATTAAAATTAAACAATTAAAATTAAATTAAACAATTAAAATTAAATTAAACAATTAACTTAAGATAAAATAATTTATCTACTTATACTTCATGGCATTCTCTACCAGTCGACCAAAGATGGTGAAGAGGTAACATTGCAGGTGCATTACAAAAAGTAACAATTAAAAAGTTAAAATATATAAACTAGACAAGGGTACCCGGCGAATCCAGCAGTATTTTGCTGCTGTGCAAGGTCTCCCCCAAGGGGGGTTCAGTCGTAATCGCCATGCTTGGCTGATGCATGTTGGCGATCGCAGCAGGTGTTATGGTACTCAGAAGGACGCTACTACACTACACAAACTACACATACAGAATTATTTTCTAGACAGTTCTCATACTGAATGAACAATACTCAATATATTTACTACTATTCTAGCACCCCACAAGCATGTATAGATGACCAACCATAGCGTGTCCAACACGACACGGTGACGACTATGGGCGGGTTGCTTCAACTAACCATTACTGACCGGTAATAGTCAAAAATGGCGCTAACTATCGTCAAATCAAAAAAATGGGTTGTTTCACAAAATCAGACGTCAAAAAGTTACTATTACCATAACCGACCAGTCATCGTAATTTTGTGTCGTCAAACAGCTACTTCGAACATCAAAATACTATGGAATCTCTTTTTGAATAACTTTAACTGACGGATTTTATGTCATGAAACAACCCGTTACATTTAACGTACGTTAAACATCATCAGTCATAGTAACTTTTTAACCGTCCGTATGTAACGTTAACCGACTGTTTGAAACAACCCGCCCTATGACAGACTTCTCTAAGTAATCCGCAGCTTGACGCTGAAAGCAAGTTTTTGCTTTTTTGACGTACCAGTCAAAAGAAAAATACGATTTTTTATAACACTTTATATCCATGTATCACTTATTTATGTAGTACGTGACGTAACGAACTACATTTACGTGACGTTATAAAGGCGAAAAATATCACACTATTACTTAGTATTTAAGTACAGAACCTATCTATTTATGTATATACCTAAACGAAATGTTATAAACACTTACTTATATGGTTGTACATAGTTTATGTATTGCTAATAACATTATTATAATTTGGTAGATGAAAACTATCCGGTAACAATTTCTAATTACCAACCAAAAGTTCCTCACCATATATGCGCAAGAGTTGCTTGCGGCAATCCAGAATCCAAGAACATATGTTTAATCTCATTTCCCGACACGAATCCGTCTCTATCGGTGTCCGCGGCCGTGAACTGAGCGTCGAAGGCCGCCTTCTCTGCGTCTGTCACCACCCACGTGCTGCCCGACGAGATGCTACTCATCACTGAGGAGTTCAGGCCCACGGGCGGCATGGTGGGCATGGCTGGAGCTGTCTGTGTCGGCTGTGGAGATTGTGGTCAACTATTAGTTCTAATGTGAAGCTATGATGATAAATAGTTCTATTATATATTAAACTAGCAACCCGCCCATTTCGCACGGGTGCAATGTACAGTACAGCCGAATCTTGGCGGTCCTGAAGTTAGCCGATTAAGATTGCCGAATATCCGGTCTTCGGTCAAATAACTATCCATTAAAACTTGAATTACTATTATTTTCTTGATTGTAAGAAAAATGCTTCACATACATTGACATACCACAAACGCTACAAAGTCAAGGTCAAAGCATTTATTTCAATTAAACTATTTGCAGGCATGTTTGAATTGTCAGAGTTAGTTAGTTAGTCAGAAAGTTGAACTTGTTACTCGTTTCAAAACGTAGGGTAGGTCTCTATGGAGAAGAACAAGCAAGAAACTCCACGGACACTCTTTTCAATCAAGCTTTAACAAAATCCTGGTCACATTATTCTTGTTGCTTCTATATGTGAAAACAATGTAAGTTAAGAGAAATCCAAAAAATCTAATAAAAAAAAAATACGAGTGTGCTTTAGACCACACGACTGAAGTAAAACTTCTTTAGCTCCATCTATATATGTATGTATGTATCCGTTTGCAACTGGCTATGAGAGAAAGAGAGAAAGAAAATGTGTGCTCGCACCTCTCTCTCTCTTGTCCCTACAGTGCTATACGAAACATAACTCTCTCTCTTTCTATCTTCACTAACTTATATCTCCCTCTCAACTTCCGTTCGCCTCGCCCGATCACAGTTTTCCTAACGCTTTCGTCACGCAAACACCAGTTTACTCAAGTCAAGAGTGCGTAATGAAGTTTTACTTCAATAAATGAATATACTACTCACACTAGACAAGTCCAACAGTCCCTCCAGCAACGACGCGTTACTCTGCACCTGCTGCGGTGGCGGGGGCTGCGGCCGGGGTGGCGGGGGGCGGGACTGCGGGGAGGGGGGGGCGGGAGGGGGGCCGCGAGGGGGGCCGGGACGGGGGGCGAGAGGGGGGGCGCGCGGGCCGGGGCCCCGGGCCGCGCAGCTCCGGCGGGAGGGTCGTGGGCACCGCGTGCTTCTCTAGGGCCTTGTATACGAGGTGCATGGCCTGGAACAAATTGATGTAAACTGAGATATGATCATTGGAAATAAAAAAAAAACCGGACAAATGCGAGTCGGGACTCGCCCACCGAGAGGTCCGTACATATTTGTAGGTACATATACATACTTCTCTTAACATTATGCGTTTTTTGCGACTTAAATGGCCGTATCTTTTTTTCACGTTAACATAGAGGGTTGAGGGTTTTTACCGTAGACTTGAGTATATGGTTTTAATTTCAACTCGATACCTCCACGCGTTCCCGAGATAAAGGGCCTTGACAGACAGACAGACAGACAGACGGACAACAAAATGATCCTATAAGGGTTCCGTTTTTTCCTTTTGAGGTACGAAACCCTAAAAAAACACAAATAAATACTTTGACTTTGGCTAACATCAATGAAAAATATTATGGAGATTGCAAAAGCATGATTATTTTATTTACGACTGGGGTAAAAATAAAAAATAATTATATAACCCCCGACATACGTCGGGGGTTTTATAATTTTTTATAAGTTTGACGTGTGTGTGTCTGTCTGTGGCATCGTAGCTCCCGAACGGACAGACCGATTTTGATTTTTCGTTTGAAAGGTGAATAAGTCGGAAGTGTTCTTAGCTATTTTTGATGAAAATGTTATCATAGTGTTTAATATTCTACTAGTCAAGCCCTTTCATTCGATACCCATATTGAGTGAGCTGTGAAAAAAAAAATGTAATTCGCCATTTTGTGGCGGCGGCCATCTTGGACACATTGTCATCAAAAATAGCTATGAACACTTCCAACTTATTCACCTTTCAAACGAAAAATCAAAATCGGTCTGTTGTTCGGGAGCTACGATGCCACAGACAGACACACACACGTCAAACTTATAACACCCCGTCGTTATTGCGTCGGGGGTTAAAAAGTGAAAATAAAAGCTACAAAAATATATGACAAATGGCCTCAAAGCTATTCAATTTTAGGATGCCGTTAAGCCTCGTGCTGTCTCTATCACTTTATGTTAAAGTGACGGTGACAGTACAGACTTAACGGCCTCAAAATTGAGTAGCGTTTGAGTATTCGGCCATTTGTCGGTCAACGGACCATCGCTCAGTATAACGCTGTTTAGGGTACCGAAAATAACAAAAACCAAAATATGTATATATTTTGATTTTGGTTTCTGTCACAAGGTTATAAAGAATATAAAAAAGCAGTCAGCACAAACTACTCCTGACGGAAATGAAACTGAACTGACTAAGTCACGCGTTGGTTTTGATCATTTGCCAAAAATATGATACATGGGTCTTTACCCTTTGTGTAATAAATCATTACTGTATGTTGTCAATAACTTATTTGTAGACAGCTTGACCGATTGATGATCATCATGATCTGCCTAGCCTTTAAAAACAAATTATAATAATAAACCATTTATTTTCAGGTTACAAAGACCCATAGATAAATATCTTTACCTAAGCATACATATAAAAATATACTTCATTTCAGCCGAAAGACGTCCACTGCTGGACATAGGCCTCCCCCAAGGGGGGGTTTTGCCATAATCGCCACGCTTGGCAGGCGGGTTGGCGATCGCAGTATGGTTGTTACAAATGCACAGAGAACGCTGCTGCCCATTCTCTGGTACGTCCCTTAGTCGCCTCTTACGACACCCACGGGAAGATATGGGATGGTGCTATTCTTTACGTCCGACTAAAAAAAAAAAAAAACGAAAATATACTTATCCATACTTTAATATTATAAATGCGAAAGTAACTCTGTCTGTTACGTTTTTACAACGAAACGGCTGAACCGATTGTGATGAAATTTGGTATAAAAATAGCTGGAACCCTGGGGAAGGACATAGGCTTCTTTTCTATGCTCGAATTCGTCTGCACCCGCGATAACCGACATTCACGCGAACAAAGTCGCGGGCAAAAGTTAGTAAATAACTTAAATAAAACGTTGCTCTTCCTTTACTAGGATTTTCTCCTAAAAAACACAGGAAAAACGTAGCTTTCTATTAATTGTCACAATCGGGCCAGTAATTCAAGAGGTTAGCATATTCAAACCAACAAACAAACTCTCAGTATAAATGAGCACAGTACTGACCACCATGAACTCGTGCCTGTCGAGCATGCCGTCCTTGTCCTGGTCGGCGAGGTCCCAGATCTTGCCGAGGGTCTCGATCGGCAGCTTCGACTCCATCAACATGCCCTTCACCTGGAATACCAGCATAATACGCCATCGTTCAGGAACAATCACATTATCTGCCTAGAACAGGGTTTCTTAAACTAGGGTCCACGGACCCCATAGAGGTCTGTAGCTTGTGTATCAGGGGTCCGTAGAAGGTCAGTTAACTCAGCCAAGCCACAAACTCGAAATAAGAACTGTTTTCTTTTCCTAAAATATTCCTTATTAACAGGGGTCCATGGAATTGTTTAAATTGTGACAGTGGTCTGCGACTACAAAAAGTTTAAGAAACCCTGGCCTAGAATTTTCTCAAATATGTTGGGGTTGGTTTCCAGTCTAACAAGATTCAGCTAAATACCAGTGTGTTACATGGAGCGACTGCGTGTCTGACCTCCAAAACCCAGTTACTGGGTTACTCGACTTCTCTCTGGCGTCTGACTACCCATAACAACTGTTAAAGATCTACGAATGACCAGCCTCGACCAACAGCTGTACGTGCTTTCCGAGGCACGGAGTGGTCTTGGTATTAAATAGTTGGTCACCCATCCACGTAGTGACCGCGGTAAACGCAGCTTAACCATGATCGTTTGATCCGTACGGCTTTTAATTAGTCACGAGCCTTTACTTCTCTTATTCCTATTATCCTTTTTACCAGGGTTTCTTAAAGTGGGGTCCACGGACCCCTTAGCATGTGTATCCGGGGTCCGCAGTAGGTCAGTTAACTCGGTCAAGCTACGAACTCGTAATAAGGCGTATTTTATTTGCCTAAAATATTCTTTGCTACAAATAACCAGGATAAATAACTGGGTCTGTGGAATTGTTTAAATTGTAAAAGTGGTCCGTGACAACAAAAAGTTTAAGAAACCCTGCTTTACACTATATTGCGTTACAGTTATTTGTATGGTCACCTTGTTCCCCCCGATGAGTCCGTTGTTGGGCTGAAGCGAATCGAACAGCTGGCTGTACTTGTCCCGCTCGGCCGGCTTCATGCTCCAGTCGCTGAGCGGAGCGAGCTGAGCGGGCGAAGCGTGCGGCAAGGGCGAGGGGGCGGCCGGCCGCCCCGGGGCAGCCGTCACCACGGGCGGGACCTTGGGCAGCTCGCCCTGGGGACAGAACATATTTTACATTCCTGAGATATCTTAAGCCAATCCTTTTCTGTATGAAAATCTAAATAAATAATAATCATAATAATATGTGAGGACATTTTCACACACGGCCATCTGACCCAAACTAGGGAGACCCTGTACTATGGGTGTCAGACAGCTGATATACATGATATACAAATACATTTTTTTTAAATACATACATATATAGATAAACAACACCCAGACACAAGGCAAACACAAGTGCTCATCACACAAATGTTTACCCTGGGCGGGAATCGAACCCGCAACACGCTGCGCAGCAGTCGATCGCTCAGCCACTGCGCCAACCGTGTCGTCAAATGTACACACTCTGAAGATCTACACCACTTGCTGATGGAATGTGTCCGATATGACTCAATAAGAAGAGATATACTCAGCACTTTGAACTTGAACAAGACTGATGTAGGCACCTTTCACCAAATTTTAAGTAATCCGAATTGGGACGATGCAAGAGACTTTTTTCAATTCATGACCCAGATCATTTAGTTTAGGGTATGTTATAAGTTTAGGTTACGATGGGACTGTCATACGCTACGCGGAAAAGTCCCTTAAAAATTATAGAATAAAATAAAAATGTATACACTTCATAAAACAATAATTCTTAAATTCAATTCTGTAATAATAAAACAATATAGCTTTCTACATCATCATCATCATCATCATTTCAGCCGAAAACGTCCACTGCTGGACATAGGCCTCCCCTAAAGGGGGGGGGGACCAAGTGTCGCCACATTGACCGGTCCCGTGCGACTCGCATCCAGCGGATCCCCGCAACCTTTACCAGGTCATCGGTCCACCTAGTGGGAGGCCTTCCAACGCAACGTCTTCCGGTTCGCGGTCGCCACTCCAGAACTTTTCGGCCCCATCGGCCATCCGTTCTGCGAGCAATGTGCCCTGTCCATTGCCACCTATAAGTTTGCCAATTTTTCGGGCTATATCATTACTGATGTTCAATAAAGAATAGGGGTATTACACCCATTTCTGAAAAGTGTATCAATGAAATTCTGTAGTGCTAATATGCTACCAAAAAAAACACTAAATTTTTATTCAATCGATAAGTGCCATAAAATGCATCTAAATTTTGATTTTTTAAATTTCGCGCGTAGTTTGTCGAAAACGCCTCTTACTGGACGCCATATTGCTCAGCGTAAATGACGTCAGTTCGTTTTGTATCAAATGAGCTCATATTAAATTTGATAATTGTATATCATTTAAAAATAATTAAAAGCATATTTTGTAATAGGTGTAATAATGAAAAAATTACGTTGGTTATGAAAATAATAAAAGTACAAAGACTATATTACGCCAATCGGCTGACTGACAGTTGGCAATTTTTTGTTTACACAGCCGTACTGCGTAATAACATGGTCGCCACTATTTCATGGTGTTTTAGAACAGATTAAAACTACTGAAAGCTTTGAACTGAATTTAAAAATTGGTTTTGTTATTTTATGTACTAAAACTTACATTTTCCGACTGCTTTATGCCTAAACTGTCTCAATAACATATTTATAGATTTTTTCTCGTACAGAGTAAAATACCCTCTCTGCAGTGAGACAATAACAGACGGGAATTATTGAATTGTTGTTGTTGAGATATCCTAATAGACCAAAAAAGCTGTAAATTGTAGATCTTCGCTTGTTTGCTGTTCCAGGAATGCAGAACTGTATGGCCATGGTTGGCATTCAGTTTAGCAAACCGAATCATCAATATTGACTGTCGTTGTTGGAGTGGCATTAAAGACAACAACTTTTCTTGCAATCTTAAAGACAATAAAATTGAAGATTACAGATTTTTACAAGATAGCGCTACAGTACAGCCCCCCTAGCCAAGTTACAAACGTTTCTTGTCGTTTCTTTTTCTACAATAATCAACGCTTCGTCGTAATACATTTTTGTTTTTCGATCACGTGACTTATCGTTGAGATGACATCATTCCCATACATTTCAATAGTTTTTTATTAGCGTTATCGATTATAGATTGTAAATTTGGGTAATATGGGGGGGGGGGGGGGCAGGGCCTGTAGACAAAATCCCTTTTCTATACCAACGCCAACGGAAAAATCTAATTGTATGCAGCTGACATTATTTGCATCACGTGACATCTGGTAAGCAAACGTCAACTCCATACGATTTGATTTTTCCGTACAGAAAGCGATTTTGTCAGGTCCAGATCATTTAGGTCAAGACTCCCACGAAATTACAATTTATTATTTCCTGTATTAAGGAAGCAACCTTTGGCCCTGTAAAAAGTCTACTATAACAGGAATACTCACAACTTTGGGTGGCGGCGTCTCAGAGTGTATGTTGCTCATGTTGATGTCCTTGCCGGCCTGCGCCAGCGCAACCAGCTTCAGTGCCACGAACAGTCCCGACTGCACACAAAACACAAGGAATTTAGTTATACAGTAACTGTCTGTTTCATTTTCAAGACGAAACGGCGGGGAATATAGCTTGAACCCCGGGAGATGTAGAATACTTTTTAACCGACTTCAAAAAGGGGGAGGTTCTCTATTCGATTGTTTTTTTTTTATGTATGTACACCGATTACGCTGAAATGTATGATCCGATTTAAGTGATTTTTCTTTAGTTTGATGCGGAATAGTTGCCATTTGGTCCCATAAAAATTTAACATAGTTTGGCCAAGTAGTCTTCATTTTGTGAAAAAAATTTTTTTTCTATGTTTGTCCACACTTGGTGCCGTATGGTGTCGAACGTAAAGAATAGCACCATCCCATATCTTCCCGTGGGTGTCGTAAGAGGCGACTAAGGGACTCATCAGGGAATGTGCAGCAGCGTTCTCTGTGCCTTTGTAACAACCATACTGCGATCGCCAACCCGCCTGCCAAGCGTGGCGATTATGGCAAAACCCCCCCCTTTGGGGGAGGCCTATGTCCAGCAGTGGACGTCTTTCGGCTGAAATGATGACCAGGCATAGCTTTTTTCAGAGAAGTCCGCTTTCGATGATTCTTTTTTAATTTGGTCCCATACCAATTTCAAGAATATATTCCACCCCTAAGGGTAGAAAATTAAGGGATGACTGATTTTTTTTGGTGTCACCGTTTCGTAATTAATTTGTATGATAAGAAGTAGGCAGTAAAAAACAAAAAAAAAACTTTTTAACAAAAAAGACAACCGCCTTCAAAAAGTAAAAAATAACTTATTCGCAAGTCGGTGGCAATACAAAACATCAAGCAAAACCAAAGCCGACGACGACGAGAATATGGCTTGAGCCCCGGGAAAGGACGTAGGCTACTTTTTAAGGCTTGTATAAATGCCAATAACCTTGAGCATTTGGCCCGTCGGGTACTGAATTTGTGAACGAGAGCGGGGGTGATGTAGACACAGTCTTTAATCGGACGCATTTTTAATTTATTGTAATAAAAATAATACATATTTGTAAAAATTAACAAAACCAAATTATTTTCCTTTGTATTGCAAAGCAGTAGATATTTTTTTATACTCTTTTGATAAGAAATTAAGGAGTAAAATGGTTTCGTTTCAATGATTTGGAGGCGATTTGACATTTTTTTTCTTATTATGCGATACCGATGGAAAAATTGTGGCTAAACCAAATTACGTATCATATCATGTAGATTACTAACAATTTTTTCAGATATAATTTCTCTGTAAATGCCGAAAAGTTGCTTCATCTGCATGCTTCTATCAAGCTTTTTTCGAGAGAGCAGCCTTAATAAGAAGAGACTTCGTGTGCATCCGCGGTAACCAACATACACGCGAACGAAGTCGCGGGCAAAAGTTAGTATGTGATAAAAGTTGATTGTGAGTTTGTATGTTTGTAAAAGGTCTTCTTTTTTAACGCAAAATACGCGCTGAGTTGTGGAGTTGCGGAACACCAGCTCATACTACTACTACCTATTATTTATTTGCTTTTTGCGGCTGTGATATCACTGCGACCAGAGTTGGTCTATTGTGATCGCCGCTTGTGTTGGTTAGAGATCGCCGCGAAACCCTGCAGCTGTTATGAACTGCAGGATCTCTCAGGCGATCTCCATTAGTTCATCCGGGCTTAACAGGTATTTGCCCAGATGATTGTTGCGCTTGTGCATTAGTGCTCCGCATTCCCCCAGAAGGTGAAGTGGCGTGTCATCAGCCTCATTACAGCGTCTGCAGGTTCGCGTAGCACTTAACCCCAGGTGGAACATGTGCTTGTTTAAGCAGCAATGTCCTGTAGTGGCTCTAGCTACAATGCGCAAGTTGTTCCTACTGAGTACTAGGACTTGGTTACTAAGCCTTCTGTCAAGTGCTTTCGAGTGTAACATGCCCGGAGACTCCTTCCATAACTTTCTGGAAGCTTCGAGGCATGCTTTAGTCAGGGTGCTCTGAGCTAGGCTTTTCGGTATACCACAGAAGGGCTCCGGACCCTGTTGCGTGATATGCGCCCCCGCCCTTGCAAGCTCATCGGCACGTTCATTGCCAATGATGCCTGCATGCCCAGGCACCCATCTTAATACTACTCTATTCTTATTGCCTAGAGAGTTGAGTTTAGCCATGCATTCCTCTACCAGTTTCGATGAGACTAAATTCGAGTCCAGCGCTAGTAGAGCAGCTTGGCTATCTGAATTAATGTGTATGTGTATATACTACTACCTAAGGTCTTCTTTTGCCTAGCCTACGAAAAATAAAAAAACAAGTGCCCATGCAGCTATCCCGCGTGTCACAATTAAGCGGAAGTTATAAAATAATTACAACCTTCGTCCGTTGAAATAGGTCTTAATTTTATTTGAACAACAAATGTGGTTTTCGTCAAAGATGAATTAGTTGTTCATACAAAATTAATACTTATTACAAATGGCGAAGGTTGTTATTATTTTACATATTCTTCCTATGTAACTGCATAGGCACTTCAACTTGTTTTTTGTATTCTGTGGCCTAGCCTTTTCCCAACTATATTGGGGTTAGCCTTCAGTATAACCGGATGCAGCTGAATACCAGTGTTTAACACGATACCCCTTGGTAAGACTGGTTGTCAGACTTTCTGGCTTCTGACTACCTTCCTACCTTCTAATAACGACTGTCGCAGATCTACGAGACAGCCATCGAATCGAGATTCGAGTTTCCATACTTTACGACATACGAGGGGCTCGTATGTCGTAAAGTAGAGAAACAGAACCGATTGTAAAAAAAATCCCGAGTGAAGTAGGATTATTCTACAATTTTATGACAGAAGATGCACTCGTGCAAGGTTCCTGTGAGAACTTCTGTTCGGGTGCAACCGCGGGGCACAGCTAGTATTATAATTATTGTTCATTTCACCTTTTAATTCACCCGAGCTGCTAGAGAGGCGCTGATGAATACCTTCAAAATTAATTTGATAGATGTTGGTTTTGTTCAAAGCATATTATCAGAGTCTGTCTCAAATGCAGCTATCCTACTTTATAAAATAGTATATAAGGTTTTGAAATCTGATTAGTGTAAAGCTTTTATTGAATTAGGTTATGATGGGACTGGCATGGTCGGGTTGTGACCAAAAGCCCCTAAATTTATAATAGACAATAAAAAAAATAAAAAAAAACCTTTTAATTCTGTATTTCTGCTACACAAACTGGAAACCGTAGTAGTTCCGGCAGTAACCACGTATAAACTAAAATACGTAATAATAAAACTTGAACTTGAAATGGGAATTTCCGGGTCATGAAATCCGGGAAAAAACTTCATAACGACGTTATTATTTACTAAACTATGTAGTAAATTTGTTACTATGAGGATATGACTCAATTTAAATTAATAATTAATTTAAATTGAGCTGCTGAATTTAGCATTAGCTGTAGGATATCTTTCAACACAAGACTAATCGTTCCGGAATTAATAAATGCAACAATTTCGTTTATCAATTTTCTTTTCTTTGAACGTTACATTTAAAAAAAACCGGACAAGTGCGAGTCGGACTCGCCCACAGACCGAGGGTTCCGTACAAATGTGTAGGTACATTTCCATACTTCCATACAAATCCATACCTACTATCCATACTTTTCCAAACCTTTAACATTATAAATGCGAAAGTAACTCTGTCTATTACGCTTTCATGACGAAACAGCTGAACCGATTTTGATGAAATTTGGTATGAATACAGCTTGAACCCTGGGGAAGGACATAGGCTACTTTGTAATCTACGATTTCGTCTGCATCCGCGATAACCGACATTCACGTGGACGTTATCGCGGGCAAAAGCTAGTTATAAATAAATACTATATTTTCTTATGATTTAATTACAAATGTCCCCCCCCCCCCCCAATTCCCTATCCTTGTAGTATAAGACAATATTATTAGCCCTATAAATTTTGATTCCCTTGATAGTGTCGAAATACACGTTTTTTGCGACATAAACGGCCGTATCTTTTTTTCACGTTAATATAGAAGGTTGATTTTTTAACAGCTTCAAGGGACCGTAGATTTGAGTACATGGTTTTAATTTCAACTCGATACTCCACGCGTTTCCGAGATAAAGGGTCTTGACAGACAGACAGACGGACAACAAAGTAATCCTATAAGGGTCCCGTTTTTCCTTTTTAGGTACGGAACCCTAAACTCTCATACACAGTATAACTGTAAAAGTCACTGCTGTGAAATTAAAAGTATAACACCCACGAAGTAAGCATTACAGTTTACTTCGTGATAACACCGGACACGTCTATAAAAATCTACATACTATCTGCGATACTCCATACTCCATAAATTGTCGTTCACGTGTTTTCCAACTAAAAGTTAATAAAAATCGAAGTATTTAAGGGCGTATTGACAAAGTTGAAGATCAGCTACGTGAATTTGACACCACCTTGAGAAATGTTTACAAAATTAATTAAAACACTTTACAAAATAGACAGCTGTTCACATAATCCAATACCAGGTAAATTGAGAACGCATTTTCTGGCATGACATGGTAATAATCATAATACACATGCCAATTTACTGTTTCAAAAAGGGGGCAGATAGATACGTAAGCGTCACTAGTAATTCCACACAACACAGTTTAATAATCACAGAAGTCCCAATTAATTACTTCAAAAGACATACACACACCGTTACACACGATCTTATGCACACATTACTTATGTAACATTTATAACAATGAAAGAAACGGTACGATATTGGTTACAGAGTAACAATACATCGTGCGGTATACACACGAGCGAACAGATAAGGCATTATCGTCACAAATTGTAATTAAATACATCCTCCGCAGTGCACGATGTTTGATGTTTCATCATAGAGGCTTTACTTTTTTATGATAAGATTTTTGTATCTTGTTTTTTAAGATGAAATGTAGGAAAAGTTATCGGTAGGCTTATTTATATATTAAAAAACTAATAATCGTTATACATATTTCGACCGATCGTCTTACTTGCACGTAATATTCAATCAATATGGTGCAGTTTCTCAAACAATAAAATTAAATATGGGGACATTTCACACACGACCATCTGATCCCAAACTAGGGACACTTGTACTATGGGTGTCAGACAGCTGATATAAATACACAAATACATTTAAATACAATGGGGCACTTGTCCTTCGTGCCCAGATGCCTTACACTAATTACTTCGTGGATGCTACCACGAAGGATGAAGCCAAGCTCGTTGGTGTTTTGAGCCAACTCAATAAACACGGCTATCGACACACTTCAAAGAAGTATCGAATACTTAACTCAAAAAAACACATAAGCAAGAAAACTTAACTTTCAGCTGATATCTTATCATCATACTCTTCAAGGTTTGCGACATTAAACGAAGTCGCAGAAACAACACAAACATCTCGAAATCGAATGCCCTTCACAGATTTCATATACTTAATCAATAACCGAAGGCCCGGGAGAAATCGTCTATATTTACGTTGTGCGTAATTCAAACAGAACCAGTAAACAACACAACTGCTGAAAAAACAACCACAATGTTAATTCCCATTTCTTTTCACGGCGTCGTAGTAGTGTAACAAGAATTACCAAGCTACCAAGCTGGATATAATACAGAGTGAGTCCCCAAACACTCGTCCCACATTTCGCTACAAAGAGTCCCGCCGGAGGGCACATCCTTAAAAGAGGACAGTCTCCGTAAAGGAGGACGGATGGTAACCCTAGATAAGGGTACACTGTGGATAAAAGCGTTTCGCAAACTAAGTGAACAGGTCAAGAAGCTATAGGTACATTTTTTACGAAAGCACTTTGATGATGACCCTTGTGAAGCAACCTTTTTGTTTTAAAACAAAAAGATTATGTTATAAGTAAACTAATACTCTTATTGCCAGTGGTTTGAACCCGCAACCTTTCGATCGCTATTAGGCGTTGGGCTACAGTGACCTTCGTTCACTGAGGTGACTTTCGCGATATCGTGACTGAGTTAATTTAATATTTTAAGTTTTCCTGAGGAAAATAACTACTGAAAACTTTTAATATTGTAATTCAAATAAGTACCGAAGTGCCTGCAGTAAATTCTGCGAGGTTTGTGAACTACACAAAATGTATGACTACAATGAACACGATACCAAGAATTTGTTGTCAGGTTCAAGATAAATTTGGCGCTTCATGATCATCACCATGTCAACTTTAAGACGCCCACTGCTGGGCATAGGTCTCCCACAAAGAGGGCTCAGTCGTAATCGCCATGCTTGGCCGATGCGTGTTGGCGATTGCAGTAGGTGTTATGGTACTCAGAAGGACGCTGCTGCCCATCCTCTGGTCAATATCCTTCTGTCACCTTCTACAACACTGTAAAAATAGGATGGATGGTGCTATTCGCGGCTGGCACCACACGGCTTGCTTCATGATAGATTCTAGGAATCATAAGATTACTTAGAACAGATCTGTCTTGGAAAAAGACAATCAGGAGAAATCGAATTGACATCTCTCCAGTTTTCAGGCGTAAGAAGTTAAGAACATCGTGAATAAGGTGAATGTCCCACAAAAGTATTCACACAAACATCTAGTTGATGTTGTTGTTATGTAATGCTCGCCACTAATTACCGGCCCTGCTGTCTGTCCCAGGCCCCAGGGAAATGTTGAGTGCAATTTTATGTACACTGTATATACCGGCCTTTTGGGAATAAAAGTCTGGGTAAAGAATAAATACGAAAGAGTTCGGTAACAGAGAGGACGAAAACTTATGCTTGTAAAAAGTGGGAACCTATCGGAAAACTTCATACACTTTCGGGAAATCTGTAACTATAAAATACGGAGGACTATATCAAGATTAATTGAGAGCGCAAAAACATCGCATTGAAATTAGCGAAACGTTTCTGTTCAAATATTGATAGATTATGTAAGAAAATACGAAAATAGTTAAACGAAACCAGAACAGTACTATAATGTATGAGAGTTGTATGGCCAAATACTCAAACGCTACTTAATTTTAAGATGCCTTTAAGTCTCGTACTGTTTGTTACAGCCACTTTAGACATAAAGTGACAGAGACAGCACGAGACTTGGAATTTCATTGAGTATTTAGCAAGTAGTAGTGTGATGCTACCACTTCACATTGCGTATTTGTGCAAATATTCGCCTTACTTGGATAATACAAAATAGACTTTATTTCAATAAACGTAGGGTATAATTTGTATTATCCAAGTAAGACGAATATTTGTACAAATACGCCATGTGAAGTGCCGGCATTATGTTAAGGCGATGACCATAAGTTCTCGTCGCTAACATGACCGCAACCTTACCCAGCGACAATCGAGCCTCACAGTCATCTTCACGTTTCACTGAACTGGTCACATGGCGGTAACTTGAAAGAAACTCCTACCTACACGAAGTATCCGTATTACGTAACCTAGACCCGAACTAATATTATAAAGTGGTAAAGTTTGTTGGTATTTGTTTTGTTTTGTTTGTAAGATGTAATCTATGGATGAACTCGCTCGATTACGAATAATAAAATAAAAAGCTTTTTACAAAAAAGACAACCGCCTTCAAAAACTAAAAAGTGAAAAATAACTTTAGCACAGAACACACATTGACTTTAGTTTTGAAATTCAGTGGCTTTTTTCTGTTTGTTGTTTTGTATTGCCACCGACTTCCGAAACTAAAGTCAATGTGTGTTCTGTGCTAAAGTTATTTTTTACTTTTTAGTTTTTGAAGGCGGTTGTCTTTTTTGTAAAAAAAGCTTTTTAGTCCCTCCTTCTCATCCAAATCTATTAAGAAGAGATTAAAAGTTAACTACTACAAAGATTGAGGAAACTAAAACGTCGTCTATGCAAATATAAGACTTATACCATTTTCTCATAGCTGCCATTGTCAGAACTGGACCAAATTAAAATGGGACCACTCGGGAAACACTAGCTTTCAAATAAATAAAAAAAATACAGACGAATTAATAACCTCCTCCTTTTTTGAAGTCGGTTGAAAACTCTTAGAAAGCAACACTATTAGCGATTGTCATAGGATATTTTTTTGGTATATACACGAGTTCCATTCCAATGATATATTATACACTTAGATGCGTTACCCGCGCTGAATAATGGCAATATTAAAGCAAGGCAATTGCCGGGGTTTCACTTAGTCACGTACCATCCAGTGTCGCGGCTATACGTCAGTATCGCTCGTAATTCACACATAACTGACGTAACAAAATATGTATGTTTATCTTTTTCTAACAGGTATACGCTGTGTGCTTCTGTCTTTTTCTTCGCACTGTTTAATTGTATGTGCCTACTGGTATGTAGATATAAAAGATTGCGCCGTTTTAAAGTGTACTAATGTTCGTGTATGACGTCTATTTCTAATACGTCATTGTTCCATTCAGACAAAGTAGGGCGTTAAATCTAGTATCACGTAATCATAAAGAAAGCAAATAGTAGTTCAAAGAATTATAATTAGATCATATCAGAGATTTTTGTAGGTTTGTTTCATTTCATTTAAAGGTAAGAAAGAACTCAGATTATTGACTGCGCGCTTGCACGGACACTTATCAATAATCTAAGAGCCTATGCACACCACGTTTTTAAAACGCGCCGGTGAATACAGACGCGATACGCACACGAGTCAGACGCAGCCTGTAGACCTTTGCACACCTGTATAAATTCAAATACGCGTTTGTATCGATACAGACGCGATGCAAACGCGCTGGCATATTGCGTTTTTAAGCAGAACCTCGTTAACAGTAGCAAGATGGCGTCGGTCGAGACAGCATTGATTGCATGCGCTTTGTTATTAATTTTAAAAAAAGGAAGAAGAAAAATTATCGACGTTTGTGGGTACAGACGCGCTGGTGTTGCGCGTTTGAATCGATACAAACGCGATGCTAACGCGCGTGTGTATCGAAAACGACCAAAAACTGCTCTGTAGGATAAAAGCGTGCCGTCGACGCGCGTTTCTAAAACGCGCGTCACCGGTGCGTTTAAAAAACGTGGTGTGCGCAGGCCCTAAGGGTAAGAAATATCTTTGCGCTTGCAATTCTTTCATAACATTGACATCTAAATAGAATATGCAACATAGGTAAACGTCTGTTTGTTCACGATAAACTCAAAAATTGCTGTTCTGATTTTCATCCGGTTTTCACCAATAGACAGTGGTTCATGAAGAAAGCTAAGGGTGTTACCAGACCAATCGATCGATTGTCGATCGATTGTAGAATGGATTAGTCGACGTTGATCGAGCTGCTTGATTATTATTAGTAATAGATTATAGCCGGACTTAATCGCTCAACGTCGACCGATGCCATCGACTGGCAATCGATCGATTAGTTAGTCGAACGGCATCCGTCGATCAGCCAAAGCTACCACACCAATTGATCAACATCGATCGATGTCGACCGATGGCATCGATCGATTGGTGTTGTAACACCTTTAGGTGTATAATTTGTTAAGGTTTTGTGTAAACTTATTTAAATACTAGCTGATGCCCGCGACTTCGTCCGCGTAATTGTCGGTTGTCAGCAGGGGTTTAATTATTTTTGCATGGATTTGCGGGGTTTTAATTTTTTTGTACGGAATCCTATTTTTTTTCTAAAATAAAAGTAGCCTAAGTTGCTCCTTACAACATCAGCTATCTGCCAGTGAAAGTTCCATCAAAATCGGTTCAGCCGTTTCAGAGATTAGCCGGAACAAACAGACAGAAAGACAGACAGACAAAAATTGTTTAAATTGTTTTTTTGGGATAGGTACCATACTTACTTTCATATGCATTTAGTATAAAGCTGTTATTTGGACTTAACAAACAGACACTTCAATTTTATTTATTTGTATAGAGTATAGATGTATAGATAACGATGACTGTAGAAGGTGGCGGAAAAAACCATGGTGACTGGGATCTATGTAGATGTAGGCTATGCTTTGCTAAGCCCTGTGCGAAGCCGGGGTAGGTCTCTAGTATTTTCATAATTAGATGCTGTTTGATGCTCGGAACGTAAATTATAATCCGTGGGTCGAGTCATACGAGACTGGGTCGCTCGAATCAAATCTCCAGACGAAATAATTGGCTGTATCAGATACCGTGATCATACTCCGTTCATAATATACGTACTATCGTGGACACACCCGCCTGCCCACCACTAAGTTCATTTTTGCTTGCAATCAAAAGATGGAAGCGCTCTCTAGCCCGCCCCGTTGACTTCGCAGGCGCCGAGGGAATTTTTTTTTAACTGAGCAGGCGGAAATGTCCGCTATAGTACCTATACGCCCACAAAAAGCAATATCATCTGTCTTACCTTTTCCCAACTATGTTGGTTGGCCAGTCTAACCGGATACAGCTGAATACCAGTGTTGTATATAATATAATCAACAAAGACCTGAATATCATAGGGCTATCTAGATATCTCTGCAAAAAAACAGCTTTTAATTGGTTCTTAGATTTGGATTACCTACACACTGAAAATGTATTCAATAGGGTATTTTACTCTATACGAGAAAAAATCTATAAATATTTTATTGAGACAGTTTAGGCATAAAGCAGTCGGAAAATGTAAGTTTTAGTTCATAAAATACCAAAACAAATTTTTAAATTCAATTCAAAGTTTTCAGTATTTTTAATCTGTTATAAAACACCGTGAAATAGTAGCGGCCATGTTATTACGCCATACGGCTGTGTAAACAAAAAATTGTCAACTGTCAGTCAACCGATTGGCGTAATAAAGGCTTTGTAGTTTTATTATTTTCCTAACCAACGTAATGTTTTAATCATTACACCTATTACAAAATATGCTTTTAATTATTTTTAAATGATATACAATAATCATATTTAATATGAGCTCATTTGATACAAAACGAACTGACGTCATTTACGCTGAGCAATATGGCGTCCAGTAAGAGGCGTTTTCGTCAAACTACGCGCGAAATTTGAAAATTTAAAATGTAGATGCATTTTTATGGCACTTATCGATTGAATAAAAATTTTGTGTTTTTTTTGGTGGCATATTAGCACTACAGAATTTCATTGAGACACTTTTCAAAAATGGGTGTAATACCCTATTCTGTATGAAACTTATCACACATACTCACTTACATACTCACTCTTACCACTCTCCCACCACACACTCATACACACACACACACACACACCACACACACACACACACACACACACACACACACACACACACACACACACACACACACACATACTTGTTTTTGTTACTTTGTTTTTTTTTGTTATAATGTTTCCTTTTACCTTAAGGTTTGATATGTCTTACTATTTGTTTATTATTTAAAAAAAATTAATACAATGACGGAAGAGACTGAACCTCACGACACAGAGTATCCTAGTGTGGGGTCCAGAGTAACTTGTTTTAGAATGTACCAACTGTTTCAATAAAGAATATTATTATTATTATTTTATGGAGCGACTGCCTGTCTGACCTCCACAGCCCAGTTACTGGGTAACACGATACCCCTTGGTAAGACTGGTAGTCAGAGTCACCGGCTTCTGACTTCCCATTGTCGAAGATACGAATAACAGCTGGAACTAACGGCTTTACATGCTCTCCGAGGCACGAAGGGATCTCAGTTTGAAATGGATGCAAACCCATCCACGAACCGAGGTCGCAAAAGTAGCTTAACCCTGACCGATCAACTGGTACGGCTTTAACTTACCCACAAAAAAGCTTTGTTTATATATATTTCTTATTTATTCTAAAACACAACCGTACAGCACTACATCTTTCAAAGCGAAATTCCACTCACGATATCTCGAAAACTACTAGGCCTATGAAGCTGAAAGAATCACGGCAGGCCAGGCTTGGTACAAAAAAAAATTAGGATGTTTAGAGAAGTTGAAATTCTAATTCTTATGTTCTTGTGTACCTTTTTCAGAGATCTTCAGGCATTTAGAATATTTTTAAAACCCCGCAAAAAAAAAAGTTAATAGTTTAACGAAAAGCTCATTATTTCATAAGGAAACGGTGACCGACAGTAACAGTGACACTGACAGCCGCCGTTTCGCAGTTCTTACACTGAAATTGCATCGTTATAGGGGAACTATTATCACAAATAATGATTATTTTTTTCCACACACTTGTCACATCACTTGTCTGCTAATTTTATAGATCCGTTAACGTAGCTTGTCACTTTCTTTTTTTTATAAACACAAATGGGCATCGAGATGAAACGCAAAAGTGTTATTTTCATTTCGTATGTTAATTATGCGGGGGTTTAAAAATATGCTAAGTATATATATATACAAGGTGTAACGTTAAACACGCAAAACCTCAGACACCCCAAATGATTCTTAATTCAATTAACCTAATTCAGAAAGAAATAAATTCATAAAAAAAAACAGGTTTTATGTGCTGTTTTAGTTTTACCAAGAAAGAAAGAAAGAAAGAAAGAAAAAGCATTTATTAGCCCGCACAGGACGAAACACACAAATAACAACAAGGTTTAAAATTATTACAAAATAAAAAACGAATCGGTCCTGTACGATGCCAAAAGGCCCCTATCTCAGCATTGTGCTGTAACATTTAAAAATGTCACAGCGCTGATATTCTGATAGGGCCCAAAGTGATGCCACGGTCAGATACGGATATAATAAAAAATAAATAGTGTAAATGAATAAACAAATATAAATACATGTAAAAAAGTAAATTAGAGAAAACAGTAAATAAAAAATAATAATTATTATTATATCTACACCCAACGTAACCACCAAGACTCGTATATGCATTGAAATAAGAACTATTATTATCACGCGTATGAGAAAATTTAAATTGGACGACAACCATTTGTTTGTTTACCTATTTTGGAAGGTTTGCGCACGTGATGGTTTGACTTATTAATAAATAGACAGGGCAACATGTATAATGAAGATTTTTTTGAAAAATGTGACCTATATTAAAAAGTGGTTCAATTGATTCTGCTCGTTATTCTAATCAAACTATTTTCAGGTTTTGCGTATTTGACGTTACACCTTGTATATATCAATCTACTCCTGGTAATGTATTCTTCACATTGGAAAATATTTGAAACACCCAAAAAAATTTTTTTTTCATACAAATGTATAGATCTCGCCATGATTCTTTGGAAGGTATGTAGTTCATAGAGAAAGACGTCAATAAGAACAGATTCGACTTTGAATTAGACTTCCACGCGGACGAAGTCACGGACAAAAGCTAGTAATATATAAATGATGCGTGCGCGGTAAGTACTACGACGCGAATCTTCTTCTCTTGACAAAGTGGTCGTGATGGGACGTCGCCCAAAACTACGGTGGTCGCAGCCATCGCGATCCACCGGTCTCTATTGGCTGCATGGTGCGTATATATTCTGCTACAGGGATCTTGGTGACAGATTTGATGGAACCTGTCCATCGGGTTGGCGATCGATCACGTGGTTTCGACTTTAGAAGAGGCGAATACACCCACATTTAGCCCGCGTCGGTTCCATAAAATAGGGGGAGAACCTCGTGCTATTAACTCAGACTGGCCATTTATTCAAACACCGAGCTGCTGCTGAGAAATGTTTAATGAAAAAAAAATAGATATACTCGGTCCGATCCGGGTATCCAATTCTGGACCTCACGCAAATTTAATTATTCTTTCAAACGGTGCCTACTCAATGATTTCTCAGGTTTAGCACAAAAAGTAGAACGTGGAACTGTTGAGTCTGCACATTTCAAGTCTCATTTTATGTATCAACCTATGTATCTATCTTATATATCTATACTAATATTATAAAGCTGAAGAGTTTGTTTGTTTGGTTGAACGCGTTAATCTCAGGATCTACTGGTTCGAATTGAAAAAATCTTTTTGTGTTGGATAGTCCATTTATCGAGGAAGGCTATAGGCCCATGCGAAGCCAGGTCGGGTTGCTAGTCTGTACATAAATAAATCTTTAAACTACGCAATGGATTTTAATGCGGTAGATACAGTGATTCAAGAGGAAGGTTTGTACGTAATGTTTGACCCACATTGCACCCGTGCGAAGCCGGGGCGGGTCGCTAGTGTATTAAGAAAAACCAACAGTCACATATATGTAAGATAATCACTTCAGCACGCGTAGCATGACCACGCTATGTCTACAGAAGAATAGACATACTGACAGCAAGAATAGCTATTCTTCCTGTCAGTATGTCTATTCTTCTGTAGACATAGCGCTGTCAGTATGTCTATTCTTCGTGGCCATGCTACGCGTGCTGAACGGTTTGACTAAGATGGCATAAGCATAAGCACGTAGGCGAGTGAGCGAAGCGAGCGGTGCCGCTGTAGCGGCCGCTGAGTGCCAGATCCCCTCTTTTGTTGGTGAATCATTTGAGTTAGGTTAGGTGATTTTTTTTTTGTTTTTTGTGAAATCCACCGGAAAAGTTGGGTCTGAATTAACAATACGACGATTAGTAAATTGCGCCCGTGTGAATACGGGTCGGGTCCATACTTACTATCCTGGATACTTAATCCATACTTCCATACTATAATATTATAAATGCGAAAGTAACTCTCTCTGTTACGCTTTTACGATGTAACGGCTGAACCGATTTTAGTGAAATTGGTATGAATATCACTTGAACCCTGGGGAAGGACATAGGCTACTTTTTAATCCACGATAATCGACATTTACTCGGACGAAGTCGCGGGCAAAAGCTAGTTTAATATAATTATAATAGTGTCTGGACATTTTTTAGTGTGAATATGTCTTCAGTAGTTCAGTACAGGCTATAGTCTTCAGTCTAGACACTTGCGTAACCCTAGACCGCGCCAAGTTCTGTGAGGTCGTCTCATAGCCTATAAACTTTATGACGTCATTTATCTTTAAAACTACGCATTTGTTTTAATACTGTCGAATAATAAAGTATTTAGGTGAAACCATAGAAATATAAAATTGTGATATCTATGGGTGAAACCTTTGGAAAACGCACACGCGCCTAAAAGCGAATCATTGGCATTATGGAGCCTTTGCCACACTCACAAAAATCGTTGGCAATGGCTTGGTCACTCCACACACCATAATAATCGTTCGGTGGGCTACATTTTTTGGCGCAACGCACCATCATTTTAAATGGTTCCGTACCCAAAGTGTGCCAACGTGACCCAATTACTAAGCCTATCCCCGTGCCGTTTCTATGCCTGTCTGTCACAGGATTGCCCCTCAAATAATAATAACCACTTGCAATTATCAGAGAATAACCCTTTAAAAAATAAAAACAAAATGACAAAACGTATAAAAGAGTTTCCAAACGTTTTTCTTGTTTTGAACGACTGGTGCTTGGCCAATTTTAATTATAGCAAAGCTATTGAGTGATTTCAAAATTTAAAGAGACGTGTTGGGTCCGCTCTGCCTGCCTCTCCTTGTATCGCTGGCGCAAAGTAAGCAGACTAACATTGTCTTTCACTGTCCGGCCTTTTAACCCAAATGTCCGGCTAAACCGGGTGGTCTGTCCAGGTTTTCGGTTTTAAGACCTGGCAACCCCACCTTAGGACTAACTTAAGGGGTGACAAAATTTACCCTAGATTTATTAAAATAAAGTCGATTTTGTATTATCCAAATAACGCGAATATTTTTACAAATACGCCATATGAAGTGCCAGCATTAAAAATCACTAGCAAGCACCAAAATATTAATAAATAAGTATTGCATGCAAATTCCCATAAATGAAACTATGTTTGGTTTGACTAACTTAAGTTCACCCCTTAAGACTGCGCCGAGCAAAATTATTTAAAACAGTCGTCACTGTTAAAGTAATATAATCAATACCTTTACCATAATTACCATAAAAAATATTTAATGAATACCACAATGAATGTGTTAACCGATTATGGTTGGCAAAAAATATGAATACTGTTTAATTTAATAAACAAAAATACGTAAAGTTGTACAAAAATCTTTAAAAAAATCTCGTATTTAGTTGAGTTTTGATAGTAAACTGTATTTTTTTTTCACAAACTTGAATTCATATTAATCTTTAATATTCATACTACAATTTGTGTTTTTACATTTTCGAAATGTCGCTTAGTTATTTTATTATTAATTTTTCGCGCTGTTTCGAATCATACGCAACGTATGTATGTATGATTCAAAACAGCGCGTCAATTATAATAATAATAATAATAATAATTTATTTATTTCACAAAAAGTGGAACAGTCTGTTACAAGGTAGGATGACACTTAGGAATAAATTAGAGCTAAGATGAGTAACAAAACATAATACGACCTGACGTCCTAGCTAGGTTACGTAGTAACCTGTGTTAAGGACAATCAGCCCTCATTTCCCGAAGTAGGTTAAGTTTTGACTGTTAGACAAAGTGTAAATCAAACAATGAACAATAAAATTAATCTAAGTACTGTCATGCATGTATGTATGTGTGTGTGAGTGTATGTGTGTGTGTGTGTGTTATGTTATGTGTGTTATGAGTTACTTCAGTGTTATAAGTAGGGATTCAGTCTCAACATAATTTTTTCCAGAGAGAAACTGTTTAATCTGTTTTTTGCATGTTTGTAGACAATAAGTGTGTAGTGGAATCATTGCATTTACTCTATTATATAGAAATGGTCCCAGGTATACAAAGAATCTTTTCGTAAAAGTGAAGTAAGGATGAGGTACAGTATATATCCTGTCTCTTCTTCTGGATGTTAAGTGGAGACGAGCAGTTGGAGTCTTACTGTGTTGTAGCATTATCGTGCTTAGTATAAAGGTTTGCCTGACAGTAAGGACCTTGCATTTTTGGTAGAGGTCAAAAGTGGGATAGAGTATTGGTCAAAAAGAGGCCACCTTCAGGACAGCGCGCTGCGCCACCTCGAGAGGTTTAAGTATGGATTTTGCTGCACCACCCCAACTCGTAATACAGTAAGAAATTACAGAGTGGCACATGGCAAAATATACTGTCCTTATAATATGCACGTTAGCAATGTGCCTCAGGGTTTTAAAAAAATAAATGAGTTTGCGCACCCGGCCAGTCACCTGAGTAATGTGTGCTATTTTAAATATTATAATAAAATAACTAAGCGACATAGAAGGTATTGATTATATTACTTTAACAGTGACGACTGTTTTGAATTATTTTGCTCGGCGCAGTCTTAAGTTAGCCCCCGGTCTGTAATTCTGCATTATTGTATGGTATGTATAACTGTTGATTTTATTCTCACCCTCCGTCGTCGTTTCCCCAAGGCTGGGTGGACGTAACCCATCAGGGGATCAATTTTCCGAGGACGTTTTGATGGTTTTATTTATTACAAATAAATAAAAACCTATAACAATTTTGTGCTGGCCAATCCCTAATGGCTGTTAAGAAAGCTTTTAACCCTAATAATATGTACGTAAAATAATTTGCGGTCCCTCGAACTTGTTTTATTGGAGAAAAAATCGTCTTAGAAACCTCAAGGTCGCTAGTTCGCTACAATTTATCATCATGTCAGCCGCAACACAATGCGTCTGCTAAACTGCTGGGCGTAGGCCTTCTGCAAAGAACAGGCATAATGATTGGTCCCTTGAAGCCCACAACCAGCAATAATACCCCGCGATCTTGTCGAAAATGGCATTGACTTTTACATCATAGATTTTCATTTCCAAATAATTTAACAATCACCACCTGAACGTCTTTTTGTTATTGATAAGATAAGAACCTTATCAGTATGATTGACACATCTCATCTCAAGTTAACAAATTGTACTATCATTTTATACAAACATTTAGATGTCTTTGTCTATTCTAAGAGAATGTATTATTTTGTAAATTATGTTTTTGAAAGATCTTGTTTTCTGTTTAAAAAGAGCAGAAATATACATAATTTCTTGTTCGACACTACCATTGTTTATCTCCTTACTTTTATAGTGATATTTTGAAGCTAGTAAACTACCCACTCATTATTTTGATATTTTCGTACTTTTATCTTGGAAACTACTGACATTGGTGGATGAAAACATTATGAGGAAAATCTGGATTTATAATTGGTATAAAAAATTGCCTTCTCTAAACATCGAGAGGCCCTTTGCCCTGTAGCCTACTGCTGATCATAATAGGCTGATATTACATTATTTGAAACATTCAGTACTGAGCTGAACAAGACTTGTTTGTGAACGAACCTATTCCCTATGTAATTCAATTACTTAACTAAATACAAATTAATTAATGGCAAAGAATGACGTCATTATTCTTTTCACCCTTTCCTAACATAGTTTTGTAAACATTATTTCACTATGTGTTTCACCACCTTCACACATAACTTACATTTAACTTATCTTGTAGATAATTTCATACACAATCAGTTATATTTTCTTATCAATGGCCTAGCCTGACCTAGGCTTGAAACAGGTCCTAAATAATAAAAAAAATAAGAAACAGTATAACTTACTTTATCAAGGTACCCCTTGCCGGTGGGATCTGACAGGTCCCATATCTTGCTGAGTACCACATCGCTGAGTCGGGATTTCTTGAGAAAGCGAGCGGCATCCAGAGCTTGGATTGTACCCGCGCCATTGGGGTCCACCTGCAATATTTTCTATCACTTACAAGGTATTCTAACAAAATATCTATTACCATTACAACAGTGGTTTGGCATAGTGCATTTTGGAAGGTTGTAATCTTTTCACTGCCAGTCATGACAAACCAAAATGTGACCAACACTCCATGGCCACCACTACATGACAGACTTCTATATGTAATTCCATTGAGTATGTAAGCTTTGCGTGAGGGAATGTTTTTACTCTTTTGATGTGGAGGCAAAAAGGTTAATTAAGCAGTGGCCCATTATTGGTGTGGATACACCAATAATGGGCCACTGCTTAATTAGCCTTTTTACTCCCAATGCTTTTGAAACAATCCAATCATCATCATAGCCTAGCCTTTTCCCAAGTATGTTAGAGTCAGCTTCCATCTAATCTAACCACATGTAGCTGAATAGTGAATACAAGTGTTTTAGATGGAGCAAGTGTCTGTCTGTCCTCCACAACTCAGTTACTAGGCAATATGATATGGCCCCTTGATAATGCTGGTTGTCAGACTTTCTGGCTTTTGACTACCCATAGTAGTAGTAGTACGACGGGCTGGTGTCCGCAACTCCACGACTGAGCGCGTATTTTGTGTACAGGTGGGAAGTAAATCATTCGATCCACCCCAGCTCCCCAAGAAAGGCCAGCAGCGCCTTGACGTCGCTGGCGATCTCCCGTCTGACTACCCATAACAGACTGTTAAAGATCTAGGATTGACAGCCAACTGGCTTTACATGCTTTCCGAGACATGGAGTACTCTTAGTATGAAAGGGATGTTCACTCATCAACGGACCTATTGCAGCAAGGGTTGATTCAAGAGTTGATTACGGTAGTTACTAAGCCCCAAATTCCTTAATCGAAACTTTTTATAATCTGAAGAAAAACTGACTAAACTAAAGATTAAAGGAGGGTGACTATTTCAAGCCTGAATATGACTATAATAAAATTACAAAAAATAGTGCTAATGTAAATGTTATAAAAATTTAAGAACATAAGCTTAATAAATATGTAGATCTTCTAAACATACATTTTCAGAGCTAGTTCACTGAATCATTTTTAAAATTAGTGTCATTAGTATTGAAGGGTTTACTAGTTTCATACAGCAACATGGAACCATATCTTGGCATAACTAAGATGGCAAGATGCCAGAACATTACATGTACAGACAGTTATAGCAACTAGCTGACCCATCTTAGCATAAATGGTTCTCATTTTTTAGAATATGATCCAATAGAATTTTATAATTCTTTTATATTTTTCTACCATATGGGCAAAGTCATTTAAATATAAAATAATTATAAAATTCAATCAATTCATATTCTAAAAAACTCAATAATTTATGCAAAGGTAATTGCTAATTGCTATAACTGACTGATACTGACTACTAGATGTACAGCGAGACCGTAACCTTTTTTATTTGAAGTTGTACCTAACTGACTTTTATCTCTAGCACAGGGATCCATTGCACACAAATGGATCCCTGGAAGTCTGATCATAGTCTATGAACATCTTCAAATATTTATTTAATGATTTTAAATAGCTTGCCATGTTTTTTCAAATTCATTAATTAAAATTTTACCTCCTTCCTGCTGACTGAATCTGAATTTTTTTATTGGAAGAAAACACTGTTGTAAAGGAAAATAATTACCTCGTAAGAGTTATGAAATAAACATAATGCTTTTTAATACTTACCAAATAATCACCATATCACATAAAATTAAAAGATAAGAAAGCTTAAATTGATCAATTAGGCAGCTTAAACATAACTAAATCTAGTTTTAAGCAGAATTGTTGAATGCAAGTAAATTATATTGATCTCTTTCTAATAGCTTTGATGTTTGATTCTAAAAAAACAGCATTTTTCATATCGGCAGCTACTATTTCAAAGCCATAGGCCTACAAACATGATTTATATTTAAGTACTTTGTAACTTTAATTTCATGAAAAGTATTGAGTGTGATTGACAGAAAACCTAGACCTCCTTGTTAGCCATGCTTTTAAAAATGCTCTATTTTTCTTGCAGGTTTTCTAGATTATACAGTCATGTTTATTGCACATACAAGCAATGGGATTACTATTCACACTATTAAAACACACAACACAAACATTTAATATTTTGAACTTGAAGGGTACAAGGACTTGATAAAGGACAAGGATTTAAAATGATTGTAGTTAATCTGGGTATCATTTTCAGAAGCATGACAGACACAATCACATGGGTACCTACATATTCCTAAATCTATCAAAAATCTAGCTGTCATACTATATTTGCTGTAGCTGTAAACTCTTGTTTCCATTAGGTAGCTTTTTAATTCTAGTACTTTTAATAATCTATAATCACCCAGGTTAAAGGAAGAAGCAAAAATATTGATTGCAATTTACCTCAACTGTAATGTAATTGTGGTCTTTACGTTGTATGCAATAAGAGTTACTTTACATTACTTACTTTTGATTTGTCCCATTAGACATTGGCCTAGAACTTCACTTTACTGGGTAGTATTAATTGAAAAAGATACGCAAATGATGCTAGCAAAGTGTAAACGTTCGCTATCAACCCATAATTGTATCGAAACATAGTAATTGAGTTAATTAACAAGTAGTAGAAATGGTAAGTCCTCACCTGATGATAATATGCTTCGTATATTGCGCTGTGGGTCCCTGCCACCTGCAACCGTTCAAGCCCCATTTTCAGAACGTAAAACTCACTACAATATTACTTTACGAACTTATTTTGAACGGCTATGGGTGTGACATTTCAATACTCCTCACGACATTTTCAACGTTCGTAGTGAAACGGATACGATTACGTGGTCTTTTAGCACGTTAAGTGTTATAAAATTACATGAAACACCAACTACAAACTCTGCACTGTAATTTAAAATGAACTATTCGATTAAAATATGCGGCTACACTGTTAAAATTCTAATAATTTTTGAGCAGCGTAATCCGTTCACGGTACACTAAACTTTGACGTCAAATAATTCAATGTTTCCACGTTCGATACTAAAGTCGCACTGCACTAAACTGTAGACACACTAATAAATTTTACTTTAAACAGCAAATTTACGTTATTTTAGCTCTAAAAACTATTTAAATCTTAAATCATTCTACCTGAGTAGGAGAAGGCAAGGCAGCCATTTTTTACATCTCCTCGTCGACCAATCAATAAGCGGCCATAGACTAAAGAATTTTTGACATATATGCAGTACGAGTGCTGGGAAAAAACTGTTATTCAAAAATGTAAATCAATTTGTTTATGGAATTAAATTTTATGTCGAATGAATCGAGAAAATAATCATGTTTTATTAAAATAAAACCAAATTTTACTGTCACTCGTGATTTTATTAAAATATGATGACTTATAATTCACAATATAGTAACTGAACTTAGTAACTACTGTTGCTTCGTAACTTCAATAAAATTTTGCAAGCGTTTCAGACCGCGCTTATTTATTTCAAAACAAGAAAGTTCTTTTAACATTATCAACCACTCCTTTACGTTTTTATGTCGATCCAATAGTGGGACTAATAATTCAAGAGAGCTTACTGTAGTTCCGCAACAAATATCGCATAGTCGCATCTGGAATAAAAATATTTATCGCTTATTTTTCAAAACCATACAAATCCTTTTATCTATACCTATCTAACCCTAGTATACCTATAGGTATACCCACGAAGTAAGTATATAGGGCGACTGGTAATTAGTGTACGATACTTAAACACGTGATTGTGTTCATGATAACCAACAACTTTCCCAAAGAAAAAAATGTTTTTTGTACTGGTTCACTTTTATTTCAACAACACAACAGCCGCGCGCGCACGCTTTTGACCTATCGGCTGCTAGCCAGTAGAATCAGTACGAAAAACATTTTTTCTTTGGGAACGTTTTTGTTATCATGAACACAATCATGTGTTTAAGTATCGTACACTAATTACCAGTCGCTCTATATACTTCGTGGGTATATCTAATAATCTATTTATTTTTACATAAAAATTGTTAACATGTATTTGTCGAAATGCTGAATTATTATGCTAGCGACCCACACCGGTTTCGCGCGGATATTATCGTTGTATTTCAACCAATTTACACAAAAACATAACACACACCTAAACCTTCCTCTTTCTTGAATCACTCTACATGTTGCTGAAAACTGCATTAAAATCCGTTGCGTAGTTTAAAATACATGAGCGTACACGGGAGCGACTTGCTTTTATACAATGTAAAGATGTAATTCCTAAATATTGTAAAGTACTATAATTGTTTTACCTTTTCACCTGTAAGCCACTTTTGATTACATAATTTTAGTTCTAAATGGTCCAATGAAGAATACCAATTGTTAACCTTTATTTGGTGGACTGGCCAATGACCAGCAAAAAATTCACTCTGGAATTAAATGCAATATAAGTAAATAGGTAGGTAAACAAAAGATTTTTTTATGAAGGAAGAAGTAAAGCGACAGCTTTTACTAAAAATAGGTGTCACTGATGCTGCGGCTTTGATCACAAAGGTATCTACCTATCTACTGCCTGCAATGCTATAGATCCTACCAATAAGATCAAGCAGCTCACATACATTTTGAGGCCTATTTAATGCTGGCACATCACTATGGCGTATTTGCACAAATATTCGCCTTATTTGGATAATACAAAGTGTACCCTATGGAATTGACATAAAGTCCATTTTGTATTATCCAAATAAGGCGAATATTTGCATAAATACGCCATGTGAAGTGCCAGCATAAAAAAAAAACAAAAAGCTATGGTATTTAACAATAAATAAGTTAAGTAGAATTTATCTTTATCTTACAAAAATAGCACTATCAATTGGAAACAAAATGCCGGCATCAAAGTACAGCCATTCATCTATCATTGTTCTAAGTATTATATCTTCAGGGTACAACTCTTGCTTGACTCTTTTTCTGCAGAAATACAAAGCTATGGCGTGGCTATCACAAATGACGTCCTTATTTACTAACAGCGCTGGGACTTTTTGGAGAGGGTTTATCTGTAATTAGCAAAAACAAAAGTATTTTTTAGCCAAGCTAAGTTTGGCATAGTTCACTGAGTTTACTGTAATGTGACTTTTCTCCTTGTAAGTATCGGCTACCAGCAGTATAACTATTCTGTAACAATCTACAGCATCAACATCAAGTGAAGAGATGGGCAATCCACCGGGTTTAAACCAAGAAGCTTATAGATAAAAGTGGAGGCAACACTCTAAATACCTAAGTGAAGCCAACTGTGGGCAGACGCTCTCTTTCTGAATGCATTCAGAAAGAGAGCGTAGCCTCGGGCCTTGCCTAGCATCGGGACATATTATGACAGCTCACTTCACCTAGGTGTTCACCGATGGAGATTGTAACAGGATAGACATACAGATACCTATCACATAGCTAAAGTGAAGTAACTAACATAGGCCTAAGATACTATACTATACCTACTAACAAGTAATGTAATTTAGTTATGTATGTTAGTCTTTAAGGTTTATATTGTATGGGTCTTGTTACCTGAATTAAATGATTATTATTATTATTAACTTGACTTCAAATGGAATAGGTACTAAACCTTAGCTATAGGTACGCCACTGTAATGTCATGTACAAGATTAAATTCATTTTATGTCCTTCCTACCTTTTTATAAAATTCAGTTCGGTTTTCCGCCTTGAATAGATCGATATTATGGAATTCCAGATCGATGTCCAATAATGATGCTGTCATCATGGCAAACCTCACTGGTGGTGATGCTTCATCTCCGTAGAGGATCGGTTTCTTCGATACCGACATATTTCTAATGTTATTGAAATGTATTAAATAGGTAGGTACACACGGCTACACATCAAGCCCAGTGGCGTGCCTAGGGGTCAAAGTTAGGGCAAGCCCGACTTTAATAGGAGATATTTTATTTATTGTGCTTTTTTTATTGTCTCGAATTATTGATTGCAAGCCTGGCTTTTGGGCTTTAACGGAAGGCACACCACTGCATCAAGCTATATTATATTTCCAGTATAAGCTGATCTCACATTGTATAGAATTTTCAAACAATGAGAGGTCAGGTTAAATTGGAAATGTATAGCTTAATGTGTAGCCGTGTGTACTTGTGTATAAATTTATTGTGGTTGAGGGATATTCTCTAGGGAGGGCCAGGTATTTTGGGCCTGACTCCTAGATCTATGACAGATAACAATTTTTGAAAATTATAGTATGAAATAGATAGGTAATAGATATTTTACAACACCATGAATGATTTCAATTTAACAGTTAAATAAATAAAAGCAAAGAACCGGGTACCTGATGATACACTTTTCCGAACGGCACACTATTTGAAATTGTTTAAAACAAGAGCTGCCACGAAATAATGCCATTTTTCACAGTTATTTACAGTCAACTAAACTAAACTCCCGTTCAGCGAGAACCCCGAAGAAGTTGTGACTCGAGCAAGACACATAATAAAAAGCAACTAAATAACACTTGTAAATTAATACGGGACGATAACGCACACAGATCAAATTCAAGATCCTGTTACTACCTGTTCCATTATGCATGTGGAGACCCCTTGGTATTGTCTCACGTTCAAACAATATGTTACATCTTGGATGTTTTATATCCAAAGTTTGTATCATGCCTCAATTTATAAAAACTGGGAAAATCTTTGAGTAAAATTCGGGATTTAATTACCGATTTCCATATTTGATTTTTAGCAGATAAAACTATTGATTTAGCTAATAACTATCCAAAATACCCTAAAATGCTACATATAATAAATACGTTTAAGAGTAAGTAGGACGGGTTACCCTACATGAATTAACATGAAGTTGTTCCTACGCTATGCGAGGCGCTACCTATTAGGTCCTATCAAATAAGGTAGCCCCCTCGTAAGATTATTCGTCGATCCTCAAACCTATTTCTCTACTCTTTAGAAGTGTGCAGACGTGATGGTCTCATATATAAGTTTTATATTTTTTTGTCAATACCTACTTTAATAGCCTAATGTAACGGTCAGCAAATTAAGCAAAGTGGAAACTAGGTAGGTACCTACAGAGATACCAAAATATACCAAATGATCCGTGAAATGGCAGACAAGTCGTATCTTGTTTGAACTTTTACGTTTGTAGACGAACAGTGAGTGCCACAATTTATTTTCAAAGAAATCAGAGATAACTCAGTTGTGGTAGGACAGTAAACTGATTGAATAAGATCTTGAGCACCCGTAGCCACAGGTCGGCTTATAAACAGAGTGGAAATTATAGTGTTAAACACATTGGCATAAAAGTAACTGATATGAAAGCCTGAAAAAAACCTTTTTCGTTTTCAAACATTATTTTTTTTAAACAAAAAATCTAGCAGTTTCACTTGATAGACAGATGCATGACAAATCTAATTATTTCCTTGAAATGAAATAAAGAATGCATTATTATTTTTAACCTTTTTTCAGTACTTAACAGACAATAACTCAAAATCCATAAGTTTTATACAACTCACTACATGGGGAGTTCGGCAAGTAAAATATCGGAAACAGGATTAAAGTAAGTTTAAATGAATACCATTAATACCTATATTTTGCTTGGCTGGCTTGGCTGTATGAAATACTTTGAGAAAACATTAGTGATCTTCAGTCAAAGTGTCCAGGAAACTGAACTCTTCTTTACATAAGGTTTTACTAATGCAGATTCTGATAAGAAGTTAATCATGAATGTACTCTACTACCTATAATGTTGATCGACAACTACTTGACCTTGGTCCAGGATCAACAGCATTGCCGCAGAGGCGGGCCGGCACCAGTTGGGGGTTGCGGAAGGATCGTACGTTCCCGCGACCCCCGACTTAGGTGAGAGATGGAACACCAGGGTGGTTTTTAATCAGTTATAATCTGACAGGCCCCTAGGGCGGAGGACATTCATGAGGTTTTTTCGCCCTGGGAATATAATAAAAACGGTTAACACCAAAACCAGCCCGCAAAAGCGGGGGTGGTCAAAACGTCTGAGAGAAAACTCTCAAATCATAGCTTTTATAGATATTCGAATGTCAATAAAACAACTTATAATTTAAACTTTCAATAAAAACACAGGCATTGCACATTATGGAAAGCGGATAGAAGTCCTGCCTGCCGAGCAGTGATGATGGCGTTAGACTCCATGAACCTGAGCATCACTGAGGTGGACATCAACATGGATAATGGAGAACATAGAACACCGGAGATGGTCTGCGTAAGGAACTATTTTGGTTTTACAAATTTTTCTATGTAAGAACGTAAACCGAGGTAGATTTCGCCGTATTTTTTGTAATTCAATCTTCTGGGCATGCTTTGTACAAATGATTGTTTTTAATAACTATAATAACAACAAACATTTATTTTTGTATTTTTCAGCTAAATCCGTTACAGACTTTACCAGTTTTCAAAGACCGGGAGCTCGTAATAAATGACAGGTATGTACCGTATTTTGATTACAGCAGACCTGCTAGACTTGTTCAATTTATTTCAAAATGCCTGGTCTTCTTTTTACTTTGTTTACAGTCATGCAATCTGTACGTACTTGGCTTCTCGGTACTGCGACGATACCCGTATGTTGCCCAAAGATCCTGGAGGTCGTTCTGTAGTGGACCAGCATCTGCATTACAACAGTGGTATTATTTATCCACGGTTTCGCGCAGCTGCGGTTAGTAAAGGATTTTTTGCCATTTTGGCGATATCTAAATTCCTACAGTTCAATAAATTTTGACTTATTAATTTCTGTTTTCAGTATCCAATTCTATATGAGAACTGTAATTTTGTAATGCCGCAACAAATAACTGATATAGAAACTATCTACAGTGATATGGAAACCATGCTAAATGCGCGAACTTGGTTTGGTGGCAGTTGGTCAACTCTGAGCGACGTCGTCTTTGCTTCTACTATCAGTACGCTCGACCTTCTGGTCCCTGTTGATAAAGCTAAGTGAGTAAAACTGGACTAGTCCAATAAAGTAATGATAAAATTGGTTAGAAATAATGTTAAGTATATTTTCAGATATCCACGACTTTCTAGCTGGCTGTTTCGTATATCGGAAGAACTGTTTTACGTAACAGCTAATAGAAAAGGACTTTCCGAGTTCTCGAGAAGGATAGGCGAGTTAGCACTAGTACAACAGTCATAATATTTTTAATCAAGAACATTTTTTTACAAACTATGTGTTTGTCAACATCAGATCGCGGGTCTATTCTTGATGAGACAGAGTTCAAGTGTCCAAGAAGTTCTTTATCACGACGAGAGCTACTGCATACAACAGGCAGCCTCGATCACGATCCGAATCACGCAACCCAAATGAAGATAAGCAACGTCAGGTCTGAGTAAAAAGCGGCCTCGCTTGCTTCACAAACAACAGGTAAAATATCTACAAATAAAAGAAAATGATCCATTTTACATTGTTAACGTTTTGGTATTATCTACTGTGTCTGTCCGTGGCTTTTGTAATGGCAGTCCGTCTGTAGGTACCTACCTACATAAATTGTTTGCAAACCATTTACAAATGCTTGAACATATAAGTAGGTAAAAGCAGGTTAGGTACCCAGGCTTTACCTTTCTTTGGTAAAGCTTGGTAATTTAAAAAATTGTAACGTTTTTTGCTTTATTGAAATAAATGTGTGTTAAGCTACAAAGCCTTTTATTGTAGGAAATACTTTAAAAACTCCATAAAATACACCGACTATAACAGAAATAGAAGAAAATTAGTTCTAGCTTCTAAACGGCGCTGAATATTGAATTTCACTCAAATTGACTTTATTTTCAAAAGTTTTTGATTTTTCGTTTCTTTAACGACGTATTTTTCTTTCTGGTGGAGTACCGGTTGTCATTGACTCAATATCAGACATATTTACTTCTAGGCGTTTGGTGAAATATGGTAATTAAAACAGTGGTATAACGAATGTTTGAACAAATGTTATTTCGGCTAAGTGTAACTTCGGTAAAAACTATTTCGACCAAATGAAACGTCGGAGCAACGAAAAAAAGCGAATTGATAATAGGTCAACTGTTACAGTGGCAGACGTGACTTCGATGAAGTAAAAAAATACGAAACGAGAAAAGTTGAAAAGTTTTAGGTGAAATGAAATTCAGTCAAATATTTTTCGACCTTGTGGTAGGTAACCCGAAATCTGACCAAAACTGGGTTTTAGTCAGAAAAAAACAGCCTGTAATTTGTTTATTCTAACGAAAAATTAATCCGACGAATGTGTATCTCCCCCTGCACTAAAAAGCAAAAAATTATTTAAAAAATTTGTTCTTTTTTGATTTTTGAATTTATTTATTACCTGAGAAAGCGTTTTGTAATTATTATTTTTTTGTTTTTTTTTTAGACCTAGTACTTTTACTTTTGTCAATTGCAAGTTTTACTAGACAATTCTAAGAAGCCCTAACATGAGTAGAATATATTGTTTCATTATGGAGTTGCAGTGCCTATCTTCTGGCTCCATCATCAGACCTTAAAAACGAAACAAGCCCAAACACGACTAGGTGTTATAGAGTTGCATTAAGTAGGTACCTATCTTCCGGTTCCACCAGTTCGTTCATATTTTTTACAATTTTCAAAGTTTCAAATTGATACGACGGCGAAGATGCCAAGTTGGTTAAATTCGACTTCCAAGGTTTTCTTTACATGGTTACAGAGGTGAAGTTTAGAAGGGTGTTAATTAAGGCCCCTTCACACTAGCATTTGTCCAGCGTAGGCTGGGGCAACTGAGTACGCTGCGCTAGCGTCGCGGGGGCGCGACGCATGCGCCGTGTAACTGCGGTGTCATGACTGTCATTTTTTTTTTTTTTTTTTTTTATACTGTATTAGTAAGAACAAAGTTCTTAATAATTAATTACGATCTAGCCTAGAAGACTAATAAGCAATTTAACTCTAACTTAATATGTTACGTGATAGATTATGTTAAAACTAAAAATAGTGTCCATTTGGACTTTTACACAAGTCCGTAGCACTTTCTTAGAGTCTGATATAGATTATAGAAACACTATGTTCATGTGTTATATGAATAGCACAACATTGTTACTATTATTTATTCACTTTGTACACTACACTAATTCAAATGGTTTAGTTCTTTTTAGCCTACGCACTAAGTCTGTGTTGTCTAGTAGCTGGATTGCCTCAACGTTCACGTGTCGATGAAGTCTGTGTTCGTGGGCTTCAGCAAATTTTTGGATAATTGTGGTGACGGATTCCATTTTAAGGTCACGGTGAAGGTCGTCGTTTCTTATGTACCAAGGTGCATTGACAGCATCCCTGAGTACTTTATTTTGGAACTGTTGTATTATTTTGATGTTGCTTTGTTTGGTACAGCCCCAAAGTTGGATACCATACGTCCAAATTGGCATAAAAATATGCTTGTATAGGGTTATTTTATTATGTATTGATAGACAGGATTTCCTTCCGAGTAACCAATACATACTTTTATAACGTATATCGAGTTCCTGTCTTTTCTTTTTGACATGAGCTTTCCACCGCAATTTGGCGTCGAGAGTAATGCCAAGGTATTTGGCTGTATTAGCATACGGCACTTGCATGCCATTTATGTAGATTGGGTGATGGTCCATGTGTTTGTTTGTGAAGTCAATGTGAATTGATTTTGACTCATTCAGTTTGATCTTCCATTTTTGTGTCCAGTCATAAACTTTGTTCACAGCTAGTTGAACTTTTTCTACTGCTTCTCTGTGGCTTGACCCAGTGGCCATAATTGCAGTATCATCTGCAAAGGTCGCGATGGTGTTGTTTTCCAGTTCTGGGATGTCACATGTATATAACAAGTATAAAATTGGACCTAGCACACTTCCTTGAGGTACACCAGCTTTTATAGGTTTTAACTCGGAATATGCGTCGTCCTGCCGTATTCTAAACATTCTATTAGTTATATACGACTCTAGGATATCTGCAAATTCTGGTAGCATGCGTCTGAGCTTGTATATGAGACCCTTATGCCAAACTTTGTCAAAAGCTTGCGCGACATCTAAAAACACGGTGGCGCAGACTTCCTTATTTTCAAGAGTTTTTTCAATGATGTTAGTTATTCTATGTACCTGGTCTATTGTTGAGTGTTTTTCCCTGAAGCCAAATTGATGATTTGGAATAAGGTTTTTATCTTCTATAATTGGTTTTAGCCGTTTCAATAACAGTTTTTCAAATAGTTTTGATAATACTGGCAACAGAGAAATAGGTCTATACGATGATGCTTCCTGGGGTGGTTTCCCAGGCTTCGCAATCATAATGACTTCAGCAACCTTCCATGACTCAGGTACATGTTTTAAAATAAATGCAGCATTGACAAGCTTAGTCAGCTTTACTATGGCTTTGCGAGGGAGGTGTTTTAGAACTTCACCTGTAATGAGGTCGTAACCCGGAGACTTTTTCGAGCTAATATTATTTTGAATTTCTCTCATTACTTCTTTCGGAGTCACAAGATTAATTCTTTGATTTTGTGATAAATGTCTACTCTCAGGTATTTCGATTGAGCTTTCATTGGGTTGAAAAGTTTCTTCTAAATGTTGAGCAAACCTTACCGCTTTTTGGTCATTACTTATGGCCCATTTTCCGTCGCTATTTCTGATGGGTGGTATTTGTATAATCGGCCTTTTTAGATTTCTTGTCGCTTTCCAGAGAGAGTAATCCGTTGATTTGTCATTGGTTAGCTGCAAGAGGTAAGTATTTAAAGATTCATCCTCAAATTCAAGAATTTTCCTCTTCAATCGTTTAGTTAGATTATTTAGTGATGTTTTATCTCGCGGGCACCTTGTTTGCTGCCACTGCTTTCTTTGTTTCCTTTTCTCAGAAAGTAAATTCACAATTTCCTTAGGATAGATAAATCCCTTATATTTACGTTTTAATTGCGGTGTGTTGTTCCACGCACATTGTTGAATATTAACAATATATTTATTTACTTCTGAGTCAAGCTGATCTTGCGTTTTTATCGGAGTCTTAAGGTCGATAATATGATCTAGATCAAGGGCAAAACTTTCCCAATCTGTAAACTTATTAACCAGGGTTAAGTGGCTTTCTTTGAGTAGAATTTTTTGACTAAGCGTTAGTATAATCGATGAGTGGTCCGAGTTCATATGAAAACCTTCCTCCACGCTGACGTAATTTGTAGATATATTTTTGCATATAAAAAAATCTATAAGGTCAGGTATTTTCTGGTGGTCAGTGGGCCAGTACGTTGGTTTACCTGTGCTCATAACTTTGGAATGTGTATCTTTAACTGCACTTAAGAGCTGCCTTCCCTTAGTTGTAGTAAGTCTTGATCCCCAATGCGTATGCTTAGCATTAAAATCGCCGCCTAGGATAAATCTCTGGCCTAATAATTCAAAGAGATGTAAATATCGCTCTTTCCTTATCATGTGCCGTGGAGGACAGTATACGGCAGCAATGGACACGTGACAAAATTTGGTTTTAACGGATATTGCCACGGATTGAATGTCTTGTTCTTCATATTTACACTGCACGTAGTGACTAATGTTTTCTTTAATTATTACTGCGCTACCTCCTCTAGCAGAGTTGTCAGGGTGGAGCGAATTATATACCATGTATCCTCTAAATTTGACAAAAGATTGCTTAGTGAAGTGCGTTTCGGATACCAAACACACATCTATATTTTCTATGTCTAGGACCGCCTGCAACTCATTTTGATGTTTGAGGAGCCCATTAGAGTTCCACGCCATTATTTTAAGGGTGTTATTCATTTTTGGTTATTTAAAACAGCTGTTTTAGTGCTGGATTCTAGTTTCTCTAATCTCTTGTCAAATGAGGTAATACACTTTAAAATCTGATTAATTTTATCCTCTAGATTCAAAGGCTGTGATCTTTGTTTTACAGCTTCCGCATAGGAACCAGTGTTGGTTACTTGCATGGGTTTTGCATTTGACTGGGCACTTGCTTTCTGTGCCTGTTTCTCAAGTTTTTGTAAGGGAATAGACTGTTGGGTAGTTGGTACCACAAGTTTCTTTTTAATATTTTTATTTTTCATTATTTGGATCTGCTTAGCTACTTCACACCCTCTGTAGTTGGCAGGGTGAGGTAGACCACAGTGAACACATTTTGGCTTCTCTTGCGGAGATTTGGTACAGTTCGCTGTAAGATGCTTGCCGGTGCATTTTACGCACCTGGGCTCTTTCCTGCAGTATTTATGAGTATGCCCATAGGCCTGGCATCTCTTGCATTGGGGAATGAGTTTAGGATTTTTTAGTGGGTGTATTTCAATTTTACACCCTAAAATATACTTTATGCCATAGATTTTATTGACATCTTCCTCGTTATTAAATGATAATACAAACATATTGAGTGGCTCTTTTTTTTTCCAACTCAATTTGTTGTCTACTTTTTCTATTTTTAGCCCTTGTGTTGTTAGATCGTCTTTGATTCGATCAGGTTGGCAAGAAGAATGTAACTTCTTCACAACAACTCTAATAGGTCTAGCTTGTTTATTCTCGTAAGAATGCCAATGGTAGTCTTTTTCTGTCAAAAGCCTGACAATTTCTCTATATGAGTCTTCTTTTTTGGCGTTAACCTTGACACAATCACCATTCATCATTTTTGCGGTAAATGATTCAGCTGGTATTGTTTCAGTTAACGTATCGTAAAACGTTTGGTAGTTATTAATTCCGTCTATTATGATTGGCGGTGGTGGAGGCACTTTCTTGAGAGAAGCCCCTTTCGCATTTTTTTGATCTTCTTCTTGTTGGGCGCTTGTTCCGGGTTCTTGTTTTGGAGAGAGGGACGTGTTAAGCTTCCTCTTCTTCCTGCTCTTGGCCCTAATCCACTCAGTCTCTTTAGCGAGTTCATCCTCGTCTGTGCAATATTCAACGTCACTTTTAGTGCGCTGGACAAATATTGATTTCTCGCTTTCCTGTTTTTCTAAGGGTTCTTTAGTTTCTTTTTTTTCCTTCAAGCAATTTAATTCTCCTTGAAGGGCTAGTACTTGTTCCTGCAAGCTATTAATGTGATCATTCAGATTACGTACCATAAGTTGCAGGTTTTCTCTGTCCGTTTTCTCCTGGATGTAACAGTCATACAACCGCTTTTCCAGGTCAGTTTTTATCTTAATAGGTTGAGTAGCCATTATTTTGATGTAAGGTGAGTTTAACGCCTAAACAATAAATTAATATCAAAACACTTCATGATTTCCGCACTTGTAACTGGGTCATGACAATGACACCGATAAATCGACGTAGGTACACCCGCGACGACGGTGTTGTGCTGCGTCTGCAGAATACTCTTAACTAGAGCACGCGCGCGCGATCGTACGTCTTTTCGCTATTGCAGTTAAACAACAACTGACTGTCATGTACACTAAAAAAACATAGCTGATCTTCGTACCATTAAGATCGTCTACTATGCGTTGTGTCAGTCGCTGATCGACTACTGCATCATCTCCTGCCCCTTTATTCACAACCATTCGATACGTTTCCGTGTCGGTAAGGAACCGTATTCGACAATGTCATTTCCGACTTCAGTCTTCGTATGTTCGTTGAACTGTCAAAATTATTCGGTTTCGGATTTGTGAATTGCGTTTGAAGGACATCTTCGATATCTTTTGACTTTCGATTCGGTACGGAATCGAATCGAATGATTGTGAATAAGGGGCCTGGAGAGGTGCCGCCAAAACTCCAAGTGAGTTTTGAGGTAGAAAGAGTCCAACGTGCCATACTTAAGGTTGCTGCGGATCTTCCCTACCATTTTCCTACAGTCGATTTGTACAAAAAGTGGAATGTATTATCCATAAGACAAACGTTTTGTCTGCACACGGTCCTCAAAAAACACTCACAGCTAGACTATGATTCGGATCTACTGAAAGACAAACGACGAAAGGATACTGTGTGCAGTACAATTTTTTTCCGTTTAAGTCTCTCCCACAACTTTTTCTGATTCCTGGGGGGTTATCCATGTAATATTTTTTTCATCCCACCATCTCGGAAAGAGTATTTTTAATCTTCAATATCTAAGTGGAAAAGCCGTTTTTATTCTCTAGAGGATAAAGTAAATTTATCTTCAATATCTGAGTGGAAAAGCCGTTTTTATTCTCTAGAGGATAAAGTAAATTGAATTTAGAACATCGTGTGCACTAAGTTTGTGAATTAAAAAAAAACATTAAACCTATTTACTGCTACCTCTATGGTGCCGAATATATCATACAACTTTTTTTTAATTTGTTAAAAACTCAGACTTTGTAAACGTTTTTTTTTGCATTTAGTCATTTCCTCGCTGAGGTGGAATGAAAAGTTACGTGTTGCACTCGAGTGCAAAGATTTTTCACCTCGTGCTCTTTTGATTCCCTCGCTAACGCTCAGGATTCTAATTTTGAATCACTCGCTGCGCTCGTGATTCAATTTTAGAATCCTTCGCTTGCTCGGTCATCAAAATTGAACACGCGGTTAAAAAGTAACTTTGCACTCTTGTATAACAAATAACTATTTAAAAACTCTTAGCTATGATGAATTGATGATACACAGAAATTGCTTCACCCAATTAGGTAAATTCCAATTCTGGTTTGTTTATCCCTTTCAGCATCTTTTTTACAATATTGTATGCTTATTAGCTCCTTAACCCCAACATTCACACATACATCTTAACTCAAAGTTTAACCTACATTTTAATAGGGAACATTACGCGAAACTCGGCGCAGAGGGCACCACTAGCACATTCCGTAAACCATAACCTCGTATTCTTGTTGTATTATGTTATTAATTGTAATAACTAGGTTTATTGTGAAAATATATCAAAGTTTTTGTTAATCTTACTTACCTAACTGTACTTTTACTATATTATGGCATCATACGGCCATTTAAAACTGGATTCTAGGTTATGCTCAGAATAAAATCATATTTGGTTGTCTTACATGATAAAAGTGAACGTTATTCTGTAAATACGACTATCTCACCCGAATACTTAACCACAACATATTTTAGAGTGATTTTTAGCTGCTTCCCAAAGTTTTCGAACATTTTCTTCTTTTGGAAATGAATAATTCCGTTCATTTCTACATCGAATTACACAGCACTGATGGATTATTGTATACTTAATTTATAATACACTTCCCAAGTATGAACTCAACTAAAGGCAGAATTTCACGCTTGGAACGACTCGTCGAAAAACTGTTTACGGGTTATGCTAGTGCTGCACTCTGGTGCCAGAACATTGCAGTAATGTCCCCTATTGCTACTATTTATGTTGTTCATATTTTGTATTTAGTTTTGTCCCTATTTTAATTTTTACTATTTTTCATTTTTGTTTTGTACTAATAACACAATCATAATGATGCCTTGTTTGTACGATGCCACTGAGTGGGGCCTGGTGACCTCACCAGGCCCTGGAAAGGTCAGCCAAAACTCCAGTCCAGGAAAAAACCTGTATCACAGGTGTGATACAGGTTTTTTCAAACCTACTTCAGGCACGAGCTCTCACAATGTGAATATATTCAACCAAACATATTCAACCGAACATATTCAACCAAACAGTCAGTTATAGTTAACAGCTGACCCACCTTTGCATAATAGTTTAGACTACATAGTAAAGATACGAATCGATGAAATTTTATATTATTATTTTATATTTTTCTACGCGCTAGCGCTGCGTTTAATTAACTGTAACAGTAACGTGGCGCATCCGCTCATCAAACGCCTACGCTGGACAAACGCTTAGAAGCGTGTGAATGGGCCCTAAAACGTCTGTCTACGTTTTCAGCGCCGAATATTGAATAATACTAAATCAGACACCAGTGTTGCAGTGGCGATGTTTAAATCTCTCATTTAAAAGACGTAGTATTTCTATAAAATATTTTTTTTGTTAAAAAGACTGTTATTTGTGTATTGTGAACTTTTTGATCTAAGTCTACAGTATAAATTACAACAATAAAAAATAAAATTCACTTCACTAGTGTCATCACTTCTGTCTACTGTCATGCATGTCCCAGTCCCATGTCATGTCATATTATGCGTGTCTGTCTCTGTCTAGCTGCAAATGTCAAAATGAAATAGTCTGGCATTGGTTGGTTGGTTGCAATAAGTGGCTTGACATCGTAATTTTCTTGATTCTAAAAAATATTTATTGTTGTTGTAGAGGAGGGATGAATGAGTGAGGAGTGCTCGGTGCAATTCATTATGTAAATTATCAAACTACCTTGCCGTCTATTGTTCACGCGGAGTTCACAGGGAAAACGTAAAAAGTTCATCGGAGATTCTCACGGAATGCGAAGAAAGTCGACGTTCGAAAGGTTGGTGCTGTGTTACCTATGTTATGAATAGTGGTGAGGCTCGTGCCGTCACCATGGCAGTTGTGTCGTGTTAACTCACAATAAACTGGTATACGTTCCGCTAACGTAACTCCTTGTTTACTCTGTGTGTTGTATTTAGGTGACATTATTTGGAAAGTCCAGAGAAGACTTTCTACCGTCGCGCACCAGCGATGGCCGGGTTCCAGGCGAGCGACACAATGCCCAAGTTCGGCCACGTGACGGACATGCGCGAGCAGTGGCTCGTGCGCACTGATGGAGCGCTAGCGCACCGTCTGCAGGACCGTGAGATATCCTCACACCTCTGCGAGAATAGATATCGCAACCAGCAGATCCGCGAGGACTTCCCCATAGCGCTGAACGAACAGCGGGATATAGAGCACGAAGTTCACATGCGCGAGCTCACACGCCGCAGACAAGCTGAAATCGACGCCGAGATCGCGAGAGAGATGGCCGAGATCAACCTGCGTAGGCAACGTCGTCAACGCGGCACGGACGTGCTACAACAACCTAGCTCCTCACGAGCCGCACCCCCATCACCCCCACCAGCCACTACTGTCCCAAATGAGGATCTCAATCCTGAAGAGCTGGGTCTGTCACCAACTGAACTTGAGGATATGAAAAGGCGATTGGAACAAGAAGAGAAAGATGCAAGACTTGCTAGAGAACTGAGTCATGAGGACAACAACCAAGATGCTCTGCTGGCTGATATGAGATGTGCTGTAGAAGCTCAAGACGGGGAACTGGCGAGGTTGTTGCAAGAGAGAGAATATAAGAAACTACAGAGAGCCAAGGAGAAGGCAAGGCAGAAGGCCCTGCTGAAAAAACAGCAAAGAATGGCAGCCCAACAACAACCATCTCAGCTAGAAAGTGAACCTGCCACTCCTCAGGCTACATTATGTGATGCTTACTGCAACCCTCGAGATATGATCCGTGAGAACCGGCTCAGACTGTGCAAGTCTGTCGACTCTGATTTGCATTATGTTGAACCGTTTGAAAAAGAATCCATCCAATCTAAAGCCAGTGCCTTGCAGTCCTTGGAGATGTCAAGCCAGTATTATGCTCAAAAATCTGAAGCTGGAACTTCAGCCAGCAATTTATCTCATGCCCACTCAAGGTCCTTTGATGATAAAAGGGCACCAAGCAATCAGAGTTCCATGCAACACCGACAGCCTCCTCCTCCTCCAACAACAAGCAAGAAGCCTCGTTTCCCAGATCCAGTGAGCATTAGGCCAGCATCCCACTACCCCACAGACCATTTGGTGCCGGAAAGCATCCCTCCACCTAACATACCTCACAGCTACAGTGAAAACAACAATTTGTACAGTTCTACGTACCCGCCTGATATGAGTCCACCACATGTAGGGCAGGATAAACATGACAATACTAAGAGACTGTCTGTTATATCTGATATAACTGCTGAAGGTCTAGCAAAGAAGAAGAATAAGCAAGCTGACATTAACAAGAAAAGAAAGGGATGCAAAATACAGTGAAACAGTTTGACAGTGTTTGTGAGAAAGCAATGGTTGGCCTTTCAAAGATTAGTGATTTAATCGATCTGTTTTATGATAAGCTAGGCTATGTGGTGGTGGTGATTTATGGAAGTGATCTTATTGGGTATTGTATGTGTTTATTTTAAGGGATTATTGTGTATAATCCAGCTCAATATGGTATTTATAAAAACGAGACAGAAACCAGGAGGTTTCGAGATATTTTTCCAAGGATTTTTACATTTTGTAACATAGTTCTAAGGCCATGTTGCTGGCATTTTATAATAAGATTTTTTATATTTTTTCTTAGAAATAATAACTATTTATTCTTTTATACTAAACTCTGCAATATCATTTAGATTTAAGTCATACCCAGCACTCAAACATTCTGTCTGAAATGGTAATTATTATATCTTAAGTACTTTAGTCATTACAGATAATCTCAAGTAGTCTTCCTGCTTATGTATCTAAGTGTTTTGATAATACTTGCTTCAGATAAACAGATTTGAAGGGAAGGTCTATATGCACCATTCAATTCTAAAACACCTAAAAGATTAATATCCAAATGACAATATTTGCTAGATGCTGGATAACTGTTACCATTTTGAACTTCAGTATGAAGTATACTCCATCCTTTGTAATATTGGACAAATATCAATCTAGCATGTGATAAGCTCTGTTATTTTACGATAAGGAGAAAATAATGCTATTTTCATTTTGTTTTAATAACACTAAAATGCAATTATTTCAACACTAACCCAATAACTATTGTTATTTGACTTCTTTTTTTCAATGCTTCAATGAAAAGAGTAGTTATATGTAGGTAGCTACATACATCGTTAGTATGTTTTCATTGATAAAAATAATTACATTTCCAGAACTGGAATCCTTATTTTCCAGACAAATAAAGTGAATCTCGAAAACTAAACTCACTCAAATTGGTACATAATTACAGATTCTTGAATCTTTGACTTGTATCCTGATTCCAATAAGGTGAGTCACAGTAGTAGGTACTTGAATATGGATGATATTGCAGAGAACATGCAGAAAGTACCTGCAAAAACCAATGAGCCATTTTAAGCTAAGGTCAGTGTGTGCCTTTGTCTAGATATAAGTTATATGTAATTACTTTGTGTGTTTAAAAAAACATTCCATTTTTTGTTGTTGTATGTGCAACAAGTATTGTACTTTTTATACATTTCAGCAGCTAATGTCTTCTTAAGATTAGTTGTTAACATTAGAAATATGAAAAAGAATATTATTATTAAAATTCAAAATGCAAACTTAGGTAGGTAATTAACGCGCCTAAGGGTCAAAGCAGACTTGATAAACGACGATTTAGCTAAAACGTCGAGCGTCAACAAACGCGATTACCTAGTGATTGAACTGATGCTGAAAAAATAGTCTAACTGAGAACTGCCTCCTTTTTTTGAAGTCGGTTGAAATAGCTTGTCTGCTTTGGCCCAAATAAATGATTAAACAAAAAATGCTCAAAACATGGCGTAATGATTGGAAAATTATAACAACATTCATGACAAGCAATATTGTTCTAAATAATTTTAAAATTTATTATTGCAAGACAATTCTATTAGTTTTAAGAAAGTAGTACTTATCGCAGCACACATTCGTCTGCTGTTTCTGTTATTCCAGTAAAAATGACCTTCATTTTGTACTTAATCTGCAAAATTTTAAGACTGATTTTTAAATGACCATTTATTACAACAACTGTTTTGGTGCCCATTTGGTGCTTTATAAAAACATATTTTACATATTATTCTTATTTAAGAATTATAATTTCTCATATTTAAATATTTTAATTATTTACATAAAAGATTATTCGCATATGCAAAAGTGAGTTAGAAAATATGATACTTATTAAATTGCTTTCACAGTGACTTTCTCCAGCGCAAAGAAAAGATGTCGACTAGGTGGTATTCACAGTATTCTCAGTACGGCGCGAATGACATCACATTATAATAATAAGGACATTCACACACTCACGTATTGCCATGCAACTATGGTAATGGACAATAGTTGAAAATAATAATATAACATATAACATTGAAATTCCATCCATCTGTATTAAGTTTTAGTACATTTATTAGTACATTTATTTTTTAATGGAATGGGAATATCTTATTTTTACTTACTAGTACTGTGTCAAGTATTTCGTGTGTTTCGAAATGCATAGATTTGGAATAGAAGCTCACCAGTCACCATTATTCAACTATTTCATTGTCCCTATTTTCACAATAAGTACCTATGTATAATTTATTAATTTCCCTTCAAAGTTAAAGTTACGTAAGCAGCTAACGACATGCTTAAGATTTGTAATTTTATTTGTAACTTGTAAGATTAATATTACCTATAGATAGGTATATCTACTCATAAACGTTAATTCATGTTAACTCTCATAAAATTTAATACTGGTGCTTAATTAGATTCCGGTAATAAAGAAAATTATGGGTATTAAAAACTAGCTAAACGATGGCATCATTTATTAATAATTATTTATTTACTGCTTTCTCTACAGAATCTCATTTATTTTAAAACAACTAAGTAGGTAGGTACTTACACAATTTTTTATGACAAATATCATTATTCATATTTACCAAGTAAATAATAATAACGTATATACTTATAAGTAAAATGAGAATGGTAAATGTAAACACTCGAATACGAGTGCTTACCTAAGCTTTAATTGCAATGTATGGCCTTGATCGTGCCTTAGTGGAACTGAACCAAACTCAAATATTTATAACCTCTTTTTAACGTTATTTTAATGAGTAGGGAAACACATAGACTAGTATACAACATAGCTAAGGCATTTATTCGTTGCTATTCTTAACTTTAATCAATGGATCAAGTTCGGCGATCATGAACACTGACTAAATCCACCCTGCCTACTCTCGTTTGAAAAGCGTGATATTTGGGCAGTTTGGGGCCCCAACGAAACTGATCCGGTTTATTACCTACCTTACCTAATTTAAATTACTTCGCTCCGGTCAATATTCTTAACACTTGTTTGTTAAAGAAGTGTAAGTCTGTAAGTCTTGCACGTTCTTTAGATAAATAAAGCCTATTAAAGTATACCTGGGTACTATTAGTTCCAATTTTATAATTTTTGAGTTGGTAATCCGGTTGTTTATTAATTAATTAGGTACCTAATCGAGAGGCCTAATAGATACCCACTCATTGTATTTTTCATACAATAATCGTAATTCAGGGCTGCAAAGTTACAGGCATACTTGTAAACTATAATACTCTGTGCGCCATTTTCCAAACATTCAAATTCTACATTCGCTAAATACCAATATATACAATGCACTTATGCACCAAACTAGGTACCTACAAACTTCACTTCAATTTTTTTACGACCATTTTAAAGTAATCACCGAGTAAATGCCTTAACTTAGGAGATACAGTACGGTCAACGTAACTTGGCGCGTCTGAAGTTAGCCGATTAGCTGCGCAGTAGACAATTTCGTTCCTAAAAGTTCCATTGCGCAGCCAAACAGCTAACTTCAGACGCGCCAAGTTACGTTGACCGTATTGTAGCTCTAAGCAAAGCTGTATCTTGAGTGTTAGGTAACGCTATAATGTAACTAAGTAAGCCTAAAGTGACTAAAATGTATGTTAATTTATATAATATGTATATTATAGCATATCTTCTAGGGCCGTTGAAAAAATTCTGAGGAATTTCTCCTAGCGTCTTCCTATAGGTATTTGATCCATCCATTTTACAGTCTCCTGAAATAAATACCTTCTGTAGCAACAGTTAGTAGGTTCTACATTCATATTTTTTGAGTCATACAGGCCGTGTAGAAACATCGCAACTTCACTAATAACATACCTATAGAGGTAAAGTTCGTAAGTTGGGATGTAGGAGGTAATCTCGGAAACTACTCATCCGATTACAGAAATTCTTGCACTGACAGAAAGCACTATTCTTGAGTGTCATAGAATATACTTGACTCCGCGCGGACGAACTCGCGGGCAGTATAGCTATGTAGACTTTGACTAATATTATAAAGAGGAAAGATTTGTATGCTTGTAACGAATAAACTTAATAACTACTGGTTACCGATTTCACCATTAGTATGCTATCCCTGAGTAACATAGGGTATATTTATCAATTGACAAAAGTAGGGGTGCTTGAGAAAATTGACGTGGACAATGTCGCATATATACACTGTCGCATAATACATTGTATTTGTTATTTATAAATTAACATACACTTTATAATTTAGTGGCACTTATTTGTATTTCAGTCAATGTATGTTTATGATTATGTTTATCTGAATAAACTTGTTCTCGGTTTTGTAACAGGATATGTGGTGTTATTTTGTGGCTAATCGACCCGTAATGATGGTGGGCGGATGAAGATGGTCGTTGTCAAACAATTTTATGTGCCTATCTGTCGAATGTGTGGATATTTGTTTTGCTTACATTTTTTTTTAGTTTTATGAAGCCCCACAAGCGCAGGAAGTATGTGGCTGGACCACATACTTCCTGCGCCTTTTAATCTTGAAATCCATTCTTACAACCTGAGTAAAATTAAGGTTCCAATTTACTAGAAAAAGTTCTAAATATGTAATGTATTTCCTAGATTTCGGTACCTATCTCAATTAGTTATTATTCAACGGTAGCTAGTTTCATGTTCAGATTATTCCACTATAGGTACCTTTTTAATCATAATATAACATCCTCAGAAAATAATGTTTTCAATTTCATATCGTTTCTACTCTGAGTGCAGTGCATGCTTGGCACACTCTGCGCATGCCCAAACCTGGCTACGTAAAGTAATATTAAAATGTTATCTGACACAAATGCATACACATCGCGTATTTTATTCATCTATTGAAAAATCTAACGCTCTGTTAACTCTATTGGGTTTTATTCATTGAAAAGAATAGGAAATAGATGCGCTGGCATAATGATTATGGCTTCCGACTTGTTCTAAAAGTCTTGTTTGTTGTATCTGTTGACATAGTAGGTACTACCAATTATGTATTCTGTGCCTGTTGCACTTTACGAAGTCACGAATGCACTTTCAATTAGTATATGGCTATTCCTTTGTAGGTACTGTGTGCACTTCAATGTGTATCACTCCTAATTTATTAATCTTTTATTTCAGGCAACTAAGGCCCCTAAAACACAATACATTTAAAATATAAGTATAAAAACATTAACTATAAAATAATACGTATGTACACGAAGTGTCTGCATCGTCACTCAACAAACGCCGCACTCCGCCAAACCTCTTCCTTGAGGAAGGTTACCAAATGTAGTTTGACCACGAATGACATGAAATTGGTGTTATGGCGCGCCTCCAACTTTTCCATACTCTGGGTCCAGTAGGTCGTCACCTGTAGGTACCTACTCTACGATGTCCTCAGTCTTCGTAGAGAGGTGCAAACGGGACACGTACAGGTACAGCTGTAGTCAGTACTGCAGGACGTAGCAGCATGTTAGATCCTGCTAGTAGGCTTCATCTTCTTTCTCTCCACCTTGATGAATCCATCCATGCGTGTTCTGTGGAACCTGCTGTTCGTGGTCCAGCACAGCGCCTTTACTCGCGTTTGAAGATGAGGAACTCTGCTTTCCTTCTTTTGATTAAACTGCTTAATAGGGCACCCGTTCGGATTTGCACGCTAGGCGATACCTACCTTTAGGCTGGGTTGCCATGTAAATGATGAGTTATAAAAGAGGAGTAAAACAACGAATGTAGGCTACACCTGTAGGTATATGTTTTTGGTAAGTGTACCATATTTATAACATGCCTACGTATTATAATAGTTCTACATCTCTGCTGTTTTGGAGAGCATGTTTTCCGTTGCACATATTGTACCTACCTACTTTGTAGCAGCCTGTACTTACCTACATTTAGTTTTCCACGGCCACCTAAGCTATGCCTTTGGCGGTAGGCGGTGTCTATCCCATCGGTACCCAACTGTAACTTCATAACTTTAGCTGTTCTGTCCAGTTTTAAGTACAAAACATCCATCGGTTTACATTCAGATGACCCAGGTTGTTATCTCTTTTGGTAACTGTACCTACTTACTTCCTATGCCCTACCATAGGTTAGCAAAAGCTTTTATTAACATTTGGTAACGTGTGGTGCACGTTTGTTACTGATCTGATGCTTGCTATAAGATCGGAGAAAGTATCAAAAACTACTCCAAAAAATATGTGTGGGTAAGTAGGTAGGTACCTACTTTATAAATGGTAATGAGAAATTACAAGCTTAGTCAGACATCGCCTATTATAATAGAGGAAGTTAATTAACTTTTTGCTTATCTTAGCAAGTCCGTATTATTTGTATCTACTTATGTATGAGAATCTTCCATGCAGGGACGTGTTAAAATTTTAAACAATTCACAAGTTTGATAAACAAGGTAGGTAAGTAGTCAAGTCGTACCTAACGTTCGTTCGTCGTTTTCGTGTTTTTTTTTTTAGTGGAACTTAGCTAGATCAATGTATCGCCCCCGAAACCCCCTAGGTACATAAAAATTTTCTTGAAAATCGTTGGAGCCATTTCCGAGATACTGATTATATCTCTAATATATTAAATATAATATAATATTCGAACCAAGCGCTTTGACTCCACATTTATTGTGCGAACTGCCAGACTGTGGAATTACTTGCCCGCCTCTCTGTTCCCTGATAAGTATAATCTGGGTATCTTCAAGGCTCGAGTGAACCGGTTCATCTTAGGCAAGCGTGTTCCAACTTAGGCCGCATTATCACTTACGATCAGGTGAATTGCGGTCAAACGCAAGCCCATTTAATAGTAAAAAAAAAAATATATATATACCTATATAATATATAATCATAATATTATTATAAATATAAAAATCTTCTGTGCGTGCCAGCCGTTTACAGCCGTTTAAGAGGAGTTCACTTTCATACGAAAGTGAACTCCTCTTAAACGGCTGTACCTATCGATTTTGATTAATTTTTTGTGTGTGTTCCAGTGAATGGTTTAGATTCACAATTGGATCCGGTAGGTGGCGCTGCAGTTGAATTGTAGGACTTATTTATTTTAAGGGCAGGTCAACATCTGCCAGGGCCGCTAGTACCTATATATCAATAAAAAGAAAAGTTCTGACTGACTAACTGACTGACCCATCAACGCCCAGCCCAAACCCTTGGCCCTAGAAAGCTGAAATTTTGCATAGAGGTTCCCTTTATAATGTAGACAAGGAATAAGGAAGGATTTTTCAAAATTCAACCCCTAAGGGAGTTAAATAGGGGATGAAAGTGGGTATGGAAGATCGTCATTTTTGTAGTTTAAAACATCAAAATTGGTGTCTATCATTCTGTAAACCCCGCACTGTACCGACATACACGCGAACGAAGTCGCGGGCATCAGCTAGTATATAGGTACCTACCGGAATACCTACCTATGTATACAAGAATTACTAGATAGTTAATATACCTAGGTACTTAACTAACCTTTGCCCTCGACTTCGTTCGCGTGAATGTCGGTTATCGCGGATTAAAGTGCTTCCCCAAGGGGTTATACCTAGCTATCTTCATGCCAAATTTTATCAAAATTGGTTCAGCCCTTTTGTCGTCAAAACGTAACAGACACAGTTACTTTTGCATTTATAATTTTAAGGGCGGGTTGCTTCAACTAACCATTACTGACCGGTAATAGTCAAAAATGGCGCTAACTATCGTCAAATCAAAAAAATAGGCTGTTTCACAAAATCATACGTCAAAAAGTTACTACTTATTACCATAACCGACCAGTCATCGTAATTTTGTGTTGTCAAACAGCTACTTCAAACATCAAAATATTTTGGAATCTCTTTTTGAATAACTTTAACTGACGGATTTTTATGTCATGTCTTGAAACAACCCGTTACATTTAACGTACGTTAAACATCGCACGTCATAGTAACATTTTACCGTCCATAGGTAACGTTAACCGACTGTTTGAAACAACCCGCCCTTAGTATGGATTCTCATAGCCAACAATGTTTCGATCGGCTTTGACGTACGCTTTAAAAGCTATTATAGCCGACATAACCGAGTAAGCCGTGTATGGAATAAATACATAACAATAAGTAGATACCTACCTACACCGTAGGAGCACCTGTCAGCCTACTGTGACCTTGAGCCGGCCTCTAAATGCTCCGCTTCGGAATGCACAACAGCAAGTCGGTAATTCGTTACAGGCCCTTGACCTCACTTTGTTTTTAATTTCCCACCTAGGTATTAATAGTTTGCTTATAATATAAGCTAACATAACTGTCCGATAAGTAGACAATAATTAAACAATCGCAAGTGATCATTTAATGAGATCGTTTGTATGTACAGTCGGGGGAGCTATTAAGTACTAGCGAAGTAGCGACCCGACCATGCTTCGCCGCACGGCTGCATGCATTGGTACCTATGTACTCAAATCAAACTATACGTATAAATCTATTAAACCTTCCTCTTGAATCACCCTATTGATGAAAACCGCACGCATTATTATTTGTTGCGGAGTCTAAAAGATCTAAGTAAGTGTACAGAGGAACAGACGGCGGCCAGCGAATAGGTAGATAGGTAAGGAAGAAGTATGTAGAGGTTGATTGGTGGCCGAATGTGCACAAGCTTCTGTACAAAACAACTATGTGCATATTTCTACGCGGAACTTTCCGTAGATGCCGCTGTTATATTTGATTAATTACGCCAACTTGTAGATACATCATTGCTAACATTATAGAATAGTAAGTAGGTGTGTATTACTTTTTGAACGCATCGTTGGCCATCGTGCCGCGCCAGAACTTGAGTTTAGAGTCAAACTCAAACTCATTTATTTCAAATAAACCATTTACAGGTAGGTACTCATGGGCGTCGCCAGGGGGGGGGGGGGGCAGGTAGGGGCAGCTGCCCCCCCCCCCCCCCTAGACACTCAAAAAATGTGAAAAAAATAGTTGAATTGATCAAAAAGACGAATATCGCTTGAATTCTTCAAAATTAAAATCTTGCACCTAATTGAATATTTAATTGCTTCTAAATACTTTTTATCCCAATATCCTATATTTTGTCGAAAAGTCTTTTTATGGTATTAAATATATGTAATAATTTTCTTGACAATTTTTATTTATTGTACACAGTGGCGTAGCTATCGGAAGGCTAGGCGGTGCTATGCATCGGGGCCCCCTACCAATTCTTCCACCTTCAGAATATAAATAGGTACAAATTCTTTCTGTTGTGTTGTGTAGGTTCTTGTGTCTACCCACTTCAACCAATCAGCTGTTATGCAATCGATTTATAAATTTGCATGATATTAAATTTTTTTTAATTTGTAATTTATTATTATTTTATGTCATCTGATAATGACTCCTATACTCTGACAATGCTTCCTTTATTTTTTCTTCCGCTGATGAAAGTTTCATATAATTGAAGTTGACACCCTTGGTGACTTTGTACGTCGGAGCTTCAGTCAAAAGAAATGCTTTTTTATGTGTAATGTCTGCCACATCAATGCTCAAAGTGTTTCAAGTCACTTGACCTGTTAGAGACTATTTCTGAAGCCTACATTCATGCACACCGTTCTGATTTCTGAGAGTTGGCTCAAATCTCATCTTTTCCCTACAACCTAATACCCTCTTCCCGGTTTCGTTCTTATCCGTAATGATGTTGTTGCTATGTCTTCGTAGCGATTTTCCTTTCAAAATCTTTGGTTCTTCTCCTTCACCTTACAGCTGTGCCTCTGCTGAGTAGGTACCTCTTTCTAAAAATCCATATCTTTGATAAAACCCTACTTGGTGTTGTTTATTGTCAGAGCATGCACACTGCGTCAATATGCCCCTTGTTCTCGTAAACTCCTACACATCATCGAGTCTGTTAGTCTCTTTGATCTTCCTTTGCAACCTACTTACTCATTTTAATATCTCAGGGGATGACACGTGGCTCGACTTACTGACGACCTCTCTCTCTCTTGTGTCCATTCATGGTCAGTATTCTGCACCTGGCTTTTCCAACCATGACCTTATTTTCCTCTCGCATGTTCTAAAACAAAACCTAAACCGGTTCGTAAAGGTCTGTACACGCGTTGTTTATTGGCGTACATGAATGTGGAGAAGCTACGTCAGCATGCGTCGGACCTCGATGGGGGGTCATCTTGCAGCTACAACAACCGTAGACGACCAGCTGCGTATCTTCAATCGATCGGTCTTTGCTCTCTTGGACAGACACGTTCCTGTATAGAGGGTTCAGCTTAGGCGTCCACCGGCTCCTTGGATGACGACAGGGGTGCGTATGGCTATGAGGCACAGGGATCGGGTGAAGAAACCTCTTCAAAGCTGCAAGAAATCTGTAATCAGATGATACGTAACGCCAAACGCCGCCATATTCTCGAAAACATTTCGCCTTCTTCTCTGTTGGTATCTGGAAATTCTTCAGAACTCTTGGTATCGGCAGCCCACGTCATGTGGACTTCCCAAATATCATTTACCTGGATGATATCAACCGTTACTTCACAACCACTGGTAATTTAGGTGCTCATATATTGTCTCAGACGGCTAAGCTGCACAGGGTCCTCAATAACTGCATCAGGTTTATCTTTAACTTGAGGAAATATGACCTTTGCTAAATAACATATTGTCAGAAATAAAAGGAAGAGCATGAATTTTAAAATTTGATGTGAAATTTTGTTCATAAAAATGAAAGCTAACATTGCCGTAAGGACATACACTGACATTATTGATTAATATTGTATTAAAATGTTAAAATTCATGGTCTTCCTTTTATTTCTGACACTATGTTATTAAGCAAAAAATAATCCTTATGATGAAGTCCTTCGATCGGTATGATAAAGCTACAGGCTGATTATTTTTCTTGTGTAACGAGATTCGATTCCCGGTTCAACCGTGTAATTATTTAAATATCTATGAATGCAGTTTAAATTGTTTTTTAAATTCAAATAAAGTCTTCTTTCAATAAAATGTTCCATCTACAATATTCAAGGTACTTTCCCTCCATGTGGCATATCCGTGGGACGCCCTGTATATGTATTTATGTTTTTACTTGATAACATGAAACGTAACCAGTTTAGATAGGGCCCTAACTTTTTTTTCGCACCGGGGCCCATCGTCACGTAGCTACGCCACTGAATTGTATAGTCAAGAGCTTGTGGAGCTTTACACATTGGAGTTTGTACCGTTCTTAGAGCCCCTTCACACTAGCGGTTGTCCAGCCTACGGTGTCAAACCTACTCTAAAGAACCGCTACGCCTACGGTCGATACCGATGTGCATACGTTCATCGAACGCCTACGCGTTGATGGATGTATGATTGATGAGAGGAGTTGATGATTGGATGAACGTATGCACATCGCAGCGTAGAAACGCCGGCACAACGCGACGCACCGAGATCTCACACAATCTTGTTGTCGTTTCGGTATACTATATAATATCGCCGACGTCTGACGCCGCGCTAGCGCAGCGTTCAATTATCTGCAGAGGAAACGCCGATGCCGCGGCGTCGGCGCTGCGCATACGAATATCGAAGGCCTATGCTGGATAAACGCTAGTGTGAAGGGACCCTTAGTACAAGCGCCGCCGTTAGGGGTAAAACACGCACTTTCGGTAAGGCTTCATGTGCTTTTGACTGTATTTAAAATTCATGCTATTCCCATCCTCCATGTATCAACTTGCCCCCCCTAGGCCATCGGCTGGCGACGCCCTTGTAGGTACTTTTGAATTGTCAGAGTCTCTAGTTGCTCGTTCCAAACAGTAGGTTTCTATGGAGAAGAACGAGCAATAAACTCCATGAACAACACTCTTTTAAAATCAATAATATGTTACAAATTTCGGTTACATCATTCATATTGAATCTAGGGTACAATGTGAGAACAATGTAACAAGTCGTGTACGTTAAAAGAGTTAAAAGTATAATCATAATAAACAATTCAAAATAAATTTAGAATAACCGAGGCAGCTAAGAGATGACCAGTCCCAACTAACGGCGCCCGTTCACGAACATGACGCACGGATCGGCATCATTTGGCTCAACCATTTTGAAGGGAACCGAATGATCAACACGCGCGCCACCGTCAGCGAGACAGTCCAGTGAGCATGACATACTCCCAACCGCCAGGGCACATTCAAGTCAAGACATACCTCGTAAATGGTAACTTTAAAGAACATAGTGCTCACATATGTGCTAGAAAAATTTATAGAGTTTAATGAAGCGACTGCTCTAGTCCCCAACTGCTTCCTGACGGACGTGACGATGGTAGTTTGCAACCGTTTAGCTTTAGATGCTGGTGTACGACTAATTTTGAAACAGCTCCACAGTTCGCCAACCAAAGTCCCCTCTTTCGGCGACACGGTTGGCATCAACCGTGTGCCAGGCACTTTAATTAAGAATAGCATCGATTGCTTTCTAAGGACTAGGACAGCGCAGCGCCTCAGCGAACTTCAACACATCATCGCGGTCGACATAAACGGAATGGTCCCTCTGCACACAATGAAAATCATATCAAAATTTCAAATTGACTATATTCATCATCACAATAAACAAATAAATATAAAAAATATGACACAAAGTGATCGATTGTCGTGTCTTTGAATCGTGCTTTGAACGGACATGTCGCCATTACAAGGCGGGTAGAGTGCAGGCTCTAAGCTTGAAAAGGGCTGCTTGTGGGTAAATTACACTTCGCTTAGGTATATTTTAAGGGCCTACTACATGACACATTTCTGATAATCTATGAAAATAGAACTGCTTAAAAAAATAAGCCAACTGTGGAGAATTTTATTTTTCAACACACTAGTTCGTAAAGTGGCTCTTTTTGCACAGCTTGTAGGGTATTACACAAACGCACAAAATACACGACGCGTGCTTTTTTTACATTACCTTAAAACAAACCCATTTTTTCTATCTCTGCAAAGGTTAAAAGGCAAGCTGTTTGGCGACTTAGTTATATACTTAGTTTATTACTTAGTCAAAGCGAGCAACCTCTGGGTTCAAAATATGAATTTAGCAAAACATAAATTTTATTAAATCTCCTCACAAGTGTGTTGAAAAATGTCGTAATACGGTGAGCATTTTATCATTGCCTCGTCCGAAATGATACTCATTTCACACTTGTATCATAATGTACTATTAACGCATCAGTTCACTTATTAAGTCCTGATGTACGATTGATTAAAATTATAGACAATTTGGCGTAACGAACATTGTTATCAAATACTTGAACAATTCAATAGCAGGTACAATTTATCAAGATTAGCTTATAAAGTTTTAATATGTATGTAAAGGAAGGCGCATTCCCAGTTGCCTCACAGTTGCACGACAGGTATGCTGATTGTGGGGCAGGCAGAGTACTAAGTGACCGTGTCATTAGCTAGCACGCGACCGCGACAGACACGCGAACCTTAGCTCGTCACCAGTGTTTAACATTGCAATACAGAATTTTGTTACATTACGACATTTAGCTGTTAAATGTATGAACAGAGGAATGTTGCTCCGATTGTTAATTAATTAAGTTCAATAATGAATCGGTCAGCTTATGTTTTGTTTACTAATAAATTAAAGGAGGTACCTTCGAACCGCCACACTATTATTCATAGAAAATTGCCAAGCCAAGCTTCATATTAAAATATCCAATACATAGATTTTGTCTTCTAATTTGAATATCACAAACCATCTAGGTATATACGACTAAGTAACGTAAAAGAAGTGATATGAATTTGAGTATTTTGTAACACAGAATGTTCATTTGTAGCAGTAGAAAGATAAAAAAAAGTTATTGAAATAGTAACTGATTGATTGATCAAACCAAATAGGGTACTCAGAGTAATCAAAACATGCATTACAATTTCTTTAAAAAGAAAACAGTAATTTATTTCATAATTAGGTACTAATTCATTAAGCAATAATTACAATATTCATTATATCTTTCTTAAACGTCTTTGTCACAAGCCAACAGTGTAACTATACCAATGTAAATATAATTCACAATACCCATAATTATCTACTTTGGTCATTAACTTGGTGGCAGATGGTACAATTTGATACAAACTAACAGTGTTGTATGTTATTTTGCAAGGTTAGCGGCTTGCTTTTTTGCTTTAACTAATTCAACTAACTCCTTGTATCGTTTCATGCAGTCTTTTTTCGTACGGTTCGGTATACAATCAGCTATCTTCTCCCACCGTTCCGGAGTACTCACTGGGAAGGTTTTGATAGCCTGTTCAAGCAATTCTTGTTCGGTTTTCGTCCAGGATTTGTCTTCCGGTTTGGCAATCTCTTCAGGTTTCGGCGCAGCGGTACCATTCACTACTTTTGCAGGATTATCACTCTTCGATATTCCACTTTCGTCAATGTGGTTATATCCTTTCTTCTTTTCTTTCTCAAACTGGTCAAATGCTTCTTCGTTGGCAGCTTTCTTGAGGCTGCTCTTTGAGAAATCTGAGCTTTGCAAATCTTTAGCTTTGTTCAACACATCTTTTGCTATGAACCGTCTTTCATCAGTAAATATGCCATGTTGATTTAAGAAGTTTGCTACTACTTCCCACCTCTGATTGGTGCCTGCTGGGAATAAATTTACAGCTTTAATGAGGAGTTGTGTCATCTCAACACTCCATTCAATTGGCTGTTTGAGTGCCGATTCCTTTTTAGCCTTTTGTTCTTCTACCCTCTTGTTATCAAATATAGCCTTTCTCTCTGCTTCTAATTTGTCCTCAGTATCTTTGACTGTTCTGATGAAAGCATCCCTACCTTTGCTCTCCAGTTCCTTTACAAAATCTTGTAGTTCTACCACTTTCAACATTTCACAGATTTTTTCTACAGCAGCCATATGAGTGACAGTTTCATCTTCAGTGTTGGAGTAGTACTGGTTTGCTTTACAAATGTCGCGGAGTGCCTTCTTCTCTTTGCGCAGGTTCTTCTTCTGCTGCTCGCGCTCCGCTCGCGCTACCTCGATGCGCGCTCGCTCGGCTTCGTCAGCCTTCTGCTTGGCAAGTTGAGCTTCTTTCACGAGACGTTCTTCTTCAGCTTTCTTCGCTTGCACTGCATCCTGGAATTGATATAGCAAAGTTGAATATTATGTGTATAAAATACAGAGTTTATGAAGATGCATTGATTGCATTATTCATTTTCTTATTTTGTTATTTAAAAACAAACAATAACATTATTGTAGATAGATCTAATAGAAGTGGATGTTAAGGTTAATGTTTAATAGCTAATATGAAGATGTTATGTTACTCAAAAGTCACCTCATATATTGTATTTTTAACCGACTTTAAAAAAGAGGAGGTTCTCAATTCAGTTGGTTTTTTATTTTCATGTAAGTACATTGATTACTCTGAGATTTATGATCCGATTTACGTGATTCTTCTTTAGTTTGATGCGGAATAGTTGCCATTTGGTCCCATAAAAATTTAACATTGTTTGGCCCAGTAGTTTTCATTTTATGAACATTTTTTATATATTTATTTTTATGTTTGACCACACATAACTTTTTTCAGTGTAGTCCGATTTCGATGATTCTTTTTTAGTTGATAGTGTATACCTCGAATTTCTCTCGTATGTCTTAGGCATTCTCTACTAGTCAACCAAGGGTGATGAAGAGATAATATGGCGGGTGCATTTCAAAAAAATGTTCCACCCAGGGTTGAAAATTAAGGGATGACTGTTTTTTTTTGGTGTCGCCGTTTCGTAATTAATTTCTATGATGAGAAGTAGGCACTAAAAAGCGACAAATTTTTTATTAAAAAAAAGACATCCGCCTTCAAAAATTAAAAAGTACTTTCAATTCGCAAGTCGGTGGTAATACAAAACAACAAGCAAAACAAAGCCGCCGACTTGCGAATTGAAAGTTATTTTTCACTTTTTGAAGGCGGTTGTCTTTTTTTATCTTTTTATTTTATCTTTTATTTTATATTTTATCTTTGGTATTTATTATTTTATTTTTAATTTTTTTGTACATATTATGTGTTTATATTTATTTCTAAGCTTTGTATATAATAAACCTAGTTATATTTATTTGAATAAACTGCTTTTATCTTATTTTTTTTACTAACATTAGGTATAAGCAAAATTCTTGTTACTAACAACTGTCATTGGTATATGGACTCTGTTGTGTTGTGAATGCATGATCAGTTTCAAAGTATTAGATTTTTTTTACAAACCTTCAAAATATGTGTACTTGCTTAGTCATTAAGGGGCTATTAATGACTTTTACAAATTTTAAACTGATGTGTACTGTAAATGATTTGAAAAAAATATATGTTAAACTAAAACATTCTCTTAATCATTTAGTAAGTGAATATTTTTGATTATATTCATATTAAATAGTTTAATTAACTCGTGAAGTTGTGTCTGACACGGACAAAATATTGACAATCACACAAAATCAACCAGGTTTAATTAAACAAAACTTACACTATGTTACAGACTATTTTACTATCTATCTTTTAATATACACCTTTTTTTTCCTAGCCACAACACTAAAACCACCTGACTAATGATACAGTGCTCAATACAACATGGTCAAAGGTATGTAAACCAAAAATAATATTTACCTGTTTGGCCCGTTTTGCAGCTAATTTCTTGTCTTTGTCCTCCTGCTTAAACCGTTGGATCCTGGGATCACTGGCATATGCCAAATCCACCAAGTACCGTATCCTAGTCATCTCCTCCTTCTTCAGCTTGGCCCTCGCAGCCTTGTTCTGTTTCTCGATCCACCGCCGCTCCTCTCGATCAGCACCCCTCTCTTTCTCCTCTTCGTCAAGATAAGAGAACTCACGCCATGACTCAAACTCATACCAGAAAGCGTAGAACCTTTCAACTTGTTCCCGGGTACTATTGTCGTCACCTAATAAAGGCACATTCCTCTTCTCAGACCACCGTGCATTTGACTCAAAGTGTTTACTGAAGGATTTGTAGAAGCCATCTTTCTTGATGTCGTTTTGTGTGGGTACAGTGTCGTCAATGGTGGGGTCTATTGAGTCGTACGATCTGCGTTTGACCGGTGTGCCCAAGATCTCGTAAGCCTTCGTGATGCATGTGAAGTAGTCGTCGTCGCTGCGGATCTCTTCACCCTGTGCCTTGCGCTTGTCAGGGTGGTGCTTCAACACTTTCTGCCGGTAAGCACGTTTTATGTCGTCATCAGTGGCTTTGTAACGCAATTTCTTCATACCTAGAACGGCATAGTGATCCTGCATCTTCCAATCCTTGGGATCCAAACTCCGCAAGTACTCGACGTCATCATCGAAGATGATTTCTTCGGCCTTTTCATTTGACTTAAGCGTTTGGAACAATGCGTCGCCACCATGGCACTTTACATTGTAATATCTAAGGAACGCCGCGCCAGCGCACTCCACTCTTCTCTTTTCGAAAGGGCAGGGGATCGTCACTACCCTGCCACTCTCACCGGAATCTACGTCCGTCATTTTAAATACGTTTTATTCGCAAAATATGGACCAAGCACTAACATAACCTAAAACAAGGTAAACACCTTGTAACTTAACTGGACTTTGTTACTTAGTTTTCGTGGTAAATTTATAACTAATACACTACGATAAACATTTAGCTAAGTAATTACATTTATAACTATTATACCAAACGTACATTTTACAAGATAAAACGCGCTATGAAACCTTTGCATGAAACCAAAGACATCGTTCGACCCGACATTTGACGCAAACGAATGAAATGAATGAATGAAATTGACTGAAATTGAAATGAAAAATTGAAAATTCTAAATGAATGAGTGAGGAGGAGAGAATGTTGACTATTTATGCTGAGATTTATGTGATGTCAATGAATTTTATAATAATAATGTCATGAAAAAATAGGAATAGGGAATATGCATTTTTTTTTTATTTCTTAATTAATCATTTACATCATTACATAGAAAAAAATATGAACAGGCAATGATATTATATTAAACAGATATGTTATGAGCGCCCAATTTTGAAGATTCAAAAACGTCCTAATTGGGACGTATTGCCTTCAGTGATGCCAATTTAGCATATTTTATGCTAAATTTAGCATATTTTCATGTGGTTTAGCTAATTTATTTGTTGTTTAGCATATAGCATATTTTTTTAGCATATAAAATAATTATAAAATTAAAGTATAACCATGAAAATTACGTAAAGGGATTTAATTTAAATGGAAATAATTACGCACGCATGCGTAATTATTTCCATTTAAAATTTAACTTAATTTTTAATTAAATTAAATAATTTATTTTAATTAGTTCAATTTATTTTTAATTTAAAATCTTGACGTCAAATGCTCTCTACCGTATTGTGGGGATTCCCCACCAATCTCATTCAATATACCATAGACAAGCAGCACTTTTTCACTCCCTCCTTCTTGTATGAAGGAAGTGAGATAAAAATAAGATATACAGTAAAACTTGGTTAAGTTGGACCTGTATAAGTGTGAAACCTCCATAGCTGGAACTAGGGTTAACAACTTTTCAGGTTGGAGAAAGAAAATCAACAGTATTTTAATAAAATGAACAGTGCTTTATTTTGTTCGTACAGTACGTTCTGAAACAAGGGAGGCCTGCGCTGCATCGTGCAACTGTGTGGTGTGGTGCGCCTATAAATGTACCAGTGTTATTAAAAACAGTATAATACTGTTTTTAACAATATTGTTGGGAACCCTAGCTTACACCGATTGTGACACGACACTTTAGCCCTGAATTACCTCTGTTTGTGGGACAATACAAACCTCTATATCTGGGATTACTTCTTTCGATTTTATATCATAAATTGCCTCTATAATTGAGACAGCGAGTATATTTTAGCTCTTTTACCGAGTTTATATTTAAAAAAATACTTTTGATAAATTATTTTCTTTGAATATTAAAAAAAAACTATAAACATTTTACACATTCAAAAACAGACAGACATTAAAAAATGTTAGCATAATTTTTAGCATTTTTATAAAGCAATTGGCATATTTTTGGCATATTTTACACACCATTTTAGCATATTCTCCATTGGTCTTGTTGGCAACACTGATTGCCTTTAGTCTGCTGCGTCACGCATGGCGACGAGTGATACGCTCACAGAGTACATTTGTGGATACGCTTTGTTAAAGCAGCTAAAAAAATAAAAAAATGCTATTTTGTGTATTTAGAAAGTGTACCAAATATGATACAAAATTTAATAAAACACAAGGGATCTCATACCACATGTAACTACGCAATATATACTACTCAAAACAAAATAAGGGCCACGAGGTATTTTTTCATTTTGGTGTAATTTATTTTTTTATGGTGCTCTTCACAGAAGAATGCAAAGTTAATTTTTTTAACGACGATCGGCGTATTATAGTATGGAGAAGACGCGGCGAGAGATTTTCAGAAGCCTGCATCCATGAAGTCGATCGTTTTGGTTGTCCAAATGTAATGATTTGGGGCGGGATAAGCTTACACGGCAAAACTGAGCTCGCTATTTTAAATGAGGGTACTGTTACTGCTCAGCGGTATATTGAGGAAGTTGTCAGACCACATGTGATCCCATTTGCACAGCGAGCGGGTCCTGGATTCATCTTGATGCAAGACAATGCTCGTGCACACACGGCTCAAGCGACTCGGTTTGTACTGGAAGACTCTCAAATTCAAGTCTTGCCGTGGCCGGCGAACAGTCCGGACTTAAATCCAATAGAGCACATGTGGGATCAGTTGAAACGAAGAGTTAGAGACGGTGATCAGGAAATCCATAACCAACAGCAACTCATCAACGCTGTGAAAAGGACCTGGGAAAAGATTCCAATGGAAAATGTCAGGCATTTGATTGAGAGCATGCACTCCAGGCTTCAGGAGTGCGTAGCTAAACGAGGGGGGCATACCCGTTACTAAAAGATGAGCATGGAGTATTTTCTTTTGTTTTCAGTAACTTTACGTTGTTTTTATTTTTAACCTAAAATGTGTTTTTTCTTTCAAAAGCAAAATAACGTTTTTACTCATTATTATTTGAATAAATTTATTGGTCTACATGGTAAAAACAACATTAGTTTTCGTTATGGAGACAAAAAATATATATTAGTTTTATTATTTTCATGGTACAGACAAAATACCTTGTGGCCCTTATTTTGTTTTGAGTAGTATACATCGATTTATTCATATATTTCAATAATTTTCCTAATATTCTTATATTTGGAGGTTAGAAAAAAGAAAGAAACGGAAATACATTTTTTGACGTGAGTAAGACAAGGACGCGTTCACTCCGGACATAGAATAAAAGTACAGATGCGATATCGTAGGCAGTAAAGTCATTGTTTACCCACAGTTCTGTTTACCTTTTTTCTAAGCTTGTAATATTTAATCATTTTGTTTCATTTAATCATTTATATACTTAATTAGAAATTAAACAATGTGACAACAGATATTTACTATCCTTTCTTCGTTAAGGTTATCCAATGAGATCTGGCTTCAAGAATGAATTGCATTTGTTCGTAAACAAAGAAATGAATTTTATTACAAAATAAATATTTTCTACTCTATATATTATTATAAATATTCTATTATACCTTTAGTCCTGTTAATTAGTTGTTATAGGTACAAACCGCGTGTATAAAATGTACTCGCGGTTTGTACCATCTGTCTCGTTAAATTTGTTAGTCTATGATGCCAAGACGCGGTGATTGGTGGCCAGGATAATGTCTGTTTACATTCACGCGCAATTGACAACACTAACTGTCTCTTTTTTTCTTGTTGGTTTTTTCAAGTCATCCCTTTTCAACATTTTGACTTGTAGTGAATTGTAAAATGAATGAAAAGTGTGTATGTGTGCTGCCGCTGCTGCGCGGAACACTTTTTTCGGTGGTTTTGTGAGTGTATAACATATCTGTTTATTAGAATATCATTGTGAACAGGCTTGAAAATCGTCAAATAATTTTTCAAAGTGAAAGGAGTTGTTTTAAAATGTATGGAGCCTGGGCCCAGTCCTTGTACACAATACTTACTTAGAGGGAAACACATTTTAAATAGTTCTCAACTGTCCAATTACTTTAAAATGGCTTTTTGAGCAGGTAAAACCATGAAGATATAGGTACAAATGGAGCCAACACTTAGAACAAAAGCTTGAAACCAACTGTGGGCTGATGCTCTCTTTCTGAATGCATACATAAGAACGAGACAATGATATATGTTTTCTTTATCTTATGTATGCATTCAGAAAGAGAGCGTCTGCCCACAGTTGGCTTCACTTAGGTATTTAGAGTGCTGCCTCCACTTTTATCTATAAGCTTCTTGGGTAAAACACAAGAAATTGCACTTGAAATTGCAACACACAACAAAAACAGTCATGGCGTTAAGCTGTCATTTTGATTGATTAATGACGTTTGACATTTATAATTCTGATTTTGTACGTCGATTTGTAGACAACCAGGTAAACAAATGGAAAACAAATGGTGGTGAATTAAAAAAACGAATGGATAGTTGTTAAAAAGAACTCCAAAAACTAGAAATAAAACGAGACCAAAAGCACAGAACATACGGACGAAAGTGACACTGTTGTAACACTGACAGTTTTCTTTCTATGATCAATGGCCGATCTATGGTTTATAGAGTAGCTAAATCTGAGCCATGTTGAAAATCCATAAAAATAATTGTTATGCTACCACTCCACATGGCGTATTTGTGCAAATATTCGCCTTACTTGGATAATACAAAATAGATTTTATTTCAATATCTGTAGGGTATACTTTGTATTATCCAAGTAAGGCGAATATTTGTACAGAGGCCAGCACATCAAGCTACTACAGTCTGTCAAATTTATTTGATAGATTTTCAACTTTATTATAAAAGCATAAGGTTCATGTTTAATTGGGAAAATTTGACAGTTAGGTATGGCTTGATGTGCTGGCGTCTGTACAAATACGCCATGTGAAGTGCCGGCATTAAATATCAATTTACTACCACAACAGTATACATTGAAATGAATTATCTGTATTTTTCCCGGTATCTACGGATTTTTCTCTTTTTTTTGAAGTGGTGTACTGGGCCCATTATGAAACATGTCCTTTATAACATTGAATAAAGAGCCGTTCAAACGCCACCATTTAGCGCGCCATTTTGATGACGTCATTGGGTTGTGTCCTGTGTTTGGTTTGTTTACTATGGCGATTCAGTTACTTTATACTTATTTTCAGTTTTAATTGGACAAACCATGGAAGAAGTTAAAAAACCTTCTTATTATGGTATCGAAGTGCAAAACCACTATTATTAGTGCACCTGATAGTGCCTATAGACCTAAAGTGTTTTTTCGTATTCCACGGGATGCGAAAGTACGAAAAAAATGGTGTAAGCAATGATATTGGTGTAAGTTGATGAGAAGGGATAATGTATCTCCATTATCAGTTGTATTTTGTTGTGAAGATACTTTTAACGTAATTATGCTATATTTACCTATGTACAGCTTAGTGTGAATTAGCTATTAATTTGACTTGACCGTTATTCGAAGCTTATTTAATTGAGATAGGCACTACTTTTCCCGCTCTTCACATTTCTATAAATTTATCTCTCTATATCACGTCAAATCCGCTTGGCAGTGGTAGGAGGCTTGTAAATGTGCATGTGGTGTGAGGGCCACTTCGTTAAAACTCTTTGAAAATGTGCTTAGGATTTAGTGGACATTCCCAAAGAATTGCGACAGTTAGAATCAGATTTTGTGAAAGTCAAATAAGCGAGTTATGGACCGTAAAGTTGGGCCCTCAGTTCTCACATAGAGGATTGAGGGCCCACCTGTACCGGATGAACTATGAACAGTACAGAAAAAGTCGGTATGCCAAAATCTAAGCTTGCCAAATAAAATTTGTGGAAACAAGATATTATCGCAAAACACTGTCATAATTTGTATATCTTCGGTCAAAATGGCCCCTCAATTCTCATACACGTAAAAGTTTATTTCGCAAATAAAATGAAACTATTAACTTACAGCTACTGTTTGAAATCCTATAAGCTACTAAATAAATTGTGAAAATTTGACTATATTTTTGATTGAGTACGTAGGGTAGGGTGACGATAATTTATTTTTATCCGCATTTTATATAGGTACTTTGTTAGTGGCGATTCTGAGTGATGATTCAGTTCCTTTTGCACTTGAAAAGTAATCATACCTCACAAGCTGTTTTATTCTGTATGTACAATAGTTGTAATTATTTAGTGTTAATTAGTAGGTAGTTGCTAAACCATAGTTATTTTTTTTTCGATCACTCGATATCCGAATTCCTTTTTTGATTAAATTTAGTATGTAACGGTAGCAGGGGTTGGGGGATGTGGGGGGAGGGTGTTTCCCAGACGAAAACTGGCACAAAAACGGTCGACGTCAGGTCGTCAGGTCCTGCGGTGCAGGGCTTCTTTTACAGTCTGCAGGGTTTAAAGGAACCTAACCGAACCGGACCACGGGGTGCTCCTGACCAGTGTTGGGCAGTATTTGAATTACAAGTAATAAAAATACATAATTGAAATACAAATACCTACGTATTTCGTATTTGTGTTTCAATTACTTCTTAAAAATGTAATTTGTAATTGGCATTTCAAATACCTGACGCTGAGGTATTTTATAGTTAGTATTTCAAATACTCATGGCTTCAAAATACATTTGAACATAAATACATTTAGCGATCACGGACTAGAAAAAAAAGAAGGACTCCGCGCCACGCATATCGAAAGTGAAACACCCTAAGTACGCCAGACGGTTTGTACAAACGTGCCTCACGCACACATTTATATCATAAGTAGTCACGGACTGGAAAAAATGGATTCCGCGCTGAAAGTACCGACTACCGACCGTACCGATCTATGTGTGCGTCTCGGTCGGCGTACTTTAGGTGCTTCACTTTTGATATGCGTGGCGTGGAGTCCTTCTTTTTTTTCTAGTTCCTGTTAGCGATCTTAATAATGGGTACGTTCTGCAGAAAACAGCGCTCCATAGCTTTCGTAAGCAAAGTGGCTACAGCTAAATATGTATGTCAATGTTTAAAGTTCGCAACACTGCACCGCAGGTACATATTTGAATTTCGAAAATTAAAATGTCTACAGTTAAAATGTCAATGTTCAACTTATCGAAAATTAAAATTTCGAACGACCATAAAACCAGCTTTATAATACTATAATATTATAAAGCTGAAGACTTTGTTTGTTTGTTTGGTTGAACGCGCTAATCACAGGATCTACTGGTTCGAATTGAAAAAAACTTTTGTGTTGGATAGTCCATTTATCGAGGAAGGCTATAGGCCGAATGCGAAGCCGGGCCGGGTTGCTAGTGATTAGATAACCTTCGTCCAAAATATTTAAAAAACTAATTATCGACAAACGTAATATCGAAGTACAGAATAACTAATGACCTAAATACCGAAGTATAGAGTATTGGATGGGGTACACATTTGAATGTCGAACCTACGGGTAAAATGTCAACGTTCAAAACATTGAAAATTTAAATATCGATTGTATCGTAACTAATATCGAAAATTGTTTTGCCTAAGCTTAAAAGGACATTTAATACACTTTAGTTCATTATTACATTTACGTTTAAAATACCTACTAGTTAAAATATCAAACAAATTTTTATACTTATAGGAAAAATGGTGGTACCATACCACTGGCCATACCCCTGTTGGTATGGTGGATCTAAAAGTATACCATTGAGAAAATCGTTTGGTTAGTTTAGAACAGTGACCATTAAAGCGTGAAGGCGAGCGAGATTAGCGAGCGGTCCGCGGCAGCGGCCGCCGAGTGCCAAATACCCTCTATTGTTGGTAAATCATTTGTGTTAGGTTAGGAGAGATGGCCAGTGGTATAGTGTGAAAAAATTTAGGTATATTGGAAATTATATTATTAATTTATCAATATACACCTGCCATGTTATCTCTTCACCACACTCGGTTGACTGAGAATGCCTAAGGCATTAAGTCCGCCTTTGTACATTTGTTCATGAAGTATAAATAAATAAATAAATGAAATTGTGGTCATCCTAGTTCCTAATTCAGTAAATAAAAATAAAACTCGATTTTCTTAAACAACAAAGGGTCTTTTAATTTTTTTCTGATATCGAATTTGTTGCACAATTTTTTACACAAAAAGAGACAATTTTGCATTTGTCTTATCTTTCATACGTCAAGCGTAATAAAACGAAAACCAAAAGAAATGGACGACTGAGGGCCCGAATTTTGTCAAGGTCATAACTTTCAAACGACAAGAAGTGGTGACCTATTCTTGCATTCACAAATTTTCACAATTTATTTAGTAGCTTATAGGATTTCAAACAGTAGCTGTAAGTTAATAGTTTCATTTTATTTGCGAAATAAACTTTTACGTGTTGTACTGAGGGCCCATTTTGACCGAAGATATACAAAGTAGGACAGTGTTTTGCGATAATATCTTGTTTTCACAAATTTTATTTGGTATTAGCTTAGATTTTGGCATACAGACTTTTTCTGTACTGTTCATAGTTCATCCGGTACAGGTGGGCCCTCAATCCTCTATGTGAGAACTGAGGGCCCAACTTTACGGTCCATAACTCGCTTATTTGACTATCACAAAATCTGATTCTAACTGTCACAATTCTTTGGGAATGTCCACTAAATCCTAAGCACATTTTCAAAGAGTTTTAACAAAGTGACCCTCACACCACACGCACATGCTTGTTAAGCGAGACCTGCCATTTTGATTTCATTGGCGTCATGTATCCCGCTGTGATTTTTATTGTTTAAAAAGTACACAAGTGAAAATAATCCTAACGGTTTTATTCGAATTAAAAAGTTAACTTTAATCTTTCGATAGTATGGAAAATTCGTGTGATAATACCGTTGAGCCAATTAATGATCTTCTACCAGGACCTTCTTGTCCTTCTAGTGTTGTCAATTGTTGTGTGTTGTGTGTTGTGTTAAACAGACATTATTCTGGCCACCAATCACCGCGTCGTGGCATCATAGACTAACAAACTTAACGAGACAGAAGGTACAAACCGCGAGTACATTTATACGCGCGGTTTGTACCTATAACAACTAATAAACAGGACTAAAGGTATAATAGAATATATATAATAATATATATAGTAGAAAATATTTATTTTGTAATAAAATTAATTTCTTTGTTTATGAACAAATGCGATCCATTTTTGAAGCCAAATCTCATTGGATAACCTTAACGAAGAAAGGATAAACAATATCTGTTGTCACATTGTTCAATTTCTAATTAAGTATATAAATGATTAAATAAAACAAAATGATTAAAAATTACAAGGTTAGAAAAAAAAAAAACAGAACTAAGGGTAAACAATGACTTTACTGCCTACGATATCGCATCTGTACTTTTATTCTATGTCCGGAGTGAACGCGTCCTTGTCTTACTCACGTGAAAAAATGTATTTCCATTTCTTTCTTTTTTCTAACCTCCATATTAAATAAATAAATAAATCGATGTATATTGCGTAGTAACATGTGGTATGAGATCCCTTGTGCTTTATTAAATTTGGTATCATAATTGGTACACTTTCTAAATACACAAAATAGCATATTTTTTAATTTTTTTAGCTGCTTTAACAAAGCGTATTACTCATCGCCATGCGTGACGCGCTCATAACATATATCTGTTTATTATAAGTATTATCATTGGTTCCGGGAGAAGAATCCATGATTTAACTTTGCTCAGAGTTGATTCTAATCATAATGATGAATTAGTGTTTTGGCCGGTTTTCGGATCGAAAACTGATTCTGTAGATTATAGACAATTTGGTTGGAGGTTAATTTCTAATGAAGGTAATAAAAACTTAGACCCGGTCTACTGGGCTAAGCATACGATTTTGCTTCTTGAGAATCGTAGAAATGCTGCAAATTGTAGTAATTTAATAATAATAAGGCCTAAGGCATTAAGTCCGCCTTTGTACGTTTGTGCATGAAGTATAAATAAATAAATAAATAAATAATAATATAATAATATGTGGAGACATTTTCACACACGGCCATCTGACCCCAAACTAGGGAGACCCTGTACTATGGGTGTCAGACAGCTGATATACATACACAAATACATTTTTTTTTGTAAATACGTACATATATAGATAAACAACACCCAGACACAAAGCAAACACAAGTGCTCATCACACAAATGTTTACCCTGGGCGGGAATCGAACCCGCAACACACTGCGCAGCAGTCGATTGCTCAGCCACTGAGCCAACCGTGTCGTCATTTGTTTATTAACATTAGAGGTGAACCTAAACCTGCATCGAAAAATTATGTCAGCTGTGACCTCAAAATATTGGGTCGATAATTACTACCCCCTTGAGGAGATTCTTGCTAAGGGTAACTGGCGGTCGCAAAATACTTTTTGTAAGTTTTATAAACGTGAGGTTAGGCCCACTGTAAACCGTGTCTCTGTCACAGCTTTATTTAATCCAGTTGATTAGAAATTATGTAACTAAGCACCTAATTTAATTATTATTTTTACCAAAGAAGTGTTTTTGTTTGGATCAAATATATAATTATTTTCTAATACTTTTTTTTTGTATTAATGCCTATTTCAATCATATCTGATCGATAAATGTCAATATCTTGGTATGTAATTTATGTATATTACTTATAATATTTAGATCCTAACTGTTTTTGCGATATCATACCCACATTACATTTCAGTAATAGTCATACCCACTTACTACCTCACATTGGCGTCTTCGTCACTTCCACCAGGCGATAACAAACACGTCTCAATTAAATAAGCTTCGAATAACGGTCAAGTCAAATTAATAGAAGCGTTTTACCTACCAATAAAACGCATATTAATTTACTTACCTTATTCGAAGCTTATGAACAAGCTCTGCCTGGTAATTAGACTCATTGAAATCAAAATGGCAGGTCTCGTTTAACAAGCCTCCTACCACTGCCAAGCAGAAGTGACGTGATATAGAGAGATAAAATGTGAAGAGCGGGAAAAGTAGTGCCTATCTCAATTAAATAAGCTTTGAATAAGGTAAGTAAATTAATATGCGTTTTATTGGTAGGTAAAACGCTTTTATTAATCAGTAGAAGATTTGGTCTAAAACTAACCCAACCTAGTTTACGAAAATCATTAAAAATACTCTAAAGAGCTTGCTTATTCCTATTGCCGCTTTACGAAATTTTGATGATTGATGATTTATTTCAGGTTAAGGAAGTTAGTTAATTTAGTATATTGAATATAATGTCTCTTACCTATTATGTGTATTTATGCATATACAAAATTTCATCAAAATCGGTTCAGCCGTTTCAACGTAAAAGCGTAACAGACAGAGATTCAGAGAGTCAGAGAACAGACAGATTAATTTCGCATGTTATAATATTAGTACGAAAGTATGGATTAATCATGCAGGACCCAGCACTTTCCGTATTGAAGTACTAGGTGCTGATCATCAAACAGAGCCCTGCATTTCTTATAAAGAAGCTAAATTACAGAGTGACAAAGCTGTGCAAGTCAATATTAGACCGAAGTAAAAGTGTCAATGTAAATACACCTACTGAAAAGAAAGATGAAGGACTGACACTATTTGGATCATCTTTCATCACACAATTTCGGAACTTCACCAATAAAACTATCTGTTTTAAAAACAAAATTGTTCGCTGATAACCCGGTTGATAGTACTTCTATATCATCTTATTCTTCTTTCCGCTAATCCGCTAATTATGCACCTAGTTGTTCATCTGAGTTAAGTTCAGTGCAAGATGATTCAGAGGACAAGAAACATTTTGAAAACGTAATGTTTAGTAGCATGCTAACTGCTATTGAAAAGAGCTAACAATGTTGCTAGGATTACCTAAACAATCATATCGTCATAAAACTTTTATGTGATAATATCCTACTTCCTACTATACATATGCTACTAATACCCCTCAAGAAAATTAAATTATATGAGTCCTTTAACATATTGGCTTTACGAATTGGAGATTCACAAAGTAATATTACTAGAGTCTTCTCTAAAAGTATACCTCTTATACATTGTTTTTTTTTTATGACATCATTAAGTGCATCTATTTTCGGTAGATTATCCAATTGTACGTAAGAAGACTTGGAAAAAGATCTGAAGGCCGTAATAGACCCATGCTTGTGTCGTTAACGCTAACTTGGAAAAACCGAAAACCTTAAGAATAACAAAAGCTTTCCCGAAAAAATCGCTACGGAAGACTTACCCAGAGAAGTTTTAAATAAGTGGAAAGAATTAAAAAAGACAGTCGAAGAAGAAAGTCTAAAGGACATATAGCATTTATACGTTATGACAAATTAGTAATAATCGATCCAAAAAAAGGAAGCTCAAAAAACAGATAAAGGAAAAAGAGAAGAAAATAATCCAGCAGAGAAAAGGAAGAGAACTACAACAACCTCGCCCAGCACGGTGATCTTAGCAGACCCGAAACTCAATAAAATTACCGATCATGGACTGGCTAGGGCCAGAAGCTTCTCGCTTACAGAGAAACCAAAACTCTGACATGCATTTGCCAGTAGCCCAGCTCCTTTAATCAACCATACCACAGCAGCTACTAGGAAAAATGATCTAAACTTCCTTAAAGAAATACACAACAACCAAGCTAGAAAAACGCTACAGAAAAAAGAACGAGAAAAACACATAAAAACAGCAACAAATATGAAAACAACATATAACCGGTTGGTCACCGTGGGGCGTCTGACCAAAACCCTCCAAACCCCAAACTATATATATGTACGTAATGCCAGGTCGGTGGCAACACCGGCAAAAATTATAGAGATGAAAAACGCTTTAAACAACATAAAATGTGATTGGTCTTGCAGAAGTTACCAACTGGAGGCGTTGGAAGTTATTGATAGACGTGCCAAGAGGCTCATTAACAATGACTCCCTGGTTAGGGCTAAGCTCCAGAGCCTTGAACATCGCCGCACCGTTGCCAGTCTATCGGTCTTTTATCGGGTACATTTCGGAGAGTGTGCTTTGGAATTGCACAATTTAATTCCCCCATCCCCATTCCATCATCGGACGAGCAGAGATACGGCGAAGCGTCACCGCTATATGGTTGAAGTTCCACGGTCACGAACCAAGCGCTTTGATTCCACATTTATTGTGCGAACTGCCAGACTGTGGAATTCGCTGCCAGCCTCTCTGTTCCCTGATAAGTATAATCTGGGTATCTTCAAGGCACGAGTGAACCGGTTCATCCTAGGCAAGCGTGTTCCAACTTAGGCCGCATCATCACTTAAGATCAGGTGAATTGCGGTCAAACGCAAGCCTATTCATTAATAAAAAAAAAAAAAGTTCGGCGCATAGGATACGAAATTGAAGAAGACAGAGAGCACATTATGCGCTGGTATGGCGAAAGACAAGGACACGTAAGAGTTGGATTTCTGGTGAAAAAGAAACTCAAGTCTCTCTCAAGTGGCATTACTAAATCTTTCATTTAACAACGAAGAAATATCCTTAATTCAAATTCATTCACCAACAACAGAAGCCAGTGACAATGATATAGAAGATTTCTACAAAACAATTTAAAAAGCCCAAAGCATTTCGAACAAGACCCAAATCATCCTTGAAGATTTAAATGCAAAAAATTTTAAAAAACCAAAACCATCAGAATATCTAGTCACTGGAACATTTGGTACAGGAATGAGAAACCAAAGAGGACAACGGCTGATACAATTCGCTATGGAGCAACGAATGAAAATTTTAAACACTCTATTTTATAAAAACAACAAGCTTAGATGGACTTGGGTTTCTCCAGATCAAAAAACAAGAAACGAAATAGTTTCACAAATATAGAATACTAGCTTTTGCCCGCGACTTCGTCCGCGTGAATGTCGGTTATCGCGGATGCAGACGAAGTCACTGAATTAAAAGTAGCCTATGTCCTTCCCCAGGGTTCAAGCTATTTTCATAAAAAAATTCATCAAAATCGGTTCAGCCGTACCATCGTGAAAGCGTAATAGACAGAGTTACTTTCGCATTTATAATATTAGTATGGATTTAAAAATATCATTTCCATCAGACCACAAATTGATAAGAACAGCATTTATATTAAACAACTACAAGAAATGCAGAAAAACATTTAAAATTGTACCAAAAATACCCAAAGCAGATGAAGAATTAAAATGTTACATAACGAAACTGGACAATCACCTACTACAGTTCCTACAAGATCCTCCCGCGACCGTGCAAGGCTACTATAATAAACCTGAAGAAAGCATATTACAATCAGCAGACGCCGCAAAAGAACTTAAAAAAATAAAAAGCAACACTATTCTACAAGAAGATACAAAAAACCTAATTTCAAGGCGCACAGAACTTTTAAATGTACACAATCGGACAAGTGACGAAAGATAGGAACTAAGTACCCTATTTAAAACTACCAATAAAGCAATACAAAAGGACTATCAAACTCACAGAAACCGAATAATTGAAAAGAATCTAACAACCTACAGAAGCACCAAGGAAGCATTGAAAGAACTTGACTCCATAAAGAACTGGATACAAGAACTTGAGGATACTAAAAAGCGAAAAATAAAAAGATTTTTCAAAAAAAAAGAAAACCGCCTTCAAAAACTAAAAAGTGATAAATAACTTTAGCACAGAACACACATTACTTTACTTTCGGAAGACGGTGGCTTTGAGTTTGTTGTTTTGTATTGTAACCGACTTCCGAAAGTAAAGTAATGTGTGTTCTGTGCTAAAGTTATTTACACTTTTTATCTGGGTTTAACTCTTATCTAAATAAACAAAATACCTTTTAAGTATGATGCAAAGACAGTAAAGAATCTAGAAAAAAAATATTTGAGACAAAACATTATATGTATATTCCCTATTGCACTCTCTGGTGAATACTTACTTGCACAACCGATCCATAGTCACATCCACGAAGTAAGTATACTAGAGGAGATGCCCATGGCCATAGCACCGGTGCACCGTGACACGCACTGGTGCAATGACGTCATCAAAGTGGGCGTGGCTTCGGTCATTAAATCTATATCTAGCCGTCTCGTGCACCAGACATTTCGGACATTCCAGTTTATATATTTTTTTTAGTAATTACTCTAATTGATAAAAATTAAAACATGAAATGTTATGTGCTTAATTGCTAAACCTACACTAATAAACATTCTGATGCCACACAAGGCCTCTTATCGCACCGGTAGGCATTTTTTTGCGTAATTCATCAGCAAAGTTCTAGAAAAAACCTTCATTGTCATAGATATTCTACTACTCGAAACAAGAGGGCGCCACCATTTCGGTAAAAAAACAATGTGAAAATATAATTATTAATAGGTTTTAAACTATTATGTATGTTTGTAAATACATTTTAGATTAGCTTGATCCTTTTTTGTAAACTAAAAGTATCGTATTGCTGTTTTAAATTAAAATTTTCCATTTCTAGTTCCGTATGCCATCTAGTGTGAGGTAGCGAAACAAAAAACCAGGGTTATAACTTTATAATATAATATTCTCTAAATTTTTTTGATGACCCTTATTAAAATAAAATGGAGACCAAAAAGTTCCTAGATTTCCGGCGCAATTTCGTTTTAGGAAAAAGACGTTTTGCTTAACATAATTCATTTTATATAACAACTAGCGACCCGACCCGGCTTCGCATGGGCCTAAAGCCTTCCTCGATAAATGGACTATCCAACACAAAAATATTTTTTCAATCCAAACCAGTAGATCCTGAGATTAGCGCGTTCAACCAAACAAACAAACAAACTCTTCAGCTTTATAACAGTATAGATAAACAAATTGATCCACCACTGAATAGTGCGCTCGCTAGTTGCACGCTCATATAACATGAAAGCATGGTGCATATCTAGCTTATAACATTAAATCAAAACACCGAAGCGCCGCCGATAACACTACTTACCTATAATTTACTTTGCCATATTACATTGTTAATTATCAAGATATATTTTTTTCGGGACAAAACTATATTTAATTCTAAATCCCCGAATAAAAATCGTCGTAATCCATAACTATTTGGTCTCCAAAAAATGGTAAAATCCCTAAAATTGCAGGGCCGTACTTAGAGTTTAATGATTTAATAACGGCGGCGACGACTTTTAAGAGACAGAATATCGAAAGAGTACGCAAATATAAATACTTAGGCACTTGGCTCACTGAGAGCTGGGACAGCGAACTAGAGATATAAAATAGGATTGAAATAGCTTGAAGTGCCTTCAAGAACATAAACAAGGTCGTATGTAACCGAAACTTTAAGATACCCTTACGTATTCGGCTTTTGCACTGTTATACCTGGCCTATCATTCTATACAGATGCGAGTCTTGCACCCACATACTCTAGTGCAGATCAAACTTATTTATTTCATTAAACTTTATTTTGTTGTACAATGATTCAGTTGTATTTCTACTAGTCAAGATCAAGTGCTGGTTTGCTCTCGCTGAGCAAACTGATGTTATTAGAAGTTATTGATAGTAATAACACACCTTCGGTACCTACATCAATCATTAAGTAAATTAAACTGAGGTTCTTACTAGGTATATACTACTAGGTCCAACATACTTTTACTAATTTTTTTATGTTATTTTTCTTTTAACAGAATTTGAAATGAAAATCAAACAGATTTAAAATATCGCACCTCAGAAATTAATTAATGAGAACACAATATATTAAATATATATCAAATTGTTTTTGTAAAATGATTATGTTCTATACCTTCCTTCTATAGGTTCCTTAATATGGATTTTATTTGTTACATTACGGAATCCAGAAATCTATGGAATTGAGTGATTCAAGAGGAATTTTCTATAAAAGGAGAAGAGGAGCTACACAAATTAAAAATAACCGAGAAATAATGGATGGTACAGGCAGCAGAGGAGAACTACTTGAAAGTTAAAGTTGAGAGGCAAGCTGCACAGGAACTTCATCATTGTAATAGCTAAGAGAGAAGAGGCTGAATTGCAATTGACAATATTTAGAAATAAAACTTTGAACATTAATATTGAATTTATTTACATGTCTTGCCTAACCATCCACCTACTTATATCTACATATTTTTCTATACTATTAAATAAATATAGGTGAAATAGGTATATTGAAAATACAGCTAAGTACTTATTTCTATTACAGTTACCTATTTAATTGTACCTAACAAAAATAAAAATAAAACTAAACATTTCAGTACAAATGTTTCACATGTAATATGTACCTATTTTACCTTGTTAGACAACCATTTAGTTAAAAAGAAAGCTGCCTAGTTGGAAACCCTTACCAATCTGCAATTCATAAAAATTAATGTATTATAAAAAGAATATGAGTACCTACTTTTAAAAAAGGGTAATAAATAAGAATTTAAAACTGACACAACATGTAAGTTGTTAAAAAATTAAAATTCAATCTATTAAATTAAAAGTAACACACACATATACACTACACTTTATTTTATGATATTGTAGCTATTAATTACAATGCCTTGCAATCAATGCATCCCTAGTAACGGTACCACGTATACTATTTCTAATGTGAGAGACTGGAACAGAATCAATATTCGTGATGGGTTCAGGCATTTCTTGTTGTCATTTCCTGTTGCATAAAGTCGTAAAGCGGTTAACACTTGCTAACGAATCATGAGTGGAATTAGCCATCCACGTCTGTTACCACCAATGTTTTCAAACAACAAGGGTAACAAAATGTTCATCACAATATCTCTAGAAATACGAAATCTAATTTTATATTCATTTTCATCATCACACTTCAATTGGATTTTCTGCATCTCGTATACCATACAAAAAGACAAAAAAAAAATCTTCAAAATATATAAAAAAATCAAATAAAATACGCGTAAGTTCTATGATTCCTTCCTCAAGGTAGATCGCGACGTACCTTATATTTGACAGTTGGTTCCTCAACTCAAACTCACCTCGACTGAGGAAACTGTTTAAGATGAGGAGTAAAATGACAACTATGAATATCAAACCACCTAAGTGAGGTTGAGTCGAGTCGAGAAAATCATGAGTTTTTGACTTAAAATATGGGTGTTGGACAATAAAGGAAAATCTCAGTAAACGTATAGAAGCGTTTGAGATGTGGTGCTATAGACGCATGCTGGCTATAAGTTGTACTCAGCGGGTCCCCAATGAGAAAGTTCTACGGCGGGTTAACCGAAAACGCGAACTTTTGCAGACCATCAAACAGAAAAAGGTTGCATATTTAGGGCATATGCTAAGACACGTTAGATATGAGCTGCTGCAACTCATAATGATGACCAAAGTCGCAGGAAAAAGAAAAGTAGGTCGGTGAAGAAAGTCTTGGTTGCGTAACATCAGGGAGTGGACTGGGATCGCAAGTGCAGCCGAACTTTTCCGCCTCGCTGGTGAGAAAGAGAAATTTGCAGAGCTGACTGCCAACCTTCACTAGTTGGAGAAGCACTATTAGAAGAAGAAGGCGACGAATATTATATACATGTATATGTAACATGTATATAATATAGTTTGATTACATAAAAAAATATAAATATTAAAAACTTGTTGTATTTTATTCTTTCTTCTTTGCTGTTAATTTTAATATTTATATGTACATAAGTAGCCAGTATGTCGTGGCAACAATTAACTAGATTCGCTGTGTATTATACAGCACCGTAATGGCGTAACACTCGGGACACACCATCCCTTTTATTTTCACAACCCATGTTTATAAGAAAAATCCTTGCAAGAAATAAAAAGGTACTAAGTTCGTCCCTGTGTTGCGAATACATATTGTCATAGAGACATCTAGCATGATATAGCTAAACCACGTAGAAAATGACGGCTTTTAGCTTTTACTATTCATCGCCAGGAAAAAAGGCGGGGCTTGACTAGATGTGGGCAGGGCTAGACCTGGAGGCTTACCCTTCAAATTAATTTTAAATTCAATGTAATCACAATATTATTCCAATGTCAACTATGCAGTCACGTGATACGGTACTCTTGAAACCACATTGTATTGAATTTGGGATTACCACAGACATAGCCACAGACATAGCCACAGACATAGCCACAGACATAGCCACAGACATAGCCACAGACATAGCCACAGACATAGCCACAGACATAGCAACAGACATAGCCACAGACATAGCCACAGACATAGCCACAGACATAGCCACAGACATAGCCACAGACATAGCCACAGACATAGCCACAGACATAGCCACAGACATAGCAACAGACATAGCCACAGACATAGCCACAGACATAGCCACAGACATAGCCACAGACATAGCCACAGACATAGCCACAGACATAGCCACAGACATAGCCACAGACATAGCCACAGACATAGCAACAGACATAGCCACAGACATAGCCACAGACATAGCCACAGACATAGCCACAGACATAGCCACAGACATAGCCACAGACATAGCCACAGACATAGCCACAGACATAGCCACAGACATAGCAACAGACATAGCCACAGACATAGCCACAGACATAGCCACAGACATAGCCACAGACATAGCCACAGACATAGCCACAGACATAGCCACAGACATAGCCACAGACATAGCCACAGACATAGCAACAGACATAGCCACAGACATAGCCACAGACATAGCCACAGACATAGCCACAGACATAGCAACAGACATAACCACAGACATAGCCACAGACATAGCCACAGACATAGCCACAGACATAGCCACAGACATAGCCACAGACATAGCAACAGACATAACCACAGACATAGCCACAGACATAGCCACAGACATAGCCACAGACATAGCCACAGACATAGCCACAGACATAGCAACAGACATAGCCACAGACATAGCCACAGACATAGCCACAGACATAGCCACAGACATAGCCACAGACATAGCCACAGACATAGCAACAGACATAGCCACAGACATAGCCACAGACATAGCCACAGACATAGCCACAGACATAGCCACAGACATAGCCACAGACATAGCCACAGACATAGCCACAGACATAGCAACAGACATAGCCACAGACATAGCCACAGACATAGCCACAGACATAGCCACAGACATAGCCACAGACATAGCAACAGACATAGCCACAGACATAGCCACAGACATAGCCACAGACATAGCCACAGACATAGCCACAGACATAGCCACAGACATAGCCACAGACATAGCCACAGACATAGCCACAGACATAGCCACAGACATAGCCACAGACATAGCAACAGACATAGCCACAGACATAGCCACAGACATAGCCACAGACATAGCCACAGACATAGCCACAGACATAGCCACAGACATAGCCACAGACATAGCCACAGACATAGCAACAGACATAGCCACAGACATAGCCACAGACATAGCCACAGACATAGCCACAGACATAGCCACAGACATAGCCACAGACATAGCCACAGACATAGCCACAGACATAGCCACAGACATAGCCACAGACATAGCCACAGACATAGCCACAGACATAGCCACAGACATAGCCACAGACATAGCCACAGACATAGCCACAGACATAGCCACAGACATAGCCACAGACATAGCCACAGACATAGCCACAGACATAGCCACAGACATAGCCACAGACATAGCCACAGACATAGCCACAGACATAGCCACAGACATAGCCACAGACATAGCCACAGACATAGCCACAGACATAGCCACAGACATAGCCACAGACATAGCCACAGACATAGCCACAGACATAGCCACAGACATAGCCACAGACATAGCCACAGACATAGCCACAGACATAGCCACAGACATAGCCACAGACATAGCCACAGACATAGCCACAGACATAGCCACAGACATAGCCACAGACATAGCCACAGACATAGCCACAGACATAGCCACAGACATAGCCACAGACATAGCCACAGACATAGCCACAGACATAGCCACAGACATATAGCCACGCCCACGCTCGCTTTGCAGTAGGTAGCTGTCGCGCGTATTTGTAACTATTCTAATAATTTGTCTTCTCAAATTATGGGGCTTTCATTTAGTTGTATATTTAATTCTAATTTGAAATTACAGTGTCAATGCTAAATACCTAACAGAGGCAGGGATAATAATAATAATAATCATTTATTTCAGATTCAACATCCATATTTGTTAGTACTATTGCGAACTTAGAAACTAGTGTTAGTAATAATTAATTGACTGACAAACATAAAACAGTAAGACAGGTCCGGGTGGACTTCCCGATGATGGTGGCAAATCACTATACGACTGCGTGCAGGCGTATCCAACGAGCCAGCATCGGAGAGTCCCACCGGTCCGCCAACGCGCGCAGGATGCTATTAGGACTGTCGCGCGTACGGCGCATGATAGATGCGCACCGTTTGCGCATGATGGCCGCAAAGCCGTCTGTGTCCGCCGCCGCGAACATCGCGGAGGCGCTGCAGTGGCGCGGCAGCCCCATCAGCACCCGGAACGCGTTATTGTATTGCACGCGCAGATCGCTGTATGTCCGCTGTGTATAGTTAAACCACAGGCTGCAGGAGTAAAAGGACTGACAGTACGCTTTAAAAAGCGCAACTTTGACAGTCCCCGTACACCGTGAAAACCTGCGGGCTAACATGTTGCATCGGACAGACAGCGTTCTGCGCTTCCTTTCAATGTCTACACTGTCCTTAAGGTCTTCGGTGACCCAGTGGCCCAAATACTTAAATTGCTCGACTTTGTTTAGAGCTATACCACATAAAGTGAAATTCGGAACGAATGTGTATCGCTTGTTGTCCGGCCTAAAGATCATTATTTCACTCTTTTTTACGTTGTATTTGAGCCCATGAGCCACCGCGTAGGACTCACAAATTATCAGGAGCCTTCGTAAGGCACCAATCGAAGGGCTCAGCAGCACCATATCGTCTGCGTAGCTGATGTTATTCACGCACACTCCATCTATATGACAACCGATGCCAGTGCTGCTGAGCTCATCGAGCAGTCGGTTGACGTACAGGTTAAAGAGCGTGGGAGAGGTCCGCCCCCCTGCCTCTCCCCACACTCCAGCCCGTACTCACCCGAGAGAGCCTGCCCATCTAACAAAATTCTTTTGGTTGTTATACCAATGTTTAAATAATAGCATAACTTCCCTAGGTAGACAAGTTTCATCCCTTAATTTACCCCATAGAATATCGTACGATACAAGATCGAAAGCTTTCGATAAATCAAGGTAGCATGCATATACTGGAGTCTTTCTACTCGTGTAATACTGTACAGTCAGCTTGAGGCACAGGATAGCACTCTCGGTGGAAAGCCCGGGCCTGAAGCCGAACTGCGCATCGTTTAGCGAGACGTGTTTATCCAGGTGCTGACCAAGCAGACTGTCCAGCACTTTGGAGACCACTGTGGCTAAGGAGATCGGCCTATAGTTGTTTACATCTGATGTATCACCAGTTTTATTTTTGATGATCGGAACAACTATAGTGCGGTATAAACAATACCCGGAACGTTATTCGTTTCACTGTAATTCTACCTAATTTAAAATTTCACCTAATCTTTATTCTTTTTATATTATTATACGTCCATATTTCCTACTATCTTAAATCTATTTATCAAAATTATGTTAAAATAAGTTTAATTATAATAGGGTATTTTACTCTATACGAGAAAAAATCTATAAATATATTATTGAGACAGTTTAGGCATAAAGCCGTCGGAAAATGTAAGTTTTAGTTCATACAATAACAAAACAATTTTTTAAATTCAATTCAAAGTTTTCAGTATTTTTAATCTGTTATAAAACACCGTGAAATAGTAGCGGCCATGTTATTACGCCATATGGCTGTGTAAACAAAAAATTGTCAACTTTCAGTCAACCGATTGGCGTATTAAAGGCTTTGTACTTTTATTATTTTCGTAACCAACGTATTTTTTTCATTATTACACCTATTATAAAATATGCTTTTAATTACTTTTAAATGATATACAATTATCATATTTAATATGAGCTCATTTGATACAAAACGAACTGACGTCATTTACGCTGAGCAATATGGCGTCCAGTAAGAGGCGCTTTCGCCAAACTACGCGCGAAATTTGAAAATTTAAAATTTAGATGCATTTTTATGGCACTTATCGATCGAATAAAAATTTTGTATTTTTTTTGGTGACATATTAACACTACAGTATTTCATTGAGACCCTTTTCAGAAATGGGTGTAATACCCTATTGTTTTAACTTATGTTTGAAATAAAATGTTTTGCAGTCCTGCTTCTATGAGCCTCTTTTTTCTAATGCTATTATAAATGGAGTACAGGTAATTTTAAAATTTTAAGTTTTTACTTCTGTCGCCAGTCCCCTTGACTGCCTATGTTTTCTTCTGCGAGCATGATCGAAAAACAAAGCGTATTAAAAAAAGACTACACCTTTTCACTTGTCTCTCATCTAATACTACACATCCATCAAGTCTGTCGAGACTTGATGGATGTGTCGTATTAGAGGCACAGAATACTTAATAGTACTACGTACAGAAGGGACACTCCCTTCCCCGCGCTATATCAGATACCGCACCTCACCCCGCACTTGGAGGTGCTAATCGCCGACTCTTTAGCCAGGGCGCTCAAAATCGTAAGAACTGCAGTGCTGTAGGTACTGCTGACACAAACACACAATTTTGCGATTTATTTTGTTTTGAGTTTTATTTATTAGTTTTAATCTTGATGATTCATTTATTTTCAAAGTTTGCGTCGTTTAATTATAATACAATTAAAACTTCCCTAATAATAACATACCAACATTACCAGCTAGTCCAGCTATTAATATTGCTCGCTCTCTTTATTGTCTTAGTTATGTACCTACTTATATATGTCTCTATCTTTCACGTTCTATTCATTCTTGGAATTGAAAAGTAGTACCCTACGCACTAACTTTGTCGCGTCGCCCCATTGCGTTGCCGCGTAAAGGTGCGGGGCGATCGTGAATTCCATATTTTGTAATTAGGTACCTACCATAATTTACCATTATTGATGAATAAATAAACCTCTTTAATAAATATTATAATATTACTTTTATGTCATTACAAATCCGAGTATTCAAAATCAAATATCATTTATTTTATTTCTTTAAGAAATAAATAATTGAACGCTCGGACAAGATCATTTCATAATAATGCTCGAAACGTTCGGGTAGTGCCGTCGTCGTTCGGTTCGCCCGACGCAAAGCGCTGCACTTTTCGCGCCATTTTGTACGCTAGCACGACAACCAACTGATTCACCCTACTAAAATTCACGCACACATTTGCACGTGTACAGATGTCATTTGGTTTTGTAGTAGTAATAGGTAATTATTTTGGAAGTTTTGTATGAAATGTCCGAGGTGTGTTAGAGGCCAAGGGGGTCAAGAGGGGTATTGTTATGAGGCAGCCATATGTCCTATGGCTGCCTCATAACAATAGCTCAGTGACTAATCTCTAATCCACGCAGCTTCCAACACAGACACCACAGTAAGTATGGAGTTTCTTGCCCATTCTTCTCCATACGAAACTACCTTTTGGATTGGGCAACTAGAATCAACTTTATTTTTTTTTATTATGACGTTCAAAAGTGCCTTTGAATGGTCTAATTGAAATAAATGATTTGACTTTGACTTTGACACATCTTACAGACACGTAATCATGTCCTTGTGAAGCGTATCAAAGAATTTATTCTGTTATGCACTCGGAGATTAGATGTTGTTGGGAAATTTAAATTGTACAACTGGTACTTACCTACTTTGGTTGACTGGCAGAAAGTGCCTGAAGGCCGTCACATACGTAGCTATAATATATATTATAGCTAGCCACCACACACGGTAGCTTTTTTTTTTTTTTTATCTATTGATAGGCATACGTTTGACCACTATCCCGCCTGATGGGAAGCGATGATACGGTCTACGATGGAGCACGCTTGCCTAGAAGTAACCTATTCACTCTTGACTTAAAGATTCTCAGCTTGTAGTTATCAGGAAACGCAGACTCAGGCAGGGAATTCCACTCCTTAGCAGTCCGCACAATGAATGTATTCCCAAAACGTTTCGTGCGTGTGGGTGGGATGTCCACCATGTACCGGTGGCGCATCGCCGTACGTCTCGTGGTCCGATGATGGAACGGGCTCGGCGGAATTAAATTATGCAATTCCGTCGCACACTCCCCAAAATACAACCGATAGAAAACCGACAGGCCAGCAACTCGGCGTCGTTGCTCAAGACTTTGGAGCTTTGACTCGACGAGACATTGGCAATGATCCTCTTGGCACGTTTTTCAATTGACTCTTGGGCATCCAGCTGGTATCTGGCAGATCCGTCCCAATGATGAGAGCAGTACTCCATACACGATCGAACTTGCGCTTGATAAAGTGCAGCTGTTCCGGCGTGAAGTACCGTCTCACTTTTGCTAGGATCCCCAGCTTTTTGGCAGCCACTTGAGCCTTTAATAATAGTATGTTTTCGTCCTTATTACGTCTGCGGTCGTTGTTTGTTTCACATTTTTAAAAAATATATTATATGCCTTGCTATAATCTGTCCACATATTTTGGTGACGTAATAAAGATATATATTGTAGCTGCGTCTGTCGTCGTAATATGCCTTGCTATGAATTATATTAATATATAATTATTATAGCTTCGTCTGTGACGGGCTTTATACTTTTTGTTGCATTTTTTATAAATAAACTTGGAAAATCAATAGTGCAATTTTTATTTAAGTAAGTAAAGTTTTTTATATGAGTCACTCAAAAAGCATAATCCTCCTTCTCTGGCGCAGTCTGGTACCTACAAAGGGAAGAACCACTATTCTAAATTTTCAAATCTAATAAGCTTGTCTTCCTAGTGTGCGGTTAATGTTATTTTTACACGCTTTTTATTAGCTTCACCTGTATGTTTGTATGTTTGTTTGTAACCGACTTCTTTGGGCGCGATTTCGACCCACTTTAAACGGCCAGATTTCGTTCAAACTTTGTAGATTTATCGAGGACCGATGACAATACACTAATTTGATAAAATTATTCCATTTTTCAAACTAAAAAGTAAAAAATAAATAATAGTTTAAAAAAACTAAAAACACTCTTTTTATAGAAAACCAAACTAAAAAATAGAAAATAATTTTTAATAAATTTAAATTAAGAAAAGTGTTAAAAATTTCAAATAATTTAAATTAATAATAGTGTGAATAAAAAAAAAATATTTTATTTAAAAAAAAGCGAGGGGTGCTTTATTTAAAACATTTTACACAATCTTTACATAGTATAAAACAAAGTCGCTCCCGCTATCAGTTCGCTTAGAGGTTTTAAACTGCGCAACGGATATGAATGTAGTTTTCAGCAAATAGATAGAGTGAATTAAGAGGAAGGTTTTGCAAATTGCTTGAAATATGACGGTAATACCCGTGCAAAGCAACAGCAAAAGCAACGGGTCGCTAGTACAGTATAAGATCCTGTGTTGGTTTATAGAATGGTAATGAACTTATTATAGACCTTATTTTTGCCAAGAAAGTTTAAAATTTTGACGTGTGTTGGTTTATTTTGGGAGAACTAAACCCTGTTATGATGGGCAATGGTCAAGAAAATTGAGTCAAAAGTAAGTAAGTTTACATTTAGTACAGGGGTGTGATTCTGTAAGACCTCATCCTAAACTTCGAATCTAAATCCGCTGTGAGTTTCTTGATTGGCATTCTAAAAACTCGGTTGATAATTCGAATTTACACTAGCGCCACCCTTGCGAGCGTGTCAGCGAGTTGAACTAAATTGACAGGGAGGTTTTGACAGATAAAGTATGAGATGACGTAAGAAGTGGCTTTCTGTAAGGTAATTTTCCCGTCACTTCGCACTCAAACCCGATTCAACGTGTCAAATATATCAAGGTCATTTTGACTAGAAAAACACGCTTTTACAAATGCACGTTAAAATTAAAAATAAATTATGGATCGTTCAAGTTGTCTCTATTTCTGGGCTAAAGTGTAAACTATGTGCTTTTAATTATAATCTTTGATTGTAAAAGCGTGGGGCGCTGGAACAGGAAAGACTTTCTTGTAAATAAATACTAATACTAACTTCCTTGCGGAAGCTGCATGAGGTCGCACAAGAGCATAACGTTTATGCAGCCAAAGGGAACCAAAGATATATCTCGTCCATGAACAAGAACTCTGCATTTTGCCACTGTTGACGCATTACCCTTATGTAATTAATTGCCGGAAAGAAGAGGCGTTCAAAATGTCGGTGAATATCGTGTCTCCTTGCTGCTGGCGCGTGTTTTGTCTGAGTTCGACAAACTGGTACTTTGAACAGACTGTTTAATGTAGAGCCACCTACTAGTCGTGCTGCAACTCCAGTTAGAGCGCCGATCTCTGTAACCTGCTTCCCGTAACATCGCTTAACTTTTTTTTAAATTTCTCAGCAAGTTATAAGAAAAGTCTTTCCTGTTCCATGCGCCCCACGCTTTTATAATCAAATATCTTAATTAAAAGCACATAGTTTACACTGCAGCCCAGAAATAGAGACAACTTGAAAGATCCATATTTTATTTTTAATTTTTACGTGCATTTATAAAAGCGTGTTTTTCTGGTGTTTTTTAAACTATTCATTTATTTTATACTTTTTAGTCTTTGATAACGAAATATTTTTAACATTTATACAGTAGGCGAATGAGCCCGCACCCTCTCCATCTCCGCCAGTGCGTCTGTATTGCATGGTGTTTTACCTGTCAACTTAGAATAATCTAGCTCTTCAATCTGGAGACCACTAAGTGATTTTACTCTACTTAGGGCCACATATACGCCTGTCCAGCCGCAAACGTACGGGACAATGAAGTATTTTATTCTACGCACTATCGCTGTTTGAGTACTATCAAGTTAAAAGTAATATCTCGGCGTGTGGTAAAAAAATACGGAATCTATGATACGATATTCTATCATGGAATGCCAGTTCCTGTCTTCCGGCTTCATCATCAGACCTTGAAACTTATTCGTGGTCAAAGCTCATTACAAGACCTTTCTAACAAGTCCAAACACGGCTATGATACGATATTCCATTATGGAATGCCAGTGCCTATCTTCCGGCTTCATTATCAGACCTTGAAACCTAATCGTGGTCTAAGTTCATTACAAGACTTTTCTAACAAGTCCAAACACAGCTATGATACAAGGTTCCATCTTGAAGTTCCAGTTCATATCTTCCGGCTCCATCATCAGATCAACTTGAAAGTACCATATTATTGTGTTGTCATCAGAAGTACATACAGCTGCCAATTTTCCCGATGGTACGATCCTTAGAAGATGGTTAAATTAGTTACCTTAGATTTCATTACATAGTCACATACATACAGGTCGACCTAATAAAAGCTTGTTAAAAATGAAAATGATGGATGATTTAGTCTCTTCAACGAAGACTGGCCCCGTAATTGAGAGAGTCGAAAGGAGAGTAGAGAAGATTTTGCTTCCCAGTGGGAAAATTCCGGCTGATATTATTATTATCATTATTGTTTACAAAATGGGCCCGACTCAAAACTTGTCCCATAGCAGCTGTCATAGCTATCATGCAAAAAAGCTTTTTACAAAAAAGACAACCGCCTTCAAAAACTAAAAAATGAAAAATAACTTTAGCACAGAACACACATTTTTAGTTATATACAAATCTTAAAAATCTAATAATATTATGTACAATTCCAAGAAAAAGACAGGGGAGCTCAAAGGGCATCAAAAAACTCGTCCACATCGCTGTCAACGGGACACGTGCCCAATAGGCTGGCAGCATTGCCACGTTGTGGCTTTGTTCTTTTTGTTGTTTTGTATTTCCACCGACTTCCGAAACTAAAGTCAATGTGTGTTCTGTGCTAAACTTATTTTTCACTTTTCAGTTTTTGAAGGCGGTTGTCCTTTTTGTAAAAAGCTTTTTACTTTCCGCTTTTTAGTACCTCCTTCTCATACAAATAGATTGAAGAAACTATAACGTCGTCTATGTAAAATTTTTGGGTATTTATTGAATTTTTCAAAAAGTACTGAATCAATTTCGATCGGTTTTCTCATGGATGCCATTGTCAGAACTGGACCAAATTAAAATGGGACCACACGGGAAGGTACATTGTTACATTTTATGACAATGCTAATTCTTTGATCCAAGAATAGCACGAACTTCTTGTAACGTGGGGAATCGACCAGTGGCTTAACGAGGTCTCTAAAAACAAGGTGAGCACACTAGTATTTCAACCCCAAAAAGCTTAAACATATTATAGCTTCCGAGAAGAATGCCATATTAGATATTCTGGAGGTTGAATTAAAATTCTTGACGCCGGAGTGCATCTATTTCTTCAGTCTTCACATCAACCGGACGACTTACTGCCCACGGTTGGGCATAGGACTCCCTCAAGGTTTTAACAACGAACCAGCCCTGAGCCCTTCTCGTCCAGCTACTCTCATTGCACTATGTCATCGGTCCACATTGTCGCGAATCTTCCAATGATTCCAAATGTGAATGATTCAAACAATATCTATTTTCTGATTTGTTACTGGCCGTCCCTAACTTTGATTTTGACCTACATTGTAAGTGCGTTTATAGACCCCACATATCAGCAGTACATGCTCCCAACCTCCATACAAGAAGTCCGTTGCTGTCGTTGTGGCAGAAATCGGTTAGAGATGGTAGGTACGGTAACCGATCATTCGGGCATACGATCTTTGGGTAATGATTATTCCAGACAACACTATTCTTAAACCAGTCAAAGCCACAGCCAGAATCAACACTGACGACCATCAGAAAAACGTCAAGGCCATTAAGCTTGACTAGTCCTGGAGAAACATTACAAATGTCTTGCATCCCGTAACGACATAGATGAGAACATAACAGCGTAGTAGGAATAAGAAAAATGTTAATTCGGGCAAAAATTCTCATTCACAGATCATTATATATATATATATATTACTTTAATTAATTATCAGGGTATTTTTTATTTCTTTTATGAAGCTGATCTCTGTGTCTTATACACCGAATAAGTCCAGGAGTGATCCACGGTTTAAATCCAATTGTAATACAATACACTCAACCGCCAGGGCATATTCAAGTCAACGAAAGACATCTCGTAAATGGTGGCTTTAAAGTACATAGTGCTCACATGTATGTGCTATGCAAAATTATATAATACTAATAGTTTGAGTTTATACAATGCAAAGATAATGTAGTTCTACATCTTCAGCAGCTCCAAAAAATAGTCACCAATGCTAATCAATAAATCTATGAACCCTTATGTTCCCCCTTATGTGTGTTATGGCTGTGGAGCTAGACCAGCATCCAGCCAAGCATTTTTATCAGTGATGTAATCATCCAATTTATAATATGCTCAGCTGCATAGTGTGCGTTTAATATAGGACTTAAATTTTGTCTCATTAAGTTGAACAATGTGGGGAGGTATTTTATTGTAACACTTTAGACAGAACCCCATGAAAGACGAATCTACTTTAGCCAGCCTGAAACCGGGTTGTACTAGTTGGTCCCTGTTTCTAGTACTATAGTTATGTCTGTCACTTCTTTTACCAAAAAGATGCAGATTTTTTCTAGCGTACATAATGTTTTCATAAATGTATTGACAAGGTACCGTCATTATGTTAATTTCCTTAAACAGTTCCCTTAGAGAATCGCGCATACGTAGATTGTAAATGACTCTGATTGCTCTTTTCTGCAGAATAAAGATAGACTCGATGTCTGCAGCTCGCCCCCAAAGTAAAATACCGTAAGACATAATACTATGAAAGTAACTAAAATAGACCAGTCTCGCGGTATCCACATCAGTAAATTGCTGGATCTTTCTGACAGCATATGCTGCCGAACTTAGTCGTCCTGCGAGAGATGTTAAATGAGGACCCCATTGTAGCCTTTAGTAGAGCGTGATTCCCAGGAAAACAGTTTCATCAACGAATTCCAGTTTCTCTTTATTCAATACTATATCGCAATCACTACTTTTGACATTAGGTAAAGCAAATCTGATGCATTTCGTTTTTTTTCCATTTAATACTAAGTTATTGGCTGTGAACCAATTTTCGACCTGAAGTAAGGAGTTATTTACATTGTGGAGATTATTAGCCCGTCTATTTATCTAAAAAATTAAAGAGGTGTCATCGGCAAATAACACCATTTGTGGTTGGTTTTTAAATAAACGGGGAAGATCATTAATATAAACTAAAAAGAGGAAAGGACCTAATATTGACCCTTGTGGGACTCCCATTTCTACTTTTAAACTATATGAATTCACCCCATTTATTTGAACTTGCTGCTGTCTGTCATACAGATAAGATTTTATTAAACTAAGCGCAAGTTTACCCAGTCCGTAATGCTCAAGTTTCAAAAGTAACGTGTCGTGATTTACGCAATCAAATGCCTTGGAGAGGTCACAAAAAATTCCTATGGCATCTTGCGCCTCTTCCCACGCGGTAAATATATGTTTTAATAAAGTGACGCCGGCGTCAGTCGTACAACGTCCTTTGGTGAAACCATACTGATGCTCGTGTAAAATTTCATTTGTGTTAAAATGAACAAGCATCTGATTTAGCATTATCTTTTCAAATACCTTGCTGAAAACCGGCAACACGGACACGGGTCTATAATTATTGGTATCTTTACTGTCCCCGGATTTGAAAAGTGGTATGACCTTACTAAATTTCATTAGATCTGAGAAAACTCCCTGGTCTACGCACATATTAAATATTATATCCAAATAAGGCGCTATTGTGTCAATTATGGATGTGCAAACTTTAATAGACATGCCCCACAAATCTTCAGTTAATTTTATTTTGATTTGCCGAAATGCTTTTAAGACTGTTACGGGGTTTATATGTTTAAATTGAAATTCTACCGGGCAGCCTGGAACGTTCGCTTTTAATAACGCAATTGAGACGTCAGGTGAGGAATTTAAAGCTTCCGTGGTTTTAGCTGGTATGCTAGTAAAGAAATTAACAAATTCATGAGCTACTTCTAGGTTAGAGCTTATGGGACCATGTGATGTCTCCAATGTATATTCAGTGTTACGAACTTTTTTCTTGTTAGTCTCGTTATTTATAACTTTCCAAACTGTCTTTATTTTATCGTCTGCCGATTTAATCTTATTGCTAATGTATAGGGCTTTAGCTACCTTGCAAGTATTTCTAAAAGTTTTAGAATAAGTAGTAACATACTTGTTGAAAGTATCTGTATTAACATAAGGCTTAAGGTCCTTAAGGAAATACCTTGAATATTTTGATGAAATAATTTTAAGGTATTCTGCTGTTTTTGCATCTTAACTTTTTGAGAGCAAGAAGGGACCTTGTTGTTTGTAGGTATAGCTATATTACTACCTTCTATTGTCTTACAAACTAGTTTAAATTATTATCCGGAGTGAAAGTCACATCAATAGATGGCTGGTCCATAATGACACATGGACCCTCCTTCGTACAGTTTGTATAATTATTTATAGCATGAGAGCTACAATTATTTAGGGTCACCACCTCATTATTAGTATCATTACTAATTGTTGTGGAGTTAATAATACAAGACTTCGACATACTACTTATGTCTGAGTTAATATTATAAGCTAATAGCCGCGCTATTTGATGTCTAAACCTAATGGGTAGATACACAGTATCCCTAGTCGATTTTAATTTTTCAACAAAAATGTTGGTGTCAAAAAACAAAAGTTTGTCACTATGTTGACTTACTAAAAGATGCACATGCTTATTTAACATGTGTATATAATTGTTTTGTCTGTTACTTAAATGTTCAAAATATGGGAATTTTTTCATTGCATTGACGTTAATGCAACAGGAAACCGTCGTTATTTTCATTAACGATTCTAATTGCGTTTTACGCAGTTTTGGATTGGACTTCCGTCGGGCACAGTAATCTATATATACAACGTGTATCTTATTTAACGCTATACCTCAGACACCCCAATTAGAATATTAAATTATAAGTCTAAAACAACATCCGTAATTTAATAAATGTAAACCAAACCCAGTCTTTTTTTATAAAATAGTTATCCTTACTAAACGCAAAACGTATGTGCGTCCTACAACATCCCTACGCACACACTCATGCAATGCTAGCGACCGACGTGCACACACTCGAGCGCCCGCCAGCTGACCAGTGCAGTAGGCATAAGTTAGGCGTTAGTTCAATGAACGAATTTAACGTACCTAACATGTCACAGACCGATAAGAATAACTTTTGATAATAAATTGAGTTTACCATGTAATTATTGATAGTTTTCTAGCAAGTAACATTATGATTCCATCTTTCTATCACACGTGCACAGGCTTGGGACTAAGCGGCTTCAAATAATTTTGTTTACTTTTACGATTGATTCAAGTTCAACACGAATCTAAAATTTTAAGCTTAGTGAAGGGGACGCATTTAATACAGCTACTTTTTACCCGTTAACGATGTGAAGTACAAAACGGGCGGGTGCCGGCTTGAACGGTAAAACAAAGCTTTTTCATAAAAAAGAGAAGCAATACAAAACAACAAACGAAACAAAGCCACCGACTTCCGATACTTAAGTCATGTGTGTTCTGTGCTAAAGTTATTTTTCACTTTTAAGTTTTTGAAGGCGGTTGTCTTATTTGTGAAAAAGCTTTTTATTTTCCGCTTTTTAGTACCTCCTTCTTATCGAAATCCTTTAAGACACCTTAAAACAGAGATTGAAAGTACTCCAAAGATTGAGGCATACCCTGTCCATTAAAAAAAGATTTTTCAAAATCGATTTAAATTTTCCGGAGAAATCGCGTAACAAACATACAGTCGATTGAGAACTTTTTGAAGTTGGTTGAAAATAATCTCAGATGCGTAACTATCGCAATATCAGCTACCTGATAAATAGGTCGTGTTTACTTCAATTTCAATTTAATTTAAATTTAATTTATTCAATAACAAATCTGTCGTGTAGTGTCTGAAATCATTCATAATAAATAAAAAATGAGTACTGCTTATTACCTACTACCTACGTGAAAAAAAAAACAAATTGTGTTAAAGATTTGGGTCATACCTAATTCATAATTGAAACATAAAAAGATTTAAACCACAAACAGCAAACTTCGCTGCCGAGTGCCCGGTGCCCGCGCACGGAAAAATACCTACTTTAATGATGGCCGGCCGGGGACCGGGTGTAGCGCGCCCGTCGGCATGTAAAGGGAAAGCCGGTTTTGTGCCTCTCGCTTATCACATTATTCTTACATTTGCAAAGGACGGAGGTACTAGGTACTAGGTCTACTATTTTCGACATTAATTTCTCGACAAATTAATGAGACATGCGGAATACAAATCGGTCGTGCATTATAAGCCTTGTTGTTGGGACGAATGGATTAAATTCTCTTACATCAACTGTTTTATTAAACGCGCTCTACTTCAAATGTAAAATGCTTTGATATTATTTATGTGCACGTGTGCTTTACGGACCTTAAAATTAGGTTTAGCATTAAAGTAGGTACTTATGTTTGTTCAATGCTAGCGGCGCGTGCACACACGGCAAGGCCGCATCACCAGCTTGAACTGTAGGTAGGTGTAGGCATTACTGCGTTAGGTACCTATGACTATTGACCGTAATGACCGTACGAATTCAACGACCAAACATTACTTTAGCTAGATATGGTAGTGATACCTATGCGATATCACCGTGTAAAATTTAATCTTTCTATCACACTTTCACAGGCTTTAGGGCGTTTGTGCACTACAAGGAATTTTACTGTCCGCCAGTCCGATTTTTTACGGTTTGATACAGAGTCTCATAGATTCAGATTAGGTTAAATTCCAAAATCGGACTGCCGGACAGTAAAATTCCTTGTAGTGCACAATCGCCCTTAGACCGGCTTTGAATTGTCTCTACGCTCTACGCGCGGCCGCCGTTTCGTTCGTCGCGTGTCGTTTTTACGAGTATCTACCTAGGTATCTATCTTTAGAGATGTCACACCCGCGCGGCGCGAACGCGAAAAGTTGTGTTTAGGTACAGTTTATTGTTTGTACCTTCTACAAAAATATTCAAAGACGGCGTGTTTAAAAGATTTAAATCATTTTTCATTTACAGTGATTAGAATACAATCGTATTGATAGGAAGAAGTAGGTACTTACGTGACTGAACTATTTACACTTTACACTTAATTAATTTACACTATTTCGGCGATCCACTTTCATTATACTTTCAAAATGACCACCGCCTTGGCCTATGCACTTATTTGCACGCTTTCTTAAATTGTGTTTTAATTTTGTAAGCACTTCAGTGTCACGTTTCACTGTCACAAATGCTTCTTCAATTTTCGATTTAAGTTCATCGACACTTGTACATTGACTGACGTACACGAGCGATTTTATGCGACCCCACAAATAAAAGTCTAGTGGCGTTAAGTCAGGCCATCTGGGAGGCCACGGTACAGGTCCTCCGCGACCTATTCAACGACTGCCATACTCCGCATCCAGATGCCGTCGAACGGTCCACGTGAAATGCGCGGGAGCACCGTCTTGGTGGTAAAACATGTCACGTAAAAGACCGGCAGGGACGTCATCTAGTAAGTCCGGCAAAGTCTCCTGCAGGAACCGCAGGTAGGTATCTCGCTCTTGCAGTCGAGTAGTCCGCACATTCGTCCCCGTGTCCAAAGCCGTATTTGGAAAGAAAGTCCCGGAGTCCCTCAGTCGCTGAGTGCCAGCAAGCATCGTCCTGGCACTCACACTGCAGCCATAACGGGCATTAAACTCCCGACAAGCTAACGCGACATTATTCAGACAACGAGCTAGGGTCCTCACCCTCACCATCTCCGTGTACTGGATGTTGGTATAGCGGAAAGCCATCGCGCGCGGAAACAAGATTATGACGGAGAAGTTAGCCAAGCAACAACTACATTAGATCGCTACCGGCGGATGACTAGCTTTTGATGTTAGGTACTCATGTTAGTCGGGCGGCAGCGGCGGTGCGTTTGTCGGCATTTCGCATAAAACTCAAAGGGGTAGCCGACAAATGCTTTATCTCTTTGAAATAAGTTCTAAATTTCTTTAAATTAATTGTATGTATTTTAAAATCCCTAAAAATTATTTATGTGTAACTCTGATGACCGAACTATGTTGGGTCGTGCATTTCAATAATCCTTGCTCATTGGAGCCAAGGTTGGAATTTCTTTAATTTACCTATTTTGATGCTCACTACCTTTGAAGTAAAATGCGTTGATATTATTTGTGTGTGTATTACGAGCTATGTGTGAACTACAAATTATGTCGTGCGTTTAAGTAGGCTTTATTGCGCTGCGTTAAGGTTTAAATTTCCTTGAATTAAGAATTGTATTAACTTGTCATGTGTGTATTACGAGCTATCTGTGAACTACAAATTATGTCGTGCGTTTAAGTATGCTTTATTGCGCTGCGTTAAGGTTTCAATTTCCTTGAATTAAGAATTGTACTAACTTGTCATGATACTGTGCTTCCAATTTAAGTTAATTAAAAGATTTTTCCGTCAAAATTTAACACCTATTTTTAATGACGGAAATGGATTCAGAAGCCGATTCTGAACCAACTACTTTCAGGAATTGCGTTATTTTTGTTACATCTTGTATAAAAGGCAAAGGTGACTGACTGATGTATCAACGCACAGGACAAACCCTTAAGGCTAGAAAGTTGAAATTTCGTACACGTATTTCTCTTATGACGAAGGCATCCACTAAGGAAGGATTTTTCAAAATTCGACCCCCAAGGGGGTGAAATAGGGGATAAAAGTTTGTATGAAACTATTTATATTCCTTGAATGTATTTGCATTACCTACCTACCTAGGTATAGGTAGGTATAGGTAGGGTAGGGTAGGTAGGTATAGGCAGGTAGATAGGGACAGGACAACGTCTGTAGGGTCAGCTAGTTATCAATACGTGTTTATTAATTCAATATAGTTTCTTTTAGCGTATTAAATGGGAACCGATCACTTTTCCGAAATGTTTTTTTCCGAATTTCATTTTACCGAAAACTATTGACCGATGTCTTTTTTGCTATATGCATTATTTGACATATTTTTATATCATCGAAGTATCATGTGTCATAAGTATTATTTTACCGAACTATTTTTCGTCGATTTACAAATTAACTTTTTGCTATTGGCCGAAGCCTCTTTTGAACTTTTTTCATTTGTCAAATGATTTATTTGCCATATTTTCACCACACCGAAACAACATTTTACAGAATACTAGCGGGCCCGGCAGACGTTATCCTGCCTGAAAATAAAATCAAGTCCTAGAACTACAACGCCACCTATCAGGTCCAATTGTGAATCTAAACCATTCACAAATCCACTGGAACACGCACAAAACATTTCATCAAAATCGGTCCAGCCGTTTAGGAGGAGTTCACTTTCATACACACGCACATAAGATTTTTATATATAAGATTACCTGGTAGCATTATCAATATAAAATAAAATAGTGTCATAAAAAATCAATAGGCTACAAAATTTTTGTGACAGAAACGAATCGCTGCAAAACCGACTTCACGCAGTCTTGTCTGCCCTACAACTAGAGTGTAATTTAAGCCCGCGTAGGCGCGGAGGGGTGGGGCGGCCCGCGAGCTGAGGAGCAGGCGGTTTGAAGGCTTGCCGCCGAGGCTGAGGCTGGCCGGCGGAGCCGGCCAGCAAGCCGAAGCTGCGGTGGTGAGCATTAAAACCATCTGCGACGATAAGCTCGCGTGGGGCCGCTCAGACCCCGCAGCGCCGGAGCCGTGACAGAAACAATGCTTGTGCATGTTGCATGCCTGCTTGCATGTTTCATGCTTGTTTGCACGCTGCATGCTTGCTTGCATGCTGCATGCTTGCTTGCATGCTGCATGCAAGCAAGCAGATAGCAGAATGAAGCAGATATGAAATAGTGTGCACAAACTTTCTAGGCGTTTGATGAAATGAAAATATGGTAATAAAAACAGTGGCATAATGAATGTTTGGAATCATAATACTTCGAACAAATGTTATTCGGCTAAGTCTAACTTCGGAAAAAAGTTTATCGACAAATGAAACGTCGGAATAACGAAAAAAATCGAATTGATAATAGGTCAACTGATACAGTGGCAGACGTGACTTCGATGAAGTTAAAAAAAACGAAACGATAATAGTTGAAAAGTTTTAGGTGATATGAAATTCAGTCAAATATTTTTCGACCTTATGATAGAGAGGTAACCGTATTAAATAGTTTTTTTTAATAACCATCTTTCGACCCACTCCGTAACAGTGGTGTCAGAAGTGGGATACCAGTGTCGATATCGTCGTAACCGTTCCGCTGGTATTCCCTATCGGGTCGTGACTATCCTAAAAACTGAAGGTGATCACATACGAACTTCACGTCGCCGACGGGTTAATCCATCTCCGGGGTGGTCTTAGTTTCGCTAAGTGAAATTGCACCTCGACAAACTCAATGCCATCTCCTGACGACGAGTCGCGACAGTAAGCCTTACGATTATCTTGCGTAAGCCTGCCGATCGTCCAGAATTCCCACTGCTTCCGTCTCCCGGGGCTCAACGTACGCGAGCCCTGTCATCCTGATATCACCGCAAGGAGCGGGTGATTCCCTTTGCCGCCCTGACGTGCGGTGCTACCGCGTGGTGCTGCCACGTGTAAGCGTTGGTCGCGCTCGGGTGTCGTGCGCCATCACCCCGCTGTCCCTGACGTCCTGCTGTTGCTTGCCGCGACTTATCGCGCCGTTGTACTTCTACTCCAGTAATCGTGCTAATCCAGTGTCAAGAAATGCGTATCGAGTACTTCCTGTTCCTGTGTCTGTGAGTAAAACATATTAATTTGCTGATTATCGCTACAACACTCTTAATTACGAGTAGGTATTCCTATTACCTAGGGTATCGCATATCGTAAACCCTATTCATACTTACATAATTGTTACATATTTACGTTTATAAATTTTCTCCAAGTTCATAATGTCTACGGAAACTAATGAAGCTAAAAAACTGCGTTGAGCGAACAGTTTCCCATCAATGTGCTCTGTGATTTCATTAGCCCTTATAAGGGAGAGCGCGAAACTCTTACTGCTTTTCTCACCAATTGCCAGAACGCCTTAGATCTAGCATCACCAAGTCAACCGGTTTTATTAACAAAATATATCCTATCGCACCTAGGAGGCAAAGCTCAGATCGCATGTGCTAATAAAATATTTGAAGATTTTAATCAGTTGAAATGTTTTCTCAAACAAAATTTCGGTGAGAGAAAACATTACAATCATTTGTTACTAGATCTACAGTCGTGCAGGCAATTGGCAAATGAAACTGTTGCGCAATTCGCACTTCGTATAGAAGGTTGCCTTACCGATCTTCAATCGGAAATTTATAATTCTGAATCCCTAAAAAGGGATATATCCGGTCGTATCGCTATGACCGAAGGTTTGGCATTATTTACTTTTACACTAGGGTTACATCCACGACTTAGTAATAATGTCAGATGCAGAAGCCCAAAATCACTTAATGATGCGATTAACGTGGCCCTCGAGGAGGAGAAGATACAAAACCTCCTATACAAAACATCTATTAAACCTAAATGTAGGATCTGTGGTAAGCCCGGGCACTCGGACTCTAAATGCCGGGAGAGACAAAAGCGCTCGGGTCCACCGCACGCTCCGTCGGACCCTCAACCATCACAATCATTTAATAACTCGGGATCCCAACTGATCTGTAAATACTGTAAAAATAAGGGTCACGATGTTACTCAATGTCGTAAAAGAAAATACAATAATGAACGGCGTAATATATCTAATTCCGACAATCGTGACAGACCGGCTGCGATGCATCATATTACAAACGGGCCGGCGGTGTCATCGGCCCCGTCACCGACACCTTACGAGAACGGTGACGATGACAATAACTCTTTAAACTAACGCCACGGATTACGAAAACGTGCCGTCGTCATCCGGATCATTTAGGCACTCATACACTTATACATGAATCGCATAAAAATGAAATCTCATCTCAACACGCTCTCTCGAGAGCCTCTGAATCGTTGAGTCAAAAACATAATTCATCTCAGCCTGCTCCAAAGAGAGTCCCTGCTTCGCTGAGTCGTACCTCTGCTCCATCTCGACATGCTCCTCCGAGAGTCTCTGAATCGTCGAGTCCAAATCTTATTACATCTCAACACACTCTTCCAAGAGCCTCTTTATCGTTGAGTCCGAACCTTCCCTCTCACAATGAATCCGCTGTGCCGCACTGCCCTAAAGAGGAAATTAAAATAAATCCTGAAATTCCTGTTCATGAGATATCTTCATACTCGAAGAAAGTGGCATTGCCCCACGTATATATAACTATTTCCCTTTCTGTTCATCCGCTGTGTCTTCTTATCGATACGGGAGCGAGTATTAGTTTGGTCAAACAGACAAGTTTAACCGAAGTGCCCAAATTATCTCGCGAAATAGTTAAGATAAAAGGCTTCAATAGCACTGGCACTTATTCAGAAACTTTAGGCACGTGTCAAGTAAAATTTATTTGGAATTCTAATTGCCACGAATATAAATTTCATGTAGTTGACGATAATATTAACTTAGAGTATGACGGTATCATTGGCAGCGACTTTTTAAATCATTTCAAAGCCAATATAGACTATACCTCACAATCGATTCATATATGCGGACAGAATCTGGACATTAACTATATTCAACCGACTTACGTCATCCCCGCTCGCTCCGAAGCGGTAATTGAATGCGCCGTATCTAATCACTCCCGTGAACATTATAAAAACAATGAGGGCCTATTATTAGATCACTCTATAAGCGAAGGTATTTATATCGCAAATTGCCTTGTTACTATAAAACCGAATAAAAGAATTAACGTAACCGTCATAAATACCACTAACTCTGATATCCAAGTCCGAGACTTTAAGGTCCAGTTAACACCGCTTGAACGCGATATCGCCGCAAATTCAAACGAATCTGTCAACGCTTTATCCTATTTCGAATCTGACAGACCGCAAAAGGTATTAAACCTAATACGCTGTTCTCATCTAAACTGCGAAGAAAAGGAGGCTTTGCTAGAATGTTGTTCTGAATACACGGATATTTTCCACTTAGAAGGTGAACCTTTATCATTCACAAACGCGATCGAGCACATTATAGATTCGGGTGATGCGCCCCCTATTCACGTAAAATCTTACCGTTTCCCTGAGTGCCACAAAGAAGAAGTGGACTCACAAATCCGCAAGATGCTCGACCAAGATATTATACGTCCGTCAACGTCACCTTGGAGCGCGCCTGTTTGGGTAGTCCCTAAGAAGATGGACGCTTCTGGGAAAAAGAAATGGCGTATAGTAATAGACTATCGTCGTCTGAATGACGTCACTGTCTCTGAGAGTTACCCTTTGCCACTTATTACCGATATCTTAGATCAGTTAGGCCACTCAAAATATTTGAGTACATTAGACCTATCAAGTGGTTTCCACCAAATCCGGATGAACCCCCTGGATGCGCAAAAAACGGGGTTCTCAATAAACACAAACTCTAGCACTACAGGCCATTACGAATTCCTACGCATGCCTTTTGGGCTTAAAAACGCCCCATCGACCTTCCAGAAGCTGATGAACACTGTCCTGTCTGGTCTCCAAAGCCTCCACGCATGTGTGTACCTTGATGACGTAATCATTTACAGCAGTAATCTGATATCTCATATGGAAAAAATCTGATTAGTCTTCGACTGCATCCGAAAATTCAACTTAAAACTTCAACCGGATAAGTGCGAGTTCTTGCGACGCGAGGTCGCTTATCTTGGTCATATAATCACCGATAAAGGTGTTTGTCCAAATCCCGAAAAGGTCAAGGCCGTCTCTCAATTCCCTACTCCCAAGAATCCTAAGGATATAAAATCATTTCTAGGGCTAGTCGGCTACTATCGTCGTTTTATTTGTAACTTCTCCCAAATCACTAAGCCACTGAATGCCCTTCTGAAAAAGGATGCAATATTTCAATGGTCGCATAGTCAAGAACAAGCGTTCACCACCCTCAAGGATAAACTAACGTCAGCACCTCTGCTTCAATACCCTGACTTTACACAACCATTCCTTTTAACAACTGATGCCTCCAATTATGCAATTGGAGCCGTACTCTCTCAGGAAGCAATCGGTTCTGATAAACCCGTCTCGTATGCATCGCGTACCTTAAATAAAGCCGAGGGCAACTATTCAACTATCGAAAAAGAGCTCCTAGCAATTTTATTCGGCGTAAAAACATTTCGCCCTTACTTGTACGGTCGAAAATTCAAAATAATTACAGACCACAAACCTCTAGTATGGGTTTTCAACGTCAAGGACCCAGGATCTAGACTCATTAGATGGCGTTTGAAGCTTGAAGAGTACGATTACGAAATCATTTATAAGAAAGGTAAATTAAACGCAAACGCTTTATCTCGGTTCCCCGTAAATGTATTACAAGATAACAAAAGTCCCGACTCGATTGTCTGCCATCCGGCACCGACATCTAATAACGAAGAGGACTTACAAAATTCACCATCCATATCAGAAACTTACGAGCAAATTCTTAAAATTATAAAACACCCCGATGTGTCATTCGACACCGTTATCCAAGAACACAACAAGTCATTAATGAAAGCAAAGTGCAAACTTATTGCCTATCCGACATCCATTGATCTAGACGAGTCTGTGCCTTATTGCAAGGATATTATGGATGCCTCTACTAGCGAACCTAATATTTGCGACATAGAACGCGAACTAAACACTTACTACTCCACCTCTAACGATACTCATTTGATCACTCATTTATTTCTAAAAATAAATCATTATGACGAAATGAGTTACAAAGACATATTTAACCTCCTTCGTGATTATAGTGAGATGATCAAGTATTGGTACATAGAAGAAAAAGAATTCGCGTTATCAGACTTTACAGATCCTTATACGAAATTGTCTTACACAAAAATTTAAAATATTTTATCATTTCTATTCCACAACACAAACATTAAAGTCAACATCTACCGTAATTCTATACGATACCCGACCCCTGACGAGGTCAAACGTATTCTTAGAGACAATCACGATTCTCCTCTAGCTGGCCACCCAGGTAGGTATATCACGCATGTTTGAAAGAATCAAAACCCAATACTGGTGGAAAAACATGAGGCAAGATATCGAGGATTATGTAAAAAATTGCCGCTCACGCCAAATTAGTAAACCTCTTAGACAAACAAATAAAGCACCCATGATTATCACGTCAACGGCATCTCGGCCTAATGAAAAACTCTATCTTGATTTAGTCGGTCCGCTTCCTGAAACACATGAATACAAATATAAGTTTTTGCTTACTCTACAAGACGACTTAACTAAATTTTCTCAGGCCTATCCTATGCAATCTTGTTCCGCTGAAGAAACAGCAAAATCACTAGTCCTATTCATTTCTCATATGGGAATTCCTAAACTAATAATATCTGATCAAGGCACCAACTTCTGCTCTGATGTCTTCAAACAACTTGAAAAGCTGTTTAGCATTAAACACGTGTTCGCATCTCCTTACCACCCTCAGACATGCGGTAGCCTTGAACGCAGTCATTCTACTCTAAAAGAATACCTCAGATCATATATAGGTGAGAATCAACATACTTGGGACCTCTACGTCCCCAGCGCTATGATAGCATATAATTCGGTGTCCCCTTGTTTCGCAGACAGAAATTTAATAGAATTTCGTTTCCCAGAAATTGTTTCACATAATATTTGGTTCTCGTATTTTTATTTCGACAATTATTGTTTCAAAAACTATTTACTTAAATGAAAAATATTTCACAGAAACACAATTCAATGAATTATTAATCACAATTTTTTGTTTAACAAACTTATCAAACAATAGAATTATTTTTTAACGAATATTGTTTGTTGTATTTTTCCACGGAATTTATTTCAACGAAAATGTATAGATATAAATAGACAATAACAAAAAATATTTTCTTAAAAAGTCAATATGTTGTGCTACCAAAGTTAATGACAGAAACGAATCGCTGAGAAACCGACTCCACGTAGTCTTGTCTGCCCTACACCTAGAGTATAATTTAAATCTGCGCAGGCGTGGAGGGGCGAGGCGGCCCGCGAACTGAGGAGCAGGTGGTTTTAACGCCCGCCGTCGCGGCTGAGGCTGGCCAGTAAGCCGAAGCTGCGGGGGTGAGCGTGAATACCATCTGCGACGATAAGATCGCGTGGGACCGCCGGAGCCCCGCATCGCCGGAGCCGTGACAGAAACTATGCCTGCTGCAGCATGTTGCATGCTGGCTTGCGTGATGCATACTTGCTTGCATGATGCATGCTTGCGTACATGCTGCATGCTTGCTTGCACGCTGCATGCTTGCTTGCACGCTGCATGCTTGCTTGCACGCTGCATGCTTGCTTGCACGCTGCATGCTTGCTTGCACGCTGCATGCTTGCTTGCACGCTGCATGCTTGCTTGTACGCTGCATGCTTGCTTTCACGCTGCAGGCTTGCTTGCACGCTGCATGCTTGCTTGCACGCTGCATGCTTGCTTGCACGCTGCATGCTTGCTTGCACGCTGCATGCTTGCTTGCACGCTGCATGCTTGCTTGCACGCTGCATGGTTGCTTGCACGCTGCATGCTTGCTTGTACGCTGCATGCTTGCTTGCACGCTGCAGGCTTGCTTGCATGCTGCATGGTTGCTTGCACGTACGCGCAGTAGGTTTGGTTAGAACTGAGACTCCCATTTTTGGGAATAAGTTTTATATTAAATAAAAAATATAAGGATAAAGAATATTTGATTTGTTATTCTATGATATGATTATTCTAACAATATACTTTCTGTGAAACAAACATCAATGATTTAAAAGTCTTGAAAGTAAGTATTCTGCCTATTGATTATTCTATGAAACGAAATTATTACAAAAATTTACTAAATAACTATTAGCTATGAAACAACGTACAACCATATAATTCAAATATACATAGTACCACAGGTTACTCACCCCTGGAATTGCTTTTCGGCTTCAAACCTTACTTACCTTCAAGTATCGATACTCTCGATACCAACACTTACACGGATTACATCCGGGCCCTTAATCGCCGACTATATTATAGTCGTCAGAAGGCTCTCCAAAATATTTAATCCTCGAAAGAGAAATCAAAAACTTATTATGATTCCCGCACGAAACCATTATCCTATAAAACAGGAGATATGGTTTATGACCGTTGTCACCATAAGCAAAATAAGGCACTATCTCCAGTATGGAAAGGTCCTTACAAAATAATAAAGTTGAATGGCAATCATTCTGTTACACTGCTCATTAATCGTAAACACGTACGTCACCACTACGACGAAATCAAGCCAGCCGGAGACGTAGCAGTGTAATATTAGGGACGAAATGCATGATACATGATCACTTCATTGTTATTTCAGATCGACGCTGCCATCGCCGATCGCATGCGAATATGTTTCTTCAATCGTTAGCAGTCCCGGCCTCTACTTTGATAAGTTCTTAGATATCAAGTTTACTAACAATGATTGAAATGTTATTGCATATGTAGATATAAGTCACGTACAACCTAATTTAGATAAGGTCGAATTTTTATTTGAAAAACTTAACGTATTCTGCAACTCGCTTGCTTCTTCTAAAATACAGTCCGACTGTATTAATTCGTTATCTGCTTTAAAAAATCGTCACATTCTTACCGTAAGCAAATTCTCTTCTATATTCTTCTTCTATTGGTTGATGAAAAACCTAGTGGACGTTTTAAAAGAGGTCTCATGGACCTCGGTGGCTCACTGCTAAAAACTATTTTTAACACTCTAGATTCTGAAGACGCGGTAAAATTCTCAAAAGCCATAGAAGAAGTACAGACGGATGAAAAACGTCTTGCTCATCTCATGAAAGACAATATCCACGTAATTAAGTCGACTATATCATACTTCAACAACACTATATCTAAGGTGAATGAAAACGAAAATCACATATTACGAAACATGGAAACAATCCACAAAATATTAGAAACGGTTATAAATAGTAACGATAAATTAGAAACTAAATCTGAGTTAAGTTCTTTATTACATTCACTAGAGTCCATCGTAATGACCTTGTCTTTCGATATCGAAGATATTAATAATGCAATTCTTTTCTCGAAACTCAACGTTTTGCATCCTACTGTACTCAGTCCGCCCCAATTATATAGTGAATTAGATAAGCATAGGAATGACCTTCCTAGCCATTATGAACTTCCCATACCTTTAACGTTACAGAATATACACAGCTTAATCGATATTTCGCAACTTGCATGTTTTTTCCATTTGAATAAAGTTATTGTTGTTGTTAAGATTCCTCTAGTATTACCACAAGTCTATGACCTATATAAGATAATTCCCCTACCGGTTCCTTACGATATGTCGAAACCCGATACCTACATTCTTATTGAACCGACTAGCTCATGTGTAGCGATAACAGCTGATCGAATGTTTTATTCACTTATAACAGACATAGACAAGTGCAAATTAATAAGTGATAAGTGTTATGTGTGTGTGTTAACTAATGTGTTTTCAGCGATTGCCAACCCTACATGTGAAACGATTCTCTTAAGTGACGTAGTTAACAAACTTCCCGACATATGTGTAACAAAACTTATTCTTGGCTCAATCGATCTATTTCATAAGTTAACTTTAAACCGCTGGATGTTTGTACAGTCGGAACCCGGCAAGTGTCATGTAACTTGTAATGATAAGGACATAAATTCTGACGTTATTTTGTTTGGTACCGGTATCTTGACCTTGCCTAAGAACTGTAAGGCTTTTTACAAAACACTGCAATTCGCCGCTGTTGGCGAAACAGTTATCGGAAATGTAACTAATAAAATATCAAATTTCAACATCTTACAAGATGATTGTTGTGAGGGATCTAAGTTGAATAAAACCCTACAGCGATTACCTTACTCGAAATTAAACAACTTAGACAATCTTGACTCTCTGCTACAAGCCAGTATCCACTTGACTCATTTGAAGAAGAGATTAATAAGATAGAAAACCCATCGCATTTTCAAACTTATAGCACTCACTATTTGTCTGTAAGCCTGTGCATCTCTGGGTTAACTTTATTATACATTCTATACAAGAACCGTAAGTTCATTTGTTCAACTAACGCCCAATGCTGCATTCAAATATTTAATCAATGTCATAATACCAAAAATAATTCGATTCCCGCTTCTCAAACCATATTTCATGGTAATATAGTTACACCTATCAATAAGGACGAGTCAGAGTCTGTAGAAGACGGGTGACTCCATCCCCTATTAAAAGAAACATTCTGTTTAGTAAAACTCATGATAAATAATTTCAGACGAATGCACATGGTTGGTAATTAAATTATAATTTTTCTATTTCTTCTATATTGTTATACTTATTAAGCTTAGATTTTAATAATTGTTCTTCAATAAATAAATACTGTTTAAGGAATTGTTAACTATATATAATGATAATCTATTGTAATAACCATAATTCTAGAGTAACTATTTCTTTCCTTACTAGTTATTTTCATACCATCCTATCTATATATACATATAATAAAACAGTAACAAAACTGCGTCTGCACATTGAATATATTAAAAAAAAAATAATTGAGGGGGGTTTAGGAACAGTAATAGAGCACGAATCCAAAAAAAAATTCTGTCTGTTTGTCTGTTTGTTTGTACACGCTAATCTTCGGAACTACTGGGCGGATTTGAATGATTTTTCTTTTGTTGTATAGGTTTTAAGCCTGAGCAACATGTAGGCTATAATTTATCTTGGAAACTTGAACACCTGATGCAGAACCGCAGCAGGCCAGCTAAACTATAAGAGATGCAAAAATGGTACCATAGCAAAAAATTGTTTCACGTGATGAGCACTTTCTGCTGAGAGAATAAATTTGAAGATCTAGAACACCTGATGTGGAACTCCAAGAGCCCAGCTACACCATGACACATATAGGAATGACGTCTTAGCAAAAGTTGTTCGGTCTGATAGGCATTTTCTGTTGACTTATAAAAATCAAAGATCAGAAACATCTGAGGTGAAAATCAAAGCTATCACGAATTTCACTGTATCTTATAAAATAACATAAGCTGGGAGCCTTCCCCTCCACACGGTGAAGGCGGTAACAGTTTAGGACTGATTTTTGATGACGATGGTATATCATTGAAAATTTGACTCTACTGGCTATTTTATCGAATAAATATGCCTTCGGGCTTATGTTATTTGGGTGTTTAATTTCCTTTTCCATTTTTCTTCGTGACACGGTAGCCTACCCGGTAACGCAGGGGAGCAGTCACTTAGATTTTACAGGTATCTTCTTTACAATAAAACTATAACCATGCCTAGAAAGAGGTCAAATATTTCCCAATGTTCCAAAGGAGCTAAAAGATTGAGGATCATGATCCCAAGAATCTACCAAAGAGCGTCAGGAGAGACTTGATGCTGTTCGAGAACATCAGGCTGCAACTCGCTCCGTGGAAACCTCTTCAGATCGCGAAGCACGCCTGCGTTCTTAGCGTATTTACGCATCTACATCCAGGTCTCTAGAGACCAGTGAAGAGTATGATGCGCAACTGACCGCTGATCGTGAACGTCATACATTGTCTCGCGAGTCGGAGACGTTCACGGATAGAGAATTGCGCTTGAGTTCTCAGCGTATCTACGCATCTGCTGCGGAACGTGATGCGCGACTGTCCGCTAATCGTGAGCGACATGCATTGTCTCGCGAATCGGAAACGTTTACCGATACAGAATCACGCTTGAGTTCTCAGCGTATTCGCACATCTACTAACAGGTCTTTTGAACCGAATGATGAACGTGATGCACGACTAACTGCTGATCGAGATTATCATACACTAGCGACCCGACCCAGCTTCGCATTGGCCTAAAGCCTTCCTCGGTAAATGGACTATCCAACACAAAAATATTTTTTTAATTCGAACCAGTAGATCCTGAGATTAGCGCGTTCAACCAAACAAACAAACAAACAAACTTCAGCTTTATAATATTATAGTATAGATTGTCCCGAACACGCACACAACAAAATATTCATAATTAGTTAGAAAGTGAGAGAAAAAGAATTGCTGGAGTACGGTATGAAGAGACAGAAGAAGAGCGCAACGAACGTTTGAATTCTGATCGACTTCGACATTCTCTGAACAGAATGTCGATATCATCTGAAGAATCGAATGTGTCTCAAGATATAATAATATAATATAATATGTGGGGACATTTTTCACACACGGCCATCTGACCCCATACTAGGGAGACCCTGTACTGTGGGTGTCAGACAGCTGATATACATACACAAATACATTATTTTTTTTGTAAATACATATATATGTCGGAGACAGTTTATTAATCACATTGTGGGTGTTAACTAAATTTGTTATGATTTCTGTTTCTTATTGTTAATTTATGTGATTTTACTATCAATTATTGTCTATTAATTCGAAACATGATTTATTATGTGCACACACTGATTTGTGGTTACTTTATTTCGATAATTGTTATCGATGGTTTTATTCAAAACAATTGTTGACACGTTACTTTGAATGTAAAACGAATTACTTTATGAAATCACTATTGTTTATTCATGACAATTATTAGTGTGGTATTTGATTGCTTTATAATTAAATCTTATTAGATTTAGTACATTGTAGTGTTTTGTATCAAGTAAACGCGTGACGCACTTCCGTGCGCCAATGGATAGACTTGTATGGAGAGGTTGTTAGGTGGTGAGCATCGCCTTACAAAAGAGCGTGCACTCCGTAAGTATGGCAGTCGATCCTCGGATTCGACTCAGTAAAGAGTTCCTGCTCCCGACAATACTGTCGGTTTACCTGGTACAGCGCTGCTGCATATTCACATAGCTGTATAGATTTGCTGCTAGCGAGCGATACACTTTGTATTTGGGTGGCTTATGCTACTGTACGAACTATGAACCTTAAGGGTTTGTTCGTTTATCATTGGGTGGTTTCGCCACTGTACGAACTGTGGGACCTTAATGGTCTGTTCGAATAACTTTATTGTTGCTGTACCTTGAACTTACTTTATTCTTGTTACTGATTACCATTTGTATTGTGTTTTCTTTACTAATAGTGTGTAATTGTTTTCACAGGTATGTTGTTTATCCCTAATGGGATAATGGGAACGCCTATAGTCCTGACGATGTACTATACCGCTCGGCACTCCTCCTCGATCGCTCCAGACGATCCGACATATAGATAAACAACACCCAGACACAAGGCAAACACAAGTGCTCATCACACAAATGTTTACCCTGGGCGGGAATCGAACCCGCAACACGCTGCGCAGCATACGATCGCTCAGCCACTGCGCCAACCGTGTCGTCAATATAGCCGTAGGTCATGGCGACCTTCCTTGGGTTGGTGAGGAACGGAGTTCATTTACGTATACTCCTATGATTGACTACGCTACATATTCCGCCATCGGAGGTATGATTCAAAATTGTACTTTTTGAACGTCTCGAATCGTCTCGCGCATCCCGTTGTTTTCCCGTCCCCGGGCTCTTAGAATTCGACATCAGACGTTTCAGATCTTCGATTTTGCCAACCCCGTTGTCGCTGGCATTTGCAACAGGATCCGCGTACGAAGTCGCGGGCAGAAGCTAGTCTTAGATAAATCTTAAAGGTAATTGTTATCTCAATGTTTTATTTTTAATTCTTATTCTAATTACTTTTGTTTGTAACTTTCATTACAAGAACATATTGTAATGCTCGACGTAAATCCAACTAAGCATCCGAGATCTTGATTAACTCCTACATCTCTCATCACTTTCAGATGTGATGATCGATCTTAACGGGGGGGTTGTTATATCGAAATAACCATTACCCAAAATATAAATTAAAAATGCTGAGTTTCCCATTGCATTGACGTCAATGCAACAGGAACCCGTTGTTATTTTCATAAACGATTCTAATTGCGTTTTACGCAGTTTTGGATTGGACTTCCGTCGGGCACAGTAATTATCAATACGTGTTTATTAATTCAATATAGTTTCTTTTAGCGTATTAAATAGCTTTTTTAAAAAACCATCTTTCGACCCACTCCGTAACAGTACGGAACCCTTCGTGCGCGAGTCCGACTCGCACTCGGCCAGTTTTTTTTTAGATTCCAGTTTCCCCCCTCAGGGAGCATTTTCGAGGGATCTGTGGAATAAGTATTTTTTTCGATTCTAGTTTTCCTTCTCATGGGGATTGTCAGTGGGGAATTCTAGACTTTTTTTGAGACTCCACTTATCCACCCTAACGGGGCTTTTCAAGGGGGATTTGTGGAATTAGCCGTGACATGCTTGCTTGACTTGATCAGGTACAAGTAAGTCCGCGCCACCACAGGGAGCGAGTCACAGGGCAGGGGTGTTACACGAGGAGTATAGGTACTTCCAATTACGAAGACATTTTTGTTATTATATAAGCTTTTAATACTTCTAAGGGTATTGCTTAATTTCTAAGGCATGACAATATTATCAGTACAAGAATTCATAAACCTCTTTTCTTTTATTAATAATATAATATAATATGTGGGGACATTTCCACACACGGCCACATCTGACCCCAAACTAGGGAGACCCTGTACTATGGGTGTCAGACAGCTGATATACATACACAAATACATTTTTTTTTTGTAAATACATACATATATAGATAAACAACACCCAGACACAAGCCAAACACAAGTGCTCATCACACAAATGTTTACCCTGGGCGGGAATCGAACCCGCAACACGCTGCGCAGCAGTCGATCGCTCAGCCACTGCGCCAACCGTGTCGTCAAAATTATTAATATAATATATATATATTATGAGTATGTATATATTTATTTCGGTGTATATATATTCCATAATATTATTATGTATGTGTAGTTTTTATATATATATATAAATATATCTTTTTTCACTTTTTAAATATTACTTTTTGCAAAGCACCTGCCTTGTTATCTCTTCACCACCCTTGGTTGACTGGTAGAGAATGCCTAAGGCATTAAGTCCGCCTTTGTACGTTTGTGCATGAAGTATAAATAAATAAATAAATAAATAATTGCATAATTTAAAGGGTAGTAAAGACGGAAATTGTTTTTTGGCAATTAGCGATAAAGGTAAAAAGTACATAGTTTGGTTTCGCATCAAATAGTACAGACAGCGTCATCGACTGGTTACCCCTCACGTATTAAAATTTTCTGGTAACCAGTTGATGACGCTGCCCGTACTTAACTTACATTATGATAATATTATAAGTGAGATAAGTAAATATAAAGTAAAAATATAAAATGCTTACGCGTTTCCTAGGACGCTTTTCAACACGTTTGCAAGGAAAAAAAATGTTTTCATTTTAACAAATATTTAAGAGAATTGAAAACTATACATGTAAGCTATCATATTGAATGTTAGTTCTTATCTATATCTTCGAGACATAATCCTAAGATGCAATCCAGTCCATGCGCTATTTCTTCAGGCGTATACTTTTCATCAGGAACATGCACGAATAGGGTACTGTTTTGTCCAAGGGAGAGGGATGTGTAATAAATGTATCCGCAAATGAACCTATAACAAAAGTCATTAATATAAGTATTTGTTCAGTATACTCGTATAGATAGGCTTGGGTAGGCGGTAGTCCATCTATATTCGCGAAAAGAATTGTACCTAATACTCCTGACAACGTAAGAAGTCCCATTTGTCGTTTCTTCTTTCGAACTAGTACGTAAGAAATTAAATACTATGTTACTCTCATACACTATAACAACGAGTATCATTCGTAAGCATCAAGTTTAACTTTATACTACTTTAAGGAAATGGAAAAAATATTATTAAAAACGGCAACGTTTTAACAGAGTCGGAGTGTGCCAAAGAGTTCGCGCAATATTTCTATTCTGTTTACAACAGTCGGGAACCGCGTCTCGACGTGAATGCAGCAGTGGCGTCTAGTGGCGCAAATAGCTCGCATGTTCATATAGACCGCTTAGAATTGAGTCATGTAACAAATGCACTTCATCGACTTAAGCCGAAACGGTCGGCGGGGCCGGACGGTATCCCCGCATTTATAATAAGGGATTGCCGCGCTGTACTAGCAAAGCCGCTTCTTCATTTGTTTAATTTGTGCATTGACTCATCATATTTCCCTGAGTGTTGGAAAATCACACGAGTGATCCCAGTACCTAAGGGCGGAATGAATTCAGACGTGAGTGGCTATAGACCGATGGCAGTTCTGTCAACACCGGTGAAAGTTTTTGAGTCTACGATACCAATGTCCGTATTAAACCAAGTATCCAGTTTGTTGTCGGACGCCCAGCACTGGTTTCGACCGGATTGTAGCACAACCAGTAATCTACTGAACTTTATGACGTACGTGGTGCCAAATGTTGATGCTGGAGTTCAAGTCGACGCTGCCTACTTTGACTTAAAAAAAAAAAATACAAAAAAGACAACCGCCTTCAAAAAGTAAAAAATAACTTTCAATTCGCAAGTCGGTGGCAATACATAACAACAAGCAAAACCAAAGCCGCCGACTTGCGAATTGAAAGTTATTTTTACTTTTTGAAGGCGGTTGTCTTTTTTGTATTTTTTTTTCTTTTCACTTTTTAGTGTCTGCTTCTCATCATAGAAATGAATTACGATACGGCGACACCAAAAAAATCTGTCATCCCTTAACTTTCAACCCTTAGGGGTGGAATATTTTCTTGAAATTTATATGGGACCAAATTTGAGGTATACACTATCAATGAAAAAAATAATCATCGACATCGGACTACACTGAAAAAAGTTAAGCGTGGTCAAACATAAAAATAAATATATAAAAAATAAAAAAATGATCATAAAATGAAAACTACTGGGCCAAACAATGTTAAATTTTTATGGGACCAAATGGCAACTATTTCGCATCAAACTAAAGAAGAATCACGTAAATCGGATCATAAATCTCAGAGTAATCGATGTACATACATAAAAAAAAACGAATTGAGAACCTCCTCCTTTTTGAAGTCGGTTAAAAAGCTTTCGATCTGGTCGATAATGACATTTTTTATGCCATGGACTACGAGGGTAAGCTACTTCGTGCCAGACTATTACTGGACAATGGTAGTACGGCGAATTTTATAACCCAGGACTTGTCGGGTAAGCTTAATTTGCCTGTTTCCTGTTTTCCTGTATTCGCACTGTTAGTTCTAAAGTAACTGGAATTAACAATCAATCTACGAATCCAACTCAATCTTGCATTCTTCAAATTAGGTCATGAAATAGTGATTTCACGGTGAAAATTGACTGCTTAATTTTGCCAATTATATATAAAATTACCAAATTCGTACATAAATAAAAAAGACATTCCGTTGCCATCTGGAATATGTTTAGCTGACCCATCTTTTTACGTACCTTCTTCCGTTGATATATTAGTGGGGGCGGACATATTTTGGAGTGTAATAGGAATCAATCGTATACAATTAGGAAAACACAATCCAATACTTTTTGAAACAAGGTTTGGTTGGCTCATATCGGGTGCAATACACAAAGCTAGTACTTCAGAAGTAACCTGTATGACTATACAAGATGACACAGATACAACTCTCACACGTTTTTGGGAGTTAGACACAATATCACCTAAATATAATTATACACCTGATGAAAACAAATGTGAACAAATATTTATACAAAGTACGAAGCGCAGCACAGACGGGCGCTTCATAGTAACCATTCCATTTAAAGATTCGCCTAAGGAATTAGGAAATTCTTATGACATGGCCAAGAGACGCTTTCTATCATTAGAACGTAGGTTTGATAGGGATCCATCGTTTAAACAGCGATATGTAGCGTTTATGGAAGAATACGAGACTCTAGGACACATGAGTATTTTTGAACATAGATTAAGTTTACTGGGTCACTATTATTTACCACATCATGGTATTATCCGAGAGCAAAGTACGACAACCAAACTGAGGGTGGTATTCAATGCCTCAGCGGTGACTACGTCAGGAAAATCATTTAATCATATTCAATACTACACAGCTGCAGCTACATTTTACTACTGAATCCATTGCAATGGCCTACTAAGCCTAATTCAAATAGTGGTAATGAGCTATTTCTGGTAGCTCATTACCATCACTTTATTACATTCTCAGGATGTTAATTTTAATAACAGTAATTAAATATTTAATTTATTAATTAGCAATTCATCAAATTATTCCAGACTTCAACGTATCACAGCCTACATACACAGATTTATAAATAATATTAAGAATTCTCAAACGCGGTTGTACGGCTCACTAACAAGCTCTGAATTAACTTTTGCTTCTAGTTTCCTTATTATCTCGCCAAGTTTCTAGGTGGTAGAAACTTGGCGAGAAGAAGTGTACTGTGAACCATACCACCCAGTATCTGCGCCTGACAGTTGTTAGCAACAGTTGTGGACCTGCATGAAAAAATATTAAATGATAAGATTTAAAAATTAACACAGATAAATGGTGTTTACAGTCTAAAAGTACGGGATGTTTTATGTCGTAATGAATTGTCAAGCCTACCCCCGATTCTAATTATGTTGTTATCTAAGTAGGGTGATAGTGAAAGAAGACGGTTCTTATTAGGTAATTCCTTTCCTTATTTAAGTAATTGGTAATCTAGTTAAAATGACTCATTTTATGCAACTCTAATAAGGAAACTAGAAGCAAAGGTTAATTCAGATCTGCATGAACTGTACGTACTTGTGTAAAATGTATGAAATTTAAGGGCGAGACCATTCAACCACAATGGCACAATTGCCAAAGGAAAGAGTTCAGTTAGAGATCCGTTTCTTGAAACAGGCACTGACTATGCTGGTCCCATAATGATTGCTGATCGTAAGGGGAGAGGTTGTCGACTAATTAAAGCCTATATAATTATGCGTTTATGTCTGTCTGCCTACAAGGGCGGTCCATCTGGAACTTGTCTCAGACCTTGCAAAAAAAAGCTTTTATCGCAGCTCTTAATCGATTTACAGCTCGTAGGGGTAAACCAAAATCTATTTTTCTCGGTCTACCTTTGTCGGTACGTTCAACGAGCTTTCTAATATTTCAAAACAGGATTATACATTTGAGATGGCTGATTCAGGTATAAACTTTTCTTTTTTTCCTGCATACACGCCACACTTTGGAGGATTGTGGGAGTCGGCAGTTAAATCTGTTAAACACCACTTAAGACGGATATTAGGTTTGACACATCTAACATACGAGGAACTCAGGAACTGTCCACATGCCTTATTCAGGTCGAAGCGATACTGAACTCTCGACCACTCACACCCCTTTCCAATGAATCCTCTGACCTTACTCCGCTTACTCCATTCCATTTCCGCATTGGAAGACCACTCATCTCTCTACCTCATCCACAGATACTCAGCCAAAACATCAGCAACTTGCAACGGTTCCAGCGCATCGAGTACTTAAAGCAACATTTCTGGAAACGCTTTGCTAATGAATATATTTTCTGGCTACAGCAAAGGACAAAATGGTGTACATCAAGAGGGCAGCTTAAAGAAGGTGACTTGGTGCTTATCAAAGATAAAACTGCACCGCCACTACTATGGCTTCTTGGGAGAGTCGTTCGTCTACTCCCAGGGAGAGACGGCATCGCGAGAGTAGCAGACATCAAGACAAAGAAGGGGATCATTCGTCGGGCTTACAATACTATATGCCCACTGCCTACTACTCCATAATATTGAAGACTTCTCTTCAACGCCGGGACTATGTTCAGTATTAACCGGCCGGGACGACGGAGGGGTATGAAGGAGACGAAGGAGGAGGGGGCGGCCGCTGTGACGAGCGGCGCCGACGCACCAATCATACCATTCGCTAGAACCATACCGAGACACAACGAGCACTGTACGCGTCGCGACTTACCTATTGTTTTTAATTAATTAATACTGTGATTAATATACCTACTAGCATTTATCTACAGTCTTAAGTCTATTATTTCAGAGTTTCCTTACACACTAAGGGTGTTACCACACCAATCGATCGATCATCGATCGATGCCATCGGTAGACGTCGATCGACGTCGACTAATCCATTCTGCCATCGATCGATGCCGTCGATCTACGATCGATGGATTGGTCTGGTAGAAACTATCGATCGACGTCGACTAATCCATTCTGCCATCGATCGATGCCGTCGATCTACGATCGATGGATTGGTCTGGTAGAAACTATCGATCGACGTCGACTAATCCATTCTGCCATCGATCGATGCCGTCGATCTACGATCGATGGATTGGTCTGGTAGAAACTATCGATCGACGTCGACTAATCCATTCTGCCATCGATCGATTGGTTTGGTAACACCCTTAGATAGGGTGCTGGAACCTACAACTTGCTTAAATGCACATTATGCAAATAAAACAAAACAAAACATAACAGTGACTTCATTGAACTTTTATGTAACATCTTGCGGTTATGTGCATGTTTTAGAAAAAAAAAATATCTTGTATAAAAAACAATACACCCTCTTCTTCGACACACCGACACAAAGTGAATGCTATCCACACTCGCTGCTGCTTATAAATATTATGAGTATTATTATGACCCGACAGAACATGGAACATGAAAAACGAAAACATTCTAGGAACGTCGTTTAGGTAAGGAAAGTCGTAGTTTGTTTTAAATATATTCGCAAAATTACATAAGTAGGTACATCAAACGTAACAGTTTGACCTAGTTACAATACTTTTATGGTTATAATTAAGTAAGTTGTATCTGCGTCACAACCTTTTCTGTGATATGGATCGAATGACGTGTGTTCAGTAGGCACGCAGACCTAGCACGAACGAGCTGTAAGTACAGCTACTGTTCTGTTACAATCTCTCTCGGTAAACACCTATTATATACTCCGTTCACAACTTTGACTTCTATTCCGTAGGCTTAAGGATGACATATTAGAGGCAAAAAAGTGGTTACAATAACAACTGTTTACTGAAGCTGCCATTTGTCATGCCACCAACGCAATATAAGTCAAAATCGGTTGAACGGACTGTAAAAAAGGTTTGTGTATATGTCTAATTTGTGTATATGTCGATACCCCCTGAAGACTCTGACGGATATCGTTCGCTGCGGCTTTCGCAGAACGGCGATGTTTCCGGCTGTCAGGTTAGCCGCCCAGATCGGAGTTCCGTACATGGCCAACGATCACATGATCCTCACGTAGAGCTACACACAGAACATACGGCGCGCTGGGCCCCCAAATTGGGAAGCAAATTGGTGACAGCCACTGGAAGTGCGGGGGCCGAAATCCCACCCGGCTGTTGAGCACCAATCCCACATACTTCATGGTGGACTCAACAGCTATTCGGGCCTACCGGGCCACGATTTGTGATCCCGGTGGCGGCTCACGATTCACCACCTGTGCGACCGCAGCCGCAGCATCCCACGTAGGTGACACACCTCTCTGACAAATAAGCCCCAACGATGCGGCGGAGGTAGGAAGGCACTCGATAATAGCGCAGTGCCTCCCGTATACAACTCCAGGGCAGGGTGTTAAAGGCGTTGAGTGATGTTCAAGGACACCGCCAACATCATCCCGCCTCAGGACACCGTTTCCTCCGCCAGGATTCCTAGAATTTTAAGGCGCCTACTAATTTGAAGGCGCCTTACTCGCAGTACAGCGTGTATGGTGGGGCGCCCATGCCGAAAACCATACTGGCTCGCGTCTAGATCCGGCTCCTCTTCGCACAAGTAGCTGATGAGGCGGGCTGCAATTATTCGCTCGAGCTGCTTACCCACTTCGACTAGCAGCACTATGGGCCGGTACGCGGACGGAGAATCTGCAGGGCGCCCCGCATTTCTGAACAGGTTCAGACGACTAGAGTTCCACAATGTGGGAAACTGGCTCCGCTCAAGGCACGCTGTAAAGAGTACTCTCAGTTGGCGGGCTGACCACTTCCGACAACATTTCAAAAACAGGAATTTTAGACGTACTTTCTTTAAGTGCGGTCGTATGACGACCCCATCGATAGGTAGAAGAGGAAGAAATGTATTAAAATGTTGAATAAAAACAAAGAAAATGTTTGCTTCTGTATAACAGCAACTTAGCAAAGACAGTGAATGTATTCTATGTACATACTTTACGTATTTATGTGCTTGCTAATAAATTATGAGCTTTGAGCAAGTTGCTCAGTAGTATAGCCTTCTATGTCCAAAAACTTAACAAAAGTTGCCAACTTGTGTTCAGTGCGATGCAAAACATAAGTTTGTAATTTGTAGTGTGACCAGCACTCACTTTTAGAAATGTACTAAAATATTAAATTACTGTTGAACATTTTGGCACACTACTCTTTCGTAGTAAATAATTATTGTACGATCACCAAAGGAGATATAAGTATCCATGTCGCCGGAAACAGTTGAAGTTTACTTAGAAACCGATAGGTTTTTATGAATAAAATAAAATACAATTTATAGAGAATAAACAGTTCAATGATTAAATAAAATTTCATTTGAAAGCCCCCATTGGTTTCTAAGAAATCTTCAACTATTCCCGACGACATGGATACTTATCTCTTTTGCGTACTGTACCTTTTTAGGTAACACACTAAATTGTTTTTTTTTTACGATTGGCAAGCGTTAGTGCGCGGGGCCCCCAAATGCTCGGGGCCCGTAGCATTTGCTACTCTTGCGTGGCTAATCCGCCACTGGGAACAGCAGAATCAACTATACCCTGTTCACAATAAGATTAGACAAAAACACAAACCTTTTTTACAGTCCCTTCAACCGATTTTGACTTCTATTCCGTAGGCTTAAGGATGACATTAGAGGCAAAAAAGTGGTTACAATAACAACTGTTTACTGCAGTTGCCATTTGTCATGCTACCAACGCAATATGAGTCAAAATCGGTTGAAGGGACTGTAAAAAAGGTTTTGTAAATGTCTAATCTTATTGTGAACAGGGTATAAGCGATTCTTAGTTCCGAATGTTGATACAAGATGGCGCTATTAGTGTGATCTAAATCACGCTATAGTTAACGTTACGTTTTGGAATATCATGATATTCCATGAATACTATGGTATTACACACGGAATAATAAAAACAAGTGGAAGTGCCACGCAGCCATCGAGCGTGTGGCACAATTATGCTGAAATTATGAACACTGGTTCAGTTGCGATTTACTACTTGCCTGTTACGTGATGTAGGTATCGAACGTAAGGGAAAAAGTTTCAACCATGCCTTATTGTGCAATTTTAACATGTAAAAATGATAGCAGGTCAAAAAATGTTTCTTGCGGAGGTACCTATATCGTATCACCAGTATGTATAAAACTATGATATACTTATTTCAATATAATTTTTATTGACAACACCATCCGTAAAAGTCTAAATTAACTTGCTCGCCGTCTTGACTTTAATCGTATTTCCGTGGCATAAATTCTAGATATTTCCACGCTACTCGTTTAGGGATGGGATATGTACATCAACGTATAAAGTTTGTTTCGATAAAACAATGAAATGTATATTTTTAAAGTAACTTTAATTTTATATAATAATAATAATAATTTTATTTTGTACAAGACATTGACATATAAGTACATAATAGAGTTTTATGAATAGGTTGTACAACAGTGACACAATTTAAAGTCGAACGTTTGACTCCTAAACTAGGCAATAAGCCTGTGTCTTAGAAGCCAATGTTCCCCAAAGATACAGTGACATATAACTGTTTTCTAATGCTTAATCGTACAAGTACTTCTTACGTTATAATAGAAACTAGATACTATGTACATACAGTATTTAACTAATTTAAGAAATAATTTTAATAAGACTTTTAGTTTATTCACATGATAACTCCTGCAACCACTTGGTCAGAATATTTTTTATTTCATGCCTTGTGCGAATATATATATATATATTATTTTATTTATTTTATTGTAAAGTCGACAGCTAGTAGCAAGACACTGGCGACTTACTTTAATGTTAATAAATAAAACTACGAGTTTAAAAGAATGAGTTTCAAATTATGGTTAAATGATAGTTAATAAAGTATAATCATCTTAACAGTCAACTATCATCAGTTAGTAGAATTCCCTCATCCAATCATATTACTTATGGATTTAATGAAAGGCATCGCAGAAAAATATGTCAATATACGCATACATCATTTAATAAAATTAAATTTAAAACACTAACACTCTGGGCATTAGTCTGAAATAAAGGTTTATTTATTTATTTAAAACAGTCAAAAAGACAACTAATAAACAAATTATATGTTTTATTTCAAGGACAATCAATATTTTTTAAGATTATTATTTTACCTTATAAACTAACCCGGTTTTGATCCATTACGTACGTTAAATAGATTCATTTAAACATTATAATAATATTTCTTACATTGTACAAACATCGACTTTAAATTATCGATATCTCGTCCACATCTCTCACTGAGTAGCAAAATAGAAAACAGTTGCATGCGAATATGACATAGGTATCTATTTGTACAATTTGTTGTAATAAAAGATGTGATGATTAAAGGGAAGATTTGAACCGGTCTGGATTTTAATGGGTCCCAACTGATCAAATCGCTATTGGCGACCACCTTCTTATTCACTATATAACTACAAATCATAAAAATAAAAATAATAAAATTATTTACAATTTTAGGAAAAAGGCAGGGAGCTCAAAGGGCATCAAAAAACTCGTCCACATCGTTGTCAACAGGACACGTGCCCAACAGGCTGGCAGCATTGCCACGTTGTATGCCAATGCTGATTCTTTGACCCAAGAATAGACCAGCCTTCGGGTCACGTGAAGAGTCGAAAAACGAATGGGCAGGGTGGCTTGTAGCCACGCTCGGTCATCCAGGGCCACATTCAAAATCGATGTTAAAGTATTTTTAATAATTTGATCATTTTGTCCAAGAGGTGTGGCTGCTTCCACAAAGGTGAAGAGCGGAGGTAGTACATAAAATTTGGACCAAAACAACAATATCTAATGAGGGTAAAAGCCGAATGTAGATTAAAGGCCTATTCAAACCTGAGCGATATTCGCTGCCGCTGTGGGTAGAGGTACATACCGCGCGGGTTTCGCTCAAGTATTTAGTATTAAGTACCGCGGCTAGAGCGACCAGAGCGATATTCGCTGCCGCTGTGGGTAGAGGTACATACCGCGCGGGTTTCGCTCAGGTATTTAGTATCAAGTACCGCGGCTAGAGCGACCTGAGCGATATTCGCTGTCGCTGTGGGTAGAGGTACATACCGCGCGCGAGCAGCGGCATGCATTCCGCCCCTCACTCCGCAAGAGGGGTTAACATGACAACAGTTACCAGATGCTGATGCTCTGCAGAAATTACAACGTGACTGACGTGTATATTCTTTGGCGACTCTGGCGAAATGACTACTGGCGAAAATTTCTTACCTCTCTGAGCGAAACTCGACTACCGCGCGTTATTCTACCCACGAGGATAGCGAAATCCGTTTTGGTGTGAACAGTAATATTACCGCATACCCACTGAGTTTTTTCTGCCGCAGACGGTAGCGAATACCGCTTAGGTCTGAACAGTAATATTACCGCATACCCACTGGGTTTTCTCTGCCGCAGACGGTAGCGAATACCGCTTAGGTCTGAATAGGCCTTAATTTTGGAAAGTCTATCCGAAATGTCATTAAAATGTTTAATTTTTTCCTCAATAAAAAGTGAAAAACTGTCTTCCAAAATAGGAGAACCTAGGAGGTGTAAAGAACTTTTGTCTAAAATTTTGATGTCTAGGGAGGGCTATTGCATTAAATTTCTCTAACCGATTTGGATGAAATTTGTCGGGTGTGTTCCAGTGGATTCGAGAATGGTTTAGATTCACAATTGGACCCGGTTGGTGGCGCTGCAGTTGAGGTATAGAACTTCTTAGATGTATGTCACCCTGGTACTAGGAACGCATAACTGTCACCCTGGTACTAGGAGCGCATGACTTATGTATGTGCTATCTCGAGAACGGCAAGGTGGCTCTTCGCAGTGAAGAGGTATATTCATCAATTGGTAGGTAGGGTAGGTATGTAGGAGTAGGGTAGATATGTAGGCGTAGGGTAGGTATGTAGGTGTAGGGTAGGTATGTAGATAGGTAAGTAGATAGGGTAAGTAGGTAGGTAGATGGGGTTGGGTAGGATTTTTGTAACGGTTTTCAGGGCAGGACAACGTCTGTCGGGTCAGCTAGCGTGGTTTTTATTTCAATGGTATAGTTATTTAACATTACTAAACATAATTCTAGACTTCAGGACTTGTTTACTTCTTTTCAGTTTTTATTACTAACTAGCAGCCCGCCCCGGCTTCGCACGGGTATTAAAAAAACATTTCAAAAGTTATATTTTTTTACGCACACACACTCTCCCATACATACTTTCTCGTTTTTGCGTGGGGTATTAAAAAAGAGTAAAATGAAGAAAATTCGAATATGAAATTATATTTTTTTTGTATTTTTTTTTTCATTTTATTTTTAATTTTTGTAAAAAGGCCTTTACTTTACTTTCTCTGCTCCTGAAAATCAATTTATTGAGTCAGAGATAAAATATTTGATGTTAATTTATTTTGTGGCAGCAAAATAAATTGATTTTCAGGACCTCCGACCCGCGTTATACCAACATGCCATGAGTAAAACATTATTTTCGTAGGTCAATCCCTACTAATTCGAAAGTTTGGCCTTGGGACTTGTTGATAGTTAGGGCGAAAGATGTTTTCACCGGATATTGAAGCCGTTTAAATGGGATTGGCAGATCACTTGTGATCATCGGAATCCTCGGTGTATGAGCTAGTTGACTAGCTGCTGGGCCGGTGATAATGGTTGCTACAATTAAATTGTCCTTCAATTCCTTAATAAGCTGCCTCGTCCCGTTGCACATGTTTGGAGGGCTTAAATTCCTCAAAAGCATAATTGGAATTCCAATTTTTAAAGTCTATTTACGTGGTGGCAGTCCAGAAGGGTTTAATGAATTTAAAAACTCCTGGGGATAATGGACTGCGTCTTCGATATTAGTCACGGTGTCTATCGATTTGTATTTTTTTATTTATCCGGGAACTTTTTGAATAATTAGATTGTTTATTTCGTTGACGCTATAATTCCTGGGTGACTCTATTGTCCTAGAACACAACCAATGAAAGTCCTTTTCGTGCAAATTCTCGATGTCAGGGTATACTGCATCTATAAAAAATTCTAAACTATGAACTATTTGGCCTAGAGACTCATCCAGAAGGATGTTACAATTACTGCTTAAATTTGGAGTGGGAAAAATTGGATAGTTAAAAGTTACAATATATTATTTTCTGAAAAAATAAAAAAAAATGGATTTAGTTCTGAAAAGAACTGTTGTTTAGTTCTGAAAAGAACTGATGTTTAGTTCTGTAAAGAACTTTGTTTATTTTGAAAATAATAACTTTTATTTTGGGATGAATTACGTGCTATACGAATTTAAAGCTTAAACTGACAATTAGTCTAGCAAAATTTATTCAATCCGCACACGACTGCTGCGTAGGGAGCCGACCGCGCGACTTTCAAATAACTTACATTTATAAACTTGTGATATCTTTCGAATGGAATGTCCAAATTGAATAATTCAAAAAGTCATATAATGGTATTGAAGCAGACTTAAATATGAAGTCATTTTTTTTTTATCAAGATTAATTACAAATTATAAATAAAAGAGCTTTTATAGCGGTCGCATTTATATATATTTTTTTTTTAATGAAAAAACACTTATTGTGACGTAACTATAATAGTTAGACATTTGCTATCGCGATCTTTTTTGTAGATAAATATATGTTCTGCAAAGACGTAGTACATTATTTTGTTCTATAACCAATAGTTTTCGCAGCGCACGCGATGTAAGAAAGTTTTTTGGTAATTTTTTCACACCTTGGGTTACATTATTGGAGTTTTAGTATGGATTTCTAACTTTTTTGAAGTTTTAATATAGCCTATGTTCACCGGAGATAGTGTAGCTTCCCAACAGTGAAAGAATTTTTCAAATCGGTCAAGTAGTTTCGGAGCCTATTCAATGCAAACAAATAAAAAAACAATCAAATCTTTCCTCTTTATAATATTAGTGTAGATAGTGTAGATTATACAATTAGGTTATTATTATTTTATTTAAAGTTCACTTTTTACGCAGTCGGGTTTTTTTATTTTTCATAAGACAGATTTTTTTTTTTTTATCTGTAGCTTTCTCATAGACAACAATACTTAAGTACAGAGGCCAGCACATCAAGCTACTACAATCTGTCAAATTTCTTTGATAGATTTTCAACTTTATTATAAAAGCATAAGGTTCATATAATTGGGAAAATTTGACAGTTAGGTATGGCTTGATGTGCTGGCGTCTGTACATTACCCTACAATACCCATACTATACCCTATCGTCAAACATAATATATACATACGAGTCAGAAAAACTTTTTTGAAGTTGGTTAAAAATCAACGTCAGCTCGTTCGTGCTAGGTCTGCGTGCCTACTGAACACACGTCATTCGATCCATATCACAGAAATCATTGTGACGCAGATACATCATAATTATAGCCATAAAAGTATTGTAACTATGTCAAACTGTTACGTTTGATGTACCTACTTATGTGATTTTGCAAATATATTTAAAATAAACTACGACTTTCCTTACCTAAACGACTTTCCTAGAATGTTTTCATTTTTCATGTTGCACGTTCTGTCGGGTCATAATACCTACTCATGATATTTAAAAGCAGCAGCGAGTGTGGATAGCATTCACTTTGTGTCGGTGTGTCGAAGAAGAGGGTGTATTGTTTTATTACATGATACAAGATATTTATTTTGCTAAAACATGACTTTACACATAACCCCAAGATGTCCTAACATAAAAATTTCAATGGAGTCACTGTTATGTTTTGTTTTGTTTTGTTTTACTTGCATAATGTCTTTATTTAAGCAAGTTAACAACATTTTTTCATCTATTCTATTCAACGATAAACCGAAATCGAAAAAGTTGAATCGTAAAAGAGTATTAATGACTGGATTTGGACCTTTCGCTTCATACAATTCGAATCCAAGTTGGGAAGGAGTTGAAAAATTAAACGAGAAAGCCGTTGAAAATAAATACGATATTATTTTAATCAAAAAAGAGATTCCTGTGCGATACGCCGACGTGGATCAGAAGGTCCCAAAGTGGTTGGACCGTGTTCGACCTGATGTGAGTAAAACCTACGTTACGTACCTACCTACTTAGGCAGGCATACCCGAGTCCGCCCGGCTCACCCTGGTAGGACAATCCCTCCACCATCCTTGCGGAATGACTAATATTCTTCGATGCTTTCACAGTTAGTTAGCAACTATATAACTGAACAAAATTCAGTAAAAGAAAAACTGTGCGAAAAAGTAACTTTAGTATTTCGTTAAGATTTCCGTTAGTACCGGTCTATTTTCTCTAATAGACCGGTACATCTATTCTGTTACAATCTCCCTCGGTGAACACCAAGGTGAAGTGAGCTGTCATCCGTCCGTCTGCTTTGTCAATCCCTAGTTTCGCGACGGATGACAGCTCACTTCACGTAGCGGTTCACCAAGGGCGATTGTAACAGAATAGCAATGCTGGTGTTCGTTCATATTGTTCATGTGACATGTAAGTTCTTGTTCTATAGCTTGACGCTGATTCATTTTTCTAAATGATCTACCTAGGTAGGTACCAAATTATTTATAATAATTATTTCCAGTTGACCATCCACGTTGGTGTAAATGAGTTGGCTCCATGCTTTCTGCTAGAAACACAGGCTAAACGAAGTGGTTACATTGAAGACTATAGTGACGACAAAAATTATCCCGCGAACGGTGAGCACGTGTATCGTGGTCCCAACAGTATTGTCACACAACTGGACGTCGCGGCTATCTCCAGAAAATTCAATCATAACCGTGAAGATGAGCTACATGTCAAAATATCCAGTGACCCTGGACTGTAAGTTTGCTATTGAAATAACATAAATAGAGTGAGCAAGGGCAATTAACTCTTGCTGTCACTGGCCTGTGCCTCAAGTCTGCTATTACTAGTAGTGGCAGGTTTGGTCTATCATTGATTTCATAATTGTTGATTTTGACAAGTTTGGTAATCTACTAACATAATGTCGTCTTTATGACTTTCTGTATGCACTGAACTGAATGACTGACTTAGGCGGTAATCTGCTAAAATTTTGATAGTTCCTTTGATCAGTGACCTACCATTAGAACGTCATTGTGCAGTCATTGCTTTTAATTCAACCGACCAATGATCGATCATTATGAATTTAGCAGATTACGAAGTTTTAGCAAAATGACAAAGGGATCGTGTTGAAATGACGGAATTATAAAAATAGCAGACTTGGCCCCCTGGAGGGACGTTAATGACCTGACTGGTCAGGAATCTGAGAGGGTAGAGTCAGAAGGTGCAGATAGCGGGATTAATTGGGTACCCTTCATGCGTTAAAATTCCATCGAGAGAGTGAATAAAAAGAGGGTAACCTGTTGACGACATGCTGTCCGTGAATAGTTAGTGAGATTCCATTTTGCATTAGTACGTACCCAGGTACTATTTATTTCGACAATATAAATGGACTACTTACCGCCGTACCCCAAGCCTATGTACTGAACAAATACTTATATTAATGACTTTTGTTACAGGTTCCTCTGCGAATACATTTATTACACATCCCTCTACCTTGGACAAAACAGTACCCTATTCGTGCATGTTCCTGATAAAAAATATACGCCTGAACAACTTGCGCATGGACTGGATTGCATCTTAGGATTATGTCTCGAAGAGTTAGATAAGCACTAACATTCAATATGATAGCTTACATGTGTAGTTTTCAATATCTACTCTTAAATGTTTGTTAAAATAAAAACATTTTTTTTTTCCTTACAAACGTGTTGAAAAGCGTCCTAGGAAACGCGTGAGCATTTTATATTTACAGTGTCGGCTCCGCTCAGCATCTAATGTGATGACTTACTTATCTCACTCATAATATTATCATAATGTAAGTTCATAGTACAGACACCGTCATCAACTGGTTACCCTCTATCCAGGGGTAACTAGTCGACGACGCTGTCTGTATTATTTGATGCGAAACCAAACTATGTACTTTTTACCTTTATCGCTAATTGCAAAAACAATTTCCTGCCCTTTAAATTATGTAATTCTTACACTGATAATATTGTTATGCCTTAGATATTAAGCAATACCCTTAGAAGTATTAAAATCTTATATATTATGTAACAAAAGTCTCTTTTTGTTTGGAATTACCTATACCTCATGTAACACCCCTACGACTCGCTCCATGTGGTGGCGCGGGTTACCTATCATAAGGTCGAAAAATATTTGACCGAATTTCATTTCACCTAAAACTTTTCAACTTTTCTCGTTTCGTATTTTTTTACTTCATCGAAGTCACATCTGCCACTGTATCAGTTGACCTATTTTTAATTCTATTTTTTACTTTGCTCCGACGTTTCATTTGGTCGAAAAACTTTTTACCGAAGTTACACTTAGCCGAAATAACATTTGTTCGAACATTAATTATACCACTGTTTTACTTACCATATTTCACCAAACGCCTAGAAGTAAATATGTCTGATATGGACTCAATGATAAACAGTACTACACCAGAAAAAAAATACGTCGTTAAAGAAACAAAAAATCTAAAAACTTTTGAAAATTAAAGACATTTTGAGTGAAATTAAATATTTGAAAGAGCTTTCAAAACTTATGTATTAATTACACTGGCGTTATAGAGAGCTAATTTCAGATTAGTTTCCTATTTTATTTCATTAATTATTTAAATGTAATGCCACTTAATAAAACAGGTGATCCCAGTAAGAAGCATGCAAACAAAGATTCTTGCTTCAAGCATGCAGTGTGCAAGCACGCATGCAGCATGCAAGCAGGCATGCAGTGTGCAAGCAGGCATACAGTGTGCAAGCAGGCATGTTGCATGAAAGCAGGCATGCAACATGCAGCAAGCATTGTTTCTGTCACAGCTCCGGCGCTGCGGGGTCTGGGCGGCACCACGCGAGCTTGTCGTCGCAGATGGTTTTAACGCTCACCGCCTGCTCTTCAGCTCGCGGGCCGCCCCACCCCTCCGCGCCTACACGTTCTTAAATTACTCTCTAGGTGTAGGGCAGACAAGACTGCGTGAAGTCGGTTTTGCAGCGATTCGTTTCTGTCACTAAATTTTGTAACATATTGACTTCTTCTGACACTATTTTAATTTAATGTTGAAAATGCTACGAATTACGAAGTAACCGGCTATATATTTGCAATCAAATAATATTCCGTAAAATGTTGTTTCGACGGGGTAAACATATGGCAAATAAATTATTTGGCAAATGAAAATAGTTCAAAAGATGCTTCGGCCAAAGGAAAAAGTTATTTTGTAAATCGGAGAAATATAGTTCGGTAAAATAATACCTATGACACGTGATACTTCGATGATCTAAAAATATGTCAAAGAATGCATAAAGTAAAAAAGAAATCGGTCAATACTTTTCGGTAAAATGAAGTTTGGACAAAAATAATTCGGAAAAGTGATCGGTTCCCGGTGGCGCGGATTTACCTTTCCCTTTTCAAGTCAAGCAAGCATGTCACCCTGCACACAGAGCGCACCAGACGATCGGTGAAACATTATCTCCCGAGTTGGCGAGTTATATTATCTATCTGAAAGACATTAAGCTAGTTTGCGTCTACGCTTGCTGAAAAGTGAAACACGCTATTTATGTGCGGTTTCCTGACACAGTATTAATACGAATTTAAATTGACAATACTTACTAAAAAAAATAAAAGTACTTAGCTGTACTTAGGTAGAATTTTATTAACGTACCTAACGTGAAAAGTAGTCAGCCTTTTGAGTGAGGACTATATTAAAAACTAGGAATAAACATAATATCTAAATATTTCCAGTTAGCTTGTAATTTTACGAAATATGTTAACAAAACTGAAACAGAAGGGCATAAATGAAGAAGGCAGAATTGTCTAGTACACACTGGTTTAATATAATCAGTAGTTAATCAAACAGAGCTTTAGCTTACTCGGATAATTGCAGCAACAAGAGAGAGAAAATGAGCTCGCATGGCATTAAATAGCATTTCCCCCACCGGAGGCGTCCGGTAGTTATGGCGGTAGCTTGGGTTGGCTTGGCTTGGCTAGGATTGGCTGGCTTGAGTGGCGTCCTGTGATTGGCTCAGGCTGGCTCAGGCGGTGTTGTGTAACAAAACATAAATTTTATAATAGAATTATATAAAAAATCTACATTAAATAAATTATGACACTTTTCACCAGTAGTCAGCCCCCATTTCTCCACAAGTCAGCCATGTCTACCATGTAGTCAACCTCTCAATTATTTTTGCTTATTTGGCGTATAAATTATTTTATATCAACCTGATCCACTGCTAAACGTAGGCCTCCCCCAGAGATCGCCAACCAACTGGGTTTTGAACAGCCCACATCCATCCGCTGCCAGCCACCTTCTTCAAATCGTCGGCACATCGTGCCATAGGGCGTCCCATCAAACTAAAGAAGAATCACGTAAATCGGATCATAAATCTTAGCGTAATCGGTGTACATACGTAAAAAAAATACCAATCGAATTGAGAACGTCCTCCTTTTTGAAGTCGGTTAAAAAACATCTGATAAACAGTTTACTTCGTGAAAAACATTCTCAATGTCATAGACATAGGAGTAAATCTTACATCATTCATCATCATCATTTCAGCCTAAAGACGTCCACTGCTGGACATAGGCCTCCCTGAGGGGGGGTTTAGCCATAATCGCCACGCTTGGCAGGCGGATTGGCGATCGCAGTATGGTTGTTTGTCGCAGAGAACGCTGCTGCCCATTCTCTGGTAAGTCCCTTAGTCGCCTCTTACGACACCCACGGGAAGATATGAGATGGTGCTATTCTTTACGTCCGACACCACACGGACAAAAATAAAAAATCTTACAACTACATTAAAATTTATTACAATGATGTTAAAAAACATATTTTTCTGTCAAATAACAGAAAAATTGATCTGTTCCTAAAATTAAAGTCAATCTATTTAAAAAATATTCAGCACATACAAATCATTAAAGTCAAAATAATAAAATTATTTACAATTCCAAGAAAAAGGCAGGGGAGCTCAAAGGGCATCAAAAAACTCGTTCACATCGCTGTCAACGGGACACGTGCCCAACAGGCTGGCAGCATTGCCACGTTGTATTTATTTGTTTATTTATTTATACTTCATGCACAAACGTACAAAGGCGGCAATGCTGATTCTTTTACCCAAGAATAGACCAGCCTACGGGTCACGTAAAGAGTCAACTAGCCGCTTGGCGATGTCACGAAAACAATATGGGCACTCGGACCCCATGGCCCTAGAGTTTCCACCCCAAACGGGTCAAATATATAGCTTCCAAGAAGGCTATATTTGCGCCGTTTGAGGTTTTCGGCACCTACAGCAGCCGCCCCAGCACAACACGTTGTGCTAGGAAGATGAGATGGCGCAAGGGTGTCGACACATGTTGCGTCCCACACCAAAGGCCTACCCAACTTCCAAGGCATTATGGTCATCCCATCAGAAGAGCTATTCTGTTACAGTCTCCCTCGGTGAACACCTAGGTGAAGAGAGCTGTCATCCATCCCGAAGCTAGGGATTGACAAAGCAGACGGACGGATGACAACTCACTTCACCTAGGTGTTCACCGAGGGAGATTGTAACAGAATAGACGTACTGGTCTCTTCCTATCGTCACGTGCCAAGCCATTGGGTTCTAAAATAGCAGGCACCCCGGCGGTGGCAAGAGCACGGCGGAGGATGTCGTTGATGCTGGCGTGCCGTGCCATTCGGCCTGCGCTCCTACTGCAGGATGGGTCATGATGTCCGAGGCAGTCGACTGCTTCACCACACTGACAATTAACGATGTGAAGCCTCGCATGGAGCGCCCAGACGCAGGCATGTAGCGAGTCGGAAGGTATTATCACACAGCATAGCACCGATATTGGGTGACGGAAGTGCCTGAAGCCAGAGGACCGACTCCCACTCACCCACAGCCAGTAGGCGGGCACGCTCAGCACTACGAATTGGTGGACGTATTAATTAGATTATTCCGTACCAACCTACACAGTGGCTCATCCCAGTCATGTCTCTGGGAAGATGAGTTCACGGGCCGATCTGTATCCGGGCAAGCCACTTTCCAGGCGTTCACCGCATCAGTCAAGCACGGCACTTCAAAGTCAACCAGTGATGGGGATAAGAATTGTTTGGTTAACTTTTTGGTGCTGTGGACGCGACAGGAAAGCCGGTAAACCGACACTGGAAATTTTATATCCAACGGGCTGATTCTGTTGACTTGTCTTTAGAATTTAGAATGGACCATGCGTTACCCTTTTTACACGCTTTTTATTAGCTTCACCTACCAGGTATGTTTGTATGTTTGTTTATAACCGACTTCTTTGGGCGCGATTTTGACCCACTTTAAACGGCCAGATTTCGTTCAAACTTTGTAGATTTATCTAGTAGGACCGATGACAATACACTAATTTAATAAAATTATTCCATTTTTCAAACTAAAAAGTAAAAAATAAATAAAAGTTAAAACACGCTTTTTATAGAAAACCAAACTAAAAAATAGAAAATAAATTTTCATAAATTTAAATTAAGAAAAGTGTTAAAGATTTCAATAAATTTAAATTAATAATAGTGTGAATAAAAAAAAAATATTTTATTTAAAAAAAAGCGTGGGGTGCTTTTTAAGATATTATCAAAATGATAATCACTCTACTCATATCTGTCAATAAAATATTTATAACTATTGACACCATGCACCCCACGCTTTTTTTAAAATAAAATAATTTTTTTTTATTCACACTATTATTAATTTATATTTATTGAAATTTTTAACACTTTTCTTAATTAAAATTTATTTTCGTTGGTGTAAAAGATAACATTTCATGTTTCCTTCTAGAAACTCAAGCTAATAAAGAACCTTATGTTTTCCCTGACACAAACGGCACGTGTCCAATCGACTTATCAGCACGGAGCTGGACGTAGACGTCTTGTGCGAGCAGTTCAACAATAACCCTCTTGCTAAAGGGCTCACGGCGCAGAAGTCTTGTGATGCTGGCCAGTAAGTCAAACGAGCTGGTACCCCGGCGGGCGCCAGGGCCGGACGCAGTGACGACAACCTACGCAAACAGTCGCGAGCTGTGGCAAGGGCGCGAGCATCATAGGGTAAACAATACTAAGTTTAAGGACACGGTACCGAAAGTACCCGAAAAACAGTAATATTTGTAGAAAAAGGTAACAGCGTCCTCAAAAAACGAAAAAAAACTGAATAAACATAATAAATTAGCGAAGTGCCAATCATTGGAGGGGGGGGGGGGGCAACATTACTTTTGATTACCCTACTTACATAACATATCTTATATAAGTATAAAAATCTTCTGTGCGTGTGTATGAAAGTGAACTCCTCCTAAACGGCTGGATCGATTTTGCTGAATTTGTTTGTGTGTGTTCCAATGGATTCGAGAATGGTTTAGATTCACAATTGGACCCGTCAGGTGGCGCTATAGTCGAGTTGCAGGACAACGTCTGCCAGGCCCGCTAATTGTGTGTAAAGTTTAATTTGCAGTTTGCCAATGTTTAAAACTGCGTCTGGTGCTGGTGCTATTTTTGTTTTTTTTTTTTTTTTTTTTTTTTTTTCGGATTGGCATCTCGCAGGTCAACCTAGGAGGTTGTCGGCTGCTTAACCGGACTTTCCTGTGGTGCCTTAAAAATTATTATTTTTAGGGCCTCCAGCCAGGGCATAAAAGCTTACAAACTAAGCGACTACACGCTAAGGGCACCCCCTGTGGGGTACGAGCCTCGGCTTAGGGCGTCGCTGGGAGAGGACAGCAAAGGGACAGGCTGGATCGGATTTCCATTATTTAGGGACGAATTTAAAACTACAGGCTCAGCGGCGCGGGCTGGCACGAGCAAGGGTCGGGGAGGGGAGGGACTGGTGCTAGTGCCGCTTCAATCTAATTTAAGACGTAGGTGCAGGTAGGCAGGGAACTCATGGCCCCGCCTCCCGCCTAGGGTATTAATGTTCTGTGCTCGAGGCTAACTAAAAGCCGTACAGATCGATCGAGCAAGGTTAAGATACGCTTGCCGCGGTTTGTCTGTGGATGGGTGACCATCCATTTCATACCGAGACACGGAGGGTCGCGGAAAGCACATAAAGCTGACTACACGGTTAGTGCAGTGGCTGAGTGATTCACTGCTGCGGAGCGTGTTGCGTGTTCGATTCCCGCCCAGGGTAAATATTTGTGTTATGAGCACTTGTGTTTGCCTTGTGTCTGGGTGTTGTTTATCTATATATGTATGTCATCATCATCATCATGTATGTATATAAATGTATTTGTGTAAGAATATCAGCAATCGGACACCAATAGTACATGGTCTCCCTAGTTTGGGGTCTGATGGCCATGTGTGAAAATGTCCCCACATATTATTATCGTCCAACAGCTACAAGATGCTTAAATCCTCCTAATAATTGGGAGAGGTAAAAAAAGTAAACTATTTAAGTATTTGTTCTCTATGAAATCCTTGAGTTCATTGTAAATTAGTTAAGGCGCTAACAAGCGACTTTTACAGATTTTAAACTGACAATCACGTCAAAATTTGTAGTGTAAATAATTTGAAAAAAATATATGTTAAACTAGAACATTCTCTTAATCATTTAGTATGTGAATATTTTTGATTAAGTTCATATTAAACAGTTTAATTAAATCGTGAAGTTGTGTCTAACGCGGACAAAACATTAATAATAACACAAAATCTACCAGGAATATTTAAACGAAACTTTTACTATCATACAGACAATTTTATTATCTATCTTTTAGTATACGTGTTGTTTTTAAGTCAAAGAATACTATTTTTTTATTTAATTTTTTCGACTGAACTTTGAGAGTTTTGGACGCAGCGGCAGCGCATACGATTCTCTGGTCGCTCAAGGTCGCCGGCGTATATCGTCGCCTTAATTGTCGATCGTAGTTAGTGATTTTTCACTCAGTTCTAAATTACGATGAAGAAAAATAAGTAGTTTTAAGTAAAGTGGAACTAACAGTTAGATGTAGCGATGTACGAAATGTGTGTTGTAAATACTACCTATCTGAATATTTGAAACTTGTGTGGCAAGTTTTGTTTTAAACATGACATGAATAAGTAATTAAACTACTTTAATAGATTAGGGAAAGTTTTATTGTAATAATTACGCGACATTGATCAATAAAATACTAGTCTATTGTATTTGGGTATTTGGGTGTCGTAGAAAGCGACAGAGGGGGATATTGACCCGAAGATGGGCAGCAGCGTCTTTCTGAGTAAAATTACACCTACTGCGATCGCCAACATGCATCGGCCAAGCATGGCGATTACGGCTGAACCCCCCTTGGGGGAGACCTATGCCCAGCAGTGGGCGTCTAAAGGTTGACTTGATGATGATGATGATTTTGTATTTAAAACAAAAAAATATAAATACGTTCAGACTCACTCTCGCTATCTTTTTAACAGTCACTCCACTACGTGTCTTGCATTGGAAGACAATTGTTGCTATTACTCTATTTAATCAATTTCAAACTTAAATTACACACATACGATCTAAATCTAATTCTGACAACATTTCAAATCACTTATTATTATTGTCTGTTTACAACTACTTTCCTTTTGAACACTATTTTCCTTTTGAATTGTTACACTCATAATAATTATGAGTGTAACGAATTGTTACCACAGGAGGCGGGATTGCCAATTATTGGCAATCCCGCCTCCTGTGGTAACAATTCGTCTCGCTACATTAACTATTACCAGTGCATATGAATAAAATAAATAACTATATGATTAATTGATTTCATTGTCTGTTCATGTTTCTAATACCTTATTCTCATCTTCAGAATCGTCGCAATTTTGTGTACCTACAAGCCAACCATGGGTACATTTCATCTACAGAGAACTTTCATGACTCCTATTATTATTATGTTTTTTTTAGTCAAACGGGTCTCCTCTAAGAAATATCCATCATGAGCTTACACGCCACCCCTACCTTCCTATGACCTATATGGCCCTTGTAATTTTGACACAAGTGTTTTTGACATCATACCATCGTCGCTAACAATTTCCTACACAATTCTCACAAGTCATGCATAATCCTTAGCATTTTTCCTACTTTTGACAAATATTTTAGTAACATTTTTTTATTTATTTTTTTTTGCTTTACCGTAGGTATCGAGCGATGTACTCACCAAAGCGTCACTTTTTGCCCGTACCTTTAATCCGAACAATAACTCAAAAGGACTTTTCCCCGTGGTTTTGTTCATGGTTGTATTTAACACATTTAAACATCGTTTACTTATTTGTCTCATTCATTAATTTGAAAAAAATATATGTTAAACTAGAACATTCTCTTAATCATTTAGTATGTGAATATTTTTGATTAAGTTCATATTAAACAGTTTAATTAAATCGTGAAGTTGTGTCTAACGCGGACAAAACATTAATAATAACACAAAATCTACCAGGAATATTTAAACGAAACTTTTACTATCATACAGACAATTTTATTATCTATCTTTTAGTATACGTGTTGTTTTTAAGTCAAAGAATACTATTTTTTTATTTAATTTTTTCGACTGAACTTTGAGAGTTTTGGACGCAGCGGCAGCGCATACGATTCTCTGGTCGCTCAAGGTCGCCGGCGTATATCGTCGCCTTAATTGTCGATCGTAGTTAGTGATTTTTCACTCAGTTCTAAATTACGATGAAGAAAAATAAGTAGTTCTAAGTAAAGTGGAACTAACAGTTAGATGTAGCGATGTACGAAATGTGTGTTGTAAATACTACCTATCTGAATATTTGAAACTTGTGTGGCAAGTTTTGTTTTAAACATGACATGAATAAGTAATTAAACTACTTTAATAGATTAGGGAAAGTTTTATTGTAATAATTACGCGACATTGATCAATAAAATACTAGTCTATTGTATTTGGGTATTTGGGTGTCGTAGAAAGCGACAGAGGGGGATATTGACCCGAAGATGGGCAGCAGCGTCTTTCTGAGTAAAATTACACCTACTGCGATCGCCAACATGCATCGGCCAAGCATGGCGATTACGGCTGAACCCCCCTTGGGGGAGACCTATGCCCAGCAGTGGGCGTCTAAAGGTTGACTTGATGATGATGATGATTTTGTATTTAAAACAAAAAAATATAAATACGTTCAGACTCACTCTCGCTATCTTTTTAACAGTCACTCCACTACGTGTCTTGCATTGGAAGACAATTGTTGCTATTACTCTATTTAATCAATTTCAAACTTAAATTACACACATACGATCTAAATCTAATTCTGACAACATTTCAAATCACTTATTATTATTGTCTGTTTACAACTACTTTCCTTTTGAACACTATTTTCCTTTTGAATTGTTACACTCATAATAATTATGAGTGTAACGAATTGTTACCACAGGAGGCGGGATTGCCAATTATTGGCAATCCCGCCTCCTGTGGTAACAATTCGTCTCGCTACATTAACTATTACCAGTGCATATGAATAAAATAAATAACTATATGATTAATTGATTTCATTGTCTGTTCATGTTTCTAATACCTTATTCTCATCTTCAGAATCGTCGCAATTTTGTGTACCTACAAGCCAACCATGGGTACATTTCATCTACAGAGAACTTTCATGACTCCTATTATTATTATGTTTTTTTTAGTCAAACGGGTCTCCTCTAAGAAATATCCATCATGAGCTTACACGCCACCCCTACCTTCCTATGACCTATATGGCCCTTGTAATTTTGACACAAGTGTTTTTGACATCATACCATCGTCGCTAACAATTTCCTACACAATTCTCACAAGTCATGCATAATCCTTAGCATTTTTCCTACTTTTGACAAATATTTTAGTAACATTTTTTTATTTATTTTTTTTTGCTTTACCGTAGGTATCGAGCGATGTACTCACCAAAGCGTCACTTTTTGCCCGTACCTTTAATCCGAACAATAACTCAAAAGGACTTTTCCCCGTGGTTTTGTTCATGGTTGTATTTAACACATTTAAACATCGTTTACTTATTTGTCTCATTCCTTCTCGGAACAGCTGCATTTAGGCGGCATTTAGAGTATATTTAATGCCTAATAGGGTATTACACCGATTTAAAAAGTGTCTCAATGGAATTCTGTAGTGCTAATATGCCACAAAAAAGACACAAAATTTTTATTCAATCGATAAGTGCCATAAAAATGCATCTAAATTTTTAAATTTTCAAATTTCGCGCGTACTTTGACGAAAACGCCTCTTACTGGACGCCATATTGCTCAGCGTAAATGACGTCAGTTCGTTTTGTAACAAATGCGCTCATAATAAATATGATAATTGTATATAATTTAAAAATAATTAAAAGCATATTTTGCAATAGGTGTAATAATGAAAAAATTACGTTAATTACGAAAATAATAAAAGTGCAAAGCCGCAGTACGCCAATCGGTTGACTGACAGATGACAATTTTTTGTTTACACAGCCGTACGGTGTAATAACATGGCCGCTACTATTTCATGGTGTTTTATAACAGATTAAAAATACTGAAAACTTTGAATTGAATTTAAAAATTGGTTTTGTTATTTTATGAACTAAAACTTACATTTTCCGACTACTTTATAGCTAATATGTAATTGTTTTCAGATTTACTCTTCTCAAAGGTGCCCAGATGATCAACGTGAACCGTGTGAAATAGTTCATCTATTTTAGGTATTGGATGCATCTAGCCTTTTAATTTTCCGTCGGCATTTTGTTAAAGGCGCATTCTAGACATGACCCAACGTATTTTTTTTTTCTTTTACTATGTACTCGTTTTAGGAAACTAATATACCTAAGTGTTTTAATCTTTTCAAAGTTTTATCTACTCCAAAATGGCCTATATCAACATGATTTTGCCTCAATAATTGATGTCGGATGCCTTTTGGGACCACCTATTTCATTTGCGTACCCACTAATCTATAATGTCGCCCATTTTTCAACTTATAATTTGATTATACCTTTTTGTATCTGAATCAATTAATACTCTTTTAATTATGAATAATTCATCATTTGCGTTTTTAACGGTGGCCAGCCAGTCCTCCGATTCTATCGTTAGTACTTCAAATATGGCTTTAGTTTCATTTACCGATTCTATTACATTCCTACTAAGTGCATCTACATAATTCAAGCGAGACCCAGGCCTATAATCGATTTTACATTGATATCCATGGAGTTGTAATTGTAACCACCATCTTCTACTGATCCTTGGCACGATGTCCCTTCGTAGTTCTCAAAGCGTTACAATCTGTTACAATTTTGAATTTTATACCCAATAAATGAACTCGAAATCTATTTATTGAAGCATTAACTGCTAATGTCTCTTACTTGTACGAGTGGTAGTTCTACTCTTCTACTGTCGTTTGCCGAATATAACATGCAACCTTTTGTAAACGACCCGTGTCGTCTTCTTGTAGTAAGGTCCTGCCATTCCATACTTCCATGCATCTGTGTGAATTTGAGTGCTAGCTAGCCTTGGGACTATACTTACTATACTTTCTGTCAACCATTTTATTTAAAATTCTTGAGTTCAATTGTGCTGTTTTACAGCCCAATGCCCATCCCTATTTGCTGTTTTTTTTTTTAATAATTTAGTAGAAGGGGTTGCAATTAAAGCAGTTTTTTTTTTACTAATAATATCGGACGAGCTAAAGGTTAGGAGGATTTCTTTATGATGTCACTACCTAGCATTTCTCAGTCATATATCAGTGAGACAATTTATTATACGCTGGAATTATTTTTTTTTTTATTATATTTTACATTTTCCCTTTCTGTATATGCTAACTTGTAGGGTCTGTATACCACGGATGTTTTGTCTTTTAACTCAATTATTTTAGTCAAGTTTGTAAGGCCTAAATCTGTCAAACTAGATAAGAAACAATTCAATAGTGATTCCAAGTTCAATTTATATATTATCTTTATCTCCTTCTCACAAACATTCATTCGTTTAAACGACGTGTCTCCCTCTCTCATCTTCATGATCAACAATTCTTGGAACAGAACCCTTTGGTCCATTAAAAATTATCTTGTAAACAAATGCCCTTTTGATAAAGAGTCCAGTTCACTTCCTAAGTTAATAATTTAAATTCTTCTATTTTCATTATTGATCGTATAGTTCCCTGGTAATATGAAGTACTTCATAGACTTAATAATGTCTGTATGATTCTCGAGCATAAACGTCACAACTTCACAAGTCGAATTAATTTCTCATTGCACTGGCACTGCGACTATGAAATTTATGAATATAGGTGATAAAATAAATTTAATTGTAAGCGCAGAGCTTACAATTAAATTTATTTTATCACCACTTACGGTACCTATTTACCAATTACTACCGGTACTTTATGACTAATTAATTCACTAAACACAAAAACTAAACATCTTGTAACTGTTGCTGATCATAGCAGACCCTATGGGTTCAATTAAACCGTTTCCGAATCCTTTAATCTATTTTTTTCATAAATTGAGTTCAATTCAAGCTTTAATTGAATTCTACAAAATCACTCAATCGCATTAATTACACTGGCTTCCGAAATCTACGTAGCAAGTTTTGAATATACCGTTTGCCACTACATTCATTATATATCAATTATCAGATATATGTATATTTTAACTGTGTATCAACTACTATATTAACTCTCTCAGGTTGTACCTTATTATTAGACTTTTGTACTCTGGTGCACGAGAAAGTCTGTAGTCCCAATCTTTTGCATATACCTACTACACGATATCGATGGTTTATTACAACTGAAACTGGGGTGACCTATTTCATCGCAATTAAAACATTTAATCGTAAATGTTTTGTTTTGTGGGAATTCCTTCCGCACTTAGTTAAATTAATTCATTAATCGTTTTTCTTTTACGTCTTCTACTTTAATAGACTTTAAATATCAGAACACGGATCACAATCAAATCAATTAAATCACAACCTGCGGTTTTCTAAACCGTCTATAATACAATCTATAGCTTTCTTACCCGAAATTTCACACCGGTTAAAATACATTAATTTTGTGATAGAATTACGTTTCCAATTTATCATCATTCACTTTTCGGTCTAACATTTCGTGCAAGAGTTGTGTATAATTTTGCACTGAAGGAAACATTCTAATTGATTTAGCCCTACATTCCTGCCATGTGAACTATACCATTGTTAAAGCCTCATACCAAATGTCTGCTACTCCACTCAATTTAGGTATATAATTAATACCTAATTTGTGGTTTTGACCTGACTCATACAACAAAGCGCACTCTTCTACTTTTCTTTTTTTTTCACTTATCACTAGTTTGCTTTTTAATTGGATGGGTTGAACTCCGGGACAGTATTAGTTAACATTACAGATTATTCGACAGTAACGACTTAATTAATTGTAAATTGTACAACTTGATCTATCGTAAAACTATTGTCCTTGTTAATTTGTAACTCACGTCGCCGTCGTCAGGAATTACGCCCACGTAGCGGCGTCCTCGATGACGACGACGTCTCCTGTTGTTGTCACGACGCTCAGCCGCCTCCACTGCCACCTGCCGGGCCCCGCGCCTCCGTTGCCAGCACCTGCGCCTGCGCCCGCGCTGGCCGGCTGGCACCCGCACTGGCCGGCTCGTCCGCCGCCGGCCGCCACGTGCGTAGTGCAGGCTTTGCGTCGTCTCCGCAGCTGCCGAGACGAGCTCCTAACCCTGGAGCGGATGCAGCTGTCTCTACATCGCGCCGCCCTCTCACCGTCACTCATCTCTTCCGGCATTGTGGGAAAAACTGGAACATGACACGATTTTGCCTTGTTTAACATACCTCCAAACAAGTCATTGCATTCCTTTTTTTTCTTCTTTCAAACAACACGCCACTTAATTATGTTGCGTTGATTGGTGCGTACACAATTTTGTGGACTCATTCGTTCGAATGTTGCGTTTCTTTGTTAAGAACACACCTTCTCTAATATAAACAGTTTCGCCCTCGCGCGGCGCCGGCGGTCGAATATCACAATCGTCGCTTTTTAACAAGACATTTCTCAGACAATTGCCCAGACATCAACAAAATTAAACCAATAAAATAGTACTTATAAACTTATTTCAGTCACCTTGAATAGGCACAGACACACATATACCTATTACCTTTCTGCAAATACTCTTTTTCATCCTCCAGAATCGATGTGGCGACATTTCACTCTTCTGTGTGGACGTGGCGGAAAGCTGAGGCTTTCCATATTATCACCTCTTCTGAACTATAAATTCGTTCAGACTCGGTCTCGCTATCTTTTTAACAGTCACTCTACAACGTGTCTTGCATTGAAAGACAAATTGTTGCTATTACTCTATTTAATCAATTTCAAACTTAAATTACATACATGCGATCTAATTCCGATCTAATATGTCTAATCACACGTCTGCCCTTGCGATCAGGTCGCGCTCGACTAGTTGACGCCCGCTGATCTCAAGTCACCGGGATTTGTTTACATTAAACATAGCTTACAATTGTTTAAAATTACACTCAAGTAAAAAAAACAGTAGAGAAGCGTGTTATTGCGGTTATTTCGTTAAACCGTCTATATGAAAAAGATTGCCAATTATACGCTACTAGCAACCCGACCCAGCTTCGCATGGGCCTATAGCCTTCCTCGATAAATGGACTATCCAACACAAAAATAATTTTTCAATTCGGACTAGTAGATCCTGAGATTAGCGCGTTCAAGCAAACAAACAAACTCTTCAGCTTTATAATATTAGTATAGATTGTAGTAGAATTCGATACTCAGCCTTCACGTTACATAGAACTTGTTCAAAAATATCCTCAAAGTTCACCCTCCAAAATTATTATGCCGTTCTTTACATAATTTGTCCCCGTTTGTGACGAAATAATTTATTTTACTCTGCTTCCGAGTATTAGTCTGTAACTTTGAGCCTTTGGCATGCTGGGCAAATAACCATTTAATTTAGTACTAATTGTCATAATATTCTATAAGATATACCTAGTTTCTAAGAAAAATGGTAGAGAACTTTTTTCATGGTCAAATGCGTCAAAATTTTGGTCTTTACCCTAATGTCATCCTTAAGCCTACGGAATAGAAGTCAAAGTTGTGAACGGAGTATAGGTGTTTACCGCGGGAGATTGTAACAGAACAGCTGTACTTACAGCTCGTTCGTGCTAGGTTTGCGTGCCTACTGAAGTACTGAACACACGTCATTCGATCAATATCACAAAGGATGCCCATTACGATGCGATATATCGAAATATCGATACAGCGCCATACGATATACCGATATTTAATACGATATTTTAGTCATACGATGCGCCTCGATATATCATATTCCAAAAAAAATATCGTATCAAGCTATGACTTAGTTTCTTTACAATTGAAGTATTTTTTGTTTATAATAAACCTACCTACCCTCAGTCACAATATTGTTATCCGTAATAAGAGATACCTTCCATTGACAATTTGTTTATAGGACAAGAGCTTTTTAGGCTTTCGTTTATACTTGAAAATTGTAAGTAGATTTACATTACATTTATAAGTTTGTAGTACCGCCAATTAGATTAATAAAAGTTTATTATTGCATTCTCTTAATATATTCCGTTCGAGTTCAAGCTACATAAATTATATCTCATGTTTATCATATCTTACATTTTTCTTTATGGCACCGCACAGCATGTCGTAACAGGTTCAATTCACAACGTACCTATATTCTTACATATGCATGCGATACGGTTACGATGCGATATATCGATACAAAGGGATGCGATAATATCGCGTATCGATACAAATCGTTTCGATGCGGTTACGATGCGATATATCGATAACAGACTTTTTTGGGCATCCCTTCACAGAAAAGGTTGTGACGCAGTTAAAACTTACTTAATTATAACCATAAAAGTATTGTAACTAGGTCCAACTGTTACGTTTGATGTACCTACTTATGTGATTTTACGAATATATTTAAAACAAACTACGACTTTCCTTACCTGAACGACTTTCCTAGAATGTTTTCATTTTTCATGTTCCAGCATGTTCTGTCGGGTATATACTCATAATATTCATAAGCAGCAGCGAGTGTGGATAGCATTCACTTTGTGTCGGTGTGTCGAAGAAGAGGGTGTATTGTTTTTTACAAGATATTTATTTTTCTAAAGCATGACTTTACACATAACCGCAAGATGTTACATAAAAGTTCAATGAAGTCACTGCTATGTTTTGTTTTGTTTTGTTTTACTTGCATAATGTGCATTTAAGCAAGTTAACAACATTTTTTCATCTATTCTATTCAACGATAAACCGAAATCGAAAATGATGAATCGTAAAAGAGTATTAATGACCGGATTTGGACCTTTCGCTACATACACAACCAATCTAAGTTGGGAAGGAGTTAAAAGTTTGGACAAGAGAGCCATTGAAAATAAATACGATATTATTCTGACGAAAAAAGAGATTCCTGTACGATATGCCGACGTGGATGAGATTGTCCCAAAGTTCTTGGAGGAGGTTCAACCTGATGTGAGTATAACCTACCTACGTTCACTACGTAGGACCTACTTATACCCTCTTCACAATAAGATTAGACATTTACTCAAACCTTTTTTACAGTCCGTTCAACCGATTTTGAGTTCTATTGCGTTGGTAGAATGACAAATGGCAACTGCAGTAAACAGTTGTTATTGTAACCACTTTTTTGCCTCTAATGTTATCCTTAAGCCTACCGAATAGAAGTCAAAACCGGTTGAAGGGACTGTAAAAAAGGTTTGTGTTTATGTCTAATCTTATTGTGAACAGGGTATAGGCATTACCTATACTGGGTCCGCCCGGCGCACCCTCATAGGACACTCCCCCGGTATATTTTAAAAAAGATCGTGTAAGGTTTCGTTAATATATCTTTGTTTGATTTTACATATTTGTAAAATTCAATGCAGTTATAATCATAGTTGAAAACAGTCATCAATTCGCTTTTTATTAAATACGTACGTAAAGTACGTTCGTTTCGCACACCAGTCTAATTTAATACCATCTGCGAAAAAATCCTCTCTACAAAACAGTTGGAACTAGGGATACTAAAGAGAAACGATACAGTTAGAAAAATGATGGGAATTTCGGAAAATCCTTCCATTATTTTCTTCCACTTTTCATGCTTTTGTGATCAAAAGACGTTGCAATTTCCAGGCTTTTCTTAATCATTAGAAATTCGCGACGCGGGGTAATCGAAAAGTATTGAAATACGGGACAGAATCTGTCCCGGCAGGACGTTTAAAATTATGCCTGGAATACGGGACGTCCCGGGAAATACGCGACGTCTGGCAACGCTAGGTCCTACCTACTTTATTGATCGAGGCATTCTCGAAAATCTTTGCGATAAACTAACTGTACAACTACATATCCCACATTTCACATAGTTTTTCGTATTCCGTTAATCAGAGAAAATAAGTGAGTTCATATTGTTCATGTGTTGTATAAGATTTTGTTTAATATGGTAACGTTACGTTAATTATCGATTGTGTTAGCAGAATAGCACTTGAGCATGTCAAATGTTATGATACTGTAACGAGTCCTCAATGGGATCGTTGTTCATTCATTATTAGAATAAGAAAACGCTTGAAAGCTGTGGTTCAATTGCAGTTCGATTGCAATTGAAGTACTAATTTTGTAGTAGAATTGCCCCCAGGTTGACCTTGATTATTTTTTTCAAAATAATCTTCTTCTTCTTTATTTTCTTTTGTGTTTTTCTTATTATTATTTATTTATAATATAATTTTTATATTATTTTCAGTTGACCATCCACGTTGGTGTATCATATTTGGCTACATGCTTTCTGTTAGAAACACAGGCTAGACGAATTGGCTACCATTACAAGGATGACGACGAAAATCATCCTGTGTGCGGTGAGCACGCGTGTCCTGGGCCCGACACTATTGTCACAAAAGTGGACGTCGAGGGTATCTGCACAAAATTCAATGATAACCGTGATGACGAGTTACACGTGAAAATATCCAGTGACCCTGGCCTGTAAGTTTGCTATTAAAATAACGTAAATAGAGTGAGCAAGGGTAGCAACTAACTCCTTCCTGTCACCGGCCTGGAGGGACGTTACGACCTTACAGATCGGGAATCTGAGAGGGTAGAGTCAGAATGTGCAGATAGCGGCACTAATTGGGTACCTTCACGCGTTAAAATTCCATCGAGAGTAAAAAAAGGGTAACCCTGTTGGCGACATGCTGTCCGTGAATAGTCAGTGAGGTTCCATTTTGCATTAGTAGGTATGTACTTATATATTCCTGACAATCTAAGAAGTCCTATTTGACAATCATATTTGAATATAAATAAACGTCGTGTTTTTGAGTGCTTTTTTTCAATATAAAGTTAAACTTGATGCTTACGAATGATACTCGTTGTTATAGTGTATGAGTAACATAGTATTTAATTTCTTACGAGCTAGTTCGAAAGAAGAAACGTCAAATGGGACTTCTTACGTTGTCAGGAGTATTAGGTACAATTTATTTCGCGAATATAAAGTAGATGGACTACCGCCGTACCCAAGCCTATATAGGTACTGAACAAATACTTATATTAATGACTTTTGTTACAGGTTCATTTGCGAATACATTTATTACACATCCCTCTCCCTTGGACCAAACAGTACCCTATTCGTGCATGTTCCTGATGAAAAGTATACGCCTGAAACAATTGCGCTTGGACTGGATTGCATCTTAGCATTATGTCTCGAAGATTTAGATAAGCACTAACATTCAATATGATTGCTTACATTTGTAGTTTTCAATTGTCTTAAAAATTTGTTAAAATGAAAACATTTTTTTTCCTTACAAACGTGTTGAAAAGCGTCCTAAGAAACGCGTGAGCATTTTATATTTACAGTGTCGGCTCCGCTCAGCATCTAATGTGATGACAAACTTACTTATCTCACTTGTAATTACCATAATGTCAGTTCATAGTACGGACAGCGTAATCAACTGGTTACCCTCTATCTAAAGAAATTTTAATACGTGAGGGGTAACCAGTTGATGACGCTGTCTGTACTATTTGACGCGAAACCAAACTATGGACTTACCTTTATCGCTAATTGCCAAAATACAATTTCCGCCTTTACTACCCTTTAAATTAAGTATGTAATTCTTGTCCTGATAATATTGTTATGCCATAGAAATTAATTAAGCAATACCCTTAGAAGTATTAAAATCTTATACATTATGTAACAAAAGTCTCTTCTTGTTTGGAATTACCTATACCTCCTGTAACACCTCTACGACTCGCTCCATTTGGTGGCGCGGATTCACCTTTCCCTTTTCAAGTCAAGCAAGCATGTCACCCTGCACACAGAGCGCACCAGACGATCGGTGAAACATTCTCTCCCGAGTTGGCGAGTTATACAGGATAAAATTGAATTCATTAGCAAATTTTTAAGAAGTGCTCAGGTTCGTGGTCTGAGACCACGAACCTGAGCAACTTTCATTATGGAGCCAACTCAAACAGCGCGAAAAAAAAACAGCTGTTCCAAACATTTTGGCCGAGTAGGATTGAACTTCTGTATGGAACAGCTGTTTTCTTTTCGCGCTGTTTGAGTTGGCTCCATAATGAAAGTTGTTCAGGTTCGTGGTCTGAGTCACTCCTTAAAATTTTGCTAATGAATTCAATTTCATCCTGTATTATCTATCTGAAAGACAATAAGCTAGTGTGCGTCTACGCTTGCTGAAAAGTCAAACACGCTATTTATGTGTGGTTTCCTGCCACAGTATTAATTCGAATTTAAATTGACAATACTCACTAAAACAATAAAAGTACTTAGCTGTACTTAGGTAGAATTTTATGAACGTACCTAACGAAACAAGTGTCAGCCTTTTGAGTGAGGACTAAAATTTTTTTTGTATTTTCAACCGACTTCAAAAAAGGAGGTTATTAATTTTTTTTTTTTTTTATGTTTGTTACCTGATTTCTTTGTACTGGGTGAACTGATTTTGATGATTCTTTTTTTGTTTGAAAGCTAGTGCTTTCCGTGTGGTCCCATTTTAATTTGGTCCGGTTCTGACAATGGCATCCATGAGAAAACCGTATAAGTCTTAATTTTGCATTAAGTATGTGCGCGATTTGTTACGCGATTACTCCGGCAAACGTAAACCGATTTTGAAAATTCTTCTTTTTACGGATAGGGTATGCTTCAGGGGTGGTCCCATATAAATTTTATCGAAATTGATTCAGCACTTTTTGAAAAATCAACAAATACCCAAAAATTTTACATAGTTGACGTTTTAGCTTCATCAATCTTTGTAGTAGTTAACTTTCATAATCTTCTTAATAGATTTGGATGAGAAGGAGGTACTAAAAAGCGGAAAATAAAAAGCTTTTTACAAAAAAGACAACCGCCTTCAAAAAGTGAAAAATAACTTTAGCACAGAACACACATTGACTTTAGTTTCGGAAGTCGGTGGCAATACAAAACAACAAACAGAACAAAGCCACTGAATTTCGAAACTAAAGTCAATGTGTGTTCTGTGCTAAAGTTATTTTTCACTTTTTGAAGGCGGTTGTCTTTTTTGTAAAAAGCTTTTTATAAATATTAAACACTATGAATAAAAATAATATCTAAATATTTTCAGTTAGCTTGTAATAAATTAACGAAATATGTTAACAAAGCATTAATTTTATAATAGAATTATATAAAAAATCGACATTAAATAAATTATGACACTTTTCACCAGCAGTCCGCCTCATTTCTCCACAAGTCAGCCATGTCTACCCTGTAGTTGGGCTCTCAATTATTTTTGCATATTTGGCATATAAATTCTTTTATATCAGCCTGTTGCCATCCACTGCTAAACGTAGGCCTCCCCCAGAGATCGCCAACCAACTGGGTTTTGAACAGACCCCACACCCATCCGCTGCCAGTCACCTTCTTCAAATCGTCGGCACATCGTGCCGCAGGGCGTCCCATGCTATCCTTGCCCAGACGCTATCTCCACTATAAAGTGTGTCTACTCCATCTACTGTCTGTCCGTCGGTCTGTAGACATGGCTGGCCCACTTCCACTTTTGCGTGCTGATTCGACGCGCAATGTTTTTCTATCCACCAGAGAAATCTTCTCTATGTCTTCCGCTCAGCATGCTCAGGGCATCGCTTTCTATAGCACGCTGAGCAGCCTTGAATTTGTGGACCAGGCCCGCCATGAGTGTTCTTGTTTCGACTCCCTGTCATTACGGGTCCACTGAACAAAGAGAATCACCTGCGGTGCGCATACGCACTAGCGCACTTGGCACGTAATGTTACGTACTCAGCTGCAGCTCTCGCTTGCTAGCTAGGCTTTGAAGAACAGCAGCTCCGTTAGGAGTATATAATAATACTAGCTTTCGCCCGCGGCTTCGCCCGCATGGTTTGTTGATATAAAAAGTAGCCTATTTGCCTTTTTGCAGCCCAGGCTCCAGACTATCCATGTTAAATTTTATCACAAAAGGCTCATCAGATTAGCCGTAAAACATATGTACATTCACACGGATAAGTAAACAGGCAGACAGAAAGTTTCTTTCATTTGTATAATGACGGGTAATATGCATACTATTATTTTTGGAGAGTGTTACTCTTAACATAGCGGTTCCATTTTTCATACGGTAGCAGCAAAAAATAAAAAAAAAACTGAAAGGATTAGAATAAAGTCAAAGTCAAAGTCAAATCATTTATTTCAATTAGACCATTAAAAGGCACTTTTGAACGTCATAATGTAAAATTTGAATCTAGTTGCCCATTCCAAATGGTAGTTTCGTATGCAGAAGAATGGGCAAGACACTCCATACATACTCTTTTAAAAACGGGTGTTTACAATATTTTCATTTACAAGAATGATTATGTTATGTGAATACGATGTATCTTGTATAAAAATCACTATATTATGGTATGTAGAAAGTATCACAAGTTAAGGAAATGACAGCTAAGTTATGTACATAGACACACAGTGTTCACATATTTACAATTAATAATACAGTAGACGACTACTTCTTCTATTCCAACAAACAATGAATAGTGTGTGAGCCAGAGTAATCTATTAAGTACAATAAAGAATAGTATGTATATTATATGTAGTATTAGATTTAGTCATTTGAATTAGCAATCAATTGATTTTGTCTATACTAAATTATGTCCTATGGAGCCGGACCAGCATGTTCCCAAGCATTCTTATCTTGGATATAATCCTCTAACTTATAGTATGCCTGTTTACAAAGTCTACCTTTAATGTATCTTTTAAATTTTGTTTCATTTAGTTTTAATATATCACAAGGTATTTTATTGTAACATTTAACAGAGTATAAAAGATGTGTGTACTTTAGATAATCTAAAAAATGGTTGAGCTATTTTATCTTTATTTCTTTCTACGCTCCCAGCAATTACCCTCAGGTAGCTGTTGGAACTGTCCCTCGCCCTGCGCATCAGCGATGCCGCTCGCTTACGGATTATGTCATGGAAACAAAGAGCTCATGAATGAAGTCGGACACAAAATACTCAATAAAATTACCAAGAAATACTGTACACAAGACTCGACCACACGGAAATCTATTACTGATCACGTTAGCACTAATCTAAAAAATGACCATTTTCATATGGCAGTCATCGAATCCTCCATGTCTGAGCACAAACAGATTTATATTGAGCTGAAAAAAATTAAACCTCCTGCAAAAATATACTCCAAATACGAAGCCGTTGACTATACCAAATTGTACGCCTCACTTGAAGAAACGAACCTATACGAAAATATTACTAACTATACAGGACTAGAAAATACCCTAAAAAACCACATTAGCGACTGCAAGGTGATCAAAACAAAGATACTGAACCCACCTCAAAAGAACTGGATAAGCAAAGACATAATCTATGGCATTAATCGAAGAAATTACCTATGGACAGAATTAAAAAAACAACCGGGAAATGAACAAATACCAGAAGAATTCAATTCAACCAAAACCTACGTAACGCAACTAATTCAGAACACAAAGGACAGCTATTACTATAATGAATTTAATCAATGTACCAATAAACCCAAAAAGATGTGAAACCTGGTTAACAACCTTGCCAACAACAAAATCAAACAAAGCAGTATACCCCCGAAACTCATAATAAACTCCAAACAATTAACTGACGTAAGAGAGATCTGTGAAGAATTCAACCTATACTTTGCCACCATAGGCCCTTCCCTGGCAAATGAAATTCCCAAATGTTTCCATGACAACTTTACCCAAGCCCTTCCTCATACCCAATTTTTCTCAGAACTATCCACCTTCGAACCATGTAGTAACACCGAAATAATTGAAATAATCAATAATCTTGACTCAAACTCTAGTACTGGCTTTCACGGAATCACCACCAAAACCATCAAGAATATTAAAAACCTAATTGTCAATAATCTTACCACAAGCATCAACAAATTGTTACAAAATGGCGAGTTCCCCGATACCGTAAAAATAGCTAAAGTAACACCAATACATAAAACCGGCCCTAAAACGGATCCTGGAAACTACAGACCGATTTCAGTTCTTCCCGTACTTTCTAAAATTCTGGAAAAAGTAATACACAAACGCATAGAAAAGTATCTCAATGGCATTAACTTCTTTTTCGAACGTCAGTACGATTTCCGACCTATACGCACTGGGATTAGGCAGAGTTTTCCAGAAGGATTATGATCCCCAGCCTGGCCGGCAACAGGATCGGCCGAAGAGAAGACTGACGCGATCAGCTCGGGGACGGAGGTCACCCAGGTGGTCTCAGTAGGAGGACCCGCCCTGGGAGCACAGGCACGCGACAGCCCGACTTAACCCGCTTAACCGACTCTCGGTTGCAGGCTGGTAGACTTGTAGTAAGTAGACTGGTAGACTTCAGTAAGTAGACTGGTAGACTTCAGCAACGTAAGCGTATGGGTAATCAGCGTGTTACCCAAGCGACTCCGAGATCTAGACTCCCTCTTTGACAGGTTTTGTTTTCTGACCGCTCTTCCGAAATTCGTAAAAAATCCTATTATGAATCCTCTTTCTAGAACGGTCAAATTGCTTTTATATAGCACCGGCCAGACTCAATAATTGTCGATTGCCAATAATTTTTATATATTATTAGTGCGAATTAGATCTAAAGAACCACGCGATAATACAGCGGGTGTTCAGCCGTTTAATATATAACACAGACAAACAAGCTTACAAGAACAACAGCATAGAGGATTTACGTTAGTAGCCGAAAACTTTTAGAAGTAATGATGTGACGACTGTCATTGACAAACATGTCAAAGCAAAACATTATTTATTTTTCAGGTTTGTAAATATTAATCATAAATGATATGAAATGATGATGATACAGGAATACAATTATAACACAGACAAAACCAGCACATAACACAGCACATACAACGTACAGCCGTTGATCCCAGCTGTCCTTCGCAGATCTTTGTCAGTCGTTACGGGTAGTCAGAAACCAGAAAGTCTGACAACCAGTCTTACCAAGGGGTATCGTGTTACCGAGTAACTGGGTTATGGAGGTCTGACAGGCAGTCGCTCCATGTAAAACACTGGTATTCAGCTGCATCCGATTAGACTGGAAGCCGACCTCTGCATAGTTGGGAAAAGGCTAGGCGTAGGCGAGACGAATGTGATGTCTGTCTCGAGTTGGACATAAATGAAACCCTCGAATGTCTTTTAAACTTGTATTTCGATATATATTGAGTTATTACAATATTAAAAACGGAGCGAGCTATCTTTGTGGCAAAAATGAATATAATAAAAAGTGATGACGGGTACTTCAGAAAATATTAGAAGAAAAATAAAAATCCTATGTGTTTAAAATAGTCGCACGATTGTACGCAACTGATTGCTATGCTTGTAGCAATAGGCGCCAACATGGCTTTAGGGATGTTCGATCCGGGTGCCAAAGCACCCGGATCAAAAAAAAATGCAAAGAGTTCCAACCACTGTCAATAAAATGTTATATTGTCACAAATAAAACCTACAGAGTCAATACAGTAGCAGCCCTAGTGAGTGTGGCAAGTTTAGGTAATTATTTTTCAAGGTGGCGGGAGCGGTCCTTGTGTAATCTTTATATTTTGTGGTATACCTAATATTACGAACAAGTTTTAAAAATATTTTGGCTTAATATTCTGTGTACAACCTACCAAAAAAACAACTATCTCATACGATTTTTCGATCCGATCCTATCGATCCGCCAAGGGATCGAATGCTACTATATCGATAGATAGTTAAAAATCAAATTAAAGAAATAATCGACATATCAGAAAGAATAGCTGTACTAAATATAACACTTAACAACGAACTCTGGTCAATAGTTCAAGTTTACTCTCCCACAGAACAATCAAGCAAAAATGAAATTGACTTATTTTATACAAAACTTAGTTCTACCCTAAAAGATCATACACACAAAAACATTATTGTCATGGGCGATTACAATGCTCGGATTGGAGAGAGGAAACTGGGTGAAGAGCTAATATTGGGTCCCTACTGTTATGGAAAGCGAACAAGGAACGGCGAAAAATTAACTGAACTGGCATACGAACACAATTTGAAAATACTTAACACACAATATAAGAACCGTAGATCAAGTAGATGGACATGGGTATCTCCAGCAGGCGACTACCACAACGAAATTGACTACATCCTGACGAATAAGAGTAAATTATTTGAAGACTGTCGAGTCGTTAAAAACATAAATTTTAACAGCAACCACAGAATGGTTCGGGCTAATTTAAAAACTACAGCGAAATACAGAAGACCCTTCAAAGTAATAAACTATACCAATTTCAATGTGGTAGAAACCACGGCTCTCAAAACACATCTCGAGAACCTCAATAACTCCTCAAAAGAAGACATACAGACTACTTACGATAAACTATGTAAAGCTATAAATACATCAGTAGAAAGGAAAACAAAAAACAAAGCAGATGAAAAGTCAGGTTTATCAAAGGAACTTCTACACAAGAGAGCCGTACTAATCAAAACTGAAAACAAAACAAAGACAATTAGAACAGAAATCGCTTCTCTCGGCAAACAAATAAGAAATAACATGAGAAAAGACAGTCAAACACGAGGACTAACATTGTTTCATAATCATATAGCCAAAACTGGAGGTATCAAGAAAGCTTTAAAAGAACTGACAAACAAAGTGGAATGGGTACCAAAATTAAAAGACAAAGCAGGAAAAAACGTAACAAAACGACTAGATCTATTAGATACAGCTACAGACTTTTACCGTAGCCTCTATTCAAGAAAGAACAAACCAGACCCAGTCGACTTGACAAAAGATGATACCGTGGCAAAAATAATATTAAGGGAAGTCGAGAGAGCAATCGAAAGTCAAAAAAGAGACAAAGCGCCTGGTGCTGATAATATAAGTAACGAAATGCTTTTCACTTGCAAAGAACTGATCGCCCCAATCCTCTTGCAACTGTTTAACAAGATTATGTCTGAAGAGTACATCCCTCACCAATGGTTAACATCCACCATAACATTAATCCACAAGAAAGGTGACAAAACTAATATCAGTAATTACAGGCCAATCAGTCTGATGTCAAATATTTATACTTGACGAAAATCAGCCTCGTGAACAAGCCGGGTTTAGAAGTGGCTATTCAACGATCGATCATATCCATGTCGTAAATCAAATTATAGAAAAAAGTAAAGAATATGATATTCCATTCTACTGCTGTTTCATAGATTATAGTAAGGCATTAGACTCGATAGAACACGTAAGCATATGGCAAGCACTTAAAAACCAAGGAGTTGAAAACAAATATATCAGGATTATAAGAAACATCTACGAAAATAGTAAAGCCAAAGTTAAATTAGAAAGAGAAGGAAAGGAAATTAGAATAGAACGTGGTGTCCGCCAGGGCGACCCTTTATCACCTAAACTCTTTACTGCAGTACTGGAAGAAATATTTCGGAAATGTAATTGGGATGAGTATGGATTAACTACAAACGGAGAAAAACTCACTAACCTGAGATTTGCAGACGATTTAATAATATTCTCCTCTACCAAGACCGAACTTTCAAACATGCTTGATGACCTAGACAGGGAAAGTCGCCTAGTAGGTTTAACTATGAACCTATCTAAAACCGAATTTCCGCTTTTTACACCGCCTTTTTGACAATGGATCCGCCTTCCGCTTTTCATCTACGCGGTTCCGCTTTTTTCGAATCTGCTAGAACAACCCTTTAATTTTCATAGCAGACTAAAAATAAATAAAAATAGGTAAAGATATTCTACATCAGGCAAAGCTGTATCGGTTTGGATCCCAATAAGGAAAAAAAATCTGTGCTCTACTCACATGAAGATATATATAAATAATTATATCTTCATGTCCATTCAGTAATCTGTGGCTAAACCAATCCGGTGTTAGAACATGTCCTTCGAAGGAAAACATATAATTTATTGGTTGATTACTGACATTCTTGTTTTACTCTCTAATTCGTAAATTCCCTTGTCTTTGTATGAATAAACAATTAAAAACATCAATAAGAGAATTAATTATTGCTATGTAAATTTAAAAACTAGAAATCCCGCTTATTTTGTTGAAAATACGCGTGTTTAAAGTACCACTGCCCCATTTTGAACTTTCGGACATGGCAACACTGGTCGCCGCTACTGTCAATCAAACGGGGTGAAGTGAAGGTACTTTACTTACGTTCCGTTTCACAAATCACAATTAATGAAATAATATACCTAATTTTCGCGGTACTGATGCAATAAGCTTTTATCTACGTCTAATATTAGTAATACAGTAATATTCTTATAATAATAGTTATCTACGTCTCATTGCAATAGATTCAAATTAATTATTAAGTAAAACCTGAAAATATAAAATGTTTTCCCGTTGGACTTACAAACGTCAAAGCTTGTTTTCGATGTTTGTAAATCTTTGTTATTCTTTATCAGAATCAGTTTCGACAACATCACGCACGCACGCAGTAAAAGTCAGCTGACTGGGATGGGAGCGATCTGTCGAAGTCGAAGATCGAAACATCTGAATCTGACAAGTTGTCACTCAAGCAAGTACTCAAATCAAACATTACATTACATTATTCGAACTCGAGAAACCGATTAACTGGCTTCACCAACAAGTATTCTAAACTTGTAACTTTAAAATAAAATTATGATCAACGAGCTCGATTATTGGATGAAACCGATGGTTCTTATAACGGGCTTCGGCCCCTATATTAATCACCCGGTGAACGCCAGCTGGGAAGCTGTGAAAATTATGAACAAAGATGAAATTGAGAAGAAACATAATGTGGAGTTGGTTCAGATAGAGTTGTCGGTGACATATGATAATGTGGACGAGTTCGTGCCAGCCCTGTGGGAGACACATACTCCTAAGGTGAGTTTTACAAGAGCTGCAGCTAGTTTGTTAAAGTCTTAACAACTTATAATAACTACGTCCTAGAAGGATACTCTAGAAAAAAAATGGGTTGTCTTAGGGGCTGTTACCTCGAACATGAACTATTATTTGTACTCTTTGCTGCTCTTGTTATTTATAAATCAGTTTTTCAACATACAAAGGTATTATTTTCATCACTGCACTTCGTTCACCATATACACGAAGACCTGTGTAAACCTGTGTTCTTTGCTTGACATCTTCATACTACTCCATATTTTATGATTTCTTTAGTAACATAATGTGTGTCTTTATTAATTAATTTCTCTATGTAAATGCAAAACCACAAATAAATGATTTGTCTGTATATTTTGTGGTTTATTATTAATTAGTTTATCTACGTAAATGGAAAACCACAAATGAACTATTTCTCTGTACATATTTGTGGTTTATTATAAATACATATAATCGGTGATTTTCACAGGTAACTTTCCCCTTATATTGATTTGCCTATTGGGACATTACCCATACATCAGTAGATTAAATGATAAAATTACTACCTACAGAGTTTTTCCTGCATATTATCTTAACTGCAATCATGACACCTACATTGCTGCCATATATCAAAAATAATATATTGGTATCTTATGAAAAAAGAAAACAAAAAATAGGATGTAATACGATTGCATGTGATAAGAATTAACTGCTAGATATTCCATTACCAAAGTTTACCATTGTTGAATTTATGAATTGTTAACATTCCCCCAGCTGATGATCCACGTGGGAGTATCAAGCAGGGGACAGTGCTTGCAGCTCGAGTCCCAAGCCCACAGAAAGGGCTACCAGGCGAAGGACTACTGTGACAGAATACCAGCTAACTGCATGTGTCCGGCCGAAGGGGCCAACAGGTTACATACCAAACTAGATGTGGGACAAATCTGCAAGGAGTTCAATGGTGACAACCCGCCTGATGACCGATACAGGGCTGAAGTATCCATGGATGCTGGCAGGTGAGATCTTTTAACTTAGACTGAACATTGGTACAAAACTCCATGTGTAGCCCACCTTACTACCTACCGTACCAAACTGTACCTACCTACCTAGGACTTACCCACCCTACCAATCTTCCTACCAATTAATTAAAATACGCAGAATAACTACCCAAACCTCCATCCTTAGATCTATGCCACCCTGGTACATCTTCACTGCGAAGAGCCACCTTGCCATTCTCGAGTTAGCGCATAGGTTATGCGCTCCTAGCACCAGGGTGACAGTTATGCACTCCTAGTACCAGGGTGACACAGATCTAAAAAGTCCTACAACTCGACTGCAGCGCCAACTACCGGGTCCAATTGTAAATCTAAACCATGATAGAATCTACTGAAATACACAATTTCCTCAAAATCGGTACAGCCGTTTAGGAGGAGTTTACTTTCATACACACGCACAGAAGGTTTTTGATATATAAGATAAGATGATATGAGGCAGTGAGCGCGGAGTGGCCTATCAATACCAGACAAAATTTAAAATGCTATGTGTCTGGAAAGGATAGACTTGGCTCTAGCGCCCACCGACTCACGATTTCGCCGCCGTGGTCGAAATCCGGTCGGTAGAATTACGTTTTGAGAAATAAGAAAATTACAATATATGTTATGTAATCATGTAACAAAGAAGATCCATCCTCTTTGTTTGTACATCACACTGATTAGATACAAGATTCTTATCTAATCAGTGTGATATACATGCTATTGTTTACAGTTAATAACATCTCTATCTTATTTACTTATTTATCACCTGCTCAGAGCTGGCAGTTATATCTTGCACAATAGTTAAATGGTGATATCTTCTTATTTTTTGTTTTTCTCCTGTATCGTAGGATTTGTTAACAGAAATATAAGCTTATATGCACAAACAGCCAGACCAGGAATCTGTAGGCCATAGGCCATACAAATAATGGTTCCATCATTGAGTTATTATTAGTAATATTAGTTCAATGGGTTCTATTTCGGAATTGAACCCGCGATATGCAGCGCAGGCGCAGCAGCCAATCGCTCAGCCACTGCGCCAACCGTGTCTTATTTTTTGAAATAAGAATCACAAGTTTAGATTTATTTACTATAGGTATTTTCCAAAGGGAAGGGGCAGAGGCTTTTGTATGACAAGCCTGCCTGTTGCCAGTAATCCCATGTTATTGCCAAAGTCTGTACACGAGCAATCTATGGGTCAATTATACTAAGAGATCGCTGGATGTCCTACGCGTCTAATATTACAACGCTTTCAGGATGTTGTTGAGACTGCCCCGTTACTGTAGCGCGTCGGAGATGTTTGCGCAAACCAGAACCGACGGTTTCTACTCCATTGTTGACGACACGGTTGGCGCAGTGGCTGAGCGATCGACTGCTGCGCAGCGTGTTGCGGGTTCGATTCCCGCCCAGGGTAAACATTTGTGTGATGAGCACTTGTGTTTGCCTTGTGTCTGGGTGTTGTTTATCTATATTATGTAAGTATTTACAAAAAAAAATGTATTTGTGTATGTATATCAGCTGTCTGACACCCATAGTACAGGGTCTCCCTAGTTTGGGGTCAGATGGCCGTGTGTGAAAATGTCCCCACATATTATTATTATTATTGTGCTCAAAAAAACCGCGTCGCTACTGAGGAGAGTGAGGGACAGTCAAAACAGCATCCTGAAAACTGTTGCTGAGAGCTTCGGCTCTCCGATTGTACAGCAGTTTGTGCAGAGGTTGATTTTACTACTAACACTAGGTGATAAGTTTTTCTATGTTGCTAACACTCTATGGATTGTTGAAATAAAGTTTTATTATTATAACAAACCTATTCTCAATAACCAAACCAGACACAAATTCAGATGCAGAGCTGCTATTAATAGTTTAGTTCATTTATTAATAAATATTATTAAAAATTACATGTCTGGTTTTGTACAAAAATAATTGAGAACACACAATAAAATAATATATAATGTTAGGAGATATATTATGTTTGGGGTCAGATGGCTGTGTGTGAAATGCACACACAGCCATCTGACCCCAAACTAGGGAAACCATGGGTGTCAGACAACTGATGATATACATACACAAATATATTTATATAAACAACAACCAGACACAAGTACCGTGTCGTCTAATAGAATAATAGAAACAAAAAAATTACCTAAAACCATTCGAAAATATTCCAAATGTCAATGTTTCGTTTATAAATTGTTGATTCTGTGAAACTGTTTACGGCTTCATTCAAAGGAAGGAAGGAAAGAATTTGACAAGCTGCTATTTCGATAATTAATACTTTCCTCCCTCCCTTTTAAACAGTTTCACAAAACCTAGAAGTACCTACGTAATAATATGTAAAATACGTCACTAATCATCAATTACATTGATTAGATACGGTAAAGCTATGTTCAAAACCTAAAATGTCACTTGTGATAATGTGACAAAGTAGGTACGGTAAACCTCAATGGGTATGCGTCAGTCAGCAGTATACGATATTCTTACTATCGACCTGTACATATAGAGACATGAAGGTATTAACACTCACATTTCAATATTCAGCCAGTATTGTCCCCACGGAAAAACAAGCGGAAGAAGTAAATTTAACCAAAAGCTCATTTATTGTTCAAACAAAATTACCATGCCTGACACTTTTCATAACTGACGAAGGTTGTTATAAATAATATAACTCCTCCTAAACGGCTGGACCGATTGGGATCAAATTTCTTGTGCGTGTTCCAGTGGATTCAGGAATGGTTTAGATTCACAATTGGATCCGGTAGGTGGCGCTGTAGTCGGATTTTTTTTCAGGGCAGGACAACATCTGCTGGGCCCGCTAGTTATCTTATATATTTTCCGCATAATTGTGACTCGTGCGGTTTAGTGCGTGGGAACTTCCACTTGTTTTTCTATTTCTTGATTGTCCCACTGCTGAATAAAGATCCCCTATAGCCTTCCACTTTTCCCTACATGTTGCCTTCCCTGGACAATCTCTTACAAACGTCTATAAGTCATACCCACTGCGTGAGACAAACCTATTTCAAAATGGGAATAAATATTATGACCACCAAAAATAGTAAATAATCACCAAATGACCACCAAAAATAGTAAATGATCGCCAAATTTTAGTCACCAAATGACCACCAAAAATAGTAAGTCATCACCAAATCTTAGTCACCAAATAACCACCAAAAATAGTAAATGATCACCAAATCTTAGTCACCAAATAACCACCAAAAATAGTAAATGATCACCAAATCATAGTCACCAAATGACCAACAAAAATAGTAAATTCTCACCAAATCTTAGTCACCAAATGACCAACAAAAATAGTAAATGATCACCAAATCTTAGTCACCAAATGACTACCAAAAATAGTAAATCATCACCAAATGACTACCAAAAATAGTAAATGATCACCAAATCTTAGTCACCAAATAACCAACAAAAATAGTAAATGATCACCGAATGACCACCAAAAATAGTAAATCATCACCAAATCTTAGTCACCAAATGACTACCAAAAATAGTAAATGATCACCAAATCTTAGTCACCAAATGACTACCAAAAATAGTAAATGATCACCAAATCTTAGTCACCAAATGACTACCAAAAATAGTAAATGATCACCAAATCTTAGTCACCAAATAACCAACAAAAATAGTAAATGATCACCAAATCTTAGTCACCAAATAACCAACAAAAATAGTAAATGATCACCAAATCTTAGTCACCAAATGACTACCAAAAATAGTAAATGATCACCAAATCTTAGTCACCAAATAACCAACAAAAATAGTAAATGATCACCAAATCTTAGTCACCAAATAACCAACAAAAATAGTAAATGATCACCAAATCTTAGTCACCAAATAACCAACAATAATAGTAAATGATCACCAAATCTTAGTCACCAAATAACCAACAAAAATAGTAAATGATCACCAAATCTTAGTCACCAAATAACCACCAAAAATAGTAAATGATCACCAAATCTTAGGACCCTTAAGTTTCCCTGGGGCAGATCCGACATGGTTAGGTTAGGTTACTGTGACCCCTTACGCCAGAACCAAATCGCTTTTTACAGTCAAACTCATACATTTCTACAATACTTTGGTTAAATGTTGGTGATCATTTACTATTTTTGGAGGTCATTTACTATATCTGGAGGTTCGTTAAACATAAGCCTTTCAAAATTCTCATGTAGCCCGTCTATAATTTCAGGTACCTCTGCGAGTACACCTACTACACTTCCTTGAGCATAGACAACACACGCACCCTCTTTGTTCACGTTCCGATCATGGATATCTACTCCCCTGAGGAGACTGCCAGAGGTCTGGAACGCATCGTGGCACTCTGTCTCGCACAGATCAACGAGAGGGGGGATGATACTGAACAGAAAAATACTAAGGTAGCTGATAGTAACACTGTATAAAATAGTATCGCATCGCTTCAGGTACAGTGGAAACACGCCGTTGGCGTAGATTAGAATAACTATAGTAAGGAACGAGTAATACACTTAAAGTAATGTATTATGTTCTATTGTTCTAATGTGTACACAAATTATAGGTATAACTATACATAATTATAATTAAATACGTATACTGTATGGATGTTAATACAATAAGCGTGAGCTTGTCGTAATATCTTTAACTTTATACACCCATAAAATAATGGTAGTTTACACCTATCTATTGGGTGCATAAAGTACTATCGAACAAGTTATTTAGTATACAGGCAGATACTTGCAACTACTTCCAATAATTATTATTGCAATATACTATAATAATAATAATCATCATCATCATTTCAGCCGAAAGACGTCCACTGCTGGACATAGGCCTCCCCAAGGGGGGGGGGGGGGTTTGCCATAATCGCCACGCTTGGCAGGCGGATTGGCGATCGCAGTATGGTTGTTACAAAGGCACAGACAACGTTGCTGCCCATTCTCTGGTCATAATAATATGTGGGGACATTTTCACACATGGCCATTTGACCCCAAACTAGGAAGACCCTGTACTGTCAGACAGCTGATATACATACACAAATACATTTAAACACATACATATATAGATAAACAACACTAAGATACAAAGCAAACACAAGTGCTCATCAGACAAATATTTATCCTGGGTGGGAACCGAACCCGCAACACGCTGCGCAGCAGTCGATCACTCAGCCACTGCGCCAACCGTGTCGTCAAACTTACTCATGCGAATACGAATACAGTCGTGATGGCCCAATGGTTAAGATGCCCGCATCTCATGCACGAGGTTGTGGGCACGAGCAAGTACCAATGTGACTTTTTCAATTTCTTAAGTGCTAAGTTTATCTTGGGCACTGACATCGGGCAAGAAAAACATCGTGAGGAAACCTTTACTTATAATTAATATAAAGGTGTGTGCAAACACAGCGCGGCAGCTACGCGCGGCATTCGCAGGACACAAATTTGCCGCGCGACTAGTATAGACACTCTAGACATAACCATAAATGTTTGCACAGCACCACGGCGCGGCATATCCGAGACACGCCGCGCACGCTACTTAGGGCGGGTTGTTGCAACCAGTCGGTTAACGTTACATACGGACGGTTAAAAAGTTACTATGACTGATGATGTATAACGTACGTTAAATGTAACGGATTGTTTCATGACATAAAAATCCGTCAGTTAAAGTTATTCAAAAAGAGATTCCATACTATTTTGATGTTTGAAGTAGCTGTAAGACAACTCAAAATTACGATGACTGGTCGGTTATGGTAATAGTAACTTTTTGACGTATGATTTTGTGAAACAACCCATTTTTTTGAATTGACGATAGTTAGCGCCATTTTTGACTATTACCGGTCAGTAATGGTTAGTTGGAGCAACCCGCCCTTAATCCGCATTCCGACCACAATGAAAGCGGCCGCGTGTGTTGTAGCTCTGCTTACTGTGCTATAGGAGTCATATATTTCAATTAGGCGAATAGCTGCTTCGTTATCTATATTGCTTGTTTAATTAAATTAAAATACGTCCACATACAATCACCGACGAATGAACAATAACACCGTTCGCGCGCGGCAGCTAGTTAAGAACAATATTATTTTACTCTTTGGTTAAGAACGACCGCGCGCGGCAGACTTACGTTTGTCGCGCTATGTTTGGACACACCATTAGTCTGAAATCGCCAATCCGCCTTGAGCGCACGTGGTGATCAGTGCTCGTGCCTTCTCTGTATGAGACTCAAACTCAAACTCAAACTCAAACTCAAAATCATTTATTTCAATTAAACCATTTACAGGTACTTTTGAATTGTCAGAGTCAGTCAGTCAGAAAGTTGAAGCTAGTTGCTCGTTCCAAACAGTAGGTTTCTATGGAGAAGAACGAGCAAGAAACTCCATGAACACTCTTTTAAAATCAGTTAAATTTTACAAATTTAGGTTACATCATTCATGTTGAATCTAAGGGTACAATGTGAGAACAATGTAACACGTCTTGCATGTTAAAAGAGGTCTAGAGAAAAATATAGTTATAATAACAATTCAAACCAAAATTTAAAATAACCGAGGCAGCTAAGAGATGACCAGTCCCAACCGACGGCGTCCGTTCACGAACATGACGCATGGATCGGCACCATTTAGCTCAACCATTTTGAAGGGAACCGAATGATCCAACACATGCGCCACCGGCAGCGAGACATTCAAGTGAGCATGACTCTCCCAACCGCCAGGGCATATTCAAGTCAATGAGAGGTATACCTCGTAAATGGTAGCTTTAAAGAACATAGTGCTCACATGTATGTGCTACGAAAAATTATATAATACTAACACATTGAGTTTATACAATGCAAAGATAATATAGATCTACATCTTCAGCAGCTCCAAAAATTGTTACAAATGCTAATCAATTAATCTATGAACCCTTATGGCTGTGGAGCTAGACCAGCATCCAGCCAAGCATTTTTATCAGTGATGTAATCACTCAACTTATAATATGCTCGGTTGCATAGCGTGCGTTTAATACAAGACTTAAATTTTGTCTCATTTAGTTGAACAATGTGGGGAGGTATTTTATTGTAACACTTTAAACAGTACCCCATGAAAGACGAATCTACTTTAGCCAGTCTGAAACCTGGTTGAACTAGTTGGTCCCTATTTCTAGTATTATAATTATGTCTGTCACCTCTTTTATCAAAAAGATGCAGATTTTTTCTAGCGTACATGATGTTTTCATAGATGTATTGACAAGGGAGAAGAGGCTTGTGCCCTGCAGTGGGACAATTATAGACTGTTATTATTATTACTTACAATAATTATAGAATAATTAATTGTGGTCAACTCTTTTACATTCCTTTCTTAAAAGGTTATTACGCACACGATATGAATGAAGAGAAGATGTAATATTTTTGCCTGTATCTAATCAAATATCTTGTTCGATTGTACATTAGATTTACGTAGCTTTGTTTGTTTTATGTTCTTAGTAAGTACCTATTCCTATTAAAACAAAGCCATATTCCATAATAATGATTGTAAGTTCAAAAATAAGTCTTAATGTTGCTATTTCTACCTAATTGTTGAATAATATTTTATTGTAAGTTAAATATTATAGTCTTATATTATACAATGTTATAACCGCAAGTGTTTTACTATTAACTATTGCAGGTACCGTATTAAGAAAATGTTTAATACCTACCCCACCTTACCTGTTAAATTCTATTACAACGTGAAACACAAGACTGGTATTTGTATTACATCAGCTAGAAAATGCCATAAACGGAGCAAAATGTTTAACTTGACTGCCAGCCAGTAATAATGTCTCGGACATTGAGAAGGTATTAGCTTTTTTCGAAATTATTGTACCCTTAAATTACACCCGCGCTTGAAATCCATCACGTATGACATTGCGCAAATAGTTTGGATAGAATAGCCCCATGACATCGTGTCGGCCTGGTGTTGGCGGATCTAAGTAACTTGACTGAGTAGGTATCACCTTTGCGTCATGTGTTGGTACATTAAACTACCTGTATGTAGTGAAAATTATTTTGCACATATATGTACCCATTCTTGATTCTATATAATCCCTAGCGGGCCCGGCAGACGTTGTCCTGCCCTAAAAAAAATGCCCGACTACAGCGCCATTTACCAGGTCCTATGGTGAATTTAAACCATTCTCGAAATCACTGGAACACCCAACAAATTTCATCAAAATCGGTCTAGCCGATTAGGAGTTCATTTTCAGACCGTGTGCCTATTGTTTTATAATCTGAGACCGTGTGTATGAAAATGAACTCCTAAACGGCACAGATTTTTATAAATAAAGATTTCCCTCATTCCTATTAGGTGAGGGGACGTCGAAGTGGAAACCGTGACGCTGGTGAACCTCTGATCCGGTAGGTACCACTTACCTACCTAATACCCTTACGCACAAAATCAATATGTAGGTATCTCAATCCCTGATCTTTGTCTGCAACCATTAGCAGAGACAAGCAGCAGTCGAGGACCTACATTATTAATTTTAACGTACTTTTTTTGTGAACATTGTTTTTAGATGCGTTGGTTCTGGAGTTCTTCGATGGCCAGTTATTTGTATGAGAGTTGCTTCGTACACACGCATCACGCGACGGTTTGTCACTTCTAGTTTTAATTCTTATGTATCAATGTCTCGACTGTATATTATCCTTCAGTGAACATGTTATGAGAATAGCACTGTAGGCGCATTTGACTGAGCAATTAGATACCTACTCGGCATAAGGGTCCGTTCTCGCAGACCGACTCTGAGAGAGCAGATTTTTGTATCACGTTTAAAACAGTTTTTACCCAACTTCAAAAAGGAGGAGGTTCTCAATTCGAATTGTATTTTTTAGGGTTCCGTTGCCAAATGGCAAAAAACGGAACCCTTATGGATTCGTAATGTCTGCTGTCTGTCTGTCCGTCCGTATGTCACAGCCACTTTTTTTCGAAACTATAAGAACTATACTGTAGAAACTTGGTAAGTTGATGTATTCTGTGAACCGCATTAAGATTTTCACACAAAAATAGAAAAAAAATCAATAAATTCTGGGGGTTCCCCTTACTTAGAACTGAAACTCAATTTTTTTTTTCATCAAGCCCATACGTGTGGTCTATCTATAGATAGGTCTTCAAAAATGATATTGAGGTTTCTAAACTGAATAGTTTGCGCGAAAAATATATGATGTACATTGTAAACTTCCACCGAAAATTGGTTTGAACGAGATCTAGATCTCGTTCAAACCAATTTTCGGTAGTAGTAAGAAGAAGTATTTTTTTATACGTCATAAATCGTAAACAGCAATTTACCTTTCATTCAATCAACTCAATATAAAAATTAAAATTAAAAAACTTTTATATTACGTTACTTGCTGCTACGGAACGGAACCCTTCATGGGCGAGTCCGACTCGCACTTGGCCGCTTTTTGTTATGTAGGTATGTAGAATCGAACCCGCAACACGCTGCGCAGCAGTCGATCGCTCAGCCACTGCGCCAACCGTGTCGCCAATGAATAAGATGTTCGTTTACACCGATTACGCGGAGATTTATGATCCGATTTACGTGATTCGTCTTTAATTTGACGCGGAATAGTTTCCATTTAGTCCCATAAAAATTTAACATATAAGGTACGTTGGGGTAAGAACGGATCGGGGAAAGATCAGATGATGGTAATAACTCCCAAACGCGGCATTATTTTTTAATTCTGGCAACATAATATAAGACTCCATTTTGTTCTGCCCATCTCTTCAGTTTGCGGTCGTCGTTGCTATAGTATATACGTGTTTTTTAGGCACAAACGTAAAACTCAAGATTTTCGTGTCGAAATTGAAGATCCGGCCTTCCCCCAGACTACATTTTTTAAATTTAATAGTGAGGATTAATTGTTTTTTCTTATACTTTGTGTATAAAATCGTTTTATATTAAGTAGCTGTTAGTTTAAACTGACAAATACAGTCGTACGATGACTGTAAGCTGAGATCCGGTGTTCCCCCGTGTGGTAGAAGATCGGCTTAATAACATCCGATTTTTCTCTGTCGTAAAAATGACAGTGAGTGTCAAACTTTTATACTATGCAATTTTAGTTTCAAGGTATGTGTGTTAGTAGGTACCTAACACAGAGAACTATAAATACTGGGATAAGTACTTCCTTAAATACTTTTTAACCGATTTAAAAATAAGCTGACTCTTGTTATAGTTTTGTACTTAATAAGTACACAATAATTCTTTATTTCTCGTTTTTTGATTATTTTCGAATTCCTTTAGAATTTATTTTTATAGAAATGTATGTACCAAATAGTTGTACCAAATTGTAATAATTGTTATTAAATATCTCAATTATGTATAAAAATACTATCTAAGACTGCTGTTACTTATAGTTTTACATTTAATTCTCAATTAGTTACTTGTGAAATATTTACGTTTTAAATACTAACAAATATAATACAATACTACTCAAACATTTTTATTCATTTTATCCTAACCCACTATATACTGCTAGGATAGGATCTGGGACACTTGCAAAGCTAAAAATTAAGAAATACTTTCATACAAGCTAGTTTACATAGAAAGTTTGAGCAACATAATTTCTTCATTTGTGGTTATACGGGGGAAGATCGGACTATAAAAATAAAATAAAAAATATTGTGACTGTTATAACTAAACTACTTGTCTTTTAAAAAAATCATTTAGTACATTCATAGAACGGAAAAGAGCGGATATTACTCCAATTAAAACCTTACGTTTTAAGCCATACAGTGGATTTTAGATAGTAGTCCGATGTTACCCCGCTATGGTCCGGTCTTTACCCGGCATTTTGATAAGCATACCTTATCTTCACATAGGTGTAACTTGGCAACCGCTTAAGTAAAAGAAACTTCTAAAATACTGATTAAAAGTATTTTTTTTCCTCGTCAATGAAAGATCAATTTCATTTGAAAATCTTCTATAGGAAATGAGGGACAGAACATTTGCTGGAACCTCTTCAACTAACCGAAAAACAGTCCGACCTTACCCCAACGTACCTTACTGTCCACCAGTGGTGGCGAATGGAAATAATTTTCAAAATTGTGACGCTGTCTCCCAGTGGTGGACAACGAGAATAATGTTTTAAAGTTGTCTCGCTATCCCCCAGTGGTGGCCAGACAAGTGGTGGACATCGGGAGTAATCGGTTTGGCCCAGTAGGTAGTTTACATTTTATCAACATTTTTAGATTTTTTATTTATTTTTTTTGTTTTACCAAGCATAATTTTTTTCAGTGTAGTCCGATTTCGACGATTCCTTTTTTAATTGATAGTGTATACCTCAATTTTGGTCCGTTATAAATTTTAAGAAAATATTCCACCCCTAAGGGTAGAAGATTAAAGGATGACGGAATTTTGTTGGTGTCGGCGTTTCGTGATTAATTTGTATGCTAAGAAGTAGGCACTAAAAGCGGAAAAAAAATCTTTTTATAATTCGCAAGTCGGTGGCAATACAAAACAACGACATGCCGCCGACTTGCGAATTTAAAGTTATTTTTTACTTTTTGAAGGCGGTTGTCTTTAGTGTAAGTTTTTTTTTAATCATTGTAATAGGGTTTATTTTAACATGTCACTTCTATTGAGAATGCTTGAGAGCAAACCTAAAGGTGCGTACGGACTAGAGGCAGCAGGTGCGCGAGCTATCAGTTGTCGGTTTTTTGACTACGACAGACGCAACAGTAAATCAGCTGTAAAGACGATCCGGCGCCATTTTGAATGTCGCGCCGTCGTAGTTCGACCCGTGACCCGAGGCAAGTTGCCTCGGCCTGCTGCCTCGTGTTGTTTTAATTTTGTACCGAGGCAGCCCACACACGAGCCGTGCGAAGCGTGGCTGCGCACCCCAAGGCTGCCTCTAATCCGTACACACCTTTACGCGTGTGTGAAATAATAGAGGAGCCCCACCGGCTGCCTCAGATGACGTGTTCTTTCGCGTTCGCGCGGCCGACCGGCTGCCAAATATTTTTAACCCATAATTTCTAGCTTGCGTTTGTTTTGTTGTCTGCAATCTTGCTAACAAATATGTTTCTACATCGGAGCTATCTAAATCCATGACAGCGCGGAACTGGAGTATACCGCCCTTGTAGAGCACCCGCTCGGCTCCGACGAGTGCGTCGCTCAAAAACAAGTGCTCTTCTAGCCGGTCTATATGAAACTGCTGTTGGCTCCGGCCAGTTCCAAGCGTACAACTCTGCGCCGGCCGATGCACTCAGAGCCGGTCTGTGTGAACGGACCCCAAGCTGTTAAAACGCGACCCAATATTTTTTTTGTATGAGAATAGTAAAAAAAATTACGTCACCTTGACTATTTATGACTACATGACACCTCCATACGGAATTCCATCATATGCATAACACCTCCATAACTTGTTTTGGCAATTGTGTGCCTACCTACCAGTGTGTGAAACTTTGTGTCCCAAGTTTTACGACATTCAAAGTGCACACAATCAGGTTCTGCTAGATTTTTTCAAAATAAAAGGCTTTAATGTAGATAATAAACGTCATTTATTGGTCTAATCCTCCTCCTCATCGGCCGCGGCTCCACCGCCCTGTCCCTTGCGCAGGTTCTTCCTCTTGACGCGACCAGGACGGCCGCCACCGAAGGGCGACTTCAGAGAGAAGTCGATGTGTTTACCGCTGTCCAGGCGCACGATGAACGAGGGAATGTTCACCACTTGCTTGCGGACGCTGAGGACAATTTTTTAGATGATTAATAATGGAATAACTGTTATTGGTTAGATACCTACTGTTCAGTTTTTAGGAGCTTTATTGAGTATAATATAGTGTATTAATTTTTAACAAATGAGTTTGTTTTATTTTTAACTTGTAATGCTGATTCATCAAAAATAAAAAGGTCAGTCGACAGTAAGCCGGTAAGATTTCTAGGCGCACATCATTGGTTATTACAATGACTGGCAATAGGGTACTACTGATACATTACCTGTGAGCTCAAACAGAGCTTATAAACATTTCAAGACATTGACCCCAACTAGGTTGGGAGCCAAGTGGTCTTTAGAATAGGATTCAAAACCAGGCAGCTGCCGCCGCCAAGTGCCCGAGTTCACCTGTGTTTGAGGTTCATGTTATATGCTGATAAATATCAATTCTACTCAATATCAAGAGTTTAAAAATTGGAAAAGTAAATTATAATGAATTTAATACCAGGTATGTATTTTGTAAAAAATTATTTCATACCGGATATGCCTCTGCCTGATGAGAATACGGGCATGATGGATGGACTTGGCAAGACCAGCCTTGAAGACCTGGGTCTGCAGACGGCGCTCCAAGAAGTCCTCAATCTTAAGACCGAGCACATAATCGAGCTTCATCTGTTTCTCATCCAACACTCCAATCCTGACAAGACGACGCAGAAGTGCGTTACCTGAAAAAGTGAACACATACTTTGTCAAAATATGTAACAACAGTTTTACACATAAGGATACTGTTGGAATTGTCAGAGTAATAATAATCAACAATTTTTCTTCTGATAAGAGGTTGCCAGATTTTTTCATCATTATAAACGAAATTTTGTCCACATACAGGCCAATTGTAGGTTGAATAAAATGTCAATGAACTGACATAGCCTTTGGAACCCATATTTTAAAGGTTAACCAAGTGTATACTGATAAAATGTGGTCTATTGTGTCACACATGTCATGTGGTTGTTAAATCATGTTTTATTTTGTTTGTAAATTAGTGTAAACCATTGTTGGTAGACCTAATAAATAAAATAGGAGTACATGATTTATACATAAGTCATTCACTGCCAGGCCAAAAATGTTGAAGGTAAAACCTCCACTAAGGTCGGTCACCGGTGACCTACATGGCGTTCAATGTGTTAATCTAGCTTATGACACAATTCCTCACCTTCAAACAACCTCTTCGGGTCCTTCTCCTCGAGAGTCAGCAGCTCACGGGCAGCCTTACGGATGCGAGCGAGCGTGTACTTGACGCGCCACACCTCACGTTTGTTACGCAGACCATACTCGCCGATGATCTTCAACTCCTGGTCGAGACGCGCCTTCTCGAAGGGACGGCGCGGCGTGACATAGGTCTTAGAGAATACCGACGGTACTCTGTTGTTCACCATCTTGGCGAGCTGGAACGTTATAAAACATATTGTGATGACTTTTCTAAAGAGCAATATAATAACACGAGGTGGAGATATTATAGACCATGCTCGTGCATAATTACACTCACAAATACAATGATTACGAACTCTGATTTGTATTAAAAAGAATAGAACGCATGGCGGTACGCTGCCACCGTACGCATATTGTTAATATTATCGTAAACATTGTTTATAAGAGAGGTTGTCGCCACAAACCGTTGCAAGTGCCAAACGCCTAAACGAGGAGTCTATTTAGGCTTTAATGCACTTGGGAATCAATGCTCGGGGCATTACTATAGCCTTATTGTCCACTCATAACGATTTATTAAAAAAACGAAATGATCTACTCCAAGGCATTTGTAGGTTAGGATCCCTAAATCCACTTTCATCTCTTAAATCGCACAATACTTGCCAATTATAATTACACAATACGTTATTGAATAGTAGATCAGATTTATTATAGCACTTATTTCAAGAAATTTACAAATAAAACACAATTTTTGAATTTTATAATAATCACCTTGTTTCGTTAACACGGCTCGCCGAAAAAGAGACTTGTCTGTCAAACTTGTCAAAGAGAAGAGAGGAAGCGATTTTTTCAACTACTGAATTGTTGCCAGTACAAATTTATTTATAGAAAAAGATGCACAGACAAAGCGTTTTGGCTATAAAATATTTTGATGTGAAACATCTATAGCCGCTCATATTATTTTATCATTATGACATATTTAGTTCCTATCACAATCTGTTCTTTTCTGCATATTACTTTTACAAAATAATGTCGATGTTTCACATCTGCCAGGCGTCCCGTGACGGCTCACATTTTTTTTTGATGTGAAACATCTATAGCCGCACGTAAAACCGATTTCTGGCGAGGCGACGCATGCCGTGGCGACGCCTCGCCACGCTATATGATGGTATATATATACAGTCTATATGCAGTAGTGTGTACGGTGTCGCCATGCGCAATCGACTGTGCGATTACCGAAGTCACTGATTAAACGAATTAAGTAGTCACGATTAAACGCGAGATATGAGTCACTCACATTTTTTGAATCACCAGTAATGTTGAATAGCACAAACAGGCTCAATTTAATGGCCCTCAACTCAACCGAAAAGCATGGAGTCAAAATCTATGATAATTATATGACATGGTGTCATGTAAGAAACGTATTCAATTAACGCAGTACTCGATTTAAAGGACTCTTTACCTTTAAATCGAGTACTGCGCAAGTCAAATCAAGTCTGTGTCAAGTCTCATCTTTCGTGGCACGGACTGTAATATGGCACCGGGCCATCACCGGGCGTATGTACGTATCTTAATATACTTAATGGAATATACAATAATACAAGGCAGAGGCAGGTGAAGGACTTGCGTAGTAGGTGCCACAATTATTCAAGAAGTTTGCTAGCTATTCTTATAAATATTTTTATTCTATTATTGTAAATATTAAACTTGGCAACATTGTTTCCATAGACATGGATGGCGCTTAAAGGCGGAAGATTCAAAAGAAAACTCAGTGTTCCTAATAAAATTGATAGAAATATATGATATTATTTGTAATAAGTAATTTAATTAGCAATTGAAAGGTGAAATAGGCCACAACTTAAGCATAATACTCTATCACCAGAGATCATCATCACTGGCACAGATGATAATACAATACTTACGTCACTGGTGAACAATTAGTTTACAATAAACTATGTCGACATTTATTTAATCAAAGTACATTGTACAATGCAATGATATATTAAACACTTGCGTTACCCGCACTCAATAATGGCAATCTTAAAGCAAGGCAAATGCCGGGGTTTCACTTAGTCACGTACGACCCAGTGTCGCGGCTATACGTCAGTATCGCTCGTAATTCACACATACCAGACGAAACAAAATATGTATGTTTATCTTTTCCTAACAGGTATACGCTGTATGCTTCTGTCCTTTTCTTCGCACTATATAATTGTATGTGCCTACTGGTGTGTAGGTATAAAAGGTTGCGCCGTTTTAAAGAGCACTAATGTTCGTGCATGACGCGTCTATTTATAATACGTCATTGGTACAATGTCACATTTTTTTTTGGAATCATATTTTATTTGCAAACAAAAAAAAGCAAGACTTTGTATAAAATAAAATAATATTTATTTACAAATAGAGTTATTTAAGAATAGAGATTTGAAAATATCAGAAACATAATATAAAAATCTACATTGTAAAGAGTGACTAAAACTTCTTGAATTTTCTGAAATTCTTGTACTTTTTAGGATTCAATCCATAAGCTTTTAACCGTTCATCTGAGAGATTGAGCATAGGATTCATAGGTTGATTAACTTTGTTCTTTAATCTTTCGTTTGGTTGGAAATTCTTCTTGAAATCTTTCTTATTGCCTTTCTTTTTCTTTTGGTTTGGTTGGTCTCCTGTATTAGTATCTGCTTTACGTTTGAAGTTTTTATTATTCTTATTTGCTATGGTACTTTCACTTTTATTATTAGCTGACACAGAAATGTTATTTAGTTTTGGTTTATTTTTCTTTTTAGGAGTAGATACTGTACTGTTGCTAACCTCATTATTTACAGTACTTAGTTGACTAGGTCCAGCATTTTCTACAGTTTCAACAATGAAACCGTCTGATTTATGTTTCTTCTTCTTCTTTTGTTTCAATTCTCCATTCTCTTCTGTATTTGTTACTTCTTCATTCTCTGTGGTGTTTACATCTACATGTGCTTTATGTTTATCTTTCTTTTTCTTTATAGAATGTTCTGTGACATCATCTGTGCCTTCAACTTCTGCGTCTTGATCCACTGGTTCTACTTCATTTTCTTGCTCAGCTTCCTCTGTTACGGTATCTTCTGTTTTCTTCAGTTTGTTCTTTTTCTTCTTCTTCTTTTTCTTTTTCGTTTCCTCTATTGGTACGACTATATCAGGGTCTCTGAAAAAAAAGAGACCGATGGTTAGCTGCGCAATAAACTATTATAAAAGATGAAGATGTTTGTTTTTCCATCAATTCGAGTTATGGAGAGAAAATAACAAAACAAATTTTTAAATTCAATTCAACGTTTTCAGTATTTTTCATCTGTTATAAAACACCGTGAAATAGTAGCGGCCATGTTATTACGCCGTACGGGCTGTGTATACAAAAAATTGTCAACTGTCAGTCAACCGATTGGCGTATTAAAGGCTTTGTACTTTTATTATTTTCGTAACCAACGTAATTTTTTCATTATTACACCTATTACAAAATATGCTTTTAATTATTTTTAAATGATATAATAATAATAATAATAATCGTCTATTTAATACAACGTCACATTTACAAATATTTATCAATATACAATAGATCGCGATTGCATATTTGCCTGAACTAGGTTAAACCTGTGCTTCAGGCTAGAAAGTGCTTACTATTTGTTATAATAAATACTATTGCTTACTATTTATTGTTTTGTTATATACAATTATCATATTTAATATGAGCTCATTTGATACAAAACGAACTGACGTCATTTACGCTGAGCAATATGGCGTCCAGTAAGAGGTGTTTTCGTCAACTACGCGCGAAATTTGAAATTTTCTAATTTAGATGCATTTTTATGGCACTTAACGATTGAATAAAAATGTTGAGTTTTTTTTGGTTGCATATTAGCACTACAGAATTTCATTGAGACACTTTTCGAAAATGGGTGTAATACCCTATTATAAACCACAGGATAATACTCACTCCGGCAAGTCTTTGAACAGACTGGGTAATATCTTCTTCTTGAGCCGCACGTCTGCCGCTTTCTGCGCGTAGTTCCGTACGTCTCCCTGCTCCAGCGTCTCCGGCCGGTGCTTGAGGATCCTCTTGAGAGGCACCCACTGGGTCAGCTCCTTGTCGTCCGCTAGAAGAATCTGGAAGGTGGTAATTCAAATTCTTTATTGCATTCCATATCTATACTTAATAATATATTATAAAGCTAAAGAGTTCGTTTGTTTGGTTGAACGCGCTAATCTCAGGATCTACTGGTTCGAATTGAAAAAATCTTTGTGTTGGATAGTCTATTTATCGAGGAAGGCTATAGGCCCATGCGAAGCCGGGCCGGTTCGCTAATGTATTATGTAGGTGGTATAACAAGAAAGTGATCATATGGACCCTGTCGGACAAAATTAGGATGATTGATAGGTTTACTGTAAAAACTGTATGCCTTTGCAACCTGGCTGAAAATAGTTTTTTAGACACCACCTATCTACAATAAGTCCCTATCTATAGGGATATATTATGTCTCTTAAGAATTGGATTAAGTCATGATGTAGTATGTATATTGCATTTTGCAACATATTGATCTATTTCATACACATAACATAAAATGGGGGAGTGGGCATGATAAATAAAGCCACGTCACCGTCGGGCTTGGAGGCACAGGAAAACGCCATATTTTTCGTTGCTACAATAACAGTGGCTGCCAAATAATTTATCAACTTTATACATTTTGTGGATAGATGCCCAAGACCGGGTTGGTTGGCGGTCTCTGAAGGAGACCTACGTTCAGCAGTGGACGACAATAGGCTGATATGATGACGATGATACATTTTTTAATATGATTTATCACCTTTTATACACAAAAAGAAAAACATTTAGATGTGACATCTAAACAAAATACCTAAAAGCCAGAAAACATGTCACCACTGTTACACCTTACCTCTTCCACAGTGAGTCCATAATCGCATGGCACAACCTCCCGGTACTTGAACCGCGTCGGCAGGTCTCCACCAATCACATCTTCACAATCCATCTTATAGTATTCATCCATGTATTGGTCGTAAGTCTTGTCTGCCATTGCGGGAACGAACTTCGGCTTCTCAGAGGACAGTAGCGCGGCTAGCTTAGATTTCTTCTTTCTGTTTCTTCTCTTCTTGCCAAGAGTCTTCTTTAGTTCTTCTAGAAGAGTCTCGCGGGTCTTTTTTGGGTCGTAGTCGGCATCCATCTGGGGTGAAGGAAAAGAGTTTTAGAGTACTTATATTAGAGGTTGTTAAGTCAGATATTGGTGGTTTTCAGGTCTTTTTAAATAAGAAAATTGGAAAAAGAACATTTGCTGATGTTATTCTCGAATATACAACACCTGAAAGTTCGATATGGGGCGCTCTTACACAATCTTCTATATCCCATAATTTCATCTCATTCACATACTTGTGTGTGCCCGTGGCTTGGCTCACGTGAAACTATACATCGTTATTATTTTGGCCAAATTATAATAATATCTAATAAGCCGTGTGATGCCGGCCGCGAATAGCACCACCCCATTTCTACCCGTGGGTGTCGTAGAAGGCGACAGAGGGATATTGACTAGAGGATGGGCAGCAGCGTCCTTCTGAGTACCATAACACCTACTGCGATCGCCAACATGCATCGGTCAAGCATGGCGATTACGGCTGAACCCCCTTGGGGGGAGACCGACGCCCAGCAGTGGGTGCCTAAGGTTGACATGATGATGATAATAATCATCTTTATAAATTATAGCCTGTGTGCTATTCTGATGTAGTTCTAATACTGTAAAGTTTTATCAAAATCAGTTGAGTAGTTTTTGCGTGAAAGAGTAACAAACATCAAAAATAATCATGGCGGGATTTGTAAAAAAAAAATAAAGATGTTTAGAGAAGTTGAAATTCTAATTCTTATACTCTTGGGTGCCTGAAAAGTATCTTCAGGCATTGACAACATTTTTAAAAACCCCGCAAAAAAAAAGTGAGTAGTTTAACGAATCTCTCTCAGCTCATTATTTCAGAACGCAACGGCGACTGACAGTAACAGTGACACTCACAGTCGCCGTTTCGCAAACCTTACACTGAAATGGCATCGTTGTAAGGGAAATAATATCACAAATAATGATTATTTTTTTCCACACACTTGTCATATAATTTGTCTGCCAATTTGATAGCTGATCCGTTAACGTCGCTTGACACTTTCTTTTTTTTATAAACACAAAATGGGCACCGAGATGAAACGTAAAAGTGTTATTTTCATTTCGTAATATTTTAATTATGCGGGTGTTTAAAAATATGGTAAGTGTATCAATCTACTCCTGGTAATATATTCTTTACATTGGAAAATATTTTAAACCCTCTAAATTATATTTTTTTTCGTACAAATGAATGTATGGATCTCGCCATGATTCTTTTCATATTTATTAGTAAGAAGATGTACTGAGACTGTCGTATGGTGTTTTGGAAGCCATCCGAGGTTTTATAATGACCACAGAAATATAAGGTAGAATGTTAGCTTACATTAAAGTCTTCATCTTCACAATGACCCTCGTCGCCGCCTTGCTGATCAGCATCATCGTCATCGTCTTCCTGTCGAGGCTGGTACTTCTCCCAGTTCTCTGTAAAGTGAAAAAGCAAATTAGTTTCTTTGTCATCTACATTGTATTTATAAGTTGCTAGTTCTTGCCTACGACTTCGTCCGTGTGTTTGTTTTCAGATCCCTAATATTTTCAACCGACTTCAAAAAAGGAGGAGGTTATCAATTCGTCTGTATTTTTTTTTTTTCTTTTTTTTTTTTTTTTGTTTGTTTGTTACCTGATTTCTCGGGACTGGGTGAACCGATTTTGATGATTCTTTTTTTATTTGGAAGCTAGTGCTTCCCGTGTGGTCCCATTTTAATTTGGTCCAGTTTTGACCATGGCATCCATGAGAAAACCGTATAAGTCTTAAATTTGCATTAAGTATGTGCGCGATTTGTTACGCGATTTCTGAGGCAAACGTAAACCGATTTTGAAAATTCTTTTTTTATAGATAGGGTGCTGCTTCAGGGGTGGTCCCATATAAATTTTATCGAAATTGATTCAGCACTTTTTGAAAAATCAACAATTACCCAAAAATTTTACATAGACGACGTTTTAGTTTCATCAATCTTTGTAGTAGTTAACTTTCAATCTCTTCTTAATAGATTTGAATGAGAAGGAGGTACTAAAAAGCGGAAAATAAAAAGCGTTTTACAAAAAAGACAACCGGAAGTCGGTGGCAATACAAAACAACAAACAGAACAAAGCCACTGAATTTTGAAACTAAAGTCAATGTGTGTTCTGTGCTAAAGTTATTTTTCACTTTTTGAAGGCGGTTGTCTTTTTTGTAAAAAGCTTTTTTTGATAATAAATTTTAGCCTATAATTTTTCTCAATCATTCCTTTTTCTATTAAATTGTTTGTTAAAATATAACGAGTAGTAGTCTACTGTTTCAACATTTGTATATGTGAACAGGTCCGATTCTAAAAATTATAATAATTAATTAAGTAGTAGTAGTATGACGGGCTGGTGTCCGCAATTCTGCATACAGATAATAAATAATAATTTACTAATAATGAATTAATTAATTATAATAATCCCTGAGTGCTAAGGCTATTTTACTGTTTTGATTTGGCTTACAGGAGTTGCAGTGGTTTAGGGCAGGCTTGTCCCAATAAAAAAAAACTATACAATTCAGGGCTCCGTAAGTAAATTCATCTGGGCGAATTCAATACAATTCGAACCAGTAGATCCTGAGATTAGCGCGTTCAACCAAACAAACAAACATACAAACAAAAAAAACAAACTCTTCAGCTTTATAATATTAGTATAGATTATTGTTAGTTGTCTTATGGCAGCACTTACCAATCTCCAGCTCCTCGTCGAGGTCGGGGAACACGGGCTTCTGTTCGTCAGCGTCCCCGTAGTACTGCGAGTCGAATATCTCCTTCATGCGCTTGTCGTGCTCCTCAGGGTCGAATTCGCTTTCCAGGTCTGATTCCTGAAAGTGGATGTGCTAGTTAAAAGGAGTCAGTGAAGATCGTAGGTAGTATGTACCGGATGCGCCACCGGCACACGGTGGACATCCCACCCACACGCACGAAACGTTTTGGGAATACATTCATTGTGCGTACTGCTAAGGAGTGGAATTCCCTGCCTGAGTCTGTGTTTCCTGATAGCTACAACCCGGGAGTCTTTAAGTCAAGAGTGAATAGGTTACTTCTAGGCAAGCGTGCTCCATCTTAGACCGCATCATCGCTTCCCATTAGGTGAGATAGTGGTCAAATGTTAGCCTATCAATAGTAAAAAAAAAAAAAGTTTGTTTATTTATACTTCATGCACAAAGGCATTCTCTACCAGTCAACCAAAAGAATTTTTACTCAGTAAACGACATATTTGATAAAAGGTTAGAAAATAAATATTATTTACCCTCGGAAATTAATAGTATTAAAAAATGTAAGTATCTAGTAATATTGCAAAATGCTACTAAATGTTAATTGTTATTGAATTATAAACACAAATGTTTGCATGTCACATATTATGGATCTGTGTATTGATTTTGACCGAATTTGTACCAACACTTAGAGCAAATAAATAAATTTGAATTTGAAATAAATTACAAAATATAAATAAAAAACTGGCCAAGTGCGAGTCGGAGTTCTTGTTAAAATAGCGGCAACAGAAATACATCATCTGTAAAATTTCCAACTGTCTTTCTATCACGGTTCGTGAGATACAGCCTCGTGACAGACAGCCAGACAGACACGTTTTTACCATTTGGGTATGGAACCCTAAAAAAACAAAATAACTGCATAGGTAAATTTAAATGTAGTACATAAGTACAAAATAATTAAAAAATGTCAAATATCTACATACATAATATATGTATAGAATCTGCCTGCCTTACTTTTTTGCCTATGAGAAAAAAAGGCGTGCAGTTTTAATCTCAATCGTTCAACAAACCTTGAATGCCAGTTCCTCATTGCCAGTGACCTCCTTAATCCTAGCAATCTTCTCCTGTATCTCCTTCAGTTTGAGCGCCTTCATCCTTGCAATCTCCTCCATCTTCTTCTTCTTCTCGTCTTCCTTGCGCGTGCGCACCTCCACGCGCTTCTTAGAGCGTCGGTCGTCTTTAGGACGGATGTAGTTCATTGTACGAGGGAAACGTTTTAGCTGGAACATATCAACTTTTATTAGTTTAAAGACAACAATGTATAACTTGTAATTGGAGGACCGTTTCGGTGTTGACCTGTGCCTGTTTCTGGTATGATGGAGACTTCCAGTAACAGCAAGTTAAAGCACCTGAACATGCTCGCTGGGCTTATACCAGAAAGCATTCGCCGATAAAAATAGCGGCGGGATATTTTCGACGAGAACAGTCAGCGAGAAGCAAGACTCGTAAATAATGGGGCTCTCCATTGGGAGTAGCACCTTACATGTCATTGCAACCATCTGATCTGCTCATAGTAAGAAAGACTGATCGCAAAATTAAATCGAAAAAAAAAGTGGCAGCTTAGTTTAAGAAGTTTGATAAGTATGTGTAAGGTTGGTAGGTCTTTTACTACAAGCCAGACAGAGTTCCTAAATTAGCAGAATTGATTTAATAAAGGCACTTTATTGCGACATTTCTCCTAGTTGCAATATATAAACATTTTTCTATTCTCTTGTGTTAATTATGTAGTTGGGCAGGTATTGTAACCATAATTTCTTGTATTTTTGTATGCTTTAATTAATTGTCAAAACATGTAGCTTCTTATTTTTACACAATTCACAAAAAACATGTGTTGTACTAGTGTTTTTACAATTGAACAGATTTTAATTTGACCAGATCCGCAACCAAAAAGCCTGACTTGTCCGGATGTATCTCGATGGCTGGCAACACATAACAGTTTAATGATGCAATAACCCCCAATATTTTTAAGACTACCTGACCTGTAGCTCAGAAAACTTTGTGCTACATGAGCTGCAAAAAGGGGCTCCCGTAATATGTCAGTCAAATGGAGAGCAGAATAGAAATTTTAAAAAAATTGACACACTCACATACTCCTGATCGGGCTCCTCAAACCTAAAGTTGTATGCCCTCTCAAACTTGCCCTGCTCCTCCACTCGTTCCTCATCTGCCTCCAACTCCTCATCATCCCTGATTTTATCTTCTGCTTCACCAATGTCACCGTCTTGAAGGTAACTGTAGAAGAACCATTAATTATTTATTAATGGTTTAGAAATGATCTGTTTGCGGATGAATGGATGAAGATTTTATTGGTGTGTCAGAAGTACTGCAAGAGGAATGGATGAATGTGTATGTGGAACCTAAACTTAATTAAGATGTTTATTTTTATTGTTTTTGTATCTGTCTTTGTGTTTTCCTTTTTCTTTTCTCTTCTATAACTAATATTATCTGTCTTTAATTATTGTAAGTGGTGTAAACCGTGGTAATTAAAGTAAAAATAAATAAATAAATAAATAAATGAAAAATGTTTTATTTATTGAGAGAAGCCCAGTAGCCAAGCACCACAGATTATAATTGACATAATTATGGGTCCTACAAAGTGAGCTTGTTACATTTGATTCCAATAATAGGTATCTGCCAAAGCATACACTCCCATAAGATAAGATGTGCAGATTGTTCATATTCACAGTCAGATGTAGAAAAAGACACAAAGGAATGATACTGTGCTGCGTTACACTCTTAATTAGACTTGTAACTTACGGTTTATTCAAAATATAGTCTCTGAGGAAGGCTTCCCCTTCATTCAGCTTGGGGTCCGACCAGAGGGCCTTCAGTGGCGCCAGGTCTTTTTCTACCTCATCATCTATGTGGTCCGCCTGGCCTATAAGGTACTCTTTAAGTTTAGCTTCCTAGAACAAAAGCATGTCTTGAAGTAAATGGAAATTAAACAGGCAAATCTGAGTTATAAACATTCAGATGCTCAAGTTTTGGTACTTGGCAATATTAATTATTGTGCCACAGTGCCATGCCTGTGTAGTAGGATTGATGTGTGTTATAAAAGTACTCACTCATAGTTATAAATTACCAGTGAATTAAAAATTTAATAGTGTACAGTATTTACTCTTTAGAGAGAGCTATGGAAGGGAGTATTCTGGGTATAAAACTGCAAGACCGGGTTAGGAATACCACCATCAGTTCCATTACAAAAATAACTGACGTCACTCGGAAAGCTGTCATGCTGAAATGGAATTGGGCTGGACACATCTGCCGTATGTCAGACAATCATTGGGCCAAACGCACAACCCAATGGGTCCCTCTACATGGCAAGCGACATCGCGGCAGGCCCAGGCGGAGATGGCGGGATGATCTGGACTCCTTCGAAAAAGACTGGCCCCAAATAGCCCTTAATAGAGAGAGTTGGAAGGAGAGTGAAGAGGCCTTAGCCCTGCAGGGGGAAAATCCAGACTGGAATAATAATAATTTATGCTTTAGCAAATATCCAAACCTTTGTTTCAGATGTTTTTCTCTCCTTCGTGGTATCCTCTACTATCTCAGCTTTCTTCTCAATGCTAAAGATGTTGCCATCCTCATCATCTTCTTCATCACTGTCAGCAAATGTTAACTGTTTGGTTTTGGTCTCCTTCTCTGTAATCATTTAGTGTGAATGAAACTTTTTTTTTTTAATTAATATATTATGGGAAAGATTAATAACTAATATATTCATTTGGTTTTAATTAATTTTATTTTTAATTCACTTTAATTGTATTCTATTTATTAAGGTAGGGATTATTATGTTTTGTTTTTTAATTTATGATTTCATGAATTTTAATGTTTTTATTTTTAATAATTCTGTAATAAAATAAGTTACAGAATTATTAAAAATAATAACAATTACTTAATTAATAAAAAAAAAAAAAAAAAAAAACAATTAGGTATTAAAAATAAATTTTACAAGTTTGAGATTTTATTATGATGTCTTTGGTATTATTATCGATTTTTTCTGAAATGAGTGATTTGATTGATTGATTGATATTGTATGGAGTTGGGAAACTTTTCAATTATATTACTGCAAAATAGTAGTGTTTTGTTGGATGCATAGTATACTAATTGGTCCACATTGCAGAAGATTGACGAGGAGAATGACTGAATAAGTGATATCAAAGAACACTCATACTTTTACACACTGTTTATAAAATTACTTAATCTGTTAAATTAATTACCTGGCTCCTTTTTCTCAGTACCATCAAAAAATTTGAACTCAGGATCATAAATCCTTGGGTCCTTTGTCTTTAGTAAAGCCAATGTCTTGAGGAACTGTGTCTCCATCTTTTCGGAGACCTCTGGAGGTGCATCACTCTCATCTTCACTGTCCGTTGACACTGAACCATCGGCGTTCAGTGGCTTGGAGCCATACTTCTGTTCCACTGTATGAAATGAAAATTCAATAAGTTGTTGATGGGTCTAGTTGAGGACATTTTAATCTGTATAGGTGCTCACATTGTATTAATAAAGAGAAATTATTAACGTGCTTACGTTTATGGAGTTCTTCCTTTTCGCGCCACTTGTCATACTTCTTGGCGTACTCATTTTCAGTTTTAAGCGCAACTTCCTCGTCTGACTCTTCGTCGAAAAGTATCGGTTTAGACATTTTGATTCACAATTTGATTTATTTTATAAAAATAACCAAAAACACTTCGCAAATCACACGTTTGTCGTGTTTTTACGGATCTGTCAGTTGTCAGTTTCAATTCAACGTCAAAATGACATTTGATTGACAATTATTTACTGTACCCAAGAAGCTTATAGATAAAAGTGGAGGCAACACTCTAAATACCTAAGTGAAGCCAACTGTGGGCAGACGCTCTCTTTCTGAATGCATAAATAAGATAAAGAAAGTTTTTTGATGCCCTGTGAGCATTGTACATATTATGTGTTTATATTTATTTCTAAGCTTTGTATATAATAAACTAGCTGACCCGACAGACGTTGTCCTGTCCCGATATGGGGGATGAAAAAGGGGTGAAAAAAGGGGATGAAAAATACCCTACCCAATATGCACAAAAAATTTCATCAGAATCGGTCAAGCCGTTTCGGAGGAGTACGGGAACGAAAACTGTGACACGAGAATTTTATATATTAGATTTAAATATTAGGTCCTTACATATGAAATTGCCGATACTTAATACTGGCAACTTTGAAATCAAATATTTTGTGTTTGATTAGGAATTCCAAATTCAAAATTATTTCAAAATAAAGACTAAAGAATATTGTTTTAAAATTCGTGTTTCATTTGTTTTATCGTCATTTGTTTGGGCTTGAAAATTGCTATTGCAACAACAATGGAGAAATTAAAAATTCGCGATATTTACGAATATGAGTTCTACCGTGGCACCAGTGCAGCAGAAACGGCTCGAAGGATTAACGACGTGTACGGGCCAAGCACCGCTAACGAACGAACGGTGCGTTTTTGGTTTCAACATTTCCGTTCTGGAAATTTTGATTTACAAAATGAGCCTCGTGGACGACCGGATACTCAAGTGAATAATGAAGAATTAAAGGCGATAGTTGAAGCGGATCCATCTCAAACCACTTCTGAATTAGCAGCAGCCTTTGGAGTAAGTGACAAAACAATCACTATCCATTTGCGTCAAATTGGAAAAGTAAAAAAGCTCGAAAAGTGGGTCCCGTACGAATTGACTGAAACACACCAACAAACACGCGTCGGTTGCTGCGCTTCCTTGCTCAATCGTCACAATAATCAGGGAATTTTAAATCGTATTGTCACTTGTGATGAGAAGTGGATCGTGTACGATAATCGCAAGCGATCATCACAATGGCTTAACCCTGGAAAACCGGCAAAACCTTGCCCCAAGCGAAAACTGACCAAAAAGAAGATTCTAGTTAGTGTTTGGTGGTCCTGTGCTGGTGTCATCCACTACAGCTTCATGAGATCAGGCCAAACGATTACTGCAGACATGTATTGTCAACAGTTGCAAACAATGATGGAAAAGCTCACCATTAAACAACCGAGATTGGTCAATTGCTCTAGCCCATTGCTCCTTCAGGATAACGCTCGACCACATACTGCACATCAGACGGTCGCCAAGTTAGAGGAGCTGCGACTGGAAACTCTGCGTCACCCACCATACTCTCCAGATCTTGCCCCAAACGATTACCATTTATTCCGAAATTTGGACAACTTTTTACAAGGAAAAAAAATCAATTCTGATGAGGCAGTTTAAACAGCCTTCAAGCAGTTCATCGATTCTCGCTCCCAGGATTTTTTTACCAAAGGGATCAATGAGCTCCCGATAAAATGGCGAAAGTGTATCGATAACAATGGTACATACTTCGATTGACTTGATATATAATGTCTTTTAAAAATGTTATTTTTAATTTTTTGATACCGAGCGGCAATTTCATATGTAAAGACCTAATATTACACTGTTCGTATACAGATAAAGAAAACACATATCACTGTCTCGTTCTTATGTATGCATTCAGAAAGAGAGCATTAGCCCACAGTTGGTTTCAAGCTTTTGTTCTAAGTGTTGGCTCCATTTATACCTATATCTTCATGACTGTACCATTGTACCTAGTGTCCGACGTCTGTCAGTCAGATGGTCAGTCAGCCACAAGAAGCTTATAGGTAAAAGTGGAGGCAACACTCTGAACACCTAAGTGAAACCAACTGTGGGCAGACGCTCTCTTTCTGAATGTATACGTAAGATAAAGAAAACACATATCACTGTCTCGTTCTTTTGTATGCATTCAGAAAGAGAGCATCTGCCCACAGTTGGTTTCACTTAGGTATTTAGAGTGTTGCCTCCACTTTTATCTTTAAGCTAAGAAGCTTAAAGATAAATGTATAAGATATGGCTAACCTCTTGGTCAGCCATATCATATACATTTCGTTCTAAGCAGTAACACACATCCTCAAAGATCGATTTCTATCTTAGTATATATTACATTTATCTGATAAGTATTTACTCTTGTGTCTGTTTTATCTTTTCCACCTTAGGTAAAAACAAACAGAACCAAAACCAAACGGAACTGTAATGATGTGGTAAGGTAATGGATCCTTTAACTAAGGTTGTCCGTATGGTGTCGGACGTTAAGAATAACACCATCCCTTATCTTTTTGTGGGTGTCGTAAGAGGCGACCAAGGGACTTACCAGAGAATGGGCAGCAGCGTTCTCTGTGTCTTTGCCTTTGTAACAACCATACTGCGATCGCCAACCCGCCTGCCAAGCGGGGCGGGTGATTATGGCAATACCCCCCCTTGGGGGAGGCTTATGTCCAGCAGAAGGCAATACGCCTCCTTTGGGGAGGCCTATGTTCAGCAGTGGACGTCTTTCGGCTGAAATGAGGGTGGGCATTATGACAAAACTATGGTGGAAATAGTAGGTAGTTATTGTTTGTCATAAATAACAGGTAGGTAATTAAAATGGTGGATTGTTTTTATTATTATGTACTATTAACATTTAATCAATATCATCACTCGCTGTCGGTCATGATTCTATTCTAACGATGTGATGCGATGATTAACAAATTACTATTATATTATTATTAATTGATTTTCGGTACCAACAAGTAGGTAGAGGTAAGGTAGGTTAGTTAGGTAGTAGGTAGGGAGGGACCGTAGGGATTTGGACTTGGTAGTTGCATAAAAGTACTCTGTGGGTAGTTGGTTGGACTTATTATGGCAACATTATTATAACCTCTCTCACCGGTTATTGTTTTGTTGCATTAAAATTGTGTTTTGTCCTAAAATAAGATTGATTACAAGATTGGTTTGCATTAAATCGTCATTTTAAACTATTAATCATGACTACTAACCCGAGGAAAGGCACCGATCCGGTGCCGATGGAAGAGAGTGACCAGCTGACGATAAGGCCCTTGTAAATATTATTTTGTTTTCATGTAACGTTATATTTAGCGGTAGACCTGCGAATCGTTTTTGGGAGTTTGCTTTACCGATCTAAGAGAAAACCGAGACCGTTCTGGGTTTGTCTGATAACAAATGTTATCTAAAATGTTAGGGTACCTAACAAGCAAGTACTTGCAAATTACATATTTCTGAATGCACAATACATTGTTTTTTTTTACTATAGGGGTGCTGGTCAGGAAGTAGGCAGGTCCTGCATAATGCTCGAGTTCAAAGGGAAGAAAATCATGGTTTGTTTAAAATATTTTGTTAATAACTTTGCTTACTTTAAAAGTGTTGTGATGCAATCATCTTTGCTCTGTTATTAAAAGTTAGAGTAAAGCCATTCATTATTCCGACCTGGACAATGCTTGCATTAGTCTCGGTAATTACATTATACTTCGACTGTAGGACATTGGTTCTGCCACTTAATCATGCTATAAACACCTTTGTACAACAAACTCAGAGTATAATAATGTAGTAGTGTGATTGTTCCGTTGGTTTCGTAGACGCAGGTGCGAATGCTGTGCATGGGGTCCTGGGTTTGATTCCCAGGATGGGCAAAAAGTGTTATTGGGTTTGTCCATTTAGATTGTTTCAGTAGCAGCCTAAACTTTGGAAGTTGGTGGTGTGACTGTGCGGATAGCATGTTAAGCCATTGGCCCTACGCCTGATGTCTCTCCGGTCATGTTGGATTGCCATCCCATTGCACTTAGAGAGTGAGGAAAGAGGGAGTGCATCTGTGTTTTCCCACACACTCTCTCAATTGAGATTGGCTGGTATAACCGTAATTTGGTTGGAAAAATATTAGTAGTATTGATTTTTATTGCATAATTATATGCAATCAACTGTATGAGACGTTGAGTTGCGGCCACCAGCCCATCATACTACTACTACATAAATGCAATCAAATTAAAAGTTATATTAAACTTTTTTAGTTGGACTGTGGCATACACCCAGGGTTGTCCGGGATGGATGCCTTACCCTTCGTGGATCTCATTGAGGCTGATGAAGTGGATCTACTTCTTATATCTCAGTAAGTATATTAGATACATAATTATAATTAATAATAATAATAATAATATTTTTTTATTTGGTACTTAATGTGAGAACAAATATATCTTCTGGCTCCCAAACTAGGTTTATAGCCTGTGACTTGGGAGTCAGTGATTCCAAAAACTAAAAATATACCTAATAATAGACTTATTAACTAATTACAATTAACAAACAATTTACATTAGGATAAGTATAATAGAAGAGAAATGTGTGTGCGCGCGTGAGTGTGTGTGTGTGTGTGTGTGTGTGTATGTGTGCGTGTGTGTATGTGTGCGTGTGTATGTGTGCGTGTGTATGTGTGCGTGTGTATGTGTGAGTGAGTGTGTGTGTGAGTGAGTATGTGCGTGAATGTGTGTGTGATGTGAGGACATGAGGCGTATATAATGTGTCTGAAGTTGCTTAGGATTGGGTGAGAAGCAATTCTTCTGTTTCATCGTATGATTGATCCATCAGCCACATTTTCACCGTATTTTTACATTGATGGTAATTCAATTTATGCACCTGGAGAAATTTATTAATTTTATTATATAAACTATAACTGAGGTAGTTGAATTGACGTTTTGCGAAGGTGGTCTTATGTCTTACTGGTGGGATAACAATATCTGCACGACGTTTGGTACTTATTTGAAGTGGGAGTCGATGTCTTCTTAGTACACACTGTAATACATATAGTCCTCTCACTGACAATACTTTGCTTTCTCTATAAAGTTCCATTGTTGAGTATCTGAAGGACTTGCAAAACATAACTTTGAGAACAGCCCTCTGGGTCCTTTCTAGTTTTAGAAAGTGTGATTTGCAAGCGCCGCCCCATGCTGGCAAACAATATAAGAGAAGAGATTGGCAAAGTGAAAAATACACCAACTTTAGTGTATCTGTGTCTGCTGAAAGGCGAAGTTTTTTGAAAATACATATGAGTTTTCGCGTTCGGGCTATCAGGTTATCAATGTGGCTATACCAATTGAGATGTTTGTCAATCAGCACTCCTAGGTATTTTATGTTTGATGTGATTGTTAAAGGAGGACACATACAAGATGAATGCATTGGGAGCCCATGACTGGTGTGGGCTTGAATAGTAAGTGATGTGCTTGGCTGAGATTGGTTTCTTAAAGAGAACGAGATTAATTTAGTTTTTTCTGCATTTAGGGTCAACAGGTTTTTGGTTAACCAATCCATAACAGCGTCTAGTGCTGTCTGAGCATATTTTTCTGCTTCACTCCAATCTTTACCGTGAATAAGTAGAGCTGTATCATCAGCGTAGGTAAACACCGAGCAGTTAGTTAGTGAAAGCGAACACAGGTCGTTTATATAGATGAGGAATAGAGTTGGGCCCAGAATGCTTCCTTGTGGAACGCCAAATTCAATTTTTGCCTTGTCACTTATTACCTCACCTATTTTAACATGCTGGTGTCGATTTTCAAGATAACTTGAAAACATATCCAGTGCAATACCACGTATCCCCATGCGTTCCAGTTTTGATAAGAGTATGGGCGCAGAGACAGTGTCGAACGCTTTCGATATATCTAGAAATATACCAAGACATCTCTGTTTGCTATCCATAAGTTTTGTCGCCTTTTCAGAGAACGCAATAACCGCATCTTCTGTAGCGATTCCAGCTCTGAAGCCATATTGGTTTTCAGATAAAAGGTTATTTGCTTGGAGGTAAGAAAGCAGACGGTTGTTCAATATTTTCTCTAAAATTTTTGAGATAGTAGGTAGAATAGAAATGGGTCTATAGTTGCCGACACTGTCTCTGTCCCCTCCCTTGTGAATAGGGTGAACTAAAGCCGTTTTGAAAGCATCTGGGAAAACACCTGTGGATATTGCGAGATTGCAGATGTGCGTGATATAGGGGACTAACACTTGGCGTGTTAGTTTCAAGATGTTTCCAGAAATGCCGTCAACTCCTGCAGTAGAACCGGATTTTAGACTGCTTATGATTCTCTCAACTTCGCAATTGTCAGCCTCCAAAATACAAATAGAGTTACAAGTACTTTCCAGACAAGAGTAAGGTGATACATTTAAATTTTGGTGTTGTATTTTTGTGGCCAAGTTTTTTCCCAGGCCCACAAAGTAGCTGTTGACTCTATTTGCTGATTTGATTTCATCAGTATCAAGATGTAGGAGTTCATTTGGTGGCGATGGTGCAGATTTGGTATATGTTATAGTTTTTATTAGATCCCAGGTCGCTTTAGAATTGTTTTTTCTTTTCATAAATTCTGTCTTCTCATAAAGTATCTTCATTTTTCGCAACAATGAATTGCAGAAGTTACGATATCTAGAATACGTTACTTTTAATATGGCATTTTCTGTTTGTGTTCTTAAAGCTAAGTGCATTTTATCCCTGTTTCGGATGCAGCGAAGTAAACCGGGTGTGATCCATGGCTTGATGTTTTTATTCTTCCTTTGGACTTTGGAAAACCTAGTGTGTTTTTCGATTATATGACTCAGTAAGGACGTCAAGGTATCGGCTGCCACATTTGCATCATTAGCGAGAAGGATTGAAGAAAAATCAGTGCTTTCAATATCTTTTTGAATGCTTGAAATGTCGACAATTTTTGTGGTGTGTGAATGTTTGAGCTTTGGTTCGTTTAAGTTGATGCTCAAAAATACAGGTAGGTGGTCGGTAATAGGTGAGTCTATCACTATGGTTGTGCCTGGCTGCTTAGTTTTAAGGAGGACGTGGTCTAAACAGTTATTTACTCTTGTAGGATATAAGTGTGCTGGTAATAGTCCATGAGAGGCCGCAAATGTGAGGTATTCATGTGAGTGTCTGTCTTTATTGTTGGGTTTAATATCGATGTTGATATCACCAACCAACGCAACATGGTGGAATTTAGTTAAGGGCAATAACATCTTATCCAAACTGTTTAGGAAGTTATCAATATAATTATGTGAGGGGGATCTATACAGGGCCACAATAGCAACCTTATTGTCGACTTTGCAAAGCAGGCAGTTTGAGTCTACTATTTCAGGTTCTATAACAGTGCAATGTAATGAAGACTTTGTATACATAACAATCCCATCATTTTGGTTTTTTGTGTTTTTTGTCGAGTGAACATTATAGCCATTTAGAGTCGGAATTATGGCAGTTCTTAGCCAGCACTCTGTCAAGACTACTATATCACAGTCTATTTTAATAAGACTTAAGAAAGCTAAAAAGTTGTCAAAATTTTTGTTGAGACTGCGTATGTTGAGATGTAATATTGTTAAGTGCCTTTGTGTACACTGTACTTGTATTTTACTTGAGCATTCACCCACCGGAATTTTGTACGATTTTGATACTTGATAGGCATCCAATTCTAGTTCAAGTGCATTCATGACGTGGTTAGCCATTAAAAAAGTATAATGAAGTTGCAAAGTAACGGGACGCACGTATTAAAGCTCGTTGGTTATGTTGTAGCAGCTGCTTTAGATAGCTTCTTAATAAAAAGGCGGGTGATGTGGATGTCATTGTCAAATTATTAATGAGTGTGGTAAGGATGCAAATATCGATGTTTGAGGTAGTGTCTAGTGTTAGGGATGCAGATGTGTGTTTGATTGTAAGATTAAGTGAGTGCGTGTGATGTAGTTTATGTGTGTACTGGTAGTAATTACAGAAAGAGACAACATAATAAGTAACGGGAAAATAAAACATGCTAATTAAATAATTAATACAAAAAGGGTAGCTTAATTCTAAGAAATATATATAAAGTGACAAGCTCAGTGAGATGATCTGTTGTCTTATAGACCAAAACAATACATTCATAATTAGCAGTCATTGGTTCACTTGTGCTAGGTCCTGTGGTGCCTGCTGGTCCACTTGTGCCAGGTCCCGCAGTGTCTGCGCGGATTTAACAAGGATGCGCTTGGCTCCCTCTTCCTTCCGCAAGAGAATACTTCCATTGGCAGTCCAGCAGAACTTAAATTTATTAAGCTTTGCAAATTCTCTTGCCGCGAAAAAGAGTTTTCTCGAGCTAGCGGGGAGATACTCTCCGACATAAATGGGTCGTCGATCACCAGGTAAACCAACGTTTTGGGTACTTAGGCGGGCCTCTTTTGGCTGCTTTTTATTAAAGCTGCTCACTGAATCAAGCAGCATACTTTTAGCCTGTACGGTGGTAAATTCAGCTATAATAGGCCGGGCTGTTCCTGGCTTGCCTGGGAGTCTGTAAACATCACGTATATTATTGTTGTTTAAGGGCACATTCACCGTAGTGCTTACTTTGGTAATTACTGCAGCTAAGTCCTCCACCGATTCATGGTCTTTAATGGGCACATTACGAAACTCGACGCAAGATGAGCGTGATAATTGCTGCAAGTCTACAATTTTCGCCTCCAAGTTCTCTATGCAATGCCTATAGACTTGTTTTTCTTTTTGTAGTGCGTCTATTTGCTTCATCAAGTCATCATATTGTTTATTGATGAATGATACATTTTTTTCTATTTCGAGATTGGATTTTTGTATTGCCAGATTCTGAGATTTTAATTGATTTACCTCTGAGACCAATTTTGCCAGAGATGAGCTTTGTTCATGCGAAAACTTTGAGAAATGTTCTTGTTGTTCAGCCTTCCAAGTATTGAGCATTTCCAGAATTTCTCGTTTGAAATCCTGAAGTTCGCTGCCTGGAGAGAAATCTTGACGTGGACGTTTGCATCGTGACGAAATATTTACATTATCATAAGGGCTGTTTGATAATGTCTGCGGTATATCAGATTCGGACCTCGTTTGTATGATGTTATTACTCGACGCGGGAGTAGCTGGGGGCGTCCGGTTCAAACGGGGCATCATGGTATGAGACAAGATATGGTATGAACTATTATTTTGTGGAAGTGTTTATTATGGTACCAGCAGCGCCACCTGTTGTCTGTTGTCAAGAGTTTGTATGAGTTACTGAACAGTGTACGCAGGATCGATCGCACTCCGATCTAGGATGTAGCTAATGAACGTACTTGCGTAGTTGCAGTCTGTTTAGATAGATGGCGCTGATTCAAGTGTTTTTGTGGCCGGAGTGATTTGCAGAATTCGAATTACAACGACCTATTACTCGAATTCCAAAAAACAATGGCCTGCACTCAGATTTATGAAGATCATCACCAGACACTACACGGAAACTGATTTTTCACTCAATTGACAGCACTTTTGATTAGTTTATATTAGGAAAACGACAGTTAAAGTACACACTATTTTACTGAATGTTTATGCACAATTATTATTGTTTTGATGTAAAAACATTAACACAGTCAGAATAAATGTTTCTTCAGGTTTTTACAACGTAAACTGGTCAAATACACTTTTACTGCTTTTAAACAATTTTAAACCGGGAGCTAGTTACAATAGGTACAGCACACCACACACGTGAATCGATATGACTGCTGAATTATTATGTAAAGCTGGGCTATTCATAAATATGGACATTTCACTCATGGCCACTTTTTTTCATTAATTCATTTTTAACCAACTTCATTAAACAGTAAAATCAAACTAAGATGATTCCTGTAATAAGTTAATTATTGTGAATGTACCTACTCAGATTATATATTTTTTAATTGTTGTTGAAACTAAAATCACAAATATTTTATTACCTTTGTGCATGAAGTGTAAATCTTCATGCACAAAGGTACAAAGGCGGACTTAATGCCTTAGGCATAGCCTTGGCCATAGGTATTTTTAAATGCTATGATAAATAATTACATAGTAAGCACCCAAAATGCTCATGGTTCATATTATCTCTTTTTGTTAATTATGTATCAGTAAGTACATGGAATAAACTTGTGGCTGTTCTCCTCTAGTTTCCACCTGGACCACAGCGGCGCTCTACCCTGGTTCCTCACGAAGACGTCGTTCAAGGGCCGCGTGTTCATGACTCACGCTACTAAAGCCATCTACAGGTGGCTCGTCTCTGATTATATCAAAGTCAGGTACATGATTTTCTTTTCATTTAACTGATATTTAGAATAGAATAGAATAGTTTAATTGTTTGTTAAACATAGGTATATATATAACAAAGATCTTAAACATTTAAATAGTGTGTACAAAGTCGGGTTTGTTACTATAGAACGGCTTGACCGATTTACATGATTTTTGATTTGTTGGATTTGTCTCCGCCCTGAATAGCAGAATAACTAATAAAACATGTGAAAAGTGTGTTAAGGAGAGAAAAAAAAATGGTGAATTCAGTATGATACAACCAATAACACGACTATAGTACCAGAAGAATGCTTGTATTCTTCCATGCATCACCTACGGCTGTGAAACATGGTCCCTTACAAAATACCATAGAGACAAACTAGGAAAGTGCCAGAGAGGTATGGAACGAAGCATGACAGGAACAAGAAGGCAAGATAGAATTAGCAATGTGCAATTAAGGGCAAAAACCAAATTAACCGATATTCTGGAAAAAATAGACCTTCAAAAATGGAGATGGACCGGCCATATGTTGAGATCTACACAAGAAAAGTGGAGCCAAATTACAATGAATTGGTATCCAAGAGATGGCAAGAGATGTCGAGGACGACAACAAATGCGCTGGGAAGATGAGCTGAAGCTTACTGCGGGTCCCTAATAGAGGAGAATTGCTCAAGACAGGAAGCCATGGAAACTACTGGAGGAGGCCTTTGCCAGAAGGCACACTGAGTTGAGAGACATCCTATAGCCAAACGAATCCAACAACACAGTCATAAAGATTAATCTCACCCAGTTTAACGGGCTAAATAAATAAATAAATAAATAAATAGTACCAGAGAATCATGACTCATTCACAAGTCACAAGTCCAAATATCTTCAGTTTCCAAGCTCATTTATATCCAAAGTACCTACTAGGAGCGCATAACTTAGTAAGTACTTTCCATATAAATAAAAATTAATAAATGTTTGTCCTCTATGCTTTCCTGGGTGCTTAACTTTAGTGTGACTTAGCAGGGTTGTCGTGCGTAAGCCCGCGAAGGTAAAAAACACCGGAAAGGAAGTAGCGGGCAGCAGCTAGTTTTAAAGAAAAGCTATACAGGACTTGTGCACAACTTAAATAAAATAAATTATTAGGTGTAATTCTCATGATTGTCACGGTATGTACAGACAGCGTCATAAACTGCTTACCCCCCACGCATTAAAATTTCGTCGGATAGGGGGTAAGCAGTTGATGACGCTGTCTGTACCTGCAGTAAATTAGAAGATCTGGGAAGGTTAAAGATTATGTTGTAGTAAGATAGTCCATCTTATCATACATAAATTATGTCATTATGGAAATGCATAATACCCAATGCATTTTCATAGGGTATTGGTAAGGTGGGCTTGCGTCCACAACTCCTTGTTTAAGCAGGTATTTTGTGATCAATACGAGGATAAAATATCAGCTACTTTAAAAATAATAAAAATTAGGATTATCTGCCACACTCAGAAACGTCACTTAATAATAATGAATCATTAACTTTAATTGACCTTTCTACTGAAAGCATTCCAAGTTATGTTGGTCATTTAAAGTTACTGATTAATTTTGATTAAGTGACGTCTCTAAGTCTAACAATAACCATTGAAAAGAAGAGGGAATATCATATCAGCAACTAGCATCAAACTTACAAAGAAAAATACTATTCTGATAAAAACTATTTTCTACAGCAATATATCAACAGAGCAGATGCTGTACACAGAGTCAGACCTGGAAGGCTCCATGGACCGCATAGAGACCATCAACTTCCATGAGGAGAAGGATGTGCGAGGGGTGCGGTTCTGGGCGTACAATGCTGGTCATGTGCTCGGAGCTGCCATGTTCATGATTGAGATTGCAGGAGTCAAGGTGTGCCATTTACTGTGGATTTTATAGCCGTAAATAATGAGGATTAGTAAGTATGTTACAGTACGGCCGACGTATCTTGACGATCCTGAAGTTAGCTATTTGGCTGCGCAGTGGATTTTTTTGGAACGAAAGCGCGCAGCTAATCAGCTAACTTCAGGACCGTCAAGATACATTGACCGTACTGTACTTAGATTTTTTTTCTTTGACAGATATTGTACACAGGAGATTTTTCGAGGCAAGAGGACAGACATTTGATGGCAGCTGAAATACCTACAGTACACCCTGATGTTCTAATTACGGTAAGATTATCCCTTATTATCTCGACAAGCCTCTAAGAAAATTAATCTATTTATGTTGGTTCACTATGCATTCCTAAACTATTGATCCGATTATGATGAAACTTTAGTGAGCTGTTCTGCCTATGCTCTCGAAGGTTTGTTCTGACTGACCCAAAAAAAAAGAGAACGACTCGCGGTCGCGCAGCTTGTAAAAAAAACTACTCACAGACAATTTATATTCTGTGAAGGAATATTGTAGACATCTTTAGCCTATGGAAAACGTAGACCATACCTATTCCCATTTCTATTTCATTTATTAGGTACTTGACACCACTAATGAATTGACATCCTTTTTTATGAGTTGTCAAAACGATATTCTCTCATAGATTTTGTATGGCAATAGTAAAATGTGACGTCACGTCGTTATTTGCCAACTCAATTGACTATTTATTGATTTCAAAGCAACTAAAAATCTAAATTTTCAGTTAATTGAAAATTAATTTGGTTTCACAATTCAGTTTTTGAAAAGTTATGTCTTGGAAGCCGTGTGGTGCCGGCCGCGAATAGCCACTCCATTTCTACCCGTGGGTGTCGTAGAAGGCGACAGAGGGATATTGACCAGAGGATGGGCAGCAGCGTCCTTCTGAGTACCATAACATCGCCAACATACATCGGCCAAGCATAGCGATTGTCGCTGAACCCCCCCTTGGGGCAAGCCTATGCCCAGCAGTGGGCGTCTAAAGGTTTGATGATGATGTCTTGGAAATACTGGTTAATGGTGTCAATTACTGTTGACTCTGTCCAGGAATCAACGTACGGAACCCACATCCACGAGAAGCGAGAGGAGCGCGAGAGTAGGTTCACTGGGCTGGTCAGCGAGATAGTGCAGCGAGGGGGCCGCTGTCTCATACCCGTGTTCGCGCTGGGCCGAGCGCAAGAACTTCTACTCATACTCGGTATGTATACAAAACACTATCATTTTTATTGGTTTTTACCTCGGGCAGGAGTTAAAATAAAATAAAACCTTAAATACTACAACTTATACACTAGGATTAGTAACTAAAAATAAATTACAGGTTAGTGAGTCATGTACTTACGAGGCATAATAATAATAATAATATGTGGGGACATTTTCACACACGGCCATATGACCCCAAACTATGGAGACCCTGTACTATGGGTGTTAGACAGCTGATATACATACACAAATATATTTTTTAGTGGGGCAGATTGTAATGATTTTTTTTTTAACACATTTGCTCGTAAAGTGTCTCTTATTACATAAATTTCAATATCGTTATGATGTCATTACGTACTTGTGCGTTATTGTAATGTAAAACGCACGAGTTTCCTAAAACGTACAGTTTATCAAGATGCTCCGTCTAAAACGAACGGTACTTTTTTAAAACTTAGCAAAGAGTTTTTATGTCAGATAAGTGGTCAACATTTTATGAATCAAATTAACTTTGGGAGATAAAATATTAAAAAATAAACATTTAATTCTTTAATTTAATTAATTTTGACAATAAATTACTCTGTATTATTCTGTAACAAAAACAAAAAATATTAATTTACTTTATTAGTAATACTGGCTGTTTTTGTGCCTTTGCCTTAAAAACCTAGGGCTGGTCAACCTAGGAGGTTGTCGCCTTAACCGAACTATCCTGGTGTCTTAAAAATGAATTTAAGACCTCCAGCCAGGGCAAAAAACTTATAAATTAAGTGACTACACGCTAAGGGCTATGGGCTAAAGGCTAAGCTACCCTGTAGGGTACGGGCCTCGGCTTGGGGCAGCAAAAGGACAGGCTTGATCGGATCTCGATTATTTAGGAACGAATTTAAAGTTACAGGCTCATAAGCAAGGGGAGGTACGGGGTTGTTGCGGCATGAGGTCACAAATTACAATAACATAATAAACTATACCATTTTGCACCAACAGATGAGTTCTGGTCGTTCCACCCGGAGCTTCAGGACATTCCTATCTACTACGCGTCGTCTTTAGCCAAGAAATGCATGGCGGTGTACCAGACGTACGTCAACGCTATGAACGACCGCATTCGACGTCAGATCGCGATCAACAACCCCTTCGTGTTTCGACACATCTCTAATTTGAAGGTATGTGGATACTTTAGCTAAGTTTGTGGTTGATTTTAATGTGTGTATTTAGCGTGGTTTAAATTTGAACCTAAAACCGTAATGATAAGATTCGTATTCGTATGACTTACTGGTAGACTGGGCATATTAAATATCTCACATATACGTCACAGGTGCCAGCTTTTTATAGCTGTTAGTGTGTCTTATCAAATAATTATTATTTCTTCTTCTACTTATTTATTTGGTCCTCTCGGCAAACACTTGAGTGACGGATAAACATTCTCACCGTATTCACCTATATATATATATACCATAATAATAACTATCATCGGGACCGTCGACGCTTATGTTGATCATAGCCATGTTGGTGTAAGAAAAAATATCTATAGGGTAAAGTACTCTACTGACAGGAAGAATAGACAAACTGACTTGTCTATTCTTGCTGTCAGTATGTATATTCTTCCGTAGACATACCGTGGTCATGCTACGCGTGCAGGTTTCACAAGCAAAAAAGGGATAATTATTTAGCAGTTTAAAAACAAAATATTTAATACAATTTATTTTAATTGTTACATTTAATCAATAATATTGCTCTCTCCAACCTCGAACACATCGATTTCAGGCTTAACCTTATCATACAGGTGAGGGAATGCACCATTAGCGCCATACTTCTTCCTTACTTCCTCATACAAAGACAGATCAAACATCACCTCAAATTCCTCCCGAGTCATAAAAATATCCGCATACAAGAAGGAATAACCCCCAACTTCTCTGGTAAACTCCTCCATTTTCCTCATAGCGGCCACAGGGTTATACGGTTTCTTGTCCTTTACCTTTCCTGGTACCCCGTAAACGCCCAAATCGTTATACATTGCGTAATTAGTTCCAGGGACGAGGTACTTTGAATCAGGTCTTTTCAACTGACCCGACGATGGACCGTGGTCAATAATCTTGCATGGATAGACTAGCAAGGGAAATTTCTCGAACAAGACACTTGCTATCTCGATTTGCCTTTCTAATTCTTGGATGGGTAGGACGATGTCTTGGAAGACTTGCTTGGTGAAGGTATAAGCTCTTATTCCAGGGGTTGTGGTGAATTTTAGGAAGGCAGGTTTCGGGGGCAGGAGCCACCCGAAGAGGTAACGGAATAGCGTGTCATTTCCAAAAGACAACATATCTTCTACCACCCAGAATATAGCTCTGTTGTGTCTTAGCAAGTAGTCTCTCAGAGGAATCAACTCTTCGGATTCACCTTTCTGCAAAAACGTTTCTACGTGTTTGTAAAACCAGGGTTTGTACCATTTCGAACAGCTGTTGACAGGAATTTTCGGGTCGTAATCTGCATAATCCCCAACCATTATAACAGCCTCATCTTTACTGTAAATAGTTCCCTCGATATAATCAGGAAACTCTTTCGGCACAGCTTCGTAAGTCCCCGAAAGTTCCCGAATCATATCACAGTACTTTTTCTGTCCTATGACGGGGATGTATTTGATTTTGATGTAAGGTTTTATTTTGACAATCCTGAGGGTTAGGGCAACGAGGAAACCCAGGCTCCCGTGGCACCAGGGCAGGGCTTTGTAAAGGTCTGAATGTTCGTTGTCTGCTGTGGCCGTGACTAGGGACCCGTCTGCCAGGACTACTTCGTAGCTTGTGATGGTCTCGTGGTACAGGCCGGCCTTGTGGGAGTGGGTTGACATACCGGTACCGAATGCTAGACCTGGAAGACATTTTGAATGGTTAGGTTTTGTGTGGCTTGTTTGTGAGAGAATATAGGGTGGTAAATACGACTAGCATCTACAGCTCATTAAGGGGCTATTAAACGACTTTTACAGATTTTAAACTGACAATCACGTCAAAATGTGCAGTGTAAATGATTTGAAAAAAATATATGTTAAACTAGAACATTCTCTTAATCATATAGAAAGTGAATATTTTTATTAAGTTCATATTAAATAGTTTAATTAACTCGTGAAGTTGTGTCTGACGTGGACAAAACATTGACAATCACACAAAATCTACCAGGTATAATTATCCGAAACTTACACTATCTTACAGACAATTTTATAATCTATCTTTTAGTATACGCCTTTTTTTGAATTTTGAAAGAATACTACTTTTATTTAATTTTTTCGACTAAATTTTGAAAGTTTTGGACGCAGACTGCGTCCGTTCTGCATCAGTTTTGCGTCCAAAACTCTCAAAGTTCAGTCGAAAAAATTAAATAAAAGTAGTATTCTTTCAAAATTCAAAAAAAGGCGTATACTAAAAGATAGATAATAAAATTGTCTGTAAGATGGTGTAAGTTTCGTTTAATTATACCTGGTAGATTTTGTGTCATTGTCAATGTTTTGTCCGCGTCAGACACAACTTCACGTGTTAATTAAACTATGTAATATGAATATAATAAAAAATATTCACTTACTAAGTGATTAAGAGTATGTTCTAGTTTAACATATATTTTTTTCAAATCATTTACACTGCACATTTTGACGTGATTGTCAGTTTAAAATCTGTAAAAGTCGTTTAATAGCCCCTTAATATGCTTTATTTATCGCTATGAAACAAATGATTACGTTAAACGGCAAAAAAAAAATTGTGCGCAAATGCATCTATCGCAAAACATGCGAACTACAACTGACAGATCTAACATCTTGGTATCAAAGTTCTCTGCGACATTTGCATATATACTAAATTCAGACAACAGCCGTCGGGCCGTAGCCCACCAGACACAAAACCCGTCTGGTCGGAGGACCTTTCCACTACTACTGTTCACGTTTCTCATTCAAGCATTTGGATTATTTTTGGCAAAGGTATTTGTTTTATGTAATAAACAGGGTGTATCAAGTGTGTTTTTTACACCCGTCATTTTATGTCATTAGTAGCTGATGCACGCGACTTCGTTCGCGTGATTGTCTGTTAACAGCGGGGTTTTAATATTATTTGCGCGTATCTCTATTTTTTTTCTGAGTTAAAAGCCTAAGTTACTCCTTATAACATCAGCTATCTGCTAGTAAACAGACAGTGTTATTTTGACACTAGCGATCCGACCCGGCTTCGCATGGACCTATAACCTTCCTCGGTAAATGGACTATCCAACACAAAAAGATTTTTTCAATTCGTACCAGTAGATCCTGAGATTATCGCGTTCAACCAAACAAACAAACTCTTCAGCTTTATAATATTAGGTTAGATTACGAACAGTCTCGATTGTATTTATTTGTATAGTGATTTTATTTATAAGTACTTAGACTCACCTCCCAACGTAGCATCAGTCAATTCAATAGTCACCGCCAAGGAGTACCCCTTAGGTATCAGAAACTCAGTGATGTCTCCTATAGTGGCCATGGGTTCCACCCTCACGGTCATGTTCCTCTCATCGAGCTCCAGGATGTCGTACAGGGGGATGGGGACCTGATGGTGTAAGTGCTTCTGGAAGAATGTCACGGATAGGGAGAGCCAGTTGGGCCGCGAAGTGCAGAGGAGGCGGCGGTCTTTTGAGGGGAGTTTGTTCCATTGTTGTACCTGAAATGAAGAAAAATAGCCGTATTTAGATAGAAAGTTGAAAAGCATTAACGGTTTTCTGTAGTGATATAACAATCAGAGCTAGAAGATATAGGAGGAACTGTCAATTTCGGCAAGTTTTGAGCTATACATATCTTTAAGGCCACTGTACAAAAAATATACCACCTTATTTTTTGCTTTCCGTAAACCTGAAAAGGGGCAAACAACACGTACAATGCTCCATACTTAGAGACTAAGTGCGGAAACCAAACCCCCCTAACATAGAACATAGAAGGGGCAAACAATAAGGTTGTATTGTATGCTTAGAAGTGGCAGTTTTAAATGATACCTAATACAATATATATATATCGTCGGTGCAGTGGTAAAGTAGCCAATCTGCCATTTTGGCGTTTTTGAGTTAAAAATGTCAATATTAATGTTTTTTTTTAATACATATTGTGGCAAAATATGGTAAACGTAACATTAAAATTGTACAAGATTTGGACAATCTTTCTGGTGCCAAAGTGCGAACCATACAATGTGTGCAATAGTAAACTGTCCTATGTGACGATAAGTTAGTTGACCAAGTCAAGCAATTTTCACTTTTCAAAAATATCACAATGCTCGACTAGCTTAAGTGGCAAATTGAACACTTTACCTTGGTACAAATTTATTGTAATGCTAAAATTCACAGTAATCAATTAGTCTAAGTGGCAGATTGAACACTTTACATTGGTAAAAATTTATTGTAATGCTAAAATTCACAGTAATCAACTAGTCTAAGTGGCAGATTGAATACTTTACCTTGGTACAAATTTATTGTAATGTTAAAATTCACAGTGATCAACTAGCCTAAGTGGCAGATAGTATATTTTACCTTGGTACAAATTTATTGCAATGCTAAAATTCACAGTGATCAACCAGCCTAAGTGGCAGATTAAATACTTTACCTTTGTTCTTTAAACAGCTGGTAATTTTTTCACACACTGGTCTAGTAACATAACTGACCCAATAAAAAATTGAAATTGACTTTACTAGTAATATAACGTAAATATAATAAACATACAAATAAAAACCTAATATACTTAAATATAAAATTTAACTAAATCGTTAAAATTGTTACCGAGATAAATGACCTTTAAAATTATCATAAGCAATCATCTGAAAATACTAACTTGTCGATTTTAGTAAGCTAGGACATCTCTACGTAACTACACTTTACTCTATGGTTACTATACACTGTCACGTCATGCTAAATACGCGCCATTTGCTCAGCGACGTTGAGAAGTACCTACCCTACACCTACCCTACACCTACCCTACACCTACCCTACACCTACCCTACACCTACCCTACACCTACCCTACACCTACCCTACACCTACCCTATCTTTCAAGTTGGATCAAAATGCACACGGTGTACAAATTTCATTAAAATCGCTTCAGTAGTTTAGGAGTCCATCGCGGACAAACATCGTGACAGGAGATTTATCTAATAGATAAATCTCCTGGCTCGTAGATTCTCCCGCTGTGCAGACCAGGTAAAAATAACACTTTTCAAGGCGTACTGTCAGGGTCTGTACGCAGGGGGTCTATGGATCAGCTACCCCAAAAGATCGCTGGATGTCCTGCGCGTCCAATATAACAATATTTTTAGAATGCTCTTGAGACTGCCCCGGTTCTGTAGTGCGTCAGAGATGTTTGTACAGAATCGTACGGACGGCTTCCACGCAATCCTGCGGAAGAAATTAGCGTCTCTGGCAGCTAGAGCCCGGGCCAGTAGCAACAGCATTCTGAAAACAGTAGCCAAGAGTGTGTATTCCCCTTTTCTGAGGCATTTTGTGGAGAGGATGACCGAGTAAGAAACTCATCATCTTCTGTGCAAAATGCTTTTAAATGGATGACTTAAAACTCTTTGCCCCCAACAGTTCACAGCTGATGGAGCTACTGAAAGTAACAGAAACTTTCAGTAGCGCCATCAGGATGGAATTTGGTGTGGACAAATGTGCGGTCATGCATGTCAAGCAAGGGGAGATTGTGGAATCTGAGGGAGTCCAGCTCTCTGATTCCATAAACCTTAGATCCCTCTCTTCAATTGAGACCTATAAATATTTGGGTATGGCGGAAGCGTTGGGCATCAATGTTGCTGACATGAAACAATCGTTGAGGGAGCGCTTCTTTGGCCGCCTGAGGAAAGTATTCAATAGTATTTTGTCAGCCGGAAATAAGGTGCGCGCCTTCAACGGGTGGGTCATGACGGTCCTGATGTACTCTTTCGGCATACTCAAATGGACTCAAACGGAACTCGATGCCCTGGATAGGAAAGTCCATACATTGTTAACAGCATATCGGATGCATCACCCACGGTCATCGGTGATGAGACTGTATATCCCGCGGAAGTGTGGAGGTCGTGGCTTCCTAAATGCTAAGACCCTGCACAACCGTGAGATATGCAGTCTCAGGGAATATTTCCTAGAAGCCGACGTGGGGATGCACCGAGATGTAGTTGCAGTGGACAAGGGCCTCACTCCGCTCTCCTTGGCTAAAGAGAACTGCTAAGAGTAAGGAGCTTCACGGACGCTTTTTCGGGGCCTTACACGGGCCCGATGTGGATTTCTTAGCGCCCGTATCCTGGCTACGATTCGGTGATCTATTTGGAGAAACCGAAGGTTTTGTCTGTGCAATTATGGACGAACTACCTATGTAGTAAAGTATGTAATACTACCGGAGATTTATTTGAAGGATGGCACGGTTGACATTTGCTGGGCATGTCACCGACCGGTAGAAACAATCCGTCATATTATCTCTGGATGTTCTCGTCTTGCTAACGAAGAGTACTTGCATAGGCACAACCTTGTGGCCAGGATTATCCATCAGCAACTTGCTCTGAAATACAACCTCGTGGAATCTGAAGTACCATACTACAGGTATGTGCCCAAACCAGTTCTTGAAAATGGCAATGTCACATTGTACTGGGATCGATCCATCATCACTGACAGGACTTTGTAGCCAATAAGCCTGATGTAGTGGTGGTGGATCGATTGGAGAGGCGCGCAATGATTATTGACATAGCAGTTCCGCATGACGTGAACCTCGTGAAGGTCGAGAAAGATAAGCAGATAAAGTATCTTGACTTGGCCCGCGAGGTTGTCGACATGTGGGATGTGAACTCAGCGATCATTGTGCCGATAGTTGTCACAGCCAATGGCTTAATTGCCAAGAGCCTCGACCAACATCTAAGGAGGCTCTCGTTAGGCGGCTGGATCAAGGGCTTGATTCAGAAGGCAGTACTTCTGGACACGCCCCGCATTGTCAGGAGGTTCCTCTCTCTGGGGCCCTGACCGCCGGTAGCTTGGCTACTATTTTTATATTTTTAAATGTTTTTTTTTTATTAATATTTAAAAATGTAATTTAATAGGGTATATGAAATAAATAAATGTGAATAATAATAATAACATCATAATAACCTGGCAACTCTTAATGTCATACACGTCATAAATCTACAATTTCCTGCAAATGTCACGAATATTGTGACTGTTGTAGTGCAGTTTGGCCACTTACCACCATCCAGCTCATTTTATGTAGTAAATAATATCCATGGTAAACTAGACTAATTACCACATAGGCTACTTTAAAACATAAAAATAGATTACTGAAATCTAAAGTAACCACGGTAAAGTCACCAATCTGCTTTATTTACATAAATAATAATAAAGGAATATTTAATTTAACATAAAGTTTAGGACATTTATTTTTTAATATTAAATTTAAAATTTCAGAAAGATACGTTAAGATTTCGATTTCCAGGACCAATTTCAATATTCTTTTTGCTCTCCTGGAAAAAGTGGTTTTTGCAGATTGGCTTCTTGACCACTGGACCGACGATATATTTTAACCTTAAGATTATAACGTACCCCCAAATTAATGTTTTCTTATTGATTATATTTGTGTGCATTATCAAGACGCCAAAATTAAAATTCCTACGTTGCATAGATCTCGACAAAATCCGCTTCGTGACAGACGGACAAAACGTGATCTTATAAGGGTTCCGTATTTTCCTTTTGAGCTACAGAACCATAATAAGGTACCTCGGCAGTATCCGCTTAAAAGCAGTTTTATGGGGATTTAACAAGAGTACATTCAACATTAATTTCTTCAGTGAAATTAATGTATTGTATGACGAGCTGGTGACCGCAACTCCACGTCTCAGCGAGTATTTTGCGTAGATACTGGAAATAGGGTATTACACCCATTTTTTTAAAGTGTCTCAAAGAAATGCTGTAGTGCTAATATGCCACCAAAAAAAAAACTAAATTTTTATTCAATCGATATGTGCCATAAAAATGCATCTAAATTTTAATTTTTCAAATTTCGCGCGTAGTTTGGAGAAAACGCTTCTTACTGGACGCCATATTGCTCAGCGTAAATGACGTCAGTTCGTTTTGTATCAAATGAGCTCATATTAAATATGATAATTGTATATAGGCTTTGTACTTTTATTATTTTCGTAACCAACATAATTTTTTTACTATTACACCTATTACAAAATATGCTTTTAATTATTTTTAAATGATATTACGCCAATCGGTTGACTGACAGTTGACAATTTTTTGTTTACACAGCCGTACGGCGTAATAACATGGCCGCTACTATTTCACGGTATTTTATAACAGATTAAAAAAGGATGAAAACTTTGAATTGAATTTAAAAAATTGTTTTGTTATTTAATGAACTAAAACTTACATTTTCCGACTGCTTTATGCCTAAACTGGCTCAATAACATATTTACAGATTTTTTCTCGTATAGAGTAAAATACCCTATTGATGTAAATGCATTTTTGTTTTGAAAAGTGTATCCTTACTTTATTAATCTATCCATACTAATATTATAGATGTGAAAGTAACTCTGTCTGTTACGCTTTCACGATGAAACGGCTGAACCGATTTTAACGAAATTTGGCATGAAGATAGCTTGAACCCTGGGGAAGGACATAGGCTACTTTTTAATCCGTGACTCCGCCTGTATCCGCGATAACCGACATTCACGCGGACGAAGTCGCGGGCAAAAGCTAGTCTTTTATATTCATACCTGGCTCTGAATAAGTTTGACAGCGCTGTCGTGTCGTAGCGGGTCACTGGTCAACCAGCGCAGGTACGCGCGCACTCGCAGTAGCACGGTGAACAAGAAGCTTGCTGGTAGGCAGAAAACTGCCACTACGAACTCTCTGTGGTCTTCCAGCCATTGTATCAGGCGATTCTTAAAGGAGTCTGGTAGCATTGCTGAAGGAATTACATAAGATTCGTTTACTGGCTGCTAAGTAGGACAGCTACAGTCCACCGCTCTACCAACTGAGGACAAATCTGTCTGAATGTTGCGTGATCTGTCTGTCTGAAAGTGTGTAGATTGAAATGCCTTATGAAATAAGTATAATAATAATAATAATATGTGGGGACATTTCACACATGGCCATCTGACCCCAAACTACAGACACCCTGTACTATGGGTGTCAGACAGCTGATATACATACACAAATACATACATATATAGATAAACAACACCCAGACACAAGGCAAACACAAGTGCTCATCACACAAATATTTACTCTGGGCGGGAATCGAACCCGCAACACGCTGCGCAGCAGTCGATTGCTGAGCCACTGCGCCAACCGTGTTGCCCAAAAAACCCAAAAAAGTAAAAAAAAACCAGTACGTCTATTCTGTTACAGTTTCCCTCGGTGAACACCTATACCCTGTTCACAATAAGATTAGACATAAACACAAACCTTTTTTACAGTCCCTTCAACCGATTTTGACTTCTATTCCGTAGGCTTAAGGATGACATTAGAGGCAAAAAAGTAGTTACAATAACAACTGTTTACTGCAGTTGCCATTTGTCATGCTACCAACGCAATATAAGTCAAAATCGGTTGAACGGACTGTAAAAAAGGTTTTTGTAAATGTCTAATCTTATTGTGAACAGGGTATAGGTGAATTAAGCTGTCTACTGTCCCGATTCCGCTACTAGGGATTTACAAAGCACTACAGTCGGATGACAGCTCACTTCACCTAGGTCTTCACCAAGGGAGATTGTAACAGAATAGCACTGCTGGTATCTGTGACACTGTTGCTAATAAGTAATACCAGTTATCATTATTATTTACGTACTGTCAGCCAATCTCCTTAAAAATATCGAAATGAAGTTCTAATGAGTGTTCTATATTTGAAATTGGCGCCAAAACTCAACAAGGTCAACACCCAAACATAACCTCTTTGGCTCTCAATTTGACACTATATTTTGTGGCGACTTCGTCCGCGTGAATTTTGTTACAAATCTAATTTTTTTAAATAAAATACTGCCTTTACCACTCAAGAATAACTTAGCTTCCTATTGGTAAAATAATTTTATTTTAATTTTATAGAAATACTGTTACATCCAATCTTACAAACTGTACCTCTAATATTAGTATAGATATTCATTAGTAGTCTTATTTAATGTACATTTGATAATAACAAGTTTTTTTATATATTATATCAAATATTCTTAAATGCATCTAACAATTTGATTACTTCGTAATCCGAGATCTAGTTCGTAAATAAGCGTTTCACAAACGTCGCTCTTCTGAATGCTACAGGCTAACTCTTGTACTACATTTTTTCTATTTACAATAATTTAGCATATCTCTAATAAAAAATAATATTACTTACTGTTCTGTACTATAACTCCTCTTAATAATCGAATTCACTCCCAGAAGCCGGCCTCTCCACGCGCCGGCCGTCACAACACTACAGATTAAATATTATACTATGTAGTTCATTACTCTACGACCATTTTCGTGTAATCATCAATGTTATCACTCTACTCCTTTCTACTACTTCCAAAGATTATAGCATTCATTGCTATAATCTTTAGAATATTTTAATTACTACTACATTTTACGTAGGTAGTCATCATTGGTGTTACTATGCGTATCGACTCAATAGATTCCACAAATATAATAAATAAGCATTGTTCGTCAAACTTCCATGGTAACCAATTCGTCAACAAAAAAAAGCTACAGGAAAAACATACTTTTTCATACATAGTTATGTATTTCAACTAAATGAAATAGTTATTTGTTATACAAGAGTGCAAAGTTGCTTTTTAACCGCGTGTTCAATTTTGATGACCGAGCAAGCGAAGGATTCTAAAATTGAATCACGAGCGCAGCGAGTGATTCAAAGTTAGAATCCTGAGCGTTAGCGAGGGAATCAAAAGAGCACGAGGTGAAAGATCTTTGCACTCGAGTGCAACACGTAACTTTTCATTCCACCTCAGCGAGGAAATGACTAAATGCAAAAAAAAAAACGTTTACAAAGTCTGAGTTTTTAACAAATTAAAAAAAAGTTGTATGATATATTCGGCACCATAGAGGTAGCAGTAAATAGGTTTAATGTTTTTTTTTTATTCTCAAACTTAGTGCACACGATGTTCTAAATTCAATTTACTTTATCCTCTAGAGAATAAAAACGGCTTTTCCACTCAGATATTGAAGATTAAAAATACTCTTTCCGAGATGGTGGGATGAAAAATATATTCATTACAACGAGCCGTGTTGCCTAGCCGCATACTAAATGATCTTAACCTTGAACTAGAATACCAGTCAGTATTTCGGCGCTACGGTTTTAAACCTCAACTGTTGAAATGCAAACTCAAAATAATTTATTTCAAATAAACCATTTACAGGTACTTTTGAATTGTCAGAGTCAGTCAGTCAGAAAGTTGAAACTAGTTGCTCGTTCCAAACAGTAGGTTTCTATGGAGAAGAACGAGCAAGACACTCCATGAACACTCTTTTAAAATCAATAATATGTTACAAATTTTGGTTACATCATTCATATTGAATCTATGAGTACAATGTGAGGACAATGTAACAAGTCGTGTACGTTACAAGAGGTTTAGATAAAGTATAATCATAATAAACAATTCAAAATAAATTTAGAATAACCGAGTTAGCTAAGAGATGACCAGTCCCAACTAACGGCGCCCGTTCGCGAACATGACGCACGGACCGGCATCATTTGGCTCAACCATTTTGAAGGGAACCGAATGATCCAACACGCGCGCCACCGTCAGCGAGACATTCCAGTGAGCATGACATACTCCCAACCGCCAGGGCACATTCAAGTCAATGAAAGACATACCTCGTAAATGGTAGCTTTAATGCGAATTTAAACCCTAAAACTGTTGTGATAAGAGGCACAGTCTGAAGTTCAAAGACAGTAGAGATATAGAGTAACACAGGTGTCTTGATTGTACCAATTAATTATCTAAGATAAGCTACTGAACCACGATATTCTGATTAAGAATGTAATTTTTTTAGACACTAATTAATCTAATTTACATGACTCATTCACAATCATTATTAATTATCGGATTTTTTACGACTGTAATTGATAATTACACATCTGTCTTCGAGAAGCTAGTTTGGAAATGTACTTAAATACAGATGAATGGAATAAGGAAAATGTCGTATTGTGCTGACCCCAAATTACTGGGATATGTGCATAATGACGCATTCTCTTTTTTTTTACCAATGATAGGCATACGTTTGACCACTATCTCACCTGATGGGAAGCGATGATGCGGTCTAAGATGGAGCACGCTTGCCTAGAAGTAACCTATTCACTCTTGACTTAAAGACTCGCAGGTTGTAGCTATCAGGAAACACAAACTCAGGCAGGGAATTCCACTCCTTAGCAGTACGCACAATGAATGTGTTTTCAAAACGTTTTGTGATGGGTGGGATGTCCACCATGTACCGGTGGCGCATTCTCAAACATATGAAGTTAAATGTTACGTTACTGTAGAACCCTGAAATATTTCATCAATTAAAACTTATTAAAGGTAGAACCTTTAATGTATTTTCAATTGATGAAAATACCGCTTATGAGGGCCCTTCTCGGATCGTCTATTGCCAACGCAAGAATGATAAGTTTCGAAAAAATCGAAACTAAAATGAGTAATTGGTTTGTTCGAAAACAAACGAGTGGTGAGAACACGATAACATTTCACGAAAATTTACGCGCGGAGATATCACAAAACTTATTTATTTATTATTCTCAAAACCACAGCTCTTTGACAATTGATCTTAAAATTTAAACTGGTTTACAGCCAATTACGTATTTACAATCCAGGAAACCCGGGTTCTTGTTCCAGGAAATCCGTGTTTTTGAAAAAGCATTACAAGTTTTGGAAAATAAATGTCGTTTAGTATCTCCATTACAAGTGCAAGGTTTTTATGACGATGTTTTTAATATGAGAATTTGGACGGGTTGGCCGCTCTTAATATGGTCCACTGTTTTGTCCGAATTAAAGCCACGTACAGTCACGAGCATAAACATGTATACAGATTGCAAAATTCAAGAGCAATTCAACTTATAGATAAAACCTATTTTATAGTAGTTTGGGATTAAAAATACTCTATTCGTAACACCATAACATTTCAATCAATAGTTTAGGAGAAAATCAGTTTAGAATGAGACCAACTGTTTACATGTTTTTGCTCGTGACTGTACACACCAGGCGTATAGTTAGTCGCTGACGGAGAGCGCTCATTTTGCGCGCTGATTGTGGCGGCTAACTGACAGTAAGCGTTGCTCAGCAGTGGGACAGTTATAGTACACCCGCGGCACTCCATAGAAACGAAACGATATAATTGCCTACACTAATACTAAAATAATAGACTATACAGATTAGTGCGTGAGTGTGCGTGTCTACGCGCTGCGTGAACAAAAACGCAATTTCCAGAGCTAGTCGTTCGACGCGGGGAGAGGTGAGGAACGGTTTCAGAGGGAGGCGGAGCGTGTCGCTACTGTACGGTAGTACTAATACTTATACTGTGGTTATAGGCTGCTATTATTCTTTTATTTTTAACTAGCTTCTGCCCGCGACTTCGTACGCGGATCCTGTTGCTTATGCCAGCGACAACGGGGTCGGCAAAATCGAAGATCTGAAACGTCTGATGTTTAATTCTAAGAGCCCGGGGACGGGAAAACAACGGGATACGCGAGATGATTCGAGACGTTCAAAAAGTACAATTTTGAATCATACCTCCGATGGCGGAATATGTGGCGTAGTCAATCATAGGAGTATACGTAAATGAACTCCGTTCCTTACCAACCCAAGGAAGGTCGCCATGACCTACGGCTATATCTTGAGACACATCCGATTCTTCAGATGATATCGACATTCTGTTCAGAGAATGTCGAAGTCGATCAGGATTCAAACGTTCGTTGCGCTCTTCTTCTGTCTCTTCATGCCGTACTCCAGCAATTCTTTTTCTCTCACTTTCTAACTGATTATGAATATTTTGTTGTGTGCGTGTTCGGGACAATCTATACTATAATATTTTAAAGCTGAAGTTTGTTTGTTTGTTTGGTTGAACGCGCTAATCTCAGGATCTACTGGTTCGAATTAAAAAAATCTTTTTGTGTTGGATAGTCCATTTACCGAGGAAGGCTATATGCCAATGCGAAACTGGGTCGGGTCGCTAGTGTATGATAATCTCGATCAGCAGTTAGTCGTGCATCACGTTCATCATTCGTTTCAAAAGACCTGTTAGTAGATGTGCGAATACGCTGAGAACTCAAGCGTGATTCTGTATCGGTAAACGTTTCCGATTCGCGAGACAATGCATGTCGCTCACGATCAGCGGACAGTCGCGCATCACTTTCCGCAGCAGATGCGTAGATACGCTGAGAACTCAAGCGCAATTCTCTATCCGTGAACGTCTCCGACTCGCGAGACAATGTATGACGTTCACGATCAGCGCTCAGTCGCGCATCATACTCTTCACTGGTCTCTAGAGACCTGGATATAGATGCGTAAATACGCTGAGAACGCAGGCGTGCTTCGCGATCTGAAGAGGTTTCCACGGAGCGAGTTGCAGCCTGATGTTCTCGAACAGCATCAAGTCTCTTCGGTAAATTCTTGGGATCTTAATTATGATCCTCAATCTTTTAGCTCCTTTGGAACATTGGGAAAGATTTGACCTCTTTCTAGGCATGGTTATAGTTTTATTGTAAAGAAGATACCTGATCAATTAAAATGTAAGTGACTGCTCCCCTGCGTTACCGGGTAGGCTACCGTGTCACGAAGATAAATGGAAAAGGAAATTAAACACCCAAATAACATAAGCCCGAAGGCATATTTATTCGATAAAATAAAAAAATAAATGGGAATTTTGGCCAGTAGAGTCAAATTTTCAATGATATACCATCGTCATCAAAAATCAGTCCTAAACTGTTACCGCCTTCACCGCGTGGAGGTACTCCCAGCTTATGTTATTTTATAAGATACAGTGAAATTAGTGATAGCTTTGATTTTCACACCAGATGTTTCTGATCTTCGATTTTTATAAGTCAACAGGAAAGGCCCATCAGACCGAACAACTTTTGCTAAGACGTCATTCCTATATGTGTCCTGGTGTAGCTGGGCTCTTGGAGTTGCACATCAGGTGTTCCAGATCTTCAAATTTATTCTCTCAGCAGAAAATGCTCATCATGTGGAACAATTTTTGCTATGGTACCATTTTTGTATCTCTTATAGTTTAGCTGGTCTGTTGCGGTTCTGCATCAGATGTTCAAGTTTCCAAGATAAATTATAGCCTTTATGTTGCCCAGACTTAATACCTATACAACAAAAGAAAAAAACTTGAGAGGTGTCAAGGGACACCCGGATGGAACGAAGTTCCTTTCGATTAATTAGTGAAGGAATTGTAATAAAATTTTTTTTTTTTTTAAGTTATAATAATATTTTTTTTATTATTAACAAATATCTTATATCTAATATATATAAATCTCCTGTCACGATGTTTGTCCGCGATGGACTCCTAAACTACTGAAGCGATTTGAATGAAATTTGTACACCGTGTGCAGTTTGATCCAACTTGAAAGATAGGGTAGGTGTAGGTAAATAGGTAGGCAGGTAAGTAGGTAGATAAGGACAGGACAACGTCTGTCGGGTCAGCTAGTAATGTTATATAAACTTAATCAGTAGGCTCAATTTTCGTAATAATTGGCTTGTGGTAACTGAAGTAGGAAACATATGTTTGGGATTCTATTTTATTTAAATGTCTTGAAAAAACTGCATCAATGGTAGTATTATATTTTGTTGTTGATTCTGCTGGATTATTGTTAATTCTTAAATCAAATTCTTCCTCTAGAAACTGTAGCAATTGTTATGATTTTTCATTACTGAAGTTGATGTTAAAATCACCGGCTAAAATGAGTGGAACTTTATCTAAATGGCACTATTATTTTCAATAAATAACAAAAAAAAAAATTAACACAAAACTTTAAAATTATCGAGATTTTTGTGAAAAGTGAGAACTCGAAGTAACGTTTCAGTGCATATGTGTGTGTAAGCCTTATCGACGCTCGGCTACACATGCGAACGGTAGCCATTGAATAATCCATTCATCGATCAGACAGCATGATCCATAAGCCACGCCCACTCCACTCTCGCCCTCCGCTAGCCGCCCGGCCCGCGCACGCGCGCTCTTTCTCCTTTCTTTCTACTTTTCTTCTAGTATTGTCCCGCGTTTCGCTGTATTAGGTCACGCACGCGCAACCTAATTAAATTTACGTAACAAAAATGAGTCGGCAATACGTGTACTCGAACGTGGAGTATGTAGCAATGGTGCATTTTTATGGGATGGCGAGATTTAACCTGGAAGAGGCTAGACGTTTGTACGCTCAGCCGGAACACCTGCTATGTTATTCTGTAAGAACTCACTCCAGTTCTCACTTCTGATTCCGCGGTGAAAATTGTTTTAGGTAGTCTGTAACTCGATGAAAACTGCGCTAGCGCTACTAAGTGCTGGCATAGGTGAAGCGAACTATTATTTCGTTACTATTTAATCGAAGACTAAATACTTTTCACTTCTAGTAAGTAAAATCGGAAATGAGATAGGATTCGAATTCGCGAGTGAATTCTTACAGAATTGCACTGCTGAACTCACTGCGCGCACGTGGAATCGCTAACCCACAAGTTCCCTTCACCTCCACCATCCTGGCTGCAACCCAGCGCCTCATAGATCATGGGCAGTTTCAAGTCCCTACACACGCGCAGGGCCGCGGTAGGCAGCCATACACGACGGAATTGGAGGAAGACATACTGGAATTCTTCGAACGCGATCCACGTCGAAGTACCACAATGGCGGCCAGGCGATTCAATGTTAGCCAATATTATGTATGGAAAGCATTGAATACGAATGGATTACATCCATACCATTTTCGTCGAGCGCACGCTATTTACGAAGGTGATGGGCCAAGAAGAATCGCATTATGCCAATGGTTGCTTGAAAACGTCACTGCCAACATACTGTGGACGGATGAATCCCTATTTACGCGAGTGGGTCTGTATAATGTTCACAACGAACATTACTGGTCGCTTATAAACCCACACCTCATTCGCGAAGGTAACCATCAGATCAGATTCAGCGTGAATGTTTGGGCAGGCATTATCAATGACCAAATAATAGGGCCTATTTTTATTGAAGGTCATCTGACAGGCGGTTCTTATCTGGAGATGCTGCAAAATACCATACCGGAGTTGTTAGAGGATGTGCCTCTGGCATACTTACGCGGCATGTTCTATCAGCATGATGGATGTCCCGCTCATTATGCTACTTCAGTGCGTGCGCATTTAAATAGTGAGTTTGGTGAGCGGTGGATCGGTCGTGGTGGCCCAGTGCCTTGGCCCGCAAGTAGCAATGACTTGACACCGCTGGATTTTTATTTGTGGTCCGAGATTAAAAGGCTCGTTTAATACCCAGGAGTATACTACTCGAGATGACTTAAGAAGTGCGATAGTGAACGCTTTTAATATTGTGAAAAGAGACAGAGACACATTAATAAAATTAAAAGACAATGAAACGTGCCCGTTTATGTATCGAGCGAAATGGACTCCGTAATGAGCAGTTGCTTCGATACAGGGAAGTGTAAATTTTATACCTAATAGGTAAGTCCTTTAATTAAGCCAACGTTGATTAAAACTGTGTTTGTGAATAGCTCTAAGTTATTTAAATAGGTTACCTATAGCACCTATAGGTACCTACGCCTGCCTGCCTTTCTTTTTCTAGCAAAAGAGTACCTACTCACTTACCTACTTACAACTACAAATAATTCGCCAATGATAAAAGTAAGTACCACTACCTACCTAGGTACCCACCTACGCGACACACCTAAGCTCCCACGGGCCTAATTTAAACCAAAACATTTTAATCAAATCCAAAAAAATATTATTGTCGCTAGTAAAACCTAGAAAAAAAGTACTCTGTGACCTAGAGCGATAAGGTGCAGTGGTTACCTACTGACGACCGCGACCGATAGAAAGCTCATGATTACCTACCAAACCCAAACTTTCAATAGGTACCTACTAAACAAAACATAGAAGTAGGTACAGTAACTACCTACCTACCTAACCTACCTATTCTATGGCTTAATTATCTACTTAAAATTTACACTGGTTTTCACAACCCACACAGTATCACAGTGAAAGGTGGACTTATCTCGTAGGTTTACGCAATGATAATTCCGATGTCATTGAGGTAGGTACCGCCACTATTTGAGCGAATAAACTTAGGTACTAAACATGTCGCCGTAGGTACCTAGTTCAAAGAGTTCGCCGCGCCGCCTTTAAAATACATAAACATATTCTACGAAAAACGAATTCGGACTTTATTTTGTAAACGTTAACGGTTAAAAATTGAAATTTTACCAAACTAGGTATGATAAAATTATTCTGAGAAACGTATAGGCTGGTGCCCGACCGGACAATAGGAGCTATGTGCAACCGAATTTCACGGTTAATGTGTAAAAATAAGGTTTTAATTCGCTCCAATATTTTCATAGAAAAGCCGCCATTCAACTAATAATGAACTCTATTTGACAGCTTAAACGATTCAATTTTTCTGTTACTATAGCGAAAAGTGTCGTGACAACTTTTCGTAAGAATTTTTTCCGTCTAGCCCCCTTTCACAACGCGCGATAAGGAACTTCGTTCCGAAAATCATTCAAATCCGCCCAGTAGTTCCGAAGATTAGCGTGTACAAACAGAAAGAATTTTTTTTTTGGATTCGTGCTCTATTACTGTTCCTAAATCCCCCTCAATTATTTTTTTTTTAATATATTCAATGTACAGACACAGTTTTGTTACTGTTTTATTATATGTATAGATGAGACAAATCTGCCTCACTGTTCTCAAACCACTGTAACCTTTGAAAGCCAGAATCAACAGTGGTGACCACTAGAAAAGCGGCGAGGCAATAAAGCTAAATATAAATGAATGAATTGAATTGAATTAAACAAGTCCCGTAAAAACATCACAACTGTCTTGGATTTCGCAATGCAATTAATTACCAAAGAACAGCGAAGGAGTAAGAAATACATATTTTCTACTTCCCCCAAATCAAGCAGGAGACAGAACAGAACTTGGCCAATAAGGACAAAGGGACGTTTACAACTGGGGGAAACCTAGTTGTCAAGCACCATGAATACCATATAAATATTATAGATTGAGAAAAACGGATTACTATTTACGTACTATCATTAAACGAAACGTGAGTATTGTCGTGAGTTTTGTTTACACATTATAGATTGAGAAAAACGGATTAACTCACTGTGTTGCCGGGTTCGTCCGACTAGTTTTGATGGCATACGGCCACCTTTTTCAAGGAGTTCCACCTTTTCCACAGGCCGGTTCCGTATGTAACCCGGCAACACAGTGAGTTAATCCGTTTTTCTCAATCTATAATGTGTAAACAAAACTCACGACAATACTCACGTTTCGTTTAATGATAAAACAATAAATTTAATTTAATGGGATCCTAATTTAATTTGTATTCGAATGCTTTACTCCAGGGTATAGACCACTTCGAAGACATTGGCCCTTGTGTGATCATGGCGTCGCCGGGAATGATGCAGTCCGGCCTGTCCCGCGAACTGTTTGAGTCGTGGTGCACCGACCCCAAGAATGGCGTCATTATTGCTGGTGAGTCAAATCAAATCAAGATAATGACATGTTTTAAATGTTTTGTTAAAATAAAAGCAAGGAGTCTCTACGCAAAATATGCGCTGAGACGTGGAGTTGCGGATACCAGCCCGTCATACTACTACTGGTTTGTGTGGTTAACTAATCTGGCAGTGATATGTTACTGGGGAGGCTACCTCATGTCCATAGAATTAGTATTGTTCAAACTCAAACTCAAACTCAAAATCATTTATTTCAAATAAACCATTTACAGGTACTTTTGAATTGTCAGAGTCCGTCAGTCAGAAAGTTGAAGCTAGTTGCTCGTTCCAAACAGTAGGTTTCTATGGAGAAGAATGAGCAAGAAACTCCATGAACAACACTCTTTTAAAATCAATAATATGTTACAAATTTCGGTTACATCATTCATATTGAATCTAGGGTATAATGTGAGAACAATGTAACAAGTCGTGTACGTTAAAAGAGGTTTAGATAAAAATATAATCATAATAAACAATTCAAAATAAAATTAGAATAACCGAGGCAGCTAAGAGATGACCAGTCCCAACTAACGGCGCCCGTTCACGAACATGACGCACGGATCGGCATCATTTGACTCAACCATTTTGAAGGGAACCGAATGATCCAACACGCGCGCCACCGTCAGCGAGACATTCCAGTGAGCATGACATACTCCCAACCGCCAGGGCACATTCAAGTCAATGAAAGACATACCTCGTAAATGGTAGCTTTAAATAACATAGTGCTCACATGTATGTGCTATGAAAAATTATATAATACTAACACATTGAGTTTATACAATGCAAAGATAATGTAAATCTATATCTTCAGCAGCTCCAAAAATAATTAAAAATGCTAATCAATGAATCTATGAACCCTTATGGCTGTGGAGCTAGACCAGCATCCAGCCAAGCACTTTTATCAGTGATGTATTCACCCAATGAATAATATGCTCGGCTGCATAGTGTGCGTTTTATATAAGACTTAAATTTTGTCTCATTTAGTTGAACAATGTGGGGAGGTATTTTATTGTAACATTTTAAACAGTACCCCATGAAAGAAGTATCTACTTTAGCCAGTCTGAAACTCGGTTGAACTAGTTGGTCCCTATTTCTAGTGTTATAATTATGTCTTTCACCCCTTTTACTAAAAAGATGCAGGTTTTTTCTAGCGTACATTATGTTTTCATAGATGTATTGACAAGGTACCGTCTTTCTATGTTAATTTCCTTAAACAGTTCCCTTAGAGAATCGCGCATACGGAGATTGTAAATGGCTCTGATGGTTCTTTTCTGCAGAATAAAAATAGACTCGATGTCTGCAGCTCGTCCCCACAGTAAAATACCGTAAGACATTATACTATGAAAATAACTAAAGTAGACCAGTCTCGCGGTATCCACGTCAGTAAATTGCCGGATTTTTCTGACAGCATATGCTGCCGAGCTTAGCCGTCCAGCGAGAGATGTTAAATGAGGACCCCATTGTAGCCTTGAGTCGAGCGTGATCCCCAGGAAAACAGTTTTATCAACGAATTCCAGCTTCTCATTATTCAATACTATGTCACAGTCATTACTTTTGACATTTGGTAAAGAAAATCTGATGCACTTCGTTTTTTTTTCATTCAATACTAAATTATTCGCCGTGAACCAATTTTGTACTTGCAGTAAGGCGCTATTTACGTGGTCTAGGTTCTGGGCTCGTCTGTCTATCTTAAATATTAAAGAAGTGTCATCAGCAAATAACACCATTTGTGGTTGGTTTTTCAACAGATAAAGAAGATCATTAATATACACTAAAAAGAGGAAAGGACCCAAAATTGAGCCTTGTGGAACCCCCATTTCTACCTTTAAACCATGTGAATTCACCCCATTTATTTGGACTTGCTGCTGCCTATTAATCAAATAAGATTTTACTAAACTAAGCGCAAGTCTACCTAGTCCGTAATGCTCAAGTTTCAAAAGTAGTGTGTCATGATTTACGCAATCAAATGCCTTGGAGAGGTCACAAAAAATTCCTATGGCATCTTGCGCCTCTTCCCACGCAGTAAATATGTGTTTTAATAAAGTGACACCAGCGTCAGTCGTACAACGACCTTTGGTGAAACCATACTGTTGATCGTGTAAAATGCCATTAGTGTTAAAATGATTAAGCATCTGATTAAGCATAATCCTTTCAAAAACGCTGAAAGCCGGCAGCACGGACACGGGTCTATAATTATTAGTGTCTTTACTGTCACCGGATTTGAAAAGAGGTATAACCTTACTAAACTTCATTAGATCCGGGAAAACTCCTTGGTCTACGCACATATTAAATATTAAAGCCAAATAAGGCGCTATTGTCTCAATTATAGACGTACAAACTTTAATAGACATACCCCACAGATCCTCAGTAAATTTTATCTTAATTTGCCGAAAAGCTTTTAAAACTGTCACGGGGTTAATATGTTTAAATTGAAATTCTACCGGGCAGCCTGGTACGTTCGCTTTTAAAAAGGCAATTGAAATGCCAGGTGAAGAATTTAAAGCTTCCGTGGTTTTAATTGGTATGTTGGTAAAGAAATTCACAAATTCATGCGCTACTTCTATGTTAGAGCTTAGGGGACCACGTGGTGTCTCTAATGTATACTCAGTGTTACGAACTTTTTTCCTGCCAGTCTCGTTATTAATAACTTTCCAAACTGTCTTTATTTTATCGTCTGCCGATTTGATTTTGTTGCTAATGTATAGGGCCTTCGCTACCCTGCAAATATTTCTAAAAGTTTTAGAATAAGTAGCAACATACTTGTTGAAAGTATCCGTGTTAATATAAGGCTTAAGGCCATAAAGCTCAAACAGTCTTTCCCTACTTTTTGTAATACCTCTAGTTGCCCAGTCACTAAATACAAACTTAGGGCTAATATGTTTTGTCTTTTTTTCAAAATTATTATCGAATTCAGACTGCACTACAAAATAGAAATCATCATACAATTTATTTACATCGTTATTATTATGGTCCAGAGTACTTAACTTATCATTTAGGGTAACATTGAGTCTATTTAATTTACCAGTTGTTATTGGTCTAAATTTTATTTGCACTTTTGTTAAAGGCATTTAAACATATAAGTGACCGTTTGACCGCTATGATCCGATGGCAGATAATTAACAATGGCTTTATCTAAATAATCACAATCACAAAAAATATTATCGATACAGGTAGCAGTCGTTGGAGTTACTCTAGTAGGTTCCATAAAAACGTTCGACAAATTAAATGATTTAAATAGGTTTAATAATCGACAACTATTCAAATTATCTTCTAAGATATTAATATTAAAATCACCACAAATAATTGCAGATTTGCTACAAGTTGCAAGTTTCGCTAGGACATCTTCCATTACCGACTCAAATAAAGAATAGTTTAGGAAAATTGGGGGTCTGTACACGCACACTATAATATGCTTATCCAGCTCGACACCGGATAGCTCAATGCAATGTTCAACCGATAGGCTAACAATGTCATTCCGTTGTTTATATTTCAAACAATTTTTTATTAAGATGAATGACCCTCCACGGGACATAGCGTTACGATTAAAACAACTGCCTACACTATAGTTTTCATAATTAATTAGCATCTGGTAATCTTTTAACCAATGTTCAGTAAAACAAACAATGTCAAACATGGTTTTTTCTAAAAACAGTTCAATTTCTAATAATTTGGAAGAAATACCTTGAATATTTTGATGAAATAATTTTAAGGTATTCTGCTGTTTTTGCAACTTAACTTTTTGAGAGCAAGAAGGTACTTTATTGTTTGTAGAAATAGCTATATTATTACTGGTACCTTCTATTGTCTTACAGACTAGTTTAAATGAGTATCCGGAGTTTGACCACGGACTTCAATAACAGGTAGTGTGTTCCTACCACTTGTGAAACTCCCATCAATAGATGGCTGGTCCATAGTGATACATGGATCCTCCTTCGTACACTTTGTAAAATTATTTATAGCAGAGCTACAATTATTCACCTTATTATTAATTAGTACTACATATTACTAATTGTTGAAGAGTTAATAACACCTGACTTCACATACTACTTATGTCTGAGTTAAAACTATGAGCTAATAGCCGCGCTATTTGACGTCTAAACCTAATGGGCAGATACACGGTATCCCTAGTCGATTTTAATTTCTCAACAAAACTGTTGGTGTCAAAAAACAAAAGCTTATCACTATAGTGACTTACTAAAAAAATGCACATGATTATTTAACATGTGTATATAATTGTTCTGTCTAGATGTTAAATGTTTAAAATATGGGAAAGCACACAAAATTATTTTATTACAATTAATATTTAGAATCTCGGTAACACTGTCAGTAATATCCTCCTTTTTGACCGTTAAACTATTACCTATAAATACACAAATATTGGTGGAAGGATTATATTCGAACTTTGGTATTGTTGACATTATATGTTTGTAGGACAACCCAGGTGTACAATGGTTTAGGGTGTGATATCTAAGGTTATTATTAATTAATTTCCCTATACCTCTTCCTATACTATCTGAAAACATTACTGAAAGACTTGCTTGACTGCTACCAGAGGAACAAGTACTAGAGATTGTATGTGGCACTTCTTCAACAATATCAATGTTATGATTGAGGATAGAGCCTTGAGCACCTACAGCCTGGGACGGGTCCTCCGTTGCCTCAGGCTGAAGGGCCACAAGGTTGGACTCCTTCTGACAGGTACACTGAGTGTTGCTGAGAGTCAGCGAGTCTACCCTGTCTGCATTGTAGTTACATAAATCCACTAACTCATTTGCAGCTAATATATGTTCCTTTATTTGGTTTTCAGATATCACATATTTATTATAAAGAGATTTTAGTGAGTCATCCAGAGCCTGTATTTCTGATTGCAAGCGCTGAGTGTCTACTTCATAAATATTCTTACTATCTTCTAATTTTATTTGACAGTTTTTCAATTTATTGATTAGTGCAACACGTTCTTTCCTATATTGAATATTTGTGGATTTGTGTTTCTGTTGATTTTTAAACTTATGACATTTTCTTATAATTTTATTTAATCTAGCATATTTTTTTAAATTTATTTTGGCTAACCTCATAACTGGACTTATGATTCAGTAAGGAATCCTCTGTAAGGTCTATTGTTATTAATGAATGTGGGTTACAGTTTTTTTCCAATAATTCATTATATAAGAGGTCTGTTTCTTTGACCTGAGTACGTTCCTTTTCCTTATGTAATTTTAAAATTTGTACATTTGCCTGGATCAATTCATCCTCTAAGTCCCTAATTTTGCTCGGTTTAGTTCGGTTTTATAAGTGAAGACTTGTTATTGTCTGTCAGTCTAATTTACTGTTTTTGATCTGTTTGTTTTAGCTGCAAGTCTTCCATGATCTTTTAAAAAAAATATTAAGAAGTGGTGTGGTTGGGGAGAGGAGGGTCAGAAGTGGGATAAGTTGTACTCACTTGCGAGAGTCAGTCTATCAGTTGCCCATCACAAAGTTCTGATGGGCAATTGATTAATGAGATCCTAGACTTCCAAAAACCAGCTCTTTAGGCCTCTATGTTATTGAATTTGCGCCTTATGTACGTAATAGGGAAGCATATATTGTGCCTGTAAGCTTTTAAGAAATTATAATATGTTCAAAGTCAAATCATTTATTTCAATAACACCAACTCTAAAAGGCACTTTTGAACGTCAAAATTCACAAGAAGAAAAACGTGTAGAGAAGAATGGACAAGAAACTGCTTAACTACAAGAAATGGTATGTGGTCAATTAGGTACTAATCAATTGACATACTTCTTATGAGCTGTCAAAACGTGATTCGCCATAGATTTTGTGTGGCAATAGGGTACTGTGTACACAATTTATTGAACTAAAAGCAACTAAAAAAAGTTTTTTCAAAAAAAAAGAAAACCGCCTTCAATATCTATAGAGTGATAAATAACTTTAGCACAGAACACACATTACTTTACTTTCGGAAGTCGTTGGCAATACAAAACAACAGACACAAAGCCACCGCCACCGACTTCCGAAAGTAAAGTAATGTGTGTTCTGTGCTAAAGTTAATTAACACTTTTTAGTTTCTGAAGGCGGTTTTCTTTTTTTTGAAAAAACTTTTTATTTCTCGCTTTTTAGTGTTGTCTTAACATATCCATTAAGAAACGGCGACACACTTAAAAGAAATTGTAAGTCCTCCAAAGATTGAAGAAACTAAAACGTCGTCTAAGTATTTTTTTGGGAATTTGTGGATTTTCTCAAAAAGGCCTGTATCAATTTTGGTAAAATTTATATGTGACCATTTCGGAATAAACCCCTTTCGAACAAAAAAAGAATTTTGCAAATCCGTCTATATATGACAGAGTTATGCCCGAACATACATAAAAAAATACAAACATTCGAATAGATAACCTCCTCCTTTTTGAAGTCGGTTAAAAATCGATTTTTCCCATAAATTAAAATTAATTACATTTTCGGAGTTAAAATAAAGTGCTTTTTTTAAGTTGTGTCTTGAAATCATTAGTTGACGTTGTTTACACCCATATTGTATCTGGTCAAACAAGCTACCTTCCGTCTCCCAGGTTACTGTGTAGAAGGCACGCTGGCCAAGACGATCTTGTCGGAGCCGGAGGAGATCACGTCCATGTCGGGCCAGAAGCTGCCCCTCAAGATGTCCGTCGACTACATCTCGTTCTCAGCTCACACGGACTACCAGCAGACCTCCGAGTTCATCAACATACTGAAGCCGCCACATGTGGTAAGGAACTATTGTAATACGTGGACTTTGTCACGTGTTGAACAGTCTCTTCTTAGCAAGTCGATGTCAAAGTCAAAGTCAAATCATTTATTTCAGTTAAACCATTTACAGGCACTTTTGAATTGTCAAAGAGTCAGTTAGTCAGAAGCTAGTTGCTCGTTCCAAAACGTAGCGTAGGTCTCTATGGAGAAGAACGAGCAAGAATACACCGTCTTTATTGTGAAAAAGTGAATTCAGAACAACAATAAGCTAGCTAGATAGATTTAATGAATATTTGTCCTATTGAGTCCACTCCTAACTTGAAAAGCACAAGGATATAAAGAAGCTAACCTAACCTAAAAAAAAATACCTAGCTGATAAGAATATACTTGTTCACTAAAAACAATATGATTTACTATTCTTGCTGAAACTCTTGCAACTGATCATGTGTAGCCTGGAAGTTTATTTGTTATTTTTCGCTTTTTAGTGCTGTCCTCTTATCATCCAAATCAATTAAGAAACGGTAACACTAAAAACACTACTGAAAAGACACAGGAAAGCAAAATATGCAATTTCGTTGATTTTGATGACATATTTTTCAGTTATGAACCGATTTTGATAAGATTGATATGGGGTGGGACCAACTTGGGGACATAATATACTATCGAACAAAAAAGAATAATTCAAATCGGTTCAAGGCTGGCGAAGATATTAACAGATCCATACAAAAATGCAGTGGAAATGAGAACCTCCTCCTATTTTTTTGAAGTCAATTAAAAATAGCAAAGAGTTTGTAATTGCTTCTCAAAGCCGGTTCATATAATCAAATCATTCATTTGCATAATACATGTTTGTAAGGTGTTATAAAAGCATAGAAAGTACACTGCATTAACACCCAATGAGGCGTGCAAATTAAGTAATATCTACCCAATCACAATGTTGTAGTTAAATTAGCAGTACTGCTCTGAATCTTAGTTGCAATAAAAAAAAAATAATAAAGACGATTTAGAAATAAAATGTCAAAAAATATAAAATGTCAGCAATACTCAAGTTACTAAATTACGATAGTCATGTTCATGTCACTCATTTCAATTTTATTAGATACATAAAATTGAAATGAAGAATTGCTAATTGTGTCCAGGTGTTAGTCCACGGCGAACAGAACGAGATGTCTCGTCTGAAGGCGGCGCTGCAGCGCGAGCACCGCGGCCGTCTGCAGATCCACACGCCCAGGAACACGCAGCAGCTGTGCCTCACCTTCCGCGGAGACAAGACTGCCAAGGTTTGCTATACCCACCATACATCTCCGATGTCTCGTCTGAAGGCGGCGCTGCAGATCCACACGCCCAGGAACACGCAGCAGCTGTGCCTCACCTTCCGCGGAGACAAGACTGCCAAGGTTTGCTATACCCACCATACATCTCCGATGTCTCGTCTGAAGGCGGCGCTGCAGATCCACACGCCCAGGAACACGCAGCAGCTGTGCCTCACCTTCCGCGGAGACAAGACTGCCAAGGTTTGCTATACCCACCATACATCTCCGATGTCTCGTCTGAAGGCGGCGCTGCAGATCCACACGCCCAGGAACACGCAGCAGCTGTGCCTCACCTTCCGCGGAGACAAGACTGCCAAGGTTTGCTATACCCACCATACATCTCCGATGTCTCGTCTGAAGGCGGCGCTGCAGATCCACACGCCCAGGAACACGCAGCAGCTGTGCCTCACCTTCCGCGGAGACAAGACTGCCAAGGTTTGCTATACCCACCATACATCTCCGATGTCTCGTCTGAAGGCGGCGCTGCAGATCCACACCCCCAGGAACACGCAGCAGCTGTGCCTCACCTTCCGCGGAGACAAGACTGCCAAGGTTTGCTATACCCACCATACATCTCCGATGTCTCGTCTGAAGGCGGCGCTGCAGATCCACACGCCCAGGAACACGCAGCAGCTGTGCCTCACCTTCCGCGGAGACAAGACTGCCAAGGTTTGCTATACCCACCATACATCTCCGATGTCTCGTCTGAAGGCGGCGCTGCAGATCCACACGCCCAGGAACACGCAGCAGCTGTGCCTCACCTTCCGCGGAGACAAGACTGCCAAGGTTTGCTATACCCACCATACATCTCCGATGTCTCGTCTGAAGGCGGCGCTGCAGATCCACACCCCCAGGAACACGCAGCAGCTGTGCCTCACCTTCCGCGGAGACAAGACTGCCAAGGTTTGCTATACCCACCATACATCTCCGATGTCTCGTCTGAAGGCGGCGCTGCAGATCCACACGCCCAGGAACACGCAGCAGCTGTGCCTCACCTTCCGCGGAGACAAGACTGCCAAGGTTTGCTATACCCACCATACATCTCCGATGTCTCGTCTGAAGGCGGCGCTGCAGATCCACACGCCCAGGAACACGCAGCAGCTGTGCCTCACCTTCCGCGGAGACAAGACTGCCAAGGTTTGCTATACCCACCATACATCTCCGATGTCTCGTCTGAAGGCGGCGCTGCAGATCCACACGCCCAGGAACACGCAGCAGCTGTGCCTCACCTTCCGCGGAGACAAGACTGCCAAGGTTTGCTATACCCACCATACATCTCCGATGTCTCGTCTGAAGGCGGCGCTGCAGATCCACACCCCCAGGAACACGCAGCAGCTGTGCCTCACCTTCCGCGGAGACAAGACTGCCAAGGTTTGCTATACCCACCATACATCTCCGATGTCTCGTCTGAAGGCGGCGCTGCAGATCCACACGCCCAGGAACACGCAGCAGCTGTGCCTCACCTTCCGCGGAGACAAGACTGCCAAGGTTTGCTATACCCACCATACATCTCCGATGTCTCGTCTGAAGGCGGCGCTGCAGATCCACACGCCCAGGAACACGCAGCAGCTGTGCCTCACCTTCCGCGGAGACAAGACTGCCAAGGTTTGCTATACCCACCATACATCTCCGATGTCTCGTCTGAAGGCGGCGCTGCAGATCCACACCCCCAGGAACACGCAGCAGCTGTGCCTCACCTTCCGCGGAGACAAGACTGCCAAGGTTTGCTATACCCACCATACATCTCCGATGTCTCGTCTGAAGGCGGCGCTGCAGATCCACACGCCCAGGAACACGCAGCAGCTGTGCCTCACCTTCCGCGGAGACAAGACTGCCAAGGTTTGCTATACCCACCATACATCTCCGATGTCTCGTCTGAAGGCGGCGCTGCAGATCCACACGCCCAGGAACACGCAGCAGCTGTGCCTCACCTTCCGCGGAGACAAGACTGCCAAGGTTTGCTATACCCACCATACATCTCCGATGTCTCGTCTGAAGGCGGCGCTGCAGATCCACACGCCCAGGAACACGCAGCAGCTGTGCCTCACCTTCCGCGGAGACAAGACTGCCAAGGTTTGCTATACCCACCATACATCTCCGATGTCTCGTCTGAAGGCGGCGCTGCAGATCCACACGCCCAGGAACACGCAGCAGCTGTGCCTCACCTTCCGCGGAGACAAGACTGCCAAGGTTTGCTATACCCACCATACATCTCCGATGTCTCGTCTGAAGGCGGCGCTGCAGATCCACACGCCCAGGAACACGCAGCAGCTGTGCCTCACCTTCCGCGGAGACAAGACTGCCAAGGTTTGCTATACCCACCATACATCTCCGATGTCTCGTCTGAAGGCGGCGCTGCAGATCCACACCCCCAGGAACACGCAGCAGCTGTGCCTCACCTTCCGCGGAGACAAGACTGCCAAGGTTTGCTATACCCACCATACATCTCCGATGTCTCGTCTGAAGGCGGCGCTGCAGATCCACACGCCCAGGAACACGCAGCAGCTGTGCCTCACCTTCCGCGGAGACAAGACTGCCAAGGTTTGCTATACCCACCATACATCTCCGATGTCTCGTCTGAAGGCGGCGCTGCAGATCCACACGCCCAGGAACACGCAGCAGCTGTGCCTCACCTTCCGCGGAGACAAGACTGCCAAGGTTTGCTATACCCACCATACATCTCCGATGTCTCGTCTGAAGGCGGCGCTGCAGATCCACACGCCCAGGAACACGCAGCAGCTGTGCCTCACCTTCCGCGGAGACAAGACTGCCAAGGTTTGCTATACCCACCATACATCTCCGATGTCTCGTCTGAAGGCGGCGCTGCAGATCCACACCCCCAGGAACACGCAGCAGCTGTGCCTCACCTTCCGCGGAGACAAGACTGCCAAGGTTTGCTATACCCACCATACATCTCCGATGTCTCGTCTGAAGGCGGCGCTGCAGATCCACACGCCCAGGAACACGCAGCAGCTGTGCCTCACCTTCCGCGGAGACAAGACTGCCAAGGTTTGCTATACCCACCATACATCTCCGATGTCTCGTCTGAAGGCGGCGCTGCAGATCCACACGCCCAGGAACACGCAGCAGCTGTGCCTCACCTTCCGCGGAGACAAGACTGCCAAGGTTTGCTATACCCACCATACATCTCCGATGTCTCGTCTGAAGGCGGCGCTGCAGATCCACACGCCCAGGAACACGCAGCAGCTGTGCCTCACCTTCCGCGGAGACAAGACTGCCAAGGTTTGCTATACCCACCATACATCTCCGATGTCTCGTCTGAAGGCGGCGCTGCAGATCCACACGCCCAGGAACACGCAGCAGCTGTGCCTCACCTTCCGCGGAGACAAGACTGCCAAGGTTTGCTATACCCACCATACATCTCCGATGTCTCGTCTGAAGGCGGCGCTGCAGATCCACACGCCCAGGAACACGCAGCAGCTGTGCCTCACCTTCCGCGGAGACAAGACTGCCAAGGTTTGCTATACCCACCATACATCTCCGATGTCTCGTCTGAAGGCGGCGCTGCAGATCCACACGCCCAGGAACACGCAGCAGCTGTGCCTCACCTTCCGCGGAGACAAGACTGCCAAGGTTTGCTATACCCACCATACATCTCCGATGTCTCGTCTGAAGGCGGCGCTGCAGATCCACACGCCCAGGAACACGCAGCAGCTGTGCCTCACCTTCCGCGGAGACAAGACTGCCAAGGTTTGCTATACCCACCATACATCTCCGATGTCTCGTCTGAAGGCGGCGCTGCAGATCCACACCCCCAGGAACACGCAGCAGCTGTGCCTCACCTTCCGCGGAGACAAGACTGCCAAGGTTTGCTATACCCACCATACATCTCCGATGTCTCGTCTGAAGGCGGCGCTGCAGATCCACACGCCCAGGAACACGCAGCAGCTGTGCCTCACCTTCCGCGGAGACAAGACTGCCAAGGTTTGCTATACCCACCATACATCTCCGATGTCTCGTCTGAAGGCGGCGCTGCAGATCCACACGCCCAGGAACACGCAGCAGCTGTGCCTCACCTTCCGCGGAGACAAGACTGCCAAGGTTTGCTATACCCACCATACATCTCCGATGTCTCGTCTGAAGGCGGCGCTGCAGATCCACACCCCCAGGAACACGCAGCAGCTGTGCCTCACCTTCCGCGGAGACAAGACTGCCAAGGTTTGCTATACCCACCATACATCTCCGATGTCTCGTCTGAAGGCGGCGCTGCAGATCCACACGCCCAGGAACACGCAGCAGCTGTGCCTCACCTTCCGCGGAGACAAGACTGCCAAGGTTTGCTATACCCACCATACATCTCCGATGTCTCGTCTGAAGGCGGCGCTGCAGATCCACACGCCCAGGAACACGCAGCAGCTGTGCCTCACCTTCCGCGGAGACAAGACTGCCAAGGTTTGCTATACCCACCATACATCTCCGATGTCTCGTCTGAAGGCGGCGCTGCAGATCCACACGCCCAGGAACACGCAGCAGCTGTGCCTCACCTTCCGCGGAGACAAGACTGCCAAGGTTTGCTATACCCACCATACATCTCCGATGTCTCGTCTGAAGGCGGCGCTGCAGATCCACACCCCCAGGAACACGCAGCAGCTGTGCCTCACCTTCCGCGGAGACAAGACTGCCAAGGTTTGCTATACCCACCATACATCTCCGATGTCTCGTCTGAAGGCGGCGCTGCAGATCCACACGCCCAGGAACACGCAGCAGCTGTGCCTCACCTTCCGCGGAGACAAGACTGCCAAGGTTTGCTATACCCACCATACATCTCCGATGTCTCGTCTGAAGGCGGCGCTGCAGATCCACACGCCCAGGAACACGCAGCAGCTGTGCCTCACCTTCCGCGGAGACAAGACTGCCAAGGTTTGCTATACCCACCATACATCTCCGATGTCTCGTCTGAAGGCGGCGCTGCAGATCCACACCCCCAGGAACACGCAGCAGCTGTGCCTCACCTTCCGCGGAGACAAGACTGCCAAGGTTTGCTATACCCACCATACATCTCCGATGTCTCGTCTGAAGGCGGCGCTGCAGATCCACACGCCCAGGAACACGCAGCAGCTGTGCCTCACCTTCCGCGGAGACAAGACTGCCAAGGTTTGCTATACCCACCATACATCTCCGATGTCTCGTCTGAAGGCGGCGCTGCAGATCCACACGCCCAGGAACACGCAGCAGCTGTGCCTCACCTTCCGCGGAGACAAGACTGCCAAGGTTTGCTATACCCACCATACATCTCCGATGTCTCGTCTGAAGGCGGCGCTGCAGATCCACACGCCCAGGAACACGCAGCAGCTGTGCCTCACCTTCCGCGGAGACAAGACTGCCAAGGTTTGCTATACCCACCATACATCTCCGATGTCTCGTCTGAAGGCGGCGCTGCAGATCCACACGCCCAGGAACACGCAGCAGCTGTGCCTCACCTTCCGCGGAGACAAGACTGCCAAGGTTTGCTATACCCACCATACATCTCCGATGTCTCGTCTGAAGGCGGCGCTGCAGATCCACACGCCCAGGAACACGCAGCAGCTGTGCCTCACCTTCCGCGGAGACAAGACTGCCAAGGTTTGCTATACCCACCATACATCTCCGATGTCTCGTCTGAAGGCGGCGCTGCAGATCCACACGCCCAGGAACACGCAGCAGCTGTGCCTCACCTTCCGCGGAGACAAGACTGCCAAGGTTTGCTATACCCACCATACATCTCCGATGTCTCGTCTGAAGGCGGCGCTGCAGATCCACACGCCCAGGAACACGCAGCAGCTGTGCCTCACCTTCCGCGGAGACAAGACTGCCAAGGTTTGCTATACCCACCATACATCTCCGATGTCTCGTCTGAAGGCGGCGCTGCAGATCCACACCCCCAGGAACACGCAGCAGCTGTGCCTCACCTTCCGCGGAGACAAGACTGCCAAGGTTTGCTATACCCACCATACATCTCCGATGTCTCGTCTGAAGGCGGCGCTGCAGATCCACACGCCCAGGAACACGCAGCAGCTGTGCCTCACCTTCCGCGGAGACAAGACTGCCAAGGTTTGCTATACCCACCATACATCTCCGATGTCTCGTCTGAAGGCGGCGCTGCAGATCCACACGCCCAGGAACACGCAGCAGCTGTGCCTCACCTTCTGCGGAGACAAGACTGCCAAGGTTTGCTATACCCACCATACATCTCCGATGTCTCGTCTGAAGGCGGCGCTGCAGATCCACACGCCCAGGAACACGCAGCACACGCACCATACATCTCCGATGTCTAGGAAGTATTCTGGGAGGAGCCGCGACGTGCCCTCGTCTCAGAAGTAGGCCTGTAGACCTGTCGGCCGTGGTCGAGTCGATGGTCGACAGCGCAGAGTCCTGGGACGCAGTGGTTTCCTTCTGCGAAACGATCATGTTGCAGAAGGGGACTGCGGAAAGGGAGATCACAACCTCCTGCCCTGCCCGCAGCGGCGCACCGGGCGTCGGCAGAGGGCGGATAACGCCCTCTTCCGGCCCCCCTAAATGGGTCCAGGGGCGGCAGACTCGGGGATGTCTGTCGCTCCCCCGACGTAGGTGTGAGATGGAACACCGTGGTGGTTTTAGCCTATACGAGTCCGGCACACCCCCTCGTCTTCCCCGGACGGGGGATAGTCCAAGAATATCCTCTTGGACTATCCCTGCACGATAAAAAAAAAGGTATAAGACGTATTGGTTAATGTTGTGCCCGCACTTGTGTACACAAAGCTGCGATGGCAGAAATCTTCTGAGTACTGGGCATAGGTCTTCCCCAAGGGGGTGTTCAGCCGTAATCACCATGCTTGGCCGATGCATGTTGGCGATCGCAGTAGGTGTTACGACACTCAGAAGGACGCTGTTCAAGCCGTAACTTCGATTAATAGGAAAAGTTTAAAATAATAATTCAATAATATGAATTGAAAAATTTACGATGTTTAATTCAGTTTTTCTAAATTTATCTCAGACATCATTGGTATCGGTGAAGGAAAACGTGAGGAAACCTGGACTTATAATTGATATAAGTCTGAAATCGCCAATCCGTCTTGAGCGCACGTGGTGATCAATGTTCGTGCCTTGTCTGTATGAGAAGAGGCCTTTGCCCTGCAGTGAGACAATAGGGTATTACACCCATTTTTGAAAAGTGTCTCAATAAAATTCTGTAGTTTTTAGTCGAATATTAGCATATTCGACTAAAAAAAAAACAAAAAATTTATTCAATCGACAAGTGCCATAAAAAGGCATCAAAATTTTACATTTTCAAATTTCGCGCGTAATTTGACGAAAACGCCTCGTAGTAGGCGCCATTGCCATATTGCTCTGTGGAAATGACGTCCGTTTGCTCTGTAGTCAAATGCGCTGATATTTTGTATGATTATTGTATATAATTAAAAAATAATTAAAATAATATTTTATAATAGGTGTATTAATTAAAAACTTTGGTTACGAAAATAATAAAAGTTCAAATCCTATACGTACACGCCAATTGGTTGACTGACAGTTGTCATTTTTTTGTTTACACAGCCGTACGGCGTAATAACACGGCGGCTACTATTTCATGGTGTTTTATAACAGATTAAAAAAACTGAAAACTTTGAATAGAATTAAAAAAAATATTTTGTGATTTTATGAACTAAAACTAACATTTTCTGACTGTTTTTGCCTAAACTATCTCAATCTAAAAAAATCTATAAATTTATTTATAGATTTAAAAAATCATGTAGAGTAAAAATACCCTATTATAGGCTAGTATTAAGAAATCAATGATCTTGGTAAGAACAAATTCTACAATTTTATTGTTTCATTTGTAACAGGTGATGGGATCGCTAGCGATGGAGAAACCTGAGCCGGGCACTCAGTTACAAGGGATACTAGTGAAGAGGAACTTCAACTACCACATACTGGCACCTTCAGACCTTAACAGTAAGTCTAGGCCCAAATGGCGGCACGACATGCCAAGGGATCTTTATGTAACGATACGTAATATACCTTAATGTCATCACATTATAGTTGAAATTTCAAACATGTTCTGATACGACATCGTATATCATTTTATCTTGTAGCTACAACTATTATCATTGAAATTATCTATAACTAGCTGAGCCGATAGACGTTGTCCAGTCCCTCTACCTACTTACCTGCCTATTTACATACCCTACACCTTACACTTACTCTACACCTACCCTACAACTACCCTACACCTACCCTATAGCCTATGTTACTCAGCGATAATGTAGCTTTCGATGGGTGAAAGAATTTTTGAAATCGGACCAGTACGTTTTGAGTTAATTCGTTACATACAAAAATACAAATCTTTCCTCTTTATAATATTAGTATAGATGTCATCATGACTTTAAGGTGTATTATGCTGCGTTGTATTAAAATCCCTTGCCTTGCCGTGTCGCCAGTGAGCATCGGCCCTTATGGTTTTTTTCTTTGCCAAATAATTTAAGATCGTATACACCACTCGGTATCTCATACAAATTTTCAGATGCCGTTAAGGGCGGGTTGCTTCAACTATACTTTACTGACGGGTAATAGTCAAAAATGGCGCTAACTATCGTCAAATCAAAAAAAATGGGTTGTTTCACAAAATCGTACGTCAAAAAGTTACTATTACTATAAACGACCAGTCAACGTAATTTTGTGTTGTCAAACATCAAAATATTATGGAATATAAACTTTTGACTTTCACTTTAATCTCTTTTTGAATACCTTTGACAGACGGATTTTTATGTCATGAAACAACCCGTTACATTTAACGTACGTTAAACATCGCACGTCATAGTAACTTTTAACCGTCCGTATGTAACGTTAACCGACTGTTTGAAACAACCCGCCCTTAGTCTCGTGCTATCACTTTATGTCAAAGTTACTGAGACAGTACGAGACTAAAAATTAAGTAGCGTTTCACTATTTGGCCCACAGTTTGTTGACAAATATATTATGTTTTCTATTTTATCGCTCTGTGACACGAACCCTTTTCCATTTCCAGAATACACAGAACTAAGTCAATCAGAAGTGACTCAGCGGCAGTCGATCCACTACAACGGGTCTCTGGGTCTGCTGCGACACGTGGTGATGCAGCTGGCCGGAGCCATCGAGTTCCAGAGCGAGACCCGCTGGAGGGTGTACTCCTGCGTCGATCTCATCGTGGAGAACAACATGATCACCTTGGAGGTAGGACCACAGCTGAACAGTTTCAGAGCGAGACCCGCTGGAGGGTGTACTCCTGCGTCGATCTCATCGTGGAGAACAACATGATCACCTTGGAGGTAGGACCACAGCTGAACAGTTCCAGAGCGAGACCCGCTGGAGGGTGTACTCCTGCGTCGATCTCATCGTGGAGAACAACATGATCACCTTGGAGGTAGGACCACAGCTGAACAGTTTCAGAGCGAGACCCGCTGGAGGGTGTACTCCTGCGTCGATCTCATCGTGGAGAACAACATGATCACCTTGGAGGTAGGACCACAGCTGAACAGTTTCAGAGCGAGACCCGCTGGAGGGTGTACTCCTGCGTCGATCTCATCGTGGAGAACAACATGATCACCTTGGAGGTAGGACCACAGCTGAACAGTTTCAGAGCGAGACCCGCTGGAGGGTGTACTCCTGCGTCGATCTCATCGTGGAGAACAACATGATCACCTTGGAGGTAGGACCACAGCTGAACAGTTTCAGAGCGAGACCCGCTGGAGGGTGTACTCCTGCGTCGATCTCATCGTGGAGAACAACATGATCACCTTGGAGGTAGCACCACAGCTGAAAAATCTTTTTTTTTGTTATTCGGATGTGGTGCCTTAAAAAATATTATTTTTAGGGCCTCCAGCCAGGGCAAAATATCTTACAAACTAAGCGACTACACGCTAAGGGCACCCCCTGTGGGGTACGAGCCTCGGCTTAGGGCATCGCTGGGGGAGGCAGCACGACAGGCTGGATCGGATAAACGATCTGGCAAGATAGATAAATACATATAGAAAGAACGGAACGCAAGTTTGAGTGAGCGAGAGAGTGGTGAATGAACAGAACGGAGATTGGTTAATTTAAGACGGCGTTTTGAGTGTTTGATACTACAGCGGTTATGCAAATAAAAAGTAATATAAAGATTCGACGGTTATTTTACTTCGCATCTCGCCAATGTACACACGGCTACACATCAAGCTATACATTTCAGTTTAAGCTGACCTCGCATTGTAATTGCCGTACAATATATAATAAGAGCCCACAAAATTGTGGTACACCCACAATTTTGTGGGCTCTTCTGGGATGGTGTTTGCAAACTCATGGCGGGGCAATTATCACAAAATATGGCGCGGCGGCAATGATATAATTCAACTCTGTTCACGGCGAAACGACTATACGTTCGAAGAAGGCGCAAGGACAACGACGACTGCGACTACGATCAAGACGATAACATAATATAATTACGACGTTTACAAGATGGGTTTGGATAAAGGCGGCATATAGTGTTGGTGTAATTACTACGAGTACATGAGACAGTAGCTTTGGCCCAGGAATGGTAACGTTTTTTTGACGGTACTGGACTTCAGGAAATCCGTTTAACCAGTCTGAGTTTTAGCTCAATTAGTAGTACTGTTATCATTATCTAGTAAAAACCTGCTAGCCTTAATTGGGTAGACAAGACAGAATTTCTGTAAAATAACACTTTAATTTTGTCCTAAAAATCAGATTAGATTTCAATTTACTGAATTAGATTTTTAGTTTCGTTGAAACGAATGAATAGTTAGTCAATTGAGTTGGCAATTGACTAACTAGAAGTGATGTCATAAGTATAAATTGCCATACAAAATGTATGGGAGAATCGCGTTTTGACAGGTCATAAGAAGTATTGTCATAAGAAGTATTGTCATAAGAAGTATTTATTTATACTTCTTCTATTTATTATGTACTTAAAAATGATTCCTGTAACGTTTTCATGTCGGCTATAACCGTTGCTCCATTTCCATTTCTACTTGAAGGCGACAGAGTAATATTGACCGGAGGATCGGCACCAACGTCAAATTGCGATTACGGCTTAACCTCCCCCCCTTTGGGGTAGACCTATGCCCAGCAGTGGGCGTCTAAGGCTTTCTGCCCACGTCAGACTTGTTGTAGGACCGATTATGAGATCTGTCGATTATTTCATAGTTTCATGAGACCGATTTTTTGTGGGACATCTGCGTTGGTATATTGGAGTTCATATGTTCCATTTCTCTGCGACAAAACATCGGTCACCGATTGTCTGACGTGGGCAAAGACCCTAAAGGTTGACATGATAACCGACTGTTGTGTTTTGGGCACCTTTTCATTTGAGCGTGGCGCTCAATAGGTTCATGATTGTAACTGGTTTTATGGTTTTAAATGTTGTCATCATTTCAGCCAAAACACGTCCATTGCTGGACATAGGCCTTGGGGTTTTTCCATAATCGCCACGCTTGTCAGGCGGGTTGGCGATCGCAGTATGGTTGTTACAAAGGCACAGAGAACGCTGTTGCCCATTCTCTGGTGAGTCCCTTAGTCGCCTCTTACGACATTTACGGGAAGATATGGAATGGTGCTATTCTTTACGTCGGACACCATACGGACAAATTAAATGTTGTAATGAACACAATGAAATTAAATTATGAATGAATTGAATTGTGTATGTGCAGTTTATATATTCGTAAGTTTATCTCTTTTTAACTTTTTAACCCTTGCTAGTCCACCCTTGGTTGACTGGTAGAGAATGTCGAAGGCATTAAGTCGGCCTTTGTACCTTTGTGCATGAAGTAAATAAATAAAGAATGAAAGTAAATGTGTCTCTGTTCCCCAGTGGGCGGCGGCGCCCGTGTCGGACATGTTCGCGGACGCGCTGGTGGCGGGCGTGCTGGCCGCGTCCTCGCTGGTGGCGCCGCGCCATCTGCCGCTGGCGCCCAAGCTCGACCGCATGCACTTCAAGGTAAGGCCTAGCCAAGAAGCTTGTAGATAAAAGTGGAGGCAACACTCTAAATACCTAAGTGAAGCCAACTGTGGGCAGACGCTCTCTTTCTGAATGCATATATAGGATAAAGAAAACACATATCACTGTCTCGTTCTTATGTATGCATTCAGAAAGAGAGCATCAGCCCACAGTTGGTTTCAAGCTTTTGTTCGAAGTGTTGGCTCCATTTATACCTATATCTTCATGGTCCTAGCTGAGCGACCGAACGCGACCATGTTCGTGAACGGGCGCTGTCAAAGTCTAATCATTTATTTCAATTAGACCATTAAAGGCACTTTTAAACGTCATAAATTGTAAAATTTGCATCTAGATGCCCATTAGTTTCGTATGGAGAAGAATGGGCAAGAAACTCCATACATACTCTTTTAAAAAAATAATGTTTACAATTTACATTTGCAAGAATATATTTATTACCTATGTTACGTGAATACGATGTACCTTTGTATAATAAAAAGCTTTTTACAAAAAAGACAACCGCCTTCAAAAACTTCCGAAGTCGGTGGCAATACAAAACAACAAACAGAACAAAGCCACCGAACTTCGAAACTAAAGTCAATGTGTGTTCTGTGCTAAACTTATTTTTCACTTTTTAGTTTTTGAAGGCGGTTGTCTTTTTTGTAAAAAGCTTTTTATTTTCCACTTTTTAGTACCTCCTTCTCATCCAAATCTATTAAGAAGAGATTGAAAGTTAACTACTACAAATATTGATGAAACTAAAACGTCGTCTATGTAAATTTTTTGGGTATTTGTTGATTTTTCAAAAAGTGCTGAATCAATTTCTATAAAATTTATATGGGACCACCCCTGAAGCATACCCTATCCATAAAAAAAAAAGAATTTTCAAAATCGGTTTACGTTTGCCGGAGAAATCGCGTAACAAATCGCGCACATACTTAATGCAAATTTAAGACTTATACATACGGTTTTCTCATGGATGCCATTGTCAGAACTGGACCAAATTAAGGCGACGATATACGACTTTTACAGATTTTAAACTGACAATCACGTCAAAATGTACAGTGTACACTTTGAGAGTTTTGAACGCAAAACTGATGCAGAACGGACGCTGTCTGCGTCCAAAACTTTCAAAATTTAGTCGAAAAAATTAAATAAACGTAGTATTCTTTTAAAATTAAAAAAAAGGCGTATACTAAAAGATAGATAATAAAATTGTCTGTAAGATAGTGTAAGTTTCGGATAATTATACCTGGTAGATTTTGTGTGATTGTCAATGTTTTGTCCGCGTCAGACACAACTTCACGAGTTAATTAAACTATTTAATATGAACTTAATCAAAAACATTCACTTTCTATATGGTTAAGAGAATGTTCTAGTTTAACATATATTTTTTTCAAATCATCTACACTGCACATTTTGACGTGATTGTCAGTTTAAAATCTGTAAAAGTCGTATATCGTCGCCTTAAAATGGAACCACACGGGAAGCACTAGATTTCAAAAATTAAAAGAATCATTTAAATCGGTTCACCCAGTCCTAAGACTGATTCTTCGTAACAAACATAAAAAAAAAAAAATATACAGACGAATTTGACAGATTGTAGTAGCTTGATGTGCTGGCGTCTGTACAAAGTATTACAAGTTAAGAAATGACAGCTAAATGATGTGCAGACACATAGTGTTCACATATTTACAATTAATAATACAGTAGACGACCACTCCTATTCCAACAAACAATGAATAGTGTGTGAGCCATAGTAATCTTTTAAGTACACTAAATAATAATTGTATTTAAATATATAAAGTATAGTTTTAATTAGCAATCAGTTTGATTTTCAGTAGAGTTTGGTCAACTCTTAACTGCCATGGCTTTTTTTTTTCTTTTTTAAATCTTGATTCTTTTTTTTAATGCATTGTATTGGTCTTTACCTGCATTGTTTTCACATAAAGAAGCAACGTGAATAATGTAATCAGTATTTTGTAAAAACTTGATTTAAAAGAGTGTCCATGAAGTTTCTTGCGCGTTCTTCTCCATAGAGACCTACGCTACAACGACTATTTGACATTTACGCGTCGCGTCGCATTATCGCGTTCACCTAGGACAACGGGTAACGCTACACGATCATGCGACCATTTTTTTAACCGACTTAAAAAAAAAGGAGTTTCTCATCGGAATCTCTTTTTTTTATGTTCACCGATTACTTGAAAACGTCGGGACCGATTTGAAATTTTTTTGTTTAAAAGGGTAGACTTCACAGATGGTTCTATATAAATTCTATCGAATTTGATTCAGCACAAAGCAACAAATTATACTTAGATGTTTTAAGTTTCTCCAATCTTGTACTTTTTATCTCTGTTTTGACTGTATTGCCATTTCTTAATGGATTTGGACGATCAAGAGGTACTAAAAAGCGAAAAATTAAAAGTTTTTTTCCAAAAACAACAACCGACTTCCGAAACTAAAGTCAATGTTCTAAGCTAAAGTTATTTATCACTTTTAAAAGCGGTTGTCTTTTTTTTGTTAGCCTGTTCTCTCCCACTCCTGGGCAAAGGCCTCCCTCCATGCTTTCCATCTTTCCCGATTCTGTGCTCATCCCACCAGTTTTGGAGGAATCCATTCTCTTTGTCCCGCTATCTCCTTCGTGGCCTGCCGCGACCTCGTCTTTTTTTTATATTCTACTAGGCTTGTGTTTGACGGCAACTCACCAGATCTTAAATGATGATGCGACCTAAGGTGGAACACGCTTGCCCGATCACAACAGAATTGGCACCATTAACCTCTTTTTATGAGAGAGCAATCTAACCAAAGACATAATATTACATCTCTTTCACGTAATTAATTGAATAGGGAACAATAAGCGAAACTCGGCGCAAAGGGCGCCACTAGCACATACAGTAAACAAACCGCCATAGAGCATAACCTCGTATTCTTGTTATATTAAGTTATTAATATTGTTAATTAGGTATTTTGTGAAAATATATCAAAGTTTTAATTAATCTTACTTACCTAACTGTACTTTAACTATGTTATGGGCATCCTACGACCATTTGAAAGTGGATTCTAGGTTATGCTAACAATAAAATCATATTTTGTTGTCTTACATGATAAAAGTGAATATTATTCTGTAAACGCGATTATCTCACCTGAATACTTTCCAATTTCAATGAAATCTTCGGATTTAAAATGTGCTGAACATATTTTAGAGTGTTTTTAAGCTCGAAAGTCTTTACTACATAGTTTTCGAACATTTTCTTCTTTTGGAAATGAATGATTCCCTTCATTCCTAATCCAAATACACAGCACTGATGCATTATTGTATAATATAATACACTTCCCAATTTTAAACTCTATTATCAAGTTTTGAACGACTCGTCGAAAAACTGTTTACTGTTTACGCTAGTGCTGCACTCTGGTGCCAGAACTTTGCAGTATTATCCCCTATTATTGAAACATTTTGTGTTGGCTCACTTTAGCAGAATTAAACTCGATTATGGAGATTTCTGTCCATAAGTGGACTACTAGTAAGCTGAAGTGATGATGATAATGAGCTTGAATATTGTCATGTTTATTCCCAGGAGTGCGTGATAGAGATGCTGCAGGAGATGTTCGGCGAGGATGCTGTGCCCAAGATGTTCAAGGGGGAGAAGTTGTACGTGACCGTGGACGATAAGCGAGCCGACATCGACCTGCTCAATATGGTTAGTAGTTCAGCGGAATAATAGTCTTAATAGTCTTATCGACGTATGAGAAAACTGACTATTTTGAGATAAAAACCACTATATTTGACTATGTAGGGTACAAAGTATGACAAATTGACGGGCCTGTTGGTCTAGTGGTCACTGACCCTGACTGCTAAGCCGGAGGTCGTGGGTTCGATTCCCACCCAGGACAAACTTTGTGTGATGAGCATGAGTGTTTGTTCTGTGTCTGGGTGTTTATCTATAATATGTATATATTTATAAATTATATAAGTATGTATATCAGTTGTCTGGTTACCATAACACAAGCTCTGCTTAGCTTGGGACCAGATGACCGTGTGTGAGTTGTCCCAAGATATTTATTATTTATTATTATTTTATTAATTAAGTGTTCACATATTTACAAATTTTGAAACTGTACGCAACTACTCCTTATATTTCAAGAAACAATAAAGTAGTGCGTGCGCCAGAGTAATATACATATAACTACAAAAAAAGAAATATTAAGTTATCAAATAAATAGGTTTAATTACCAACCAGTTGATTTTGTCAAGTAACTTTTTTCAGTTGATGTCAACTTACAAACTCTCCCACGTGTAATGGAGATTCTAAAAAAACAAAAACTTTTTTCCATTATCTTTAAATTTTTTTCGAAACACGTATTTCCTGGAAGAAGTTTTGTAGAATATCCGCGCGTCAATTTTCGTTATATGTATATTATCGCGTTCTCACTTACTCGTTTGTTTCCAACCATTGCGTTGGATGAAACAATGTTTTTTTTGGTCATGCTCGCGTTGGCGGTAAGCGTACCGGGAAGGACCCTCTGGAGAGACAAATGACCAAATACAAAAACGCTACTCAATTTTAAGATGCCGTTAAATGTCGTGCTGTCTCTATAACTTTGTCAATGTGACTGTGACAGTGCGAGGCTTAACGGCATCTTAAAACTGAGTAGCGTTTGAGTATTTGACCAAAATTTGACCAAATAACAATCTACCCTCCAATTTACAGGAAGTAAAATGCCCCGAAGACGAGACCCTAGAGCGCACCGTGCAGTCAGCTGTCAGCAAGCTGTACGCCGCGCTCGCCCCCGTCAAGCCTCCGCCCCCGCCCCCGCCCCCGCTACCCGTACCGCCCCCACAGCCCGCCTCGTGATCACGCGTCTATATGCCACAGGTGGACTAGTGCATAACGGTCCCTGTGGATAAATATTACATTGTATTTTAGGACTTAAATCAGTGGCGTAAGGATCAAAATGCAACAGGTATTAGACCGTGTACTTGCAGCATTTTAAAACTTTACTACTAGTGATATAAGGTATGATATGAATGTGTTCTGTGTTAAATGTAAGTGGAAATAAAGTACCTACATTCTAGACAATAATAACAAGTTTTTTTACTGAATACTGTGTTTATTTTTGTAAGCAGATAATTTGGAACCATTCAAGTATTATGTAAGCACAGAAGGGTGAGGGGTCGTTGCTTTGTTTATCATTGACATGGAACGGCTGGTGGTTACGTCAGCCATATTTTTCTAGATTCTAATTTTAACACACATGGCAACCCTAAAACCTTGCTGCCCATGGATAACAGTAAAGAAACCAGAACAGATATAAAAAAATGTGTGCAAAGGGGGGAGACTGAGGCCTTGCTTACTTTTGCTGACAAAGGGGAGGGCCCCCACCTTTTAAAGGTTTCTCCCCTGTTACAAGTAACTATAATTGTGTTTACGTAATATTTGAATGGCCCGTGCAAAATGCTGAGTGAATTTGCAATGAATATTAAAACAATCTCCTTCGAAAAAAAAACAAAATATGTTGTACTCGAAGAGGGTTGGGTTCAGGCAGAACCCTATTTACTTTTCACCATAAGATGTTTACCCATACCCTCTTTAACTCTAATGATATTCAAATTGTTGTCTATAACTACGATACGACTGTAATAAATAATTGTTGTATGTATGAATAAGGAAAATAAATAGAGCTGTGAATGTTTATAGAATAAACTTTTGTACTAAGTTTACATTTTTGTTTACTCATCCAACTTCGCCGTTTAAGGCTGTGTCCACTTAAGCACGCTCAGGCGAATGAACCGCTCATTCGCCTGAGCGTGCTTAGAGGAACAAAATGAAAGTTTTGATCGAACAAGTCTCAACATTGAAAAAGCTGTGCTCAGACTGCGCAGTATATGCTCGGCTCCGTCATGTCTTCACGTGTCCGTGTAGCTGCTGCGGCCTTTATAATCATTCATAAAGAAGAGAAAACCACCAAGGTGGTGAATGAGAGATATATACAATACGGTCGACGTATCTTGGCGAGTCTGAAGTTAGCCGATTAGCTGCGCAGTAGACAATTTCGTTCCTAAAAGTTCCATTGCGCAGCCAAACAGCTAACTTCAGACGCGCCAAGATACGTTGACCGTACTGTACGCATTGATGCTTATGAGAGATTCATACGTATCAATTAGTGTTAAACAAGTCTCGTCATTCTACTCATTTTATGAATAACAGAAAAAGTAGAATAAAACGTTATAATTTGAACTACTTGTATATCAAGCTCGACGCGCCCGTCATTCGCCGAGCCTTTCTAACACTAAAACAACCGTCCACTTTGAGCGCGGCCAAAACGCGACAAGGTGCGGGCTCGCCTTGAGCGTGCTCGAACATGCTCGGGCTGAGCGTGCTCGGGCGTGCTCAGGCGTCTCCACTTGAGCGGCTCGGCCAAATGAGCCGCTCATTCGCCTGAGCATGCTCAAGTGTAAACAAGGCTTTAGGCTCATAGTGAGCGGCTGGGAATCCCACGACATTGAGTTTGCGAGCGGCAAACGGTAGAAATTTAGCCGCGAAACGCTGACGAATTTAAAACTCAATACTTTATTACATTCCATTACACAGCTTAGTCGGGGACAGTAAATAAGCAAGTTGGAGAAAGGAAGCTTATCATCTAATATTATCAAAATTAATAAATAGCTTTAATGTGTAGTTTGTACTTTTGGCAACCAAGGCAGCAAACACAACCACACGCTTCGCTAGTCCCGCCCCAACTGTTTGCTTGCGTAGCGGTAGTACTGCCGCGGACTGAAGCTAATAGCGCGTAATTTCACTGCGAATCGCCCTCTCACTGAATAAGTCGGCAAACGAAATGCCGCAAACTGCGCACAATACGCGCTGTGTGGACCCGAACGGGAGCCGACGACAATGAGGACACCGCCTTTACAGTAAAACAAGAGTTTCGTTATAAAAGTAAGTTTATTTACAATACAAGAGCGCACCAGCGCATAGCGCTATATATAACAACACATTGCGTATTCAAATCGTTGCTATAAAAAAATCTCTGAGCGTACTGCCGTCACAGTATAATGTTTGACCCATCATTGTTTATAATCACTAATAGTATGTACTATATACAGTCACGAGCATAAATGTATACAGATTGCAAAATTCAAAAGCAATATTCTCGTGAAATAATTATTTAAACTTATAGATAAAACCTATTTATAGTAGTTTCGGATCAAAACTACCCTATTTGTAACCCCATAACATTTCAATCAATAGTTTAAAAGAAAATCAGTTTAGAATGAGACCAAGTATTTACATGTTTCTGCTTGTGACTGTACATGGGAACTGTCAACTGTCTTTGCGCGTTTTACAAGTTGCTAATCCGAGAACTGATGCCTACAAGTAATGAATTGACTGATGCAGTCATTTCATTCGTTGAAGGTTTGTCTCTGATCTGGGGCAGTAAGTACTACGTAACACTATTCAGTTGTGAAAAAGTGCTATTCGGTGTATAGCCATCTCTCTCACACCTAAAAGAAAAACCTATTGCCCGCCAAATCAAAAAAGCAAAATCGTGGCGTCGGCGCCAAGCTACGAAGTACTACTTTATGGAATTACGTTTCTAAACGTAATATCATAGAGTAGTAATTAGTCTGTCATGTTGGTTTGTTATCTATACATGACAGCGGTGCCGATTCCCTTGTTCAAAAACTAAACCAAAATTAGGCATTTGGCATCTCTTACTACCAGGCAGCTGAAGAAAAGGACGGCGACAAACAAAGACGAAGTTAGAGATGTCAAATTAATTTTACCCTTGAACTTCGCAGTTTTTAATCAATACGTTCTGAAATGACAACTATAATTGTATGAACATTTTATATCAACTTTAATTGACAGCTCTTATTAATATATGTCTCTTTCTTGTTTTATTGGAGAGAAAGAGATATAAGTAGCTAAAAATTAATTTAGTTACACAACAGAATTGGCACCAATGGCTGTGAAAAGGTTAAAATATTCCTGTGGTAGCTTCGCAGAAACTTGTAATCTCTTCTGTAACAACTCGGAAGTCTTTGTCGTTGCACTTGTGACCCAGGTGCATATATCTCTGGTACAGAACAGGTACTAGGAGCTCTTGGAGTACCGCTTCCAGAACTTCTTGACGTCGTCGTGACCGTGGCGCGTCACCACCATGGTGCGGGAGCGCTCGCTCTGCCACGTCAGCACCGCCTGCTGCTTCGCGTAGTCGCGCAGGACCACGAAGTCCGCCTGGGCAACAAGTTTATATGACTTACTAGCTGTTGCCCGCGACTTCGTCCGCGTGGTTATGTAGATGTGAAGTTTAATGATGTTTAACGCAAACTATTTTATTTTTAGCCATTAGACCTCCCTAATCCAGCCCTGTCGCAAAATCCGTTCTTAGGCTTAGCACGCACTGTGATTAAACGCCCGCGTTTAACCGCAAAAAAATGTAACACATAGCTTTTTATACAAGTGCAATAGGGTATTTTACTCTATACGAGAAAAAATCTATAAATATGTTATTGAGACAGTTTAGGCAGAAAGCAGTGGGAAAATGTAAGTTTTAGTTCATAAAATAACAAAACAATTTTTTTAATTAAATTCAAAGTTTTCAGTATTTTTAATCTGTTATAAAACACCGTGAAATAGTTGGGGCCACGTTATTACGCCATACGGCTGTGTAAACAAAAAAATGTCAACTGTCAGTCAACTGATTGGCGTAATAAAGGCTTTGTACTTTTATTATTTTCGTAACTAACGTAATTTTTTCATAATTACACCTATTACAAAATATGCTTTTAATTATTTTTAAATGATTTATAATTACCATATTTAATATGAGCTCATTTGATATAAAACGAACTGACGTCATTTACGCTGAGCAATATGGCGTCCAGTAAGAGGCGTTTTCGTCAAACTACGGGCGAAATTTGAAAATTTAAAATTTAGATGCATTTTATGGCACTTATCGATTGAATAAAAATTTAGTATTTTTTTTGGTGGCACATTAGCACTACAGAATTTCATTGAGACACGTTTCAAAAATGTGTGTAATACCCTATTAGTGACTTTTTTCAGTGACTGATTTTAAAAACGCAACTTGTTACGTTTTTACCGCGGTTTGAAAACGCGCGGTTTTTTTGTGTCCCATAGTAACAGTACTGTGGCGCACGCACGGCGATTAATTGCATTCGGTTTTTATTCAGTCTCGACCAGAGGGTGTCAACTTTGTATCCATGGGCGAATGTACAAGAGGTACCCGGGGCAGAAATATTTACATTGCCAACATTTAAAAAAAGTATGAAAGACCCACAAAATTAGGTCTTTAATAATACTTATTTTGAAACCGTTTTATGTTTTGGTAGATTAATACATTCTTAGTAAAATCTAATCTACCATGTATCTTCATTTTTAATTTCAATATCAAAGCTACAACACATGCTGCTCGTCAGAAATCCATGGTGAAATGAAATAAATTTAAGCAAAACGCTAGCCGCAGTGCGTGTTGAAACGCGTTTTTGCGTTTTCAGCTATTCCTAAACCGCGGGCGTTTAATCGCAGTGCGTGCTAAGCCTTAGCGGACGTCTAGTTATCATAAACTACCTCTGTGCAAAATGTCATCTTTATACGTTAAACGGTTTTCGATATTTCGTGATGAGTGAGTGAGTGACCTTTCATCATCATCATCATCATCATCAGCCGAAAGACGTCCACTGTTGAACAATGGCCTCCCCCATAGAACGCCACAACTTGCGACCTGCCGCTTGCATCCCCCGGGTACCCGCGACCTTGACAATATCGTCGGTACATCTGGCGGCAGGGCTACCAACGCTGCGTCTTCCGGCCTTTCGCTTTTATATATTTAGATATATGTATAGAAGATATTTTTTTTGTATTGAAGTTTGTATTGAACATTCGACTCTCGCGAATGTCTTATCGCTAAATTCCCATAATGAGAAATAAGTTTATTGCGACATAGTCATATCGCTAAATGACCATAGTGAGAAATAGGTTTATTGCAACATAGTCGTATCTCTTAAAGGGCATTATGAGGAGTAGACCTATTGCGACATAGACAAAAACATACTTAGTCCCAACGCTTATTTTAAATGACATTTTGGCATAACGCGAAATTGGCAGACTGCGTTTTAGGTAATCAGCGAGTAAAGGGTTTTAAAACTATCTATTCTCACAAACTTTTTGACTGCCTAAATATGAACTGCAGGAAGAAAATGTATGAAAACTAAATAAGACATCCATACCTGTGACAAGAACTGGTTGTACACGACCCCCTCGGTGTAGGTGAAGCGGTTCCTCTCCGTCTCCCACAGCTTTATCTGGTCCACCACGGTGGGAGGCAGCGTCGATGAAGTCCTGATGCCGCCAGTCTCCGATTTTAACATCTGAAGCATTGAGTTGGTAATTGAACAACACATATAGCACCGGCGGGCGGCGAGGTATTATGTATGGTGGGGACGACGATACGACAAAAACGAATCCTCAGATTCTTTGGACACGTTACCCGCAGCAACGACTCCCTAGAGCGTCTGGTGATGCAGGGAAGGGGAGGGCACGAGACCACGCGGTCGATCAAGCTCCCTGTGACAGTGTGCTCGCCATGCAGCCAACAGAGACCGATGGAGAAGGATCGCGAAGGCTGCGACCGCAGTTGTGGGTGACGCCCAAGAAGCTTATAGATAAAAGTGGAGGCAACACTCTAAATACCTAAGTGAAGCCAACTGTGGGCAGACGCTCTCTTTCTGAATGCATACATAAGATAAAGAAAACACATATCTGATAAATATGCGAACGAAAAGAGAAGTGAAACCACCGATAGGTAAAAGCACACTGACTTTTATTTGACAAGCGACATCAGTTATCGGAGTGACAAACATAGATATATACATATCCATAGATTCTACATAACACTTCCCCTAGCTTGACAAAATAAACATTAACTTGTTAACATTAGTAAAACCGTTTATAATCTACCCTTGGTACTGGTCGCAGTAATTTACCGTCTGTAGTTTGCCTTTCTGGCTGTGGTATCTGATTCTGACCGGAGCCAGACGCTACTGCATTATCGCCTGAAGGAACTTCTGTAGTATCATAAAATACTTCTTCTTCTATATTTCCCTCCCCGGTCGTGTCTAAATTATTACCAGCCACAGGTGAAGATCCTTGTGGAGAAATATCTTCAAATTCAATATGGCAATCATCTGAGTCGGGAGACATTCTTGTTGTTCCTTTATATGCTAGTAATTGATTTTTATGTTTTTTTACATTACGTGAAGTTATACAGTCCCTAACTATGTATATTACTTTACCAATTTTTTTAATTATTACACCTTTTTGCCATGAACCTTGTTTATTTATGTTATATTTTTTATACATAACATAGTCCCCAATCATAAAAAACTTAGTAGCCTTCTCTGCCTCTTTAGACTGCAAACACTGTTCGTTTTCGACATTTCGAGTGAGAGTGACAGACGCCGGTAGAGGTGAGTTTGGTTTAATTAAATCTAATCGCGATCGTAGTTTCTGACCAAAAACTAACTGGGCAGGCGAACATCCCGTTGAAGAATGAACGGAATTTCGATAGTCAAATAAATATTTTAACAACGAGTTATTAATTCCTTTGACATTACTACTTCTTAAAATACTAGACTTAATTCCTTTTTTTACCACCTTCACATAACTTTCCGCCTGACCGTTACTGGCCGGATGATAAGCCGGCGACGTCACATGCGATATGCCGTTAGATGTACAAAACATTTTGAATTCTGAGGATGTAAACTGTGTGCCGTTATCACTGACTATAGTATGCGGTAAGCCAAATCTAGCCATAAATTCATACAATTTATTAATTAGCGATAACGACGACGTACTTGTCCCCATATCGTAAGCTTCTACCCATTTTGAGTACGCATCCACAATAACTAAATATGAACGATTCTGTAAAGGGCCGAGAAAGTCTACGTGCACTCGATAGAACGATTGCGGTGGTTGTGGCCACAGCGCAAGCGGCGCGCGTGCGGGTAACTGTCTTAATTGTAAACAAACCTCACAATCCGCAATCATTTTTTCTACGGCGTGATCTATTCCTGGAAACCAAAATCTACTGCGCGCTTCTGCTTTTGTTTTCACTATACCTAAATGTGATTTATGTAGTTCTGATAATAACCTAGTTCTAAGTATCTCTGGTATTACTACTTTGTGCCCTCGCATAATACAACCGCTTTCATACGACAACTGGTTTTTACATAAAAAATAAGGTTTCATTAATGTATCTGACAATCGCTCAGGCCACCCATTAACAATATACGATAGTACTTTATTTAATATTGCATCCTTAATAGTGTTATCACGTATTTCACTAAGCGTTACAGGTAAACTGCCATCAATAACAAAATTTACGTACGAAGCGCGATCTTCTACCGGTACTAAGCTGCCGTCGGCTTCGTAGCAGCGCCCCCCACTCAGAGCCGTTGGCTCATCGTCAGGTAGACTAGCGCGCGATAAATAATCTGCGCTGTTGTCAGCGCTGCGTACGTATTCAATAGAGTAATTGTAACCACTAAGGAACATCGCGTAACGCTGCAGTCTATTTGCAGAAACCTCCGGAATTCCACGATATGGACCAAAAATAGATAAAAGGGGTTTGTGATCTGTCCTAAGTACAAAGGGAACCGCCCTCCCATATAAATACTGGTGAAAACGTCGTACTCCAAAAATTATCGCTGTAGCCTCTTTTTGTAATTGTGAATACCGCTTCTCAGCTGAATTCAGTGTACGAGAGACAAATGAAACTGGACGTTCCACTCCATCAGAACCTATTTGCGATAAAATAGCTCCTTATCCATTGGGCGATGCATCTACCGTTAAGATTATTTTAGCGTTTTGATCAAAATGTGCAAGGACCTGATTTGAGGATAAACATTGCTTCATTGAATTAAATGCTTTATCATGTATACCCTCCCATTTCCATTTTTTGCCTTTTTGCAATAAAGAATAAAGCGGGCTTAATATTGAGGATGCATTCGGAACAAAGTTCCTATAATAGTTAACTAATCCTAGAAACGACTGTAACTTATTCACATTTGTCGGTACGGGCGCCTCGTTAATTGCCTTAACTTTTTGTTCAGATTTTCTTAAACCATTCTTATCTATGGTGTAACCTAAGTATTCTATTTGATTTTCGAAAAACGCGCATTTATCCTTACGAAGTGTTAGACCCGCGTCTTGTAGTCGTTGCAAGACCGCGCTCAATCTAACTAAATGTTGTTCTTCAGTTTCCCCTGTTATACAAATGTCGTCAAGCATACACATAACACCATCTAAACCCGACAATAGACACTCCATTGCCCTTTGAAATATAGCTGGGGCACTAGCGAGACCAAAAACTAAACGCGTAAAAACAAATAATCCACGATGTGTTTTTATACATGTTATTTTTTGAGATGTTTCGTCTAATACAAATTGTGAATAAGCTTGCGTTAAATCTAATTTACTAAACTGCTGTCCACCGTGCAATTTAGTAAAAAGTTCTTGAGCCGTCGGTAACGGATATTGTTCAACAATTAATTGTTTGTTTACGCTTACAGAGTAGTCTGCACACAATCTAATTGAGCCATCACGCTTTAGTATAGGCACAATAGGTGAAGCGTATTCGGAGTACTTAACCGGTTTTAGTACACCTATACGTACCAAGCGATCGAGCTCGCCGTTAATCTTATCTTTAAGCGCGAATGCTATTGGCCGAGCTTTGAAAAAAACCGGTTTCGCATCATCTTTTAATTGTAACTTGACCCGATACTTTGTAAATACACCCAGTTCGTCAGCAAAAACTAATGGGTATTTTAATTTAAGTCTTTCAGCAATATTATTAGATTTTAAATAATTTATTTGCAACATTTGTAATCTAAACAAACAAATAAAATCTCTACCTAATATTGGGGGACCACCGTCACGTATTACTCGCACTTTAACTACATGTGTGTTATTCAAATATGTAATGGGCAATTGCACTACACCTAAATAATGAATAGTACGACCTGTATACGTGAATAATTGATCAGACGTTGACAGTAATGGGCTCCATTCAAAATGCTTTTTGTACATTTTCTCTGAAATCGCTGTGACTGCCGATCCGGTATCGACTTCGAACTTTAGTTTCTTATTTTGTATTAAAACTACTAAAGACATAGGTTCACCACTATATGAACATATTTTTTTTATCTTACCGTCATCGTCACTCTCGCCCGACACGCCAGTTCCTACGAAATTTATCTTTTTGCACATCCGGCGTAGATGGCCTTTTACGTTACACTTTTTACAGGTATAGCCTGTAAACCGACACTGAGACGTTTTATGATTTTTATATCCGCACACGGAACATTTTTCTTGGTTAGCACTGGATTCGTTTGTGGACGACGCGATCTTGAACAGCGGCTCGCTTAACGGTGGCGCTTGCGCCAACGCCGATGATGACGCCGCTGCACCCTTGCGTGCACTGCGCACGCTTTCGGCCAACTCCACTGCTTTTGCCAGTGTTAACTCTTGAATATTCCGTGCGAAAAGTTTGTCCTTCTCCGGTCCCGGCAGCATACCCATAACAAATCTGTCACGCAGGGCCTCTTCCACGTTCAGAAAACCGCAATGTGTGGTGAGCCCACGAAGCCTCGCAGCCCACTGCGAGAATGTTTCATCCAGTCCTTGAGTAGCGGCATAAAAATTATACCGCTCGCCAAATCCACATTTCTTTGGCGTGAAGTGACAGTCAAGAAGTGTGAGAACGTCTTCGAATGGCACCTGCGTCAGTTCTTTGGGTAAAGCTAGATCAGCCGTGAGTTTGTAGGTACTGTCGGTGAGTGCGCTCAGCAATATTGCTCGCCTTTTAATTCCCATCGGATCTTTCAGCTCGTTAATGTCGTTCGCAATGAACCATTGTAAAATACGTTGTTTATAATTTTGCCACGAATGAGTATTGTGGTCAAAACTCGTCAGTATTCCAAAGTGAGACATTTTCCTTTTCTTTTTGCAAGTCGTGGGTACTCGTCGCCACTGATAAATATGCGAACGAAAAGAGAAGTGAAACCACCGATAGGTAAAAGCACACTGACTTTTATTTGACAAGCGACATCAGTTATCGGAGTGACAAACATAGATATATACATATCCATAGATTCTACATAACAATATCACTGTCTCGTTCTTATGTATGCATTCAGAAAGAGAGCATCAGCCCACAGTTGGTTTCAAGCTTTTGTTCTAAGTGTTGGCTCCATTTATACCTATATCTTCATGGTGACGCCCCATGACCACTGAGAAGAGACTAGTTCAGACTAGTTCCAAGAGTGAACGACTGAGAAGAAGAGACTAGTTCAGACTAGTTCCAAGAGTGAACGACTGAGAAGAAGAGACTAGTTCAGACTAGTTCCAAGAGTGAACGACTGAGAAGAAGAGACTAGTTCAGACTAGTTCCAAGAGTGAACGACTGAGAAGAAGAGACTAGTTCATAAGAATATATTGAAACTATCAAATAAAACCTAAAAACGAAATTCAAAAAAAAAAGTTCTGATATACTAAAGAGCATATAAATGTAACCAAAGTAAAACACCATTTATGAAATATTGGTTTTCTAACTTGTGAGAAGAGCGGCAACTTGTGGCGTCATAATTTAATATTATTAATGCTCAATAAAAACAATTGCACCAAATTACCAAAACTTACCATGATAATTTTTTGTGCTATTACCATACCCACCCTGTATACATATTGGAATGTTGAATAAAATATGACTGAATATGATATGAGATCATTATTCCAGCTTAGGACCTACCTAAGCTACTGTAGGCATTTAAACAATGCGTACACGGTTATTAAAGTAATAGCTAGTTTTATAAAATGTTTGCTACTTTTGCTTGGGACCTAAATTAGATAGCAAAATAGACTTAAAAAAAAAAAAACGTCCATGTATATACATGGACGTTTTTTTAATAGTATTTTTATTTGTCAAAATTATAACAAGTAGCTTTTGCCCGCGACTTCGTCCGCGTGGAAGTCAAGGTCTAATTTGTTCTTAGCTATCGTATCGTTTGTTCTGATCTATGAACCACCAACCTGCCAAATTTCAGCTTCATATTAACATTTTTGAGTTCAGTCAGTAACCTTTCGCTTTCACTACATATTATATAAATATATAAAAAAAAAAAAGTTCATAAAATGAAAATGGGCCAAACAATGTTAAAATTTTATGGGACCAAATGGCAACTATTCTGCATCAAACTAAAGAAGAATCACGTAAATCGGATCATAATTCTCAGAGTAATCGATGTACATACATTTAAAAAAAAAACGAACCGAGTTGAGAACCTCCTTCTTTTTGAAGTCTGTTAAAAACTAAGTCTCCCGCCGCGTCTGTCTGTCTGTTCGCGATAAACTCAAAAACTACTGAACAGATTTTCATCAATAATAGAATGATTCATGATAAAGATTTAGGTGTATATTTTGTTAATATGACTATTATTGTTGAAGGTGACGGAAAAAATCCTGGCGACTGGGAGCTAATGTAGATGGGTATGCTCTGCTACCTGTGTGAAGCCGGAAAGGGTCGCTAGTTATACTATATGATAATAGTAGTAATCAGTACCTGTGGATGCGAGTGTTGCTCCAGATAGTGTATGATCTGTTCCGCGGTGATGCCGCCGCGCAGAGCCTGTCGCACTGACTCACGCGTCAACACTCCTACCACTAAGTTTGGGAACCTGCGCACGATAAATATATGATTTAACATTATGGAATAATTGGCAAAACGTGGATGCACTTTTGCGTTCTCCTTCGGAAGACAGGCGTGATAATCAGTGATAGGAATAGGTAGTGCTTATTAGCCTAAAGTTTGAAGAACAGAGACAAGAAACGGAGACTTCCTTAGTACTATATTTTTTCTCGGACATCTGCCCGGACAACACTTAAATACATTAAAAAATTATGTTATTTGGAATAAGTTCGTGTTGTTTACCTAAAGTTTGCGACTAGACATAACATAACACAGTCGTTACAACTATCAAATATTCTGAAAGTTTTCTTTTTGGAGAACATTTTGTAAATGACTTGTTGATCTTAAAACTATGAAACGCAGTCTTTGTTTAAAGAGCCGTACACGTTTCGAAGTAAATATCTGCTTTCTAGCTCGCTCTTGGCCACGTTTGTTGAGATTTCTAAAGTTCAAGTGTGTAATTGAAAAAAAAAACTATAAAAATTTGATAGTTGTAACGACTGTGTTATGTTATGTCTAGTCGCAAACTTTAGGTAAACAACACGAACTTATTCCAAATAACATAATTTTTTAATGTATTTAAGTGTTGTCGGGGCAGATGTCCGGGAAAAAATATAGTAGTAAGGAAGTCTCCGTTTCTTGTCTCTGTTCTTCAAACTTTAGGCTAATAAGCACTACCTATTCCTATCACTGGTGATAATGATAGTCGGTCGAAGACAAGAGAAGAGTAGACCAATTGGTCCATTGAAAAATACAATTGTTTAGATGTATTCTTCTAAGTAAAAAGTCCGCCATTGCAGACAAACATAAAGGTGCGGATTCCCTTGTTCAAACTAAACTAAAATTAGACAAATGGCATCTCTTACTACCAGACAGCTGAATAAAAGGACAGCGACAGATAAGACCTAAGTTAGAGATGTCAAATTCGTTTTTTCCTTGAATTTCGTCGTGTTTTTAAAGATGCGTTCTGAAATGACAACTAAAATTCTATGAACATTTTAGATCAACTTAAATTGACGGCTCTTATTAATATCTGTCTCTTTCTTGTTGCATTGGAGAGAAAGAGATATAAATAGTTTGAAATAAGTTTAGCTCGTGCACAACAGAATTAGCATCAGTGTACTTGATACTGACCTGTACAGTCACAAGCATAAATATGTTTACAGATTGCAAAATTCAAAAGCAATTTTTTCGTGAAATAACTGTTTCAACTTACAGATAAAAACTATTTTATAGTAGTTTTGGATCAAAAATACCCTATTCGAAACCCCATAACATTTCAATCAATAGTTTAGAAGAAAATCACTTTAGAATGAGAAACTCAAACTCCAATCATTTATTTCAAATAAACCATTTACAGGCACTTTTTAATTGTCAAGGAGTCAGTCAGTCAAAAAGTTGCAGCTAGTTGCTCGTTCCAAACAGTAGGTCTATTGAGAAGAACGAGCAAGAAACTCCATGAACACTCTTTTAAAATTAATAGAATATTACAAAGACAAACATAAACAATTCAAAATTAATTTGAAATAACCGAGGCAGCTACGAGATGACCCGTCCCAACTGACGGCGCCCGTTCCGAGGCAGCTACGAGATGACCCGTCCCAACTGACGGCGCCCGTTCACGAACATGACGCAAGGACCTCAACCATTTTGAAGGGAACCGAATGATCCGACACATGGGCCACCAATCACCAAGACATTAAAGTAAGCATGACATTCTTACTCCCAACCGCCAGGGCATATTCAAGACACTGAAAGACATACCTCGTAAATGGTAGCTTTAAAGTACATAGCATAGTATAAAGAGAAGGAAGTAGGCTATCTCCGGCCCAATCCGCGATATAATTGCCTACTGTCTTAGGGTTGTCATTTTTAGATAAATTTTAATTCAGTGCCTATAAATTGGCAAGGGCCCGACCCTTGCCAATTTATAGGCACTGAATTAAAATTTATCTAAAAGTTGTATTTTTTACTTGTATTGTCTGGGTACAGAGTTTGTGAGGCCGATTTTACCTAAACGATGAAACCTTTCATGATGAAAGAAACAGCGACAGGCCAGCAGACAGGCGGCGCGGGGCGGTGATGAGCACGAGTAAACGGTAGGTTACTTATCAGTAACCTTTTTACTATCGTACTGCTACCAATTCAATATAAGTTTAAAGAATAAAATATACCGGCCGGCGGGGTGGTTTGGGCGCAACGCCGTTGCCGCGGTCGCGGTCCCGACTCGTTATGTCGCCACTAGATGGCACAGGCGGTAACATAGACTAAGCTTGTGTTTAAATTATTTTGCTTAGTAGTTTATACATATACTAGTCATCTAGTTTTTTTTGTTTTTTAATAGGCATAATGTAGTATTCTTACACATAAAGGACCATATTTATTTTTAATTAATACAAACATAAATAATACAAACATATCTATAGAATCACAAATTTATTACAAAATTACAAAATAGCTACAGAAAATTATTTTCTTCGGTTTCGACTATTACGAAACGCCTTGTTATTAAACTGTACCTAGATTCTGCACTTAAATTGCAAATTTGCTGATTCGCGTTTAAATACGATTTAAGTTGTTCGCAATCCTCGTGACGATCAATGCATTTTTTAACAAGGCTCCGCATACGTAAAAAAAGCATTTTTTTCGGGAATATCAAATTCTATATAGTCTGAACAACTAATATCACGCAATACACTATTTGACTGCAATATCTCTGATTGGTTAATATTGATAACGGGTGGAACGTTATTGATTTCAGTAGCGTCATTATCCGTATTTTTGTAATTACTTAAGTGAACGAGGGATTCTGTCTAATCTTCCGTACAATTGCCTTCTTTCGGAGCCCAGGTAATATTGGCAAAGAAAATTTTACGATATGCAGATATAAATTGTCTGCTGGTTGGTTCTAGAGCATTTCGATTTTTCGATCTAATTTTACCAAAAAAATTCTCAATCACGTCCTGATTAAGACGTTTTACCTTTCCTGTTCAATAGGTAATCTGAACAGAGACAATAAGGTATTGCACCCATTTTTGAAAAGTGTCTCAATGAAATTCTGTAGTGCTAATATGCCACCAAAAAAAAACACAAAATTTTTATTCAATCGATAAGTGCTATAAAAATGCATCTAAATTTTGAATTTTCAAATTTCGCGCGTAGTTTGACGAAAACGCCTCTTACTGGACGCCATAATGCTCAGCGTAAATGACGTCAGTTCGTTTTGTATCAAATGAGCTCATATTAAATATGATAATTGTATATCATTAAAAAATAATTAAAAGCATATTTTGAAATAGGTGTAATGATGAAAAAATTACGTTGGTTACGAAAATAATAAAAGTACAAAGACTATATTACGCCAATCGGTTGACTGACAGTTGACATTTTTTTGTTTACACAGCCGTACTGCGTAATAACATGGCCGCTACTATTTCATGGTGTTTTATAACAGATTAAAAATACTGAAAACTTGGAATTGAATTAAAAAAATTGTTTTGTTATTTTATGAACTAAAACTTACATTTTCCGAGTGCTTTATGCCTAAACTGTCTCAATAACATATTTATAGATTTTTTCTCATACAGAGTAAAATACCCTATTCTGGAATCGATGAATTATTAAGACACCCAAACACACAGCAATAAGTTCTCCTGCGATTATCAGACATTTTGTTTTCATTTAGCGGTGCCGAAAAGCCGCGACGCGCGAACCTCGTGCAGTGTTAGCCCCGACTGGCGCACTGAGAAACGGGTCGAGATTTTGTTAAAGTGTGCGTGCGTCGATGCATAGATACTATGGCGCACACATACAAGCCGCGCGCGGTGCGTTTGTATGAAGATAACCTACATCCTGTGAGAGCTGTTAAATGAGGTCCCCATTGTAGCTTTGAGTCGAACGTGATCCCCAGGAAAACAGTTTTATCGACGAATTCTAGTTTTTCTTTATTCAATACTATGTTACAGTCACTACTTTTGACATTGGGCAAAGCAAATCTGATGCACTTCGTTTTATTTTTTTCATTTAATACTAAATTATTAGCCGTGAACCAATTTTGGACCTGAAGTAAGGCGTTATTTACGTAGTCAAGATTTTCAGCCCGTCTATTTATTTAAAAAAATAAAGAAGTGTCATCGACAAATAACACCATTTGTACCTGGTTTTTAAATAACCGGGGTAGATCATTAATGTATACTAAAAAGAGGAAAGGACCTAAAATTGAGCCTTGTGGAACTCCCATTTGTACTTTTAAACCAAGTGAATTCACCCCGTTTATTTGAACTTGCTGCTGTCTATCATTCAAATAAGATTTCACTAAACTAAAGGCAAGTTTACCTAGTGCGTAATGCGCAAGTTTCCGAAGTATTGTGTCGTGATTTACGCAATCGTCCGCCTTGGAGAGGTCACAAAAGATTCCTATGGCATCTTGTGCCTCTTCCCATGCAGTAAATATGTGTTTTAATAAAGTGACACTGGGGTCAGTCGTACAACGTCCTTTGGTGAAACCATACTGTTGATCGAGACCAACTGTTTCCATGTTTTTGCTCGTGACTGTACTTGTTACTGACCTGTACATGAGCTCAGTGAACAGCCCCAGCAGCGCCACCTGCAGGTTGGTCTGCGTGTAGGCGTACACGCGGTAGTTGGTCTCCACCATGATGTATCCTCGTTGCTGAGCCGCGCCACTGAGTGAAGCCGGCACGCTGCCGGACCGCACCGACAATATGTTCAGCGCCAGCCGGGTCGGGTAGAAGCGACCGGCTTTGCGCTGTTAATCAATATGGATGGTCAAAATTATTAATCCTTCTGGAGCTGGACATGTTATGACTTCTTGGCAAAAATCTGGAAAGACAAATCAAATCATTCCCTTAACATTTGGTGACCTTCCTCAAGGAAGAGTTTTGGCCGAAAGGTGTGCTGTATCGACGTTTCCGCAGTCAGCTACGCGACACCTCACAGCGTAACACGACGTCGTCTCTTCGTGTGCAGTAGTTTTTAAGTCTATTGTTTTAAAACATGTATTAGTTTATAGCTATTGTTTTTATGCCTATGTATGTATTGTGCTTTTAAGGGTCTTAGTTGCCTGAAAAAAGGATTAAAAAAAATACTAATCAATGACAATAAAAATCGAAATAATAATATATTTTATTTATAAATTACATTATTGTCATTTTTGTCTGATTATTTATTCTGAGATCAACTAATGTTAAACCAAAATCCTTCACTGACAAGAAAACACCAATAGTTAAAATTAAAACAATAATTACTCAAAAACCGGTTAAAACTCCCCTTGAGGGAGACCTATGCCCTATAATATTTCATGAATGTTTTTTTAAAATAAATAGTTTGAAATTATTTTTTTTATTTTTTATGTGATGATGATGAATAATTACTCACCTTTCTTTGATACACAAGTCCAAACTCTCTCAAATGTTGTAGGAACACTAACATATTGTTGCTCATACCTTCTGTGCTGTAGTCCTGAAAATTATACATTTATTTTTTATATACACAGGGTATAATGCATTCTAAAAAGTGCAGGCTATGTAATAGGTTGATGTACACTTAGTTAACGTCTCAAGTGTCGATGATACCGGATACGTTGATAGATTTGACCTTCTACATTTTTCACCCAACAGTCGTTGAGTTAATAATGGAGATGGATGACTGCGGTTACCTTGCCAAGAGTACTAAAGCTGAGCTGGTATAAGAAGGCTAGACATTCGGCCGCGCTCAGACTTCGCTTCTCTGCCGTGTGTAAGTAGTGTTGCAGGAATAACCACACCTGTAACCATAGATGACTAAATTATGTATAAATCTAGTTTCTGCTTACAACTTCATTATCATGGAAGTCTATGGCATAAAAGATATCCTATGACGTTAGTAAAGTTTTCTATTAATCAATCTTGGAACAGCAGAGATCAATTATCTTACAAACAAATATACAAGTTTCGCTCTTTATAATATTACAAGTTAAAGTTATTATTCTAATAAACTGGAAAATCAAGATCTATAATAATTACGATATTTTACTATAGTTAAATTTCATATTAACTAAATTTTGTAACATGACTCAAATAAATTCAATAATATACAATCTGTATCAGGACGGTTGACTTTCTTTTAAACCACGTAAGGATTATCATGTTTTTTACCCGTTTATAAAAAATCAATCAAATCCAAAGAATACTTTAGCCACAAGAAATTATTTTTCATTTTCTTATTTTTCAACATGATGTATTTCTGAGTCCGTAATAATAGGTAAATATTGTAAGTTCAAGAACCTGTGCAAAATGTATGATTCCGACAAAGTAAAAAAAAAAAGTACCTACCTACCTATGCGTAAGAGGTGTAGGTAGGTACTTTAGGTATTCGGCGCGCCGCCGCGGAACAGGTCAGTGACTTTTTGTAGATAGAGCGTGTTTTGTTTTTATTCTGCTATTTATTTTGTTTGAAAATTGCAATTTTTTCATTTTCCATTTCCTACTAATCTTCGTATTTTAAAATGTTTCAATGGACTAGCACTGTGCTCGTTTTAATTTAAAGTCTTACATCCAGTACCCCTTTGTATAATTGAAAATAAACTGTAAGAAGGCAGTAACAATGAAGATGCTTACTTGTTTGGCAGTACTAAGGAGAAGGAACTGAAAACCAGCGCGAGTGATAACTGCCGACCCATCTTCTGCATCTCTACAAAAAGGATGCAACTATCAGAAAGGTTAAGGTCACATTGTAAATGGCTTGCAATAGGGTATTTTACTCTATACGAGAAAAAATCTATAAATATGTTATTGAGACAGTTTAGGCATAAAGCAGTCGGAAAATGTAAGTTTTAGTTCATAAAATACCAAAACAATTTTTTAAATTCAATTCAAAGTTTTGTGTATTTTTAATCTGTTATAAAACACCGTGAAATAGTAGCGGCCATGTTACTACGCCATACGGTTGTGTAAACAAAAAATTGTTAACTGTCAGTCAACCGATTGGCGTAATATAGGCTTTGTACTTTTATTATTTTCGTAACCAACGTAATTTTTTCATTATTACACCTATTACAAAATATGCCTTCAATTATTTTTAAATGATATACAATTATCATATTTAATATGAGCTCATTTGATACAAAACGAACTGACGTCATTTACGCTGAGCAATATGGCGTCCAGTAAGAGGCGTTTTCGTCAAACTACGCGCGAAATTTGAAAATTTAAAATTTAGATGCATTTTTATGGCACTTATCGATTGAATAAAAATTTTATGTTTTTTTTTTGGAGGCATATTAGCACTACAGAATTTCATTGAGACACTTTTCAAAAATGGGTGTAATACCCTATTGGAGAGGCCAATGTCAAGAAGGTTGTACTCTGTAACTCGAAGGAAAATTTGTATGTATATCAATGCTAGGTAGATTGGTAGATCCATTATTAAAGTAGCTACACCCTATTCTTGTCCAAAAAACTTGCTATTGCAGGATTAAGTCTTTTCTAGACACAAACACATTACTAAATAAGATGATTGATCTAACCTGGTCATCAAGCCAGCATGGAGCAGGATCCTGACAGCATCAGCACTGATGCCCTCAGTCTGTGCACTGCCCACCATGTAGTGTAGCACACACTCCCATCTCTCCAGAGCATATGAGTCGAGGAATGCCACATCCCGAGCCTTGCCATCTGGTTCTAACGATGATGACATGCTCCAAGGACGGCCACTGAAATAATAATACATAGAAGTTACGTTTTAAAGTTCACTTGTGCGTGTTTAAGTTTCAGTATTGTCCTTATTTTTATACAGATCTGAATAAATAAAGTTCAATGGAAATACTAATTTGGCAAAGAAATTGGAATGTGGGTAGTCTTCTTTTACATTTGGTTTTATGAACTTTAAACTTATGAAACTTAGAAGCACAAAGGCATACTTAATACCATAGGCATTCTCTACCAGCTGAGTAAGGGTAGAGGAAAATACATGGCTGGTTATTTTCTGGCTGATGTGTAACTACCATATCACAAGAGTTTTAAAATATAATTGTCGCTTTCTCACCCTCCAAGCAGCGCAACTTTAAGGTTCTTCTTAAAAGACAGTGCAAGCATCCAGCCAGGCATACCCCCGGGGATGGGAGCCTCCTGCCATACTGACAGCTCAGATAGGGCTTCACATGCTTTGGCTTGTTCTCTGCAGATAAATGATATAGTGTTACAGTTTAAATAATAATAATATTAAGGGAACTGTAGCGGCATCGCCGCCACACATGGAGGCAACGACTATTTCCTTCTTGATTAATTCACTCTCTGTACTTGTTAATCTTTCATATTGTTTATGTTCTTTAAACTTCCTATGTTCTAAATTACAATGACTTGACAGTCCTTCTTTTGACAAGCGTGTGCTATATAAAATCAAATAATATTATATTTACTTACAATTCACTTTTACACTTTTATTTGGTGGCCGTAATACCTACATATTATTGAACCCGACATGAAAACGCCCAAAGAAGATTGTACGACTGTGGAAATGTAGCGTGTAGGCGTTCGTTCACCACCATTTTAGCCAGATGACCAGGAAATGTGGTTCGCAAATGGAGTGCCAGTTCGCATTGGCGAACGTTACCGTCGACCTTACTAAGTATTTCCGGGTCGTCTCGGCGCTGGAGCACCGCTACGCCACCGAGGTGAGGGATATAATCACCAACCAGCCAGCGTTAAATAAATACGAAAAATTAAAAACAAAGCTTATAAAATGGTTGTCAGCCTCGCGGAAACGAATAATAAAGCAATTGCTAGTGCACGAGGAGCTAGGTGACCCTAAGCATTTACAGCATCTACTAGCTGGAGGATTTTCTTAAGACATTGTGGTTGAATTGATTACCAACCAACCTACAGACGGTTATAGCGTCGCGACCTGACCTTCCGCTGGACAAATTAGCCGGCCTAGCGGACACGGTTAATGGAATCGCGCTGACGGGTCCCGTGCAACTAGCAAGCGTAGCAGAGGCAGGTACATCTATCCTTATAAAAGAGATGGCGTAACAGATAATGGAATTAACCAAGCAAATGAGTTCACTATCTATTAGAGTGGATAAACGAAGGCAAGTACGTGGTCGTTCTCGAAGCAGATTTAGATCCAGGCCATGTCAGCCACCAGAAAACTACCCGCATTGTTGGTATCATTTCACATACGGCGCCAGTGTAAAGAAATGTATACAGCCTTGTGCATAAAAGTCGGAAAACTTGAAAGGCAGCCCGAATTATCGGTCTACGACTGCCCATTAGCATCAGGCTGACTTTTTGTGACTGACCGTTATTCTAAAATGCTGTTTCTTGCCGATACTGCCTCAGATTTGTGTGTCTACCCTCGGTCAGCAATCAATGGAAGTATTATTAATATTTATGGACCAACCTCAACCTAGGTTTTTTTTCCGACGTTTCCATAGGAGCAGTTCTTCAACAACGCGTTGGTACACAGGAGCGACTCGTATTCTTCTCAAAGAATTTGAATTAATCTCAATGCAAATACAGCCCCTACGTTCTACGTTAGGGGGGTTTGGTTTCCGCACTTGGTCCTTAAATGTGGACCATTGTACGTGAGCTACAGCCCCTACGACCGCGAACTGTTAGCCGTCTACGAGGCAATCAAATATTTCCGGCATATGGTGAAAGCTAGGGAATTTGTCATCTGCACCGACCACCATCCACTGACATACGCTTACAAGAATTAAAAAGAGAATTGCTTGCGTTATACAGGTACTTTAATTACATCGCACAGTTTACTACAGATATACGCTACATACTAGGCGCTGAAAATGTCGTCGCTGATGCTTTGTCTCGCATTGAAGAAGTCACAATGACGATTGATTACAGTGCCTTAGCCCAATCACAAGACTCAGACCCCGAACTTTAGTCGCTATTAGAAAAACGATCGTCGCTAAAACTGAAAAAGATAACTCTGGCTGGCTCAGACACCAATCTCTACTGCATTTCATTCAGACATTACACAATCACCACGATCCTACGTCACGCTCACGCCCGAGCTGCGTAATCAGGTGTTTGACGCACTTCACGGTCGGAACTGTAGACCGTACCACAGCCTATCATCCCGCCTCAAATGGGGTGGTTGAGAGATTGCATCGACAACTGAAAGCAGGTATCATGTGTCACAACAACACACAATGGACAGAGCTCTTGCCTATCGTTCTGATCGGCATACGCAGTTCCTGGAAAGAAGACGGCCAAGCATCCTCAGCGGAGCTGGTTAAAGATGAGCCTCTACGCTTGCCAGGCCCATTCCTGTTCCTGTTCCTGAACCACACCCTCGAAGACATCACCAGCTTCACTACAGCAAACAACAGCGCCTAGCAAAACACATGGCTAGCTTGTCGCCGAGGCCAACAAAGTGGCATAGAAACAACACTTTCTATATACCCAAAGACATGCAGCACTGTACCCACATCTTCATAAGGCTAAATTATGTGCAGAAGTCTTTGGAGTCACCATATGCAGGTCCCTACAAGGTACTAAACAGGAAAGCTAAGTAGTACTTTGAAATTGAGATGCAAGAGCACCAACATATCGCTAGATCTAATGAAACCAGCTTACGTCACTCAAGACTGTCCCAAGGATAACTCAACCACAAATCTGATCATCTCACCTACACTAGCTAACTTGTCATCACCATCTACTGATGAGCCAGAGACCTGCACGCGCAGCAGAAGAAGAGTATGCTTCCCAGATTACTATCGACCGTAGTCATGGTCTCGACGCGGGGCTACTGTTGCGGCATCGCCGCCACACCTGGAGGCGACTATTTCCTTCTTGATTAATTCACTCTCTGTACTTGTTGATCGTTCAAATTGTTTGTTCTTTTATATTCCTATGTTCTAAATTAGAATGACTTGACAGTCCTCCTCTTTGACAAGAGTGTTCCATGTAAATTTTCCATGTCTATCTAAATCAAAGAGTTATTATATTTTCCTACTATTTCACTTTTCGACTTTTATTTGGTGGATGTAATACCTACAGAACAAAATCTAAAAAAAGGGAATAATGTTAAATCTTTGGTAATAATAATATAAAAGTACTTACTTGGCAAATGTCTGTGAGACCCAGGATGTGACGACAGCCTGTGGCACAGGTTGCTCCACGAACAGCAGTCTAATAACAAAGTGACGAGCCAATTCTGGCAACTCTCTGTGATACAAGAAAAAACTAATGAGTATTGTTTTTACAAGACAAGGTTTGTTTGGTGTGGTACTTTAATTGGTTACATTTATTTATAAATACATCATCTCCTTAGCCTTTTACCAACTATGTTGGAGTCGGCTTCCAGTCTAACCGGCTGCAGCTAAATACCAGTGTTTTACATGGAGCGACTACCAGTCGGACCTCCACAACCCAGTTACTGGGTAACACGATACCCCTTGGTAAGACTGGTTGTCAGATTTTCTGGCTTCTGACTACCCTTAAGGACTGCCAAAGATCTACAAATGACAGCCGGGACCTACAGCTTTACGTGCTTTCCGAGGCACGGAGGGAACTCTGTATGAAATGGATGGTCACTCATCCACAGACCGACCGCGCAAGCGTAGCTTAACCTTTGACCAATCGATCTGTACGGCTTTTGGTGAGTGGGTCGTCTTAGGAGCGGAGTTAGCTAGCTAGTTTACAGGCAGTAGTAGTAGTAGTATACAGGCAGTTTTTTATGTTTTACTAAACCTAACCTCAAACATCGACATAATAATATTTACTTGTATAAGATTGACCTATTTGGATTTTTTGCTCTAGCTTTACATACCGATAAACAGCTAAACATATCGTTGGATAATTATATAAAGTCTCTAAAAACTGCGCCGAACGACTTTTTAGATATTCGTGAAGATCTTTGCATTGTAAAGTGGGCGATGGATTTAAATTTAAGGAAGACTTGGATTTTGACGATTCTGACATCCTGCTTTTTATATTACGCTGATATACAATATAACACATGAACTGTAAGTTATATTTCACATTCACAATATATTTTTACTACTATTACAAGTCAATCAACAACAAACAAACAACTTTCAGAATTCCAAGGAACTATTCGTTAATCTGTGGTCTGAGTTCCCGACAAGATGACAAGATGTCAACATTGACAACATTCATGAAAATTGACATTGTTGACAATTTGAACTTTTTTATCTTTGGAAGAAACCAAGGCTCCAGTGAACTGTACAGAGAACTAAGGTACAACTCTAGTTGCGTTCCAATACCATTGCAATAAGCACACATGGAGCATAGTTTTGTTTTTCACAACAATGAAATTAGGCAAAAGTAAGCAAAAGCAAACTAAACAAACACACTAAACTAAAATAACCCTTTATTATAAAAATTGCGCTAGAATTTGAGGAAAAGAAAAATACGTACATCCGAAAAATCTTGTCCTCGATTACCTTACCTTTCTATTCTGCAAAGAAAAAAAACAGCTATCTAGTATCAAAACTAATATATTGGCAGGCATTGGCATTTCAAAACTATTACACAAAGCCCATCGTTCACTTTGCAGTAAATCTAAACATTTTTTTTAATGTGTCGATAAGTAGTTTGAACTCATCTACAAATTTTCTAATAAGAATAACATTAACTCATTCGATTCAAGTTAGAAAGTAACGTAAATACGATTTATTCCTTCTACCAAGATACTCGTCTTGGTAGAAGGAATAAATCGTGTTTACGGCTGATAATTTTACGTAGTTTTTTAAATTATGAAAAGTGCTCAGACTCCTCCTTTTTTACCGTTGGGAATTCCTCATGCACTATTTCTCGTCTGAGGATGGTGGGGGGGAGGGTGGCCGGTCTCCTCCTGACTCCTCCCCAACTCGAGGCTATTTCATTTCACACTGGGTAGATTCATCCCGAAGTGGCAGGCAATAAAAGTGTATTAAAATTTCCTCTATAGGTACACCCATCTATATCTATTCTGTGATACACCCTCATCACTTGCTAGAAGTAAAAGTTTCGGAAAAGATTAAAAAATCTCTTTTCACACTGCATTCTTTACACTACACATTCACAACGTCTCATTTTGTGTAAGTTAATTTGTCGAGTAAAGGAGCTCGTAGGTTTCGAGTAAATGTTAATGTTTGCATAATTCTGTTAGTAAAGACGGCAAGTTCTCGCGAACCTGTTTTAGTATCATTCCTCTTTTTGTAAATACATCAAGAATGTCTATTTGTTGTGTAAAATGTAATGAATAACGCGATCTTATACTTACATAGACACTTACTCATTATTATAAAAAAAATCGAATTGGTACCATGTAGACCGGTAGGTATGCTGTAATTTTAATCTACAGCTTCATGATTTTACCCTATTATAATGTAGGTAGGTAGGTGGCTCCTCGCAGTCACAAGGATCATAAAGCGGACAAAATCGGCTAACTTTCTTACATAGTCTTTCGTAGGTAGACGTACTTACCTTACCTATAATGTTTTTTATTAGGTGTGTAGGTACCTACATACTTAGGTAGTACTAATACTTATACTGTGCTTAGGTACCATGAATCAAAGTTAATTACTTACCGCAGTAGACCTTCCTAAGCTAAGTACATACTCACTGTCCTTCACCCATGTAGGTATACTATAGGTACCTTCTATTTACGTTAGGTAGGTACCTACTTGTAAATACCTACACAACATCATGCATGTGAGTACAAAGTTACTAAAAGTTTTGTAAGAATTCAAATAAATTCTTGGCAAATATTTAAACGATAAAATAATGTTCTTATTCAAGGATCCACAATAATGGTTCCTTGAGGATCGGAATCGCTGAGAAAAAGAAATACCTTGTTCATAATCCCATACAAAGAAAAAAAAAAGGTTTACTCACTCACACAGGTAGGCGCTTGACGCATACGAGTGTAATTTCCCCGTGCACGTACACGGCCTCGCACACAGGCGCGCGTAGTCGAGTTCCCCGCATTTCATTCTCGTCGGCAGATGGCGGATGCAGTGGACGCCCTCCGTCAGTCGCGCATAGACAACTCACCGAGCGTAGTGTGCTTGCGATTCTCTCAGCACCATTTTGTGTATATCTTTTCGAACGGGACATTGTGTGTATGTGCTCCGTGAATAATCGTGAACCACGACTATCAGAGTTTCGAACAGTGTTCAGTGTTTCACTTTCGACATGCCCGTCGAGGGATCGATGCGATATCTCGGGCGCCCGTAGAAACCGCGCCTCCGTCATGAGCGAGTGATCGTCGACGTAAAAAAAAGTTAACACAGGAAACATGTCTGGGCGGACCGCCGACGCGGATGCGAGCGAAGGGTTCCAGTTTGAAATTCGAATGCGGTCATGTCATCGCCTCTCGGATTTCTCATAAGTCACCGTCCAATGTCAAAATCGTGCACGTACCGCGAGCGCCGACCCTCCGGATCGTGCGGAAAATGCAATCGTTGGTAGTTTGGTGGGCGGTGGTGTCGGCCGCCTGGGCGCTGGCGGGCGCCTGCTCGAGCTCCATCTCCAAGCGGCCGGCGCGGCCCGCGCGGCCGCAGCGCCCGCACCCGCAGCCGCAGCCGCAGCAGCGCATCAACGTCACCTTCCCCCTGTTCAAGTGCGAGCCCGACTACTCGGAGTACTACTGCCTCAACGGCGGCGTGTGCTTCACCGTGGTGATATCGGACAGCCCGATCTACAACTGCGAGTGCCGGAGCGGGTTCGTGGGGCAGCGCTGCGAGTTCAAGGACCTGGACGACTCGTACGTGTTTACGAGTCGGCAGCTCATGATGGAGACGGCGTCGATCGCCGGCGGAGCGACCGTCGCCGTGTTCCTCGCCATTCTAGTCTGCTTCGGCGCGTGGGTGCGCCTGCACCGGCGCGGCAAGACGCCGCCCTTCTCGGAGGAGCGCGGCCAGGTGCAGCTGGTGGCCGTGGCGGCGCCGCGCGGCCGCGTAGCGCTGTGCAAGGCGCCGCCCGCGCCGCCCGACCTGCCCCACTAGCTCCTCTCTTGTGGACAATCGCCAGACAATGCGTCCCTTGTTTATATTGTATGTCGTGTACATATTATAGATAGATTATGTGTTAAGTTATGTGGAGAGAACGGAAGAAATAAGGAGAAATTTATGTGATAATTATTTTACGAAGTTTATAATTTATTCGGAAGTAATTTCTTTTGTATATACCTCTCGGATCCCGTTCCATGGTGGGTTCCATTTCACAGAGTTGAAATTTCAGTCTCCCCCCGGTGTTCGTTTTGTGGATTGTAATCTGTATTATTCTGTTTATGTTCAGAGTGTATCGGATGTGTAAGATCGAACAACGACCATGTACCTAATGCTACTCGCTTCAAGTAGAGCTGTTATATGTTATATTGTTGTTTGCACTGTATCTGCAGATACAAAAGGCTGAGCTGCTATCCTGGACTGAAAAGATCAATTCCCAGTCTGACTCTTTTGATAATCAAAACAGTACATACAGGAATTGGTCTGTTTGGTGCAGGAGAGAGGTGTGTGCTGCTGCACATACCGCATGTTAATGTTTGTTGAGGTAGCGGAGAGTACCAGTGACGTGCGTAGGGCTCCCCTGGTGCCCTCGCACGCTACGACGCTATACTTAGATAATTGTGAATCAATGTTAATTGTATTTATTAATATTCCATTCTATACAAATAGAATTTGTGATGAATTTATTGTAGGCTTGTGCGAGGCAGCGAGTAGCGCAGTTGGTTCCTATTGCTGTTCCGGGCCGAGTGCCCGCACATTCCATCTCGCGGATAGAGTATTTTACTGGTGTCAGTATTATTTTGTAATACGAGTCTTAAGCCGGCAGCTTTATTTTTTAATTTATACCTGTTATCCCGCTGGGATAGTGCTGTATTATATTTGTTTAAAGGCTGAGTATGTGCCGTCGATGAGGAAGGCTTTTTTTGTAAATATAGCCCGTGTAGGTATTTATTAGATATTTATGATCGTTTATTTATTGACTGCTTTATTTAGTTAATCTCGATGATCAGTGCATCCTAGGCGCCTAACTAAGCGGTTAACGGTTGTATTTTCATTTCACCCTGCTAAGCATGGCCTCGCGTAATGTATATTCAATTGTAATCTCATTATGAATCTCCATTATGTCTAGTATTTTGTAAAAATTGAAACATAACATTGGATGGTGTATAAAATACTGTACCTAAGCAGTGCAAGCCGTCCCCAACACTATCGTGTTGCAGCTTTATATTTGATTGTTTATGTTTAATAACTTAATTATTATTCATCATTTACGCCTCTTGATGAATGTTTTCTTCATTGTAAACATAGTCGCAATGTTTTAGATCATTAATGTATTCAAACTACACTAATACATGACAATCAAAAGTTTGTATGCTGCTCTCTGTCTAGTAAACTATTTACCTTTGTGAACAAGACGGTGGCACTGCGAGAGGTACACAAAAAAATAGCAAATTTGTTAATAGGCTGTGAGATCACAGAGCTGCGGCAGGGCGCGGCGGCCGGCCGGTTGTTTTACCCTAGACCCGCGTACCATTTCGATGGCAGTTTCATGTGTTTGACGTATGTTGTGTTTCGTCTGGCCGCCGTGCTCTGCACCAAAAACTAATAAATAGTGCCGCATTTGATAAGCTAGTGTGGCAACAGTAACGGTGGAGTGAAACGTGGAGTCCCATGTACATTGATTCATATGAGATGTTTATATGAACATTCCAAAGTATTTGTAAAATATTACCTACAACACTAATAATTTCGAAGTATCTGTTAAGACGCTACTTGTTAATTATACAATTTTCTATTGATCATTTGTTAAAGAAAATTATATGAAACTAAATCCTTTATGATATCTTTCATTTCTCAATTGGCTGCCCGATCTACTGGCTCTAACATAGCCATCGTACAGTCAGCAACAAAAGTAGATGGATCAAAATCAGAAATTCAATACTAATTTACTAACACAAATTTAAATAATATGTTACTAGTTTATTTATTAAAAGTATGTGATTGTCGCACACATTCTTTTGAGTCACTTCGACGCCACACAGTTCTGACGCGAACTCCGTTCATTAGTATTGAATTTCTGATTTTGATCATCTACTTTTGCTGTTGACTGTACATCGTACTACTCGAGCTGTAGTAATGTTGTGTGTTGAGAACAACACCCGCACCTTTTGCTAATTATTATAATCTTGAACTAGTTTCCAATAACGTGAAATAGCCACATTCATAACATTCGGCACTGTTTTTTGCTGATCTTAGCGAACAAAGCTGTCGAGAATTTACGATTATTGATTAGATAAGTATTCATTAGTTGTGCAATGATCTGGTAATTACATCGAGTAGCCAGGTCAGTTGGCGCGTCATACTGGTCACACCCACGCGGCGAATCGCTTTTCGTACTTGTGCAATAAACACCTGTCCGCAATCAAATTAGTTCGGAAATCATAGATATCTGTAACTGTGAAATTGAATAATGGCCCATCGGTTTCTGTTATGTATATTATTGTAGCACGCAAACGAAAGTCTATCACTGTAACAAACGCTGAGTGCGCTGTTTCATCACGTCTCGAAATCCGTAAAGAATAACTTACGTGATCTGATCCGTGCGCCATAAAAGACCTTTGTAAATGTAAAGGCGCAATGCGACGGCACTCCATTGAGCGTGTCTGGGAGCATAATTTTTATGAATACCCGAGCGGACCGGTCCGCCACCAGCGACGCATGCATAGAGTTCATTGAATGAGTGCCCGTTCGTTTGTTGACATTCCCCGAAAACCTGCCCCGCCCGGAATAGCTGTGTATCACAGGCTCCCGATGGATGGACAACGACCAAAATAGACGCCGCTCCTGAGTAGGTACATTAATGCCGTTTTTGGTGTTCAATGCGTATACAGCTTACGTATTTTTTGTGCAGGAAGTCGTTGGATTACGAATGTCTAGTTGGCTAAAAGTGTGTCACCTTAAGCTGTCTGTGAGGCATTTCTGTTTTCTGCCGGGTTTAGTCACAATTTTCGATTATTTTGAATGATTTCACATGAATTTCCATGAACGATTGTGTTTCGAAATGGAATCAATTTTACGAAGAATCACGTTCAATATTTCCGTGTCATTCGTTCTTTGAAGTAGGTATTCTAAAAAGGAAAGGAATGTCTGGCTGGATAATAATGTTATCACTCGACCTCCCTTAGGTAAAGCTCTCAGTCAGTCAGCTAAGAGTTAGGCCTTTTGTCCCAGAAATACGTTTATCTACCAATGTGTACCTATATCAATTTTTTAAACTACTGATAACATTATGTGCGGGATTATTACACTAGTTTGTTACAATAAAGTAGGTATACCTACCTAAGTAAAGAGTCAGAGAATGATTAATTGAATTCCCCAACTTTTGAACTGATTTTGGCATTGAGCCCGATATCAACAAATGTCTAGCGGAACCTATTAATGATTCTTGAAGCTAAGTAGGTAAGGTAGGTAAGTACTTAATCCGTGGTCACATTTTAACTATGAGGTATTATGTAGTAGGTACTTAATTTAAGAACAATTTCTTTATTAGTAGAGTAGGTAGTTGGTTGGTAACGTCGAAATTAAACGAAAGTAGGTAGATACAAAACAACAATTAGACAAAGCTAGACAGCGGACGTCAGCAAAACACTGTGAATGAAAACATCAAGTCAAGGCGAAGCGAGACAATCGTAGAACACATGTAGGTACGTCGTCGGTCGCGGCGCGGCCAGGGCAGGCGGCGGCAGCGGGCGGCGCGCGCGCAGATCTCCGCGCTGGTCGTGCTTATAGACGGTGCGTCGCTCGACCCACGCTCGGTTCGTTTATGGCCGTCGGCCGGTGGCCATTGCGTCCAATTATCGTGCCTACGTGTTACGGCCCACTTGTCATTACCTTGCCTCGCGAAAATCTTCCTGCGACATGTATGGAGCCCGTGTGCCGGTTCGTCGCAGTCGCACGAGTCGTCATGATTTCGGAGGAAACAATGGCATTCCTTTGGTCGCTGTGATCTGGGAATAAAAGAATTAGTAAAGCTTGCATAGGTGTGCAACCTATGTGTGCAACTGATGCTGGAAAATCCAGTCATGCCAGTTGTCTGTTATGGGAAATGAGCTTATCTTTATATGTATTTGTGGTTGGTGTAAGTCTGTAATATAATTTTCTTGACTCTTGATTGTTAATTACTACCGCGACGACACGGTCGGCGCAGTGGTTGAGCGGTTGATTGCTGCGCAGCGTGTTGCGGGTTCGGGTCCTGCCCAGGGTAAACATTTGTGTGATGAGCACTTGTGTGTGCCGTGTGTCTGGTTTTGTTTATCTATATACTTATCTATTTGTGTACATATATCAGCTGTCTGCCACCTATAGTACAGAGTCTGCCTAGTTTGGGATCAGATGGCCGTATGTGAAAGGTCCCCAAATATTATAAAACACTAGCGGGCCTGGCAGACGTTGTCCTGCAACCCGACTATAGCGCCACCTGCCGGGTCCAATTGAGAATCTAAACCGTTCTCGAATCCATTGGAACACACACAAACAAATTTATCAAAATCGGTCCAGCCGTTTAGGAGGAGTTCACTTTCATACACACGCACAGAAGTTTTTTATATATAAGACTAGCTGACCAGGGAAACGTTGTTTTTCCATATAAATTTAAAAAAATACCTACGACCTATTCTCAGACCTACCAAATATACTTACACAAAAAATTTCATGAAAATCGGTCAAGCCGTTTCGAAGGTGTTCGATAACAAACAATACGATACGAGATTTTTAAATATTAGATTATTACTAGGTTCAGCAGTGGTGTGTATGGGCTCTTAGTTGGAACCACAGATATAGATAGACATAGATAACGCAAGAGCAACTACATCGCGTGCCTATTTTCGTGTCAAAAATCGTAAGTAAAAACATAAAGTAAACGTTTCCTTCCATCGGTAAGTCATTTTGTGATTAATATTATGCGTAATTAATTTAAAAAACAATTATTTTTAATCTAATATCCTCAGTAATACCTGGGAATACCAAATTTAGGAAAAACAAAACATTCGTATTACTTACATTGTGACGTCCAAAAAATGGCACGCCTGGTTTTCATACAGATACTTGCGTTATCTAGGTCTATCTATATCTGTGGTTGGAACCCTATACTTGTACTGACAGTTAAGACGGATCATGCACCATCTTCCCAGGACTAAACTATTCTAAGTTTAACCACAGATTAACTAATAGTTCCTTTGCTTAACCAAAGATTAACTAATAGTTCCTTTGCTTAACCAAAGATTAACTAATAGTTTCTTTGGCTTAACATTGTGTATTATTTAACAATCCTCTGCCAAGTTGACTGCAGTCTTGAAGCATACTAGGTATGTGTTCGTGGTACACAAAAAGCAAACATAAAACGTACGTATTCATTCATACTCAGTATTATGAATGGAAATAACAGGAAAACGTACCTACGTATCAGCTGATACCTATGTCACAGGCTTGGTTGAAGGAAAATTAGCTACGTATGACGCGTAAACCCATGGCATTTATTCATAGACCCTATTATTATTAAAGTCCAATTTTTGAATTCAATGTTTCGGTTATTCCCGAAGCCGACAAGGGATTCAGGATGTCCCATTTTTCGCGTGGAAATCCTCATGGATATCTTCGACTGCGGATGGCGGAGGGTTATACCTCGGATATCTATGGTTGTACCAGACTTCAGCCGACTAATCCTCTAATCCCCACACGGTTATCGTCTATGTAGCGGGGATCTGGGATCTCCAGTAGAATACACTACGAGAATTTCGTTCGTTTTGTGTAGTCTGTGGACCAGCTACACGCAGCGAACCGTCAGTGCCCTGCGGGTCCAATATAACAATGCATTCAGGTTGCTGATGGGATTGCCTCGCTACTGCAGTGTGTCAGCGATGTTTGCTGAGGCTCAAGTGGACGGCTTTCACGCCATTACACGGAAGAGAGCAGCATCGCTGATGTGAAGGGTGAGGGGCAGTCTCAACGGCTACCTGAGTGTAATTGCAGAGTACATGCATAGTCCTATTTGGAGGCATTGGATAAGAGTGCATTATGTTATAGGTTTCTGTGTAAGATACTAACATAGTTTTAAGTCATTTTGATGCATTACTAACACCATATGGACCTAAAGTCGGAATGAAATGTTTTGAGTTTGAGTTTGAGTTGCGGGATCCAAGACAGTTGTTATGTTTCTCCGGGACTCGTCTCGCCGAGCTTCATAGCCTCGACGCTTTTCTAGTGGTCGCTACTGTTGATTCTGGCTTTCAGAAGTTGCAGTGCTTTAGGAACAGTGTGGCGTGCATGTCCCATACACTACGAGATTCATCTCTGCTGTGCAGACGGCACGTCTGTCTCCGGAAAAACAATATTGATTATTTCCCCCGACATTGGGTGATTCACCAACCCAATAAAACTTTCTGAACGCAGTTTGTTTGTTGTTTGTTCATTATGTTCTTGTTACTTTTGACTAGGAACGAACATCGACGACGTGTTAAAATTAAACACTTGTCTAGTACCTATTTTAATTCAGTCAATCAATTAGTTAACCCATTACCCATTGACTACTGACTATTTGCAAGTACTTAAGCAAATTGTTATGTTAATTTTAGTTCCTCATACCGACAAAAATGTGACAAATTGATAACCGCGCGTTAGGTGTTGTTATTGGTTGATTGGACTATGTGATTTAGTATGATTGGTTGTTGATAATGATTCACAACCAATCACAGTGACTTACACACGTTTGACAATTTGTCATATTAATTCTGCGTTGGTTTTATTTCGAGACACAGGGACTTACCCTGTAGGTAATGCAATCTTATCACAATTTGAGACTTCATACGATGACAACGAAGTTATACATTTACCCCAACCAATGTAACAATGTAAATATGTACTAAGGTAGTTTAGTAGACTTACGCAAGGGAAAATCTTCAAACCACAATTTTGGAATATTTAATATTCCAAAATTTCACGCGCAGCTTAACTGGCCTAAAAATCCCTTATTACGTAAAACAGTTTACAGTCTGTTTTACTATTATTAACTATCGTACAGATTCGTCGTTTCATGGCTATCATTCATTGTCCAATTGATCTTTGAACCAATCATTTCGATTGGTTCAAAGATCCATTCTTATTAATTAATTGGGTTGCGGACGCTGCAGGGGTTTAATGGCTGTTGTTTCGTGTTTAATAAAGATTTGAGCAACTTCGGCTTCAGATTTCAGTAACTGAAACTGGATTGAGAAGATCCGGTGCATTTAGGATTGATTATTTGTTTCGATACTGGGTAATGTCGAGAAATATAAATACTTACAGTATGTACAACCGAATGCAGCTGAATACCAGTGTTTTGCTTGGAGCGACTTTTTTAGAAACATTACAACTGTCTTGGATCCCGCAACAATTTTTTAACCGACTTAAAAAAAAGGAGATTATCAGTTCGACCCGTATGTTTGTATGTATGTATGTATGTATGTTTGGCCGCGATTATCTCCCGTTTGGCTGAACCGATTTTGATGCGGTTTTCAGAAAAGTGTTTGTTACATTCTGGAGAAGTTGTAGTAGTATACAATAAACCGAAATTTATTCAGCGCTTTTTGAAAAAAACAACAAAAACCGAGAAGACGTTTTCGTTTCTTCCATCTTTCCATCTTTGGAGAACTTTCAATCTCTGTTTTAACTGTGTTGCCTGGATTACAGTGCCCAAAGTGCCCCTACACCTGCACCTTAGAGGACATTAAAAACGCCACTGATGCTGCGATAAATGTGGCTACCTACTGGGCCCAAGTAGTCTAGCATAAAGGAAAACCATCGATTCGAAAAGAAGAAGAAGAAGACTGTGTTGCCGTTCCTTGATGGATTTGGGTGATAATGAGGCACTGAAAAGTGGAAAATAAAAACTTTTTTGAAAAAAGAGAACCGCCTTCAAAAAAACTTAAAAAGTGATAAATAACTTTAGCACAGAACGAACACACATGACTTGACCGGTTCTCTTTTTTTTTACATTGTTATAGGCTTGTGTTTGGCCGCAACTCAAGTGATCTTAAGTGATGATGCGGCCTAGGTGGAGCACGGTTGCCTAGGATTAATCAGAAAAGAATAGCGGAGGAGTAAGAAAAACCAATTGCTTGGAGCGACTGCATATCGGACCTCCACAACCCAGTTACTGGGTAACACGATACCCCTTGGTAAGACTGGTTGGGGAACACCCAAATATTCTGAAATATTTTATTCCGAATTTCGATATTCCGATTTTCAAAAGTCCGAATTTCATAATACCTAAAAAATATAATCTCTATTATTTAAAATCACGAAAGTTATTTTACCGAATGTCGTAAATCCGATTTGTTAGTTTTCCGATTTTCATATGTTCGAAGAATGAAATGCTCGATGGATTCTCGGTCCGAAAAACGAAATTTCGAATTTCAATACTTCGAATAAACTGTTAAAATTTGGATTCTGATTCAATTTAGCTACGCATATATATTCAAAATGGTGTCCCCTTGTTTCGCAGACAGAAATTTCATAGAATTTCGTTTCCCAGAAAATGTTTCATATAATATTTGGTTCTTGTATTTTTATTTCGACTATTATTGTTTCAAAGACTATTTACATGAATGAAACAGATTTCACAGAAACACAATTCAAAGAATTTTTAATCACATTTTGTATAACAAACTTATCAAACAGTAGAATTACTTTCGAATATTGTTTATTCGGTGTATTTTTCCATGGAATTTATTTCAACAAAATATATAGGTATAAAAGGAAAGACAATAACAAAAATAATCTTAAAAAGTCAATATGTTGTGCTACAAAAGTTAATGACAGAAACGAATTGCTGCGAAACCGACTCCACGTAGTCTTGTCTGCCCTAAACCTAGAGTGTAATTTAAATTCGCGTAGGCGCGGAGGGGCGAGGCGGCCAGCGAGCTGAGGAGCAGGTGGTTTTAACGAAGCTGCGGTGGTGAGCGTGAATACCATCTGCGACGATAAGCTCGCGTGGTACCGCCGGAGCCCCGCAACGCCGGAGCCGTGACAGAACCCATGCCTGCTGCATGTTGCATGCTCGCTTGCATGATGCATGCTTGCTTGCATGCTGCATGCTTGCTTGCACGCTGCATGTTTGCATGCATGCTGCATGCTTGCTTACACGATAAACGATTGCACGATAACGATAAGGATAATCGGAATTTTAATAATCGGAATTCGTATTTTTGATATTTCGAATTTTCATTATGTCGGACTTTTTGTTATTCGATCTTTTGAAACTCGGTATTTTGAGAATAGTAATTATAAAAGTTCGGAATTTTGAAATTTTAGTATTATAAAAATAGGATGAATGATAAATCGGAGTTGTTATATTAGGTATTTTGAACCATTCGGAATTATGAAAATCGGTATTTTGAAATTCGTATTTCTGACTTTCGGAATAAAGTTTTTCGTATTTATGTAGTGTACCCGACTGGTTGTCAGACTTTCTGGCTTCTGACTACCCTTAAGTACAGCATGTATTTAGTTAATAATAACAGTATCGTATGTTAATTAGTAATAATTATTTCATTAAATGATCAATGATTACACGTATTAATGAAGCTACTATGGGAATATAGAGCCAGACCCCAGGAATAGAGCTATTAATGTTTCCGCAAACTTATGTAGAAAACAAGTACATTAAAAACCCATTAAAATCAATCTCTAAAATAAAACAAAGTAGTAAAACAATGATTTATGTCCGTATTTGAAGTCGTATTAGTAAATAGTACGTCAGATAATCCTCAAGTCTAACATTAATTTTATTCAATAAACTTTACCGATGGCTTTTAATAGCGATTTGTGTCTATCAATATGGCGCGTGTACGTAATTAACACCTTATTTGAAGACTTTAGAAGACCGTCGCCGTCTCGTAGGTAGGTAACGTCTGTCGTTAAGTGGATCTTAAAATTATATCTGATAATCTCTGGGATCATGTTTCAGATAAAGTAGCTCTATGGTTGAAAGACTGCATATCGGAGATGATAGTACCTACTAATACTTATACTGTGTCGGAGAGTCGGAGACCGCAACTTACATCATTTATTCGGAAGTTGTGATTCCTTTTAAACATTTTGAAGAATAGGGTTGATAGGGTAGGGTCTCTTCAAAAAATAAGAAGATGGTAAAATGTGCGTGTGGTGTGAGGGCCACTTTGTTAAAACTCTTTGATAATGTGCTGATTTAGTGAACATTCCCAAAGAATTGTGACAGTTCGTATCAGATTTTGTGAAAGTCAAATAAGCGAGTTATGGACTGTAAAGTTGGACCCTCAGTCCTTACATAGAGCATTAAGGGTATCGGATGAACTATGGACAGTACAGAAAAAATCTTTATGCCAAAATACGGCAACAGTTGTCCAAAACTTGTCCTTGTAAAGAAAATTAATCATTCTTTCACATTTTCTTCAGTTCAATTCATCTGCAGATTTGTTAACTTTTTTGAATATCAATGAAATACATTTCGCTGCATTGGTCTATTGGTCGATCTCTCTTTGAGTGACTGCAGTAATCTACGAAGTGTTGTCTATGACTGTAAGTACGTAGATCCCGACTTACAAAAGGTGTGAAACTGTTTTGCAAATTGAGATGCTGATTGACAAAGAGCTACATCTCGACTGACTGAATTCGACACACGTCGTGCTTAGGTACCTACCTTTTTTGCTGATATTCATGCCAGACCATCAGGTCTTTCGAAACTTGATATTGATAAAAAGTTTTAAACTTTCATCGATTAAAAATCATCACTCAAAACCCAACGCACAAAGTAGGCGTCTCTAAAAACCAAATTCGTTTTTTAATCACCTGTGCGCATCACACATCATGCACAGTCAGCCACTTTAAAAAAGAATCGATATTTTTTGACACTTTGAAGTACCACAGATAATATCACCTGTGCTGTCAACTACGTCATGACAGAAGCCCGGCTTCCACTTGAGCGCTCTTCCTGCGCCAGATGGAGGCACGTGCGACGCGGCTTGCGTAAAAAACGCACGCGTCGCCGTCATAGATTAAGTTAATGTTAATTATAATGACGGGTAATTAGGGTGTAGGTATCGAATATGGAGCCGGGGTGTTCAAGATAAAGTTCAGCTGCAAAAAGTTCGTAAAAGGAAGAAAAAAGCTTTTCTACAAAAAAAAAACCGCCTTCTGCCTAAAGTCTTCTAACTATACGAAACTAAAGTCATGTGGGTTCTGTGCCAAAGTTATTTTTCATTATTTAGTTTTTGAAGGCGGTTGTTTTTTTTATAAAAAAGCTTTTTATTTTTCGCTTTTTAGTGCCCCCTTCTCTGTTCCCCCGTCTGAAAAGTCGCAAGTTCGTGAAATTTTTCACTCTTAAAAATCGTGCGTAAAGATAAACAGTTGATGTAACCATGAAATTACTTCAATTCAAATCCAAATGAATGGTTTACGTAAATATTAAAATATTTGTAACTTTCATTTTGTGCTACAATAAGTTTTTGAAGTGTGATGGTTTGTAGTCAAAATTACTTTCTGTAAACACGAACCAATGAGAAAAACGTTTTTTTTTGTTAAGGTCACACTCCTGCACAATTCATCATAGGTAGGTAAGTTAGAAAACAGTTCAAGTAGGTAAACATCTTCTAAGTCTGAACTAAAAGTTCATGTGTTATACACGATGGAAGGAATATTGTAACGAAAACTTTTAGCAAGGATTTAGTTCAGGATTGTAGACCACAGTGGACACAGCCACGGCGTTCAAATGTTTCGCCGGTAAAAAATAAATCTGCTGTTCTATTCAAAGTGCAACACCTACAATAATGTAATAATGTATGGAAACGCAGATAATTTTGGGAAAAGCTCTTTACACTTACTTCATACAAAATCTCATCGTTACTTGACACAAAAATCTGTCGCATCTTCGAAAATAACGAGCAGTGTGCTTACATCGCGAATCAAGTTCCTAAAACCAGTTGCGCACTGGGGGTGGGCTAAAAAACACAACGCACGTGTCACCTGCCCCTTATCACGTCATTGTCTCCAGGGCCTTACAGCAACATCTTGATTGGCTGTATAACGAGAGATCAGGGCCTAAAAAAAGTACGCTTGAAAAAATATTTTAACCTCAATGTGGTTAGGGTTAGAGTTATGGTACTCTTTTGTGTTAGAAGCGTGAATTATCGATGTTAAATACTTTATAATGAGTACCTATCGATAGAATAGGGTGGTCTTTGTTGGTTATCGAAGATTGATCTGATTATTATGCAGGGGGACACTGCTGATTATGATGACGTCCCCGGATGAAGGACGTCACTAATCTCGTTGATCATAGGCGATGATAAATCATCCCTACGAAAGGTGCCTATGGTAGTACTCGCTTCCAACTCTCACTTTACAGGAGACGTATTCTACCATACTGTGTAAACATTTCTTAAAATCTACATTACATCAGAATTATCTTTAGATCGCTTACAAAACAGTTTTGCACTGTGATACACAGTTAGCACAACACAACACAGTTCAGCAAAGTAGGTTAACTCCACGCTGTCCACACAATCCGCGCAGACCGACAGACATCAGCCGGATTAGCAACAAACTTTTGAACCATGGTTCAAAATGTTGAACTCAGTGCCTAGTGTGACATGTGAGCACTATGTTATTTTAAATAACATAGTGCTCACATGTATGTGCTATAAAAATTATATAATACTAACACATTGAGTTTATATAATGCAAAGATAATGTAGATCTACATCGTCAGCAGCTCCAAAAATAGTTAGAAATGCTAATCAATTAATCTATGAACCCTTATGGCTGTGGAGCAAGACCAGCATCCAGCCAAGCGTTTTTATCAGTGATGTACTTGCTAAAGTGATGTACACGACGTATAATATGCTCGGCTGCATCGCGTGCGTTTTATATAAGACTTAAATTTTGTCTCAATTTGTTGAACAATGTGGGAAGGTATTTTATTGTAACATTTTAAACAGTACACTATTAAAGATGTATCTACATTCGCCAGCCTGAAACTTGGTTGAACTAGTTGGTCCCTATTTCTAGTGTTATAATTATGTCTGTCACGTCTTTTACTAAAAAAGATGCAGATTTTTTCTGTGTATTGTCTAATGACAAGGAGGTACTCTGGTGTCATCAAGGTATGTCCTACGAGTACTTCCTTCTGCGAGTGATATGAAGTTCGAATGACGTTATTGCGACGCCCGCTATTTCGAAAAAGTTTGAGTGGTACGCCAGTCCGAAAACACATTGAGTCGAAAACCGCTTATATATCGAATGTGTTTTCATTCATGCGAATCTTCATATCACTTCTACTATAGTAAATACGAATGTTTGTGAGGATGTATGGATGTATGGATAAATGCATGTTTGTTACTCTTTCAAGCTTAAACGGCTAAATGAAATTGATTGATATAGCTTAATGCAGGACGTGGTTAATTTAGGACTTTGGCTTAATTTTCAAGTTTACGCAGACGAAGTAGCGGTCTGAAGCATGTCCTTCATAAACTTCAGCTTCTCCAAACAAACTGATCTTTATCAGTTACCGTCTGTATTATACCATCGTTCTACTGCAGGCACCAACTTATTTTTCAGTATCATAGCCCTCTTTTTTAGTTTCTTTGCCTTCTGCATCTCGGCATATATCTTGTAGTTAGGTAAGCAGGATCGTGGGAAGCATTGCGGTGGCGGAAGGAAGGCGCCCGCGCCGCCGTAAGTTGTGCCCGTGGGGATTGACTTATTCGTCTGGATACTGTCGCTGTATCGTGCTATTGATTGTTAAACATTCCATTGTTGCTCAAAAGGTGATAGCATATTTAAAAATAGTATAGTGTAGTAGGTGTAATGTATAGTTGTAAATCAAACGTAAATAGTTACACGCAATGTTTAATACTGAGTATAGGTTCAGTTTCTTTTAAAATATCGATGTCGCTAATTGGAAATACATTGTACTGTACTGCTAAAGTATCACAACGAATTATATATAACGAAGTCCCCCGCTGTGTCTGTTTATCTCTTCGCGATAAACTCATAAACTACTGGGCCTGTAGGTAAAATCCCTTTCTGCGCCAACGGAAAAAGCCAATTGTATGGAGTTAACGTTTGCTTACTAGATGTCACGTGATGCAAATATGTCAACTCCATACAATTTGATTTTTCTAACGCTAACAGAAAAGGTAAGTACGCACGACTACACATCAAGCCATACATTTCCATTTTAAGCTGACCTCTTATTGTAAGGAAATTCTATATAAGGCGAGATCAGCTTATACTGGAAATGTATAGCTTGATGTGTAGCCGTGTGTACCTAACCTACCTACCCCTACCTATTTTGTCTACAGGCACTGATCGTATTGTCATGCTGTTTCCACCAAGAGACAGAGTAATCAATGAGGAAGGTTTGGGTGTATAATTTGTTAAGGATTTGTGTAAATTGGTTTAAATATGACGATAATACCCGTGCGGGTCGCTAGTAAAACACAATTTATTCATACCAGCATTAATACTATCGGGCACTGTACTACACATTTTTAATTTCCCATATAAACAGTCAAGGGCTTCATTCTTCATATTAATTAACAGATTCCTAGGTTAACGTGTAAATAATACCGGAGTTGATCATTACGCCGCTGGAATATATTAATCCGACATACCTATTTGCTTATTCCCCAGATAATCCAAGTGTTATCTGTTTAATTGAACATGCGGCGCTACACCGAGACACAATGCAGATAAGGAAAGAAGGTGGACTGGGTAAAATGACGCTATCAAAGAAGAAGACGTTAACGAAGGGCTGAGTTGTGAGTCGTATTTTATGGTTCTTAGCTTAGAATAGGTACGTCATTGAGGCACTCTTCTTCTTTCCATGGGTCTCGTCTTCCTTGAGGTTTCCACAGAATGTCTCTGTTCTTGATAGCCAGTCGGGTTGGTAGCAGAGTGAACTGCCTAGAGCTCACCGAGACTACTCATGCATGCAGGCACTTCAATGAACCCCGAGGGTATCATCTTGTGCAAATGTCCTGTTTAGTACCCAGTGTACGGCGTTTCCTCATTGGGTGTTGTGCTTAGATGACATATAGATTGAACCTGCTGCCCTACGTTACTAAGTGCCACCTCTGACGGTCGCGTGACCGCCGGTATCGCCGCATCTCTGCCGATACCCATCACGGTGTCAATTATAAGACCGGATGGCTCGCCGGTCGTGTTGCTTTCACCACCGTTCATACTCTGATCTATGGACACTCATTTTATACTGATGGGTTTCGCAAAACTTTGAGATTTTGTAGATAGTGTAATTATGGAGGAGCTTAGAGGATATGCCAGGCGCGTCTATGTCTAACGAACCGTCGCTGGTAAACATTACGGAGTGGATCTTTTTCATTATGAAGGATTGTCTCCACAGCTAAGCCTAGACGTCCAAACGTAGTATCATTGTCTAACGAATCATTCCCAAACAGCGCAAGGGGTTCCACATTCTAACTCCAATTTCTCGTTGGCGTTTGTAAGTAAAACAATTGGTTTTAGTATTCAAGCATGGAAACTATTATGACTGTCGGAGACAATTAACTGTACAAACGCAATTTTTCGTATTGACGAATTCCGCCGGATTTTTTCACAAGACAATAGAGCGATGACCGCAGCAATGTCCAACATGGTCCTGCGTGCCTATCCAAAACACGTTGATTATTATTCATCTCTGAATAATTGCATCCAAACGCGAGCATATTTGACATATGTCCCAAACAATAGCAATTGACCCATGCGTCACAATGCAAGCACGAGAACACTCGCGTTTGTTTCAATGTTTACAATCATTCACTATTGTCTAGCGTAACGTAAACAAGTACAACTAAACGGTTTTCAGATCATAGGTCTGGGCCTCCGGGGGAATAATTGCACACATCTTAGGTGAATGCAACATTGGGTCTCTCTTGGTCTTTGTATATATATCTATGTCGCAAAGGTATGGTACTTTTTGTGATAGGACTTGCTACTTACGTTGAATATGGTTGAGTGTCCTCGCTGTGTGGTTGAGTGATCTAAATAATTGTACAACTCCTAAGCATACAAGCACATTATTATTCGTTATTACGCTCATTCATTACCCTCTTCTCCAAAATAGTCGTTGTGTCACCGTTTGCGCTTCTCCCTGCTCTTTTCTTACAAAGCAAGATTCCCTATCTGTTAATCTGTTGATAACTTTCAATTCCAGTTTTAGGTTGAAGGAATAACATAATTGTTTATTTTAGCTGTTTGAGATAGTTATTTTGAAGGTCGCATAAGAGGATGCTGGAGGGAATCCGTGTTCTTGGTAAATTCCTAATGACGATCTCTAGTGGAGTAGACAAAAACTCTTTGCAAGGTTCACGGCAAAACTCAGTCACTAACATCTCCAATTTAAACAATAGAACAGAATAACCGAAAATCTTGATGAATTCAGTAGACCTTATAGTCATTATAGTGTTGTACGTGCGACCATTTATAATGTGCTTAATGGTAACTAACACCAACGAGATTGTCCTAATCTAGATACTAATGCCTTCCGGTTATACCGTTGCCGGTGCAAGGGAGCTACCGACAGTTTGGGAGATCCAGATATATTTGTAGATGGCTTTAGGCTACTTAGAAAGTGAACAAGACAAAGAAAATATCGATATATTTTGCTACTACTTTTACTTGTGATGATTTAGCCAATTTTAGAAGAGTGTGCTATTTTGGTAACTACAATATTTTTTGTGACTTGCCAAAAATAGCCTTTTGACTAGAATATCTGTAATTACTCTAATAAATGGACAAAAGTCAAGACACGTGTAAGATACGGAAAGATTGATGGCCGAGCTTCACAAAAACTCCGTTCATATTTTCTTGATTTCTCATTAGTGGAAAATCATGATTCGTGAGCCATATTGTTCTCTCGCTCACACTATTCGTTCAAGCTTAGACATGTTTGGGACATGTGCTATGAATGACATGCCGATGCTTGAATGAATGGACAATACCTTGGTATGTGATGCGGCCATGACCAAAATATAGAAGTTCTTCGAATTACGATGTGATTTGAGTGCTAAAATGGGAATAATAGTAGATGAAAATGTAGGTTTCGTAGTTTCTGATATAGATTGTCGTGTGTATGGGTACATAACAACTCAAAACGTAGCGATAGATCAGGGAAAGGTTTTAAATAATGGGTATAAATAATTATTTTGATACATCTATAACTTGAATTGACCTGATGGGATCGAAAGCTGATCCACTGATTATATAGCTTAAAAGTGTCGGGTGCACGTGCGACCCTGACCTTTAATTAAATTTGGGGACATTGAGTCTCGAGGACATGTGCACACATTCCGGTTTACGAGCTGATAATGTGTGGGGTCAGGCAGTCTGCCGGCTCGTAATGACTTGCTTAGCTCATAGACAGTTTATATAAATAACACACATACATGGTCCTCCCGTTTTGGACACCTTGTCTTGATTTGCTTCTCTATTGTTTTAATTCTCGCCCACTAGACGTTTCGTTTAATACCTAAAACGAATCATTGATAATTGTGTTCTAAACCTTTGAATTCTTTGGATGATGACATCTTATCTGACTTGATTCTATAATATTCTAAAAATAAAAGAGACAATTTGTGCTTTTTGGACTCCAAGACTCGTGCGATCAATCTGTCAATACATATTGTAACAATGGACATTACAAAAGAACTCATCTAAATCAGAGCAAACATGGCAGCGTGCATAAAATAAATGATAACAAATAAAAAAAGTTAAGGTTTTCACTGAACTGAACTGGATTTTCCTCTGTTACAACTTCTGATATGACGTGAAGCAGAGCTAACTAGTAGTATAAACAGTAGGACCGACACATGAGTTCCTAGTAGTTATAACATCTAGAACATCTCCAGAAGTTTTACAACTACTTACTGTACCGTATGGAACACGAGATCTGTGAATGTCTCAATCGCATGAATGGTTGTAGCAGTATTAACTCTGTATTATTAATATACCTACGAGCAGCGTGGAGCGTGGGCTCGACCCCAGAAGGTATGCTGACGTCACCAGCAGCCCACAAGGCAATATTGGACTCAGGTGACGTCCGTGACGTGTGTGCTTTGCTTTTATGGCCCAAAAATCAACTCTTCCCCGCGTCATTGAGTAATTTTTAAATTTTTACTCATCTAATAATGCCTGGTCTAAAGTTTTGGGTCAGGCACTTGCCGGTCCTAAACTTTTTGATGAAGTGTGAAGATAAACATCCTTTATTTAACACTCTTCCCAAATTTTTTACTTTTTTTACCTTGCAGAATTTAGGCAAAGAGTATACTGTCACTTACAATCAAGTAATTGCGTATGTATGTAATAATGTTGGATAAAAACTAGGCCATCTGATCCTTTAGTGTGATCTAAGGTCGAACACTGCATTCAACAATACGTTGTGAAAATTCGTCATTCAAATTGCACCAATCACAGTTCACATAACATCATCAAACTGACATATGATTGGTCAGGTCAGATTGGTGTTAAAAAAATGGTCCTTTTTACTGCAATTTTAAATCGTCCAATTACCGTTTCCCCAATTTTCTGGTGCCAAAATTTTTATCGTGATTCAGTGAGAAGTGGCAGTATTAGACAAATCAGTCATTTCCTGCTTAAAGCAATTGGTAATGGCGGCATTTCCCGCGCAAAAGTGACGCGTGGTGAGTGATGGCCGCCGACTGCGCGCGGCGGTCCACTAACGTGATAGATTAATTAAAGCTGTCATGTGGTCACATTAAATATTTAGCTGTGGATTGATGAGGACATTGGTGAAAGAGTATGTAATGCAAGCCGACGATTGATGTAATGTTATCGTATTCTGCCCGAGCATAAACGTACTAAACTTTCATTGCTAGTTTGTTTTCATTCATTTTACCGTACGTCGTTTGGTGGCTGTGACAATAAAGGAAAAAAGGATAGTTTCTATTATCCTTTTACCCTCCCTTTTCTACACTTGGACACTTACTTTGGCCTTAGATGATACTGGCACTTCTGAGAATGTTTTTTTTTCTTTAAACTTTGGATTACTCATCCTTCTTTTCAGAAAACTTTTCATGACAAACGTAGCCCTAGACGTAAATAACAAAAATGACATAAGATGAGTATTCGGCGTCAAGTTTCGCAAGTCGCCGGATGACTTCACAGCAGCGGATGGAGTGGGCGCGTCCAGGCGCTAGGATGTCCAGCAGTTGTACATTCCGGATACTAGTGAATTAACTAGCTTCTATTGTGGACGTAGAGGAATTTTCTCAATTACTGGATTGCATATGATGTCATGACAGTATTTTCGTTAGGGTCATGGTATTATAAAATTCGTGATCAGTGGAACTGCGACTGCAACTGCGACTGTGTGGCTGTGAAGATGCAACTAGTTGCATCTTCAATAATCCTTTGGCATTCAGGTTTTTCACCGTAATACCCCTGGTGCCAACCAGGGAGGGAGGCAAATGGAGGACTAAATCACTAAGCTTTCATTAAGGGTAATTATTACAGGGCTTCAGCTTAACTAATGTGGCCTAAAATTCGTGACGTAATCCTTCCACATTTAGTTTTAGATTTACTTCTAGTCTCTTGATGAAGACCACTACAAGGAAGGTTTTCAAGGATGTTCAGTAATGTGTTGTGATAGCCCGAGTTAAAGTAGTTTCTTCCTAAATTCCTGGAACAGCTTACAAAGTGAAGGAAATGTCTTATCATTTAGTTAAAGATGACGTGTTATATTGTCACTGAACTACTTTGTCAATGTATGACCGCTTATACCTATTACATAGTAGTGATTCATATCACAATGACAGTGATACCTGAGAATTTTCTTTTCTGAACTCTAACAAGGAAAGCTTATGTCCTTCTTGTGTTAAGCCGATCTTGACTAATTTTTGCTTCACAATGGGGTCAATTTAGAAAAAGTAGTATTTTTAGCGACGTGTCCTCTCCCACGCGTCTTCCATACAGGGTCGTTGAGGACAGTCATAGACACTTGACTTTACTTGTATGAACTGTCAAAACTTTTTGTAATCAGGTTGCAATCAGTTGAGAAGACGACGCATGTGCAAGAAAGCGTCAAATATGTTACCACCACAACCATTTGGTCCTTTGAGTCGACTAAAACTTTTAATAAGATGATGAACACCAGCAACTACCTGCTGTGCATAGGCACTCCAAGCACAAAGCCGAGAATTGGTTAAACAGGGCCTCAGGGCCTCAAGTCTGCTATTACAATAGTGTCAGAATGGTCTATCATTGATTTCATAATTGTTGATTTTGACAAGTTTGGTAATCTACTAATATAATGGCGTCATTATGACTTTCCAATGGTCAACCACTGACACGCCATTAAAAGAAATGATATAGAATGGTAATCTCGTACAAAATGACAACTGAATGACTGACTTAGGCGTTAATCTGCTAAAATTTTGACAGTTCCTTTGATCATTGACCTACCATTAGAACGTCATTGTGCAGTCATTGCTTTTAATTCGACCGACCAATGATAGACCATTATGAATATAGCAGATTACGAACTTTTAGCAAAATGACAATGGGATCGTGTTGGAATGACGAAATTATAAAAATAGCAGACTTGGCCCCCAGGTCTGCTATTACAATAGTGTCGGAATAGTCTATCATTGATTTCATAATTGTTGATTTTCACAAGTTTGGTAATCTACTAATATAATGGCGTCACTATGACTTTCCAATGGTCAACCACTGACACGCTATTGAAAGAAATGGTAATCTCGTACAAAATGACAACTGAACGACTGACTTAAGCGGTAATCTGCTAAAATTTTGACAGTTACTTTGATCAGCGACCTACCATTACAACTTCATTAGGCAGTCCTTGCATCCGACCAATGATTGACCATTATGAATTTACCAGATTACGAACTTTTAGCAAAATGACAATGGGATTGTGTTGGAATGACGAAATTATACAAATAGCAGACTTGGTCCCCTGGTTATATGCTAAGACTCACGTCCACCAGTAATGACTAGGTAAAAATAATGACAAGGTAGGCAATGTAGGTACGTGTATGTCCTAGTTCAGAAATATTTTGTGTCACGGCTATAATACTGTATATATATATATGTTATTAAGTGGTAGGAGCTCAGACATTATATTCATACAATATTGTTGCAGGAAAATAATGCAAAAGTCATATATGTTTATTTCCTCAACGAGTGGTGTTGTAAACCTCATATTTACAAGGTGAAGAGCTCAGATACATTTACCTTGCCATAAAAGACCAGGCAGGGGAAAAGGTGAATGAACTGAAGTAATGAAATTAAAATCTAATCCCTCTCGTGTCCTGTATTTTGTGCGTGCCTAGTCTAGACTATAGGCGACCTGGCTCGTTATACCTAGCGATGTGGGTCAAGTGGGCCTCGAGCGAGCACGGCCCGAGTACAATGTACCCACGTACGTGGACTAATACAACGTAAATAGTGCGCTGATGAAAACGTAGCCTGCATTAGGTAATGGTTTGTGAAATAAATAAATAGGTTAGGAATTTAGTTGCTCAGAGTTCTAACACGTAAATTTGTAATGTGATTTTTTCCCTCGTGAACTCTCTTGTGAATTTGTGAACTGTCGTACACAAGGACCATTTTTATGTTTTCTTAAGAATAATATTTTAATGACGCATTACTTAATTAAGATTAATTAAGCTGAAATATTTGCGATTTAACTAAATTCCAAACCGGCTTTTGTTAGATAGTTGAAGTCTAAGAAAAATAATAAATACTAAGTTGAATGAACGTTCTGAAATTTTAAAAAGAACAAAAACTCTATTTTCTCACGGGAATGACAACGTTTTTTTGCAAAAACTATTTCACAATTGAAAAAATCTTCACAGATTCCGTAATGGACAATGCACATTACCCAACTAGGCTGTAAACCTCTACAGGTGTCAATACCTTTGTCATAAAATAGAAATCCTTTTTTACAAAGACAAAAAAAGTTAGTCTAGTTCCTTCGCACGGTCCACCTTCATAGCTTCATTCAAACTTTATAAAGGTTCATTCATAAATAAGACAATCAATGTTTGCAAGAAACTACTTTGTACTCTTTTGAATATCCTCCTACCTAGTTACTATAATCTGTGAAACAGAATTCATTCATGTTAATGCCTTGCCTTTTACGGTAGTGTGGTGCTGGTGTGGTTGTTTGAAATACAATGACATGCTGACTGGCTAATGAAAAAAGAACTACGTACAGTGTAGTCATATATTTTTTTGTTTTATTAATCAAATGTCAAAATAAGAATTCGATGTTTTCCGAAAGATGATTGGAGGATTGGAGTCTTTCTTGTAATTATTGTCAACCTGCTTAATGTGACATAACCTAGTTCTATATTTAAAACATTCATCAATGTTGCATCCAATGACATTCTATAAACATTTTGACGTTTTATAGAATGTCATTGGTTGCATCAGTATTTTACAGATGACTTTTTTGTGTATTTTTAATTAGCGATTCATTGATTTCGTATTCATTTCATAAGTAATTTGTTACACATAAATCCGTGAATCATGCTGCTTATAAGTGTCGTAATAAGATTAGAGGTTGAGTAGAGATGATACTTTCGCGGTTCGCCTATAACTAGTGAGTGATTGATCCATTCGGTTACTCACTCACAAAAATAATTCGTTATTAGCGATGAGGTATAGTCACAGATATAGGTTATGGCAAATATTGGCTTAAATTAGTCATGAACGGATTACAATACTGCTGAAAATAAAAGATAGCAGTCTGTTCGGTAATATGGTACTCAGTTACACATAGCAGGTATTGGTGATTAATGTTATGAGTTGGGCTGAAGCTGTCTGACCACCTACGTAGTCAGCAAGGGCGTAGCTAGGATTTTGTTAAGGGGGGGGGGGGGGGGGAGCAGGCGTGGACAAACCAAGAATAATAATACTTATGTGGGGACATTTCCACACACGGCCATCTGACCCCAAACTAGGGAGACCCTGTACTATGGGTGTCAGACAGCTGATATACATACACAAATACAAGTGCTCATCACACAAATGTTTACCCTGGGTGGGAATCGAACCCACAACACGCTGCGTAGCAGTCGAACGCTCAGCCACTGCGCCAACCGTGTCGTCAAGAATATACCTAAGGTAGGTAAATGCTGCATGAGTAATGGGACAGGTTACGTTAAATATGAAAAACAAAATGTCCATCTGTGAATTTATTTTACAAAAGAAAGCAGTCGACAATGTTCTTCATAAAACCTCAGATTCAAATGTATCCTTTGTTTTTTGTACAGACGGCAGCACATCAAGCCATACCTAAATGTCAAATTTTCCCAATTAAATATGAACCTTAAGTTTTTGTAATAAAGTTGAAAATCTATCAAAGAAATTTGACAGATTGTAGTAGTTTGATGTGCTGGCCTCTGTACCATGGTTCGGTGTAAGGCTGTTCAAATGGTTTTCAGTCACCAGTTGATGTTAGCTATGTTTTAACACGACTCAGTGTAGAAAAGGACCTCTCTATGTTCCTTGTAGTGCAAGGGCCAAGGAAATAGTATTGCTTTAGTTGCGCGAAAGAAAATGTTCGCCTCCTTTAATTAACACTTCAGTAAAATCTAGTTTTCAACCGACTTCAAAAAAGGAGGAGGTTTTCAATTCGTCTGTGTTTTTTTTTATGTTTGTTACCTGAGAACTTTGGACTGGGTTAACCGATTTTGATGATTCTTTTTTTATTTGAAAGCTGGTGTTTTCCGCTTAAATACCATTTTTTTTTAGTTCTGACCATGACATCCATGAGAAAACCGTATAAGTCTTGTATGTGCGCGATTTGTTACGCGATTTCTTCGGCAAACTTACGTATAACCCGATTTTGAAAATTCTTTTTATGGATAGGGTATGCTTCAGGGGTGGTCCCATATAAATTTTATCGAAATTGATTTAGCACTTTTTGAAAAAATCAATAAATACCCAAAAATTTTACATCTAAGACGACGTTTTAGTTTCTTCAATCTTTGGAGTAGTTGTAGTTAACTTTCAATCTCTTCTTAATAGATTTGGATGAGAAAGAGGTACTAAAAAGCGGAAAATAAAAAGCTTATTACAAAAAAGACAACCGCCTTCAAAAACTAAAAAGTGAAAAATGTTTAGTTCCGATCACACATTGACTTTAGTTTCGGAAGTCGGTGGCAATACAAAACCACAAACAGAACAAAGCCACCAGGTTATGCCCAGAGATCTTCTCTGCTCATAACCTTGTTCTGCCATAAAGGTACATAATATTACTTTACAGTTCGTGAGCATTCCTGCATCGTCTAGTGGGCTGCCCCCCCTGCTCGAACCTCGCTACGCTCTTGACTCAAGGATCCCTGATTTATTACTTCTTACAATATTAGACTCCAGTCAGAGTGCAGTCAGATTCTTAAGGGTAGCCATTCAGATTAATTTGCTCAAAATGACTGAACTGAAGGTTCCCATCTAACTGATTTTGTGGTACGAGTACCAAAATCAGAAATTCAATACTAATGATCGGAGTTCGCGTCAGAACTGTGTGGCGTCGAAGTGATTCAAAAGTATGACGCGAACTCCATATTTCTGCAGGGCGAGTAACTTTGCTTCTCAGTCATGTCATGTATGTAACTAGCTCGTTTATGCAATGGGAAATTATGAAAGTAGGAAGGTACCTACATGCTGTCGACATTCCTGGTCAGCTTTTCCGAGGCGTCATGCGTTTCCCACGGTCTGACACGCGTTATCTTGGGCCAGTCCCGCACGACAAACAAAAGGATTGTCTCACATTAACAGTTAATCTAGAGAACGTCACACCTAAATAGTTCTATGGTTACGTACTTTAGTAACAGCACGTAATTACTGATTTTTCTCTGATAAAATTAAGTGATCTAGATAGTAACGTTTCTGTTTTATTTTCTCGACAGTAACCCTCAGATTTCCAGGACTCACATGGTCGTTGTTTTAGCCCATGATCCGTTTGACCTGGAAAACGACCAGAGACATCGGTAGGCCCAGGCGGAGATAGCGGAATGAGCTTGAAGTTTACAGGATTGATTGGTTCACATTCGCTCACTAGAAAGAGAGGTTTGGAGAGGAGAAATGGAGGTCATTGCCCTGTGTGGGACAGTACAGGCTGAAAATAAATAATCCATACTAATATTACAAATGCAAAAGTAACTCTGTCTGTTACGTTTTCATGACGAAACGGCTGATCCAAGAAAGGGCATAGGCTATAGATTTTTAATCCACGACTTCGTCTGCATCCGCGATAACCGACATTCACGCGGGCGAAGTCGCGGGCAAGAGCTAGTAATAAGTAAATAAAACTGAGTGCTGTAAAAAGGATCAACAGATGGAGAAGTCAACGATTAAAATTGATTAAAAGGTGTTTAAAAAAAAAGTGTGTGTTCTAAAAAAAAGTGCATAGAAACAAAAATAAACACCAGTAAGTAGAAATAAGACAAACGATTACTGCCGCCCTATCCTATTCTTATCTGCACCCATTTAGTAATTACCTGTAGCTTACGGTAATCCTTATAACAGGTCCCATAATAGCTTCGCACGTGTTTGCTTCTCAAAGTAATAATTGTTCTGTTTATCGTAATACACAATGATCCTTTGTAGACATCTGTTTAGGATGTAAGCTGAATGCGTTTTGTCCTGGGTCTATGCTACAATTACGAAAATGAATGCAAAGGACAAAACTCTTTCTGCCTGGCCATAGATAAGTAAAACATATGTATGTAATTAGAATAGGATTGTAATAAACCTATTGTCTAAGCCTAGTAAAGTATCACATTCGTTAGGTACTAGTTACCCGACTACGGCAAAGCCAAAGGAGGGTTATGAGTTTGACAGGCTATGTATGTATGTATGTATGTATGTATGTATGTATGTATGTATGTATGTATGTTCATCTGTACGCGCATAGCTCCTAAACTACTTATCAGAACTGAACAAATGAGGTATCGTTAGAAGCGTCTTGATCGTCCGCTGGTTATAGGCTATATGACGTGTCACCGAATCCAATGTGGCGCCCTCTGGCGGACAACAAAACCAAGATTTAAAAAAAAAATGAAGACAAGCATACCGTGTTTGGTATCATTTTAAAGGGGTTCACTAGTACCATTCAAATATATAATATTTAGTTGTGTTTTGTCACAAATTATTTAAAAAAAGAAAAGATTACCAAATAAATTAAGATACGCATACCGTGTTTAGTATCATTAGAAAGGGGTTCACTAGTACCTTTTAAATATATAATGCTTAGCTGTGACTCCAAAATGGTTTAAATAAAAAAAAATAGTTTAAAAACTAAAACCCGACTACAACAAAAAGTGATCTAAAAAGTATGAAACAAGAAAATATTTCACACAGAAATCAAGACATAGGTACAAAATAGTCAAGGTAAGCCGTGGTTGCATGCCATTATAATTCATGTTCATCGCACTCATATGCAGGGGCGTAGCAACCGATAGTGGCGCCTAGGGCACGCATCATTAGTTGCGCCCCTATGTATTTATTTAAATCTTAAAACAGATACAGTAATCATTAATCATATTACATACAAAACAGAGATTTATTATCTTTTTAATAATATAAATTCGTAAATAGGACAACTGCATTTACAACTGCACCTTTCTGGTCTTCTTGAACGCAAACATATAGATGATGTTTTCGAAATTTGTTTTATCTGTCTCTTCTCGCTCTACACTGAGCAAATCTAGGTCGCCTAATCTTTCTTGATCTTTCTAAAAGCACAGTATAAGTACGACCGTACTAAAAGATCGCTCACATCTTGCGATGGATACTGCAATTGTAAACAAGCAGAATTTGAAAAGAAATGCGCAGATTGGAATACGATTTCATCCCCGCTTCACAATTTAATTCAAGTAGTTCTTCTGATTTCTTCAGGTTGACGGTTTTTCTTGTAGATATTAGCATTTGAATATCCAATATTTCTTCGTATAACTGGCCTCCGTCGCAACATCGCAACTATAGAAATCTCCAAATTATTTTCATTTATTTTTTAACCGTCGCAGCCGTAACACAGAGTTGTAACATCTAAAACCAGAATACTCAGAAGTTCTAATCAAATACAAAAAAATTATTGCATCTCAGTGGAACGAGTATTTAACCGACTTCAAAATAAATAGTAGTTTAAAAAAACTAAAAACACGCTTTTTATAGAAAACGAAACTAAATTAAAAAAAACTAAAAACACGTTTTTTATAGAAAACCAAACTAAACAATAGAAAATAAATTTTATAAATTATTTTATTTAAAAAAAAGCGTGGGGTGCTTTTTAAGATATTATCAAAATGATAATCACTCTACTCATATCTGTCAATAAAATATTTATAACTATTGTCACCATGCACCCCACGCTTTTTTTATAATAAAATAATTTATTAAAATTTATTTTCTATTTTTTAGTTTGGTTTTCTATAAAAAGCGTGTTTTTAGTTTTTTTTAACTATTATTTATTTTTTACTTTTAAGTTTGGTTATATCTATATCTATAAATATAATGTACATTTATTCTACCAGGGGCGCTTGTGCAGTACCTTCCTAGTATATAATAGCTGTTTTTTCGGCAACTAATTTTGAACGACTTGATTTTTGTTTTTTTGTTTTTTTGTTTTTTTTTAGTAATTTTATCAAATTAGTGTATTGTCATCGGTCCTCGATAAATCTACAAAGTTTGAACGAAATCTGGCCGTTTAAAGTGGGTCAAAATCGCGCCCAAAGAAGTCGGTTACAAACAAACATACAAACATACAGGTGAAGCTAATAAAAAGCGTGTAAAAAGGGGGTTCTCAGTTCGACCCGTATGTTTGTATGTATGTATGTATGATTGTCCGCGATTATCTCCCGTTTGGCTGAACTGATTTTGATGCGGTTTTCATAAAAGTGTTTGTTACATTCTGGAGAAGGTTTTAGTATCAACAAACAGAAATTTGTTCAGCGCTTTTTGAAAAAATCTACAAATACCGAGAAGACGTTTTCGTTTCTTCCATCGTTCCATCTTTGGAGGACTTTCTATCTCCGTTTTAACTGTGTTGCCGTTACTTAGTGGATTTGGGTGACAAGGAGGCACTAGAAAGTGGAAAATAAAATCTTTTTTGAAAAAAGTGAACCGCCTTCAAAACCAAACTAAAAAGTGATAAATAACTTTAGCACAGAACACATGACTTTAGTTTCGGAAGTAGGTGGCAAAACAACAAACAGAACAAAGCCACCGACTTCCGAAACTAAAGTCATGTGTTCTGTGCTAAAGTTATTTATCACTTTTTAGTTTGGTTTTGAAGGCGGTTCTCTTTTTTCAAAAAAGATTTTTTTGACATTGTTTCTCGCGATAATGGGATATGGTACAGGACAATACAAAGTGAGCCTCCTCACATACCATGGAGTGCACATGTGAAGCTAAATCGTAAGCAAATTTTAATTCCTCATAGGTTGCGTTCCGGACACATGCCCATGAGTTAATAATTTAAACTTTTCTATGAATGTTGTTGAAGATTTGAAGGTATCACTTTTTGATGTAGTGTGTCCGGAGGAACACCACTCAATAGAGTCATAGGGAGTGGTGCGTTCCCAGCTCACTCTGCGTTTATTCGCGAAGCGCGGGAATTGTCAACGTGATTGTTTGTTATGAAGTAATAAAGTGAAAATAACATACTTAATGGTGTATTGTACTGTATTTAGATTTGATTTTTGGCTATTTTATTTAATAATTGGCTATTTTTGCGCCCCCCTTCGAAAGGCGCCCGGGGCACGTGCCCTACTTGCCCCACCCTTGTTACGCCACTGCTCATATGGGATACAGGCATGCAACCATGGCTTACCTTGACCATTTTGTACCTATGTCTTGATTTCTGTGTGAAATATTTTCTTGTTTCGTACTTTTTAGATCACTTTTTGTTGTAGTCGGGTTTTAGTTTTTTTACCGTATGTTTTGTTTTTAACCGACTTCAAAAAGGAGGAGGTTCTCAATTCGATTGGTATTTTTTTATACTGACTTTGACTTTAGTTTTCATTTTATTAACTTTTTTCTAATTATTTATTTATTTTTTTTATATTTGGTCATGCATAGGTATCTTTTTTCAGTGTGGTCCGATTTCGATGTTTTTTTTAATTGATAGTGTTTAACTCAAATTTTGGTCCCATAAAAAATTCAATTCAAGAAAATATTCCACCCCCTAAGGGTAGAAAATTAAGAGATTAATTAATTATTTTGGTGTCACCGTTTCGTAATTAATTTGTATGATAAGAAGTAGGCACTTCTAAAAAAAAACTTTTTAACAAAAAAAACAACCGCCTTCAAAAAGTAGAAAATAACTTTTAATTCGATTCGGATAAGTAAAGCAACCTCGTATGTTTCGTATCTCTGTCCTAGCTAAAGGTTTTATGCTTCTGTGATCCGATCAACCAGGCTGTAATCTAATTTTAAGTAAACCTCGATATTCCTAACACACGCAACTCTTTGTTTAAAAGAAGTAGGTACTTATTTATAAATGTTTTTGAAAATATGTAAATGAAATAAACATTTTTTTGATACATTGTTTGCCGTTTTCCTGTCAGTTGTTATGAATGGACCGGTTTCCCCACACTATAGTTGCTTTGGATGAACTGTGCTAATAATAGGTACGTTTACTATTCATTAATACGTGCATGGGATTTATTGTTTACCTACAATAATTAATTAATTTATTTATTATGTTTGTGGTTTTTCATAAATAACGTGATTCATTGCATAATATTATTCTTGTGCGCTAACTATTATTATTTCCTTAACTTTGAAAGACACTACATAATCACAGTATAAGTATTAGTACCTACACATAATGTTCTAAGTCTAGTCTAGTTTTATAAATGGGTACTTGACACCACCAATCAATTGACATACTTTTTATGATCTGTCAAAACGAGATTCCTCCATAGATTTTTTATAAAACAATAGCGGCCTGTGACGTCACTTATTTACCAACTCAATTGACTAACTATTTGTTTTCAAAGCAACTTAAAATCGAAGTTTACAGTTATAATTGAAAATAAATCGGGTTTTCCGTGCTAACATAAAGTGTACTATATGAGAAGTTGTATTTTGGAATTATTGGTTAATGGTGTCAAACTGTCAACAACCCAATGTGCAACAAGATACAACTTACCTGTGAATGAATTAACTTGACATAATGCTCAGTCCACATCTTCTGGTATCTCAATTCACCCGCATTACCGTTTAATCCCGCTTTAAATGAAACAAGTCCCTCATTCACTCAGCCAGTAAAAAAACTAACACTTTACAGGCTGAAGAGCTTTTGACAAAAAAAAAATATGCGTGTCGTATTGAGAACTTCCTCCTTCGTTTTCGCCGGTTGATGAAATATTTAGTATACCTACTGTTTTTCCATCTCTCCGAGGAGAAGAGAAGATAATGTGGCTGGCAAAGGGAAGATTGAAGGAGGAAGGCGTCTGTCGCGAACTTACTGTGAGCAGGTACATTTACCTTCCTCCTACAGTTTCTTTTTTGAGCATGTCTTTCCCAGTCCTTGGCAAACGCCTCCCTCCATAACTTCCATCTTTCCCAATCCTGTGCTTCATCTCTTCAATTTTGGAGGAATCCGTCCAGTTTGCCCCGCCAACCGCCATATCATTTTACTTTTTACATTTAATTCTGTGTGATGTTGTATTTTAAAATGCTCATTTACTTGATCTACTGTCAAAGAGTACTTAGTCCTGGATCGATTCCAGACACGACCTTTGACCGTAGTTTTATTGTGTGTTAGTATGATAAATTGCCAAAAAATCGGCAAATCTTAAATCTAAAAACATCGTAGATGATCGTAATTTCATAATTATAATATAAATTGTCATTTAATTGATAGGTTTTTACGATTTAATCATTTAACTTGTTATGTACGTAATATAATATCCATTTATGGCGAAATTGTGGTAAATGTCACACACCAAGCCATAGATAAAGTGCGTACTTGTGATGCGTCAGCGCAGGCAGTACGACGCAGCTCTTTGATACTTATAATGTAGTTTATTACAATGTAGGTACTCGTGTTGGAAAATGACCCACTTATGAGCTATCGTTGTTCACTTTGTCCTTAGAAATAAAGTATAAAGTTTCTCCCCTACAGGTGCATTATTATCGGTCGATAATATCGGTTACGATATTTGTTTTCAGTACATTTTGAACTAGGACGGCTACGAAGTTACACACTGCTGCTGCTAATAACGACGCAATAGAAGTAGGAGGAACCGGGACGCATTATCGCAAAAACACATCGGTATTATCGACGGAAAATAACGCGCCTGTGTGGGAAAGCCTTAAAGGAGGAGGAGCTTATGGCTAAGTAAAAGCCCTACGGATCGTTCTGAGATAGTTTAGTAGTTAGTAGTATAGTTTTTAGTTAGAGATAGATAGTCTTTGGCAGTCGTTATGAGTAGTCAGAAGCCAGAAAGTCTGACAACTAGACTTATCAAGAGGTATCGTATTACCCAGTAACTTGTGGAGGTTAGCTAAGCAGTCGCTCCAGTGCTGTTCAGCTGTATCTGGTTAGATTGGAAACCGACCTACCCACATAGTTAGGAAAAAGCTCAAGTTATGTAAAGATACCGGGGAACCATAGAAAAGGCTGGAAAACTGCTAAAATTTTCCGACATTTTGCAAGCAAGTCTCGGAATGCGCAAAATGTCCAAGTTAGGGAATGTGTGGCGAAGTGAAAATAGTTAACGCAAGAACCATTTGCGTCACGAGGAAGTAACTGACGACATATTTACGTCATAGGTTTTCTGTAATGGACGATAACTTTTATCGGTATTAGCACTAATCCTGGGGTGGGTAGGCATGTAGAGGTGTGTTTGGCAGTTCTGCTGTTTGATAAGACAAATGTGAAGCTAAAAATGTCCTGTTGATATCTGCAAGCATTTTTTGAGGAATATAAAATTAGTAGTAAATAAAACTTGTTCTGCTTTCTCAAGATGTCTTGTGTTGAAAGGTTAAGAGTTTTCTGCAGTTGCTTTTGATCTAAGAGTCTAAATATCACAGATGTACCGGTTAGGGGTTAGGAGTCAAAGAATCGAGGTTTCTAATTGTGTGAACATAATTATGCTGCCGTATTTAGTGAGGATTTAGGATATTGGGAGATACTAATCATTGGTTTTCTTCTGGATGTGCTTTTTCTCAGGTATCCCAGTCCTCCCACGAAATACAGGCAATGTGTGGACGATTCCTCGTGGGGGTATTTCTGAGACACGCACTAGGTTTTTAGAAACTATAGATATTCAATTGTCAAAGTAGAAGTTATGCTGATTATTCTACTGTTTCTTTTCAAGCTAAGATTTTTTTAGTACTTAAGTAGGTACTATGATGTCTCCATGGGTCAATAATGGTCAGCATATGGGTAATATAGGGACAAAGGTATGAGTTAAAAGGTATGCACGAATGGTAGGTGTAACATCGTTTAAGCACTACATCGGTAGACGTAGTATGTACGGTCACCAAAAGAGATTTAGTAGATCCATGTCGTCGGGAATAGTTAAGTTAAGTAGAGAAACCAATGGGTGTTTAAGAATAAAATAAAATACAGTTAATAGGGAATAAACAGTGCAATGATTTAATCAAATTTTATTTGAAAGTCTCTATTGGTTTCCAAGTAAACTTCAACTATTCCCGACGACATGGATACTTATCTCTTTTGGTGACTGTACATAATAGTAACAGTATAGCTATTAGCTATTCCACCACTATCCGAGAGCTATAATACCAACAATGTATACAGTTCTGCCCGCTTTGGCATTTAGACTTCATGATTATAGTATATTAGGTACTTGTCGCGTCTTATGACTTGCCAAACGAGCTATATCCTGAACAAAAAGCGAATTAGCGTGAATTGGCGCCACGCACCGGGCGGCGGCGTCGCACGCGCACGTACCTGTTATTGGATGATTGCACATGATTGCATGATTGGCCCGTGCCCTGACATCCTTATCAGACGTGTGACTCACCGGGAAATTTCCATTTTCCACGTAGACTTGTGGTGGGGATGTCCGCGTGGTAGGTAGGTGGGAGGTAATGTGTGGTGGGAAAAACGGAAATTGGTGTGTTTTGGTAAGGTAGGTGAAGAGGTTAATTAACGTTGCTGTGTGACTTCTAACCCCTGATCTTTAACTAGACAGTGAACATTTCCCAATCAAGTAATCTCACTTAAATCATTGTTTTGAAAGTAGTGATGTCCTGCATAAATGCAGTCGATCTATTTAAAGAAATATTTTTGTCGTTACCGATGACGATGATCTCATGGTTTTTTTGCCAGTTTATCGACCATGTGCGATTGCATAATGTCTTGTCAATTGACACAACTTAGGTATCAAATAAGGTGTTTTGGATAATGATTTCCCAAGTTGCTCAAGGAATGAGAAATATCTCATCAGTAATGATTTCAAATGACCCTGACTAGATTTTTAGGGTGTTTAGTGGTAATAACTAAGTAGCTTAAAGTTAAACTGAAAGCATTTATTTATATGAAACCATTTACAGGCACTTTTGAATTGTCAAGAAGTCGGTCAGTTAGTCAGAAAGTTGAAGCTAGTTGCTCGTTCCATAACATTGGTAGGTCTCTATGGAAAGGAATGAGTAAGAAACTCTACGTGCACTCTTTTAAATGAAGCTGTTTTTTATTTAACACTGGTTACATGAATATTATTATTGCTTTTTATGTGAAAACAATGAAGGTACCTAATCTAGCAATACAAAATAAAAATAAGAAGCAGCTCTAAGTAATTTACTCAGGTATCTTTTTCATAGTGAGACAAACAAACAACATTATGGCCAGGTCATTTCTGCTCTTATATTCTACGAGAATGATATCCTTTAGTTTCTCAAAATATATTAGTCATAGCACTAAGATCTTTTACGTAAACCAGAAACCCACAGTAAGGGAATTACGTAGGTACCTGTAGGTAGGTACTTACCTCAGTTTAAGATGTATCATGATCAAAGGTTACCATGGAAGGATAAACTTAATATGCAGGAATAGCGGACTTGCGGTAATATTGTGTGGCTTTACGTCTTACCCACGTCTGATGATGATGTAAGTACAGTCGCGAGCAAAAACATGTAAACAGTTGGTCTCATTCTAAACTGATTTTCTCCTAAACTATTGATTGAAATGTTATGGGGTTACGAATAGGGTATTTTTGATACCAAACTACTATGAAATAGGTGTTATCTTTATAATAATAATAATAAGCTGAACCCAGCTAAAGTGCTGAGAAAAAATCAGACGTATACGAGAATAATAATAATAATAGCCTTTATTTCGGATAGTTTTAACAGTTTTTCTTATATCTAACTTAATTATACTTCATCGACAATCGTATCCGTTTGCCCTTTTTTGGCATAGGCCTCTTCCAGCTTCTTCCAATCGTTCCTTCCGCGGAGGCCAAGGTGTTATCTTTATGTTGAAATAGTTATTTCACGAGAAAATTGCTTTTGAATTTTGCAATCTGCAAACGCATTTATGCTCGTGACTCTACTATTTCGTTCGTCGTCGTAGTTCATTAGATAAGAACCTGTTTTAATATGAGGCAGTGAGGCAGACTAGACCTTGGAGATAGTGGTCATCAAATAATAATATGAGGCAGTGAGACTAGACCTTGGAGATAGTGGTCATCATTATGTCAACTTTCAGAAACCCACTGCTGGGCATAGGTCTCCTCCGATTCAGGCGTAATTACCATGCGTGGCCGATGCATGTTGGCGATCGCAGTAGGCGTTATGGTACTCAGAAGGACGCTGCTGCCCATCCTCTGGACAATGTCCCTCTCTGTCGCCTTCTACGACACCCACGGGTAGAAATGGGGTAGTTAGTGCTATTCGCGGCCGTACACGGCCCACACGGAGATGTGATACTACGGACAAATCCTCTTTTATAGGTCGTGACTGTCTGTATTATAGATATTTGTACACATCATGAAAGTTAGTGATAACGAATTTATGTGGGTACCCATTCCCCTTCCTGTATCTAGTGTACCTACATAAACTATTAGTTTTTTTGATCAGCCATGCAATACCTAACATGATTTTTGACAGCACGTTTCTCTTGGTTCTTGAATCTTGTGTTCATTCTTGTGATACTACTGGGTGTTATATAAACTCAATAAAATTGTTTGTAAGCGTTTAGAGGACCTTGCATGAGGTGCTTTTAAACTGGAAATAACTACTCGTTTTGCATATAATATTGATTTAGTTTGAAAACTTTGTTCATATCAATGGATACTAAAAATGAACTAAAATACAATATGATACTCATCTATATATTTTCAATCCGAAAATTGAATTGAAAAAGTGCCGAGATCTACAGAACCAAGTAAGTAGATTAATTTACGTATTGGGCTACAGTTTTTTGCAGGCTTTACGACCTGCATAACACAGACCAACCTAACTATACACACAAATTACCTTCGTTAACAGCCTTACAACAAGACTCATTTGCATGCCTAATTACCTACATTGTTAACATTAAGTTTGATGTTCCTTTATTTTAGTGATACCTTCGACAAAGACAGAGGGGTCAGTTCACCAGTTCGTTCTCGTTCATTCGTAGTGCTGTACCCGACAATTAGGACGTCTGCAGATGTTAGACGCGTGTGGTGTCGCACCGCGCCGCAAGCTGTCACTCAAACCTGTCATTATATTTGCCATTTCAATAATTAGGTATCTGTGAAAATACGTACTTTCCATACAACTGTTTATTAATAGTAAGTCTGTTGTAGTTAAGTCTGTTGCTTAATATAGTTAAATTTAGCGACGTAGTTCGCTAAGTTTAACTTAGTAATCTAGCTAACTTCTCTCAAATGCCAATTTGACCTGCTGCTCCTGCACAAAACAACGATTCGGTATGTCCCTGGAGATGGCTAAGACGTTTTAATTCGAAGTAGAAATAGCTGAAGGTAAGGTTAGGTAACAAAAAACTGAGCTAACGGAGTATTCTTAAAATAATTCTTCTATTACATGCTGTAAAGCAAGGCACATCGAAACTCCCACGTGCTTTAAACAGCCCAGAGAAAATCCTAGTTAGATGATGATTCAACATCTAGGTCGTTTGTAAAAAGCCGGGGGCCCCTTTCGTTGTCAGGTGCGAGGTTTAGGTACCGTCTGAGAAACATACACCGGTTTTTTTTAAATAGTCAGACAGTGAATCACAGAGTTTGCTTTCGTTCCATAAAAGTAAAAAAAAAAACTATTAACGCACTGATCAAAAACGCATTCCGCATTCCAACTTCTGTTCGTTCATTTTGTTGAATGAAATGATTCACAATATCCAATGTCACTGGTTTCGCGGTAATCGGCGGCCTTTCCCGCGAACTGACGCACCATAGACTAGTGTGGCTCTGTTTGTTTTACTTGTTTAAAAATCAAAGGTCACTTTTGATGAATGTATTCTGATTTCTGTATACTATCTATCTGGTTTAAAGTATTACGAATTTTGAGTTAGAAAGCAGGATGTCTTTGCATTGTTATATTTTTAAAATATAATAACATAGTTCTTTCCTTTAAAAACCTATAATTATTAAACAAAAAATAAACTAATATAATAATAAGGCATCAAAAAATTCCTCCACATCGCCGTCATCTGGGAAGGTGCCCATGAGACTGACTGGATTGCCACGTTGAATGGCAATGCTTAACCTCTGCCCAAAGTAAAAACCAGCTCTTGGATCACGGGAAGTGTCAACTAACCTTTTGGAAATTTCCTTAAAAAGGAAATGAGCACTCGGACCCCACGACCCGAAGGTTTCAACCCCAAACGGCTCGAAAATAAAGTTATCACCAAGGATGATATAAATCAGTGCTCGGGCAACCAAGTTTCCAGGCGTCCATGGCCTCGGCGAAGCACGGCACATCAAAATCAACCAGTGTAGGAGCTAGAACATTCCTGATTAATTTTGATGAAAGGAAAGAACATTGGAAGTATAATAAAACATCGAGAATTTCACATAGATCTCGTGTACTTGGCAGTACTAATCAATAAACACAGCTGCCAAAAAGCTGGGAGTCCTCGCAAAGGTGCGAAAGTACTTCACGTCGGAACAGCTGCTCAACTTATACCAAGCACAAGTTCGATCGTGCATGGAGTACTGTTCGCACCTTTGGGATGGATCAGCAAAATACCAACTGGAGGCATTGGAAGTCATCGATAGACGTGCCAAGAGGCTCATTAACAACGACTCCCTGGTTAGGGCTAAGCTCCAGAGCCTTGAACATCGCCGCACCGTTGCTAGCCTTTCGGTCTTTTATCGGGTACATTTCCGAGAGTGTGCTTTGGAATTGCACAATTGAATTCCTCCATCCCCGTTCCATCATCGGACGAGCAGAGATACGGCGAAGCGTCACCGCTATATGGTTGAAGTTCCACGGTCTCGAACCAAGCGCTTTGTCTCCACAGTTATTGTGCGAACTGCCAGACTGTGGAATTCCCTGCCCGTCTCTCTGTTCCCTGATAAGTATAATCTGGGTATCTTTAAGGCACGAGTGAACCGGTTCATCTTAGGCAAGCGTGTTCCAACTTAGGCCGCATTATCACTTACGATCAGGGCCTCAAGTCTGCTATTACAATAGTGTCAGAATGGTCTATCATTGATTTCATAGTTGTTGATTTTGACAAGTTTGATAATCTACTAATATAATGGCGTCATTATGACTTTCCAATGGTCAACCACTGACAATCTCGTACAAAATGACAACTAAATGACTGACTTAGACGGTAATCTACTAAAATTTTGACAATTCCTTTGATCAGTGACCTACCATTAGAACGTCATTGTGCAGTCATTGCTTTTATTTCGACCGACCAATGATTGACCATTATGAATTTAGCAGATTACGAACTTTTAGCAAAATGACAATGGGATCGTGTTGGAATGACGAAATTATAAAAATAGCAGACTTGGCCCCCAGGTTAACTGCGGTCAAACGCAAGCCTATTTAATAGTAAAAAAAATATACTTTTTATGAACTGTCAAAACGCGTTATTGTATGGCAATAGGAAAATATGACGTCGGTTTTTTGCCCACTTGTTGACTACTCGTATTTACTCATTTCAAAGCAACTAAAAATCGAATTTAAAATGTTTATGCTAGGTAACTTAAAAGGTTTACAAATCTGAAATAAAGTTTAAATTCTTTATATAGAAGTTGTGTATGGTCTACACTAGCCCCGAATTGAATAGCTGAAAGTTTTGAGGCCTCTCCTCGTGACTTTGGCCCGGCAGTGGGACGTTGCAGGTTGTCAGTAACCAGCAATGGGTGTTGCATATATATTACTGGTATTCCTATTAACCCCTCCTAATCAAATGGTTCACGTCAATACGGTTAAAACCGGCCAATTACTGCGAATCGGATTCGCACATGAAGCGTTCCGTATCACCGTGCAATACAAGTACAGAGGTTAGCACATCAAGCTACAACAATCTGTCTTTCTTTGATAGATTTTCAAGTTTATTTCAATATCGTTTTGAAATAAACTTGAAAATCTATCTAGGTTCGTATTCGATTAGGAAAATTTGACAGTTTGGTAAGACTTGAAGTGCTGGGATCTGTACCTAAACATCGAGCAAAAAACGCCGAAAAACTATAACTATATTTTATTTTTAATTATTTGTTGCTATAGCGGGCATAACGATACACACATTGTAAAAAATTCAAGTGTCCCTATTAGTATTGTTCAAAAGATACAGTTATACCCGCTGTCTGACAGACGGAGGGACAGCGGAGACTGACTAAAAGGGGGACCCTTTAGTTCCGGCACTCATCGGGTAAAGAATCCTACAAAAGTGTACTCGATCCGAAGAGCGCTCATTCGCTAGTTCGCGCCTAGTACCGCTAAAAAACTAGATAAAGTTACGCTGTACAAGTTTATTGAATGTTTACTTAGTTGAGTCACTAACACGCGTCCTTGCGCACTGTGTCAGGGCTCCACACTCCACACTGTACACAATCACACGCAGCAGGAACTTTGTTTTATTATCTATCGTGATTCATTACGGAGGCATTCGCGATACTTGCATAAGATGCAGTTTGTTTTGGAATCTTATGAGAACTATGCGGGTTCCCTTGTGACGTCAGCTAGCATGCAGGCTGCACAATAGCATCAGATAACTTTGCACGGATTATACAAGACAGTTGTAAGCAAAGTTCACATTATCACTCGACTTGACAATTAATATTATTGTAATCACATCAAGGAGTCTTACAACAATTGGTTACAGACTTGCAGACTGCGCTTCTTGCACGTAGGTTGCACTTGTCAAGGGCAGCACGATTTTCTTAACTTAGAATTTTTACTTGTTTTAGTCTTAGAAAGTGGCAATAATACCTCTTCAAGTAGGTAGTATAATATAGATAACCTGTAGAGCTATTCTGTTACAATCTCCGTCGGTGAACACCTAGGTGAAGTGAGCTGTCTTCTTCTTTGTCAATCCCTAGCATTGGGACAGATGACAGCTCACTTCACCTAGGTGTTCACTGAGGGAGACTGCAACAGAATAGCACTGCTGCTAGGTAATAAATACATTTTGGTAATACGTTCAAGTTTGTGGTGGTGTTGTTTGGGATGTCTGGGCTAGAATAGCACCCCTCCATTTCATCCTGAGAGTGTCGTCGAAGGCGACTAAGGGAAAATCCGGAGGTTGGGCAGCAGCGGCTTCCGTGTACTTAACAACTTCACTGCGATCTCCAAGCCTGCCAAGCGTGGGGATTATGGCAACCTCCCACCCCTCCCTGGGGAGGACTTTGTTCAACAGTGGACGTTTTCCGGCTGATGAAGAATACGTTTAAAAAAAAAGATTTTGACAGATAGCCTTTGGCGCGAATCCAGCAACATTTCGATTTTCATTATTTAATCGGTAGGAATTGCAGTTAGTGATAATATTCTTGTATTCATTTATGTTTAATTCTCAATTGTCAACGTAGAAGTGGTTCCTAAAACCCGTTACACGCGTGGTACTGACCACAGGGTGTCGGGTTACGTAAGGGTAACGCCTTAGTATCGATTGTAAACAAAGCTAACTCGATGCGAGTGTTATTTTACGATTATACGGTCATTATCACGCGGAATAAGCTTTTACTTTTATTAGCAAACTGTTAATGAAAACAAGCTATTAAATTGTATAAGTATAATTGAGGAGAAAACGATGTTTGCTCGTCCCGAAAAAGAAGTTTAAAGCCTGTATCTGTATCTTAACCTCGATTGCGAGTCTGCCTCCTTCTCATTCAAGCAACCCGTTTTATCTGTCACGCAATATTCCATAAACCTTCAATAATCTTACATCATAATAAAGAATGAACATATTCCCCTATCGCCAAAGCGAACAGACATAAAATAAAAAGTCCATAGCTGAAAGTTGGTGACGTGTGTCCTTATCATATAACTGTATCGCGGTCGTAAAGCAGTTGTTTTATAGCGATCGTCGTTACAACTTTATTGCCAATGAACTATCGACCGGGTCCCGGTGGATGTCTACAGTTTTGGGTTGATAGGTGTCAGTAGAGCACGCTCTAAGAAGTGCGTTCCTTTCTGTCTAATTCTTTAGGCTTAAAATCACGATAATGGGGGCGTTTGGGTCCTCGAGTAGTTGCACTGCTTACTGGCGTTTGCACTCTATTCCAAACATGAAAGTTTGTTTTGACCAATACCTACATGTAAATATGTATATCGTTGATTAAATTCAGTAGTGGCACAAGACACAATTCAACAACTTGAGTATTTGCGCAAACTAACTTTCGTAGATATAATATACCTAGTATAAGAGTTTGTTTGTTTGAACGCGATAATCTCCGAAACGACTGGTCCGATTCTGAAAATATCACTAAATGCTATAGGATATATATTTTATTATCAAATAATTAGGAATACATAAGAAAAATCGCGAATAGCACCACCCCATTTCTACCCGTGGGTGTCGTAGCAGGCGACATCGGGTTATTGACCAGAGGATGGGCAGCAGCGTCCTTCTGAGAACCATAACACCTATTATGCATCGGCGAAGCATGGCGATCACGGCTGGACCCCCCCTGGTGTCAAAGGGTTGACATGATGGTGATGAAGAAAAATCACACGAACGAAGTCGCGGGGAGAGTCATCATCATCATGTCAACCTTTAGACGCCCACTGCTGGGCATAGGTCTCCCCCAAGGGGGGTTTAGCCGTAATCGCCATGCTTGGCTGATACATGTTGGCAATCGCAGTAGGTGTTATGGTACTCAGAAGGACGCTGCTGCCCATCCTCTGGTCAATATCTCTCTGTCACCTACTACCACACCCACGGGTAGAAATGGGATGGTCCTATTTGCGACCGGCACCACACGGATATCGCGACCGGCACCACACTGATATCGCGACCGGCACCACACAACCAATAACAAGTCTTCACTTATAAAATACAGAACAATACTTATTATTATTATTATTATTACAACTGAAATCAGTCTACGATATATCCAGCACACTCAGTTAATCTCGTTTTTTCGAAAACTAGAGCGCTATTGTGTAAAACGTATCACATTCGACAGTTGTGCGATAATTGTGCAATTACCGCTAGTTTTGTTGTTTAGATGCTGATTGGTTTTGACGCCTTTGTTAATAAATACATAACAGATGTGAATTTGTAACAAGGAAAGTCTGAGAATATCACAAGTTGTTACGTTACGTTGGGTATTTACCCAAGAATTAGGATAGTGTTTTCGACGAGAATCAGTGAATAGGTATTTCGATTTTTGTTAATTAAAAACTTTGATAAAGGTTAACTTGCCCACATATCCTATGCAGCTGAATACCAGCGTTTTACATGGAGCGACTGCCTATCGGACCTCGTATTCGATTCGTGACGAAAACTTCATGTTTTCGCGTTTTGCCCAGAGCAATATCGTAATGATGAGAGTAGATTATTTAAAGACAACTACAGTTTTAGAAAGATTAAGTCTTGATTTAGGGAACTACAGAGTAAAAGTATAGTTAATTTTTAATTATGGTTTTTTAAAGCGAAGACAATCCTTTCATAGCGTTTTACGAAAATAGAAGCTAGAGTTTACTTTCAGGACGAATATAACCATTACAATATGGCAAAATATTATGTTTTATGCGTTTTTCCAACAGGATATACAGTCAGAAAATTACAAAAATATTACTATTATGTAGATACTAAAAGCAATGTTGGAAAAGTACAAAATCGGTCCACTTTGTCAATTTTTTTCACCAGTATTTGAATAAAAACATAACTGATATATTTATTTTATGAAAATAAAGGTTAGGCTTAATATACAAAATATTTTTCAGTCCGTCATACGAACTCATTTATTTTAGACAATTATTTTAAAAAGCACTGTAAAACATCGCGCGCTGTCGTTTGCCGATCAATTTCAATGATACGTGCTTATTTCGAGCGTATTTTTTTTTCTGATGCACACAAACAGACCATTGTATTGTGCTAGTGTGTGTCAATGCTGCTACGCCGTTCTAGCAATCGTTTAGATTTTGAGTTGTGCTAAATTGAATACGCGCCCTTAATGGGTAACACGATACCCCTTGGTAATACTGGTTGTCAGACTTTCTAGCTTCTGACACTTAACGACTGCCAAAGATCTACAAATGACAGCCACGACCAACGGCTTTACGTACTTTCCGAAGCACGGAGGGAACTCAGTATGAAATGGATGGTGGCCCATCCACAGACCGACCGCGGCTAGTGTACCTTAATCTTTGACCGATCCATCTGTACCGGATTTTACCTAGCCACACGAGCTCCTCCGAAACTATATTTAACCTAAGTATTATTGGCTCACAGTTTTAGGACCCATTAAGTAATGTTAATTTTATTGGAATCCGTGGTGTTTGGCAGCTGGGTTTCACCCAGTTGTAAACGTCTCTTTGGGCCAATTTGACCTAGTTCTGTTCTGTCTCCTGCTTGAAATGGAGGGAAGTGAAAAACATATATTTCTTACTCCTCCGCTGTTCTTTCTGATTAACTTCGTTGCGGGATCCAAGACAGTTGAATCGCTTCTCTGGGACTCGTCGAGCTTCATTGCTTTGGCGCTTTTCTGGTGGTCGCCACTGTTGATTCTGACTTACAGAAGTTGCATTGGTTTGGGAGAAGTGTAGTGGTGCCATTAAAAAAAAACTGTCAAACTAGACTAAACACTTGTTATTAGTAATACTTAATAACATAATATGAACTAAATCAATTAGTTCACATTTATTAAAATGTCGACCAAATATTAATTTCATGCTTGTAATTAATTGAGTACGGTTAACTGATCAATTGGTTATTGAAAATGATAGTTAGGGTGTGGTTCCGTACGTGATAAATAACAACGTTTTTGGTGAATATTTTCATAAAAGGAAATTATTCACCAAACAACGTTCAACAAACGATATAACATTTAACATTAAATTATTCTTACTCAACAATTTTTATAGTAAAAGCCTACTCTTATAGAACGACCACTGGGCAGGTCTCCAAATTGGCAATGTCTAGAATAATTTACTAGATTCTTTACCAAAATTGCTAAAACGGAACACTGTTGTCATGTGTGCTGTGTTGTCTGTGTCTACAAACCAAGTCTTTCAGAATTTAAACGATTCTTGAACGTTTAACAGTAGGCAGTTAATTTAATTATTGAATAGGGACCCCACCCGGCTTCACGGATATTATCGTCACATTTCAACCAACTCCCACAAAATCTTAACAAATTATACACCTAAAGGTTCCTCATGAATCACTCTGTTTAGTAGTGAAAACCGGATGAAAATCTGTTCAGTAGTTTTTGAGTTTATCGCGAACAGACAGACGCGGCGTTGGTCTTTGGTTTATAATATGTAGTGTCAGTAATTTCTTCCAGGTTTCTCGACACAAAATTATTGTGACTTTAAAGTACCCGTAAGCTGCTGTAATTGGTTGTTGATAATTCAGTCGACCAATCACAGCATAGCGATCGCTTGACTTGTTATATTCGAAAATCCTCGTGTTAGGGAGTCAAAAGTACTCATATGGGCAGAAGCAGATCTATATAAAGTTTTTTGGGCTACAGCCCAGGACTACGTGAATATATAGCCCCCCCCCGCCCCTATTGAAGACAATGGACAATATTCTAAATAATAAAAATAAATCGTTATTCGTGTCTCGCTAAAACTCGAGAACGGATGGACTGTTTTGGGTAATTTTGGTCTTGAAATATTTGTGGTATTCCAGGGTAGATTTAAACTGTAAGAAAATTGGAAAATCAATTGACAGGACAACCTCTGTGGGGCCAGCTAGTTATGAATAAAAAAATTAAACCTATCGTAAACATCATTATCGAAAACCGTTTTTTGACTAAATGGTAATTGATTTATTAAGCAGGGCCCTAAGTAGTATTGCCTAGGGCCCCCACAAACTCACGGTCCGCCCCTGAACATGGGTTCTGTGCCGTCAATTTCATCTACTGCTAGACAACCTACCACCAACCCTAGGAATGCCGCAACGACCATTTGGACTTTTATTTTATATTGTTATAGGCTTGCGTTTGACCGCAACTCACCTGATCTTAAGTGATGATGCAGCCTAAGGTGGATCACGCTTGCCTAAGATGAACCGGTTTACTCGTGCCTTGAAGATACCCAGATTATATGTATCGGGGAACAGTGAATTCCACAGTCTGGCAGTTCGCACAATAAATGTGGAAGCAAAGCGCTTGGTTCGAGACTGTGGAACTGCAACCGTATACGCGGTGACGCTTCGCCGTATCCCTGCTCGTTCGGTGATGGAATGGGGATGGGGGAATTAAATTGTGCAATTCCAAAGCACATTCTCCGAAATGTACCCGATAAAAGACCGATAGGCAAGCAACGGCGCGGCGGTGTTCAAGGCTTTGGAGGACTTGGCGACGGAGTACTATCCAGTGTCAATATATAATAGTGTCATACAATAAATAATAGTAATGGGGTCTGTTCATATACCCTTTTTGTAAAGGTTTTTCTTCCACTATTTTTGCTGTTAACCCCTAAACAACCGCTAGCATCATTACGCCGCAATTTGCCGGCCAGACAGTCTGTCTGTCCCCCGCGCACCGAGCGTGAAGCACAGGTGTCGTCACGCGGCGCGCGCGCACCTGAACTGGTTATTGATTTCTGCCGTCATTACACGATGAATCGATTTACAGGGGAGATTAGATAGTCTTCTACTGAGATGGGTTTGTATTTGGTTTATAGCAACCTAACAACCTCTTGGTAGACACTGTTGGTCCTTTAGTTCGCGTTGACCGAACTAAATTGGTCCTTTAGTTCGTTCTACGCGAACTAAAGGACCAAGCTCAAACGATGTACAGACGCCAGCACATCAAACCATACCAAACTGTGAAATTTTCCGAATTGAATATGAACCTTATGAATTTATGATAAAGTTAAAAGTCTATCAAAGAAATTTGACAAACTGTTGTCGCTTGATGTGCTGACCTCCGTACAATTAAATATCTTTTATTGCGAGACTTCAGGGAGTCTGGCGTCGCTTTGTAGATTACCTAATCGATGTTAATGTGCTAGGATCCAACTATTTTATAGATCTGTTAAAAAAAGAAAACTACTTATTAATAACAAGCAAAAAGCCGCTTTAGATTGGATAATTATAACAAAAGCCTTAATTTTCATGTCGTAGCCAATTAAACTGACTTGAAATATTACGTTCGTTGAACAAAACGACACTTATCAAGATTAATAAAATTAACCGTTTTGACTTGAATAGAATAATTGTTATAAGTATGCAGCACCCACTGAATAATTACTGAGGGGTGATAACTACCCTCTTGTGGGGACAAAGAGTTAAATAGTAGATGCGATTATAAATAACTAGCGACCCGACCCGGCTTCGCATGGGCCTGTAGCCTTCCTCGATAAATGGACTATCCAACACAAAAATATTTTTTTAATTCGAACCCAATGATATATTATACACTTAAATGCGTTACCCACGCTCAATAATGGCAATATTAAAGCAAGGCAATTGCCGGAGTTTCACTTAGTAACGTACCATCCAGTGTCGCGGCTATACGTCAGTATCGTAATTCACACATAACTGACGTAACAAAATATGTATGTTTATCTTTTTCTAACAGGTATACGCTGTATGCTTCTGTCCTTTTCTTCGCACTGTATAATTGTATGTGTCTACTGGTATGTGCACTAATGTTCGTGTATGACGCGTCTATTTATAATACGTCATTGTTCGAACCAGTAGATCTTGAGATTAGCGCGTTCAACCAAACAAACACACAAACTCTTCAGCTTTATAATATTAGTATAGATTTGTCAAGTGTATTTAAGGTTGGTTAATCAATGTAAGGTCTTTCGTTTACATAAAATATACTAGCCGATGCCCGCGACTTCGTTCGCGTGAATTTCAGTTATTTGTGGGGTTTTTTCACGGAACCCTAATTCTAAAAATTGAATAGGTATGTTAGTCCTGAAATCATCAGCTATCGGCCAGTGAAGGTCCCGTCAACAAAAAGACATTATCTGGAACAAAAAGACAGACACACCCGTGTAAACATTCAAATGCATTTAGTAAAAAGCTGTTATTAAAAACTTACAAAGAAACACTTCCATTTTTAACCGACTTCAAAAAGGAGGAGGTTCTCTATTCGATTGGTATTTTTTTATGTATGTACACCGATTACGCTGAGATTTATGATCCGATTTACGTGATTCTTCTTCTTTAGTTTGCGGAATAATTGCCATTTGGTCCCATAAAAAAATAAAATAGTTTGGCCCAGTAGTTTTCATTATATGAACTTTTTTTTTATCTTTGACCACGGTTATCTTTTTTCAGTGTAGTCCGATGTCGATGAGTCTTTTATCAATTGATAGTGTACACCTCTTTGGTCCCATATAAATTTCAAGAAAATATTCCACCTCTAAGGGTAGAAAATTAAGGGATGACCGAATTTTTTGGTGTCACCGGTTCGTAATTAATTTGTATGATATGAAGTAGGTACGAGTACTAAAAAGCGAAAAAAAAAAGTTTTTAACAAAACCACTTTCAAAAAGTAAAAAATTACTTTAATTATTTTCCCATAAAAAAATAACTTTCAATTCGCAAGTCGGTGGCAAAACAAAACAACAAGCAAAACCAAAGCCGCCGACTTGCGAATTGAAAGTTATTTTTTACTATTTGAAGGCGGTTGTCTTTTTTGTCAAAAACTTTTTTATATTACTTGAATTAGAATAAGAACCACTTTCATTACGGGACCAATACTAATTATTTAGATAAAACATCAGCCGTTCCCTAAAGTGACTTTTATTGCACCGATTTTAGGGTCTTGAAGAATCTCAGCACAGAGTATTGATTTATTTACGCGGTTTAATTTTTAGAATTCATTAATTATGTTTACTAATTAATTTAGATAAACGTTGACAAGTTTACCTCACTTGTATCATCATCGTGTACTATTATTTCAGACCTATTATTCTATAAGTAGTTAGTAGTTAATAACAAATTGTGCTTTATTGACATATTCTTAGTGGAAAGATAGGTCGCTTTCATCGCCTAACAACAAAGCAATCCTTTAACCCACGAATATTAACAAATGTCATGCCAAACATACTTAGGAAAATGACTTCAAAGGGGTAAGAAATTCCCGGATAACAGAAGGCAATTTGTCATCACATTACTTGTCGACCGCCCCCTGACAACAAAATGACTAATACCAGGAAAAAATGAACAAGTTTTTACTCTTTGTCAACCCTTCCCATGCCGCTGCGAACTTCATTAATCAAGCTGTTGATACACCCCTAATGGTCGTAATGACCGAGACATACAAGTTATGGGTAACGAGCGAGCACAGGGTTAAGTATGTTTAATTGATATTTTCGCTTGGGGTCACAATTTTAAGGTTGTCAGACCAAGGGTTAGGGTGTAATGCGTTGCTATGGAGACAAGTTAATGGGAACGTATTGATAGTTTTTAAATTGCATTTAAAGTTTTACTGTTTCGGAACTTCAATTAAATCACATTTTAAAAACAGAATGGAATGATTTTTTTATGAGTATATGGTTCATTAAGATTTTAATTAGCAGGACATTGAAAACTTTTAGATTTTAAAGTTATAATTTCAATTCGTAGTTTTCTCGTAGCATTGCTACGAATATTTATTTATTGCTACGGGATAAGGCTACGAGTTATTGATTCTAAGCTACGGGGTAGATTTTGACAGATAACATCAATAAATTCTTATGTCTCATAAAAATACAATTCTGCAATAAAAAATTACTTTAAATTCGCAAGTCAGCGGCTTTGTTTCTGTTTGTTGTTATGTATTGCCACCGACTTCCGAAATTAAATTTATTTTGTATTTTGTAGTTTTTGATGGGGGTTGTCTTTTTTGTAAAAAAGTTTTTTTTTTTACTTTTTAGTGCCTACTTTTTATCATCCAAATTAATTAAGAAACGGTAACATCAAACAAATTGAGTCATCCCATAATTTTCTACCCTTAGAGATGCAATATTTACAGGGATGGGACGGGATGGGATGGGTTTTATTAAACATTAAAAAAGAATTGATCATCGAAATCGAACTACAATGCTAAAAGTTAAACATAACAAATAATATACGTGTCGGATTGAGAACTTCCTCCTTTTTATGAAGTCGGTTAAAAATCTAGTAGTCGGTCATTTATTAATGACGAAGTGGCCGAGAGGTTAAGGCATTGGATTGCTAATCCAATGTGCTTTGCACGCGTGGGTTCGTATCCCATCCTCGTCGCCAATTTGTTGTATCTCAAATAAACACAATAATTAATTAATTCACATTTATTTAATAGAGAGCACAACATGACATTTTGATAGGTCTATAGAAAGAGGAAGAAATATAAGTGCGAGAGAGTAAAGTAATCCTAAGGATGCATTCCATATCTCACAGCCTACAAAAAATTTAGTAGTCGTAAAATGACATTAAGACCTACCGAAATATTCCAGTGTATTTCATTAGACTCGGGAACTAGAATGATGCCTCGTTTAGTCTGTCTAGCCGTCTTAATAGCCTCCTAGCCTTGGCAAGGGTCTTGATCTACCTGCACCGCGACGCGTCTGGGGATGTCGTCTGTGCCTACGCATTGTGATAACGGGATGTAAGGGGTGGTACAGGATGGATGTTGATGTTGAGCTAAAGGTTTTGTTGGATAGGTGCCAACTTATTAGTATAATGGGTGTAAAAATACTGAAAACGTAGTCGCAAGTTACAGGTTTGTTTTCCATAATTGCGAACATTTTTTTTTTGTTTTGGACCGAATCTGGTACAGACAGCGTCATCAACTGCTTACCCCCCACGCATTGAAATTTCTTTGGAAAGGGGGTTAGATGTTGATGACGCTGTCTGTACCTTCTGCTTTTGGAGATAATAATAATAATAATAATGTGGGGATATTTCACACACGGCCATCTATCTGACCCTACCTTCGGCTTTTGGAGATAATAATAATAATTATAATGTGGGATATTTCACACACGGCCATCTATCTGACCCTACCTTCTGCTTTTGGAGATAATAACAATAATAATAATGTGGGGATATTTCACACACGGCCATCTATCTGACCCTAACTAGGCAGAACATGTACTATGGGTGTCAGACAGCAGATAATAAACTAACTAACCACCACCAACAAGCAACCAACCAACCAACCATCAACCAACTAATCACCACCAACTACCAACCAATCAACCAATCACCAACCAACCAACTTTCTTTTACGTCTTGCACGAAAAGGAGTTTTAGTTGTTTCTCCATTGTTAGTCTTTTTATTTTAGTTTATCCCTGTAAATATCTATTATATAGATCCGTTAATGTCACTTGTCACTTCCTTTTTTTTTATAAATACAAAATGGGCAACGTGAGGTAATGAAAAACTGTTATTTTCATTTCAAAATATTTTAATTATGCGGGGGTTTAAAAAAATGGTATGCATATCAATTTACTCCTGGTAATGTGTTCTCCATATTAGAAAATATTTTGAACTGTCTAAATATTTTTTTTTCATACAAATTAATGTATCGATCTCGCCATAATTCTTTAAATGCAATACCTTCTTTTTCTTTTTAACCGACTTCAAAAAAAAAAAGAGGATTGATCTTGAAACCGCCTGAACTCCATGGATGCTTGTATCATCATCATTTTCATCCTTGCATGGATAATGTTTTCATTACATAAATAAAACCATCTTTCCTTGTTTATTGCTACCTGAAAAAATAAAAGGACTATAAAAAAACACAAACACCCTGTACACGCCTTAAACATGAAAATATCGTAGCAAAAACGATTGTCTATGTTTGTCTGCCAAGCGCGTCGTGTCGGCCAAAGTTTCGGCGAAGTGCTGTACACTGGCAGTTAGCGAAGTTGTTAGGAGTTTGATTCCTGTTCGAGGTTTATGTCCTCTTCGTTGTGTTTAGTTGAAAACTTTTTATAACTAGTTCTCTCGAGAGTTTTTTATCTGTTTCGAGTAGCTTCGAGGGACAATTAAGTTTGTTATGCTTGCTCGCGGTTCTTCTTTACGTTTATAGTTTTTCAAGTCTGGAAAATGTCGTGAAAATTGTCTCAGAGACAACGTAAACCCATTATGTAGATGAGATACCTACTTTAACTAAATACAATTTCGAAGTAAATTTTATCATTATATCTATCTAACTATATTAAGCTGAAGAGCTGAAGAGTTTGTTTGGTTGAACATGGTAATCTCCGGAGCTGCTGGTCCAATTCTAAAAATTCTTACGCCAATTGGAAGCTACGTTATCACTGTGCTATCTGCTATACTTTATTATTATAAAATTAAGGAGCCGCAAGAAAAATCCCGCGAACTATGTCGCGGGGCAAAGTACTAGTTAAGGCTTACTGAAGATGTGTCCGAAACGATGTTTTTTGACTGATGATAAAATTTAATTAGTTAGATAAAATTCTTCCAATGAACGAAATCCATCTCTGCACAGGGGTGTGATTCTGTAAGACCTAATTCTAAACTTCGAATCTGAATCCGCTGCGAGTTTCTTGATTGGCATTCTAAAAACTCGGTTGATAATTTGAATTTACACTAGCGCCACCCTTGCGAGCGTGTCAGCGAGTTGAACTAAATTGACAGGGAGATTTTGACAGATAAAGCATGAGATGACGTAAGAACACATTCTGTAAGGTAATTTCCCCGCCACTTCGACGCTCACTTCGCACTCGAACCCGATTCAAAGTGTCAAATATAGGTATATCAAGGTCATTTTGAACCTTATGCGAAGTGAGAGTGAATAGCGATGTGAATTTTACAGAATCGACCTACAGCCTATAGAAAAACAGTTTTTAACTGGATTTCATCGTTAGAAGTTTTTTATCTGACTGTACAAAACAGCATTTTATTTACGTGCGTATCATCAGTTTTAGTTTCGGAGACTGTGTCCGAATATATTGTGTCCGAATCTTCAGTAAGCCGTTAATGAAGTCTATATGCTCATCTTTCTATGCCATTTTCCATATCTGTAATTCATGTATTTGTTTTGTCTTTTAGTTGACATTTACATTCTACGTGAAAGAATCTTAAATGTGAGCAAGTTCATATAGTTGGGAGCCGGAGCTGTTCACTGCAGCCACTCACAAGTTATTTAAGATGCTCATTATATAAATCAAACACAGAGACATGTTGTTATCTTTGAATCTATAACTACCATAGAAACACATTTCAATCTGATATAAGTAAGTATTCTGTATTTCATTGCAGGGAAAGTTGAAGAAATGATACGTATGAGCACTGGCCGTAGGTTCAATTTCTCAATAGCAAACAATACTTAATGGGATGTGAGTTTTTCATTATTTTGTACTGTCTAGGTAATTTACTAACAGCTGATCTGATGCCATTTGACGACACGGTTTGCGCAGTGGCTGAGCCACTGGCCATTGGGGGATGCAAGCGGCAGGTTGCCGCTCGTTGTGGTGTTCTATGGGGAAGGGCTATGTCCAACAGTGGACGTTTTCCGGCTGATGATGATGATGGTGAACCATTGGCTACTGTACAGCGTGTCGCGCATTTAATTCCCGCACGGTATAAATGTTTGTATGACTTACAGGTAGTTTGTGTTTTTGTAAAGGACTAACGATACTGGACAAATTCCTTGTATACTGCAATGTTTTTTTATAAATACTAAATATACCCAGAACTGTAATGAACTATCTAAATTTATTGCCGCATTTGAAAATGATGAATAAGGATGAAACATTCGTCTCTTTATAGTTTCTTTTTAAATATTCTAATAGGCTTGCGTTTTAGGATGAACCGGTTCACTCGTGCCTTGAAAATATCCAGATTATACTTATCAGGGAACAGTGAGCAGTGAATTGTACAGTCTGGTATAGTTCGTACAATAAATCTGGGAGCAAAGCGCTTGGTTCGAGACAGTGAAACTTCAACCATATGTCGATGACGCTTCGCCGTATTGCTGCTCGTTCGATGAAGATAGTTTCTTATATAGCATTTTTATAGGAATGAAACAGTAAGACAGAACTCAATCAGACATCAAATCTAAATATTTCTATCGTCGGATCGGAACGCGATAACTTTTTCTAAGACAATGCGTTTCCCGTGTGTATTGTGGCGTTTTCCCACATCGCTTACTGTGTCGATATTGTTAGTGCACACTTTCACTGATCGTTCCAGGATGCGCACTGTGTTTGTGGACACCAGGGTAGGTGTCCAGAACTTGGGATGTGTGAGCGATGTTTCTATCAAGTTGAGACTTCGGAGAATTTCGGTCATTGCAGATGCAGGTGAAGTAGCGGATTAAAAATCCTATGTCCTTAGGGTTCAAACTATCTTCATACAAAACTTCACCAAAATCGGTTGAGCAGTTTATTCGTGAAAACGTAACAGGTAAGAGTTATTTTCACATTTATAATATTTGTAGATATGGATTACAATCAAATGTAACAGCTCACATTTTGGGTGTGTTCATTTTTACGCAATGTGCTTGGCAACTGGGATTTTTGCAGTTGTAAACCTCCTTTTGTACCTATACTAATTAGCCCTATTCGGTTTCCTGTTTCATATGGAGAAAAGTAGAAAGTATGATTTTTCCTAGTCCTCCGTTGATCTTTTCTGGGCCCTGTTTAATAAACTTTACAATTCGACAATTTTGTAAATAAGTGACATATTTGTAAAATTGTATGACAAGTTTAATAAACCTTACAATTATGTAAGAATTTTACATGTAAAATCATTACAATTTTTACCATTACAATTGCTGTTCAATAAAAGTTTACATGTGTAGAAAACGCCTGTAGATTTCGATGACAATATTATATCTACAAATTTGTAATTGTAAGTTACAAATTTGAAGATATTAGAACTTTAAAATATTTAGAATTTAGTTTTCTCATTTTCTATTGGTTTTATTAATAACGAAAGGAGCACAATAACAAAATCACGATTCTGTTTTTAATATATGAAAATAGGGATAATTTATTCGATAAATTTGCTGAATACCCATTCAAAAGGCTGCATTTCTCTTAGAATTGTATTCAAGATCATGTCCTAGTTTCGTTACCAAATATTCGACGGTAGATAGTTTTGCTAACCCGAAATTCAAATCTGTGACAGGTTTTACATTCAACGAAAAATTTCGGTCAAAAGTAAAGTTTACACTACTGTCACAACTTCTACTTCTTTGTTAGAACCATTATTTAATGTACTCCAAAAAATTTCTTCACTTATTAAATTGAGGTAAAAAATTGTAAAGTTCTGACACAAGACGAGTCCACCTGTCGGAATATTTCTACAATTTACAAAATATGTAAATTGTCACCTGTAAAGAGAAAATGTTTATTAAACAGAAATATGTAAAATTGTGGGTACAATTTTGACAGTTTTCCAATTACAGATACTTGTAGAATTGTAACTTGTAAAATACAATTTACTATTTGTAACGTTTATTAAACAGGGCCCTGATTAATTTCGTTGCGAGATCCAAGACGTTCAAGATTTGAATCGCTTTAACGGGATGCGTCGATCGTGATGCTGGCTTTAAGGGCGCGTATTCGATTTAGCGCAACTCAAAATCTAAATGATTGCTAGAATGGCGTAGCAGCACACACTAGTACAACACAATGGTCTGTTTGTGTGCATCAGAAAAAAAAATACGCACGAAATAAGCACGAATCATTGAAATTGATCGGCAAACGACAGCGCGCGATGTTTTACAGGGCTTTTTAAAATAATTGTCTAAAATAAATGAGCTCGTATAACGGACTGAAAAATATTCTGTATATTAAGCATAACCTTTATTTTCGTAAAATAAATATATCAGTTATGTTTTTATTCAAATACTGGTGAAAAAAAATTGTCAAAGTGAACCGATTTTGTACTTTTTCAACATTGTTTTTTAATACATAATAGTAATATTTTTGTAATTTTTGCTCTGTAGCTGCCTTTATGACTGTATATACTATTGGAAAACGCATAAAACAAAATATTTTGGCATATTGTAATGGTTGTATTCGTCCTGAAAGTTACTCTGACGTCTATTTTCGTAAAACGATATGAAAGAATTGTCTTCGCTTTAAAAAACCATACTTAAAAATTATACTTTTACTCTGTAGCTGTCTAAATCAAGACTTAATCTTTCTAAAACTGTAAGTTGTCTTTAAATAATCTGCTCACATAATTACGATATTGCTCTGGGCAAAACGCAAAAACATGAAGTGTTCGTCACGAATCGAATACGCGCTCTTAAGAAGTGATGGTGATCGGGAATAGGGCGGCGGATTCTATAAAAGACGAAGTAAGGCTGTAAACTTGTATTTATTAATTTGCAATGCTTCATTCTGACCTCTGCATCGCAACAAACCGAATGAAAGTATTTGATCGCTAACCAGAATTTATGTCATATTGTTTGGACTGATTTATTTGCTAAGCGATGCAGTTAAATTATTTTATTGTATCGTACTACAAAATGGTTTAAGACTTCCCCTTTTATTAACTTATTCCTGGCGTATAGCCAATATCTGCCTAGCTAGAAGAAACTTTGTGCGGTCGATAACGATCGTAAATGTTCCGGAATACGATGCCAAAGTAAAAACTAAGTTATTCCAAATCGTTTTATTCGTCTTCACTTATTACAAATAACTTATAAAATTACGTACATTATTAATTTATTGTTACATTTCGATATATTTGTACAATATTTGTGGTTCTCGTATAAAACTATCGCCTACATTTAATATTTATTTAATACACATTTTTGGAACAAATGCAAGTTAAAAGCGTTCTCTTTGAATCTGAGTATTTTATCTTTAGGAAAGAGTATTGAATGAAGATCACAGTAGGTAATACCTACCACAGTAAATTATAAATGTGAAGGTATTAAAATACGGATAAAAAATAGAAATAAAATAATCATACACTTATTAGTGACCACTAATTATGTCTTTCTAATATATGAATGGATTGCACAAGTGCACGGTCTAGTTTCCATGATTTAATAAATTACAATCGGTTTAGGTATCTGCTTCGCTTTTAGGGAAAGAAGAATGATTGAAGGATTGTCCTTTTAGTTTACAGCGACCTTGTCAAGAGTATCGGCATTTACACAATATTCTTACAATTCTTACATTGCTCATTATTTACATTTTGAACACATTCCAAAAGTATAAAATTGTAATACAAAATAACATGTATATTATTTTGTACTTGTATTTTACAATAATTTCTTATATCTAACTTAGAATACACTTACAGCGAGTTAGGAGCTAAGTGGCAAAGTGGGATATGTCTTAAATTAATCATTTGATGAACAAGAATAAACTATAGAAAGCATTCGATATGTCTACGCATACAATTATATATTAAATGAGAAATAATTTAAAGCTGACGTCGTTATATCAACTAAACTTTAGGCCCCTTTATAAAAATACAAATACTACACAGTTTTTCATTACCAACCAACATTTGGTTTCATGTGCGGTAAATGGCAAGGCAAAAAGATCCATTACAAATAAAACCACGAAAGGTGTTACAAATGAATGAAACCGTCACATTTTAAACCGATTAATCCCAAATTACTCGTACGAACATAAATTTGTCCAAACCCTTTACAATTTAAGCCTTTTATATAGATAACGATTATTGCATTGTGCACGTCACAACATGATCAGACGCACACGCGTGGTACACCTGGTTTCTATTATTCGCGACTTATGCTCGTTTCGCAGCAGGCCCGTCGTGGCAAGATATCAAAGCAGCTAAGGAAGACGTTTTGTAATCTATCTAACGATACTATGGCGTGGGGGGCTACAACAATCTATCAAGAAGTCAGTCTTGTATATCGGAGGTCGGTTCACTAGGAGGGGCGAGGCACTACGAACAGCCAGGATCACGAGATGATGCAGTTCTTGTCGTGTTGAACACTCTTCCTTTGTCGCTCTCTCTTGGCGCAGGCGACGGCGTCGTTGGGCACGTACGAGATCCTCACGCCGCCGTACGCGCGCCTGGCGGGCAGCGTGTACGACTCCGCAGACGAGGACGAAGACGAGCACGTGCTGCAGTAGCTGCTGGCGTCCTCGTCTCTCACCTTCTCTCTCCTCGGCGGCTCGTCAGGCTCGAACGCTTCGTTGTCGTCTCCACTAAACCTCACCGTCCGTCCCCCTCTCGGTTTCCTCGGTGACTTCTTACCGTCTACCAAAGTTAGTTCAGGCATCGAAGATGAGTGTCCTGGGGTGACGACTGCTTGCGCTTCTACAGGGTGTGGGGGCTTCCAGCCGTCGGGTGACTCGTCTTTATGATCGTCAGACGTCGGGGTGGGTTGTATCTGATGCTCCGTCATGGACTGTTCCAGTCGCAGGTCTGCGAGCGCTCTGTCGAGGCTGAGGCAAGCGTGCGGCGGTGGGGGTGGAGACTCGGGTACCAGGGACTCACTCGGTTCTGAATCCGCGTCTATATGATGAGGCGACGGTTCTCTATGTGGTGATCTAGGTGGGGACTTAGGCGATGGCATTCTCCTCTGCTTTGGCACTCTTTGCGGTCTAGGTCCTGGGCCTGAGGAATCCGACGGCGTGGGTGGCTCACCTTTGGAACACGCTATGGAGCAGTATATCGCTCCTTTCCTTGGTAAGAAGGGTCTGCCTAGGAGGCTTGCTCTGCACGTGTGGCAGGCGAAGCATCGTTCTGTGGCGTGCCAGTGCTGTCCTTCGTGGGACATTTGTCCTTGGTCTACGCCGATGGGTTCGCCGCAGGCGTCGCAGTACTCGGCGAAGCAGTTGTCGAAGCAGGGCAGGCAGTAGGGGCGCGCCTCCCGCATGATGTATCGCTGACCGCCGAGCTGTCGCGCGCACTCGGCACACGCGAAGTGCTTCATGTGCCACGCGCGGCCTTCCGCCTCCGTGCACTCGTCTGCTAGGATTATCTGAGGACAAAGAGAATCAGGTTAATATGTGGAATTTAATAAAGATTAAGCTTTATTTCAATATTTCTACGTTAATACGTAGAAATTGTAAGTAACGTAAGTACGTAAGTAAGTAGTAGTATAAGTAACGTAAAAGTTATAATTTGTATATTGTTATAATTTGTATGTTGTATGATGTTTACAAATTATAACTTTTACGATTTCAGAGTTCATTCAAAATGTGTTCATTTATGTGGGCAGTAGTGCTATTCTGTTACAATCTCCCTCGATGAACACCTAGGTGAAGTGAGCTGTCATCGGTCCGTCTGCTTTGTCAATCCCTTGCATCGGGACAGCTGTCAGCTCACTTCACCTAGGTGTTCACCGAGGGAGATTGTAACAGAATAAATATACAGGTAGGTAAATAAATACAGTAACGTTAATAATTAATCACAAGAGCACCAGCCTGTAGTGCATCACATGCACAAGGATGTCATCGTAACACACAAATATTCAATTATACCATATTTTCGTAAACCGGTTCAATTTAATTAATTATCTGGATAAACACGGTTTAATTAAGCATTATTATTCATAGTGTTAGCCGGTGCTGACGACCCCAAGAAAGTTGGTTCGCGACAATGGCATGGGAACGTATCCCACGGTCGCCGAGTAATATTTTGTTCATGATCATTAGTGGACTATTCACTCATTATTAATATTTCAGAAACGGTATTCCGTGTCGTGGACGCATGCCGCCGCCACTGCCATGCTGGACGCGTGATTGTTCCACTGTTCTGTGGTTCCGTGAGTCTGTTGCTATATGTCGGTGCAATGGTCGGTGAATTGGGTTATTGTTGAGCGTCTGATGTAAGAAGGAATGCATTGTTACGTGGTGAGGACTTACAGGTATTTTAGAAAGTCTGAGCTATTCTAAGTCTTACACTATTGTCATTAAAATCTGTTTGACATAGATTGGATTATGCTCTATTTATTATAATTTAATTTTAAAACAAAGGTAAATAATATATGATGATTGTTTTAGATCAAATTGTTATTTGTATACGTTGCATTTTCATACATCAGGTAGTTAATTTACTTTATTAAATTTTTAAGTTATGAAATGTATTCAGTGCTGGTGTCTGGCTGTAGATTGTTATCAATGACATCGAACTGTGCTTACAGAATACACACATTTTGTAAGACATACTTACATAATAATATGCGTTGAGTTTACAGTTATTTCATTTAAGAAAAACAAAATAATATGATAATTAAAATGTTATTTGTTGATTCTATTTCAGCTCTTAATGTCTTAATTAATGGTTCGTTCCCCTTTGCTGATACCACTTTCGAAACATTTTATCAAAGTATTAATAAATAATTTTACATGGTGAATAGTTAGAAATCTTTCGGTTTTTTTTTAATGTGTTTGTAGTCTCCATAGCAACACGGTAGCAGTTCCCCGTGGGACAATCTGTGCGGCTAGGTCGGGAGGCTGGCCATGTTTTCCCAGCACATGGTCACATGGCAGCCTGGGAGCCGAGGTCTATCGGAGCCAGCATCACAAGCTACCGTTTTATTGTTACTCTTACTTCGGTACGAGTATTAGCGCGTTGAAACCATTTTGTAGTATGTTTTTTGAGCTTCAAATGACTTTTAACTTTTGTGATGTTTTGCCAAGCGGTTTTTTTTTTGTGTTAATGTTGGTGTGCTTTAATCTATTTCATTTATTATAATTTATGTTTCCTTTCTTAGGTTTTAATATGCCCCAATTTCCAAAATATGTCACGATTCTGATGTTTACTAATATGTAGTTCAATGGAGCCACAGTTTTTTTTCTGATGAAGTTTATGAACTCTGAAACTGGAAGAAAATACATTTACGTTTTTGTAAAGTATGAATGTATAGGTATTTTTGTTCAGTTTTTCATTCAATAGATTGGTACAGACCAGAATGGACAAGGTGAGAATTTTTTAGAGGAAGTTTGAACGTTGCACTAGTGACAGAAAAGTTGAAAGGGAATCGTTTGTCTTGGTATGTGAAGAGGAGGGACGAAATGCGTGTGACCGGAGAGGAAGACCAAAGGAAAGATAGATAGATTGTATGGAGACTGATATGAATGAAAAGGGAGTCAGTGATGTGTGAACGCATGACAGTTGATAGGACGGAATGAAAGAAGAAAACATGTTGCGCCGACTCCAAGTAACATCATGATGAGATACAATAATCTGTTATAGAATCACTAGTGATACCGTAATACCCTTTGTTGGTATGTCTCCATCTTATTTTTCAGGATCAAACAGGTCGTAACATGTCATGTTATGGGAACCACTATCATGTTATAACTAGTGTTGTGCTTTGTTTATCGATATAACACGTGAGTAAGGTTGGTCGACATCTGGTGGTGAGTCATCGACGTTTTATCTCTATGTGTTGTGACAAGGTGATTATGTTTGATAAGTTATGTAAGACCTCAAGTTGCTACGTCTAATTATTTAGCAAACACCACATCATTGGTCTAGATGCCTGCCTTTTCTTGGGGGTATTACTGAGTTAGGGAAAGAGTTTTTTTTTGTATTCGATTTCTGTTTCGGAAGAATGCATAATATTAAAATTATAAATGCGAAAGTTACACTACAGAACTGATATTTTCGTCGAAGCTTGTTCTAAAAGAAAGGACATTTAAGCTACTTTTTAAACCGCGACTTTACTTCCGCGATAACTGATATTTACGCGGACGAAGTCACGAGTAAAAGGTAAGTAGTTATTGCATAAAACTAACAAAAGAAGTACCTACCTACGTACTTCTTTATTGAAATATGGTTTCTTGTACACTTATGTAACCTTGTTAGAATGCGGACTTGTGCTCCACATGACATATTATTATATGGAGAACTACGGGTTTTTAGTGTGTTTGTTTATATTTCAGGATAAAGCTAATGAAATAATAGGACATAAAGCTAATGAAATATAATATAAGGACAACCGCCTTCAAAAAGTAGTAGAAGTCGCTTTTTAGTGCCTACTTGAGGTATGCACTATCATCGAAATCGGACTACCATGAAAAAATATATGCAAGGCAACACATAAAAAAAAAAAGAAAAGATGTTCATAAAATGAAAACTACTGAGCCAAACTAAGTTAAATTTTTATGGGACCAAATGGCAACTATTCCGCATCAAACTAAAGAAGAATCACATTAATCGGATCATAAATCTCAGCGTAATCGGTGTACATACATAAAAAAATACCAATCGAATTGAGAACCTCCTCCTTTTTGAAGTCGGTTAAAAATACGATACCGATTCCTTTGGATTCACTTTGCAAAGGTAACTATAGAGGTAAGAAATATGTACTATAAGTTACTTACCTAGTAAATACTTGTGTGATGAGCAGTGTATTTGTGTTATGCTTGCCTTGTGTCTGGGTGTTGTTTATCTATATATGTATGTATTTACAAAAAAAATGTATTTGTGTATGTATATCAGCTGTCTGACACCCATAGAACAGGGTCTCCCTAGTTTGGGGTCAGATGGCCGTGTGTGAAATGTCCCCACATATTATTATTATTCTCGTTTATTCATTTTCTTAACATATTAAATTACATTTTTAAATATTAGTAAATAAAGAAATAAAAACATTTAAAAATTATTACTATTATTATATTTTAAACATTCTATAATATATTTATACTTACAAGTTTTATATACCTAAATAAGATTTTTTTTTTTGAAATTTATTTTGTTTAGGGGTTTTATTCCTTGGAGGACGTACCAAATCCATTATGCCATAGTTGATGTTGAGACTGTGGCAATAGCTGGTAAAACAATTTCACCATTTCCATATCAGATATACATGAATAAATATACAGACACACAACCGAAGTCTGGAGTCAAGCTGTATCAGTTCGCGAGTGAACTGCACATAAATACTAGCTGATCTGCATTGCCGTACTCTTGACATTGCAGTTTAATATATCAGCCTGTAACGTTTCAGGGTCTTTCAGGCTTGCCTCACTGCGGCGGTGCATGATAGCACTGAAAACTTGGGCGCAGGCGGTATACAATTCACCTAGTCTGTTTTATTGAACATTTTCAGGCCGAAAAATGGAACAAAGACTGAATATTAAAATAACTATTTAACATAATTTCTAAAAAAATCATATTAATAATATTTATATCTGTCCTGTGCTTAATAGCTCTTATATACGCACGTATTAAAAAAAAATTAGTAAGTTAATATTAGAAATTAATAAGTAAGTTAATATTAATTAATAAATAATAAGTACTTATTAAATTATACTAAGTAGTATTACTTAATAAGTATTAAGTAATACTAATATATTAAGTAATATTAAGTATTAAGTAATAAATAAGTTATAGGTAGGTAATATTATTGACAGAAATACGCGCTACTCAATTTTCAGTCACTTTGTCTTATAGTGATAGAGACAACACGAGACCTAACGACATCTTAGAATTGAGTAGCGTTTGAGCATTTACCCATTTCTATATTTTTCTTCTTTCTTAATATTGTTTTTCCATAAAGTATCATCATAAAGTGTCATCCACAAAGTACGTCACACTAATTTCCTGATTTTTAAACCCCTCCCCTGTCCTTGTCACAGTTGGTCACATTTGTGAGACCCCCCCCCCAATTGTAAAATATGTGACGTCACACTAGGAAGGCCTAGTGTGACGTCACATATTTTACAATTTCACATCTAGAAATTATTAAGCAGCTCCGATGTGAATGATATTTAGCGGACAATACTGACAGACAATCGATACTCTCAACATTTACGCAATAGCCCCAGATATCAAAATTATAGAAAAAAGCACTCTTTGTCTCCTTGGGTCTCCAATTCGAGAATTCTTTTCCCAGTGTTATTGAGGAAAAAATGCAAAATTTCAATGACATTTCGTCAAGATTACTCCAAATTAACATGGCATTCGGCCATCACCATAATTAAATTAAATTGTTATTTTTATTTTTTTGATTTGACAACATCTTTGCAAACGACTTTGAAAAATCTTTGCGAAATGTGACGTCACGTAACTTAGGACCCCTTCCACCCCTTGTCACACTTCGTCGACCCCCTCCCTTAAACTTTTTGTGTAACTTGAAACTATGCACCACCCCCGTTCATTCGTATAAAATGTTTGTTGTCACGCTTTGTATCTAGAAACCTACAACGGGGCGATTCAAGAATTACGTAAGCAGAATTTACCCCCCCCCCCTCTTCTTGGTCAGCAAAAGTGAGCATACTCTTACCCACCCCTCATAAGCTCACGTAAACATTTTCAGAATATATTTTTTGCAAATCTGATCCGATTTCTTTATAGTTATTTATGAGGGTGGAGTAGACTTGTGTTCAAATCAGTATCTTCTACTCATCATTCAGACTCTCGTCATCAAAAGTTAAGCAAAGCATCTGAGCAAAGTAGGTAAAGAACCCCCACCTCTCTTTGGTACAAGCTTACGTAATACTTGAACGGCCCCTAAGGTTTGCACTGATATCTCCATCAGTACTATCAGTAACGGTGGCAGTGGCACTCGCGTGCTGCCAGCACATAAACCAATGCACACGGACATGCAACGGTGTCCCATGGAACCACGCTTGCATGGGGAGCTAGTGAGCTACTCATTATTGATGATTGCATGAAATGTAATTTTATTTGATAAAGTCAAATAAAATTACATTTCATGCAAGTCTCGATAGCACAGTGCACGCTAATGAGGTACAATTTATTATCTACTAACTTTTACCCGCGACTTCGTCCGCGTGAATGTCTGTTGCGGATTAAAAAGTAGCCTATGTCCTTCCTCAGGATTCAAGCTATTTTCGTACCAAATTTCATCAAAAACGGTTCAGCCGTTTCATCGTGAAAGCGGAACAGATAGAGATTTACTTTCGCATTTATAATATAAAGTATGACGCTTCGCATTTATAATATAAGACCCAAGTAGAACTACACCAGATATTATTTCGAACTAGCACTTTCCCCGCGACTTCGTTCGCATGATTTTTCTTACGGATCTCTAATTTTCGCGAAAGAATTTTCAAAATCGGGCAAGTAGTTCCGCAGATTGGTATTGCGTTAAATCAAACAAACTCTTCAGTTTTATTATATTAGTGTAAATTTTGTTCCTGACGGGGCGAGGGTTCTCTGACCGCACAATTATTTTTAATATTTTCAAATTCTTCAAAACTTGTGCGGTTGTGCATACAAGCCCTGTGGTTGATTCGACTAGATATTAATTAATACATATTAATTATATATTAATTAATACACGTTTTAGTAACTAAATAGTCATTTGAATCAAGCCTAGATTGGAATTTAAAAACAAAACAAAGTACTTGTACTAGTAGTAAATGATGTTAATTAGCGTAAAATATTTATATTATGCTGAGAATTTTCGTGACAAATAACTATGAACAGTGAAAGAATAAAGTATTTACAATATAAGTTTACTTATTACTGATAAAATATTTGGTTTAACATGAACTAAGAACATTTAGATGTTATTTATGTAAATTACAAAAATAACAACGGATTCTACGTTTTAACAAAAAAAAAATGTTTGACAAAGAAAACAATTTAATTTCATCAGTTTGCTCAAGAATTCATGACGACCAATTATTCTAATACTTGTAAGTGAAATAAAATGAATAAATTCAACATTTAATGATTGGAGGCGATAAAACTACGCTTTGTACCCTAAAAATATTGCCATACAAAAAAAGAAACTGGGTTTTAACACAAAAATGTCACGAATTTTTCAGTGTTGGTATCAACAAAATAAATAAAAGTTTTTAACTGATTCAGATAAGGTAACACGCAGGCATTTTTAATAAATAAATTGTGGCCATCGACGGAGCTAAGTAACATGTAAAATATTAATGGCCATAAAGTATTTCTAGATTATTTACAATCTCAGTGTTTGATCTGTAATTATAAGCTTTTCTCCATGGGGTGATAGCTCAGGGTATTAATCAATGGTGTTTTATGAGGCTTATTAGTTGTGTTCTGGCATTTAAGATTAGTGAGCTTGCACGACACGACGATCAGTTTCTTCACCCATGAAAATGTTACGAAATCAACTTTGAAGCATAGAGCTCTTTACAGTTCGAGCTTTCAGAATTCTAACAAAATTACTCAACGTGAGGACCTAATATTGTTATTCAGTCAGTTAAGCCAACATAAAACCTATATATAATAATACTTTATCCTTGTAATAATGTATGTGTTGTGTTTTATGTGCACTATAAGGAAAAAGAATAAGAATAATGATTATTGTCTTTTGTCTGATCCATAAGACATGAATCTACTAATGATGAATTAATGAATGCTTTATTTGATTATGATAGTGAAATTCAATTCATTCAGTTTACGTTTTTTGCAGTTTGCCCCTCAGCATTAGGTTGTAAGGTAGGTAATAAACAAATTAGACGCAGCCGTAACAAATATGCATTTACAGAATTATAATAATTACAATCATCAACATAGCATTGCAAGTTAACAAAATCTGTAAACGTAATTTTCATTAAAGGCACATTTACGGATTATGCTAACTTGGAGAGTTGATGATTTTAATTATTATAATTGTCTCAACTCCTGTGTTTAAGTGTTTTATTACCATAGGTACTACATAACATAATTAAATACTGGGCTGAAAATTGAAAAAATCGTAAGAATATTTGAGGGTTTTTTTGTTATTTTTTTATTATTGGGTGTTTTAAATCAGCGAAAAGCAAACTAGATGAACCCTATTTATCGCTACTACTTGTTCTTCTAACGAATTCCATTTGAAAGGATGAAATGGTCTATAAAGTTGCCCAGTCTACTTTAGACCAATAAAAACATGAATTGTTTATCTCTTCCTAAAATGCTATCCATGTTCACTGCCGCAGATTGGGTTTAGTATAGACACATTAATTACCTGTAGCCGTGTAATTTGCGCTAATAACCGTCGAGATAGCGATACTAATGAAGACATCGAGGTACTCTCCCATGGCCTTCCGACGACTATCAAACATGCAACTTTTCTGATTTCCACATAAACTTTTGCAATTTTTACACATTTTGTGATTATTTTTGTACTGTGCTAAGATTTCATTTTGATTTTCAGACAACCGTCTGCATTGTTTTATCTGTAGTAGCTGTGTCGAGAAATTGGGAATACCAATCTACTCGTGTTTAATAAGGTCAGCAATATTTTCTGTCATCATCTTCCTATCCATTTCCTAACTACATGGAGCGACTGCCTATCGGACCTCCACAACCCAGTTACTAGGTAACACGATTTTCCTTGGTAAGATTGGTTGTCAGACTTTCTGGCTTCTGACGGGTAGTCAACGACTGCCAAAGATCTACAAATGACAGCCGGGACCAACGGCTTTAGGTTGGTGCTTTCCGAGGCACGGAGGGAACTTGATATGAAATGAATGGTCAGTAATATTTTCTCTCTTATGGTTATAAATTCTATAAATGCTAACTCACTGAAATGTCACAACTAAAAGCTGCTTGACCTCAATCACAGTTTACTTACCGGTCAAAGTAATGGTTATCGGCGCGAGATCATGAGAATTCCTCGTTTACCCCTTAATGTTTCCCCTCGACCTAGATGCGGCATCGCGTGGCTGGCGGAGGGCGGCCCGTCTGGACGCTTTCGGGGCAGACGACGGGTAGCGGTTTGCAGCGGTTACCCGAGCGGTCTTTGTGGTTCATTAGGGTTGCGTATTATGTTGCAATCACGTAGATGAAACGCTTAGATAGCTGATCATAAAGTCAAATGTTTACCTATTACCATCTCAGCTAAATTCTATGTCTCCAGCTAAAGCTAATGCTTTCATGTCTATCTTTACACGCCCACTGCTGGGCATAGGTCTCCCCCAAGGCGGGGCGGCGCCATGCTTGGCCGAAGTATGTTGGGGACCGCAGTAAGTGTTATGTAAATTAATATCAATATCCCTCTGTCGCCTTCTACGACACCCACGGGTAGAAATGGAGTGGTACTATTCGCGGCCGGCACTACACCGTTGCTGGTGTTAAATTGTATCTTTTGCAAAGTTACCTAGAACTCTTATGACCCCAATACCCCAGCCCTAGTTTTTATTCCATGAATTCTATACGTACTGGTGTATAGTCTTAGGTATAGCCAGTAGCCCTACTTTAATTATTTGACTAATCGTCTCACCGAAGGGTCGTTGCACCCTTCAGGTGGCCGCCAAGTTTTTAGGACGCCGAACGAATACAAAGTCTTTCCGGAGTTCGGGGTTACCTAAGTGTGGCTTGTTACTTTGTTTGTTATCTTAATCTCATATGATTGCCTGCGGTGGTTTGCAGAACTTGTGGGGTGTGTTGTAGTATTTTTGGCGTGACGTGCTAAAGAGAATTTTAAGTGTAACCGGAACAGGGTTTTTTTTTAGAAGTTTCTTTGGAACCTGCTATTTGGAGCTGCAGTAAGAAAATATTTTTAGAATAAGTAGTATCTAGTTTGCAAACAGTCAACAATCTAGCTTTTTGAAGTTATACTTCTTTAGGCGCGTTATGAAAAAATGATGAGAGTGAAATTTTACGATTCGCGCATGCGCGCACACAGTAAGTAAGTAGTTCAGCATGTACGTCAGAGATGGCGTTGTTTACAATTCAAATTGTGCTTATATACTTTTTTAATAATGCCAAAGAAGTATAACTTCTCACGCTCGTACATAAGTACACGCACCCATTTTTTTTAATATTCTACTCGTGCTTTGAAGATTATACTTATATCATGGAACAGAGAGGCAGGCAGGGAATTCCACAGTCTGGCAGCAGTCTAGCTGTGACGATTGGGGTTCTTAGTGTATATGTTACAGTCAAAATTCTTAACCAGTAAAACTACTTTTGACTGCCTTCAGTCAACACCCTTATTAAAATAAAACGCGTTTGCGTTACAAAAACAAAAGCCCTAGTTATAAGAATCACTACAAAACAAACGTTTTAACAGGGTCACAAAAAAGAACCTACCAACCTAATAGGTTTCTAAGTATTCAGGATAAATTTAAACCGTTCAAAAGTACTATTGACTGATGTTTGTAGTCAAAAGTAGTTTTGACTGGTTAAGAGTTCTGACTGTGTACATTAATAAGAAGATCGTTGTGCTGCCTTTTATAAAAAAAAAAACTGAATAAACCGAATTAAGGAAAATAAGTAGGAATGATGATTGGTCTGCTCAATTAGCTGGTAAGATTCCAGATTGAATAAGCTTTGGTAATACAACGACTATAATGCTACACACAAACGCATACGCAATGTCCAGTACAGCATTGGACAAAACCATATGGTTGATCAGCAATCAGCATAAATTCCGCAATGGAGGCGTCCACCGTGAAATGTCTGAATAACACAGGGGATGTACATCCCCCCACCCCGATGCTATCTACTTCCGGTCCGTTGGCCGGATATTGCCAACTGCACGCACAATTGCGTCAGCGGTCTGCGCACGCGCCGCGTCGCGATTTTATGATAATGTTGCAGGTTGAAGGGAATCAAGTAATGACCGTTTTGTGGTAAATTAAAGATAAGATAAAGCAATTTGTTTTGAATATTAATGTGTTGTGTGTAATTGTTCTAAATTGTAAGTTAAATGAGTCAATTTTAGTAATGAGGTACTACCTTTTGTAGCGACTTCGCCCGCGTGGATGTCGGTTATCGCGGATGAAGACGAAGGCGCCGGTTATAAAGTAACCTATGTCCTTCCTAGAGGTTTAAGCTATCTTCATGCCAAATTTTATCAAAATCGGTTCAGCTGTTTCATCGTGAAAGCGTAACAGACAGGGTTACTTTCGCATTTATAATATTAGTAAGTATGGAAGTATGGATTATGTTGGGTTCTGGGTGTTGCAAGATAATTGATAATATGATTTTAAATCTCTTTTGGATTTGTGTAGTAATAAATTGCGTTGCTCTGAAATTAGATTTATTTTGTGCCAAAATTTATTTTCTCTCTTCAGTCTATCAGATTAAGGTTCCATCAGAACAGCATCTTTTAAAAATCAAAAAGAAATCCTCACCTCATCACAGGCCGAACACCTAGGTTTCAGCGTCTCCGCATGATGCCTTCCGCAGTACAGGCGGCCATCCTTCCAGAAGTACACGAGGTCTACCAGCAGTTCCTGGCAGGAGGAGCACACGAAGCAGCCAGGGTGCCACCGCGCGGAGGGACCAGCTCGTGCCGCCGACACGCACATGTCACCTGCTGACATCGACTCCTCACACTGTGGAAGAAAAGAGAATATTAGTCTAAAAGAGTATTTTTTATGTACAGCAAAGGGTAAGGGCTCCCTGCCAACGAGACGGTTTTAACACGGCCCGGTTTAGTGTTCCATACAATACTGACGACCAGACGTAGACCCGGTTTGACGCTGGGTTTTGCTCCAGCGAAAAACCGTCTCGTAGGCCCTAAGGCCCATTGTTAACGAGACGGTTTTCCGCCCCTTATTCACAATCATTCGAATCGATTCCGTACCGAATCGAAAGTCAAAAGATATCGAAGATGTCCTTCAAACGCAATTCACAAATCCAAAACCGAATAATTTTGACAGTTCAAATACGATAGAAGTCGGAAATGAGATTGTCGAATCGGTTCCTTACCGACACGGAAACGTATCGAATGGTTTTGAATAAGGGGAGGTTTTAAACCGTGTCTATGTCCAGTCATCAGTATGTCTATTCTGTTACAATCTTCCCCAGTGAACACCTAGGTGAAGTGAGCTGTCATCCGTCCCGTCGCTAGGGATCTCAAAGCACTACAATCGGATGACAGCTCACTTCACCTAGGTGTTCACCGAGGGAGATTGTAACAGAATAGCTCTACAGGTATGGGACGCTATAGAGTTTTGTTAACGACACCGGCGCTAGCGTGCTCGTGAACAAGCTTAGCCGGCACCGGCCCGGCGCCGGCCCGGGCAGAAACTGTCTCGTTAACAATAGGACCCTAACACTAACAGAGAGATCCGATCCAGAATGTCCCTTTGTGGAGCTCCCTCAGCGATGCCCAAAGCCGAGGCCCACAGGGGTGTCCTTAGCGTGTAGTCGCTTAGTTTATAAGTTTTTTGCCCTGGCTGGAGGCCTTATATTATATAGATATAATTCACTTTAAGGCACTACAGGAAAGTCCGGTTAAGCAACCGACAACCTGACTGTTGACCTGCGAGATGGCAATCCGAAAAAATAAAACATTAACAGAAATGATAAACTACTTGTAGGATAGTGACACAAAGCACGTAAGCCTAGAGAGACCAATCAGAACAATCCGCCATTTTTCGCACGCACTCATTGACATTGACGTTTGCAGGCATTCTCAGGCAGTTTCAAGCAGACTTCAGTCTTGACTTGTTGTCAAAATGAATGATCAAAATGATGTAGTTGGCATTTTATGATAAACAAGAAAATTTTGTTATAAATAACTTGCAAAGAGTTTCAATCAGCGTTAGTAAAATTCCATTTTGTCACAAATAAAACCTACAGAGTCAATATAGTAGCAGCCCTAGTGAGTCTGGTAAGTTAGTAAGGTAATTATTTTCGAGGATGGCGGGAGCGGTCTTTCTGTAACCTTTATATTTTGTGATGGGACATATAGCGTAGTTTGGGGACTCCCTGTACCTACTGCACTGCCCAATTGATCTCAATAAAAGGTTGCAGAATTTGTCTTTATCTTTACATAGAATGAAACAAACTTACTTTCGCTGTCTGAACGCTTAAATCGTTTAAACTGCGCAACGGATTTTAATGCAGTTTTCAGCAATAGGCAGAGTGATTCAAGAGGAAGGTTTGTATGTATAATTTGTTAAGGTATTGTGTAAATTGGTTTAAATATGATAAAGTACCCGTGCGAAGCCAGGGCGGGTCGATAGTTTTATTGCTATTATCACAGAGATAGAACATGTGCAATCATGTATGTTAATGTTTTATTTATTGTTATAGTTTAAAAACTTGTATGCCAGCTAAAAGTAGTGATGTGCAATTATATCTGGAGGAAGACACACATCGCAGGCTCTCGGCCAAGTTTAGGAGGCAGCAGTTCGTCTCTGTGTATCACATTTCTTTTTTGTAACTATGTACTTGTATATGTGTGTGAATGTACGCCAGCACATCAAGCCATACCAAATTGTCAAATTTTCCTAATTGAATATGAACCTTACTCTTATGTTATAAAGTTTAAAATCTATAAAAGATTGTTGTACCTTGATGAGCTGGCCTCTGTACAAATAAACTATTATTATATTAATGTTACGGGTAAAATTCGGAAGTGTGTATTTAATCCGCTACCTAGGTAGCTAAAGGGCAATGTTGTACTAACTTAAAAGCGTCTGTTAATGTTAAAGATGAATGATCCTAAAGAGTATTCAGTCTTGGAAAGAGCGACGCTCAAACGATTAGTAGTCATCAGGACACTCAACACAAAAGGAATATGACCACAGTAATCATAAACTATCATTTCTATGGGGCTACCGAAAATATATTCCACAGTCTAAACCGCTTAAGGCCATCTATTTAAGCAGCTATGACTAACAAAATATCTACTGTTACAATATCGGCACGCGCGTACCACGAGCCACTGCATACTAATTCGCGAAGATTAGAAAAACTGCCTAACTTCCGATCAGTAATGTATTCCACTTATAATGATTGTCCATAAGTGGCGACCTTGTAACCAACACACCAGAAGGACGACCATTGTTCTCCGTATGGAAAGACCAACGGCTAAGCGTATAAGGACCAAAATATTCCTAAATTGATCCCAAATTGTGTAATTAATTATCCTTGATGCAACTGTAGCAGAGTATTGGGTCGGCAAGACTTGTAAGGTTCTGTCGCGCAAGTGTCGCAACAAAAAAAATGTATTTGTGTATGTATATCAGCTGTCTGATACCCATAGTACAGGGTCTCCCTAGTTTGGGGTCAGATGGCCGTGTGTGAAAATGTCCCCACATATTATTATTATTATTATTATTATTGAGGAGACCTCTATGGAGGAGTTTAGAAGGTTTTTCAAAATAGACTACTGGAATTCCTTTTATAGAAAGACAAAATTATACTCAAACTTTTCAGCGTCAACTTTGACAACCGACCTATCATAATTAATAGACAATTAATGTAGGAAGTACACGATTGATCCTAAATAGGCGCTGGCAACCATAGTAGCAAGTCAAGTCATCGGTGCCGCATCTCTTATGATCATAGTCGTTCCGAGCGGACGCACTGATTCACGCATACAGTGCGCTAGAGGTTAAGGTGATGGCTTGTTGATTTTATTTGATAATCTGGAAAAGTACTGAGTTGCTTGTGTTGTGTGTTGAATGCAAATACAAAACAGTTATAAAAATGTCCCATTTAACAGGCAAGATTGCCTGGGTTTGAGCCCGTAGTACTGTCCAAATAATGATACTAATGTTTCAAATTCCAATTAACCTTCATATACGAGCTTCTTAGCGATTTTTTTAGGTACACTTTAAAAATTCACAGAGTGCGCGGCCGAAATTATTCGTACTTCCAAGTTATAAATAAATATCCACACAAAATACAACTCCATTCCTAGTACCTAGGTACAATAAATTGTGTTAAACAAAGAACCCTTTGCCGCATTCCACGGACATTGTCCTGAAGGGTACAAATTCGCGCGTGAGGCAGTGATCAGGACCTACGCACGTACGGACATACCTTCTGAGAACGAGCATATAATGTCATTGTGTTGGAACCGTCGGCCTCTCTGATCTCAGAGCCTTTTGAGGTTTTATTGAACCTATGTTTGGTTGCTGCGGTAGTATAAAGAGATGTCGGTTCCTACGAATTAAGAGAAGCGGATAATAGTAGCAATAGGCTAAAATGTCTGTAGTAAATTTTCTAAAAAGAAATGAATTCTTCAATTCTAAATGTGCAACTTTTGGTCCTTCTAATATTGAATTAGCTCCGCCCCTACTGGTCCTTGCGTACCTACCTAAGCTAAATTGATGGAAACAACGACATATCAAGTTATAACGTTCCTCTGTTATATAAAATGTGTAGACATCAGGTTCAACGCTTCTAACTACAGCGCTATCCATAGCGTCCATTGAAGAGTGATGGCTACATTTCGTAAAGAATGTGTTGCGCCGGCGTGGATTCAAGGCACGATTACTACAGAGTACTGAGGTACTGGCGTGCTATGCGCGGTGCGATGCGTCTGCGCCACCAGACGCTCTCGCGCATGACTCACAGTTCCTCCACGCTAAGACCGAGCAAGTTACAAACGATAGCGGTGTAGCTCAAATGATGTATTTCACTATTTGTATAGGATAACCACAATAATACTAAAAACTAAAACAAAATGGCATCTAAACTTTTCTCAGCATCGGCATTGCCGGCAACTTGAAATCTGCCTAAGAGATTGGCAGCATTTCCGCTTTGGAGGGCAATTATTATTTCATTTATTCTTTTAATTTTTAGTGTTTGTTTAAGTGTATTGTATATATTTCTTAGCAAAGTATAATAAAAAAACGTTGTATGATTTGTGAAATGACTTTTATACTTAGTTACTAAAAACGAACACAGACAAACAACGATTGAAGGAAAAACAAATCATCAAATAGTAGTTAATAGAAAAGCTAAATATTAATGTTAGTAGATAAAATATGGAATGGAAAATATTGCTATGTAAGAACGAGCGCAAGTGACGGGCGTAAGCGTGCAGTAGCATCATTAGTAACAATGGAAGCAACTTTTAACTATACGTATATGTCGCTTGCTCTCTACCTTATATGGAAACCAGAGCTTGAAACGGTGCCAGAACGTATAATGGTAGACTTTGAAGCTCCTAGTACAATATTACGGGATTTGGATAAGATCTTTCAATGTCTCGCAGAGTTGTTTCCCTTGGGACTAATGATTAAGTCCAGAGAGGTGGCAATTTTCTCCTTTTTAAGAGACTTCTGAAAATAGTCACTATAGATAGACCTAGAAACATCTGGCTGTAAATAACTAGCGTTTTGCGAACTTCAATTAATTATAAGCCCATGTACGGATGATATTGTAGACCTACGCAACTTAACCTAATTCTCGTGAACTAAACCTATATGTATGTTGTGGTAATTTGCTGGAGAAAGTAATATTTATGTGTAATAGCTTGTTGTATTAGTTTTAAACGTATTTAATACAATTTTTTCAACCATTTTACGATTTAGCAAGCACTTCGCTATAAGTTAATAGGTGTAAGAATATTTTGCATTGAATGGGCCAAGAAGATACAATATTTTTGAGCTATAACCTTGGCTGTAGTTACTTAGTTCATAAAAAATAGTTACATGTCTTTCTGTACAAATGGACCAAAAAGCAGTACCTTCGATTCTTCGATTTGGTAATTTTATATTACCAAGAACCGAAGGTACCTACTGCTTTTTGTCCTTTTGAAAAATTTCCCCAAATTATTAACAACACATATTTTTAAATTGACGAGTTAGTATTTCATGCGTCAGCATTAGCATGAAAGTCTGCAGGCATTGGTATATTCTAAACATAATACAGCCTCGACTTTTCATGCATTGCAGTAGTACAATGAAGTTAATTTTACCTAGTTGACCTTTATCGTCAGTGGCGGTCGAGAGTGCGGCTCCAAACACCGCAATGTGTCGAAACCCCGCGGAACAACCTTGCACTCTATGATTGATTCGTTCTATATCTATTCTAATCAATCAGTTTCTTTGAATTGCGGTAACATATAGTTGGGATCTCGTGAATTTTGTACTGTTTCATTTTTATTTCAAGGTTAATTTCTTGCAGGAGCTGTCGTTATCACTTGTCTTGAACTGCTGTTGGATATAATGTACATTTATAGCTAAAACTTGGCACTTAAATTTCTTATAATTTGTGCCTTGGAATACATTGGGATAACAAGACAAGCACCGCAAGATTAAAGTGCTAGTACATATACTTACTAATACAACATTTTTTAATTTACAGACAGCTAGGAATTTCTGCACTGGCAATTTCAATCAACAACGAAAAGGTATTTCTTGCACTCTCAGAACCACAGCAATAATACATGAGTTACACACTCTATGAAATCAATTGCATGTAAGTACCAAACGACAATGCATAATAAGCAGCTTCGACTAAACACCGGCCGAACGGTGCCACCCATTCATAGAACCTGAACAACAATCAAACGCATGTATCTGCGTATGAGCACCATGAGTAATACTTTGACTTTCACTGCTACGTGACAGACGGACGGACGGTCAGCTGAGCGGAAACGGAGGTGACGTCAGGACAAAGACCATTGTTCACCTACGATTCTTGGAGCTTACAGCCGGTGCTGATGAGGCCGGTAGTGATTTAGAATGTCGGCCTGAGGAAATTGCGACTTCCCTGGCCAGTCATCTTAATGCTGTGAATGCTAAGCGCGTTATACTTGTCGGGTTGTTTGTCTAATGATGCAGTCGGGACGCGTTCGGTTGGGGTTGCAGTGTGCATATATAGACTGCAATGCGAGTTGGGATTTAAATGATATGGAAATAGTAAGTTTGTAACATGTTCAATTTGTGACTATACTCATGAAGTACAAGATAATCATTATTGATCAGTTGTTTCAGATAATATCTTAATATTTCTGCGAACTTAGATGCACTACGGTAGATTATAATAATCTCACATACAATTGTTACATTCTTAAATAGATCGAATTCTCTGAAACGAAAAACAAACAAATACAGAAGGACCACACAAATGATATGAAAAACGGCCAATCATCATCAAAAAAGTCATCACGGGCGAAATAAACCCCCGTCGAGAACAAATCGGCGCTAATTTGTTAAAAAACACAAGCGGCAAGGACCAAATCAAACAGAGGACTATAAGCCCGCCCCATGGACCAGCCAAAACAATTTGGACTTGAAAAGATGCCGACGTAGATCGTTCCTAATTATGAATATGATTTGTTCCCTTTCCAAATCACCTTTTACCCAAAAACCAACCTTATTACTTTTTGCATAAAGAAGTTCCAACTTTCCTGGTATAGCAAAGCTAATGTTGGCCAAATTCTAGCAAAAACTTGGCCTAAGTTTCGGCAAGCTAATTACAAGGTGCGATGTACTGACGATTTGTAAAATATATCACAAATATTGGTGTTGGACTGAAGGACCACCTACATGGCGGTTAATTGGTGAGGAAAAAAGTGATGTGCTGTTGCAGATTTGTTTTTAGATAGATTGGAAGATATTAGTTGAAATCGCGTGTTTGTATAATGCTTTTATAATTCTCAGGGCGTAGAAAGATCTTTTTGACAGCGCTCATTTTCTATCATTAGATAAAGTTTTGTCATGTAATGCAATACTACGAACGATTGACAAAAAGTGACAAATCACTGTTTGCAAACATCGTCAATCGACTAGAAATAAAATAATATCAATACCTTCTTAACGTTTATAGGAAAGCAGATCTGTTAATAGAGCATCACGAACTGTCGTAATTCTATTAGCAATATTGGAGATTGTGACATCATTTGAACAGTACAGCTTCGTGTAATGCAAAGCAGTAGGCATTAGAAATGGACATATGGAATCGTTTACAATCAGCCGACTATTGGTTTAAATTCACTCTCTGTTCAGCCGCCATATTGGTATTGGTTAACTCTAATATAATCGTGTGTCTCCAAGCTGCATGGTCATTATGAGGCCCAGTTGACACATTATTAACATGTCCCTTCATGGAGTAAGCTTGTAATATGTTCATACATATTCTCTCCCACGACTCCTCTCCTCTCGAGTCCTTCTTTCTCACAGTTCCCACAGCTCTGGAGTGCGTCACGCGAAGGCTCTACACTTGTCTTATTTTTAATTTTCTTTTTTTAACCCAAGATACCTGCAGCGTGCCCCCAGACACTTTTAACGCTTTGTCGGCGTAACAAACCAAAACCATATCATCGCTTGCTTCACAACCATTGCTGTTTTAGTATTGAGCATTACTTTCATATATTTTGTAGAAGCAGTGTTAGACATCGTGCTAAGGTGTTGTTTTGTGAAGTTTTTAAAGAAACGCGTGGTCGCGTAATATCGGGCGGATCGAACCGAGATCACGTATAGCTCGCGTTCCGGGAAAGCGCTAGCGAAACGACAGTATTGTTCGACAAACAAATTGACAAACAATGTGCTGCCATATTCTAGCTAGATTTATGTACGAACAGCCCTTTTGAAGTAAATGGAGGCATTACTTGATAGCTCACAGTTTTTGTAACGCACTTTTAATTGCCTTATAATCGCTTGATAACAGCTTGGTGAAATAGATTTATTACTTCATCTTACTACAAAATCTTATAAATCAGTACATAAAAATATTGTTTTAAGAAAGTCACAAAAGAGATCTCTATAAACTTAACTTACTACTTCAAGAACATAAACTTCAAGCATTAAGTAACTAATACTGTAGTTGTGATTCGACACCGCTGCCCTGTTATGAAGAATTATAAACTACAAATAAAGTAACTAAATGTATTTTCACGCCATAAGCCATGGGGTTAGTAGAACACAAAGTTACCGTCAAATTGAGCAATTTTGAGCCTCGTGCAGGCATAACGTTATTTAAGTGTTGCGCGTACCGAAAGACCAAAAAATATGGCGTAAGCAAGGAGGCTTATAAAGTAAGCGACGAAATTGGCGTTTTGATGTTTATTTTTTTACGAATCGGATAAGTTTAGTTTCTTGATAATATTTAATTCATACGATGGTAAAATCTATCAAAATGAATTTAGTGTAGGTAACAAAACATTTCTGCCATGTATTTCTTTACCATGGAGATTTAAGAATATAAAAGTGCGTCACACCATTGATTGTTTTCCTAACATCGGCCACAGTTGAGCTAAGTGTATGTTTGTGTTTGTACTTCAGACGGTGTGGGAGACTCGAGAGGTTTGCTCACACTTTGTTTGTGGCATCATTCATCTTCGCTCCTCACAGTCGTGTGTTCTAGGCTCTGCGACGCCTTTTGCTGCTTATTGCCAGTAATGCTTTTTAGTTTTTATGGAAAGAAAACTCAATAGGTTGTCGTGTAATTATTAATTCTAGTTCTTCAGATAAAACAGTTGATATTTCAATGTCAAAGTTTATGTTTTCGCGTCCAGGGAATGATGAGTTGGGAACAAAAACTTGATACATGATGATTTTTTATTCAACTCGACAAGGCACAGTATGCCACGAGCAATACCTAAAAGATGTTTATATTGTTACCGAGTTAAAGATTTTTCTATGATAAAGTAGGTATCCGTATAGAAGAGATTTAAATAATATGCATAGATTTGTACGTAATGATATAGAGTCAACGGTGATTAAATTCACCTAACACTAGAGTGTTACTAAACTTAGTGTTAGTGTTGTGAACTAAAGTATGCTTCATGACCATTGCACCAGTACCAATCACAACCCCTCTAAAACAAACTATCACTAGAAAGACGTCTAAGCTAAGAGCTTTATCAAAGCTGCGAGTTCTATCATCGTAAAACAGACATCACAATCCATCGTAGTAGTAAAAAAACGGGTCGTTCGGCGCGGGCGGTCTGCGCTGGCGCAGGCGCGTGTGAGAAACGGCTCGCCCGTGAAATCGCCGCCACTACGCGATGGCCCCACTAAAAAACTGTTGAAATCAAAGGTTTAAAAGACGCGAGACGGAGACGGCGCGAGGTGGTGGCTGTATGCTTGCGGCTGTAAAGCGACTACGTGTAATTTGAATCGGAACAGTTTGTAAATTTATTTTATTTATTTATATATTCAGTTTCGGACAACAATGTAATCCATTTTGTTAGTAAAACAAAAACCTTATACCTAATGTTAGTATTTCAAAAACAAAACACAAATCAACCGGCAATAATAAAACAATACATATCACTTAAGTGTCCGAAGCAGGTTGCACAGAGAATGACCACACAGTAAAACAGCAGACATTTTGATTAAATTTGAGTAATTGCTGAGTGTAAAACGTTACTCAAATGTATCGTTGTACATTCTTCGCAGTTTTCATTTTAAGTAACTTAGCGTGTTATACTACAATATTTTCGCTTCACTAAGAGCGAGAAGTTGGATGTACAAGTGTCGCTGCCATTCGTCTGGCGCCATTTGTGGCGCTTTATATTCATTTACCTCATTACGGTAAATAGTGATCTCGTTACGGTTCTATCTTCGTCAAACCTTGACCAGTTATGTTTCTTTATAATTTCAATACATTTCTTTGAATTTCGCTTCACAACTTATTAGATATGCTATTTAAGTCATAACGACACGGCCACAATACGATTTATATGGAATAACAATAAAAGCATCAAATCTTTTAGAGTTCACATTGTTATTTTATCAATTACAATCTCAGTTTATTTATAATAAAAATATCAATAAAACACAATTAGTAGATAATTTTAAATGATCAAAAAACAGAGATGGTCAGTAATTATCTTTATCTCCGGCAGTCAGTGTAACAGATACCTCTCGGGATAGATTTACGTCTCCTGACACCAAATGGATCACTTCTATCTTCGACAACTTTATATTCTTTTAACTTTTTTCTTTCTTTATCTTTTTTTCACACTAAACAATGCGTCGGTAAACGATAATTAAAAGTGGAGGCTACAGCGCCTTTTCTAACGTTTTTTTTTCCTTCTCGTGGCTGTGGAATCTAATCCAATTGGCTTTACGGACTGACTAATTGATTGGTTTGGTGTTTATTTTTGTTATCTGTGAGGAAGATAGTGTTGATTTATTTTGAATCTTTTGGTTCGGGGTTATTGTGTCTCGTCCTTTTGAGGTATTTGAAAATATGGTTCTGGAAAACGATTGGATTTTCGAATAGATAATTTTTCTATGCTTTCTCATAGTTATTAAAAAAAGGAAAGAAGAGGTTGCCAAGATAGAAAAAATGTGTTAATAGGTAGAGGTACTTAAAGACTGAAATAAATCCATGGAAACATTCGTATAAATATATTATTTTAACGACCAAAGGGTCATAAACAAATAATTAGAATAATAATGGAACTTTACGAGAGCTAACCGCCGACGCTCAATTAACGATCTCGAAATTTTTGCGCTCCGCTTAAGGGTAAGCTCGTCTTATTCATTTAAATAAAAATCGGTAAACTTATTTCAGTAGGGTACAAATGTAACCTCATTATTTGATGAGCATAGGGTTTAGTCTTATCCATCATCGTAGGACATCATGAATAGTCTATCATCATGGTTCATGGGTAATGAGAAAATATGGACATCCAAAATTCTGTTTGTTTTCATCGTTTCTTCAGCCATCATAAAGATCAGACTGGTCCTTATACCTAACGTCCCTTTTCTCAATACAAAAATATTTTAATAAATCTTTGAACTTGATCTTAACAGCGGTATTCTAATCTCGGTGGGCGTGGTAACGCAGAACCCCATTTAAATTATATTTAAATAAATGTTTTTGTCGGCAGCCATATTGTAAAGGAGCTCCATTCGAATCAGGACTTGTTCCTAAGGGTATGCCAAGCATGTGACCTTGCACAGCTCTCCAAGGTATTTTAATTGTTTTTCGATGTGAATTTTGAAGAAAAGAATTCGAATTAATGTGTATGATAACATTTGAAATTCATGATGCAGGGGATTTTAAAATTAAATAATTATTTTTAAGCCCACACCTAAATGTAAATGTGTCAAATTGACATTGACAAATAATTTGAAGCAAGAAACAATAATATTTAACGACAAAAGGAATTAACAATCTTTCCAGCAAAAGTAATGCCATCGATCCTTTGGGAAACATTTTTAAACTGGCAGAAACATAAATGTCATATTATTATTCAGTCATCCTTCTCCGATGTAGGTACCTTATCGAGTAAAAGAAGTATAGTATTGATTTCGATTACCTTCCTCAACCTAGAGGCTTGAAACAAATTCAGACCAAATAAACACAATCAACAGCCTCTTTAACATTATAAACTATAAAGCTAATTCAGATGAATGAGACAGAAAATAAAAAGAGTGCCTTTATAGGACCGGCGCCAGAGCAGGACAACAATATGTCATTGTATTTATATAATATCAAATCAAATCAAATCAAATCAAATGTCTTTATTGCATTCATGTGTGTACATATAGTTATTATAATAGTGTTAGTTCCAACATGAAACCCGGTTAGGGCACGGCAACATAATAATAATTTAACACAATATTTTTTATATGATACAAATTTTAACATAGCTAATCATAATTTTAGCGTAATAATGACGTTGAGATAATAATAATTGTAACATAATTATAATTTTAACATATAACTTCAATGTAATATTTTTTTTCCAATTATAATAATAACGATTAACTATAATTTAATAATAATAATAATTTAATGTTATGATTTTAATTTTATTTTATTAATTATAATTTTGATTTCCAATTTTAAATGTACGTTTTAAATGTGATTTATGATCTAAAGTTTAAATTCCATCATGAAACCCGGTTAGGGCACGGCAACATATTAATAGTTTAACAATAATTTTCACATAATTATAATTTTACATAATAATAATTTTAACATAATAATAATTGCAACATAATAATCATTGTATCATAATTATAATTGTAACATATTAATAGCTTATTAATAGCTTCAGTTATATAAATACATTTATTTTTTATAATAATAATGACGAATGATAATAATTTAATGACATGGTTTTAATTTCATTTTAATGATAATAATTTTGATTTCAATTTTAAATGTGCGTTTCTAATGTAGTTTATGATCTAAAATAGATTGAAATTAATTATTAATTTAAATAACATTTTTGGACGAATATGTCTGTCAGTATGTGTCAATACTAAATATAACTAAATATTTTATGCGAGATATTCTGCGACCGAGTAAAAGCATTTCTGTGTTAGATATTCTTTTAGTTTTCTGTTAAATTTACTGAATATGGGTTCTTCTTTTAATTGTTCTGGTAATTTGTTGAAAATTTTTACTGCCATGTAATATGGGCTATGGTAAAGCATTTTGATCCGAGAGGGTGGCAGATGTAATCTATTTTTATGGCGTGTATTTACGTTATGAATATCTTTTGATTTTGGAAAAATGTTGCGATTTTTAAATACAAATATGCAAAGGTCATGGATATATATAGAAGGTAAAGTAAGGAGCTTTAATTTAACAAAATATGGCTTACAGCTTTGGGTATTGTCAATATGGGCCAGTATTCTAACACATTTTTTTTGGATTATAAATACATCACTTGCGTCGACGCTGTTTCCCCATAACATCACTCCGTATCTTAGCCACGAGTTTGCGTAGGCGTAGTATGCCGATAGTGCTGTTTCTGTATCTGTGCTATACTTAAGTTGAAACAAGGCGTAGGTAAATTTAGATAACTTAGATTTCACAGTTTCTATGTGCTTTTTCCAATTGAGATGTGTGTCTATGTTTATACCGAGTAAGTTAAATGTAGTTACTGATTCTATAGGGGTGTCATTAAAAATTACATTTGCATCTAACGGGGGCGTTTTATACGATCTAAATTGTATCACTTTAGTTTTATTACAGTTGATTTCTAAATTGTGATCTTGTAGCCAAAGTGTTACTGTCTGGAGAGTATTTTGTATGATTGTATTTGGGTCACAATTTTTGTCACATTTCACAAGTATGGAGATATCATCGGCAAATAGTACTGGTAATGTAGTCTGTTTATTAAGAATTTTTGGGAGGTCATTTATATATATTAAAAATAGTATGCAGCCTAGAACGCTGCCTTGAGGGATGGAACATGTTAGATTTCTCACCTGGGAACGGATTGTTATTGTCTCTCTATTTTCAATATTGTGGTCTTCAACCTGAACTATTTGTTTTCTTTCGCTTAAATATGACTTAAACCAATTGAATGCAGGGCCACGTATACCTGAACCGTAAAGTTTTGCTAGTAGTATGGTATAAGAAACATTGTCATAGGCTTTTGACATATCGAGTAGCAGGCCGAATGCATACTTTTTGTCATTTATTTGCTGGAGAGCTGTTTGGACATATTTATACACTGCACATGTAGTGGATCTTGCCTTCCTAAAACCATTTTGACAGTCATCAAGAATATTGTATTTTTCTAAGAAAAAGTTTAGTCTGTTACACATAGCCTTTTCAAAAATCTTTGAAAAGGTCGGCAACAACGCTATAGGTCTGTAATTACTAGGGGTGTGAATATCATCTTTTTTGTGTATGGGTTTTACTAGGGACATTTTTAGTAAATCAGGGAATTCTCCGAGCTCGAAACTCTGGTTTATTAAGAATGTGAGTGGAGCCGACAATTCTTCTGCACATTGTTTTACTAATATAGGGGGTATGTCGTCTATTCCGCAGCTATGCTTATTTTTTGCCATTTTAATTATATTTAGTATTTCTTTTTGGTTTACTGGTCGTAGGTACATTGATGTAGTTGGTGGGGTCATTACTGGGCGTCCAGTTTTTAAGGGAATATTTGTGTTTGTGTCTGTTGTTTTTTCACCCACTGTAGCAAAAAAGTCGTTAAATATATTTGATACGTCTTTAGGGCATGAAGTAGTTTTATTGTTTACCTTTAGTGATATGTTTTCATACTGCCTTGTCTTAGTTTTACCAGTTTTATCATTTATAATATTCCACATAGTTTTAGTTTTATTATCTGACTTATTCATTTGCCTGGTATATTCTATTTTCTTTGAAAGTTTTATGCTACGTTTTAATGTTTTGCTAAATTTGCTGTGGTATGCTTTTATAACATTGCTTTTAGATTCATTTAGCATAATTCTCAGTACTCGCTTGTGCTTGCATGATAATTTTAAACCTGTTGTAATCCATCCTTTAGCTTTTTTTAATTTTACTTTTACTCTTTGTTTTGGAATATTTTTATCTAGGAGCTGTGTTATAGTTGTGATGAATTTAAAGTAGTTTTCATTAACATTATTATTTCTATTAATAATTTTTTCCCAATCAATTTCCCTTAATGCATTTTTAAAGTTTATTATGTTTTTATCTGTAAATAGTCTTTTTTGTTTATACCATGTTTTGTTGTTGTTTGTATATAGGCAGTTTGTATTCAATTTTACGTTAATGGATTTATGATCAGAGAGTCCGTAATCTTCGACATATTCTTTCTTTATTAAGGATTTATAATTGGTAAAAAGTAAATCAATGCAAGTGGAAGTAGTTTTAGTTACCCGTGTGGGTTCGCGAACTATTTGCTTTAGGTTATGTGAGCGCATTAAGGTAAGAAGGTCCTGTGTTTGTTTGTTTTTTTCAAGTATATTTATATTGAAGTCTCCACCAAATATGATATATTTATTTTTATCTCTAGTATTTAGTCTATTTAAAAGCTTTTCCATTTGTTCGTGAAATATATTTATATGTCGATCTGGTCTATATAACCCTATGAATATACAATTTAATTCGGGAATTTCAATTGCACAAATTTCTATTATAAATTCTATGGAATAATTTACTATATCTATTCTTTCTATAAATTTTACATTTTCTCTTATAATTAGGCAAACACCTCCACCTTCTCTAGCTTTCCTACAGAATTGGGATGCAATTTTATATCCCTGAAGCGATACAGAGTTACAAAAATTCTTATCTCTCCATACTTCTGTTAAACATAGTAAATAAATACGTTTTTCTAGTAACAAATGTTCAATTAAATCTATTTTATTTCCTAGACTTTGTATGTTTTGAAAGGTTATCGTGATATCTTCAGCGAAATGTCTTATTTATTACGTTATTTGGCTTATTTACTTTTTGCGGTAGGTTTGGTTGTGTGGACGAATGTGGAGTCGGTGTATTTTCTCTCTCTGTGGCGGGTAGCATAATATTATCTTCTATGATTTTATTTTCCATAAGGTTTTGTGGTATTTCCGTTGTAGTGTCATTTGGACTAATAAATTCATTTCCATTTATGAATAGTTTGTTGTTCCTGATAATCGCATAATCTCCATTTTTTCGTGCCTTTATTAGGTGTTGTTTTAATTCATTTCTTTCCTCAAGTGTTTTCCTGTCCATATATTTTAAAATAGTTATTCCAGTATTCTTAAAAACAAATGCATTTTCTAGTATATAGTTGGTCATTCTCTTACTTATCAATTCAATAGCTAGGGGCCTTCTATTTCCTCTTTTCCCTATACGTTTGATATCTTCTATATAGGGATCTATGTCTATACCCATAATTTCGTAAAACAGTCTAGACGTGCGTTCATACAAGTTTGATTCAGTCTCACGATTTTCTTCTGTTAATCCGTAAATTACAATTTTTTTGGTATTTTCTATGTTCTGAAGTTTTTCTTGAATACTTTCTATTTGTTTATTGACTTTATTTATTTCTTCTTGGTAGGTTTTATGGGCTGTTGTAACACTATAATCAGGTTCTTTTTGAATGTTTTTAATGGCATTTTTAATTTCAGTTTGGATTGTTTGTTTTACATCTGCTAGTATTGATGATTTAATCCTATCCAGTTTAGCATCTAGTAGCAAGCTAATGTTATTTAATGTTAAGTTCTCGTTTTCCTTAATATTCGCATTTATATTTGTACAGTCGTAACCGTTTCCAGATTTAATATAATCATGTATAGTATTAGTTATAGTGTTGCCAATAATTTCATCTACAGAGATATCATCCTGAGGACTATGTATGTTGTATTCTACCAAACTCGGGTTTACAGTTGTTTTTTGGCGCAGTGTAACGTTTGCATCAATTGTCTCAATTTGAGTGCTACTTTGAATCAGTGGTTTTATCGGAGTATTTATATTGTTTTCTTTTGGCATTTTGCATATGCAGTCCTGACATTTCCAGTTTGATTTGTGATACATTGTCATAGTGGTATGAAAGTGACTTTCTGGAATATTCGCGCATATTAAATCATAGTAAGCACTGCAAAGTGTGCACTTGAGAAACTCTCCATTTGGAGCTTCCTGGTAGCAACCTGCACACTGAACCATTGTCGCAGCAGAAGGTATTTAAATATTTGTAACCCCTTCTTTTGAGCGATACCAGCGTAAAGACGTTATTGATAAGTTATTTTGCTTTGGTTGAATTGATCTGTACTTCCGATCAAATAATAATGTATGCTATTTGTACATAATAGTGCCCGTTTAACAATAGTAAGTGTTTGCTCTGTGTATCTACAGTGTAGTAGTATGCTCGTACCTACTTTGTATTTTTGTAAAAGCGATCAAGCGTACCTTTGGTCATCAGATTGAACAAAACAGCGACCTCCACAGCGCAAAGCAAAAAATAAGCGTTCACTCCACTCATCCGTAAGGCAGCGATGAAAGCGCGACGTACGTGCATCACACAGTGAGCTACTGCCAGCGCAGCGACCTCCGCAGCGCAAAGCGAAAGCGTGCGTCTAGTGTAGATACTTGTAAGCCAGCGCTTGAAGCGCGGCAAGCACAGGCAAGCGGGCGGTTGGACGTGGCCGTTGTCGAAAGAATATTTTAAATGTTTTCACTTTTATTTTGGTAATAATTCATCAAATTTCATCAACTAAACACGTCACTGTACACTCCTTTTCCCCAGTCACACGGTTATGCAAGTTTCACTAGGTTATCGTAACTTTTATCCACTTTTTTCGCGAAATAATTACGGAGTAAACAAACGAGATGTTGCTCTGCTGACGTTTTTGACGGTAACCATCCGGTAATAGTTTGTCTACAAGCGTGTACGATTGTGCTTCAGTCCCAAGTGTTTTTTTTTTATTTTATTTGATCTTATTATTCATAGGTAAGCATTATTGTGTCGCGACCGAGTTTCTGGCACCGGCTGGGTTGGAATCGGGGTTCTTTAGACGGTGGTTGAATTCAGTCTTGTTAACGTGATGCTTTCAAGCCCAATGAAGTGAGAAACAATTATGACTTGGTAATTTTCCAGGATTCAAGTTCGAGTTAAGTGTTAACCACATAACTATACTTACTTAAAAGAATAAAATAAAAAGCTAAATCTTTAAAAAGTAACTAAAAAATTTTCTACCTTGACATAAGACTCAGTAATTGGAGATAGGTAGGAGATTAAGAAGAAGAATAAGAACTGCATGAGAGGTTATTGATAGTTTGCAAAAGAATGATTTCTAGTCATTCTAGCCTTTCAAACGTACCATCTAGAAGTAACCCTGTTTAAAACCATACTATCAATAAAAGGCGAGACGTACAGAACTACAGATCCCTTCTCAGTAAAAGCGGAATCACAAAGATTTTTTGTTCGCACCACGATTTTATGTGAGGAATGTGAAGTTTAGGAGATTATGCTCGGCGGCGGCACAAAGTTGACGCACAGAGGCGCACTATTGTTGGCGCGTCAGCATCAATGCACAGAACATTCCACCTCAAGTTTGGAAACTAAGTCAATATTTAGACGAAATATCGATACAAAGAGAACTAACAAATGTAGTTATTGCGGACTGGCTTTTTACACAAATGAAATATAATATACATAACATGTTAATATCAGATTGGAGCAGAAGCATAACAAGAGGAATTTAAACCGAAAACACACATTCCAGCGATGCTGGTGAGGTAAAGGTAAATGTAAAATAAATGTAACCTTCTTTCTAGAATTTCAATTACCATTGTAATTTACGAACAAATACTAAAGCACAAACACCTTTCAACACAAATCGCCATTTGTGACATAAGTAAATACAACTCCTTTATTTTCCTCAAGTAATTCTTTATCTATCCAAACACATTGTCTGTCACCGTGGGAACAGCGTTCCGTTACTGCTATCTTATCGTCGATAGCTCCGTTTGGCTCGGCTTTGTCGAGCGATACCAGTGCCCACTTGATGGCTTAATTGGTCAACTTGCATGTTTTGGCATTTTTATGGCCGATTTTTGGATGTTTGGATGCAACTCGTCTAAATGTTTTGGTAGGTTTTATAGTTGAAGTTGTGATGTTCACAGAATGTAATGAGGTATTTGGATTATGTTTTTGTACAGTTTTTTTATGGTTGTTAAATTCGAATAATAGTTAAAGTGTGGTAGAATAAAATGTTGAAATCATATAAGAAGGAAAAACACATATAATAAACATAAATTCTTTCCTAACAAGAAGCACTTATCATCGCGAGTTCTAGGTCACATTTTTGTAAGATTCCTACAGGATAAATTGTTTCTAATGAAATCCAAATTACGCGTTTCAATACGAGGGTAATTTCCAATCATTTCTCTTTGTATTTATCCCCATGGTGACGGCGCAGCGGGCTGCGACCTTCACCTTGCTGTTAATACTGTCGTCTAGACTCAATGATTTCCTACCAAAAGCTTACGATAAAGTCACAAACCTACTTAACATCGAACACATCGCTGTTTTTGTTCAAGAGCTGTCATCCTTCGATGAAAGGTAAAGATCAATGTATAATAGACAAATAAGTGACTTCATTAGTCACGGAAGTTATTTCTAAGCGTTACCGGTGTGGAGTACTCCAGGGTGGGTCATTAGGACCGCTGCTCTAAGGTGACCCCTTTGAAGGACGTTCTTTATGTATTAAGTTGTTTACTCAGCGGTATACGCAGTCAATTGGGCAATTGAGCACATTGGAATTGAGTTTAGGGGAGATGTTAATTTTTTTTTAGGTACCCACTACAGGTACGTCATTTTTTGAAGGCTATCCCTTCTACCTACTCCGGATTATAACGACTAGCGGCGTGCGGTAAAATATAAAAGGCATGTTTATTTGCTTGAAAAAGCAATAAAATCAATGGAACGTTTATATAATAGGGATAACATACTTATGGTACTATCGTCCCCAGACGAAACGTGCCCCAATTTAAATATTCATTACACAATACAATCGGTGATGAAAATAACCGAGTCACCGCCAGATGACAGGCAGACACGAAGGCTCGGACACGTCAAATAGAACAGTTAAAGCAACAATATAAGATAAAGTATAAGGGTGTGCTTTTTTCAATGAATATTCTATGCGATGATTAACATAATCGCGACAAGCTGCGAACCAGCGCGGGCGTGTCATGCGCCCAAAGAAACTCATCAAAATGCAAACATACGTTTTGGAAATTGATAAAATGTTGACAAGAGCGAGCTTGAACGAGCATTGTGCGTTCTGTACATTATTTTATTTAGGTATACTCAATTTTAAAAATTTAACTAAGTAAGCATTTATCATTTGTGTGGACAGAATTTTATTCGCATATAATTTTTTTAACAATAGTTTTTTTATTACTAATGTTTTTCTTCTTGTTCCAATTATTCTGCTCATCAAAGTTTATTTGTAAATACTTAAATCCTGTCAACCTTTAGATGCCCACTGCTGGACATAGGTCTCCTTCAAGGGGGGTTCAGCCGTTATCGCCATGCTTGGCCGATGCATGTTGGCGATTGCAGTAGGTGTTATGGCACTCAGAAGGACGCTGCTGCCCATCCTCTGGTCAATATCCCTCTGTCGCCTTGTACGACACCCACGGGTAGAAATGGGGTGGTGCTATTCGCGGCGGGCACCAAGCGGTTTAAATAAAAAAAAATACTATCACTCAAAGTTAGAATAAACTTTGGAAACATTTGCTTTTTCAACCGACTTCAAAAAAGGAGGAGGTTATCAATTCGTCTGTATTTTTTTTTAATGTTTGTTACCTGATTTCTTTGGACTGGGTGAACCGATTTTGATGATTCTTTTTTATTTGAAAGCTAGTGCTTCCCGTGTGGTCCAGTTTTAATTTGGTCCAGTTCTGACAATGGCATCCATGAGAAAACCGTATAAGTCTTAAATTTGCATTAAGTATGTACGCGATTTCTCCAGCAAACGTAAACCGATTTTGAAAATTCTTTTTTTTATGGATAGGGCATGCTTCAGGGGTGGTCCCATATAAATTTTATCGAAATTGATTCAGCACTTTTTGAAAAATCAACAAATGCCCAAAAAATTTACATAGACGACGTTTTAGTTTCATCAATCTTTGTAGTAGTTAACTTTCAATCTCTTCTTAATAGATTTGGATGAGAAGGAGGTACTAAAAAGCGGAAAATAAAAACCTTTTTACAAAAAAGACAACCGCCTTCAAAAACTAAAAAGTGAAAAATAACTTTAGCACAGAACACACATTGACTTTAGTTTCGGAAGTCGGTGGCAATACAAAACAACAAACAGAACAAATTCTTCTGTAAAAATATAACACGTAACCCTAATAATGCGGCCATGACTTTGTAAATTAATAAAAAAAGATAATGTGAAAAAATTGTCTCTTGTGGCGATGTGTTATCTAAATAGATTGTATAATGCCTGTAGTGCTTGCGATAATCTTCCTTTTTGTTACGTTTTGCCCTTCGATGTGTTCCAATGTGTTTGGATACTTCGTAATTGATTCTTTATTGCTTTTTGATCGCCTTTTTGTTGGTTTACTGATAATATTGTCAAGGCATTTCAGATTGTTTTACTTTTGAACAAAATATTAATATTATTATTACCTACCAATTATAAATAAGACTGTTTATTTTGTTCGGGGGGCGTAATTATATATTTGATGTTAAATGAATTTAAAGTGAATTTATTAAGTCTTATTTTTTATTTTTGCGAAATGCTATGAGCAGGTTATGAAAGCGTCCATTTTTTTTTACAAAATGGTATCTATATTGTGAATGTGAATGTGCCAACACTTTTGAGACCACATGCCCTACGTAATGCTTACTTATTCAGGTTCAAAGCAATAATGTCATCACAGTGATGGCCAACACTTATATCTGTCACACAAACTTCATCAGAAGATTTCTTATTATTTATTTTTCTTATATTTATACTTACCTTCATCGCTACAAGGAATATTCCGCTAAAATTTGGGTGGTCGTGACACCGGGTTTTCGGGCAGGCCACACACCTCAGCCTCGTTACAATGTTCTGTTCGCGCCGCAATATCAACTTGAGGTACCGAAAATCTCTTTATTTGCATATTTAAGATTTTAAACTTATAAGTTAAGTAAGTTTTGGATGAGTTGTTTAATGTCAAGAAGTCAAGATGAGAAAGATTGTCAACAGTTTGTTGTACAGTGCATGGCAAAAATATGCAAGTACACATCAAGCTATCTTTAACTAAACTTTACTTCTGCAAAACTATCTATTCAGACTGTGAGATATTATAATTGATAAACACGGTATCTGCAAACACATGCATATTCATAATTATTGTGATAATATATTTTTTAATGATAGGCTTTACTTTTGGAAAATTTCGGATATGAACCAAACTGAAGTGTTTTCATAAAATATACATATTTTAGCCCTTGACTGTACTTTATATGAACGATTTAATGTGCACAGTTTGACTATAAATACTTTTTTTACGCGCCTTTTTGTTAAAACCGTGACAGATCTATTTTCTTCTGTCAAAATAAAAAATAATTATGTTAAAATCAGCCACAATTCGGCCATCATAAATTTTCTGTGACATGAATAATGGATTTGAAAGACCACGAGAAATCGAGAACATGTTGTGAATTTAGAAACATTATCACTCGTTATAATAACGCAGGTCAACTATTTGTTAATTGCGAAAACCCTGTCAATACTGTCGGGGGCAACACAGGCGATGTCGAGCAAAACGTGTCAAGTGAACGAAATAATCAAAAATGTATCAGTATATTTGATAAAACGCCGAGTGAACAATTAAATGAAGTGCCTTCACAAGAGCTCGTCAGTGAATGTTTCACAAATTACTCACTCAACAACAACTACAACGACTACAACGAATATAATATGTTCGTGAAAGAGCAGCATGACACCTTCCGTGGTGCCAACCAAACACCACACTTGCTGCCAGTGGTTAGTATGTCCGCAGACAAGTTTATTGCGCAACACACGCCTTGTTCAGAAGATTTGTATGGAACTCCACGTTATGATCATAAATATAATTTTGAAGATTTCGATCAAGATAATAATAGACAAGGAGGTTTCTCTAGGAGCAAGATGTTGAGTGGTCATAATAATAAAGTAGATGAAAATGAACGACGTGACGGAAACACTTGGCGCCGCCCTTTAACAAATATGCCTAACCAGGAGGTTGCTTACAAAATAATGCAAAGAAACGCAAAGTTACAGAAAATTGTTAGGAAGCTAGTGATTGAGCGGGAAAGAGAAAAACAAAGAGAAGCATGGAATAATTACATCAATGATTTAAAAAATAAACACAGATATTATAGCAACGAACCGAGTAGGATATCACCCCAGTATGTGCCAGGCGATCACAATACTCCGGAAATGATAGATGACTTCTACAACTTACAGGCTAACTGGCGCCAATCAGGTCCATGTCAGCGATTGGAAGACCTTTATGTAGCTCATGATGACATGCCACCGACCACGCACAGGTTTCCACAGAACTGTGATAGCAATATAATACCACCAGATGTCGGATCGATAATTTACGATGATGATCGCTTTGGCTATCCCACTTGTTCACAATCTAACATGCTAAGGTTGAGTAATGAACGACAAGGTTATGCGTATAACTGGCGTGCTAGACCGATAAGTAGGAACTTTCGTGGCTGTGGAGTGATTGATAACAATCGTCTATGTGGGTTTGATAGGATACAAAGTACTGTTGGATCGTATTCTCATGTACCTCAACATATGAGGAAATCACGGGGTGCACCTATATGTAACCAGACAGCGAACTTACCACTAGTTAACGAAGAAGACTGCAAGGAACTAAATGATTGTAAGCCCGAAATTTGCCAAACTGTTAAAAATATTCCTAATTACACGGAAGCAACAACAAGTGCCCAAGAATTTAATTTGAAACCAAACCACGAGACAGCAGTACTATCCTTTAAACAGCAATATTTGAAACGTCCTGTGCATGATGATGTTCCCTTCATGAAGGAAATGATCAAACTTGATAAGGATGTAAATCCCACAAAAAATAAATTTTTGAGCCCTAGTAAACTAAAACCTTTCAAAAACAAATTAGTTGAAAATACTTGCAATTTACAAAAAACTTTCAAATATGATGAGGATTTACATTTCCAACGATGTTTCGATGAAAAATTTAAAAATATTACTGATAACATTATAAAATTAAAACAAAAGATCCTCCGAACTGAAGAAAATACAAAATTAAAATCTTTAGCCACTATTGAAGAGAAGATAGATGGTTTGATGAAATCTATGAATTCAATTATGATAGAAATTCAAGCAAAGAGGAACACAATTTTATCCAGAAACAGTTCTGCAGTTTCAGCCTGTAAAATGGTTACGGGCAGTCCAACTATGTTAAACAGACATAGCAGCGATCCGTACAGTTGTAATAATAATGAGTATGTGTGTACCATGGTACATCACAGCTCTAAGAGTTTAACGATTTCCGGAATGGTCCGTAGGGATACTGAACGGAGAGAACACGGAGAGTCTAGCATCTCTAAAATGGAACAAATCTTATTAGAAGAAATGAAAAAGAGTGACAAAGCTAAAAGCGACATCGGACAATTATTGAACCTGCCTAATGAAAGGAGTAGTTCACTGCAAGGAACATTTGATATTCCAACTAAAGAAACATCAATTGAAATTTCAGATTTTTCGTCTAAAGCTTCTTTGTATTCCGATAACAAGGCTCTTGTTAAAAATATACCCGAGTCGAATCAGACGGCAATGACTATAGCTGTAAACACTGATCCTCTAGGCTGGTTGGCTCTACTAAGAGTGTCGACGCAGACGGTGAAGCAGTTTCTGTCGTACGTGCCGAATCTGAACTATAACTCTTATCTGTCATTGTTCCCGCTCCTGCTGCCAACCAGGCGGTGTGAGCCGCACTACACCTGTAACATCTGCGGCGCATCGTTCTCCCAGCCATCACAGCTCAGTAATCACATGAAACAACACAATTTAGGAAGGACGAGGTAATTATTTATAAATTCTTGTAACTATAATACAGACTTTTATAACAAGAGAATAATGTAAAGAGGTACTCCCGAGATACCATGAAATGATTTTCAACCGACAATTCTTTTTATTATGTATGGGGTATGCCTCAGGGGTAGTCCCATATAAATTATATCGAAATTGATTTAAATCAACAAAATCCCAAAAAAAAATCGTTGGAGTACCTCTGTTTTAACTGTATTGCCGTTCTTAATGGATTTGCATAAGAAGATACTAAAAAGTGATAAACAAAAAGCTTTTTTTACAAAAATGACAACCGCCTTCAAAATCTAGAAAGTGATAAATGACTTTAGCACACTACACACACTGACTTTACATTTGGAAGTCGGTGGCAATTAAAGATAACAAATAGAACAAAGCCACCGACTTCCAAATCTAAAGTCATGTGTGTACAGTGCTAAAGTTATTTATTACTTTTTGAATTTTGAAGGCGGTTGTCTTTTTTGTAAAAAAAGCTTTTTCAAGCAGCTATTATAAATTGTTTTCTGGCTATGTCTTAGAAGTGACAAATGTCATATCATCCGATAGATATAACTGAATTCGTGATTGTTTCAGGGACTGCTGCGTGTGCCGTCACACGCTTGACTTGAAGAGCGCCCGCGCAGCTCTGTTCACGTGCCGGTACTGCGGCCAGAGGTTCACCCGGGCCTACTGCTGTGAGCTGCACCAAAAGTCCTGCGCTCGACAACTGGGTAGGCCTTATGACGTCACCTCCAGCCATGTCCTACTTCAGTAGACCAGGCTAGGCAACTTAATCATCATCCTTCTGCTTGTATTCCAATTTATTTTAAGATGGTAAGTCACCCAGATGTTGAGGTCAATTTAGTATAGTTTTATTATTATGAACCCTAATTGTCGTTATATAAGTTTAAACCAATATGACTTTTCAAATTCTAAAAGTATTGTCAATATATTATAATTATTAGTGTTGGAGCAATGGTTTATTTTTTTAATAAAAATACATTTTGAAAGGTTTGTTTTAATATTGGTGATGGTCGGATTATTTCCACTATCAAAAACTTCAAAAAATAAATTATGGTACACAATTACTTAAAATACCTGCATTATTTATATTTTCTCCGATATATTTCATTAGTAAACAAACCAGCGAGGCCTGTTAATATTTTTTGCCTGCCACAGTGGGTCGATATCGTTGTGGGTGGACAAAATCTTTACATTTTCGTTATAATTAGACGTAGGGTACGTGAATGCTGTCAATGGTCCTTTTGTGAGCGCCGCATCGCATCCATCATGGTTGTTTGTACGGGGCTTAGGGACAGCCATTATAGTGAAATGGGCATAAAATTCCGTCGATGCATCACAATGGTGGAAAGCAGCATTATACGTAATTATGTCAGGTTTGAGGTGAAGCGTTATAATGATATTATAGTTGCGAACGATTCGTCCATTGTGGAGCAAAACTTTGAAGTAAAGATGTTGTAAAATGACAATGAATGACCATTGATTGTTTGAGCAAAAAATGTACAATGCTATGTTAAAGTTCTACTTATTTTTTTTTCGGACTGACGAAATTTTTAACTTTAAATAATAATTTCCCTACAGTATTATAAAGTAGTAAGTAAAACACTTGTACAAAAAAAGAAAATAATGTTCCCAAACCACAGTTAGCTACACAAACCATTTTTAAACCCTCGTACATCCTAAACACCGGCGGACGGTGACAATAAAACTCCTTGTGACAGATTTCGATTGTCTCTTCAAAGGTTTTTTTCGCAATTTCGGACACGGCAGTTTGAATCGGCACTGTTATCCCACAGCCGAGGTGTAAATTCAATAATAAGGTAAAAATACAATAGGTTTTTGTGCCAGGCTGGTGCACGCTCGGCCCACCGGGGCGTCTGGGAGCCCAGCGAGCCTACTAATTCATATACCGTTAAATATTTGCCACGGCTTCGTAAGATCATGTCTGTCTGTTTGTTTAGGTGAAATTGTAAGTATTGTTGCGAATGGACGTGGGAAGGAAGTTGTCATAAAAAATATCTTACATTTGAATTGATTTCTGAGAAATTGTGCAGTTTCTCTTTTACTGCGCTGTGGTTAATGTTTGATAGTGATGGCTGGTGTTAATTAGCTGTCGTTGAGTCGTGACTGCAGCGTGTTGGTGAAGCGGTATCAATCGAGCAACTAGCTGCAACTTTTTGACTGACTCCTTGACAATTCAAAAGTGCCTGTAAATTAAATGGTTTATTTGAAATAAATGATTTGAGTTTGAGTTTGAGACTGATGACTTTTGCATCTTGAGATAGCTTGAGATGATCTTCGTTGATGAACGTCGTCGTGGTGTTGTGTATCTTTCAGATTATTGTGGTTTTGTAAGTAAATTCGTTAGCTCAACTATGAGCGTTTTTAACACAAGATCTGAGAGTAGTTTATTAATATTCAGGAACACAGTCAAAGGAAGTAACATAAGATAAGGTTATAAAAAACTGTAGTTTGCAGCCCAAACACCTGCCCTTATCAAACAAAAAAAAAACCCGAGTTTATTATTAGAAGCCAATGTTTATATTTGTTAATCTAATCACACTAAACATGGGGTGGCCGCGGCACGTGGTGGCAATCTTATCAATTATTTGACAAATAGACTTTTGCATTATCAATGCCCGGAGTGCTTTTTTGTAGTAATACAAGTTAATAAAAAGCTAGATTGATAACGACATACGTTAGTGTTTTTGTATAGAAAAAGTAGTGTTGAGCACTTTGGATTACTATGAGTGAGTTTATAAATACTGTTGAGCACTTTGGATTACTATAAGTGAGTTTATAAATACTGTTGAGCACTTTGGACTACTATGAGTGAGTTTATAAATACTGTTGAGCACTTTGGATTACTATAAGTGAGTTTATAAATACTGTTGAGCACTTTGGACTACTATGAGTGAGTTTATAAATACTGTTGAGCACTTTGGATTACTATAAGTGAGTTTATAAATACTGTTGAGCACTTTGGACTACTATGAGTGAGTTTATAAATACTGTTGAGCACTTTGGATTACTTTAAGTGAGTTTATAAATACTGTTGAGCACTTTGGACTACTACGAGTGAGTTTATAAATACTGTTGAGCACTTTGGATTACTATGAGTGAGTTTATAAATTGTGTTGAGCACTTTGGATTACTATAAGTGAGTTTATAAATACTGTTGAGCACTTTGGACTACTATGACTGAGTTTATAAATACTGTTGAGCACTTTGGATTACTATGAGTGAGTTTATAAATTGTGTTGAGCACTTTGGATTACTATAAGTGAGTTTATAAATACTGTTGAGCACTTTGGACTACTATGAGTGAGTTTATAAATACTGTTGAGCACTTTGGATTACTATGAGTGAGTTTATAAATACTGTTGAGCACTTTGGATTACTATAAGTGAGTTTATAAATACTGTTGAGCACTTTGGACTACTATGAGTGAGTTTATAAATTGTGTTGAGCAGTTTGGATTACTGTTAATGAGTTTATAAATAGCGTTGAGTGCTTTGGACTACTATGAGTGAGTTTATAAATACTGTTGAGCACTTTGGATTATTATGAGTGAGTTTATAAATACTGTTGAGCACTTTGGATTACTATGAGTGAGTTTATAAATTGTGTTGAGCAGTTTGGATTACTGTTAATGAGTTTATAAATAGCGTTGAGTGCTTTGGACTACTATGAGTGAGTTTATAAATACTGTTGAGTGCTTTGGATTACTATGAGTGAGTTTATATACAGTGTTGAGCAGTTTGGATTACTATGAGTGAGTTTATAAATAGTATTGAGCACTTTGAATTATTATTAGTGACTTTATAAATACTGTTGAGCACTTTGGATTACTATGAGTGAGTTTATAACTAGTATTGAGCACTTTGGATTATTATTAGTGAGTTTATAAATACTGTTGAGTGCTTTGGATTACTTTGAGTGAGTTTATAAACAGTGTTGAGCAGTTTGGATTACTATGAGTGAGTTTATAAATAGTATTGAGCACTTTGGATTATTATGAGTGAGGTTATAAATAGTTTTGAGCACTTTGGATTATGATGAGTGAGTTTATAAATACTGTTGAGCACTTTGAATTACTATGAGTGAGTTTATAAATACTGTTGAGCACTTTGGATTACTATGAGTGAGTTTATAAATAGTATTGAGCACTTTGGATTATTATTAGTGAGTTTATAAATACTGTTGAGCACTTTGGATTACTATGAGTGAAGTTATAAATAGTATTGAGCACTTTGGACTATTATGAGTAAGTTTATAAATAGTGTTGAGCACTTTGGATTACTATGAGTGAGTTTATAAATAGTATTGAGCACTTTGAATTATTATTAGTGAGTTTATAAATACTGTTGAGCACTTTGGATTACTATGAGTGAAGTTATAAATAGTATTGAGCACTTTGGATTATTATGAGTGAGTTTATAAATAGTGTTGAGCACTTTGGATTACTATGAGTGAGTTTATAAATAGTGTTGAGCACTTTGAATTATTATTAGTTAGTTTATAAATACTGTTGAGCACTTTGGATTACTATGAGTGAAGTTATAAATAGTATTGAGCACTTTGGATTATTATGAGTGAGTTTATAAATAGTGTTGAGCACTTTGGATTACTATGAGTGAGTTTATAAATAGTCTTGAGCACTTTGAATTATTATTAGTGAGTTTATAAATACTGTTGAGCACTTTGGATTACTATGAGTGAAGTTATAAATAGTATTGAGCACTTTGGATTATTATAAGTGAGTTTATAAATAATGTTGAGCACTTTGGATTACTATGAGTGAGTTTATAAATAGTATTGAGCACTTTGGATTATTATGAGTGAGTTTATAAATACTGTTGAGCACTTTGGATGACTATGAGTGAGTTTATAAATAGTATTGAGCACTTTGGATCATTATGAGTGAGTTTATAAATAGTGTTGAGCACTTTGGATTACTATGAGTGAGTTTATAAATAGTATTGAGCACTTTGGATTATTATGAGTGAGTTTATAAATAGTGTTGAGCACTTTGGATTATTATGAGTGAGTTTATAAATACTGTTGAGCACAATGGATTACTATGAGTGAGTTTATAAATACTGTTGAGCACTTTGGATTACTATGAGTGAAGTTATAAATAGTATTGAGCACTTTGGATTATTATGAGTGAGTTTATAAATAGTGTTGAGCACTTTGGATTACTATGAGTGAGTTTATAAATAGTATTGAGCACTTTGAATTATTATTAGTGAGTTTATAAAAACTGTTGAGCACTTTGGATTACTATGAGTGAAGTTACAAATAGTATTGAGCACTTTGGATTATTATGAGTGAGTTTATAAATACTGTTGAGCACTTTGGATTACTATGAGTGAGTTTATAAATACTGTTGAGCACTTTGGATTACTATGAGTGAGTTTATAAATACTGTTGAGCACTTTGGATTATAATGAGTGAGTTTATAAATAGTGTTGAGCACTTTGGATTATTATAAGTGAGTTTATAAATAATGTTGAGCACTTTGGATTACTATGAGTGAGTTTATAAATAGTATTGAGCACTTTGGATTATTATGAGTGAGTTTATAAATACTGTTGAGCACAATGGATTACCTAGTATGCGTGAGTTTGTAAATATTGTTGAGCACTTTGGATTACTATGAGTGAGTTTAATAAAATAGTGTAGAGCGCTTTGGATTACTATGTGAGTTTATAGAACAAAAATAACATTTTCTAATTAATTTTGTTAAGATAATTGACAATTGTTATTACAAATATTTGCATGCTATGTTTAATCTTGGCAAAACATGTCTGCTCTATTTTATACTGTAAGATCTTCTTATACCATGTTTTACGCAAATAAACTTATGTTATTATTTTTATTATTAATTACAAAATAAAATGTTGGACTGTGTCAGTTGTTCACCTGTATATATTTGCCATTTTTTCACCTTTGCAAGTAAAGGCAAATAACAAAAAACTGTAACAGGTATATTAAGCGCTCTTTCAATTCGACGAGTCAACTGTATGAAAGAAAATAAGCGAACGTGTAAAGTACTACAGCTGCACCACTCCTGCGCCGCAGTAAACGCTTTAATGGAAAAAGTCCTAACCCATCACTATAAGAAATACATATAAGAATTAAAAAAGATGAAAATATTTAAGACATACATATTTTATTATAACAAAATATATATAAAAACAAATAAGCTAACACCCCTGATATCATTTATTTGTGAAGAAAATTGCTGATACCACTTTGTTGAGCGCCTTTCAATGATTGTTTATTTCCTAACAATGTTTTGGGTACACTAATATCATCTGTATACTGGAACTGTAAAGTTCAATATCCTTTATAAGTATTTTAAGGTGAATCTTGATAAAGCGGATTATGAAGCGTTGTCGGCCAAAGGGTTACTCTTTTGAATATCTTCATTTTATTTTTGAGCGCCATTTAACTGGTTTTTTGTACGATTGTGTTGTAAGCACGTTATGGTATTGAAGCATTTTTTTATTTAAAAAAATACTTGTGTACCTCTTTTTGTCCACAATTTTCGGCGTGATGGACCATTGTGCACTGCATGTGATCTAAAACTGAAGATTGCTTTATTGTAAGGAAATCGTGTTGTGTTTCATCGTCTAAATTTAGTTAGCGTGGAACGTAGTCCTACCGAGTGATTATCTGCTGAGAATAAGCTAGTTTCGGCCCTAGAAATGGCGAATTAGGGATAAAGAGTAGAAGAGAAAAGTCAGGAACGTCCTATGCCTTGACTATTTTCACCGCTCTGGGGTCTGAGGTCCATATACATCGGTAGTTTTTAGGCAGTGTAGGTTAGTAGGTATTGATTTTTGTAGCACTGTACCAGGCGTAGGACCTCTAAGGAGATTTGCTGCAGGAATGCTTAAATGCTTACTGTGCTCTGTGCAAAACACCAATCTAAGAAGTGTCTGCGCATAAACAGTAAAAAACTGTTCGAACATATTGTTTGCTGCATTTTGAGTTAAATTATGCGCAATGTCTTTAAACGGGTAATTATTTCATGCACGCTATTTTTCACTCTCATTATAGTAAGATAGACTGCTTGAGGATTTTGCTGTGTTGTGTGTGCTGCAAAGTTTATTAACATAAGTATATTTATTTAGAGCCTTTGTCCCATAGCTGGGCAAAGGCCTATTAAAACTTTATTAGAAGTACAGACGTGAAGAAGATAGCTGTTGCTGGCTGGTCCTCCGCCTGCCGAGTGGCAGAGGACCAGGAAAAATGGCGCGTCCTGGAGTAGTATTATGTCCTGCAGTGACGCACAAGTGAGCTGAACTGATGATAATGATGAAAAATACAAACAAATATCCGTTACTAGGAAACGACGAACTACATAATTACTCATGCAACCATTACGAAAACCTTTATACATATATCGTATGTACTATTATAATATACTGTGGCCATAGAAATAATCTATGACTGTGGCAGAAAAATTGGAAGGCTTCCTGTTCCACACAGTATTTAACGAGGATGATTCAGAAGAGATCGGATGTGATCAACTTATGATAACTTATTCGTCTGTGTCAAAGGGGCTGGATAAGAAGTTGATATGAACTTGTGAATTTTAGTTTTATTTAGATTAGATCTGACTGAATCATTAGATGCAAAAAATTTGTAGCAGTATCTGCGGAAGTCGGTCCTAGAGATAACGGTTTTTGTTGTCATGTTTAAAGGCAACTTTATTATGGCTTTATGGATGGACTTATTTAAACTCAAAAATATCTATGATCTGAGTCCGTGGTATCGAAAATTTGTTTAGATTTTATAGGTTTTAGCTCAAAAATCCTTGAAAAATGAATAAAGATACTCGTCTATTTTTTTCTATATGATTTTTTTTTTTAATTTTAGTAGAAACATCACCACCTCCACGAATGAGACGTCCTACTAACCAATGAGTCATATCTCCGCAGCAAAGGGCAAAGTTCACAATTGCCTTCCAACTCCTATTCCCATAAGTTAATAGCTCCATATCCTATATTGTTGTAATCCGTGCGTGTGTCGGTGTGTTTGTTGGTGGCGGAAACCGATGCAAATGCCCATGCGCAGCCAGGGCCGTTACGTCAGAGCACGTCCTCGAGCGTGCGCGGCGCATGCCGAGCGGCTGCCAAGTGACGTAGGAGCTCAGAGGAAGGTGGCCTGCAGGTCTCATCATAGACAACTATGGGATTTATGAAATGTTACGGCGATGTTGATGTCCAGAGAGGGTTTAATTGTTAGTAGGTAACATTGAGAGCACAAACCAAAATATGAACGGTTCTTTTTTTCGTCGGTAGTTATCCTTTTGCCCTTTACCAGATTATGAAACAAAAGATAGATAGACCGTGTGGAACACTGAGAGTGAAGCAAATACAAATTAAAAAACGAATACCTACAATTCGCTTTGCACTTTACTGACACGAGTCAGACAAACACGAAGCGAAGCATCGCTAATACCTACAATCATGAGATTGTAGGTATTCATTTTTTTTATTTGTATTTGCTTTTGTGGTACTCGCAGTGTTCTGCGCGGTCTATCTGCCTCTTGTTTGATAATTTGAGACGTTAAGTATACTTGCCTAATACTGCCCCACTGCAGGGCAAAGGCTACTTATTTATTTATTTATTTTAGGTTAACCAACAATTCTTTACACATAAACATTTCTAACTTAATGACTATGGTAACATTTGACAACAATTAATTAAAGGTTAACACCACATCACACAGAGAAGGCATGAGCATTGATCACCATGCTTACAGGTACCTACCTATTAATTAAAAGTCATCTGTGATGGGAAACATCCGGAGGTACAGGTTTTCTTGCGATGTTTGTGGTGTTCAAGATAGGCTGAGATCGTACATATGAATTGAAAAAGTCACATTGGTATAGGTACATACCCCAATTTACAACCACGCACAAGACATTACTCTGGGTAAAATCGTCCTAATTTACTGGTTTTTGGCGCTAGATTTCTGCTTTTATGCTTTTAGCAAACGACATCATTATGTAGAGGATTTCAGCTTGTACTAAAACTCATTCTCTTTACTTGCCTTTAAAAGTAACATTGAATAGGACAGTGGGGACAGGACACTGTCACAGTCATCGAGAGGAATATGTAAATAGTCTTGCTTTTTATAAAGCTGCAGTTTCGCTAGTGTTTATTAAATGTTTTGCTGATGGTGGCGTGTAGGTTAGATCATTCGGTTCCCTTCAAAATGGTTGAGCTGCCCTTCAAAGTGGTGCTGACCCGCGCGTCATTTTGAACTGGCGCTGTCAGTTGAGATTGGTCATCTCTTAACTGCCATGGCTTTTATATTAATTAGATTGTTTTGGATTCCTTTTCACTTACATTGTTTTCACATATAGAAGCAACAAGAATAATGTAATCAGGATTTTGTAAAAGCTTGATTGAAAAAAGTGTCCGTGGAGTTTCTTGCTCGTTCTTCTCCATAGAGACGTACCCTACGTTTTGGAACGAGCAACTAGCTTTAACTTTCTGATTCTTTGACTATACAAAAGTGCCTGCAAATGGTTTAATTGAAATAAATGCTTTGACTTTGACTTCGAAAAGTATTGTCATGTTATACAACAAGCTAAAGACACAGTTTATAATTAAATATTCTAACATGAGTATTATAATGAGTTGTAATACTGATTTAAGGGCGATAGAAATGCAGACAGATACGCCACAGATTTGATTTATCCTGTCCACACAATAGACGATTATTAAACCTATTGTAATTTTGTATTTTAAATACATTGTTTAGGCCAGTATGATATCTTTCTCTTTTAATAATTTATGTCATATTGTTTCGGTTTTTAATAAATAAGTAGATGGTTTATTTTTTGTATTACGTTATACTTCAATGCAGTGCATACACAGCTTATTGTATATCTCATACATGAAATGTTATCAAATGTGTGAACGAATGCCATTGATCATTGACTGGATCACAATATTATAAATGTAAGTTAGGTTTTAATTCTTTATTTACAACCACCAATCCTAGAAGACGACTAACTTTTAGACTGCTTTGCTAGATAATGACGGGCGGTCTTAATGCCTTAGGCATTCCCTACCATCAAACAAAGGTACAAAGGTACGAAATAAAATGGCAGCTACATGTTAAAAAAAAACAAGAAAATTATTAAAAAGATTTAAGCTTACGAAAGTAAATTTGCATGGATACTGAAGAGGAATGCCTTTCTTACTAAGAATCAATAAGCCACATCGTATTTCTAATACAGATCTGCAGCAAATCCGACACCTCTAAGCTTGCGTGTATAAATTGGCAACCTAATGAAATCATTAATATGGCCGGTGTAATGCGATATCTGGCGATCACGATCGTTTAGCGATATCTGGCAGTTATATCTGAGAGGTATCTGGGTGACCACGGACCCAATCGTGTCACAGATAAGGGTCCTGGCGCCCTATGGAATCTAACACGGATATAGAAACTATAGAATGTGTCTTGATTGTGTTACATCAACACAATCTCGAGATTTGATTGACTTCGACTTTTAAAGAATAAGTGACAAATAAATAACAGCATCAAATTGAAGATTTTCATAATGTTTAAAACATGGTACATATATTTGACAAAAGGTTGGACAGACAGGCAATTAACTACAAAACTAATGTTTCGATCCATTATGAATTATGAATACTGTAGGTATATATAATATAATTCTTAATATATATAATAATATATATCTTACATATAAAAATCTGTGCGTGTGTATGAAAGTGAACTCCTCCTAAACGGCTGTACCGATTTTGATGAAATTTTGTGCGTGTGCTCCAGTGGATTCGAGAATGGTTTAGATTCACAATTGGACCCGGTAGGTGGCGCTGTAGTCGGTTTTTTTCCCAGGGCAGGACAACGTCCGCCGGACCCGCTAGACATATCATAATAATACTGTAGGTACAACAGCAGAACAGGTAAAAAATTCAAGTAAGTGCCAATAAATGTATCCTGTTGTAGGGGATACTTTCTAAAGATTTGTTTCTGGGTGTCTCGATAAAGTATCAAATATTTAAAATCGATTTAAAATCTTGGATTGGTTAAATTCAGCAGACTGCCGATTACCTTGGGGGAAATTTAACATTCTCAGAGGAGAGCACGCACTTCGGTAGTTCATTCTATTTCTAACCCAGAGCGCACTTTACCTCTTAAGCCACATCTAGAACGACTAGTTCTCGACCCGTCGGCGCCTGCGCATATAGGTGCGATGGTTCACGAGTGTTTTTATCGTTTTCGGCGGACAGTGCGCAGTGCGGTCCGGTACGGTGCGGAGCGGCTCGTTGCGGTGCGGTGCTAAGCGAGAATCAATGTATTGTGTTCCTGGAACAGGCTCGCTGGGGAGCCACGAACATTGGAGGAGGCGATGAGAAAGAGATTTATTGGCTACATGAGTGTTTGAGATCATGCCTTTATAGGTGATCAAAAAAAGAAGAGATGGAGAATTGTTTTTTTTATGTGGTAATCAAGAGCGTCACCAAGGGGGGGCAGGTAGGGGCAGTTGGCCCCCCTAGTGTCCCCAAAAGCTTCATGTGCCTTAGACTGTATTTAAAATGCATACTTTTCTTATCCACCATATATCAACTTGCCCCCCCCCCCCTAGTCCATCAGCTGGCGAGTACTGGCCACGCTCTTGGTAGTAATTCCAATGTGTTGTAAAATAAAAAAAAAGTATAACCGACTTTGTGAAAAATCATCACAGTTGGTTGGCAGCACTTGTCTATATCTATGTGATATAGATGAAATAAATCATATCTAAAGATTTATATCTATTTGGCAATTGAAGTTTTTCATACTCAGTAAAAACTTGCCGTATCCAAACCAGAGAGCGCTCACTTCACAGCTCCGTTTACAGCGCTTGTAATGTGCCGTCCACGATACGAAATAAAAAACTAAATAAATATATAACGATCCTTTATCAGATCAGGACACAGATAATGAATTGACCCATTTAGTATGTGAATCATTCAGGGCAACACAACAAACAAATGCTTTGCCACCGAAAAACATGCCGTATCTACTGAACTTCTCGATTGATATTTTAGTTTTCTGGACTGCAAAGTTAAGTTTGTCTTCCGATTTTCGATTTTAACTTCAATTTCAGAGTGTTTGTTTTGGTAATAAGACTTAAATGATCGGCAATAATAATAAATTAACAATATTCTCAAATATTGGCAGTTTCAGACTCGTGATATATTTATATTGGATGGGTGTTCACTAAATTGTGGTCCAGCGTCGGATACCACACTATTCAATAACGATATTTTTTCGGAATTTAAAGATTTTGTTATAAAAAAATACAGATATTTGCTCAAAACCTGTTCTTACCAAAAAGGAAATGAGTGAAAAATGCAACTAACCAAACCCTTTTAAATGAATCATATTATTGACTTAGGGAAATCCGTTGTGATATTATTTGCGAGATAATCTTTTCCTTCTCATACATTCTGTCAAGAAAGTGCCGGGAATCAATCATTTAAAAAGCTCATTTAAAGGGATTGTCTAAATTTTTTTGACGACAACTTTGTGGCACAACTGTCCTCTTTACTCACGCAGAGTTTGATCGTCACTGGTCATTATGTTTGTTCACAGTGCGCCATTTTGTCAGTTCATATCAACTGTTTTGCGATTTTTACTATAATTAAAAATATTGAACAAATAATTCGTCTTAAGGGGCTATTAAATGTGTGAATGTCCCCACATTTAAAAAAAAAAAAAAAAACAAAAATTTAGTAAGTGAATATTTTTAATTATATTCATATTATATAGTCTAATTAACACGTGAAATTGTGTCTGACGCGGACAAAACATTGACAATCACACAAAATCTACCAGGTATAATTAAACGAAACTTACACCATCTTACAGACAATTTTATTACCTATCTTTTAGTCTAGGCCTTTTTTTAATTTTGAAAGAATACTAATTATACCTGGTAGATTTTGTGTGATTGTCAATGTTTTGTCCGCGTCAGACACAACTTCACGAGTTAATTAAACTATTTAATATAAACTTAATCAAAAATATTCACTTTCTATATGATTAAGAGAATGTTCTAGTTTAACATATATTTTTTTCAAATCATTTACACTGCACATTTTGACGTGATTGTCAGTTTAAAATCTGTAAAAGTCGTTTAATAGCCCCTTAAATGTTGCATTGCAAATAGAATTTCGTGTGCAGAAGCACTGAAAATGTTTCCTAAGACTTTCAGTGAATCGACTTTATCAAAAACACGCGCGTATGAGTGGTATAATGCATTTAAAAGGCCGAGATGTGGTGTAAGATTTGCCTCGCTTTGGTCGGTCATCAACGTCTTTCATTGAACTAATATCGCTATAATAAAGGAAATGGTGACAGGAAATCGTTTTAGTCTGGGAGAGATAGCTGCTAAAATTTCTGTATCTCAAGAATCAATTCGTACCGTTATTACGATTGTTTTGGCATGAAGTGCGTTGCCGCTGGGCTAGTACCGAAAGATTTGAATTGTTTGCAAAATTTCAATCGCGTAAACGTTGCTGAAGACTTGCTAGAAAGAGTCAATGCGACCCCACATTCATAAAATGAATTGTTACTGGTGACGAGACACGGGTTTACGAGTTTGACATGCAAACCAGTCAACAAGAATCGGACGGAATGGCGCTTCTAACTGAATAAAGACGACGTAAAAAAAATTGCGGCATCTACTGAAGTCGAGTCGAGTCGAAATAAGTCTACAAAATATTTAGATTATTGGGTTATTCTTTGGCGTTAGTGTATTAATACGGAGTGGACATACTTTGAAGGCGATACAATAAAATTAGGTATTTGATACATATTTTGTTTTTTATTGAATAATTTCCGGTACTTTCTTGACATAGTAGTACATTATTCTACGTATGTAAGTAGAATCAGAACCGAAATTGAATTGGGTACTTGACGCCACTAATCTTCAAGATTCTAACAAGAATACCGATTAAAGTCTAATTTCTACTGAATTATAGTTTCCCTAAAAGGGTTTAGGGAAACTATAATTGCGCGTGTAGTATAGGGATACTATTTAGCTAACTTTAATTGAACATTTACTAACTGCCTGTATTGAACTCAATTTACTTATTCTGTAGGCCATTATAAGAATCTTTTTGGAAAGTAATTTTCAGCATACACTTCAGTGAAGGCTGAAAGGCAATAACAGTTGACTGCTTCGATTATATCAAGAGATTGTGGATCTTGAAGTGGAGGCAATTATTATAGCACCAGGCAATTTTATAGTGTTACCTGAAAATCTAGACCTCACGCGATAGCAAGCCGAACATATTAGCTGACTGATTACATCTGGTTTTCAACGTTTTTCACAAAAAACCTGTCATTAGTTGGTATTTAGCTAATGTAGTATGCAGTTATCAACAAGTACTTAATGCTGCTATTCACGTCACTTCATTAATTTACAAACTAACTGCACTAAAATACTGTAAGATAAATCTTTGTCATGTAAATTAAAGTTCCAGATATTTTGACCAATCAAGTAAAACCTAAATGAACTCTGCCATATCTATAGACTAGATATTTATTATTATATCACGGTACAATAATTGAGGATCATAAAAATGAACTGCGTGACATGTCTAAGGCTCCGTACGGACTTACGACATGTCGTGCGACGCGACGCGACGCGACCGCGCGACTCTGTCATATTTACGTTGATTAGTTATTAAATAATAATGATCGTGCGTCTCGACAGTGCGTCTCGACACGACGACGCTACGTTTTTATGGTTACTAAAATATGTCTATTTTAAATGTAAATGCGAAATTATAATAATTATGTGTATTACTTTTAATTTGAATATGTCCATAGTCTATTATGGTGATCTAGAATCAATACATACCTAAGTTTTTAAAAACCTGTTTGATACATATAGCTTCACCTTACATTACGCCTTTCCCAACAAATCTCCCCTTTCAGGCTCACTGGCCAACGAATGTTCTTACATAACAGAATATCAAACATTTCAAGTGTAAGCAAAGAGATCAATCATTGTCCGTTCATTCATTCATGTTCACTCAATGAGATGTTTGTTCTTCGATATATTTGAAGAAGTGTGTACAATGGGCGTTGTTTAGCGCCAACGGGGAACATTCTCACAAGAGTGTCACGTACGGGATAGCTCGGATCTTGTGTCAACAACGGGAACATGGCCAATGTAAATCATTCATGGGACTGGTCCTTTGAGATCTAAGTACTACTTGCATCAAACAAAATGTTCCTGCCTACGGTTTTATTATTTTGAGTTCATTTTTGTTGAAACGAGCGAATAATTAAGTGTAGCTACACTAATAAAACATTAAATAAAAATATTGTTATATAAAATATTACAAAAAAATGACATGTGAAATCATTTTCTTTCGTCGCAAAATCGCAAGTGTGACCGTTTCCTAATTTTATATTCCATCTAATTTTCGCTAGGCGTGGTGCGATGGCGTGCCTAGCCTACTGCCTAGGCCACAAGTAATTACTGCCAGACTAGTCGACCTTCGCGTTTCACCAAATTCGCCCTAAATTATGTCCACTCATATATTTTGTTTTAGATAAACGTCGGAGCTTTTATTATTACGTTATTATAGGTTGTTTTATATGGTTGACCTCAGTCTGGAACATGTTTGTCGCAATGTGCCTAAAATACTGATTAACAAAAATAGGACCTAGAATTTATCCCTTTTGGTTTGGCTAATATTTGAACACAATTAAGACCATTATTAACTACGACTCTTTCTAATACCTGTTTCTAGTATCTGTGACGAGTATGCGGTGGCCCACGGTCTCAGGTACAACGCTACCAAGAGTGAACCTAGTTTTTAAAGCGGGGAACAAATGTTATGACTCGGTCCCACCTGTTACCTTAGGGGACGCTCCGCTTACCAGAGTGACGAAGTTTAAGTACCTGGGACATTGGGTCACCGACAGTCTGTCTGATGATGTAGACTTGGAGAGGGAACGCAGAGCATTGGCAGTTAGATGTAACATGCTGGCCCGTAGGTTTGCACGTTGTACGAAGGAGGTAAAAATTACACTTTTTAGGGCGTATTGCCAGTCTCTGTACACGTGTGCCCTATGGGTCAGTTATACAAAAAGCTCGTACAATGCTCTGCGTATCCAGTGTAATAACGCCTTCAGGGTTATGTTGGGGCTACCGCGATTTTGCAGTGCGTCAGGGATGTCAGCGGAAGCCGGTGTGCCTGATTTTTATGCACTTATTCGTACACGCATAGCATCCTTGATGCGGCGAGTGCGCGATAGCTTCAACAGCCTGGTGTCTGTGATAGCCGGCAGGATGGACAGCCCATTGATGTGGCACTGGATGACGACACATCGAGCGTCATCCAGTTACGTGGATTGAGTTGTTTGCTCTGTTGTAATTTGGTATTTTTAGATTTAATTAATTGTAATGTTTTATTTTAATGTATTTTATTTTAATTGCAATTGTGTTTGGTTTTATTTATTATTTATTTTAATTCAATATTTTTATTTTATTCTAATTTTAAAGCCACTCAGTTTTAAGTATTAATCTAATTTGTACATAAATTGTAATTTTCATTTATTAAGCATGTGTGTATTATATCTTGTAACTATGGGCCCTGGTCTGAAAATAAATTGTTATTATTATTATTATTATTTATTAATACGCAGGTTGGAACTTTCATTTATTTATGAGGGTTTGCTGCATAAAGTCAGAGAAATATGCAGGTTACATAATCTAAGGGCTGATATTTTGTAACAGCACCTATTTCCGCTTATTTGTAATGCATTGGTGAATTAATAATTAGATAAATTCGATTTCTACATTTTGATGTTAATACCACTGAGAAATTTTATAAAAACTGTTTGTACTTATTGCTTTTGCTGATTACAGAACCAAAGAAAGTGATAATTTACCCGATACTACCCCACCCACACGCACGAAACGTTTTGGGAATACATTCATTGTGCGTACTGCTAAGGAGTGGAATTCCCTGCCTGAGTCTGTGTTTCCTGATAGCTACAACCTGGGAGTCTTTAAGGCAAGAGTGAATAGGTTACTTCTAGGCAAGCGTGCTCCATCTTAGACCGCATCATCGCTTCCCATCAGGTGAGATAGTGGTCAAACGTATGCCTATAAATAGATAAAAAAAAAAAAAAAAAAACTTCTAATCTAACAATTTATTATTAAAACCTCTCTCATCGATTTTCCTAACTACTAAGTACATATAAGTAAGTATGGACTCTCACACACACTAAACACCATAACATTACTTCAAGCAACTCAAGAAATAACTACAGAATACATTCGAACAATTAATCCTTTACATCAAGGCTCAAGCTGAACACCACTATTTATGTCAGTTTTGAAATTAATTAACTAGAACAAATGTTACATTTTATAGAAAATACAAAATGCCTGACGAAGTGGTTGTCTGAAAATGTGAGCAATGCGCAGCTCAACTGATAAGTGAGCAAATTATTAATGTTTCCATGAAAATGAAGGTTAATTTCATGGTGTTTCAACGCCTTTAGCGGCACGCAATCATAGACAAACAAACAGGAAGTGTCATTTGTTTTTTTATTGTCTATTTACTCACAGATTGTGTGCAAATCATAAAACCTTATGTTACGAAAATATTTTTTTTTTTGTATCAGGCGTTAGAAGGATGCACTTAATAGATTAATGAGGAAATTCGCAGTTACTAACAAGAAGGTACGGAGAGGTACCTACTAACCTGATTGACAGAAGATAAATTCATTACGTGAATTTTCTGGAAAATTGATTGATTGATTGAGTTGAGGATATCAACAAATTATTAAAGTACGTTGACCCAGTCTTGCCAGTGATTTACAGAAGCGAATTGATAAACAGGTAATTGGGTCACCTAATTTAGTACTTACCTATAAATTCGAGAAATATTTTTTAGTTGAATTATCCGCATACATTTTCTTACGGATCACATTCTTACGGATCACAAAGACGTTTCAGAATAGGATCAGTAACTTCGGAGTTTAGCAACAAAAAACCAAAAAACTACAGCTTTATAATAAGTAGGTATATATTGTGTCATAAGTTTTGTTAAAGTTTCAAGATCCATCCAGCTAAGGCAAGTACGGGATAGTAGTCGGTAATAAAGACTGATAATTATTTAAATTTTGATTTGGCAATACAAAGAGAACTGACTCTAAGGACAATCCAGCTCCTACAAATATGAAGATATTAGTGTGCAATATTGCAAACTATATTCGTGTTTATTATTTTAATTTCTAACACAAAAAACAAACAGAGATTTGGCGTTGTATGCCGAGATATAGGTTTTCACCAAGTTCGACTGCAGATGCTCTTATATTGTTTGTATTCATAATAACTTACAATTTTTTAAGTTAGTTGGTAGTGTACAATCTGTTTGTATTTACTGTATCTAGGTCGTAACAGCAGTTGCCATCCTTACTTAGATGCTTGTACTTGAGTGCAATCATTGCAAGTTCCTTGCCCTTTGTCCATCCCCTGTCATTTCACAGTTGAGTTCATCCCCGTGATTGCACCATCGGCAGTGCCCTGCCACCTGTCCTCGCCGCGCTCGGCCAGGCACCGACGTGATGCCAGTAATTGATTATATTCAACATTACAACTTTGAATTGAAATACCGTCTGATGAAGTGGTACCGTTAAATTGGTGCAGATGATGTTGGAAGTGTTTGATGTTACAGGGCTTGTAGACAAAATCCCTTTTCTGTTAGCATTAACACCAACGGAAAAATCAAATTGTATGCAGTTGACATATTTGCATCACGTGACATCTCGTAAGCAAACGTCAACTCCATATAATTTGATTTTTCCGTTGGCGTTAACGCTAACAGAAAGGGGTTTTGGTCTACAGGCCCAGGTATTATAACTAGTTCCTTACGTTTTTTCCTGTAGTGATAACAAAGTGTAATATCTATGATTTACCTAAGCCTTATGTATGTGTCAAGGCCATTAAATAAAATTGTTGGCAAATATACCACAAATTCACCATGTTAATCCACAACAATACCGCACTACTCACGTGCTGCGTCTGCGCCAAATGCCACCATTTTTTGTTGAAACTTGCAAACACTTACCTGAAAAGAAAAAAACACATTAGATATAAATTGTATAGTATAGGGTCTTTAGAAAAGGTCGCCCACCTCGCAACAGATGGTGGATCAATAAAATTGGTTTCCGATATAAACTGACGAAAGGTGCAAAAATCGGCAGAAAGGGAAACGGCAACTGTGTAACGCGATTACAAATATAAACTTATTGATGAAAAGCACAAATGATATAGAAATTTGAATCCTCTTGGTAAAGGAATATGTGATAGAGAAGATGTAGCTGAGTTGTAAGATAAAGGTTCAGGTAACGGTAATAATAGTGATATAGAATGTTAAATGAATAATGGTTGTACACGTGTCAGTATTTAATCCATTTCGGGTAGTATCAGAATAACAGGCTGAGGCAGAAAAAAATATAGCTTTCGTACAATGGCCTCCGAAAATACGAAGGTGCAAAGCTGATTCATAAAGTTAGGGTAGCTATAAATTCTAAGTCGTGTTTTCGCGTGCTAAGATCTCATCCAAAACTAACAACATTGTAATATCAATAAAAATATTGCCCCAAATAACACGGTTTGGCTTCATAATTCAGAATAAATAGCTCCCACCTAATTGTATACTTTCACCGATAAACAAAAATCTGTTTTGTACCAAATATTAAACGTACGTAAGTAAGAAGTTCATAATGAAAATATTATCAAAGCGGAGCGTGTCTTGCACACCTTGTCGACGTATCGTTTGTTCAATCATAACCGTGGGGAGCTTACGACTAAATATAATTCAATGTACACCCTCTTCCTGCCAAATATACGCTTGTCACTTACCACATTACAAAGAAGTTTAGCTCATACTTGTTGTAGAGATATAAAGTTCATTTTAGCTTGTATGAAATGTTGGTAAGTTCGTACTTAAAGGCAGGTGTGCCACAAGGGTCTATACTAGGCCCGCTTTTAGAAGATATTCAGCATCTTTTGCCACGTGGCGAGGGGCGTAACTCGCAGAAAAACCATCACATCTTTAACTTCCGTAACTAGCAAACACAAATAATGTCTATGATGTTTTTCCGGTGTAAGTGTTTGCTGATTTGGAAGTTTTCAAGTGGTATTTGGGCGTTGACGAGTGGGTCAATGTGGGATGCTTGGGGTCAGTAAGAGGCTAATTCGAGTGAATAATGGCTGTTATGGTCGCTGTGGGTGGTTGATATTTATGTGAAACTATTATGTCAGTACTCATCACAGATTTAATGGTTTAAGAACTTCAAAGATTGTGTTCCCTCTAAGTCTAATAATCTAAGATTCTCCCGACTGAATCTCGGTGATGACGGCTCTGGGGACTAGGCAGCCAAGTACGCAAAAGATATTATAGTGTACAAGTGTGTGCGCAGACACAAGTACACTCCCTCTTCCCTCACTCTCATAGTGCGATGCGACGGCCATGTGTCACGACCGGGGAGGGATCAGGCGCAGGACCAACGACTTTATGTGCTTTCCAAGACACAGGGACTTCAAACTGCTAACTTCTAAATTCCGGACTGCTACTAAAAAAATCGAATGGAAAAACCTAATACATTTTTGCCCGAGCTGAGGATCGAACCTAGGAACCCATGCTTTTCAGTCGCGACCAACAAGGCAGTCAAAAGAAAGTACAAGAAGCTTGAAGCTTCCAATTTATTCTGAAACTGGTACTTCAAATTAATACGTAGTGATAAAATGTGTCAAGGAAGAGAAGCAATGGTGATTTTAAGCATGCGCGAGTCAGTATGAGACATTATCATAAACTTGTTATCGTTGACAGCAAAGATGCTGTTATCTGAATAGGATCAGTTACTTCGGAGACTTCATTAAGACACTTTGTTGATTATTACTGTAGAAGTAGGTTAGTGCGTCTAACAGCTGACTCTGGCACCGGTTCCAGTTTTTATAGCTAATGATTGAGTCTGGAATAAATGTTAAGTGCCTAAGTATCGATGTGGTAAAACCAGTTGATTTTTTGTGTTTTTCGTTATAAATAATTTGTTTGATAAAGTGTAATACTTTATATTTACCGTTACTTGTACATAGTTGGCGTGAAAAGTATTTATTTTACGACCCATTACCTTTTGAGATTATTTCAATGTTTGTACTTTTCGTTTGTAAAGTGTCGGAGATCCGACACTTTACAAACGAAAAGTCACTCAAAATTATGCCAATCTTCAACATAAACAGTATTTAAGAAAATTAACATAAAAAAAATGAAATTTAAACAACTTATTTATGTCACGCGCGTTTCATTTGGGGTGGCAACGTTTTTCACAGTGTACTAAAACCTTAGTCAAGATTGTGATCTCCAAATTCTACCGTTTAATGGAACTTTAGGTCGCGTGAGGATGTGATGAGGAAAGGAAGGGGGGGGGGGGGCTATGGTTTATAAAACTTATGGGTACATACCTCATAGGGATTTATGATTCACCTAGTCTGATTTTTTGATGGCTACAATCTTTATAGTAGGACTGGTGAGTGTTGGCATGCGATGGTAATTTTTTTTAACGACATTAAAATTTAGTCTATAAAATGTTTCACTATTTCTTACTTCGTTTTTCTGCTGTGGGAATTTGATGTTTTTAAAAGTCATTAATAAATCAGTGTGAATATTGTAATTTCCGCGACATACCTACTTACACGTACTTTAACAGTTTTATAGCATGCGATGCAAATGCATGCATTACCGGCATTTAGTGAGCAAAAACTTAATTGGACGCAGTGTTTGTAGAAAAGTGTTGACAGCTTTCTATTTTTAATAGTTTTGGTAACACGCCAGTTGTTTCAGGTAAATATAAAAAGACTTCCCATTTTATAGTTAGGTACCTAGAACAAATAGCGTGTTACCAAAACTCCAAGAAATTATAGTTTTCCTATAATTACACAAATATATATATAAGTATGTGTGCAAGAAACAATTTTATTTGATTTTTTTTTTGTGTAGAAAATACATGGCAAGCAATGTGCTAATATCTTACGATATTTTTTAAACGAAAAGCTAAAAAGAAACAGCTTTCGACGCCAATATTGTACACCCCCATAACACGTCGGCCAAATCCGCTGTAAGATTAAATCGAGCGGGTTGACAAATGGCCGGAGTCCCTCACGCTACATGCCGTGCCTACTGCCTACCCCCTCGCCACAGTAGGGGGACATCGTACCCAGCTGTACGTACGGGAAAACTCAGCATTTTTCATATGAGATTACAAAACGAAAAGCCATTGGAAATTGGGAAACAATATGGGGACGAATTCGATATGCAGTTAAACGGTTATACTGTCTGTGACTGTGATTAAGCTGTTGTATTGTTTGATAAATGTGCAAAGAGCGGCTCATTTCATTGATGAATGTAAACAATGATCGATCTTGAATCTTGAGTGCTTTGCCTTCAACATAATAATGAAGAAGTGTGTTTCCTGAAACCATTTATATTATCATAATACCAGCCTATAATAATAATTGTCCGACTCCAGGGCTAAGGTCTCATAAAAAGAAGACACGAGCACTGATCACCGCGCTTGCTCATGGCAGATTGATGAGTTCCGACTCATATTAATTATAAGTCGAGGTTTCTTCATGAAGTTTCCCTTCACCAAAGTCAGTGAATCAGTGATGTTCAAGTTAAACTTAGAAAGTAAATAATATATGAAATTGAAAAAGTCACATTCACACATCACTCGGTGGCGAACGAGAGGCAGTCGCTTTAACCACTGCAATGGGCCATCACGACGCGGGAATTTTTACATCATCATCATCATGTCAACCTCTAGAAGCCCACTGCTGGGCATAGGTCTACCCCAAAGAAGTTCAGTCTTAGTCGCCATGCTTGGCCACTGCATGTTGGCGATCGCGGTAGGTGTTAAGGTACTCAGAAGGACATTGCTGGCTGCTGCCCATCCTCTGGTCAATATTCCTCTGTCGCCTTCTACAACACAGGACCTACGGGTAGAAATGGAGTGGTGCTATTGCACAGGGCTCGGCGGAATATTAACATGACTTTTTAAATTTGCGCGTGCACATTTACAATACAAACGAATGAAGTATTTCATGCAGTTTCTTGAAATATAGTGTCAAGTTTGCATTATTAATAAGAAAAATACTCAAAAGCTGTTAATGATGCTTTCATCAGACCTAGGAGCTATTCAACTAGAATATCCTAAGTATAGAAGTACTGAATGTAAAAGTCAAAGCCAAAGGCATTTGTTTGAAGGTAAACAACGCAATGTCGAGGTAAAGACAATTACATTGAATTATAACGATCGTTCAATACAATACAATGGTACAGACATGACATCTGACATTGAATTTCCTTCGATGGATCAGGAATGGAAAATATATTGAAGGCTCTGTGGTAACTGTCACGTGATTTATGTGGTTAACTTCCTGGACAACCATATAGATTAAAAGTTTTTACGGTTATCGCGAATGCAGAGGAAGTCGCAAATTAAAAAATATCCTATGTCTTTCCTCAGGGTTTAAGCTATCTTCATTCTAAAATTCATCAAAATCGTTTCAGGCGTCGTGAAAACCGTAACAGATAGACAGAGAGTTTATACTTTCGCATTTATAATATTAGTATGGATTTATTTATTAAACAATACATGTACAAAATAACAGACAAGCCTAAGTAATAGGGTATTTTACTCTAAACGAGAAAAAATCTATAAATATGTTATTGAGACAGTTTAGGCATAAAGCAGTCGGAACATGTAAGTTTTAGTTCATAAAATAACAAAACAATTTTTTAAATTCAATTCAAAGTTTTCAGTATTTTTAATCTGTTCTAAAACACCGTGAAATAGTAGCGGCCATGTTATTACGCCATAAGGCTGTGTAAACAAAAAATTGTCAACTGTCAGTCAACCGATTGGCTTTGTACTTTTATTATTTTCGTAACCAACGTAATTTTTTCATTATTACACTTACTACAAAATATGCTTTTAATTATTTTTAAATGATATACAATTATCATATTTAATATGAGCTCATTTGATACAAAACGAACTGACGTCATTTACGCTGAGCAATATGGCGTCCAGTAAGAGGCGTTTTCGTCAAACTAAGCGCGAAATTTGAAAATTTAAAATTTAGATGCATTTTTATGGCACTTATCGATTGAATAAAAATTTTGTGTTTTTTTTGGTAACATATTAGCACTACAGAATTTCATTGAGACACTTTTCAAAAAATGGGTGTAATACCCTATTGCGCAGTTGGAGACATACCTAGGTATTTACACTACTAAAACAATTTAAAATAAGAAGTAATACCTAGGTATATAAACCAAAATAAAAACTATCAAATAACAAGTAAATAATGGTAATGTAAAATTAATAAATCTATAAACTCATCTTTCAGTACGTATGGCTGAATAAGTATGGAGTATACAGGTACTAATTCAGAGATTCCCGTCGTTACAGCACAGCGTAGACTCATTTAGAACTGGCTTGTTCGTACATTTGGAGCACTCATATTTGGGTAAAGAAACATTGAACCCCGCATTGTTATCTTGAACCTTGCCTCACCCCCTGCAAGGGTATCAAGCGATACACATCACAATTTAATGCTAACTAAACGTTAATTTAATGATAGTAATTATCGTTTATAATCTTCCTATAAAAACACTTTAATATTGTCCAAATTGTTCCTTTCATTTCAAACTTTATTTCGTTGCAATAAAGAAATCATCGTGTGCTTCGATATTCTGTCTACCCCTTGATTTTATCTGTGTTAATTATAAAACAATCTAAAGTTTTCGAGAATAAAGTTCAAAATTAAATGAGCAATGTTTAAGAAACGTTCAGAATTAAGTTTGTATAGCAATTAGGGGGTGTATTTTGTTAAAAGTGGTTTTAAAACGTAAGGGACCTTGTTCACTAGATAGATGTGATATTCACGATTTATAAATCAATTCCGAGCTATTAAAATTAGTTTTGTTTTAGATTAATCACAGCTGTAGTCAAGTAGACGAAAGCGGTGAAGACAGTTTCTCATAGCCTAGCCTTTTCCCAATTATATTGGGGTCGGCTTCCAGTCTAACTGGATGCAGCTGAATAGCAGTGTTTTACATGGAGCGACTGCCTATCAGACCTCCACAGCCCAGTTACTGGAAAACAGGATACCCCTTGCCTTACCAAGGCAGTCTTAACAACCAGTCTGACAACCAGTCTTAACTGGTTGGCAGACTTTATGAGTTTTGACTACCCCAATCGACTGTCAAAGATCTACAAATGACAGCCGGTACCAACGGCTTTACGTGCTTTCCGAGGCACGGAGGCCACTCGGTATGAAAGGGATAGTCACCGTCACACAGACCGACCGTGGCTAGCGTAGCTTAAACTTTGCCCGATGGATGAAACATTAGCTATCTTAAGATTTTATGTTTTACCATTTGACATTTCTGTAACTGATATCACAATATTACATTTTTTTTTAATACAACATTTGTACGCCTAATGGCAAAGGAAATACTATTTAAATATTGTAACATCTCACACACTATGTAACCTATGTTTACAAATAAAAATTCTGATTCTGATTCTGATTCTGATCTTTGCGGCAGACAGTTTCTACTAAACTGAAAAAAGTCCAGTGGTTAACGTAACGTACACGAGGATGTGGCTTCGTAACCAGGTATGAACGAGTAAGTACTAATGTGACTTTTTAGTTATGTGTACAGACGCCAGCACATCAAGCCATACCTAACTGTCAAATTTTCCCAATTAAATATGAACCTTATATTTTGTAATAAAGTTGAAAATCTATCAAAGAAATTTGACAGATTGTAGTAGCTTGATGTGCTGGCCTCTGTACCTACTTTCTAAGTTTATCTTGGACATCATTGACATCGGTGAAGGAAAACATCGCATCGTGAGGAAACCTGGACTTATAATTGATATAAGTCTGAAATCGCCAATCCGCTTTGAGCGCACGTGTTCATCAACGCTTGTGGCTTCTCTGCATGATAATTATTCAAAAATGCAGCCGTTTCTACGAATATAACACTGATTTTTTTCTAGGCTGGATTTAAAATACGATAAGAATTTATTTTCGGGTAATTAGGGTTTATTTTAATGGCACGGTTTGTTTTTAGCGACCATCTTACTTTCGCCGAAGTATTTAGCCTCCCAATAATGGAGGTCTTCCAGTGTGGAGGTTTTAAGTGCTACTGTAGGTATCCTGATAACCATCAATATTAGTTTTCCAACTTTCAACCATACCACGCTTGTGGCTTCTCTGCATAAAAATTATTCAAAAATGCAGCCGTTTCTATAATACTGATCTTTTCTAGGCTGGATTTAAAATACGATGAGAATTTATTTTCGGGTAATTATGGTTTATGTATTTGGAAAATTGATTTGCTTAGTTTTTAAGACATGCCTATCAAGCTGTTACTACTTATGCCAGTAGTATCAATGTTGTATAACTCTTGACACAAGCACTGTGTATTATTTTGCTAGCGTATCAAGTGGTGTAACTTGAGTACCTGTCCAAATATCGTACATCATATAAAATTCAACACTGTTTAAATGTTCAGTGTTACAGTCCAGTGAATAACTACCCTTATTCGACGCGAGCGCACGCCAGATGGCGTTGCGGGGGCATTGACTCCTTAAATATTATTTTTTAGTTCAGAAATCGCGACCCCTAAGTGCGGTTAGGAAATTATAAGAACTACCACGTTTAATATGTACTAAGTAGCGGCGTTGCGGTTCCCATTATTTTGGTTAAGCGTATTGGCCATTCGTTTTTGTAAGAAAAAATAAATGAATGAAAAGTAGTTCAAATATTTGCATGGTATCAAATTTATAGTGCGCCACCTACATTTACGAGGTAGACTGTAGCGAATTTTTGTACATACGTACCTACCAACGATTTCTTTAGTACCTATTTAGTATTTAGGAAAAAGGTTAAATTAGAACAAAATTGGTATTCGTTAAAAAAGAACCTCACCATTTAGTAAATTCCTGTGTTTCCACCACTTCGAGATAAACATAGTAGACAATTCGGGTATTGGCATTTCATGTTCTTAATCGAGATGAACAAAAGAAGAACACAGCTTGTGAATTTACGATGTTCTTTTGCCTGCTCTTATTATTATCGATGCCGCGTCCCGCGAATACAAAGTTAAAAAAATAAAACAAAAATCAAACAATGATTATAATGCGAAAAGTTCGAATTTCAAAAATAGAATGCGCGCGTGCTTTCGGATACGCGTCTGAGTGTAATTGCACGGTTTAATAAATAGTAATGGCGGCTCACCTGCGGTGGTTACTAACACGCGAAACATCATTTTTTTGCATGTTAACTTGTTAAATTAATAATAAGCGATGAAGCTAAACATGTCTGATGTAGTTTCAAGGTTATAAGCAAAGGACGGACCGTCTAAAATAAATGAATTCTTACCTGCCTTTATAGAAGTACTTATATTTTGCACTTATTGAATTATCTTTTTATTTTTAATGTATTGAATCATGGGGGTATTAGTTATAACGTAAACAACTGCAAAAGATCAAGAGAAAATTTGATTAAACCCAATCATCATCATCAGCCAATAGGAGCCAACACAAGGCCTCTTCAACCACAGACTATCCAACCTCTTTAGCCTTAGGCACCATTTCAAGGTTTGTTTTGAAACTCAACAAAAAAAAAACAACGACATTCCGATAACCTATCGTGGCGAAAATTCGATTAATCTAAATGATTATTCAAAACACGATGATTATCAAATTCTAAGCATCCGAACGATGTATCCTGAGGCTAATCTTTGCGAATTTTCATCAAACCAATCAGAAGATTTCGTGTTTGGCGGTAATCATGTCGTTAGACGGGCAGCCTCCTCGGGGAAGATCGGGGCAATTCGGCATTTTCCGTGTTTATACTGAATTATTCATTATAATAAATAACCTTTACGTAATAAGGAGATATATCAGATAGGGTTCGTGTCAGCACGCGAATGAGGAAGAAATCAAAATACGCATAATTATACGAAACTCGCGAGTTCGAAATGAGGCATTATAAATTGTTTTGATTTTCAAAACATTAATAGCTCTTCCATCAGTGTGTTGATAGTCCATAATCGTAACATTTGATTCAATAATTTCAGATCTCATTCGTTGCTCTTTATTTTCCTCGTAAGTAGGTCACTGAAAATGATAACATTGAGTGCTCAATCAGCAGTAAAATAAATCTACCTTCTTATCTAATTGAAATGCGCTCTCCAGCCACGCTGTAGACTCACTAAAGTTTAGTAAAATATTGGTGCCGATTTCCTTGTTCACATACTAAATTAAAATTAGGCATTTGGCATCTCTTGCTACCAGGTAGCTGAAGAAAAGGACGGCGACAGACAAGGACTAAGGTAGAGATGTCAAATTAGTTTTCCCTTGAACTTCGCAGTGTATTTAATCAATACGTTCTGAAATGACAACTATAATTGTATGAACATTTGAGATCAACTTAAATATATGTCTCTTTCCTGTTTTATTGGAGAGAAAGAGATATAAATAGCTTAAAATTAATTTAGTTCCATTCATTATCCCTCATCATTAACCCTCCTTCCTAAAACTAATCTTTCATAGACTACACTAGAATATATTAAACTAATCTATGAAAGATTCGTTTTGGGAAGGAGGCCGCATGTTTCATTTCTATAAGCAGCATTGCTATCAACTCCAATTTACAAAATAGTCAAATTACATTGCCTAATAGGTATCCCAAAACAGCTCCTTGATCCAGTCCTTCATCTCAAGCCTCCACGTCTAGGATCTATTAATACGCGTCACATGTTTGGTCCAGCTGGTGGCTGCGTACTGTTAGCGGCAGCTGCGCGCGCAGCTGAGGGGAGTTTTTGTGCAGATCGGCGCATGCGCAGGTATAGCGCACGTGCGGACAAGTTCATGCGATTTGCATGTGTCGGGGAAAGTGCTGGCTAGCGGCAGATTGTGGGGCAGAAATAAAGGAATTGGTCTTATTGGACTATTTCGGAATGGTCCTAAGGTACGGCGTCGTGACTGTGAGGACCATGATTCTTCATAAATATATACCTATCCAGTTGGAACTGTTATTTCATCTACTAAATACACAGCTTGTGTTGGCATAGGGTTTGGATCTACTCATTTTGATACTTAGGTACTATAGTTTGAGATATCATCGACTTGTTACCTACCGTACTTTTATTTCCAGTTCACCGTTTGTTTATTGATTTCGACATCCTTATGTAAACCAGATATAACAATATTATGTTTCTTTTTTGTTATTTGTAAGTTTGTAAGTCAAGATTTATAGATAGATTTAGAATTACAAATAAACGTTCTTCTTATGATGCAACAGAAAGTATCATCATCGTTCATTTTTATTTAAGGGAATGCGATCTTTATCTGTAAACCTTGCCGTTCTGTGAAAACTTCAAGATGTGTAAACAAAACCCACATATTGGCCAGGCAACAACTATTTAGTAAAAGTCAAGGGTTTCGTCGAAAACTAAACGGAGCTTAAAATTGTGTCGTCACCAACCCGAGAGACGCGTGCGCAGAAATTAAAACGCGCGCGCATCTGCCGCGAAACCCGATACGCTCCTTACCATATGAATTATGCTACTTCCGAAAAACATCACAAAAAAACTATCAACATACCAAAATCAACTTTATCTCCAACAAGTAAAGCCTACTATCTATTTATACAAATATATTTTTAAAAATAAAATTGTCAATCCAATTTAGACTTTATTTTCGTAAGTTTAAGCACAAGTATGCACAGTGCGCCGCATGTTAAGTCATCTGGACAAAAAGACATGTGTATATTTCGCGCGGCCCGCCAGATGTCGCGCCTAGTCGTCGAGATGTCGTCGTCTAGAAGCTGCGGCGGTTTTTTTCCCCAACATTACAATGTGTAGCGGTTTATCTGATCCTGTTAGCTGAAGCAATGTGCTTTGTTACAATAATAATGTTTGTAAATTATGTGGGTCAAGTTTTGCGGGGAAAAAGTTTCGATTCGTATCGTTTTTGCGTCGTAAAAAGATATTTGATAATAAAAAACCTGTAAATATTAATTTTATGTTAGCAATTTGTTAAAATAATGTTATTATCTGTAAAAGCATGCGTGTCAGCTGTTTGAACTTGAAGCTGCACCTGAGTTGTAACTTCTAAGCGTCAATGACAATTAAGTAAAAGTGTTGGACTTTTTGAAGTTTTACGGTACGTTGTTTAACATAACAGAATCCATTTGATAAGAGTTTTTGTAAATAATGATGGCTTTCAACATAATGGTGCATATTGGACCACCAGTCATTATAATATTCGACGAGAACAAATGCAGACCCCTGAAATCCTCAAAAATAGAAAAAACGTCTCCTGAAAATCATATAATTGTTGTAAAAAATATTGCATTATTAAAAGCTAAGCTTCTAAAAACTTTGGCTGCTTTATTTATTTTAACTACGTCTAGACTGTCTACTGTCAATATCATAAAGGTAATACATTACAGCGAATTATAATAATTTTACCAAAAGAGATAGTACCCACTCATACTTTATCATTGGTCCACTGAGATAACGACGCAGACAGAAGTTTCTGTCAGCGGAGACGACGAAACCAATGAATTGTATTATCTAAATGCGATTTGATATTCAATGGCACACATTTGATATGACCAGTCGACATGGCGTGTAGGCGAACGTAACTGTACCAACAATTATTGATAATTTGTATTCCATAAACGATAGTGTAAGCTTTGTGTATGTCACCGCAACTCAACGCCGATTTCCGTCCGTCACTAAATTACAAAAAAAAATATGTCTGGCAGTCGATAAAAAAATAAAATGTCACTAAGACCTGTCGTTAGTTGATTATTTTATAAAAAGAATAATAAAACTATTTTTATAATTTAAAACAAGAATAGATTATAAATCCTATTGTGTTCGAAGTTCAAAGTTTCGAACAATGGCGGTTATTTTGAGCGACATTTTTAGTTAATACACAGAGTGACTAGAGTTTACTATGATTAGCACTGTGTTACAATAAGAAAGACTAGCTAAGTGATTAGGACGCCCACATGAATTTTGTTTTATTTGAAATTTTCTTTAAAAAACGTACCGTAACCTTCTTTTGTACGTCTGCTCCGAAATAACTTTTGCCCTGTGGTCTAATTTAAGACAAATTGTAGACAAAATATTTAAAATTCTTAAAAAATCTATAATGCATGTTTGTGTTCTGGGCGGAGACCTCCACTAGTCTGAAAATGACTTTTGACATAACCCATAGAAATAAAAGATATTTTTCAAATCATTATTGCAATCCATAATGGGCCCATACAGGTGGACAATAATAAAAAATAGCAACAATTATAAAAAGCTTGTCAGATACAGCACAATCAAAATAAGTAGGAGAGAAGAAGAGCGCTTTTATATGTCATTTTCCTTACTATTACTCTATAATTTGCATGATGCTAAGGTCTAAGGCCTTTAATTGAAAACAACCAATAAAAAAAAAAAGTTGCATTATCATTACTGAAGTTAGCTGTCTTGAATTTTTCATAATGGCTCTTCTAAACTGTTTTGCTTCTAAACTGGTCGAATGATTTTTATCTGGTGTTTAAATCGCTACATCGTCTTCCTTGCGGCGTCTCAAAGTCTTCAAGTATAGTTTACGTTGCGTAGGTGAGTATCTCACACAGCCTTTGTAATAAACTAATATTTCGCACATATTGTGAACAAAAGATTAACATTCTAATTCATTAGCAACTTTCAAACTAGGCTTATGCCCCGATTTTGCATGATATAGGTAGGTATTTATAGTTTTACGATTTGCTTTGAAGCTTGTATGTTTGCTGTTTACCTCGACGATGTTATTTGAAGACGTTTAGTCGTTGCCTGTAAGTGGTTTTATAAAACATTGTTACTTTGTGACTACTGGTCTATTAAAAGTGTGGTCTGGTCTATGAACTTAGACTCCCCGAGGTCACAGACCACAGCGATTATTATAACGCGATCACGATCACAGATTCACCTGTTAACCGTGAATTTTATGACAAAATAACCCGAAGACAGTCTGCTATAGCGGTGTACGGGAATACTATATTACAAGGTCAAACAGTTCAACGACCGCTTACACAGAAATATTGTTACTATGAAAAAAATACCTACAATTTAGGGACCAATAGTATATACATCTTTATGAAAAAAAAAATACCGTACTGAAAATATGAATAAAGGAAATATTTATCTTGTGCTAGTGCCAACATATTCGTTCTATTGCCGACAAGTCAGTCAAATTGATTGATTAGTTTGTAGACAATAGACTCAGGAAGGATCGTAAGGTTACGCAGGCAGACAGGATCAATGGGAAAAGCTTTCTCGGGGTAATAACATAATTATATTACATTTTCAACCGTTTCTCCATAGAGCAGGTGTACTAGAAATTCATATGTATCGTAGAGTTATTCCAGTGGTTTATGCTTAAATTCCTGTCGAAGAGCTACACTAGCTTATTATTAGAGATGACTAGTTCTTTCTAAATATATGCTTACATTGTAACAAAAATAACGAAAACTTTTCTATTCAAGTGATATGTAAATGTAAAGGAAACGATGAGTCATGCGTTGACATCCAACATGATCAGCAAGCTTAATTGAACTCTTTTGTTACTGAAATAAATTCTTTCAGGAATATCAAAGGACTCCAATAACAAAGTTACGGGTATTTGGAAAATATGCTTACTGTAAAACGTTTGATGAGATAAAAATTAAACAACTGTGTTAAGGAACAAAGATAAGTAAGTCTTACAAGACCAAGTTCAATATCTTTGATTAAACCTTCCTTTGGCCTTTCGACCTTGACTTTGGCTAGGTCAAAGAACGGAAAATGAAGGGAAAATGGCGAAAACACATCAAATGATGTAACAAAAAAAACTTAGTACAATCTTGTTTGGTCACGTATTACAATAACAAGACGGATATTATCACAAGTTATTGTGAAACATTACTTAGTAGACTGCTTTTGTTTCATGCCGTTTGTTGGTACCCCAGCAGCAAGCTGTACCTATTCTGATTCCAGTACATATGTATATTCTGTTTAATTTCTTATGATTCTGCTTTTATTATATTTACTGTAGCTACGCAATTGGGTTTGATAGATCCTTTGAATTGTATTATGCAGCTTTTACAAGTGTTGAATTATGATTTTATATTGTTCAGAATCGTATTATTGCGTACTGTCTATCGACTTGTACGTTTACAAACATATAAACTCACATACACAAACATCCAGACCCGAAACAACTATCTGTAGGCCATACAATTATTTGATCCCTGTGGGAACCGAACCCGCGACACGCAGCGCACCAGTCAATCGCTCAGCCACTGCGCCAACAGTGTCGTCTAATTGCTTCTAGACAATGGTAGAAATTTCAACGACTATAATATGCAAGTGCATTTATAATTAGAGTCAAATACTAGTGTATTCTTAGCCGGTCGCCAACCAGAGATGCACTGGAAAGGGTCGTTCAAAGTCTATTCATGTAGATGTAGATCTTTGGTCTACACGAAAAAGTAGAAAATGGTAAAAGGTAAGACGGATACTGGTACCCGACAAGATTAATTACACCGGACAGATATTTATAGCCCCATATTAAAATTCTCCTTTCCTTCGATTCCATACTAAATTATGCAAGCTTCTACCATAATATGTTCACAAAATATCAATACAGATTACAGACACGCTCATTAAACATGAATTTGCATTCGACATTAACCCATAAACTACTCATCGATACTCCCACATTATGTAGTCAATCATTGACAATGTTAATGCTATTCAATAGCTGCGCGGTGCATGCAAATATCCGCAGCAGGCGCCATGGCGACAGAGGGGGGGAGGGCGCTGCGCGGGCGGCGGGGGTGGGATGCGTCGAGACGTCGTCTGCGCATCCCGTCGCGTGGCCGCTTTGATCTGCACACGAGTAGCGCTACGCCGTCGTAGATGTAACATTGACGAATATCTTACAACGGTTTTATGGTCGTTATTGGTAGAAAATAAATTATTTACATTCATTCTGTAAACAATTCTTTTGCAACGTTTTAATCAATTTTACAACACGTATTCATTAATTTTGAAAATAAATTGTTATATTTCCTTATTTATGCTTATTTTTCCTTTTGTTAAAACTTAGATAATAAATAGTGAAGGTGTGTTATAATGACACACCCCTATTGTTTACGTCTTAGAAATTAATTATGTATTTAAAAAATATCCCAAAATATTTTAATATTTTGTCCACATGTTTTCAATTCATAACTCTATGCGCCGTCAGTCTGTAGGGGGCCGGTGCGCTTGCGCCGTTTATTTGCAACGCGGCTAAAAGCTACGTTCAGTTAAATGCTATCAAAACAGTCACAGACGTACTGAAATAGAAACAATTTCGCGAAATCTTAGACGAGTAACATCGCCATCGTATACAGTGGATGATCAAGTTAACTTTGATGACGCGCTTGAATGTGAATTCCTGTGCGTTTCGATGAATCTACAGTGGACTGTAAATATTGAGGTTTCAGGACATTGTTTGTAAGTTCCATTGTGTCTTCATTTGATCCTCTAATGGCTTTTTCAGCTAGACAGTCAGGAAAAATACGTAGAACAGAACCATTAGAAGGATGAATAAGAGATCGGTTTTTGTGTCTGATTTTCTTTGTCATGTCTTGTAGAAATATTTAAAAAACTGAGGAGTTTGTTTGACCGCACAGTCGACGCTTGGTTTGATTAATAAGAAGCTCCGTTGTCCCTTAGTGATTATGAGCTATAAAATATAAAAAATGGATCCCCCATTTGAAAATGCGGATGAAGTCGTGGTAAGAAGCTAGTTTAATTTGAAAAGAACAGAAGAAATTCATTTATACTTTACTTTGATATAAATTTACCTGCGTGAATTTAAGTGATAGGTTGTTATTCAATCCTAACATTAAGCTCATTTTGCAAAACATGCAAAATCGCGTGCCATTTCCCCTATTCATAAGTTTAAAAGGCACTCACAACTTTTCCCTACTCACTAAGCATTAAACGTGAAATGATTAAACACTAAGCACTGTCATTTCATTTCAATCAAGAAAAGATAATTAAAGTTATCGTCAAAGATATAATAATGAAGATATGCAGCAGCGACATTTCCCCGTCGCGTTATTGAAAGTTGGGTGTTTAAATAGCAATCATTTTAACTTTAATTGTGTGAACTGATCGCTATCGACGAACATCGCTCGTAAAATAAAAGGGTAATGAAAATGTCGCCATTTGCAAATGAATAATTTTTTTCCTTCAAACGTACCGAGGTGTAACACTGTGCTGTCATTTTGAATTTGTTTGATAATTTCTGCGATAAATGTAATTAAGTTTTTATGCGTAAAGTATTTTTTATCTTAACTTAATATTTACACAAATTAAATTACAATTAAGTGTAATTGTGTGTTATTTATGTATATGTGAAATTTGTGTAAAAATATGGGGCTGGTTAAGTTATCCTGTAGCGCGAAAATGTAATTCTTGAACCTTGCTTGATAAAGTGACTGCGACATGCAGTGTGCAACTGCATTCTGAACGTCACGTGCGCGTGTGACGCATGCACAGTGTTCATTACATCCTTTGCTTTACAAAAAGACTGCGTGCGCATGGCAACAATTAACTCTAGTGTCGAAACACTGATCATTAGTAAAGCGTCGATATTAACAGAATGCGACGACGCGCCGTAACCAATTTTCATAACAGCCACTTTGGAAAGAGACAATAATTGACATCTGCGAAAATGCCTCTTAAGTCACTATAAATGATGTGGTAGCGTAGCACTTGGATATAGTACAGGACCATACGTTACACCAGCTACCAAATCACACGACCAAATAGCCACGTTTTTCATCAGAAGACAATTGTTCACGTCTCCTGATTAATGGCCGAAGCATTCATTACATATTTTTATTGTGACTGAGTTGTCTAGACGATCGCTAAACATACGGGCCAACACATGGCGCAAATATACGTGAATTCCTTAATTAGATGTGTGCTAAAGTTAGAATAAAGCGCGATTTAATTTTAGTGCGCTCAAGCTCTTGATACGACGTTAATGTGGATTGTGACGAATACTTGGGATGATTTAATTCGTTTTAATTGCACGCTGCCTTCGCAGACGTTGTGCGGGGTTTCTTTGGCATTGTTACCAGTCTAGAGCTGGCAGAGATCGTTCCAGAATATATGTGCCTTTCAGCTAAAGCCTAGGGCGGTGCCGCACACGACTTGGTGGCCTATCATGATCTATTTAAAAACGATTCAAAAGCAAGACATTTCAGTTTGGGAAAATCGCTGTCAGATTCCATGGCATAAATTGATAGCTATATTGACGTAATGGTACGAATCTAAAGAACAGTTTAGTTTAGGTCCTAAAACGGATCGCGTTCGGTACGGATCTTGTAGTAGGTATGCTGAACGCAAATTTTCGTTATTAAAAACGTTCTAAATCTAGTCACATTGTCATCTAAGCCACAATCAATATAAATAATGGTCGAATATGTTCATTTGGTGAAGAGTATGGCTACAATATTGGCGCGAATTTGTTGCAAAATTTGTCTCTGCACTAACCATAATATAGCTACCATCTTTTGTATATAACCGCATTCAAGCAAATAAATGTTTTGACTTTGACTTTGAACAAATGTAGGTAAAATGAGGATATTACAATGCAATTGTTTCTAAAAGTTACTAGAATTGCCCACCTATGTGCAATGGTTCAAAAGACAACAAGCTCTATAATTACACATTTTGAAAATCTTATGTATAATCTAACACCTAAAGATTCACAGCAATTTTTGCAATGACACCTATATTTTTTTCCAATTTATTCATAACGTTGATTTGGTCGACGCTCGACGATACATTCGGGTGATGCCCAATAACGCTTATGACGTATTTTCCATTATCAGTGTAATGTATATTTAGTACCATGGCCGTATCGAGTGTTGTGTATTAATAAGCCCCGCTGATTTCCATACTGATTGAGGAAAGGAAATAGACCGGATCAACTGCTTATCATCGAAGAGTTTCAAGAGTTGAATGGATGGTATGGGATCTGTAACTTGGATTACCTGCTTGGAAATTAGGTTCAATTTAGCAATAAGATAGATGCGGGTAATGTGGTAATTTTGCATTTTTGTTAAATTTAAGTTGTTGAGTTTCCTTGCGTGATAAAATCAGAAATGAGGGGATGTCGTCATTTCTGATTTTGACGCAAGGAAGAGAGCCAAGCAAGAGAGGCAAGCAAGGGCAGGGCACATTGCTCGCAGAACGGATGGCTGATGGGGCCGAAAAGTTCTGGAGTGGCGACCGCGAACCGGAAGACGTTGCGTTGGAAGGCCTCCCACTAGGTGGACCGATGACCTGGTAAAGGTTGCGGGGATTCGCTGGATGCGAGCCGCACGGGACCGGACACTGTGGCGACACTTGAGGGAGGCCTATGTCCAGCCGTGGACGTCTTTCGGCTGAAATGATGATGATTGGAGTAGTATCATTAATTCAGTCATCACATTTGAATTATAGTTTTTGGAGGTATAATATAAATCCGCCGGATCAGAGTAGCTCCGATCGGCCGTTGTGACAGTGTACATAACATGCCCTAGCACTAAATCTTGTGCCAAAAAGTAGACACAATCGCGCTTATAACGTTGACTCCTTCCAAAACCTAATTTATAGTTGCCAAAAAAACCACGAAAATCATTTATAGTGCAGACATAAATAGTAAAAAACTAAATACAATTCGAATGTGTACATAAATCTGGCTTGTGCTAAGTTTATTCATGGGGTGTGACCAGGGTGTCTCTTGCCAAAAGGATGGCCAGCAGACCCTCACACTTGGCACGACAAGGATACTACAGGCTGTGCTTTAGTACCAGACTAGTGGTGGAATTTCTATCGATCTAAAAAAAAATACCGTAAAAATGTAAGTAGTGTAGTAATGACCTGATTGTTAATGATGATTGATGAAAGTTCGATCTAGTGCAAAATCGTCTAATTATATTGTTTGAATAAAAATGAATATGTTTTGTTTTAAAAAAGCCGACTAGTTAGTTGTAAAAATTGCAACACCCTTCGTAAAAAAATATGAAAACGATTTTATTAGAACTGACTGCTAAAAGCCTTAATGTTATTCATCGATACTGAACTACCGTATCATCCCCTCACTACCCTAGACCGCCTACCGACATAATTCAAAGGGCTAGAGAGGGGCAACAGAATAGAGCTGTAACTAAGCGCGGCGCTTGCCAAAACACATACGTTACAGCATCACTAACAATGAGATATCGAGATAAAGGTCAGTAACCTGCCGCCCGCATTCATACCGTCGTAATTACGTCACTGTCTCGTTCATTGTTGTATCGGAAAAGCCGGCTTTGACTTAATTTTGTCAAAATAATTGCAAAAACAACGAGACAGAGTAAATAACGCCTTTTAAAAAATACTCTGCAAAGAGTTTCAACTTCCAACTCCTAAAGCGATAACTGTTGAATACTTTTCTTGCCCAACCCTTCTCTTTGGCCATGCTTCATTTAGGTACCTATATTCCTATTGGTTCTATATTCCTAGGTTTTCTCTTAGTCGTAAGTACAACGGCTCTTCAGTGAAAGTTGCCTACATCGACTCCAGACAGTCAACAAAAGTTTAAGCATACTAGCATCAACGAGTCCCGGAGAAACGATTGAAGATGTCCTAGATCCCGCAACAAAATTAATCAGGAAAGAACAGCAGAGGAGTAGTAGGTACCCAGCAACGTCTACGGTAACTAACTGGGTCTTTTGGCTGTCGACATTCGAAGACCTTTAAACAAAGTACTTACTACTTACTACAAGCAACTGAAGATGACAAACATTAAAATGCTAGTGGAAATCTGCTTTGACTGGTAGTATTCGCCACGCATTACGGTAGGCTGCTGGTTGTGGTGTAAATATAAATTTCTATTGCTGGATCTAGTTCTGGCTTCAGAAGTCAAGTTCAGAATCTTCGTTTTACTGTGTGCAGACATAATTATGTAGGTACTGACAATATGATACGTTCAGACATATCCCCATAAGCGCGAGGTCGTTGGTCGTCAGTGGGCGACGCGTATGGCGCACGCGCGGGCCCCGCTGCGTCTGCGCACCATACTGACAATACTGACTGACGTAAAAGACTGATTGTGATTTATTTGTTTAATTAATTAATAATTTTATCTGCGGTTATTACGTTTGGTGAATGAGTTGTAACGTCCTTCTGTCTGTTAAACATTAAAATTACTGTCATCAGTTCAGAGCTGGAAATCTTCCGCCTTTAAGAATAGGGTATTACACCCATTTTTGAAAAGTGTTTCAATGAAATTCTGTTGGGCTAATATGCCACCAAAAAAAAACACAAAATTTTTATTCAATCGATAAGTGCCATAAAAATGCATCTAAATTTTAAATTTTCAAATTTCGCGCGTACTTTGACGAAAACTCCTCTTACTGGACGCCATATTGCTCAGCGTAAATGACGTCAGTTCGTTTTGTATCAAATAAGCTCATATTAAATATGATCATTGTATATCATTTAAAAATAATTAAAAGCATATTTTGTAATAGGTGTAATAATGAAAAAAATACGTTGGTTACGAAAATAATAAAAGTACAAAGCCTACATTACGCCAATCGGTTGACTGACAGTTGACAATTTTTTGTTTACACAGCCGTATGGCGTAATAACATGGCCGCTACTATTTCACGGTGTTTTATAACAGATTAAAAATACTGAAAACTTTGAATTGAATTTTAAAATTTGTTTTGTTATTTTATGAACTAAAACTTACATTTTCCGACTGCTTTATGCCTAAACTGTCTCAATAACATATTTATAGATTTTTTCTCGTATAGAGTAAAATACCCTATTAGTTAAAGTTAATAATTTACTGGCGGACAATTAAGGTCTCATATCAACAGGTTTTACCTGAGGATTTGAATCACAACGTTCTTTGGGCAACCACCTCCATTCCACCATCGGACGAGCAGAGATACGGCGCAGCGTCACCGCTATACGGTTGAAGTTCCACGGTCTCGAACCAAGCGGTTTGCTTCCACATTTACTGTGCGAACTGCCAGACTGTGGAATTCACTGCCCGCCTCTCTATTCCCCAATACATATAATCTGGGTATCTTCAAGGTACGAGTGAACCGGTTTATCCTAGGCAAGCGTGCTCCACCTTAGGCCGCATCATCAGTTAGGGTCCACGCATACGGGCCACACGCGACCGCCACAATTGCCACCTCGAGAAGCTAGAAGCAACCACAAAGCCACTTGTGGCCGGTGGTCGATACTTGCGGTCGGTGGCTGCTACTATTTTCAACCGACTTCAACAAAGGAGGAGGTTATCAATTCGTCTGTATTTCTTTTTTATGTTTATTACCTGAGAACTTTGGACTGGAAATACCGATTTTGATGATTCTTTTTTTATTTGAAAGCTGGTGCTTCCCGTGAGGTCCCATTTTAATTTGGTCCAGTTCTGACAATGGCATCCATGAGAAAACCGTATAAGTCTTAAATTTGCATTAAGTATGTGCGCGATTTGTTACGCGATTTCTCCGGCAAACGTAACCCGATTTTGATTTTTTTTCTTTTTATGGATAGGGTATGCTTCAGGGGTGGCCCCATCTAAATTTTAACGAAATTGATTCAGCACTTTTTGAAAAAATCAACAAATATCCAAAAATTTTACATAGACGACGTATTAGTTTCTTCAATCTTTGGAATAGTTAACTTTCAATCTCTTCTTAATAGATTTGGATGAGAAGGAGGTACTAAAAAACGGTAAATAAAAAGCTTTTTACAAAAAAGACAACCGCCCTCAGAAACTAAAAAGTGAAAAATAACTTTAGTACAGAACACACATTGACTTTAGTTTCGGAAGTCGGTGGTAATACAAAACAAGAAACAGAACAAAGCCACGGAATTTCGAAAATAAAGTCAATGTGTGTTCTGTGCTAAAGTTATTTTTCACTTTTTAGTTTTTGAAGGCGGTTGTCTTTTTTGTAAAAAGCTTTTTTAACCCATACAATGGACTTTGACGAAGAAGGTTATGGGAGAAAGGGTTGAGGAATCGCGCGAGTGGCGTGTGGCGGCGTTTTGTGTCGGCGTTTAGTGGCCGGTGTGGGCCACAAGAAGCGAGGAGCGACGAGTAGCGTGTGGCGGCCACCGGCGTCAACCGTGTGCGGTGGGTCCATATAAAATGAATGAAAACTACAGGAAATATGCCGGTGGCGTCGTTTTTTGAATGTGGCCGGTGGCCCGTGTGCGGGGACCCTTAAGATCAGGGCCTCAAGTCTGCTATTACAATAGTGTCAGAATGGTCTATCATTGTTTTCATACTTGTTGATTTTGACAAGTTTGGTAGTCTACTAATATAATGGCGTCATTATGAAAATCAATGATAGACCATTCTGACACTATTGTAATAGCAGACTTGAGGCCCAGGTCAATTGCGGCCAATTGCAAGCCTATAACCGACGACACGGTTGGCGCAGTGGCTGAGCGATCGACTGCTGCGCAGCGTGTTGCGGGTTCGATTCCCGCCCAGGGTAAACATTTGAGTCATGAGCACTTGTGTTTGCCTTGTGTCTGGGTGTTGTTTATCTATATATGTATGTATTTACAAAAAAAAAATGTATTTGTGTATGTATATCAGCTGTCTGACACCCATAGTACAGGGTCTCCCTAGTTTGGGGTCAGATGGCCGTGTGTGAAAATGTCCCCACATATTAGATATTAGATTAGATATAACAATATTAAAAAAAATAACCGGTAGACTAGTGACGTCGCCTATAGACTTTATAATACAGCTTTAAAAATAACTGCCTATAGGCGATTATAGTGTGCAATAAATAAGCACATAACATAAATCGTAAACCTATTTTTTTCTAACGCGGAACTAGAGACCGAGACATAATAAAGTGTTGGACATCACTTTTATCGATGTCCCATCGTTTCATTACTGAAATAGTTCCGTTCTATTTGGGATTATTCATTTCATTTAGTATTTCGCTTCAGATTTATCGCACCATAAACTATCGCACATTAGTATTGTAGAACGGGGACGGACTTTCACATCAAATTGTTGGAAACGTTATTAGTTATTTAATGAACTTGCTATATAGTAGTAGTGACAGACTGCCTGACTTTGGTGCTAACAGATTTTCACATTTGAAAGTGTCTAGGGTTAGACTTGCAATGCTTGTGCTGTGTGTCAGGTATAGTGTGCGGGGCTGAAAATATACTCGGGTTGACGGTAGACCACTCGTTTTTCGACCACTTTAAATTTGATACAATGCTTTGGTAGGTACGTTATGTTCGGAATAATGAATGTAATACTAGTTAGTCGATCGCACGAAAAATGTTTTTTTTTTTTTTTCTGTATGGCATCTCGCAGTTCTACCTAGAGGTTGTTGACTGCTTAACCGGAAAATCCTGTGGTGCCTTAAAAAGTGATTTTTAGGGCCTCCAGCTAAGGCAAAGACTTATGAACTAAGTGACCACGCTAAGGGCACCCCCTGTGGGGCGGCGAGGTCGGAATGACGGAAATCTGTGCTTGTGTTTAACTAAGGTACTAGTGGCCCTATTACTCTCTTGCAGGAGGGTTATAGCGTCATCTGGATCGGATAGGGACGAAAAATGGTTTTTTTTTTTTTTTTTTTCGGATTGGCATCTCGCAGGTCAACCTAGGAGGTTGTCGGCTGCTTAACCGGACTTTCCTGTGGTGCCTTAAAAATTATTATTTTTAGGGCCTCCAGCCAGGGCATAAAAGCTTACAAACTAAGCGACTACACGCTAAGGGCACCCCCTGTGGGGTACGAGCCTCGGCTTAGGGCGTCGCTGGGAGAGGACAGCAAAGGGACAGGCTGGATCGGATTTCGAGACGAAAAATGGTCCCGCGCACTCGTTTATATAGGCTCACGCGGGGTCGCGGGGGAGGGGCCGACCCGACCCCCCGCGCATCACCGAGTTTGGCGTTAACAGAAAGCAATTATTTTTGATAGGCTAAGTAAAAGATCGGTCATGGTTAAGCTGTGCTAGCCACGCGGCTGGTCCGTGGATGGGTGACATTTCATATCGAGACCCCTATGTGACTCGGAAAGCACGTAAAGCCGTGGTTGTCAGAAGCCAGAAAGTCTGATAACCAGTCTTACCAAGAGTTATCGTGTTCACACAGTCAGTCGCTCCATGTGTAACTCTGGTATTCAGCTGCATCTGGTTAGACTGGAACCCGAACCCAAAATAGTTGGACAAAGGCGACGCAGATGATGAAAGTATTTATTTCAATGTTTTAGAGTGTTTCCTAGTTTTTTTGTCATATGAGGTGTAACTTTGTAAACGCCACATTAATACATAAACTTCACAAACAATGATGAAGAGGTGAGTGTGGCCCACACAAACATACCGCTGTGTAAATAAATTAAACCAACAAACAAAACCCCTTTTCAACACATTAACGGGTTATAATTTAAAAACAAGAAAGCAAATTAAGAAGTGCTAATCCTGCACACGCATTAATTTAAAAAGCACCCCCAAGATGTCGAAGCGGAGTTAAAAAAGTCTTTTAAAAATATAATACTCACCCCCGACTGTGCTCACCATAAAATATGCTTAAACAGCCGTCGTAATGGCTTGAAAAAAGTAACAGGCGGTATGGAAAAAGTTGTGGCAAAAAGTGTGTGTGGACTAGATGCGGACACCCTGTAGATGTGGGGACATGTCAAGAGGACAGACTAGGGACTTTTGGAGTTGAGAATCAAGTAGTAGAGAAAGAAGGGTTCATTTTGCAATTTTTGGGTGAAGATTCGAGGTGTCAATAATTTTGAACAATGCATCAAAAATATATGTCGTCAAATGCACGCGCAATGCATTACTATAGATCAAGACTTAAGAATCTAGATTAATACAAATAAAATGATTGTCTATCAGGTTACATTCAGAGCTTTTAGATATTATGACAAACGATACATTGTGTCACAAACTCACAAGTCACAAGTTGTGTACAAGATGTCACAACCTAACAGTTTTCATGAAATGCAGAAAAAATAAAATTACATATCCCATCGTATGCCTAATAATCCCTACCCAGGTCGCCTGTCCACCTGGTGCGCACGCGCATAATACCACTTTATTTGTTTATTACTTTTTAATTTTTTCCAAAGACCAGACGGGAGTCTATCGACAAGAAATAATACGAAAAAAAAATAAACAAAAACCCACAACAATATTCGTCTGTACACATGCGCCATATTTGAATTTTGAATTTCGAATCGGATGCGAAAAAAACGAACGCAATGTGCTAGCGCACGCGCCGCGCGCCATATGTCGGGAGAAGAAAAAAGTTTTTTTTAGTCATCAAACACAGATAAGTAATAGAAAAAATAGTTACATAAGCATAATGTTAGAGGCAGAAAAAGTGCAGCAAAAACTATAAGTTTGAGGTTAAATAGAGGATGTTATGGGAGGCGTTTGAAGTTGTAGGGCTGCATGCGCCGCGGACATAGAAGCGCTGTCTAACCTATCTGGCGTTTTAATAAACGTCACTGACTGCAAAATTCAATTATAAAGTTTCAGGAAACATGTTCTAGATGTGTGCCAATATTTTGGTTTTAGTTTAGTTACGAATGGTTATTTGTTTAAACCTTTGTTTATGTCTTAAGTTTGCAGTTTTGATCAAAGATCAAAGGCATACCTTATTTCCGAAATTACGAAAAATCATTTTGCCACATCAGCTTCAATTAAGTTAATCTTAATCTGTGCTTGCCAGCCCTATTATACCTCAGCGTAGCACATCTGTCGCGATCGTCTATCACTAAGTAGTGCGGATTGTGATCATGTACAATAATTGATGTATTACATTAAATTTATTAGATCTGCTTGTTACCACGCTTGTCAACTTTGTGGGCTAAGCTATGCACGTTGCGGGCGTTCTTTAACTGAACAATTAGATATAAGTGGCTTAGAAATAAATCCATATGACTTGGTGACCTCTAAAGGGATATTAGGGTCTAGTTACCGATTGCTGAACAGTGAAATGGAGAGTTAAATTAATAGATATGAATCTTCTTCTCTGGTAATAAGGTCGTGGAAGAGAAGAATTTCATAGTCAAGAATCTTCTATCGTGTCTTACGCGGACACATTCAATAAAATCCGTAAAAGCTTGTCATCCACTCAAGGCGTTATTAAAGTTATATGATGCTGCTTTAGTCGTTGGATATGTTTTATTGCTACATACAAAACCTGAACCTTTTTGATTCGCGTAACACTATAAAAACCCTGATTACCTATCGATGGTATGCGCAAAAACCCGCTCCGTTGATCTACTTACATAAAACGATAGCTAATTCATCCGAGCGGCTTTGCAGAGCTTTGATCTCATCATGACTCTTATGGGTAAAAACCCTGCAGACATTTTTAAGAAATTGTTATTTTTAGTGCGCTTCTTTTTGGCTAAAATTGAGTAGTTTTTTTATAGGGAACATTTGAAATGCTTGAATAAGTGGTATTGTTATTTAGTGGGTAGTGTGGCCATGGATGCTGGAGAGCAAATCTAACTTGAGTAAGAATAAATTTTATCTCGTGGGTAGGAAAGAGTTATATGCGTAACTATTGCAATTTGTTCATAGACCCGTTTTCATTGCTGCACTAATTCTTAGACCACCTTAAATTAGATCTTCAAAGTTTTTAATTTCATGGTTAAATTTCAATTTTACTTTGGACCTCAGAAACCGTTTCCCTAGAGGATATCTATTACATTAAGCCTCCTTATGTACTGTGACCGTCAGCCGCTAGGTGGCAGGTGGTGTCGAAAGGGCAAAAAGCCTCCCTCACGATTTGAATACGATTTTTTTTACAAAAAAAACGTCAAGCGCCATCAGAAGTTTTTTCGTCAACTGTTGTGTGTTCGACTTTATTGAAATTTTATTAATAATCATTGTTTTTTTTTTCGGGCATTTTATTACTGTCACGTTATTAATCTATGTCCTACAGAAGTGGTTGAATGTGAAAGCTGGTAGGTACCTATTATAGAAGTCGGGCTCCACCTATCCCATTACAATAGACACGTTTTCCTCAAGCACTTTCTAGTAAGCCAGTAACAAGTACAGTTAAATACTATTTTAGCTCAACTTCACGTCAACATAGCATCGTATGAATGGTCAGCGGATTCCTGACTTTATAGCCTCGAATGCACTGAGAGCGATGCTAAATATAGCCAGCGGTAAGTTCATTCATAATGTCGGCTGTTTGAGCAAATGTTAGCCTTTTGAATGGACTATTGTCTGTGCCATTCATAATAATGTTATTCATAGTAATTATTATGTTTGGTTAAATGATGAACCAAGGTTTGGGATATACCTTTTGCATTAGTCAAGGATATATTGGTATGGAAAAGTTTTGAAGTTCAGGTTGGGTTCTGATTTTCCAATTGAATTTTTTTATTGTATTCTTTGTATCAGGTGATACTCTATATCCATCGTGCACATGTTGATTTGATGAACAGGCCCGTGAAAGCTTTTTTAGAGAATGATAAGTATCTCTATCAGTTTCCGATCCGTTCATATATCCATATCTATATGTATGTTCATGTGTCTATGTACATAACTTAGGCTGTATCATTTCTTAACTTGTGATACTTTGTACATACCCCAATATAGTGATTTTTATACAAGATACATCGTATTCACATAACATAATCATTCTTGTAAATAAAAATATTGTAAACACCCTTTTTTTAAAAGAGTATGTATGGAGTTTCTTTCCCATTCTTCTCCATACTTACGAAACTACCATTTGGAATGGGCAACTAGATTCAAATTTTACAATATGACGTTCAAAAGTGCCTTTTAATGGTCTAATTGAAATAAATGATTTGACTTTGACTTTGATCCCATTGTATTAACGTGTTGGTTACACAGAAACATTACGTTGGGTCAGTAGGAGATTAGAAAATAAACTTTAAGTTTAATTGGTTTAGACAGCGGGACACCTACCTGAAACCTACCTTTTTACTGAAAACTAGGTGTATCTGTAAAAATCTTAATAAATATTTAACTAAGCAGATAGCGTCTAAGCAATAGGTATTGTTCAGATGGCGAATTGTAGGACTTACTTGTAGGAAGTACTTAAACAAAGTTGTGCTTTTACCAACAGAGAGAGCGAAAGGTCTAACCAGATTTTTAAAAAGCTTGCACAAATATCTACTAAGTTATTTATCGGTGAATTATATGGATTTTTAATACGAGGATAATAACTTATTAGTAAGATCAACGGCTAGGAAAACCTGTACCTACTTCAGATGCCTCTAAAACTTAAATGACCGTTCTACACCACACATCCGAACATCCACGAAGGACTCCATAACATCCAGAAATAACCAACCTGCTCATTGAACTGTTTCTACAAAACATCCTAATGTATAAAACGCTTACGTCTTATAACAATGGAATAAGGTTGAGAATAGTGTCGAAACCAGATTTATGTTCAATAAAACTGAATGAATATTTTTAGATAAAAGCGATGTTTTACTACACGATAGTGTGTTACGTGTTTTTTAACTGGGTTAGGTAATCATACAGTTTTGTGTTACAGTTTTGGGTAACGAGGCCGTCGACTGTAGACATTGTCTATTCTTTGTTGGCCACAAACGTAGTTGAAAGTTATGAACTTTTAGTATTCTCCCACGGGTGAGTCGTAGCTAAGTAGCACCTAAATGTCAAGTGATAATTAGATAGACAATCAACCTAGAAATTGGTTTTACATTCTATTTCTTGTAGAGACAACAATATAAAGATCGATATTGCACTTTATTCGCGAAAGAAATAAAGCCCCAACTCGCCTATTACGCAAGCCTACATAAAAGGCATGCACTAGTTCTAGTTTCCTAAGTTGAGACAATCAAACTTTTGTGCGACTCCTTTGTCTTCGCACAACTTAGGAGTTATCTAATCGGAAAATGGTGAGACGATTCGAAATGCCACGTAGGGCAAGCTCGGCCGGCAGACGAACGTGATGCAACAACCTCCTAAACACAATAAACAACAATAATGCTATGCCATCGGTTTTACGACGCTTTATAATCTGTGATACACACTACCTGCCCGACGTTCCCACGCCGCGGAATAAAAAAATATAGGAAGAACAAAAATCATTTCACACCTTCGCGGAAACGTTTTAAGACTGTTTTATTATGAATGTAAAATAATAATGGATGCATAACTTTCTTTGGTTCACAAAGTTTTGAGAAAGTGGGTGGAAGCGACATCTAGTTTAAATTTGTTGTATTTTAGGTTAGCGCCACCTAGTGGCAAGGTATCAAAACCGAATGGCACGCCTGCGGTGAGTAGACGAACTACATATGCTTTCAGTTTTGTATAAGCTTATATTTGAAATGCATAGATGGCGTTGTGTTCAACTGTTTAAAATGTTTGGAATTTACCGAATTCATTTTTGCGGCCAAAGTATCAAACTATTTTAATAACCACTAACCTGAATAATTTCTTTTGCAAAAACACTGTTGTAACTTAAACAAATGTTTAAAAAACACGTAGGAGGACCTTCCCCTTCAGTTTCACAACAACAAATGACAACATTTGCTTGCAAACAAATGTAGGTAGGTAGGTACCTAAGTATCATTTATTTAAGGTTTTACTTGAAAACTTATATTAAAGAAGGTACCTATGCGGTTGTCAATACCTGCCTAAGAGTCTATTTATGGTTAAAGTGAAAGTAACAACCTATCTATATTATTTTCAGTCATATTAATGAAACATCACAAAGACAAAAGTAAAACTTTCACGTCACCTACCTATAATAAAAGTTCACCAGCGAAGTCAATTTATTTCTCAATAGGCGTTTTCTCGCGTAGGTACCTACGGAGAACGTACATAACATAAACCACAAATACACGGTTGGACTTGGAAGGCGTACAAAAGTGTATTCATCTTCGACGATACTTTTACCATTTACCTCGTTGGTAATTTATAAAACCATGTTAATTTGGTTTTTTGGCCAAGGTAAGTACAGTACGGTCAACGTATCTTGGCGCGTCTGAAGTTAGCCGATTAGATGCGCAGTAGACAATTTCGTTCCTAAAAGTTCCATTGCGCAGCCAAACAGCTTACTTCAGACGCGCCAAGTTACGTTGACCGTATTGTATTGTACTAATGTTTATTTCCAATATTAACATAGATGTAAAGTTAAGGACTTAGGACGGAAATCGTATCTTGTGCATTACAAATATTTCTACTGCCACTATGAGCCTGTCCCAGACATATGCAGCAGTCTCCAATTAAGTAATACCTACCTACTTTTAACGGATATTAGCTACATATCAGTTATACTACAGTAAATAAGTAGTTAGAATAGATTGTGTGGACTGTGGACGGAAATAAGCAAAATTACCTTGCAGTCTAATAACAGTTGTATTACATTAATACGTTTTTGCTACTGCTTAGTCCATTCAAAAAACTTTAAGCGTGGGTTTTAGAAATTAGTCATTTAACGCAAAGCTAAATCCGTCGGGATTGCAATAAAACAACCATTACCTCCCTAATTAAACCACCGATAATGGTTCTGAAACACAATCATACAAACATTTGCACTTACAGAAAACAATAAAATATTTAAGCTTTAGCTAACAAACAAGCAGTCAGTTGTTCTCAAGCTCAACCCCTCTGCAATAAATCGGCAGGAGTCTAATAAACAACTCCCTAGCGCCATCTGTTGATGACACGAGCTCATTACTTGTGCCAATAAATCACGGATATCATAATAGAGGGCGCTGAAGTTGTGTAATTTATCTTGTGAAAAGTTGAGAAGTAGGGAAAGATTGTGTTTATGAGTGTGTTTTGCGAATGATGGGTGCAGGTGTGCCGGAGAAGTGTTGTAGAAGTTTAGAAATGTGTCGTACAATGATGGTTATGAATTTTATTGAGGAAAACGTTTAGGTTGGCACTTTTATGGCTGGATATTTAGCTTTTCCTTTCTACTGCATCCTTATGTCAGCTGATGTGCTATGTAGAAAATATTGCACCGTTTCCAAAATCTTCCACATATTACCTACTATACTTAAAGAGTACCTGTACCCCAGTAGTTCAAAAGTACCTAGGTAAATGGTTGAATTGAAATAAATAGGTAGGTACTTTGATTTTGTCTTAGAATAGAAAAAGTAATAAAGTTAATAATATTCCAGACACCCATCTCAATGTTCCTAAACTGAACAATAGGTACCTTATCCTAAAGCAATTATACCAACCGTAATCCAGCTGACATCTCCAGCTGGGATAACTCCGCACTGTACGCCGTCACTTAATGGGCTATTTAGCAACCACACGTGGCATGTGTCTTTGTAACACGTAATGGATGAGATATACGGCGAGATAGCGGTTGAGAGACGAGATTTATAATGGCAGGTTTGTGTCTAGACTTGACTTTGTTGTGTTTTGTTTTGGTAGGGTAATGATAGGGTTGCCACCCGTACTTTATAATAAAGTATTGTACGTTATTTCGGGTTAACGTACTTTATACTTTATGAGCGGAATAAAGTACGTGAAAATACTTTATTTTACCTATTAGGACTTTTCGAAAGTTTTATTTAATAAAAGATACATTGAAGTTAGCGGAACCTCTTCTTTCTAAAAAGCGAAAAATTAAACTATTTTACAAAAAGACAACGCCTTCAAAAACTAAAAAGAAAAAAACAACTTTAATTTCGGAAGTTGCTGGCAATACAAACCTACACATAGAACCAAAGTTGACTAAAGATTTTTTTTTATTTTTTTATTGTAGAATGGATTGCATCGATAAACTTTGCTCCATAAATAATACTTTATTCGCAGATGCTGTACTTTATTTGTTTACCTTAGAAAGTAAATATACTTTATTTGCTTCAAAAAAAGGTGGCAACCCTAGGTAATGAGTTTAAGGAGTGGTGATTTGTTAATGGTTAGTTGGACAAACTAACTATAATAAAATTGGTGATTGTATGTATCTGTCGAAGCCATTTACGACTAAATATTATGAAGTGTATTACGAAGTGGATACAAAATATAAGTTCCCGTTACCTGCTAAATACGGGGTTTCCTTGGTTATGAAAATGTTTCTCAATGGAGAATTAGCGCCACCATATAAATTCTGAAACATTACTTGTAAAGATAAAGCCGACACTCAAGCCACATAACATATGAAGAAATGTAGCATTGTATTGTTATTAGCTAAAAACAGATGGCACTGGTTGCAATTTATGAAAATGTCTGGTGTATTGTTTCATTACCTGAAACTGAACGCAAGGAACAAACAGAGGGTGCTATGTTAACAGTGAAGTTATGAGTTTACCGAAGTTTGTTGAATACGTGTATGTTACAGAACCGAAAGCAAGATAAAGGCTACATTTGAAATAATACGATACACAACACAGATGACTTTTATCGTAATATTACTGAATATCGTATTCGTGAATATCGGTTATCGCGGATGCAGCGGAAGTAGCAGATTACATCCTACCTACCGTAGCCTGTGTCCTTTTGTAGGGTTCAAGCTATCTTCATACTAAATTTCATCAAAATCGGTCCAGCCGTTTCGTTGTGAAAGCCAGGCCACAACGTGTGTAAGCAAAATTTCATAAAATGTTACCCACAATCTCACTCAAACTTAGGTTGTTCGCTTCGAGCAGTCATGTAATTATTTCTATGCCTTTAACAGACAAAGTTACTCTCGTATTAAAAATAATTATAATTATATTAATTAGTATGGATTAAGGTTTGCCAACAGCTTCTGTACCTATACGATGTTACATATCACACAAAAACAGTCTCGGACATAATGCAGCCACCAATCACCGGCAGTATTAAGTTAGATAAAAATAAAAAATAAATAAACCGAACCACAGACTTGCTAGACAAATCAAAAAATAAATTAGAAAACAACGATCTCTTAAACTAGAATTGACTAGCATTTTAATTATATGCAGAAGCATTTTTCTCAATTCCCCTTAGATTTTGGACTTCTTTAATTAAGGTTTACGCCAATTAAGAACAAGAAGAAATAATGACGAATATAAAATCAGTGAAACCAGTCTCGTGCCGTGGCATCACTTGCGTCGTAAAACCACTGTAGCGCTAAGTAAACGAAAGTTTAGTTGAGAGTATTGAGACCGAGTGTTTCCATTGCTATGCGGCACAGTGTAAGTTTTTATTGATTACCTGCGATACCTAGGAGTCTAGGAACATAGTAAAATGTTGTCTTAGGATGGCCTAAGACATTAATTACGTTTCTACCTATTCAAAGATACGAGTATATGTAACTTTTCATGAATGAATGCTAGTGTGACAGATATAACTTTTATGTACTTACGACCCGACCCTGCTTCGCATGGGCCTATAGCCTTCCTCGATAAATGGACTATCCAACACAAAAATAATTTTTCAATTCGAACCAGTAGATCCTAAGATTAGCGTGTTCAATCAAACAAACAAACAAACTCTTCAGTTTTATAATATTAGTATAGATATGACAATTATAGTTGTTAGGCTCTAATGTTGCATTTATTGAAATTTTTATTACTTAACTACTCTGCCCACACTTTAATCTATACTTCTATACTAATATTATAAAGCTGAAGAGTTTGTTTGTTTGTTTGGTTGACCGCGCTAATCTCAGGATCTATAACTGGTTCGAATTGAAAAAATATTTTTGTGTTGGACAGTCCATTTATCGAGGAAGGCTATAGGCCCATGCGAAGCCGGGCCGGGTCGCTAGTATTTTATAATTTAAATGTTACGTAAACATGTCTTTAATTTACTCTGGCTTCCAAGATATGGCGCGCTTTGGTGACAACCGTACAAACGATCATGTTACCTAACTAAACTAGTTACTCTAACTGCCACACTCAGAGACGCCACTTAATAATAATGAATCATTAGGTACATTTGATTGACCAACATAACTTAGAACGCTTTCAGTCAAAAATATGACAGATTCGAGAAATTTTTAAATAATGTTGTTGACAATCATAATGTGCCAAGTTATGTAATGATTCATTATTATTAAGTGACGTCTCTGAGTGTAGAAGTAAACTTATTATAAGCACACTTATTATTAAGGTACATTTTATAAAAATGGACCAATAAAGTACTTTTTTAAAGTATCGAAATTGTAACTCGATTCTCGTACCGTCCACGAATGAACACGCACCACCCAAGAAAATGAAAGACTACTTTTCATTTGCGGAAAGTGTTTCCACCACATTAACCGCTAATTGTCCGGGGGTGAGGGTTGAATACCGCGGGGTGAAGGGGATGATTTCACGGCGTCGCGCACGCGGTCGTGTTGCGATGGTTTTCATAATTATACTGATTTTATGCACCGCTGCACTCTGAGTGAGGATGTCAAAGTTTGAAAGGAATGGATGATATTTAAGAGCTGCGGTTTATATAGCACTTTTGGTGTGGCTTTGGTGAAAGTTTAATTAGGTTTTTCTTTTAGCAACTGCAATTCAAAGGATAACTCGTTTGCTCCCTCTGTCCTGCACTGTACATGAAGGTAGAAATGCGACCTAGCGTCATAGTATTTGGTTACATTGTTAGTAATCATCGGATATCAATTAGTTTTATTAGTTATGGTTATGAGATATTATGAACACTCTTGGAACTTGACGTCTGACTGTGGGCTGTCAGGCCGAGCGATAATAAATATACAATTCACATCCATACTAATATTATAAATGCGAAAGTAACTCTGTCTGTTACGTTTACACGACAAAACGGCTGAACTAATTTTGATGAAATTTGGTATGACGATAGCTTGTATCCTGGGGATGGACATATAGGCTTCTTTTTAATCCACAACTTCGTCTGCATTCGCGATAACCGACATTCACGAGGACGAACTCGCGGGTAAAAGCTAGTACCTATACAATAATTCTGAACGATCAGAACGAACTAATACACAATATTTATTTAAAGTATAATCGTATAATTTGTAGAAGATACGTCACCCGGTCCTCACAGTACCTGCTACTTACTATTTTTAGATAATAAAATAAGTACCTAACTTAACACACAATTTTGTAATTTCCCTAAATCCAGGCTTTGAAAACATAACTCTTTTACAACCTTTACAGAAAGAAAAATTAATATAAAATACTTTCAATCCTTTCCTTACGAAGCCTCATTAAGAAAACTAATAAAAATAAAATAAAAGATCGCTAGGGGTGCGTCGGGACACTCGTGACGTCACAAGGAGGGTTGTGGTCTTTGATTTGATTTGCTCGGTTCCGTGTCCCCTGGCTGTCTGCTGAGAGATATAGAAGTAGTAGTGATGGGGTTTGTGTCGTTGTCTTTGAAAATATTTTGTAGCTTACTGTTTACCTACATACCTACATATGGTTATGGTTTTCGACCAGTTAGAGCCACACTTTTCTTTGCTCGTACCTGCATAGCCTGCTAAGCCTTTGGTATAGCCAAATGCCGATTTGCATAGCAAAAGGACAACTATATAAGTAAACATTTTTAAAACTTGGTTTAGGCCGCTATCCCACTGGCGATTTGCGAGTGTTGGCGTTTCTCCTACGTCTGAGCAGGTCTCTGCTCTCGTAAATCGTCAAAGTCGCGAGTTTCTAGTGGCAAGAATTAACGTTGCGCAGAGCAGGACGTTACCAAAAAACGCAACGTCGTGTTGACACGACATTAACGTTGTAAAGTTGCAGCGCGAACTCTTGCCACTAGAGACTCACGACGCATCTACGCAACGTTGACGCTGCGCAGACGTTGAAGAAACGCCAACGCTCCTAAAACGCCAGTGGGATAGAAGTCTTAGGTGCACACGTACAAAAACAAGTAGGTTCCTTGCATTTAATTACTAATCAATGGACTGATTTTTCTCACCTTTATAGCGTCACTTAAATTATGTAGTTGACTGACAAGAGTTTATATCTGTGTTAAAATAATACATAATAATAGGTGTATTGTCGATTATTCTACATCACTCACTACTACATTAGTATTCGCAGGTACTAGGATAACATTTAAATGATGTTTGTCTCAGTCTGAAGTTGAACTCCGAGCGAGTCCTGTCTTGAATAATTGAGCTTTTCTGCAGGAATAGGAAAGTTAAGAGACGTTCGTATTTCTGGTTTCACGAGTAGAGAGATTTTATTTATTTACTGCAACATGGAATACTAAAAGTAATGCCAAAAGTTCTATCTTGGACTTTGGTTGACGACTAATGGTTATTTTGATTGCTTCTGAAGACATTCAGTAAAAAATATAATATTGCAAGCTCAAATAAATGAATATTTTAAACCAACTTAAAAATAATGCTTAGACGGACTTCCACAGTTAGAATTAACGAGTTTAAAAATTAAAACAAGGAAAAATTCAGTCATCAGTGGAAGTCATTTAAAAGTTGAGCGATTAAGGATTTGAGACGTCTGGGAGTCGAACCCGGGACATCGCGCACCGGTAATTGTTACTGCACAGTTTAATTGCAATTCTTAATTATTTAGGGGGTGGCTAAATTAAAACAGTCAGGCTTAACAAATTTTTAGGAGATAACTTTGAATATTTTTGTGACGGTAATGGTGCCTTGCAATTAAATCTACGTTGTTAGGGGAAAAGTGCCATTACTTTTATTATTTTCACAAGACGAAAGAAAAATGTAGGGACGGAAAGAAGGGCTTTTACTTTAATGAATTATATCTGGAAGGAAAATCGCCGACGAAGAACAAAATGATATGGAATGAAAACGAAACCTACTTACTTGCCCTTATTACATAAGGGCCCGAATTATTACGACTATCTGTCAACTTTTGAAGTAAACTGTTTAAGCATAAAATCAGACATAGCTAGATTAAACCATTCATTAGGTTCTCTCAAATTACCTAAATACCATTTTTATTATTTTCAATACCTTCTAGTCATTTAATCCCAGTCAAGCATCAGTTGTGACTGAGCGTTTACGCTTTACCAAATCTTGAACCCATGAACCGATGGTAATTAAACTTTGTACGTATATGCAAGAGACGTAAGTGTAAAGAGGTACTTGAGAATATTATTGAAAAAGAGAGAGAAAAGTGTTTGTGTTATGTCTGTTCTGTACATATTAAAAGTCATTTGTTAAGACAAACCAGAGTCGTTTCAGACGACTAGCCGCCGTTGATACCCGTAATAGACGAGATAACACCATGCGTTGTCTGAAGTCCGCCAAGACTGCACTTATGTGCAAAAGTGTTATGATGCATGGCTGATGGTTTTTCACAAAATACTGAAGAGGAAAAGACCTGCCGCAATCATTATTTAGAAAAAGACATCGAAGCTCTTTTAATATTGATATTATAAACAGAGTTCCTGAATGAAAAAGGTTCTTTTTTTTTTTTTTTGTCTTTTGCATGCCTACGTGGTAAAATATGGTTAAACTTGTTATAATTTTGTCATCCTTTATACCCTTTATAATATTTGAAAAATAAAATATATCTTTATTTTTAAGCAAATTTATTCTGATTTTATTTTACAGTAAACTTTAAATCGCCTCTTTAAATCTCCGACTTGAAAGTTTATTATGATTTAGCATGCTGTGTAAACGATCTTAGCAAAAACATTGTGTTGCTTAATATATTGCGAAACAGCGGACTTTACAACTTAGGGTGGGCAGTAGGTACAGCAGGGGCAAAAAACGCGGGTCGCTATCAATTGTAACAGGGAGTTAGGGAACCTATGATTTATGGGCTTCAGGATTAAAATGTTGCGGTGAGGGGGCTGCTAGGGATTGCGGAGGGGGGGAGGATGGTGTCAATTTATAAGCAGTTGATAATATTGTTCTAAGGTACTTTTGCATGTGAGTGTTACAAATCAAGGTATAAATCAGTAAGCACAAAATATACGCGCCCTAGCCTTACGTACTTTGTGCAGTAAGTCAAAATTATGCAACAACAAATCTGCGACTAGCTTATGGATGGAAGATGTTGTAACTGTTGCACATAATTATGCGAGCTTAGTCAGTATGGGATAAGAAGGCAAGGCACTTATCCGCTGAATATAAATAAACATAGTGCAAAGTGAAGTGCTGCTAACATAGTTCTTAGGATTATTTACCAACAAAATGTTATATCTATTTCATAATTATGTTAATTTATAAGGTAAGTACCCAGAATATCTATAGGTCATAAAAACCTGAAAATAAATGACAGTTTTTATACATACTATTTAGGTCATAAAAACCTGAAAATAAATGACAGTTTTATACATACTATTTGAGTTTTTAATTGTTTGTCAATCAATATTAGTACTTAATTATCAAAATAAAGTAAGTTTAGAAAAGTTTTTAAGTAAGTTAATGATATGGACGTACAATATTTTTCACCAAATAAAAAAAAAAACCGGTAGAAATATTGTGAAACGTTTATCCAAGCGCGTCCGCTACGGTTGCACTTCAGGATACGAATAAAAGAGCACAGTGCTAATACTGTCTGCTTGAATAAATTGTCGGCTTACGATACCGCCCGGGGGATCATCGCACAGCGGATAATGAACCGCTTCTCTTGACAGTGAAAAAAGGTGGTTTAGTTAGGAATTTGTGGGGATTTGAGCAATTTTATGTGAGATATAGAAGTGAACAGAGAATATATACATACAGCTGTAAATATAGGTAAACGTACATCCTACAATGCTGCATCACTTGGCTGTGAAGTATGTAACTTCATTACTATTGTGATTAAATTTAACACTTATGCAAAAACCTCCGACAAAGAGGTAATTGCGAGAGCTCTTCATAAATAATGGAGAACACAGCACAAAGAAACTTGTCTCAGGGCATGCTAGGATTAAAATGTTGGTTTATAGTAAAACGAGCTTATGCCCGCGTCTTCGTCTGCTTGAAAGTCAAAGACCCTTTTATTTCGGTTCTATCGCAAAATCTGTTCTTAGCTGATGTCTCCTGCCCATTAACTATATACTTACTTGCCGAATACTTGAAAGCTTCTTATGTTTCAGAGAAAGTGTCAGTATGTCAATGAGTGACCTATCGCTTTCATAAATAAAATTCGACCCTGCCAATATCATACCCCACAAAATTACCCCTAACATGATATAATAACCAAAGTCAATCAAGCAGTCTTAACTAAAAGTATTCCCGTCCCGTACCCGTGGACCGCATCACTGATGAGCTCCCCCCGGTCCCAATCTAGGGGATGAAGTTATAAATGCACGCAACGTGCCCAGGGAGGTAAGCAGGTCGCTAATCAACACGTACTCACGTAATTGAATGAGCAGCATCTTGGGCTTGCATTGCAGGAGGTGGTAATTGAATATTAGGTATATTCTATACCTGTATAGGTAGTTGGTTAACGTGTAGAAACGTCGAGGGTGATATTAAAGTTTTGCTAAAACTAATATGGAGAACTCATCAGCAAACAATGAAATTAAATAGCTTAAGTTTTGGAGTGGTGACCGCGAACCGGAAGACGTTGCGTTGGAAGGCCTCCCACTAGGTGGACCGATGACCTGGTAAAGGTTGCGGGGATCCGCTGGATACGAGTCGCACGGGACCAGTCAATGTGGCAACGCTTGGGGGAGGTCTATGTCCAGCAGTGGACGTCTTTCGGCTGAAATGATGAAGTTCTTTCGATGGAGAACCTATTTAAATTGAAGTATCTATAACCCCGGTTGAGTTAAGTTTGCTTTAATCTGGTTTCAACGACGTAGCATTCCAGTGAGGTGCATACTTAGCTCAATCGTACCCGGTGGAGCATATACATGATACATGTTACGGTGGTTTTTTTATCAGCCTGAATTTTTTTTCCCTAAATCCCTGCAGAGAGGCCTAAAAGCCTCTCTACTCTCCGTCCACTTCCCTTTAACCAGGGTTATTTGGAACCAGTCTATGTCGAAGGAGTCTAGATCATCCCACCATCTCCGCAGACCCGCCGCCATGTCACTGTCAGATATGCGGCAGATGTGTAAAGCCTAATTCAATTTCAGCGTGACAGCTTTCTGAGTGGCGTCAACTATTTTAGTGATAGGAGGGAAGGAAGAATTCCTAATCCGGTCTTGAAGTCTTGTATCCAGAATACTCTGTTCCATAGCGCTTATTTAATTCAATATTACAGAACGATTGATATTGCAATGTTTGTCAGGACCGAAGTAGGCTAAGATTAGAATTACTTTATACCTAGGTTTCCGAAATATGAGTACCTATGTACGAGTACAAAACGTTAATTAATATAATTTAGCCAATAAGTTATGTAATGGTCAAGTAATTGTAAGTTCTAAGTACATACCCGGTCACAAGGCGCGGGCGCATGCAGCTGCCTGGCCTGCCCCCTCCCCAGCGCCTCTCGTTTCCTCTGGGCGCTGAACAGTCGCAGCTCCTTGCGCTCCTCGTCCGACAACGCGTGGCAGTACCGAACCTGGAATGTTAACGTAGATCGTGTCGTCATTTTTGTATGATAAAAGGTTCTAGGTCTTTTAGTTAGGAGTAGATTTATCTAATTTGGAGCACAAATTGCACCTATTGTCTTTGTTTTTGGATTTTAGAACATAATTTTCGTAATTTTTATGATAATTAAATGCTTTATGTGCATGGTCAACTCCAAGTAAGTTCATTTCAAGTTTATTAAATATCATGCAATCTTTGATCATTGCTAATCCTTTGGATAAGAAATAGCAAAATCGCTCTTTATTTATTTATTTATTTAAAACATGGCACGTCAACAATGTCACAAATAATTATATTAATATTTGAGTGGACTTAAGGGTAGTGTTTATACCTATTACAGACATGCACAACATTAACTAATCGCACTATCAGTTACACCTCTTGACTACATCTCTTGACTCATCTTTAATGATAGACTTGATCATGTTTACTTAACTATATCTTACAGGCTCACATTGCTGCAGGCAATCACATTGATTGGTGATTTTCTTATAACAGTGTAATGTCAATAAGTATACCTATGCCATGTAACTTTGTGATCATCAACAAACGCGTGTGCTCTAACAGAAACTTAGCAGTGATTGCTTTAAAGCCAATTCATGAAAGAAGAAAGCAGGCCAGTCCCTCAACATGCTCTCGTTTCCCCATGCATTCCTCAGAGTATGGCAGTTACCTTAAACTTGGGAGGTGCTGTGGTAGTTACCTCGTTGTCCTGGGGTGGCAGCTGTTGCAGCAGCTGCTTGAGGCGGTACCTCTCACCCACGCTGTTCACGTAAGGAACCTTGTCTTCTGGAAGCGCTGAGAAGTACAGGTGCACCTGGAAGTTGGGAAAAGTGCTGTTAGAAGAGAGTTGGACTTTGTGCCTACTGGATTTGAGATGTTTGTTTGCGTGGTGAATTTTCTCCATTTCTACCCGTGGGTGTCGTGGAAGGCGACAGAGGGATATTGGCCAGAGGATGGGCAGCAGCGTCCTTCTGAGTACCATAACATCTACTGCGATCGTCAACATGCATTGGCCAAGCATGGCGATTACGACTGAACCCCCCCTTGGGGGAAGACCTATGCCCAGCTGTGTGTGTCTAAAGGTTAACATGATGATGATGATGTTCCTGTTAGTTGTAAAAGGCGATTATGACACGTCGATAAGTTAGTGTAATCAGGCCAAAACGAATAACTTTCGTCAAAATTTCTCCCATTTTACGAAATAATCGATTTTGGATGTGTAACGCGGATTGATTTTAAATCTATCTTAAGCATAAGTTTTGGATGTTCAGACGTCAGTACATCATGCAAGCTATCCGAAACTGTCCAATTTTCCCAATTAAACGTGAACTTTGGTAATAAAGTTGAAAAACTATCAAAGAAGCTAGACAGATTGGAGTAGCTTGATGTGCTGGTCTCTGTACCTACATTTGCGGAATGTTATTGCTAGATAGTAATGTAAGATATTTGGTATGTTGAATCAGTATGGAGTAATTAATTTAATTATTTAGAGATGATGGGTAATTTTTGGGCGAACTAAGCGCCTTATGAATAGGAGTCCTATTGGAATCAGTCAATATCACATTGTAGCTGAGACTTATAATATAACTAAGATATACAGAATACTTACACACACTGTCATTAGGATAACAACAATTAAATGTAGGAAAGAAAAATGGCGAAGATTTTAAAGCAATCGCTTACTATTTTTGTGAAATTAAAAACAACACACAATTTATGTTATGAAAGATTAACAATAATAAACTATAGTTATTTCCTTTTTCTTCCGTCTAATTTAGTTTTCCCAAGGGAAAAATTGCCGTAATAATATATCTTGCACTAATATAGCGCATTATAGTATTACGAAGAAGAAATATTGCCTGGACATGGCCCGGACAGTGTCGGACACTGATAGTGGCGTTATGAGATTAGTGCGGGAAATATTACCGGAGATGCTGCCGTAATTGATTTAGGAATGTCGTAGGTATGGGCGGAAAACTTTGTACTTATTGTTGTAGAAAGATATGTGTGGAATCTACTTAGACTATGTGTTTGGACTTGTTATTTGATGGCAGGAAATAATACAATAGATTTAGAGTTGTATGATCAAGTTTGTCAGTTGTTCCTTTTGTGATCAAATTCTGGAATAGCAAGAATGATAAAATCGATATCTCGTCTTTAACAATATAGTCTTGGAGTACGTCTACATCTATACACCGAATACCTGTTTGGTAAAATACCATTTCAATATATTTGAGTAGAGACGATTAAGAAGAAGAAATAGTCAATTAAAGTTATAAAAGAGTCAAGGATAATAGAGCTGCCGTAGGAGGAGAGTATGTTGATTGTGAGAAGCCTTTAGATTGTTTAAAAAAATACAGGCTGGCTTAATTCAGTAGGGACATTTTTGGTGGGTGCAGTTTCATACAAAAAAGCATAAGTTAAGTACTGATGACTGAATGAATATGTATTCAGAAACAGATATACACTTTTGCTATTTCGGAGTTGAACTCATAATGAAAAGTTATCAAACTAGGTATGTACTTATTTATTTGTTTACATACATATCAATACTTTCACCACTCCAAAGATTGCCGATAACTAATTAGAAAGATCTAGGTACACATTTAATAGCATTATTATAGACTTTATAAACAGAGAATCTCTAGTTTATACAAGTCTGGTGTAAGAAAACTAATAATCGAGCAGGATTTCATTACAGAGACATTTAACCAGACACATACGTCAGAGGGTTGTAATGAGATATGAGAAACGGTAATAAGAACATGACGTGAGCTGATTACTTAAGTGTCCTGTACGCTATATTGCACGTGTCTTAGGAACACAAACAAATTACATGTTTTATGGCGAAGTCGCAATTTTTTAATTAAAAGTAACATTCAAAAAAGTTTACTATTTCAACAAGTTCTTACTTACGAACTAGTGATTGGAGCCTCCCTTTAAGCAAATAAAGCATGTTATCTCCTAGATCCCACTCTTCCATATCATAGAGTGCGAAAAACTTGTCTTATTACTTTAAGATTAAAGTATATTATTATAAAAAAAGGGTTATAAAAATACAAAATTAAACTCCACCAAAAATGAGATAAAACAAAAAGCTTGTGTAACATGGGAGTTTGTGTTGTTAATTAATTTTTATTATCCAACTAGCGACCCGACCCGACTTCGCCTGGGCCTATAGCCTTCCTCGATAAATGGACTATCTAACACAAAAAGATTTTTTTAATTCGAACTAGTAGATCCTGAGATTAACGCGTTCAATCAAACAAACAAACTCTTCAGCTTTATAATATTAGTATAGATCAGAGAGGTTTCCATTGATAGATCCTTAGACAGATCACAAATATAACCATAAAGAAGACTTGCCATTACCATAATAATAAACACAAGGAACTAACGTTGAAAGGAAAATACTTTCATTATAAGACTGCAGGACACTAGAATAAAGACAACCCTTCGTGACTCGGCGCGTCGCTTGATGACAATTGCACTGAACTTAAATAAAGTCATTCCTGAACTTAATATTCATTCGTTCTTCCTAAGACCGCGAGCAGGTTTATTACCGAAGGGACTCGGCCGGAGGAGACATTTTAATTTTTTGCTCCGTTGCCTTCGACTTAATGCTTTATTTTTACTGTAATTATAAATACCGAAGATGTCTTGTATTCAAAGTGCGGCGTCATTACCGTTCGGCCGCGGGCGGTCCCCTTCGGAGTACAACGCTGTATTTTGAAGTACCTAAATCTAAAGATTTGGTCGTCGTACAGCGTTTTAAATGTACGGTAAATAGTACCTTATCCATAATTTGGGCAGAGTCTTCTATACAGACAGATTATTTAGAAATGCGGTTATTGACAAATAACTAACGATAATTGATACAGTTCAGGAGACGACATATTCTCTGATTACAACAAAACAACCGTGTCTGCTTGACGACTTATTAAGTGTCGATGCACAGAAATGATACCCAAATAATGACAGATAGCCTGACCAACAGACGGATATACGGAATAACATGTTAAGATTAACATCAGCCGCGGTGAGTCAAAATGTCATCGTCATTTTGGGAGGACACATTTTAAATTAGTCATTAATTAAAATAAAACCAAATAACATGACAGAAATTAAAACTTTTATAGTCCATTTCCTGCGCTAAAGTCATTATGAATATATTGATGTGGGTTTTAATAGATTTAATAATATTAAAATCGGTATTTTTTTTTCTGATAGTAACGATGATTCATTACAAAAAAATTTAAAAATACAAATTAAAATCTCAGTGGTCTACCATTTAAAAATAAAGTCCACTGAAGCTGACCATTTCTGTAAAAACAGTTTCATTGACAAAAAAGACACAAAAAGCTTAAAAAAAGAGCAAACTGTCGCTAAACAATAGCTCACAGGGACAAAGGGTCTATTGTGGACTGTGGTGGCGACGCTGGTCACTTTTGTCCGTCCCTCTGGCGGTAAAACTTGTCCGTCTGAGTTGCGGGTTCCAATATAAAGGGGAATGCAAAATACTACACGTAGTGGATTGTTTGTAGACGGTTTTGATTTTTGTTAAAAGGGGCGATAGGCCCGTCAAGCTTTGTTGTAGATAAAATGTTGTGGACAACTTCCGTGACGAATGTAATGGGGTTTATGGGGTAAAGAGTTTTCAGGGGAAAATAATCGAATTAGGTTATATTATATAGGTACATATGAAGTAAATGGTTTAGTTATCTGATAATTTACAAGCACGACGCAGCCTCTCCACTCTCTGGGACGGATGGGACGCAACATTGTTCTTGTTGTTTGATGGAACAATCCTGCCATACTATTTCCAAACCTCTCTAACTACTGAAAGCCCGAGTCAACAATGGCGACCACCAGAAAAGCGCTGAGGCAAGGAAACTTTACAACTGTCATCTGTCTATGAGGCTGTTTGTGCTGTTGTACGCAATACCTAAATATTAGGTCCTTACATATGAAATTGCCGATACTTAATACTGGCAACTTTGAAATCAAATATTTTGTGTTTGATTAGGAATTCCAAATTCAAAATTATTTCAAAATAAAGACTAAAGAATATTGTTTTAAAATTCGTGTTTCATTTGGTTTCACGTTATTTGTTTGGGCTTGAAAATTGCTATAGCAACAACAATGGACAAATTAAAAATTCGCGGTATTTGCGAATATGAGTTCCACCGTGGCACCAGTGCAGCAGAAACGGCTCGAAGGATTAACGACGTGTACGGGCCAAGCACCGCTAACGAACGAACGGTGCGTTTTTGGTTTCAACGTTTCCGTTCTGGAAATTTTGATTTACAAAATGAGCCTCGTGGACGACCGGATACTCAAGTGAATAATGAAGAATTAATGGCGATAGTGGAAGCGGATCCATCTCAAAACGCTTCTGAATTAGCAGCAGCCATTGGAGTAAGTGACAAAACAATCATTATCCATTTGCGTCAAATTGGAAAAGTAAAAAAGCTCGAAAAGTGGGTACCGTATGAATTGACTGAAGCACACCAACAAACACTCGTCGGTTGCTGCGCTTCTTTGCTCAATCGTCACAATAATGAGGGAATTTTAAATCGTATTGTCACTTATGATGATAAGTGGATCGTGTACGATAATCGCAAGCGATCATCACAATGGCTTAACCCTGGAGAACCGGCGAAACCTTGCCCCAAGCGAAAACTGACCAAAAAGAAGATTCTAGTTAGTGTTTGGTGGTCCTGTGCTGGTGTCATCCACTACAGCTTCTTGAGATCAGGCCAGACGATTACTGCAGACATGTATTGTCAAGAGTTGCAAACAATGATGGAAAAGCTCACCATTAAACAACCGAGACTGGTCAATTGCTCTAGCCCATTGCTCCTTCAGGATAACGCTCGACCACATACTACACATCAGACGGTCGCCAAGTTAGAGGAGCTGCGACTGGAAACTCTGCGTCACCCACCATACTCTCCAGATCTTGCCCCAATCGATTACCACTTATTCCGAAATTTGGACAACTTTTTACAAGGAAAAAAATTCAATTCTGATGAGGCAGTTAAAACAGCCTTCAAGCAGTTCATCGATTCTCGCTCCCAGGGTTTTTTTTTACCAAAGGGATCAATGAGCTCCCGATAAAATGGCGGAAGTGTATCGATAACAATGGTGCATACTTCGATTGACTAAATATATAATTTCTTTTAAAAAAGTTATTTTTAATTTTTGATACCGAGCGGCAATTTCATATGTAAAGACCTAATATTACGTCTGGCTTGATTTTGACCACGATTAGTGGCAATTGCAATAAGGTAGATAGATTTAAAGCATAAATGTTTACCTGTTCTGGCCTCAGGCCCGGCGGCACCCACGTGTACTCCTCCAGTGCGCACCCCGAATCATCATCACTCTGCGAGTGCCGGTGAGGGTCCCCTGGCTTCATCAGCCGCTCCGCATGCTCCAGCAGCCCGCGGAACTTGCCCTGGGGCACCGGGTGCGGGGACAGAGACATTGCTGACTGCGGCGACTGCGGCGACTGGTAGCTCTGCCCAGGCTGGTTCAGTTGAGACACGCTATGACTGTGCAGCAGCCCACATTCTGGGTAACTTTGATTCTGTATTGGCTGACTCCGTCTGAAGTTCGGGTAGGAGTAAGGGTGAGGGGAGTTTGATTGGCTGGGCGCTGAGGAGCCGCTGTGTGATGGCTGCGGAGACGGCAGGGATGGCAGCAGACGCGGGGACGTGGGGGGTGACGCAGGCGCTGGTGGGGGAGGTGACGATGCTTGCTCGTGCAGGGGAGGCGGGGATGACCCCGTCGGTGATACCACGCAGTTCCGACACACCGGCCTGGAAAGAACACATTAAGAGTTAGTTAATGTACTATAAGTCAAGTCAAGTCAACAATTTAGTCTTATTGTCAATTTCGTGAATTAATGAAGAGGAACTTCATGAACTGTATTTTATAGTAAATGTGCTCCAGTTTACAAAGATATAAACTATAACAGAATTCGACAGTTAAAGCTGTTGCATTGTGGGTTCAATTCCATTAATACAACAATGATATCGTGACCACAGCATTATTGTAGGTAGTAGGTAAGTAGCTATTCCTGATTGATTTATTACATCAGCGATGATTAATCTGTCAGATAAATATCTTGCTTTTTGATATTAATAAATTGTAATACTCCAATTTAATATAATAATCTTAACTGAGTACTTGTTATCTTTCATTACAAGTACGCTTGCTTTTGTGAACCTAGTTTTGATCATATTCATAACAGTTTTCAAAATCATCACATCGGTTACACTATTCACTTATTTTCTTTTATTTATTCAATGAAGTAGGTACTTATCCCCGTCCCGTTATCATATTAAACAGAATATTTAATTTACCATGCTTTTTTATTATTTTGTGTTTCCTGTATTTCGACTAGGTACTGTCGCTTGCAACCCGCAAGCGTGAAGACAGACAAACTAAAGTTACTGTGGATGATTGGAACGGTAAAAATAAAAATAAAACTACCCTGATTTTGTTTGAATTGTTGATTTTACTTTATTTATAAAGAAGACTTTAAATAAACTTCTAATAAAAAAAACTACTCTGAATTTGTTTAAATTATTGATTTTGCTTTATTTATAAAGAAGACTTTAAATAAACCTCTAATGGTTTTATCTAAGTCACGTTAGCTCGTAAAGCTAGTGCGTTTAATTCCCGTTGCATGGTAATGAAAATAGTTTTATATGGCGGCTAAACAGGCGATAGTACGACATTGTGTCGACGTAAAAATACCTTCAAGGAAAGTTACGACAGGAGCAACAGTTGTCAACAACCAGGGTTGCTAGCCTAGAAAATTAAATAGGGAGTTATTATTTTATTTACATTTCAAATTCAGATGTTATGGGAAAAGTTATTTATGATCGTGTCCGTACTTTAAAGTATTTTTTGAATTGCAGACAATAGCTTCGAGACAAGATTTTCTGGTATGATGTTATTATTATCTTTGAAATCTTCAAAATGATTGATTGCATGAAGGCATTGATTCCACAGATTATGAAACAAAAGGCAGATAGACCGCGCAGAACATTGAGAGTAACCATAAAAGCAAATACAAATTCAAAAGCGAATACCCACAACGCGCTTCGTGCTGTACTGACACGAGTCAGTATAGCACGAAACGCTGCATCGTTAAGAAAAACAAATAAAAATTCAAAAGCGAATACAATCACGAGATTGTAGGAATTCGATTTTGAATTTGTATTTGCTTTTTTGGCTCCACTCTCAGTGCTTCGCGCGGTAAATCTGCCTTTTGTTTCAGAATCTAAGATTGATTCAATATCAGACCAATTTATCCAAATGTATTACTATACTCTGGTGTTTACGGTACTAATGATTAGCAATTTAGTGTTTAATAGCTAAAAGCAATTTTTTTGGAGCTGCTGAAGATGTAGAACTACATTATCTTTGCATTGTATAAACTCAAACTATTAGTATTATATAATTTGCATAGCACATACATGTGAGCACTATGTACTTTAAAGCCACCATTTACGAGATGTCTTTCGTTGACTTGAATATGCCCTGGCGGTTGAGTGTTTGTCATGCTCACTTGAATGTCTCGCTGATGGTGGCGCATGTGTTGGATCATTTGGTTCCCTTCAAAATGGTTGAACTAAATGGTGCCGATCCGTGCGTCATGTTCGTGAACGGGCGCCGTCAGTTGAGACTGGTCATATCTTAGCTGCCTCGGTTATTTTAAATTTATTTTGAATTGTCTAATTTCATTGCCACTAGGACCTCTTTTAACGTGCACAATTTGTTACATCGTTCTCACATTGTACCTCTAGATTCAACATGAATGATGTAACCTAAATTTGTAATATTCTATTGATTTTAAAAGAGTGTTCATGGAGTTTCTTGCTCGTTCTTCTCCATAGAAACCTACTGTTTGGAACGAGCAACTAGCTGCAACTTTTTGACTGACTGACTCCTTGACAATTCAAAAGTGCCTGTAAATGGTTTATTTGAAATAAATGATTTGAGTTTGAGTTTTGAGTTTGAAAAATCTACTGCCTACAGACGGTTTCCTTCCAAGATTTTTTACGTGATGCAGAACCTTTGTAACGTGTAAATTTCTTCTAGGTGTTTAATGTTAATAAAAATAATAATCTCTTTATTTCGGAATAAATTTCCATAAATGTACAGATTTATTAGCATGTGACCACTTAAAGACTATGTTAGTGTACAAATACAATACAATACAAACATGTTAGTAACATAAAAATTTAAAAACTATGTTAGTACAAATTACCATAATACACAGGAGCGTGCAGCTGACTAAGGTACCAAATTAAAGGACAGTGTTGGCAATGACGCTCAGGAGACTGTTGGTACTGGCTGGTTAAAGCTGAAGTTACTTTTATTCCTACTACGAGACAAATTCTTTATTTATTTATGAATTGTTAAAATGCCACATTGTACTTGGCAGCCCTATCTACTGTAGTAATTTGCTGGCAGATATGCGCGCGGGCAGGCGGCGACTGTAAACAAATTCTACTGGGTGGACACTCGCTTAGCACGTACTTAGACGAGACCGCTACAGGGATGACCTGCTTACTGAAGCATTTCTCTTCGTGGATAGAGAGACAACTTCTCAGTTTAAAAGATTGTACAAGTTGTCAGACGAACTTTAAACCAATTTTCGTAGATCAAAACGTTCTTTAGTAGGAATCTCATCTCAGTGACAATCTTTATCAATTTTTTAACAAAACGTAGGTAAATCAGAGGCATTTTAGATCGATTGAGGCTTTGCCCCCTGTCTGGGCAAATCCATCCCATCCCATCACTATACTCACATTTTGGTTTAACTACAAGTTTGCATTTCACTCTTGCTTATTACATACATTATCACAACATTATGGCAATTAGCATGAAATCATCATAATTATAGTTGTCATTTTGTCATCTCAACTACTCTCTACTTGGACCCTAAGCTACTAAGCGAAAATGCCACTGTCATCCGTCAAACCCTTTGAGTGAACCCCGCGACTGCCGCGTCGGTCCTTCCGACCGCTATCGAGCATCGATCTCACGACCTACGACGTCCGATACTATCGATACATCACTCGCCTGCCAGTAATTGCTCAGTAGATGCCGATGTTTGATGTATATTAATAAAAAGAGCGCGAACCGAGATCTATTCGATTGATTGGCTCGTATAATTTTATAGACGAGGTATAGAAAATGGCGGTTTTTGTACAAGTTTGTGAAGGTGTCGTGAATGGGAAGTGTTTCTTTTTGTTAAGAGGTTAGGTTTAAGTCGTAAAATAAATAGATAGCTGCCGGTAGCTGTGTTGAGAGTCGGGAGCTTTTTGTTACTACTGATGTAAAGCCTCGTTATTTGTTTTAACAGACTTTGCCGTTAACTTTATGTAGATATTTGTTTCTTTCATTTTTGTAAGAATAGATACTTAGTATAAGAATCACATTAAGATGAATTAGGAAGAATTTAAAGCCCATTGTTCGTCCTTACGTGTAAAAATGATTCAATGTTAGTTTAACGGTGAAACAACATTACAAGTGTTAGTAAACACAATTGAATATATTCACTAACTCATTTCTATTCACGCATGTTAATTCTATTTTCACATTCGCACCCGTCATTTCACGTGGAAGGTCAAAAGGCACCGAGCCATTTAACGCACCTCTTTTACGACCAACTTTCACGCAATAATCACTTTTATGTTCTACCACCTAATGTTCATTATCACCTAAGTCGATACCAGTAGGATTTATGTGCTGTCGTGTGTGAAATAAAACAAATTGGGCGGACATACGCAGCGTCGGGTATTCACGAGCCCGAGCGCGGTGGACGGTTGGAACTTTCGACACGTATTTTATTAGACATGTTTGCATGTTTTGTTTGCTTCATATTATTATGTAAATGAGTGGGATAGCAGGTTGTTAGACTTACCTACCTCATTTTAATTTCTTTAGTTAGCTCTTTTCATTTATTGTTGTTTGAAATTAACAGCCTGTTATGGCTGAAAATATTTCCGTTTTAATTGAAGCTATTACTTATAAGTAGTGCTGAGTACTTGATGTATGTCGCTATAGTTAGTACTTAGTACCCCTGTGTGTACTTACACACTGATTGTAAGTACTTATATATTCCTTATTTCCTAGGTAAGTAGTTACTCATACCGCTATGCACTATGGTAAGTACTTACACCCCGTTGGTAAGCGCGTATAGGTACCCCGATGGTTAGTACTTATAATCTCGTATGGTAGTACTTACACTCCGATGGTAAGTGGGTACTTAGGTATACCCCGATGGTTATTACTTATATCCCTATTGTAAGTACTAATATTAACCCTATGGTTAGTAATTATAACCGTATGGTAATTTCTTACCCCGATGGTATGCATTTACACTCCTTTGGTCTGAGAGTGATTGACCTCAGATGGTAAGATCTATGCTACAAATCAAAGTAATGGTCAAAATAGTTTAAACTCTGACGTCTATCCCTTTGGGTATAAGGCGTAACATCATGCATGTTTACAATCCACGCTGTTGTGATGACAGTCTGTATTCACGGTAATCTTCCTGTTAACGTTAACTCGGTGTGACGCGTTAAGTTTGCGTTTAACGCATAATTTTACGGACTATTCTTCATAGTTATCAGTGAGACATCTGTATTACACCAGCCATAGTGCGGACTGAATTATGAATGAGATACATGGTGTGGGAGCAGTTACAAGTGGTTTTAGGGAATATATTACGGTTTTAGTACACGATAAATTATTCATTTATTAACGCCTAGGTATATAGTATTTAGACTAGACCTTATACACGACAACTTTGCATTCACTCATTTCGTGCGTACCCATGTGTTGTGAACAAATATTAATAATGTAACATTAAATTAATAACTAATATTTTAATTCAATATTTAATTAATTATTTTTATAAATTCAATATTCATTTGTTGTGTTGGTGAAAATGGTGAACCTGATTTGCTAATTGCACTTTAGAACTTTTACATGTAGGCATCAGTGATATTCTCTTACAATCTCGCTCGGTGAACACCTAGGTGAAGTGAGCTGTCATTCGTCCCGATGCTAGATTGACAAAGCAGACGGACGGATGACAGCTCAGTTCACCTAGGTGTTCACCGATGGAGATTGTAACAGAATAAACATAATTACAGAAGTTTCAATTTTGGGATAGAAAATAAAATATACAACTGTTTTTTTTCTTCTAAGTTAATCAATGTTGAAATTATAATTACTACCAAGTTGACCTCAATAAAAAAATGTGAGAAATTGACAACTTGGTACGTGTCAGCTAGTAGCTGCTGATCATTATCATATCAGCCGTCTACTGTCAAAGTCAAAGTCAATTACTTAAACTATTTACAGGCACTTTTGAATTGTCAAGGAGTCGGTCAGTTAGTCAGAGAGTTGAAGCTAGTTGCTCATTCCAAAACGTAGGTAGGTCTCTATGGAGAAGAAAGAGCAAGAAACTCCACGGACACTCTTTTAAATCCAGTTTTTACAAAAAATTGGTTACACTGTTGACCGTAAGCCTCCCCCAGACATCGCCAGCACTGCTGTTATTGGTTGTTGTTTGATTCATTAAAACCATTTATTAAATATTTTATTTTTCGAGTAAATGTGGCTTAGTTACATCTTCAGCATTTCAAGTTTAGATTGTCGTAGTGAACGTTTGATAACATTCTGGTAAACTGCCATCTTAACGTTCAGTAAATAAGGTCAATATTTCACTAGTGAATCCTATAGTTGTCACTGAAGCGGACCAAGTTCTCATTAAATTACTAAAGATCCGGGTACAATAGTCGAGTAGCATGTAAAACACCTAACGGATAATATCCCTCCAAAACCACGACTAAAACAATGTCATCGCAAGTTTAGTAGTTACGAACAGACAGACGGACGGACATTCCCACGTAGGTCGCGAGTGACGTGCATACGAATATCATACAATTTGATGTAAATGTATACAGTATGTTATTAAGTACAGGACAGCGAACGTGTTGGGTTTCATACAAATTTTGTAAGTTTGCGTATAATTTTTGTTTTAAGTAGATATCAATTCTACGTGGTGTTTTTTTGGAGCCTACTACAACGGAATCGGAAGTACTAATCTTCTTTCCCTTATCCCATATTATTTGAGGTCAACGCAACACGTTTTTTGTCCTTTCCGTCGTGTTAACCGCCTTGATATCATTGACTACCTTCTTTTTCACAATCCATCTCTTCTTCGATCTTTCTCTTCCTCTCCACCCATCCACATATATATTTTGTAACTCTTTCAGTCACATGTGTTTCATCTCTTCTCTTCACACATGCCCATACCAAGACAAACGATTCCCTTTCAACTTTTCTGTCACTGGCGCCACTTTCAAACTTCTTCTAATATAGTAATTTCTGACCTTATCCATTCTAGTTACTCCACACCTTCGTCTTAACATTCTCATCTCCGCTTTTTGCATCCTTTTTCTTCGCGGCCCAACATTCCGATCCATACAGTGTGACAAGTAATCATGGACTTGTCAGAATCTTTAGTGCTAAATACTATATAGTAATATTAAAGTGTCCACTGCAAGTGTCCTCCACTGGAATTAGCACAGTCACACAGTTCCACGCTGTGGTTTTAGTGCTACATTTCTTAGCGCTGAGTCACAACTTTTGCGATCGCATTGATAAATTTATAATAGGGCTTTAACTTCTACGTCAGTGTTTTGAAACCGTTACTTGTAAAAATCAGATAACGTCCAGGCTAATTAATAAGATATTTGGCTCTATTTACTAAGTTCCACAATGCAAAGGACAAAAGGTTCTACCATAGGTACTTAACTTTCATCTTCTCTTTCAGGAAATGTCCAAACGGTTGGTTGGTTGGACACCCCGCGTGATTCAACAGCTGTTTTATACCTCGGTCAGAGGTTAAAGCATTGCCAAGCCCTTGGGCATATTTCCACATGACGTCGTTTTGGAGGAATGTTTTGATGCCTTTTTGTATTAGTTACTCTTTTATTATGCATGTTAATATTGTAGATACTTATACATATAGTACTAAATAAATCCTTAATTATTCTCTCATACTGAAAATAAAGAACGAGTTTTGATCACATCACACTTCCTGAACAAGTATAAAAACAACAGCTTAAAAAATCGTAACGTTTATTAAAACATGTCTCCCAACCCTAAATACCAGTATCACTTTCCACATAATAACACATAATTACAATAACGTAGCATTTATCGCGGCGTGTGACGTTAATAACCGCTTTTTTGTTAATAACGTTACTGGACCGGCCGCAGTTTTGATAAATAACTTTTCTTAATTTGGAATGCTCATTCGTTGTGTAAGACAAGATGTATGGGGCGGAATTCAAGTTGTCTAAAAAGTTAATTGTATTGTATTGAATAGTGTATTGAATAGTGCTGGTAGTTGAGCCAAGCAGACGTGTATTTAGTTGTCTATCAAAATTGTAATTAGCGTGTTACTCAATTATCATCAGTAAGGTGCAGAAAATAAACTCGAAACTTCAATAAGTGTCTTAATTATATTTGTGACTTAATAGTACTGATCGGTAAGAACTAAACTGGGCAGAAGCGCCCTTCACCCCCGCGGGTAAAGGAGCGGACCTCTGATTTTTGATCTCGCTCATCGGTGACCGCGTGTGACGTCAATTTGGGAGTGTGGTACAAATCATGAACGTACAGCGATCACCGCCCCGTGCGAGTAGCTCGTTAACAAACTTGCCATCATCAGTAAATGACTTTGCAATGGATCAGCAAGTAACGCAAAGGAAGCGTAAGCAACCAGAACAGAGTTGTAACTGTGAAAATATACTTCAGGATTTTCGGAGAGATATCGCAGAAATGCTACAAAAATTTACTAGTACCCAAGAAACTACAATGAATTTCATGCGTGATAATATTGCTGAAATGAAAACTCAGTTGAATGACATTAAAGCGTCTACCGACAGTCTCAAGACCGAACAAATATCCATGAAGGCTAAAATATCAGACCTTACTCTTAAAACGGTGGCGACGGACAGTAAAATTCAGACCATCGAATCAAAAATCACGGAAATAAAAAATGATACATTAGCAAACGAGCCTGTGGCCCAGTTTGATGAGAACGTTATGCATGAGCTGCAGGATCGGGCATCTAGAGAGAAAAATATTATCTTGATGGGCTTACCAGAATGCAAAGAGTCGACTGACGACCAACATCATTCATATGATACTAATGAGGTAATTGCTATTTTAAACAACTTAATTCCAGACTGTCCAAAACCCTCAAAAATCTTTCGGCTCGGCAAATATAATCCTACTAAAGATCGTAGTATTAAGATTTGCTTTGAATCTTCGCATACAACGAAACTACTACTTCGAACTAGGAACAAACTTCAAAACAATATAAAGATTTATTCTGATCAGACACCTGCACAGCAAAATTACATGAAGGATCTGAGAAACTTGCTCGCACAGAGAATAGCAAATGGTGAAAATGGGATCTCTATAAAATATGTAAAAGGAGTGCCTAAAATCGTTACAATCAGTGATTCAAAAAACTAAAAACTTCAAGCATTGCCACTACAAAAAATACCAGAAACAAAACAAATAGCGACACTTATCAGGTACTTAAGAATTACCAAAATATAACTACCACTAAATCATGCCTTAATTTTTTCTACGCAAATGTCAGAAGTATATGTAGCCCAGGCAAGCTGGATGAGCTAAATTGTGTTCTCCACTCGTTTGGAAAATGTATACACATTGTCCTATTAGCTGAAACATGGATACGATCGGAGGAACAGGCTAAACAATTTCATTTAGAGAATTATACTCATTACTACAACATCCGACCTAACGTTGTCGGGGGTGGCGTATCAATCTATGTGCATAATAACCTGAAACATGAACTTTCAACGTCAGCTTATATCTGTGGAAACAATTACTTAAGCATACATCTACCCAAGTACGCAGTGAACATTGGGGTTGTTTACAGGCCTGGTCATTCAAATTTGAATGACTTTATTACCACTTACGAGGACCAACTTCTGAAAACAAAGAGGACCATTGTTTTCGGGGACACAAATATCGACCTGCTGAGCTCCGACAGTACTACTAGGCGATACAGTGCCATGATATCTGAATCTGGCTATAAACTGATCAATAAAATAGATCCAGAATACTGTACCCGTGAATCAGTAGCCACAAAAACTATTATAGACCACGTTGCTACAAACTTAAAGCAAAACAATTTCCACATGGCCATCATAGAGTCATCATTATCAGATCACAAGAATATCTACGTGGAACTGAAACGAGTAATACCTCCGAAGAAACAAAAAATTCAGTACGAGGTCACAGATTATGACCAATTATATAGAATGATTGCATTGTCAAACTTGGATAGGTTCAAAGATTATTACAGCTTAGATGAATGCATAAAAAAAGCTATTATCGATACTAAAACTAAGAAGTACAAAGTATTAAATCAACCACAAGACGAATGGATTAACAGGCAAATAATTACTGGGATTAATGAAAGGAATATATTATGGAGCGAACTAAAACACAATCCTAAAAACAGCAACTTAGAAGCAGAGTTTAAAGCCAAAAGAGACAATGTAGCACAATTAATCAAGAGTACAAAAGAAAAATATTTTTATGGAGAGTTCAAGAAATGCGCCAAGAAACCTAAAAAAATGTGGACGTTAATTAATACCCTGTCGAGTAACAAAATTGTTTCAAGCTGTGCTCCCCCTAAACTAAAAACCGAAAATGGTAGTATGGCTACGGATCCCATTGATATATGCGAAATTTTTAATAATTTCTTTGCAAATATAGGGACACAATTAGCAAGTCAAATACCACGTACACACATACACAACAAAAACTTGTACACTTTACCCAATCTTAACCAACGCACTGGACACTGTGAACTGTCTCAATTTAAACCATGCACAGTTTCGGAGGTATCCAAAATTATTGACGACTTGGATTCCAATACAAGCACAGGAATTGATGGTGTTAGTACCAAGGCACTGAAATGTATAAAAAAACTAATTGTTCAAAATCTAACAGAATGCCTAAACCAACTTTTAATGGACGGAATCTTTCCAGAAAATTTAAAAATAGCCAAAGTAACCCCAATCTACAAGGCTGGTTCTAAATCAAATCCTGGGAATTATCGTCCTGTTTCAGTACTACCAATTTTATCTAAAATATTAGAAAAGCTCCTTTTTAAGAGGTTAGACGAATACTTGACTGAAATAAACTTTTTATACGATCAACAATATGGCTTCCGATCCAAATCTAACACCCTTGGCGCTACTATCGACTTGATAACTACAATAAAAACAAAGATTGATCAAAAACAATTAGCACTAGGAGTCTTTGTTGACCTAAAGAAGGCGTTTGACACAGTTAGTCACACACTTCTATTACAAAAACTGGAAAGCATTGGTATAACTGGAACCGCTCATAAAATGCTAAAGTCTTATTTAAGTGATCGATATCAAGTTGTAAGGATCGGAGCCTACCAAAGCACCTCTAAACCTTTAACATGCGGCGTACCACAAGGTTCAATTTTGGGTCCCTTATTGTTTCTGGTGTATGTTAACAACATACACCAAGCAGGCTTACAAGGGCAACTTGCCCTTTACGCAGACGATACATGCCTCTTTTATTTTGGAGACAACATTAATGATATCACAAAAAATGCCCAAGATGATTTAAATATACTACAAAATTGGTATCAATGTAATCTTTTAACTATTAACGCTTCCAAAACCTCATACATTATATTTAGAGCAAAAAATAAAAAGCTCCCTAACTACCCTGAACTAAGCATTAACGGAGAAGTACTGCAAAGAACTGATCAAGAAAAATACCTCGGACTAACTCTTGATAGCAATTTAACTTGGAAAGCGCACTTTCAACACATTAAAAACAAACTTTCTTCATTGGTGGGTTCATTATACAAAATTGTTAGATGTATTCCCAAAAAAGTTCGGCTACTAATATACAATTCCCTTGTAAAACCTCATTTATTATATCTCATCGAAATATGGGGCACCTCATCTAAAACTAGTCTAAAACCAATACAAATATTACAAAATAAAATAATTAAAATACTACACAATTATGACTTCTTAACACCGTCAAAAACTATTTACAAAGAGACCAAACTATTAAACATCAAACAACTTTATATATATAACACATGCATACTTATCTATAAAATAATTCACAAACTTATTCACTCACGCATTACATTCATAACAGAAGGTGAAATAAGCAGATACTCATCTCGTCGAGCTTGTCACCTGGTATTGTCTAGAGTAAGAACTAACTACGGGAAAAATAACCTAACATATGGAGGAGCGCAGCTATATAATAAACTTCCAAATGATGTAAAAGAAGCGACTTCACTGAACATATTTAAAAAGAAATTACTTACTTATATTTGCAATGACGAAACATTATATTAATTGTATCACCGTAATTTTCGCTTAAAACGGCAACATCTTATAACTTGTGCCACCGCCTTATCTTAGGAATGCAGTGAACTCGCTTCAAATTTTTGTTGACAATAATCATACTTACTTTTTTGTTCTTCTACCTGCACTATTATAAAATTAGTAATAAGATTTATTGTTCTCATGTAAGTGACGATTGTCTTAATGAGAAATAAAGTTCTTTAAACCGAATTGTAGATAAAATATTGGTTATATTTCGCTTCCGTTTCAATTTTTTTTTTAATTTACCGCTACGTTATCTGGGCGCGGGCGGCACACTTACATGTTTGTCTCTGGTTCATTAATACCCGATTCCTAAAACAATATTGTTCAAAGTAATATAGCGAATGTAATCTTGTATATTTGCTAATATGGAAGTGTATTGGTTTTCATAACTTTAGAAGATAAGTTATAAAAAGCACTACACATCCATATTAGCAAATCCTTTGAAAAAAAAAATCCAAAAGCTTTTGGAAACACGGGAAAATGCTCTTGGAATCTTTTTCTTGTTTTCTACAGCTAGAAATTAAAAAAAAATACAATTGCTGGTAAAATTACCTTTTATGAAATTAAGATTTATTTCACTTTGACTTTAGCCATTTGATCAGTAGCTACAGTACCTAAGTATGGATTTCTTGCCCATTCTTCTCCATACAAAACTACCTTCTGGAATGGGCACCTAGAATCAATTTTTTCTCATTTGACGTTCAAAGTGCCTTAAAATGGTCTAATTGAAATTATAAATGATTTGACTTCGACTTAGAAGTAACAAATGCTTGCTACAAGCAATCAATCATGACTTTTAATTTAATAAGCAGGTAGTATCTACTTCTAGTGTAATTCTTCATCTTAAGGCAGATGCCTCTACTTTAATTTCCTCCGACCCGAATCACAGAGTTCAATCTTCACGCGTGAAATCCGTAACATTTCTCATCAGGCTTCGGCCATCATCGGCAATCACTCGGTTATGTTCGGCTTCCGATTAATTAAAGATTGGGAGCCATTGACCCTGGTGCATCAGACCGGAAATGTGGAGATTCTGTGGTCAACCTTGATCGTAATCGATTTGGTAGATTTAACCTACCATTTTTGTAAAAAAACCATTTTGTTTTGCTGTTTTTAATCTGTGGAATAGCAGTGTTTCGGGTCGTTTATAATTTCGTGGAATGCCCATGTAATTGGGTGTTAATTGTTATTATGTATGAAGAATTTTAACACGCGAAACGAATGTTTATGTCATGCTTTTATTATTTACGGGTTGGGCGTGTAAAAGTATTATTTTACTGTACGTGTCGAGTCTCATCGGTTCGGTTATGCTGCCAGTATGTTTTGGGATGGGTGACAAATTCTTAGACATCGAAACGCACATGCGTCAGTGAACACATTTTACTGTCTCAGGTCCTGTTAATAAGTCGAAAACTAAGAAATCTGGCTACAAAATATACCACACTAGCTTTTGCCCGCGACTTCGTCCTCGTGAATGTCGGTTATAGTGAATGCAGACGAAGTCACTGATTAAAAAGTAGCCTATGTCCTTGCCAAGGGTTTAAGCAATCTTCATGCCAAATTTCATCAAAATCGGTTCAGCCGTTTCATCGTGAAAGCGTAACAGACAGAGTTACTTTCGCATTTATAATATTAGTATGGAAGTATGGATTATCAAAACAACAGGCACTATCTGATTTCTGATTTCACTTACCTGAAATGAAAAGTAGTTGGTATTCGCTAAAATAGTTAGGTAAGAATAGTTCACTTCACTTATATTCTCACGTAGTAGCACTAGCGCAGTCTTCATCGAGTTACAGAATACCTAATACAGTTTTCACCGCGTAATTAGCAGTGAGCACCAAAGAGCACAGAATAGCATTGAAGTTTTTAATTTTATTTTTGTCAATTTCATAAAAAGTTTTGTAATTATTAGAGGGCTTTTAACTATGCTATTACGTCGTTATATTTATCTACCTTAAAAGATTTATGTTGCATAATTATTTGAGATTTCTCTTGTTGCTAAACGCTTCCATATTCCTTTAATTAAATGCCAATTTCGATAGTATCAGACTAAGATTAATTGCCAGTAACTTAAGATTAATACCTATTACAGATTCCTTAATCGTTGCTTAGCTAATAAGAGCCACAAGCTAATAAAACACTGTCATAGCATTGATGGAGAGGCTTTTTCATGATCAGATTTAGCTTGAAGGTAAAATAGGATAGCATTAATAATAATAAAAATAATAATAATATGTGGGGACATTTCACACACGGCCATCTGACCCCAAACTAGGGAGACCCTGTACTATGGGTGTCAGACAGCTGATACACATACACAAATAATTTTTTTTTTGTAAATACATACATATATAGATAAACAACACCCAGACACAAGGCAAACACAAGTGCTCATCACACATATGTTTACCCTGGGCGGGAATCGAACCCGCAACACGCTGCGCAGCAGTCGATCGCTCAGCCACTGCGCCAACCGTGTCGTTAAAATAATTTAATTCAATAGATAAACCTGCGTATTCAATGAGCGACTAAAGTGTGGAATTAAGTTTGTCAAAACATTGATGTAGGTACAGATCTACATCAAGTTATACCAAACTGTCAATTTTTTCAATTGAATATGAACCTTCTTATAAAGTTGAAAATCTATCAAAGAAATTTGACATATTGTTGCTTGATGTGCTGGCTTCTACACTTAGGTATGTTGCCAGAAGTCGCATGATAACGCTATCGAAATCTTAATTTAATATTATTTTTCGAAGAGTTGGTCCGAATACTTCGAGAGATTCTTGAACTGATGGAAAACTTATTTATTGTCAAGTGCCAAAGGCTATGTTTTATGATAGACTATGACAACGCGGACCACGTCGCGGACAGAACTTAGTTTTTATTTCTATTTAAAAAATCCTTGAGTAGGCCGCTACCTACTCAACCTCTCATTTACAAACATTGTATAAACTCACATACTCAAACAGCCAGACCCGGAACATACCTGTAGGCCGTACAAATATTAGCTCCGAGCGGGAATCGAATCCACGCCACACAGCGCATCAACCAACCTCTCCGCCACTGCACCAATCGTGTCGTAGTGTCGTCAACATTCGTGAACTACCATTTAAACAACCTCTGATCATCTAATATTGATACAAACTTTCAAATTCCAATGAAACGAAACCACCGTGTTGACATATGCTTGATTCAATATTGACATTCTACTGTACCCCACGACCGCCTCAATATTGCTGGAAACTACTGTCACAGGATGTCAGTATTTCCTCGATTAAGTAAAAACACGCCTTATACCAATATAAATTAATTGCAAAATGTGTTCCATCAAATTAATGGCACACATACAACGCGCGACACTGAGTGATGTCCTGTCTGTATAACAGTTCCAAGAGATACGAGTATCTAGTGGGTACACAGAATACAGAACAAACCAGAAGGCGCGAACGGGCATGCAACTGAAAAGCAACTGAAAGTGTAGGTAATTTTCAACTTTCCGAACGAGTAATGATATATTTTTTAAAATGTGGAAAATAAAACTGTCAACAAATAAAATATGTACTAAAAAAGCATTTCCTAAGCAAGGTAGCAACTGCTTAGCTGTAAAATCTTTAATAAGGTAAGATTATAGTTAAGTTTAAGTGGATTTCAATGTATGAAAATTGTTCTAAAATAAACAGATTTTTATTATTATTATTTTATCATTAAAAAAAAGAACATTATTCACATAGAATAAACTATATCATAATACATTATAAATAAAAATATATCATTATACATACACTAGGAATTTCTCCTGTGTCGTAGGTGCGTTTACAAACATAAAAACTCGCATACACAAACAGCCAGACCCGGAACAACTATCTGTAGGTCATACAAATATTTGTTCCTTGCGGGAATCGAACCCGCGACACGCAGGTCAATCGCTCAACCACTACGCCAACCGTGTCCTCAAACTATTATGTGGGGACATTTGACACACGGCCATCTGACCCCAAACTAGGAGACCCTGTAGGTACTGACCCTGTAGGTGACAGCTAGCTAATATACATTCACAAATACAGAAATCGATACGATATAGATAAACAACAACCAGACACAAGTGCTGCACACACAAATGTTTACCCTGAGCGGGATCTGAACCCACAACACGCTGCGCAGCAGTCAAACGCTTAACCACTGCGCCAACCGTGTCGTCAGAAAGCAGCCTTTTTCTTTGTTAATTTCTGCGTGTGATAGAAAAGAGAAAAATATTTGTCCTAAAAAAAGCAATAAAAATACTAGGCTGATTAAAGCGGCAGATTTTTATTTCGTTTTATGGAAACAGAGTGCGGATTGCGCGGCATGGAATTATGATCGTGCGCCTTCTGGTTTGTTCTGTATTCTGAGTCCTAGTGTAAACTGCAGAGGTAATAGCAGGAACCGGTCGCGGTCACTATTGAAACGAATTAAATAATTATGAACTGTTATTAAACTGTTATTTCCTGTTCGTGGACTAGGTTTCGAGATAAAGGAACAAATTAGATCAGCCAAGATTCAGATTGTCAAAAGTTCATACTTCTTTTATGGGGTACTGTGTAAAATTTTATAATAAAATACCTCTTGATATTCTCCAACTAAATGAAAGACAATTTAAAACATGTATTAAACGCACACTGTGTAGACAAGCATATTATAAATTAGAAGACTACATCAATGATAAAAATGCTTGGCTAAATGCTGGTCCTGCTCCACAGGCAGTTTAGGGAATTTCCTAAATGGAGGAATGATGTTTCCTACCCTTTCTTTTTTTTTTTTTATTGACATGAGTAACGAGTATCGTTATTATTATACACAAATGTATATTTTAATTACTTATTCGACATTTTAGAAACATTGGAAACCTTAGTTTTGTATAATTTAGCAGCATTATTTCAATTTTGTAAATGTGAGTACCATGGAGCCATATTTTAAGTAAATTATTATGTGTTTGACTTAAATGAGCATGGCGGTTGAGAGAATTGTCATGCTCACTCAAATGTCTCGCTGGTGGTGGCGCGTGTGTTGGGTCATTCGGCTCCCTCTAAAATGGTTGAGCTGAATGGTGCTGATTCACGCGTCATGTTCGTGAACGGGCGCTGTCAGTAGAGATTGGTCAACTCTTAACTGCCATGGTTTTTATCTTGATTATTTTTTATATTTTGTATTTCTAGATTACCTTCATTGTTTTCACATATAGAAGCAACAAGAATAATGTAAGCAGTATTTTGTAAAAACCTGAGTTTAAAAGAGTGTCCGTGGAGTTTCTTGCTCGTTCTTCTCCATAGAGACCTACCTACGTTTTGGAACGAGCAACTAGCTTCAACTTTCTGTCTAACTGACCGACTCCTTGACAATTCAAAAGTGCCTGTAAATGGTTTAATTGAAATAAATGCTTTGACTTTGACTTTGACTTTGAAAGCGATGAGGTAATAAATTGACAACTGAGATTTGGTTATTTTTGGATGTTTATTTCAAGGAAAAATAGTCGCTCACTCACTCACTGTCTAAACACGAATTAAAACGCTACCTTATTCCTGAATGCTTAAGGCTATATTGCATTAACAAAAAATTAGGGATCCTTAAGGAAAATCTCGCGGACAGTATAGTAGAGTATAGTATAAAACAAAGCCACTTGCCGCCATCTGTCCCTCTGTTTGCATAGATCTTTTAAACTACGCAATGAATTTTAATGCGGATAATTTCACCTATAGACGGAGTGCTTCAAGAGGAAGGTTTGTACGTAAAGTTTGATCTACATTGCACCCTTACCTTTTGTGTCTTACAGGACCTCTTTTAGGTATGATCTATGGGTATGATCATTAGAAGGTCCCGTTCTTTAAAACTTAGCTCCAAAGCGTAGAACATATAACCTTACTTCTATTACTCTGAAACATTTAACCTATTGCATCACAAATATTGATTCAGATATTGAAATGAACTGCCTACACAAAAATGAAATGTCCCCACATATTTTATTATTACTAGCTGATCAGGCAAACGTTCTTTTGCCATATAACTTAAAAAAAATAGCCTACGACCTGTTCTCAGACCTACTGAATGTACACAAAAAAAAATCATAAGAATCGGTCAAGCGGTTTCGGAGGAGTATTGTTACAAACACTGTGACATGAGAATTGTATGTATTAGATTATTATTATATTAGATATTATATTACACCTTCCTCACTGTTTGACACAGTCCCTAATGGCGCTACTATATAGTTACAGTAGAATTCATGAGATTTTGTGATAGAAATAAAACAGTTATTTTAATGGGTCCCATTGTTCGCACTTCCGGAAACAAACATGTTACAATATATTAGTGCGGAACATCACGAAACAAGAGATTTGGATAACTTTCACACGACCGGCGCCGGCGCATTTGGGGGAAAGTTTAAAATTAATAACATGTTATAGTAAAAATTAACGAGACAAAGGGAGTAACGGTGAATAGTTGTTAAAGTTAAGTTAATTAGGTTTTTTGCTGATTCATTATCTGATTATAATAAGAAAAAAAAATTGGCCAAGTGTGAGTCGGACTCGCACACAGGGTCGGTTTAACCATGTCGGGGCCCATAGACAATGTATCTCACGATTCTCAGGGCACCTTTGCCCTTTTCTAACTTCCTAAAATACATTCTACCACAATTAATTATATTTATAATTACGCTATTTTTTACCACATCACGTTTTTGTTTTTAACATTTTCCATTATTTTTTTGTCGGTGAGCCTCTGGCCCAAGAAGGGCCCCTAGGCAGTTGCTTAATCTGCCTTAAGAATAATCTGGTCCTGAGTCCTGGCGGCACAAGAATGGTTCTGCACAATATTTAACACTACATTGATAAAAATACGTTCCTTGAATGGTCTCCCTTCAATTTGTAACTTTATTTTAATTTCATTTTGTACTTGTTGTTATAACGGTCATATACACACTTTATGATAATTTCAACTGGCCACCTTTTACGGTTCAAAAGACCGTACCCGCTGACAGATAGATGGATGGACGGACAGACAGCGGACACTTAGTAATACGGTCCTGTTTGACATCCTTTGGTGCCAGAACCCTAAATAAGGGTAAAAGGTAGAGAAATAGGATTCCCAGAATCAGGATGTTTTGCTAGGATCTGTTCAATACTGGCCGTGTTATTTTAGATTTGTCAATCTACTAAATATATTGGCTTGACTAAATATATTGGAGCCATTCGTGAAGAACCATTTTGTTTCAATTACTTTTTTTAATAAAATTATTTTTCCTATAATTTTCTAAAGTAGGCTCCTATAGCTGTTCACCTCTCGAACTTTGAATATACATTGTTTTTTGTGTATTTTTAAGCCAACAGTACGGACGTAACAGGTGGGAGTCGAACCAATAACCGCTCTCGCAGAAATCTTCAAGTTACTCGTTATCGATCGTTAGGTTACTGTCACTTATTCTTTTTTCCTTCTTGCACAATTATATTTATGTTATTTAGGACCCATTACATAAAAATTGCAATCCGTGGTGCTTGGCAACTGGGCTTCCCCCAGTTGTAAACGTCTTTTTATTTATTTATTTAAAAAACTATTTTTTTATTATTATATTTGTTTTTTCTTTTTGTCTGTATTGATCTAGTTCTGTTCTGTCTCCTGCTTGATTTGGAGGGAAGTGAAAAATATGTTTTTCTTTCACTTCCGCTGATGTTTTTGATTAATTTCGTTGCGGGATCCAAGACAGTTGTAATGATTTTCCGGGTCTCGTCGAGCTTCATTTTTACTAGTGCTCGCCATTGTTGATTCTGGTATACAGGAGTTGTTGGTTTGGGAATAGTGGTGCAAGTTTGTCCCAACAAAAAACAAAACAATTATATGTTTACTGGTACCGCTGTCCGTTCCTGCCTTGAAGCCAGTCCAGGCAACCACACATGACAGCAAGTCAGCCGAGCTATGCGAGCTATGCGGCACAGAGGCTACAATTAACTCCTCACCACGACGAGTTGTCTCACTACATTCGTTAAATTTCTCTATAATAAGTTCCTACTTCCTCTAAACCATTTATTTATTTTATACTAGCTTCTGCCCGCGACTTCGTACGCGGATACTGTTGCTTATGCCAGCGACAACGGGGTCGGCAAAATCGAAGATCTGAAACGTCTGATGTCGAATTCTAAGAGCCCGGGGACGGGAAAACAACGGGATGCGCGTGATGATTCGAGACGTTCAAAAAGTACAATATTGAATCATACCTCCGATGGCGGAATATGTGGCGTAGTCAATCATAGGAGTATACGTAAATGCACTCCGTTCCTTATCAACCCAAGAAAGGTCGCCATGCCCTACGGCTATATCTTGAGACACATCCGATTCTTCAGATGACATCGACATTCTGTTCAGAAAATGTCGAAGTCGATCAGAATTCAAACGTTCGTTGCGCTCTTCTTCTGTCTCTTCATGCCGTACTCCAGCAATTCTTTCTCTTTCACTTTCTAACTGATTATGAATAAGAATTTTGTTATGTACGTGTTCGGGACAATGTATGATAATCTCGATCAGCAGTTAGTCGCGCATCACGTTCATCACTCGTTTCAAAAGACCTGTTATTAGATGTGCGAATACGCTGAGAACTCAAGCGTGATTCTGTATCGGTAAATGCATGTCGCTCACGATCAGCGGACAGTCGCGCATCACGTTCCGCATCACGTTCCGCACTTGTCTCTAGAGACCTAGAAGCAGATGCGTAGATACGCTGAGAACTCAAGCGCAATTCTTTATCCGTGCAGTCGTGCATCATATTCTTCACTGATGGATGTAGAACGCAGGCGTTCTTCGCGATTTGAAGAGGTTTCCACGGAGCGAGTTGCAGTCTGATGTTTTCGAACAACATCAAGTCTCTCCTGACGCTCTTCGGTAGATTCTTGGGAACTTATGATCTTCAATCTTTTAGCTCCTTTGGAACATTGGGAAACATTTGACCTCTTTCTAGGCATGGTTATAGTTTTATTGTGAAGATACCTGATCAATTAAAATCTAAGTGACTACTCCCCTGCGTTACCGGGTAGGCTACCGTGTCACGAAGATAAATGGAAAAGGAAATTAAACACTCAAATAACATATGCCCAAAGGCATATTTATTCAATAAAATAAAAAATAAAATGGGAGTTTTGGCCAGTAGAGTCAAATTTTCAATGATATACCATCGTCATCAAAAATCAGTCCTAAACTGTTACCGCCTTCACCTTATTATAATATACAGTGAAATTAGTGATAGCTTTACAGTGAAATTTTAAAAATTACAGCTTTGATTTCCACATCAGATGTTTCTGATCTTCGATTTTTATAAGTCAACAGGAAATGCCCATCAGACCGAACAACTTTTGCTCAGACGCCATTAATATATGTGTTATGGTGTAACTGGGGTCTTGGAGTTCCACATCAGGTGCTCCAGATCTTCAAATTTATTCTCTCAGCAGAAAAAGCTCATCACGTGGAACAATTTTTGCTAGGGTACCATTTTTGTATCTCTTATATAGTTTAGCTGGTCTGTTGCGATTCTGCATCAGGTGTTCAAGTTTCCAAGATAAATTATAGCCTATATGTTGCCCAGACTTAATACCTATACAACAACAAAAAAATCATTCAAATCCGTCCAGCCGTTTCGAAGATTAGCGTGTACAAACAAACAGACAAACAGACAGACATTTTTTTTGGATTCGTGCTCTATTACTGTTTCTAAACCTCCCTCAATTATTTTTTTTTTAATATATTCATTGTACAGACACAGTTTTTTTACTGATTTATTATATGTATAGATACAATATTTACACTCATAATAAAAAAAGAAAAACCTAGATATGACTGTTAAACTAAACCACTCATTTAATTAGGTATCAAAAATTCCTCCACATCGCCGTCATCTGGGAATGTGCTCAACAGACTGGCGGCATTGCCACGGTAGATGGCAATGCTAAACTTCTGACCTAGGTAAAAACCAGCTCTTGAATCACGGGAAGTATTAACCGACATTTACTTCTTAAATAAATCTCATTTACTTTTTAAAGAAAGGTCCACTTTTCTTACAAAAGTAGATGAGGACTCGGAGCATAACTCCTACTGCGATCGCCAACATGCATCTGTCAAGCATGGCGATTACGACTTAACCCCCCAATGCGACTCTTTCCATCGTATGTATACCTACTTCCTAAAATTATCTTGCATGGACACAACTGATATCGGTGAAGAAAATATTGGAAGAAAACCGGGACTTACTTACAATTAATAACTCTGTACTTTCCAATCCGCCTTCAGCGAGTATGGTGATTAATACTCGTGCCTTCTCTGTACGAGAAGAGGCTTTTGACTCGCCCTCCGCTCGCAGTGGGACAATAATAGGCTGGTATTATTAAACACGTTATTTTAAGCACAGCATGCTGAGAATCTCTCCTAGTAAACCACTTATAATTTACTTATCATCTTTTCTTGCTTCTTGGAAATCAATGTAAAGCAAACGATGGAAAATTTTTGCAGACATGGACAAATTGAATGTTCACGCCGATGAATAGATGAATACTGGCTCGTAAGCTGGCACTTCACTTGGCGTATTTGTGCAAATACGAAATCGACTTCATTTCGATAAGCATAGGGTATATTTTGTATTATCCAAATAAGGCGAATATGTGCACAAATACGCAAAGTGAAGTGCCAGCATTATGTGAAACCCGCAGGAAAGAAAGAAACACCTATGCCAGACTTAATTCATAATTTTGCACAATATTTCACAAGCCCGGCTAGCTCAGTCGGTAGAGCATGAGACTCTTAATCTCAGGGTCGTGGGTTCGAGCCCCACGTTGGGCGCAATCTTTTTGAAGATAATCTATATTTCCACCAACATGGTAGCTGTCCTGCCCGTTACTAGCTATCAATTACGTCAAGAAAATGTTATTTAGTAAATAAATATTATGTTTTTAGGTGGTTTTGCACCAGCGAGGCGAGGCGTGGATGGGATGGGTGAGAATTGATTTCTTTGCTAAAGAGTATTATGACTTAGTGGTTTTATAGTCTTTGCTTTATGCCAACCACTTTCGATTATATTATTGCAGCTTTTAAACCTAATAATTAACAATCAATATCCAATTTTCAAAAACCTATTTCTATTGAGGAGAGGTTATTATTGACTTTAAGATAAGAACAATACTGGTACTTATAATAGTAAATATTTAATTATTAATAAACAATCGTGTCGCGTCTTGTCGCGCAATAATCAAATCCGCACTTGCCGCGTTGGGTCTACGTAAGCCACACAACGACTATTTGACATTTACGCGTCGCGTCCCATTATCGCGTTTGTCGTTCACCTAGGACAACGGGTCAGGGATAATGTTTCCTATTATTTAAAGAATTTACAGAATCGGAAATGTGGTTCCCGAACGAACACAAACTCAATGTAGTAATGATAATGGTATAATTGGAGTTTACACTGTGCCTTAGGAACAGGATTTAACTTCTTCAGAAAACACTTAAATAAAGTAAACCACATTTATCTCCTCAACATATACTCGCCTGCTGCAATTAACACACTTCTTTTTAAAACTAATTAAAACCAAATTACACCAATAAAGCTTATAAAATATTACCTGCATTATAACTTAAGATCACGAAGTAACTATTTATAGTGCCGACGCCGTAAATTGGATGTTTATTGGTTGAAATGTTGCACCGAAATGCAGAGCGCTAACGAAGCCAATTCTATACAAGCGTATGATATGTTACCACTAGTATATGCTGAGCTCTAGGTGCCAACGACTTGTTGGTTAAAATAGATCTTGTCTAAATGGTTATGAAATGACAATCCGATTTATGTTGAGCTCCTGTCAGCGTATATTGATATTGGTACGAGGTGCTGACTTAAATTACACTGTATTACATTACATTACAAGTGTAAGTTGCATGTGAATGACGACGTATTGTGCAATAGTTGATTTTGATTAGTGGAAGCTATTGGGAGTTTGACGAAGGAACTTTCTTCTGAATAAAATGATTTTGAACTTTGATCAACAAAAAATAATTACGGAATAATATAAGAGGGAAACGGGATCCTGGGCTATGCTACGCGGCCTGCTACGCCGTAGCACTATGCTACGAACGTTGTCTACGAATATAGGACGTGAGAAACATTTTAATTGCGAAATCTTTTATGAAGGGCTGTGCAAAACTGTATTTTGTGTCGTTCAAAAGCAGTTCATACATCCAAAATTTCCTTGTAAATTATTCAACTGGCTGTCAAAGTGCTCACTATTTCCATTTATCTATACTATACATATAATCTATACATATCTCTATACATATAATAAAACAGTAACAAAACTGTGTCTGTACATTGAATATATTAAAAAAATAATAATTGAGGGGGGTTTAGGAACAGTAATAGAGCACGAATCCAAAAAAAAAATTCTGTCTGTTTGTCTGTTTGTTTGTACACGCTAATCTTCGAAACTACTGGGCGGATTTGCATGATTTTTCTTTTGTTGTATAGGTATTAAGTCTGGGCAACATATAGGCTATAATTTATCTTGGAAACTTGAACACCTGATGCAGAACCGCAACAGACCAGCTAAACTATAAGAGATACAAAAATGGTACCATAGCAAAAATTGTTCCACGTGACGAGCATTCTCTGCTGAGAGAATAAATTTGAAGATCTGGAACACCTGATGTGGAACTCCAAGAGCCCAGCTACACCATGACACATATAGGAATGACGTCTTAGCAAAAGTTGTTCGGTCTGATGGGCATTTCCTGTTGACTTATAAAAATCGAAGATCAGAAACATCTGATGTGAAAATCAAAGCTAATAACTAAAATATTAGCTATCACTAATTTCACTGTATCTTATAAAATAACATAAGCTGGGAGTACCTCCACGCGGTGAAGGCGGTAACAGTTTAGGACTGATTTTTGATGACGATGGTATATCATTGAAAATTTGACTCTACTGGCCAAAATTGAACCGAATTCGACATCAGACGTTTCAGATCTTCGATTTTGCCGACCCCGTTGTCGCTGGCATAAGCAACAGGATCCGCGTACGAAGTCGCGGGCAGAAGCTAGTCATTAATAAATGTGTTAATCTGAACAGTTTTTCTCTAATTTTATGAAACAAGTAACTATCAGTTACCTCGTAAATAGATGAATCATGAACATCGTCTAGAAATCTATGAGAAAAATGTATGCAACAAGTGCATAACGGTAGCACACGATCAGTAAAGAAAGTGACTGCATCATACACACGCAACTATTATCAGTGCTGGGAAACGCATTAACTGCCACCTAATGATGTGTTATTTACAACATAAAAAGTTTACAAAACACCGCAATATCACTCTTATTTTCTATAGTTTAAAGTCTCCGTAAACTGCATATCTCACGATGACGATACAAAATTAGAATGTACAAATAATCATGGTAAATTCGCCGTAGGTGTTTGGTGATAAAGTTTTAGTAAGGTGCATATTTATCATGGTTTGCGTCTACAGTCGCAGAAAACAGCGGTACAGTTAAAGGGAAATGGGAGATTAGTAATAATTAAGGTTTGTTTTGTAGTGGTAACTGTCGGCAGCGCCTTCTGTGGCGTTAATGACAACGTTTAACGCACTACTGAGAATGTATGAATGAAAAAGATTTTCTATTCACTGCCACTCAGATACCCATCATGGTAAGCTATGGTTGCAAAACTTACCGACTTTGGTTTACGCAAAAACTTACACCATTATAAAACATGGACAAAACTTTAATTTTTTTTACCTGCTTTTTATTAGCTTCACCTGTATGTTTGTAGGTTTGTATGTTTGTTTGTAACCGACTTCTTTGGGCGCGATTTTGACCCACTTTAAACGGCCAGATTTCGTTCAAACTTTGTAGATTTATCGAGGACCGATGACAATACACTAATTTGATAAAATTATAAAAAAAAACCAAAAAACAAAAAAAAAAAAAAAACAAGTCGTTCTAAATTAGTTGCCGAAAAAACAGCTATTATATACTAGGAAGGTACTGCACAAGCGCCCCTGGTAGAATAAATGTACATAATATTTATAGATATAGATATAACCAAACTAAAAAGTAAAAAATAAATAATAGTTTAAAAAAACTAAAAACACGCTTTTTATAGAAAACCAAACTAAAAAATAGAAAATAAATTTTAATAAATTATTTTATTTTTAAAAAACCTTGGGGTGTATGGTGTCAATAGTTATAAATATTTTATTGACAGATATGAGTAGAGTGATTATCATTTTGATATTAACTTATAAAGCACCCCACGCTTTTTTAAAAATAAAATAATTTATTAAAATTTATTTTCTATTTTTTAGTTTGGTTTTCTATAAAAAGCGTGTTTTTAGTTTTTTTTTAACTATTATTTATTTTATATAATATGTAGGTGATAAAAATAATGAAAATATTACTAGCCTTTTACTGCCCAACTGCAGGGAAAAGGTTTCTTCTCATACAGAGAAGGCACAGACATTGATCACCACCGACCACGCTTGTTCAGTGGCGTGCCTAGGGTTCCAGGTTAGGGCAAGCGCGATAGACAATTATTATTTACGATTAAGAATAAACCAGCAAGTTTGCTCAGTTGTTGATTAGCTCAGGTTATGCTGCCGCTGCTGTTAGGTAAAGCCGAAAAGCCGGCAAGCCAATAAGCCGGGCTTCCACATTAGTGCAAGCCCGGCTTTTTGGCAATTTCGGACTTATATTCGAATTTTTATTATTTACCGATGTCTGTAATGTCCAAGATAAATTAACTTAAAATACTTACATTTGAATTAAAAAAATGTTCTTTTAAAGAAAACGTTTTACCCAGTCTAGGAATTACTCCTGTGTCGTGGGTGCGTTTACAAACATATAAACTCACATACACAAACAGCCAGAACCTGAACAACTATCTGTAGGTCACACAAATATTTGATCCCTGCGGGAATCGAACCCGCGACACGCAGCACTGCAGTCATTCGCTCGAGCACTGCGCCAACCGTGTGCTCAACAAAAAGTGACGTTGATTCTTTCCGGTATCGAATACCGCAACCTCATGGTTAAGAGGGTGAGGGTGAATGTAATGATGTCGAATAAGTTTAAAACTTATACTAACCTGCATTAGAAATTAGATTAGATTACTAACAACGTCTATTGATCGACGGTCTACAATATGACGGACATCGTGTCCATCATGCCATCCATATTTTAGAAACGTGTTCCGTCGTAACACTGGTACTGATATCACGCATAGTGCATAATTGAATAGGGGTTTGCGTCACCACAAACCCTTCCAACCTTGACTGAATCATACGTTGCCCAAGGCCAAGGGGTCTTGATTAGGGATAATAATTTTTTAAAAGTTCCCACGCTCCGTCTTCCTGTTTTGTTTTCTACCGGTTTTTTTAACCACCGACATTAACCTAATTAGTCCCGATACATCCTTAGCTCTATTCCCTTTCTAAGGCTTGTCTCACAAAAGTTAAATATTGAAGAACTGTGACAGCCTTTCAGATATTGAAATATATTCGTAAATTTTTTGTTTGAACAAAGTTCTTTTACGCAGCTTGCGGTATATGTGATTTGGGAGGAAATGAAACGTCACGTAAGATTTTTACGTTATAAAATACGCCTCTCTCTCTCTGTTTCTCACGCGCTCTCTCTGTCTTTCTTTATCTAGTTTGTCTGTGTGTGTGCGAGTATCGAGACTCAATCAGAACATTACAGATTTAATTTCGAATTACATTCGCAGTCTTATTACCAAAGAAGGTTTATCTTTAAACCAGGTTTAAACCATTGAGCCTGTTTTTATATTAAAAACTTTATCAGAGTCAGAATGAGGTTCAAAATACAAAAAATTGGCCCAACGGTTTAAACCTGGTTTAAAGATAAACCTTCTTTTGTAATAAAACTGTCGGAGTTCAAAAAAGCTTTTTACAAAAAAGACAACCGCCTTCAAAAAGTGAAAAATAACTTTAGCACAGAACACACATTGACTTTAGTTTCGAAATTCAGTGGCTTTGTTCTGTTTGTTGTTTTGTATTGCCACCGACTTTCGAAACTAAAGTCAATGTGTGTTCTGTGCTAAAGTTATTTTTCACTTTTTGAAGGCGGTTGTCTTTTTTGTAAAAAGCTTTTTATTTTCCGCTTTTTAGTACCTCCTTCTCATTCAAATCTATTAAGAAGAGATTGAAAGTTAACTACTACAAAGATTGATAAAACTAAAACGTCGTCTATGTAAAATTTTTGGGTATTTGTTGATTTTTCAAAAAGTGCTGAATCAATTTCGATAAAATTTATATGGGACCACCCCTGAAGCGTACCGTATCTATAAAAAAAAGAATTTTCAAAATCGGTTTACGTTTGCCTGAGAAATCGCGTAACAAATCGCGCACATACTTAATGCAAATTTAAGACTTATACGGTTTTCTCATGGATGCCATGGTCAGAACTGGACCAAATTAAAATGGGACCACACGGGAAGCACTGGCTTCCAAATAAAAGAAAAAAAGAATCATCAAAATCGGTTCACCCAGTCCCGAGAAATCAAGTAACAAACATAAAAAAAAAAAAATAAAAAAAAAAAAAAGTACAGACGAATTGATAACCTCCTCCTTTTTTGAAGTCGGTTGAAAATGAGTGAGGAACCTCGTTCTCCTGACCGCACTCGTTTTTTTCACTTCACCGTTAAAGTCACGACGTACTATTTGTCCATCGATGGAAGAATAAGCTTTTATATGCACTAAACTGATTTCTGGACCGCCTCTATGCAGTTAAAAGTGGAAGACGCAAACAGGTGTGACCGCGAAAATGATGGATGGCGTCATAAATTATGTGACGTCATCTTTCAAGATGGCGACGCGATAGTCTCGGAGCGCGCCTGCAGGCTTTATAGACTAGAACTAAAGCACAGAAGCTTTATTCTGACAACAGAAGTGATGTCAATCATCCGATAGTGTTATTGGGCCATTGAAAAACCAGCAACCTGTTTGGTTGTTGTGGCAAAGAGTGACAGTAGTAATATTTATTTGGTTCTGATATCTTTTACAACCGACTTAAAAAAAGGAGGAGGTTCTCAATTTAACACGTACCTATTTATAGTATAGTCCTATTTCGATGATGTGTGTGTGTCCGTGTGGTGTCGGACGTAAACAATAGCACCATCCCATATCTTCCCGTGGGTGTCGTAAGAGGCGACTAAGGGACTTACCAGAGAATGGGCAGCAGCGTTCTCTGTGCCTTTGTGACAACTATACTGCGATCGCCAACCCGCCTGCCAAGCGTGGCGATTATGGCAAAAACCCCCCTTGAGGAGGTCTATATCCAGCAGTGGACGTCTTTCGGCTGAAATGATGATGATGATGATTTCGATGATGATTTTTTTAATAGATAGTGTATGTCTCAAGGTTAGTTAACATTAATTTCATGAAAATATTCCACCTTTAAGGGTGGAAAATTAAGGGGTGACTTAATTTTTTTGGTGTTACCGTTTCTTAATTAATTTAGGTGAAAAGAAGTGGGTAGTAAAAAGCAAAACTGTGCGGTCGGGGGACCCCCGTAAGGAACGAAGTGTCTGTACAAAAAAAAAACTACTATATAATTAAATTACTTTTAGAAGGCGGTTGTATACTTTATAAAAAGTTTTTGCTTAATAAATCAGTGAAACCGTAAAAGTAATGTAGATGTTATTTATGAAAACCTTGCCTTTATAGATTTTTCTTTTTATCTATAGTATTTTTCTCATAGTGAGCCTTCTGACCGTTATGTTCGCATGCATGCGGCATGCGCAAACGCATCGGGATAATATATTTAATGTTAATGTTTCTTTAAGAAAACGTACAACATAATTATTGGAACTAATTACTTCGTTAGTTTTCGTACAGTTCAAATAAATGAAAGGCTTTAGCTTAGTATTTATTAAGTTTATGACTTTGCTATTTTATGTCGTGTTAGCGTCAGATAAGTACTACGGAAGTATTGAATATGTATGTACTATTCATTCATTCATATCTTATTACTTCAACACTAACGTATTATACTTGGATGATTTACGAAACTTTATCAAACAGCGTATTAGCGTATTAACTGTGTGGTGCCGGTCGCGAATTAGCCGTGTGGTACCGGTCGCGAATAGCACCACCCCATTTCTACCCGTGGGTGTCGTAGAAGGCGACAGAGGGATATTGACCAGAGGATGGAGGATAAAAATCCGTTTATAGTAGTTTATAGATTGTGAACAACGGATTAACTCACTGTGTTGCCGGTAGTAGTTTTTGAGATTATTGCGAACAGACAGGCAGACAGACGCGGCGGGGGACCTTGTTTTATAATAATGTAGCGACTATTGTTCTAAAGTTAAAAACAACGTATTCTTTCGTACTTCGGCCACACAGTGCGCAGAGGCGACGAAAGTTTATTGTGGTTGGGAATACCAAAGGCAAAAGATCGCGCGGTCGTTCACCAACAAGATGGACCGATCTAAATTCTACACAGTTGTAAGAGACGCGCTGGATAGAAACAGGTGGAGGCAGATCGTCTGCTCCAGATGCAACTCTAATGTTGACCACGATTCTCAAACATGGGGGACTGACCATAGAGAGAATACTGCTCTAAAACACGTTCACGAATATCATAAATATTGTAGCAAGCAAGAAAGCGTAACAAGGAAGTAATATAAAACCTCACCTAAAAAACAATAGGAACATAATCCCTCTTCATCTGTAACAATAGTGACACCCGCGCCGTGTTCCCGTCACGTCACGCGGCGCACCTTTACGTAAACTGACACGCTAACTTTCACGCTTCACGCCTTGTCTGTCCGTCTGTCTGTCTGTTCGTCGCGCACTAGTTGATGTGTAGTTTAGATAAACTCGCATTACAAATGTTACAATACAACAGTTTAGTTTGGAACAAAGGTGTTACGTTACTTGAACTAATATTTTTGTGTTTATGGAAATATTATTGGAGGAAAAAAATCGTAACAGTTATTTGAATAGAATACCTACCAGGGCAGGTACCTATTTTAAGAATACCCAGAAATTATAAGTCAAAGTCAAAGCATTTAGTTATTAGGTTTAGCTTTTGCCCGCGACTTCGTCCGCGCGAATGTCGGTTATCGCGGATACTGACGAAGCCGCGGATGTAAAAGTTGCCTATGTCCTTCCCCAGGGATCAAGCTATTTTCATACCAAATTTCATCAAAATCGGTTCAGCCGATTCATTGTGAAAGCGTAACAGACAGAGATACTTTCGCATTTATAAAAGTAATAAAGTATATAAAATATGGATTAAAGTATGGAGTATGGAAGTAAGTATGGATTATTATTAATTTCATACCAGCTTACTTCCCAGGGTCAACTCCTTGGCTTCGGCATTGTCACCAGGCTCGCGTTAAGCCAGAGCAGTACAAACCCCGACCAAATAAATGTGCTAGGTTTTTAAAACCCCAACCAAATTGAAAGTGAGTTAGTATCTTTTATCTTTAGACAATTCAATTTTATCGTTTTTAATCATTTCATCACGGTTCATAGTGATAAATGGAATAATTGCCAAGAACCTCGACCAACACCTGAGGAGGCTCGTCTCCTTGGCCAGTTGGATCAAAGGCTTGATTTCAAAATCGGTATTCCTGGACTCGGCGGGGAGTTTTCTCTAAGGAGCCCCTGGAGAGAAAACACTACCGGTGGTGTTTTTTCTCCAAGGGCTCCTTAGGCTTGGACCATGTTCCCGATACCAGCGGGCTACTATATTTGATATTTTTAAATATTTAAAAAATATTGTTGTACATAGTCATATTAATAAAGTCAATTAAAGTGTAAGAAAAGAAAATAAAGGAGTTAATAATAGCAATATATTTATTCTTCCTATGTTGGAGTCTGCTTCTCAAAAAAGGTATTATAGGTTACAAATAATGCATTGGAATTTCTTATAGAATGTTTGCTTAATTAAATGTTTAGAGAATTTCATTGTCAAGCTGAAGTAATAAAATAAAAGGGTGTTCAATACAACGGAAAGCAAAAGTAGTGTGTCACGATGATCGTGCAATAGTTCCTATACATAATTGCCCATCTCTTGTCTGTAACTTCTCTGTATAGCACCTAATTGCTCTGAGATCTATTCAGGTATTTAATCTGTACAACAGTGACACCTATAACCTCTTAGTGTGACGTCACTCGTCACCGGAGCTTGTAACCCGACACGGTAACTTTCACGCTTCACGCCCCGTCTGTCGGTTCGTCTCAAGTTGCGTGTAGGCACAGGAAAAGATAGTAAACAGTATATCTACTTAATGCACCGCTGGCTTAGCTGATAAACTTCATGGTATGTTTTGAATTGGTTGCATATCAACTATGGCACAAAACAGGCTAAAAATAAAATAAATAACTATACGTAGCGCGTAAATTTTCGTGAACTACCTTACGAAAATTTACGCGAATTCATTTTCTCAAACGTAGGTAAGCTTAAACGTTTATTGTGCAAATCACCGTGTTTGGCAAACGTATTAATGGGCATTTTTGAACGCCATTTCTAGTCAAAACTAAATCTAGTTTCATAAGGTAGTTTTGTATGGAGGAAATTCATACTTCCTGTTTTGATATTTTGTAAACAATATTTTGTGTAAGTACAGGAATCATACAATTAAACGTGGATACAGTGCACCTTTCAAAGCTAGTTTACAAAACAATTATTATTAAATAGTAATTTGGCATATTGTCATTTCATAGTCTTGTCATAGTGTTTTTTTTTGTCGAAATCCACATTTATACAGCAAAGTCGTAATGTTAGTTAATAGACCTACTGTTATTCTGTGCTCTGTGGCATGTGCCCTACTTCATCCATTGTCTAGTTAATGGTCCACATTGGTGCGCAGGATCACATCAACTGTCACAAGTATGAAGCTCGACTTGTGCCATTGTAGTACTGTGTAGATCGAGCCAGATAACATGACTCATAGTTTTGATGCAGGCGATCTAAGCTGAGATTATATCAGTTTGGCTAATTGGCTAACACACCACACACACACAAGGTCACGCCTTGTTTATGTGTGTGTTGTGTTTGTTTAGAGTTACTTCTTTGATTAGTGTATGACTTGGGTTGAATCATTCGGTTCTCTTCAAAATGTCCGTTTCATTTAAGGCCCTATGTGAGATGCTGGATGATCTGGGTTATAACACCCACTCTGGCGAACCTCACATCACACATGACGCGCGTTCTCCCATCATCATATCCGTGACCGACCACCCGATCAATGGTTGAGCTAAATGGTGCTCCCATCTACGCGCCATGTTCGTGAACGGGCGCTGTCAGTTAGTTGGTTTTTGACTTTATTTTTTATTTTTAAATGTTTTGTATTATCTAGCCGCGGTTGGTCTGTGGATGGGTGTTCATCCCTTTCATACCGAGTTTCCTTCTTGCCTCGGAGAGCACGTAAAGCCGTTGGTCCCGGCTGCCATTTGTAGATCTTTGGCAGTCGTTATGAGTAGCCAGAAGCCAGAAAATCTGACAGCCAGTCTTACCAAAAGATATCGTGTTACCTATCAGAATCAGAATCAGGATCAGAATCAGTCTTTTTATTTGTAAAACATAGGTATTACAAAGCTGTTAGGTTAATATAATTGGCGCTATGCTTTGCCGTGAAAGCGTACAAATATAGGATAAAATTGTATGATAAAAAAACTAATACTAAACTAAACTAACTAAACTAGTAACTGGGTTGTGGAGGTCCGATAGGCAGTTGCAGTCGCTCCATGTAAAACACTGGTATTCAGCTGCATCCGGTTAGACTGGAAGCCGACCCCAATATAGTTGGGAAAAGGCGACGCAGATGATGATGAAATGTTTTGTATTGTTCTTCGCCTACATGGTTTTCACTTTGAAGAACAGCGTAACGAATTTTTTGTAAAAACTTGATTTAAAAGAGTGTCCGCGGTGGAGTTTCTTGCTCGTTCTTCCCCATAGAGACGATACATTTTGCAAGTTACTAGCTTTAACTTTGTGGCTGACGACACGGTTGGCGCAGTGGCTGAGCGATCGACTGCTGCGCAGCGTGTTGCGGGTTCGATTCCGGCCCAGGGTAAATATTTGTGTGATGAGCACTTGTGTTTGCCTTGTGTCTGGGTGCTGTTTATCTATATATGTATGTATTTACAAAAAAAAATGTATTTGTGTATGTATATCAGCTGTCTGACACCCATAGTACAGGGTCTCCCTAGTTTGGGGTCAGATGGCCGTGTGTGAAAATGTCCCCACATGTTACATTACATATGTCCCCACATATTACATCAACTAATACACACACACACAGTACATACACACACACAGTCAGACACACACAGTCACAGTACATATACACACAGTCATAGTACACACAGTAGTAGTAGTCACAGTATATATTACTAACTGACTCTTTGACAATTCAAAAGTGCCTGTAAATTATTTAATTGCAATAAATTCTTTGACTTTGACTCTAAGAAAAATTTCAACGCTAGCTGTCGAAAGTCTCCACCAATCAAAACTTATTCGCTCTATGCTAATCTCCGGAAGTCTGTAACGGATGATTGTAATCTTGTTGATTAGCGCCGGTCATTAGTAACCTACCATACTAACCTACCGTTGTAATCTATGCTAAGAAACTTGTTTACTCAAGTTTACATTCCGTTTAATGACTTTTGCTAATAACCTTTATTCTAGAGTAATTCACGGGAATTCTGGTGCAATACAACATGTCTAGGAGGGCTAGTACAATATTTAAACCACGAAAACGTAAAAGCCGAACGATTGAATAGGTCATGGTTAAACTACGCTTGCCGCGGTCTTTCCGTTGATGGGTAAAAACGAAATAAGTGAACCTAACTAGATATTAGATTAGCTAAAAACCAATAAAAAGGATGATGAATGACTTGAATGACATGTAAGTATAGCGTATACTATATTTTATTTCAGTTAATTCTATAAAAACAAAATTAGTGAATCGAACTAGATATTCGATTCGGTAAAAACCAATAAAAAGGATGATGAATGACATGTACCTAAGTATAGCATACTCGTATGCTATATCATCCCCAACGACGCAAGAAAATTTTTGCCCTAGAACAAAAATTTTGAAAAGGTTAAAGTATTACAGCATTCACAAAACTTTCATAACTCAATCAAACACACCGACATCTTACGAAGTTTGGTCAGGAAAACTAATCCATTCCATAGAAAAAGAAATAGATTTATTTATTTGCACTGGATGTAGGTACTTTCTGACTGATTGACTGATTCTAATTCTAATTTTATTTTGAATTGTTTATTATGATTATATTTTTATCTAAACCTCTTTTAACGTACACGACTTGTTACATTGTTCTCACATTGTACCCTAGATTCAATATGAATGATGTAACCGAAATTTGTAACATATTATTGATTTTAAAAGAGTGTTGTTCATGGAGTTTCTTGCTCGTTCTTCTCCATAGAAACCTACTGTTTGGAACGAGCAACTAGCTTCAACTTTCTGACTGACTGACTCTGACAATTCAAAAGTAACCTGTAAATGGTTAATTTGAAATAAATGATTTTGAGTTTGAGTTTGAGTACATTGAGTTCTTAAATACTAAATAAGGGCCTGGTATAGTACGTGCCACGAAAGATGAGACTTGACACAGACTTGATTTGACTTGCGCAATACTCGATTTAGAGGTTCTGGTACCTGGGCCTGTTTTTCTTACTCCTCCGCTGTTCTTTAATTGATTTTGTTTGACTGATTAATTTTGTTGGGGGATCCAAGACAGTTGAATCGTTTCTCTGGGACTCGTCGAGCTTCATTGCTCTGGCGCTTTTCTGGTGGTCGCCACTGTTGATTCTGGTTTACAGGATTTACAGTGGTTTGGGAATAATGTGGCGGGCTTATCCCAATAAAAAAAAGGGCCTGGTACACACGGCTACATATCAAGCTATATATTTCCAGTATAAGCTGACCTCGCATTGTACGGAAATCCTATACAATGCGAGATCAGCATTAACTGGAAATTTATAGCTTGATGTGTAGCCGTGTGTACATTCAGCCGTTAGGCATACAAAAATCTTAAATATAAAAATCTTCTGTGCGTGTGTATGAAAGTGAACTCCCCCTAAAAGGCTGCATCGATTTTTTTGAATTTGTTAGTGTGTGTTTCAGTGGATTCGAGAATGGTTTAGATTTACAATTGGACCCGGCAGGTGGCTCTATAGTCGGTTTGCAGCACAACGTCTGCCAGGCCCGCTAGTAGTCATATAATAAGTTACATTTCTGGACATTCCGAGATCGATCCATGCATCTGAAAGCCCGGAGAGCCGTTGGTCCCGGCTGTCATTCGTAGGCCTTTGACAGTCGTTATGGGGAGTCAGAAAGCCAGAAAGTTTGACAACCAGTCTTACCAAGAGGTATCGTGTTACCCAGTAACTGGGTTGTGGAGGTCGGATAGGAATTCGCTCAATGTAAAACACTGGTTTCAGCAGCACCCGGTTAGACTGGAAGCAGACCGTAATATAGTTGGGAAAAAGCTAGATATATGATGATTTAATAATATTTAAACCAGCCTGATCATTTTAGTTTAGTTCTGACCGACCCTGACGATGCTATTACTCTCCTCCAGGAGAGAAATAAGGCCACCAGTACAGTAAACAAACACAGACACAGACCGCCGTCATTACGTCCTCGCCGCCGAGCCTCGCCGCGACGACCCCGTACGTCCCCTCCCCGTCCTTTGCTTGTGCCAGCCCGTGCCGCTGAGCCAGTAGCTTTAAATTCGTCCCTAAATAATGGGAATCCGATCCAGCCTGTCCCTTTGCTGTCCTCTCCCAGCGACGCCCTAAGCCGAGGCTCGTACCCCACAGGGGGTGCCCTTAGCGTGTAGTCGCTTAGTTTGTAAGCTATTTTGCCCTGGCTAGAGGCCCTAAAAATAATATTTTTTAAGTCACCACAGGAAAGTCCGGTTAAGCCGCCGACAACCTCCTAGGTTGACCTGCGAGATGCCAATCCGAAAAAAAAAAAAATAAAAAAAAAAAAAGAAAATAGTTTAGTTCATTAGGAGCGCGCGTAACGTCATAACATTCCAATCGTAAAATGCGAAACCTAAAAACTTTCCTTCATTAGTTTGATAATTTTAATTAGAGAGAGTCTGTCTGTCAAACTCGTTCCCTTTAATTATTGGAAAGAGAATGTAGTTCATTATTGTCGCGAGATAAACTATCATAAAAATGGCGGAATTGAGCGAAAGGCCGCGCTCGTAAACTGCTCTGACAATTATATCTTGACACGCGAGGAAATATAGAACTCATCTTTGAAAACAGCATTACGCCTGTGTTTACCGACGGGACAGGCAGAAGTGACAGAAATGTCAACAGTGCAATTCTGTAAGAAATCACCAGCGAATTCGAATACTATCACATTTCCGATTTCACTGTAAAATATTTGGTATTCGCTTCACCTGTGTTCTCGCTTAGTAGCGCTAGAGTAGTTTTCATCGAGCTAGAAAATACCTATTATAGTTTTTACCGCGGCATCAGAAGTGAACGTTGAAATGCGTAGAATACAGGACAGGACACACAACACTCTGATGAAATTAGCGATATTATTTAGATTTCAATGCAATCGTTCCTAAAAGTGAGTACCTAGTATGGATCCCCTGATTGCTACTGAGAAATAAGCTCAATAACAGTTTGGACCGATTTGAATTTTGAATATATACAGAATATTACAAAATTAAATATCGTTGACAATGGAGCCTCCAATCAGCACTATGATGTGCCAAGACAAAATGGTCTCTATATGCAAATTTCAATAAAAGCCAAAGGAAATTAAGAACTGGTTAGCAATAGAAAGATAACGAACATGCAGGGAGTGTGGTCAGATAGCCGAGTGAATTACTTGCATATTAACGACTTGTGTAGGATGCACAGATGTGTGACCTAGTTCAAATGTAGACCACCCTAGGTAGTGTAGTGAGTACCTATTATGAATTAGATTCAGGTGGTTGCATTCATACGGTGCCCCTCAAGCATTAAAATACCGTATAAAATAATATGTGGTGACTAGTAGATGATGCTGTTTGCAAATAGGCACAACTTTTCCCGGGTCAGTTAGCATTATTGGTCACTTGTGCGGCACAAGTGACCAATAATGCTAACTGACCCGGCAAAAGTTTGCTATATGGGTACATTAAAAAAAAGTTTTTTCAAAAAAAAGAAAACCGCCTTTAAAAACTAAAAAATGATAAATAACTTTAGCACAGAACACACACACAAAAACTTATTATTTTTCGCATTTTAGTGTTGCCTTAACATCCAAATCCATGAAGAAACGGCGACACACTTAAAAGAGATTGTAAATCCTCCAAAGATTGAAGAAACTAAAACGACGTCCAAGTATTTGTGGGCTGCAGCTGAAAATCAGCGTCAGGTGGCGCACTTCGTGGTGTCATCTGACATCATGCTGAGCTGAGGCCCTTTTGGCATTATATTCACCGTTTTCTGTTTTTTTTTTTAGTTTTAAGGTGTATTTTATTTTAAGTATGTAATGCCAATAAACGCATTTTTCTTCTTCTTCTTTCTTCTTCTATTTTTTTTGGGATTTTGTTGATTTTCTCAAAAAGGGCTAGATCAATTATGGTAAAATTTATATGGGACCATTTCGGAATAAACCCCTTTCGAGCAAAAAAAGAATTTTGCAAATCTGTCTATATATGACAGAGCTATGCCCGAACATACATAAAAAGAAACATTCGAATTGATAACCTCCTCCTTTTTGAAGTCGGTTAAAATAATAAAATAGCCTACGACCTATTCTCAGAGCTACCAAATATACACAAAAATTTCATAAAAATCGGCTAAGCCGTAGTATTTGTAACAACTATACGTGATTTTTATATATTAGATAAAGGTTAGATTACATGATGTGTGACAGTGAAGTCAACAGTTTAATGCCCTTAAGGGGCTATTAAACGACTTTTACAGATTTTAAACTGACAATCACGTCAAAATGTGCAGTGTAAATGATTTGAAAAAAATATATGTTAGACTAGAACGTCCTCTTAATCACTTAGTAAGTGAATATTTTTAATTATATTCATATTATATAGTTTAATTAATACGTGAAATTGTGTCTGACGCGGACAAAACATTGACAATCACACAAAATCTACCAGATATAATTAAACGAAACTTACACCATCTTACAGACAATTTTATTATCTATCTTTTAGTATACGCCTTTTTTTTAATTCTGATAGAATACTACTTTTATTTAATTTTTTCGCCTAAATTTTGAAAGTTTTGGACGCATACTGCGTCCGTTCTGCATCAGTTTTGCGTCAATGTTTTGTCCGCGTCAGACACAACTTCACGTATTAATTAAACTATATAATATGAATACAATTAAAAATATTCACTTACTAAGTGATTAAGAGAATGTTCTAGTCTAACATATATTTTTTTCAAATCATTTACACTGCACATTTTGACGTGATTGTGAGTTTAAAATCTGTAAAAGTCGTTTAATAGCCCCTTAACTGTTCAGTCGGATATTGGGAACACAGGCGCACACGCATATAACAACAGCCTCTTCACTTCAATATCGGCTTCGTGTATAAAACGGTTTGATGGTATCATAAATTGTACACTTCATAACTGGCAGACGAACCCAAATGAAGTTATTAACGAGATAATTGTGCCGTGGGGACAGCAGGGATACAGTTAATTGAAGACATTTGTATAATTACGGTAAACGTTTTGGATGTATAATAATCTTGATGATAGTTTGTAGAGATAGAAAGATAATGATATTATGATAAGAAATATAAAACTCTCTATAAGCATAGATAAAATGTAAGTCTGTAGTGCCATTTCTATAATTGTCCTACTAATATTATAAATGCCTATAAATTAGATAATTAATATTAAATGTAAATAATTTCGTGCATGTTTGTTATGCTAAACAAATGTAGCTATCAAGTATGTTATTTTGTGTAAGTATTTTTTTTTGCATTTTACGCCATCTAGAGTCAAGTATAAAAATCATATACAGGCTTATAGGCAGAATTTTCAATAGTCGATGTTAGCGAAGCCGTGTGTAACGCTAGTTTGAAATAAACCATTTACGGGTAGGTACTTTAGAATCGTCAAGGAGTCAGTCAATCAGATTGCTGAAGCTAGTTGCTCTTTATAAACAGTAGGTTCCTAGCAAGGTCCTACATAGTAATTTGAGATAGGACCACACCACTAAACATTACATATTAATAATACCGTATAAGGATTAACCGATCTCCATAATAACAAAACCAGAACGCATAGTCTCGTCGCTACAAAATAGGGTTCCAAATCCTTTAACGCAGTATACACCTATCGATTAATCTCAATAACCGTCTAGTGTAAGGGCAGGGAATTAATATAATTATTATTACTTGTCTCTATTACAAGCGCCAGTAATAATGTTAATGGTGTGTGGGGATGAAGATATTATTGTTATTATACCTATAGCGGGTAGCACGGGCTTGGAACGGGTAGCAAAGCATAGCCATTTAAATAGGCTGCGTATGACGCCCTGATTTTTTTCGCCACCTTCAACAAATAGCGTCATATTTCAGCCAATTTACACAAAACAAATTATACACCTAAACCTTCCTCATGATTCACTCTGTCTTTTGGTGAAAACAGCATAAAAATCCGTTCAGTAATTTTTGAGTTTATCGACAGACAGATAGACAGACGCCGTGGGGGATTTTGTCTTATAATTATGTATTGATTGGTAGGTGCCTTTAGGTACATAGTTCTCTAGGGAACAGACGACATGTTCAGACATAATCTTTATATATAAAAATCTTCTGTGCGTGTGTATGAAAGTGAACTCCTACTAAACGGTTTTAGTCATAGTCATAGTCATTTATTCATAAACAATAAATTGTGTCTGAAATTACATGGTAAGTATTATAAAATTAAATCAAATTACATGAGAGAAAAACACGTTAAATATTACAACTAAGCATAAATATAATATAATAAATATATAATTACAATATATAATCTATAATATAAAAATGAATCGCAAAATGTGTTGGTAAGCGCATAACTCAACAACGCCTGGACCAATTTGGCCAATTCTTTTTTTTAAATGTTCGTTGAAGTTCAAAGATGGTTTTTACGGCGAGAAAAATTCGAATAATTGCCGGAAAAGCCCTAAAAACAGCCCTTTTCTTTTTCCCATACAAACGTTTTCTAAAAATGAATCGCAAAATGTGTTGGTAAGCGCATAACTCAACAACGCCTGGACCAATTTGGCCAATTCTTTTTTTTAAATGTTCGTTGAAGTTCAAAGATGGTTTTTACGGCGAGAAAAATTCGAATAATTGCCGGAAAAGCCCTAAAAACAGCCCTTTTCTTTTTCCCATACAAACGTTTTCTAACTAAAACGAGCTTTATTGCTATTGTATAAAGTTCATGTTGAATTACAAGCAGTAACTTTTGTTTAAACAATGTAGGTATGTTCCTAACGTCAAAGAGTCAATTTTGCACTTAGGTAGTAGTAGGTGTAGGGTAGGTGTAGGGTAGGTGTAGGGTAGGTGTAGGGTAGGTGTAGGGTAGGTGTAGGGTAGGTGTAGGGTAGGTGTAGGGTAGGTGTAGGGTAGGTGTAGGGTAGGTGTAGGGTAGGTGAAGGGTAGGTGTAGGGTAGGTGTAGGGTAGGTGTAGGGTAGGTGTAGGGTAGGTGTAGGGTAGGTGTAGGGTAGGTGTAGGGTAGGTGTAGGGTAGGTGTAGGGTAGGTGTAGGGTAGGTGTAGGGTAGGTGTAGGGTAGGTGTAGGGTAGGTGTAGGGTAGGTGTAGGGTAGGTGTAGGGTAGGTGTAGGGTAGGTGTAGGGTAGGTGTAGGGTAGGTGTAGGGTAGGTGTAGGGTAGGTGTAGGGTAGGTGTAGGGTAGGTGTAGGGTAGGTGTAGGGTAGGTGTAGGGTAGGTGTAGGGTAGGTGTAGGGTAGGTGTAGGGTAGGTGTAGGGTAGGTGTAGGGTAGGAATAGGGTAGGTGTAGGGTAGGTGTAGGGTAGGTGTAGGGTAGGTGTAGGGTAGGTGTAGGGTAGGTGTAGGGTAGGTGTAGGGTAGGTGTAGGGTAGGTGTAGGTAAATAGGCAGGTAAGTAGGTAGATCGGGACAAGACAACGTCTGTCGGGTCAGCTAGTACAATTATATAAATACAATATATAATTTTTCCGATTATGATGATTTTTTTTGGGTGTGTTCCAGTGGATCAGAGAATGATTTAGATTCACAATTGGACCCGGTAGGTGGCGATGTAGTCGGGTTCTAGGTCTAGTTCTATTTTTATTTTTAGGGCAGGACAACTTCATTTGTCAGGCCCGCTAGTTGTTATGTAATAATCGATCAGTTGCAGTCTGTTATCACCGAAGCAAACTTCTAAAGAATTCGCTATCTTTCAGACAAGAATGCGGGCCAACGGCTTCCTATCTTCAGTTTATAAATATGTTTCAACAATATTTATTGCAGCTACCTTGATGTCCGTCTTCGATAAAGAAGATGTATTGTACCTATATACCTCTCTTATACCGCTCGGTACGAGATACCGCTTAATAAGGCTCTTAAGAAAGCCTTAATACCGGCCGCGGTACGAGAAAAAATAATGTATCGCTTTATGGATCTTGCGTAAGGCACGGCTATGATGAGAGCGGAATGCGAGATTCAAGATAGAAGATTTGTCGCGCCAACTTTCAGCTTAATCGGAAGATAATTCACCACATGTTTTTTTAAAGAAGTGTAAATAGTGGACCGAATAGCCTTGGAAAAACAGAATAACGACAAAACACCTTAGAAAGAAGAAGAAGAATGAAATTATCTCAATCTATAATCAAGAAGAAAACGCTTACATTGGCCCCCGCATAGCGAAAGCCAACGGACTTCAACATGTACCTGTCATGTTTTCTAATGGATATAGAATAGGTATAGAGGAAAGGTTGCTTGATTAAAATATAAAATAGTTTTTTTTTAATTTATTAGCCTGTTCTGTCCCACAGGTAAAGGTCTCGCTCTACTCTCCTTCCACCTTTTGCGACTTCGTGCTTCATCCCTCCAGTTTTGAAGGAATCCATTCACCATCTTCTTCGTAACCTACCAGGGGGCCAAGTCTGCTATTTTTATAATTTTGTCATTCCAACACTAAACAACATTTGCTAAAAGTTCGTAATCTGCTAAATTCATAATGGTCGACCATTGGTCGGTCGAATTAAAAGCAATGAGTGCACAATGACGTTCTAATGGTAGGTCACTGATCCAAAGAACTGTCAAAATTTAAGCAGATTACCGCCTAAGTCAGTCATTCATTTGTCATTTTGTACGAGATTACCATTCTATATCATTTCTTTCAATGGCGTGTCAGTGGTTGTAGTCATAATGACGCCATTATATTAGTAGATTATCAAACTTGTCAAAATCAACAATTATGAAATCAATGATAGACCATTCTGACACTATTGTAATAGCAGACTTGAGGCCCAGGTTCCCGTCTCACTGTAGCAGGGTACCAGTTCTTGCACTGTTTGTCCAATATGCGGCAGACATGTCCTGCCCATTTAAGTTGGGCATCAGCCTTATGACCTATGTCAGTTCTCCGTAAACACGCAATACACGTAAAATATTAGTAATCAACCTAAATGTTATCTACCATACATTAAACTAATCATTCTCGTTGACCTTTACACGTGTCTCGTCTATGAATGGAGGCACGTGTAAACACAGACGCAGCCGGGGCACCTGATCGATACACAGGAATTAAGGTTAATGTCTGAAAGATGTCGTCACGCAACTTCTCGTGTCGAATTGACATGTTTCGTCTTAATTAACGTGTCTTCATTAATTGAATTTTATTATGTTAGGCTTCGATTTGATTAAGTGAGATTCGTACGTTGTTAAGATGGATTGTTTGAAGAATGATATGAAGAGAGAGAGTCAGTGATACCATGATGGTTGCAGGACGGGATGGAAGAAGAAAACGTGTTGCGCCGATCACAAGTAACTATAGAATCTGGGTAGGAAAATGATGATGAAAATTCTTTAGTCAACAAAAAAGTTAAGTTGCTCCCAAAACTTACCATTTCGTATTTCTAATTTTCTTGTAGCTTACGAAATTTCCACCGTGTCGGTTTTGGTTTGGCCCATTATTTTATGGTGAATAAAAGTACCTACATTTTTGGATTGATATGTTTTTTTTTCTATTTAAAAACTAAACCGCTGTTCGCCGTCTGTATCACCTCAGTCATATAATCATTACCAACATGACTACACACAAGAATAAAGAAAACTCACCCTTACCATCTTCCTATAAGAACTATCTACATGCAAATCTCGCTGCACTCATTTAATGCACTGCTGATTTATTTTTTATCCCTTTTTCTCATATGACGTTATATTTTTTATCCTTTTTCCTCGCATGACATCGGACACCTACTCCAAAAGTTTTTGCTCAAACATATCAAGTTATTATGGCACTGCACGTAATCACAGAGGTCGTAAATTTTTATATGAAGCCCAAAAACATTATAATATCACAAAAATGTTGAGCAAAAACGTTGATTGCACAATACTAACTGTATTGTACAATTAACTTTTGAAGAAGGAAATGATACAAATAAAATCAAAATGTTGGAGTGAATCAACTGCTTCTAAGCTCACGGAAGTTTTTGTGTTACGTGCGAAAGTCTTTGCTGAAATCTTGTCGGTAAATTATGAGTGGGTTGAAGAACAGATGTAAACTTCATACCTCTCGCTTAAAATATTACATATGGACTCGTTACAGTAACTTTGACCATCAAGAAACTTTCAAAGAGACTAGGAACTGTAAGTCTTGGCGTTACTCATACGTTTAAGATGCAATGCAAATTACGATTTTAATTTCATTATTTAATCCGCAAAACGATTAAAAATATATTATTAGTATTACATACAGGATTATATTATATCTACGGGTATAGATTTATATTTGCCATTAAGCTTTAAGTCCTGTAGCCCAAAACATTGATTACGATCAACGAATACATTGTACAGTTCCTAGTCTAGCCATTAACAAGAAAATTAATAACAGTACAAGTTACGTTCCTTCTCTTGCAATATCTTCCCATAGCCCCGGCCCATGGTGGACAATTAATGTCCTCTAAGTAAATACAAGCGAACTCCATACAGCGTCACATATTGTAAGTATTTGTCGTCGATCGTCCCGCTATCGGCCATCTAAAGAGGGCCATTCATTACGCGTGGAGTGTTACATTAGTTGCGACTAGCCTCGCCGCTATCGCGCCATCGTCTGGTGCATGCAGACTTAGATGTGAAGCGGTGCTCAAAGTTTTGCGAATTAGCTAATAGGTATTAGTATATAGGTACATTAGTCACAAGTTTATTCGAAATTTCATTGTATTTACTGCTTTCATGGACCGTAATCAATTGCCTTATCTTGATCTAAAAGAAATTAAGATTTTGGATAACTTAATAACACGAAGTGTTTTTTTTTATCAAAAAATGAACGGAAATGTATGAATGAATGATGTTGTTGATTTTGAATGTCTCATTGGCAGAACATAGCAGAATTACCTATTAGTACCCAACATCCTATGAACCTATGATCTACAATAACTTATTTTGAATTGATGAAGTTATTAAAGATAATATCTCTAAACGTTTATAAATCAACAGGAAACATCCATGCTATTTTTATGTCAATTTCTAAATAACATAATCCGCTGCCTAAAACTTTGACAGCCAATGCCCTAGACAAATACAGTACAGACTTACAGATACAGCGAACATTCACTTTGATGTACTCCACACAAGATACGAGCGTGCGACGCGAGCGTGCGATATGGACGCGCGACATATGCGACCGTGTAGCGGTCCTTATTGATTGGGATTGTGTTAGTGGACTGTTACGTTATTGCTAAGTAAATGGATGTGTCTTGCAAAATATATGTAGGTGTTATGTGTTAGGGCTATTAGGAGATTGGAATATAGCTGTGCGTACTTTGTCTCTCAGCTATCTAACTTCTGTTATAAACGCTGAAGTATGTGAGGCTGGCTGGATGGATGGATGGATGAATGTTTGTTAGTCTTTTACTATTTATTATAAACTTTATTTTCTCGTTATACTCAAACCATAGCTTCGAAAAGACTTACCTCCGTACATGTTTGTTTTTTAAATGAAAATGTAATAATTAGAGAGAGCCCTGGCACCCATAACACAAGTTTAATCTTAGCTTGGGTGCCAGAGGTCGTTAATCCATACTTCCAAACTAATATTATAAATGCGAAAGTAACTCTGTCTGTTACGCTTTCACGATGAAACAACTGAACGAACCCAGGGGAAGGACATAGGCTACTTTTTTATTATCGGCTACTTCGTCTGAATCCGCGATAACCGACAAACACGCGGACGAAGTCGCGGGCTAAAGCTAGTCAGGAAAAAATGTAACAGTCAGATGTGCTCATTTCAAATTGTAAAATTGGAAATAAAGTATTTTATTATTTTTTATTATTAAATGGTTGAACGCAATAGGCTTAAATTTGTCACACATATAGATATTGGTCTAGCGTAACACATAGGATTAAAATTTTTGACCCGTTTTTTGTGTTCCTGTGGGATAATTGACAACTGAACTCACGCGCAGAAGCTAGAACGTAATAAAATGTATCTACCAAACAAAAAGAGCTGCAGATGTCTAATGGGAAGCTTTCGTAACGACAACTCTTGTGTAACATCTTACTTTTCCTCTTACTTGCAAGGCAGTTCTTACTAAGTACCAATACCCATCGGAGTTTGAACAGCAGTTATAACTAAACGGAGTTATAATTATAATAATCAGTAGGATACACCTTTTAGTACCTTTAGCTTTTAACAACTTATTACCTTAAAATTTATCTTTAAAATGACGTTTTAATTTTAAAACTCCTGCCACATAAAGCCACTGAATGACTTACAAATGGTGCGTGAAAACGACCATTAGGCCTCCCGCACCACTTCATTACTGACTGATTGATGGCGACTGAGCTGGCGGCTTTCAGCGACTAATTACTTTAATTGAATGAATGATTGTAAACGTTTCTCTTTCGTTTTACAGGATTATAGGTGTGTTTGGGAATTGATTTAAAAATAATGAAGGTACTTGGGCTAATGATTGTGATATTTTTAGTATAGTTTTTGTATTACAAATTAGACTAGATATATATGGGTTATGTCAGTTAGAAATAAGTTACGCCGTGGCATATGAGATCATAAACATTACCGATAGAAAAGATCTCAAATAATATAAACCTTTCTAGTGTAGAGAGTAATTATAATAAATTCAAACTAATCTCCCGTCTTCCACCCCCGGAGAGTGGTGGACGAATCGTGCGCATACATCAAGTGAGTCGCAGTCGTGTCGCGATTCCGTGCGACAGATAGTCGCAACGTGCGCAGTGCGCCTACGCACCGTGGGTAGAGATTTAACATGGCGTTTTGAGGAGTTTACAAATTATGCATTCAAGTTTAATATTATTTTCGTATGCAATAAAATACATGTGATATATTATTTTCTTCTATGTTCTATAAATCTGATGGTCGCACTATAAGACCTGGTATGTTTATTTCAGTATGGTTATGTGCTAAGAGACGCTAAAAGCAGTTATGCGTATAAATGCTTTTTAGCCTCTATAGAAATGGATCTCATGAATATGAAGAAAAATTGCTATGTTAAGAAACTGAAAACATATCAAAATGTAGACATTCAGATACGTTTCTGTTTAAGAAACTGAGACGCGACAGTAATGAATACGTATTCGTTACTAATGCGTATATCGCGTTTTTAACCATACAACCAATGGGCCAAGTCTGCTATTTTTATAATTTCGTCATTCCAACACGATCCCATTGTCATTTTGCTAAAAGTTCGTAATCTGATAAATTCATAATGGTCGATCATTGGTCGGTTGAATTAAAAGCAATGACTGCACAATGACGTTGTAGGTCACTGATCAAAGGAACTGTCAACATTTTAGCAGATTACCGCGTAAGTCAGTCATTCAGTTGTCATTTTTTACGAGATAAGATAAGATAAGTCTTTATTTGCCTTAAAAATGGTATGATTACATGGTGGAGATTACCATTCTATATCATTTCTTTCAATGGCGTGTCAGTGGTTGACCATTGGAAAGTCATAATGACGCCATTATATTAGTTGATTACCAAACTTGTCAAAATTAACAATTATGAAATCAATGATAGACCATTCTGACACTATTGTAATACCAGACTTGAGGCCCTAATACTGAGTTGAAAATTGCAAAAAATCGTAAGAGTTTTAGAATTTTGCGGACCACCCTTATACTTTCACCTTAAGTGTAAGCAGGCATATCTGTGACATCAAGTGAGCGAAGCTGTACGTAATGACAACAAATATATTGTAATGAAGCGTGTACAGTAAAAAAAGCTTTTTACAAAAAAGACAACCGCCTTCAATAACCAAAAAGTGATAAATAACTTTAAAATAGAACACACATGACTTTAGTTTCAGAAGTCGGTGGCTTGGCTGATTGTTTTGTATTGCCACATATTTATCACTTTTTGGTTTTTGAAGGCGGTTGTCTTTTTTGTAAAAAAGCTTTTTAATTTTTCGCTTTTTAGTACTTCCTTATCATCCAAATCCATTAAGAAATGGCAACACAGTCAAAACAGAGATTGAAAGTACAAGGCGAGAACATTACAACATCATCCATGTATTTTTTTTGCTTTCTGTCGATTTTTCCAAAAAGTGCTGAATCAATTTCGATAAAATTTATATGGTACCCTTGAGGAACCTACCAACCCTACCCTACCATCCTCTACCCTACCCATCCACCCCTACTCTATCCATCAAAAAAAGAATTTTCAAAATCGCTTTACGTTTGCCGGAGAAATCGCGTAACAAATATTGAGAACCTCCTTCTTATTGAAGTCGGTTGAAAATAAGTTTCTTAACCCTTTAATTAATTGGCTATAAAACTATTAATTATCTCGTATAATATCCAGGCTATAAATGTCCACTGGTGGTCGTGGGCCGCGGCTGTAATATAACTATGCTGTTCAGGACATACATCGAATTAAAACGCTTTTAATGGTTTTCACTAAAAACGCGTTTGGCTATAAAAATATTTTGTTAAGAGCTTTTAGCTCAAATACTGCTGTAACCTGGACATGGCTAGCGTGGATTTTATGGTCTATGTAGGTACTTCATCTGCCTAGCCCTTGTCCAACTATGCCGAGATCAGCTTCCAGTCTTACCGAATGCAGCTGAATACCCGTGTTTTAATGAAATGCCGTGTGGTGCCGGTCGCAAATAGCACCACTCCATTTCTACCCGTGGGTGAGTGTCGTAGAAGGCGACAGAGAGATATTGACCATAGGATGGGCAGCAGCGTCCTTCTGAGTACCATAACACGTACTGCGATCGCCAACATGCATGCGGCCAAGCATGGGGATTATGGCTAAACCCCCCTTGGGGGAGACCTATGCCCAGCAGTGGGCGTCTGAAGGTTGACATGATGATAATGAATGAAATGACTGCCTATTAGACCTCCACGACCCAGGGTACTGCCATGGGTAACACGATACTTGTTGGTATAACTGGTTGTCAGACTTTTTACTGCCTATTCGATCTCTACAACCCAGGGTACTGGGTAACACGATACTCGTTGGTAAAACTGGTTGTCAGACTTTCTGGCTTCTGATAATGCGACGATTCGATTCCGATTATCCATAACGACTGTCGAAGATCTACGAATGACACACGGGACCAACAGTTTCACGTGCTTTCCAAGGCACGGAGGGGTCTCGGTATTTATCTATGGGCCTATGCAGCCTGAAATAACTGAATTATTATTATTATTTTCGTTTGTGTTATTTTTTCTCAGCACTTTAGCTGGGTTCAGCTACATTTACGGGCCGAAGCCAAGTAAATGAAGCGTGTGGTGTGTATTATATACAGGGCGTGTTGTATTGGGGACCTATTTCGTGTTCATCTAATTGCATGAACTTTCTGACAATGCGGCACGTATTTAAAATGGCAGCTTTCTATAGGGCGATATATAAGAGTTTCTTTTAGATTTAGTCATTTTAAACTATGGAGAAGATGGTTCGGGATAACGCCTGTTGTGGAGGTGACTATAGGGATCACAACTTTTACTTGTCGCCATATTCTTGTTACTTCTTCTTTTAGTTCGGCATATTTACTAATTTTACTATCATTATTATTATTATTAAAGTCAAAGTCTAATGATTTATTTCAATTAGACCATTAAAAGGCACTTTAGAACGTCATATTGTAAAATATGACTCTAGTTGCCCATTCCAAATGGTAGTTTCGCATGGAGAAGAATGGGCAAGAAACTCCATACATATTCTATAATAAAAAAAGTATGAATGAGTGGTAACCCATCCACCGACTGACCGTGGCAAGCGTAGCTTAACCATGTCCAGTAGGTCTACTGTACAGCTTTTACTTAAGCACGAGCCCCCCAAGAGGTTACGTAGTTATTTGGGGGGAATAATTAAATGCAATAGTGTGACAAGTTAACTGTCACATGGGAATCTGGAATCTCCAGTAGAAAACACATTGATTTTAATTGGTGGAATAAATTCAAAGCGAATCACAGCAAATTAAGGAAGGCGATCAAAGACTAGGAAGTGAATGATAGGTATCAGCATATCTAAAGTATTAATCTAAATACTTCACGCGTAAATAAACACATTACTGTTCCAAGCATTCCGAATAGAGTTGTCATTAAAAAGCTCATTGGAATCGTTAGATCGATAACATCGTTCCGTCCGATTACACATTGTAAGCGTAGGCTACTTACACGGCTGCCATTATCTATTGATCGTGATCGCGCGGCTGTCTGTCGCACGGTGTGACGATGCCCTAATTCCTTGCGATGTGATGGAGAGATATTATGTCGTTTGTGTGACTTTTATTTTTATAATTATGTTTTTTGTTAGATGTTATCGATTTGATGAAGCTATTCGTAACACTTCAGTCGCTACCGTTTCCTAGAGTTTGGTTCGGTTCTCAGGCTGGGGAATGTGTTACCAAGATTTGAGGAAAATAAAATGTTATGGTTGGCTGTACGATTAAGTGCGAAGTTGAAAACACTATGGCTTAAAAAACGACGGCTTAGCGGATGATACAGGTGAGCGTTCATGCAGTCAAACGAACATTCGAGCGAACGTTTTCCGATCCAATGACCATACGAGCGAATGATCTTTGGTAAAAGATCATTCTGGACAATATCCATCAGTCAAACGATCATTCGAGCGAATATTCCTCGATAAAACGATAATTCTGGCCAACGTTCTTCGGTCAAATGACAGTTCGGGCAAACGTGACGCACTCGATGCAGTCGACAGACCAAATATTATGCAAAGTAGCTTCACAACTTCACTTGAATGATGAATGACGATGATATTCATTTTCCACTCATGTATACCACTATACACGTCAGATCGTTGACCCATTTCGCTCGGTCGACCAATGCACCTTGCGTCCGGTTAGTTGATAAGGGACGGAACACTTGCGTTAATTAGATGTCCAACACGTGTTATTGTGTACCTAGTACCAACCGTCGGACACGTATCACCTGTCAATGAGTTGATGGAGTTTGTTGCTATTTTTGTTATTGGCCCTCGATTGCCATTACGTAGTTAGGTTATCGTATTAAGCTCATTTCTGATTACGCTATAATATAATAGCTTTATGATAGTTCATAGCACAACAGTATCGTTCACCATACATTTTGTATAGGAAGCCAATAATATAGGTATAGTATAGCAAAGTGTGAACGTGTTCTAAATAAATGTATGTTGAGAGATATTGTTGTGGTACGAACTTTAAGCTATAAGCTATATTATTGCGTAGTCTGAAATGAGCTCTATAAAGGTAGTATACCAATGTGAAGGAGCGTCTTGTCCAAGCAAACAGACTGAAAATTGGTTTTCATTTCTCTAGCAAAAGTAAAATGTATATCTAGGAAGTGTAAAAAAATCGTAGTATTTGGTGAAGACTGTATTGGTGAAGACCAGATTCTGCCCTCGTGATGATTCAAAACATATTTTGTTATTATTATTCACAACACAACTCACATTACAAGTACAAAAAGGTCCACGAGTAAGTTTAGTATCAACTATCAAGACCAATATTTAATACAATGTAAAGATCGGGAATGACTGATGGAAATTAGCTGGACATCAACTAAGCATTGTCATTGGTGGAGGTTCCATTACGGCACCCTAACGACAAGACGGTAACTCTGTATAATCCTTAAACCCTATAAGACCTTGCCATTAATGCAAATACAGAGTCATCAACTTAAGAGCTTAGTAACGTAATATTTTTATTAAATGTCATTCAAATCGCTTTGGCTGGGATCGCATAAGAACCGCGCGTCGGATCGCGTCTGTCGTCGGCCGCGCGACTAATGTAATGGTGTGGAATTGTGGATTAAGCCTTACGGGGCATCTGAAAGGGTTTATGTCATGTATCTTGTAGGGATGTCACGTACAGTTTTTTGTGAAGATTTGCACCTTTTTAACCGACTTCAAAAAGGAGGAGGTTCTCAATTTGATGGGTTTTGTTTATGTATTACACCGATTACGCTGAGATTTATGATCCGATTTAGTGTAGTCCGATTTCGATGATTCTTTTTTTAATTGATAGTGTATACCTCAAATTTGGTCCCATATAAATTTCAAGAAAATATTCCACCCCTAAAGGTAGAAAATTAAGGGTTGACTGAAAATTATAAAGACCGCTTTAACAAAAAAGACTTTAACAGAAAAAACTTTTTAACAAAAAAGACAACCGCCTTCAAAAAGTAAAAAATAACTTTCAATTCGCAAGTCGGCGCCTTTGGTTTTGCTTGTTGTTTTGTATTGCCACCGACTTGCTTTTGATTTTTTTTTAAACTTGACTTGAAGTTCTTATTGTTATTATTAATAATAAAAAAAATGAATGAAAATGAATGAATGAATGATAAATGATAAAGTTTCAATTATTTTATGATTATTATAATTTGCTAAAATATGGTAACTGAGGAGTTCGTGGTTAAATAAAAGCCGTACGATCATGGTTAACCTACGCTTGCCGCGGTCGGCTCGTGGATGGGGTTCCATCCATTATATACCGTGCCTCGGACAGCACGTAAAGGTGTTGGTCCCGGCTGTCAGTCATAGATCTTTGACAGTCACAGTTATGGGTAGTAGAAAATCTGACAACCAGTCTTACCAAAGGGTAAGTATCGTGTTACCCAGTAACTGGGTTGTGGAGGTCAGATAGGCAGTCGCTAAAAAAAAAAAAAAACATGGTCCAAGCTACCGGTGGTCAGGGCTCCTGAGAGAGGAATCTCCTGACTATACGCGCCGTGTCCAGGAGTACCGCTTTCTGTATCAAGCCCTTGATCCAGCTGCCCAACGAGAGCCTCCTTAGGTGTTGTGTTGTCGAGGCTATTGGAAATGAGTCCACCATCGACCATCGGTATTATTATTAATATGCTATAATACCTTCAAAATAATACAAAGATGCTGTGTTTTATTTCTCTAAGTCTCTCAATAATTTTATGTCCGTATTACAGTGTTAACGTTGTTTATATTCTCTGACATCCCTGGCCTGACATAAAGTCTCTGTACAATATCAATTTAACGCATAAATGTATATTTTATCTGTAATAGCGGCTTGAACTCAATGGTTTGTATGTAGCTCGTACTGCCAACATTAAACTTTTATTGGTCGTGTCGTGGTCTTTACAGTGATTTCCATAAACAAGTATTTATTCTAGTCGTGATGTTGGTAAGGTGTAATTAGCGGCGTTTAGGTTGTGTGGGGTCTCAAAGACATGTGGATTTTCTATTAATTACTGTGCCAATAACATTCCTGGCTCATTCACATTCCCATTTCTACCCGTAAGTGTCGTAGAAGGCGACAGAGGGATACTGACCCGAGGATGGGCACCAATGTCCTTCTATCATTACCATAACACCTACTGCGATCGGCAACATGCATCGGCCAAGCATGGCGATTACGGCTGAACTCTCCCTTGGAGGGGGGGGGGGGGGCTTTATGCCCAGCAGTGGGCGTCTTAAGGTTAACATAATGATGATTATAAACATTCCTAGTAAAGATTACTGGCATTAAATCGGATACCTAAATTTTAACTAAAATTACTATGTTAAAAGAATAGCAAAAGTTACTTAATCAATACAAATGTTGTTGAACGTAAAGCAATTTAAAAATCCTACATCCGGCATGATTTTAGACAGTGTACAAAAAAGTATCTGTCAAATCTGACAGCACCATTAAACGTCACACTAATGGCGGCCATTGTGTCCTGGTACTTTACTGTCACAATACATTTAGAAAACGCCTTTATCTGTATCAGGCCATTAAAGGATTTGTCTGTCAATGGTCAACCATAACTTTAATTAGAACCACTTAGGAAAGGTAAGGTTTGAGAGATACTTTGTAAATTAACCGTTTATTGTTATCTTTCGTTGTATTATTAAGTCATGCTTTTAAAAATAAAGCAGCTTGATAAGGAATATGAAAAGAAATTGCTGGCCAGTTCTTTGTAGAGAGTGACATTACTATGAAACAAAATGTGTGTTTTTTAACTTTGCCCCATATTTGGAATTTCTCCTGTGTCGTGGATGCATTTATAAATATTTAAAGTCACATACACAAACAGCAGATTTCTTAGTGAAACAAATATCTTTCACTAGCTGTAAGTATTGCCCGCCTGCCGTTTACGTAGAATTAAGCCAAAATCTTAACACAAAGACGGGATATAGATCTTAGGTGTTGAGCTAGATATTAATGGAATATGTGTGCTAAATTTCAGCTAATTTCATTCAGGCGTTATAGCGTGAAAGAGAAACAAATATCTTCCCATCCATACATCCTCACAAACTTTTGCTTTTGTAATAGCCTACTGTCTTTTTGCTTCTGCACTTAGGTCCTCAATAGTAAAAAATATTATCGAATTTCTTTCCGATGGTTCACAGTCAAAATGAAATGTAATTACTTTTATAATCTCCTGCCTTCGCGTGCACGCTTGCAATCCTTCAAAAGAAAAAAAGTTCCCTAACAGCTTCATACCTATTTCATCTGATATGAGATCGGATATTAAAAATATTATTAAAAGAAATAACAAACTTATAAGCGGTCCTTCGAGATAAGGCTGAATACAAAACGCCGCTGCTTTAAAAAGTGAAAAAGAAAATGGCGTAATGCTCGGATGTCGCGGCGACAGCCCGCGGCACAGGGTTGCCAGTGAAATATGTTATTAATAATTAATCTCCCTTCATAATGAAATAGTAAAGCCGTCCAAGATATGAATTATTATACTATTATCAGGGCTGTAAAAAGGTCGTAAAATTATTAAATATTGGTTAGTTAAATGAGACAAGATTCTGTAGAGGACAAGTAGGTAACGAGTTGCCATAATGTTAACTATACGTCTGCTCTCTGGACAATTTTACTTACTTATCTGACTTAATTTATATATTTTTTCGTTTGTTCCACAAGTACCTTAAGTGAGTGTGAGACTATCCAGTTATTTTAATAGTTAAAGTAGGTACTATTTACACTTTTGTGAGCAACCAATTAAAACTCCCCAAGCGCTGATCTACCCCAAAGGCCACCCCTGTGCGATAGCATCTCATAAATTGAGAGGTGCGCATTAGTGACGCGCTTTCGTGCGCGTATGCGCGGGCGCAGCGGCCAATGATCATTGTCTGACACTGGCTTGGATATTATTTAGGTCTACTAACTGTTTACCCTTTGGTGGAACAGAAGTGGTAATTTTTGCATCTTTTTAGATTGATTGCAGAAAGAATTGTTAGATATTATAGGAAGGAACCCTGCGCTGAATGGTCTAGTGAATCAAGAGCCAATCAAATACCTTATTATTCTGACGGAAATATTCCTTTTTTTTTTACTAATAGCTGCGTAGGAGTAGTAGTGCTAACACTTTCTTTGCCGAGTATGGAGTCAGGTTTCCGAGGAGAGACAAATATTTGATCGGGACACTACTAAGTATTTGTTCCGAGGCAAAGTGTTGGTGCACTTAATCTATATGTATGTATGTATGCTGTAGCACCTTTGTCACACAACAACCTAAAACAAATTGATATTTAAACACACACATTCTCATCTTTAAAGTGCTGGCTCAAAAGTACCTATTAAGTTTAAAACAGAGTTCCGTGATCAGACCATCTTATCTTGTATGGCCCACCCCTAGGCGATGGCATCCCATAATTGAGAGGTGCGCAAGCGTCTTACAGACGGCTCAAGTGTTCACTGCGGTAATAAGCGATTACTTGCTTACCGCACCGTTTTGGTTAAAAGTGTATCTGTTTTGTCTTTATAAATCTGCCATTTTGTGCGATGGAAGAGACCTACATTCTGATCCATCGCACCAAATGGCAGTTTCAATACGGGCTCAATTTCGCAATTTTGTACCTACAGTATTGTGAATAAGTGATAGATAAATAATAAATATGTAATAGATATAGATGCGTTTTAAGGCACAAGCCATTTATTTTATAATAAAACTAGTTGACCCGGCCAACGTTGTTTTGCCATTAAATTAAGTTTATATATATATTAAATTGTATATTTATAAATAAAATAGGCTACGACCTATTCTCAGACCTACCAAATATACACAAAAAAAAACATAAAAATCGGTCAAACTGTTTCAGAGGAGTTCGATAACAAACACTATGACAAGAGATTTTTAGGGTTCCGTAGACAAATGGCAAAAAAGGAACCCTTATAGATTCGTCATGTCTGTCTGTCTGTCCGTCCGTATGTCACAGCCAGTTTTTTTCGAAACTATAAAAAATAAACTGTTGAAACTTGGTAAGTAGATGTATTCTGTGAGCCGCATTAAGATTTTCACACAAAAATAGAAAAAGAACAGTACATTTTGGGGGTTCTCCTTAGAATTGAAACTCATATTTTTTTTTTCATCAATCCCATATGTGTGTGGTGTTTATAAATACGTCTTCAAAAATGATATTGAGGTTTCTAATATCATTTTTTTCTAAATTGAATAGTTTGCGCGAGAGACACTTCCAAAGTGGTAAAATGTGTCCCCCCCCCTGTAACTTTAACAAAACTAAAAAAAATATATGATGTACGTTACCATGTAAACTTCCATTGAAAATTGGTTTGAACGAGATCTAGTAAGTAGTTTTTTTTAATACGTCATAAGTCATAAGCCGCAATTTGTTGTATAGATAATGGTACGGAACCGCTCGTGCGCGTGTCCGACTCGCACTTGGCCAGTTTTTTTTATGTATTAGATTAGATAGACACGACGGTATACGCACGATAGTGGACACGCCATGAAGTGCGCTGAAAGCTTGAATTATGATGCACGATACTTAAGGGGCTATTAAACGACTTTTACAGATTTTAAACTGACAATCACGTCAAAATGTGTAGTGTAAATGATTGGAAAAAAATATATGTTAAACTAGAACATTCTCTTAATCATATAGAAAGTGAATATTTTTGATTAAGTTCATATAAATATCCAAAACTCTCAAAGTTTAGTCGAAACAATTAAATAAAAGTAGTATTCTTTCAAAATAAAAAAAAGCGTATACTAAAAGATAGATAATAAAATTGTCTGTAAGATGGTGTAAGTTTCGTTTAATTATACCTGGTAGATTTTGTGTGATTATCAATGTTTTGTCCGCGTCAGACACAACTTCACGTATTAATTAATTAAATTAAAAAATTATTATATAATATGAATATAATTAAAAATATTCACTTACTAAGTGATTAGGAGAATGTTCTAGTTTAACATATATTTTTTTCAAATCATTTACACTGCACATTTTGACGTGATTGTCAGTTTAAAATCAGTAAAAGTCGTTTAATAGCCCCTTAAGCAGTAAACCGTCTCTAATCGGGAAGCTTTTATTGAGTTTGTAGCAGATACCTTAGACTCCTTAGAGGTTTGTTAATTAATATAGCTTAATAGCTTTTACCCGCGACTTCGTCCGCGCGAATGTCGGTTATGGCGGATGCTTTTTTTTTTTTTTTTTCGGATTGGCATCTCGCAGGTCAACCTAGGAGGTTGTCGGCTGCTTAACCGGACTTTCCTGTGGTGCCTTAAAAATTATTATTTTTAGGGCCTCCAGCCAGGGCAAAAGAGCTTACAAACTAAGCGACTACACGCTAAGGGCACCCCCTGTGGGGTACGAGCCTCGGCTTAGGGCGTCGCTGGGAGAGGACAGCAAAGGGACAGGCTGGATCGGATTTCCATTATTTAGGGACGAATTTAAAACTACAGGCTCAGCGGCGCGGGCTGGCACGAGCAAGGGTCGGGGAGGGGACGTACGGGGTCGTCGCGGCGGGCCTCGGCGGCGAGGACGGAATGACGGCGGTCTGTGTCTGTGTTTCTTAACTGTACTGGTGGCCTTATTGCTCTCCTGGAGGAGAGTAATAGCATCGTCAGGGTCGGTCAGTATGGCGGATGCGGCTGAAGTCGCGGATTAAAAAATAGGCCTATGTCCTTCCCCAGGGTTCAGGCTATTTTCATACCCATCAAAATCGTTCATCAAAGCCAATCAATGCCGTTTCATCGTGAAAGCGTAACAGAGTTACTTTCGCATTTATAATATTAAATATTAAACAAACCTCTCTATGATACAAATGTGATATTGAGGGCCTACTCAGTAACATAATTAGTAATAAACTTGATCCAGATCCTTCGTACAGGGTCACCTATTTAAAAGTTACACTTCTTAATACCTCGTTAACATTTATTGAATGAAAAATTCAAGCATCATCAGTAGCCATTTAAATGATGATACGCTATAATTGCGATGAAAGCGCGATCGCGTGGTCGTATAGTAGGTTGCGTGTGCGCAGCATCTGTTGCGCCCTTTCTCGCAAGGACCACGGATGGAGTATGCGATGCTGTTAAATTGTTTCTTTTTCAAAAGATTTCCTGCGATCCATCTCGCGATATAAACTATAGTTTTATTTTTATTATTATTGTATTAAATTAAAAAATCTTGAGTAAGTAATTTAACTTTTGCTGCATGTTATTAAGTCTTCAGTCCTCCATTTTATGTATTATCTCTATTGAAAATGCAAGTATTGAACAAGCAGTTGTCACACGCTTTGTTTCACCAAATCTTTGTGCCATATGAATGACAATTATACAACTTGTAGTTGAATTAACTACATTTACCATAAGATCAAGTTACGGTTAAGTTGTTCCGGTTCTGGCTGTTAGTGTATGTGAGTTTATATGTTTGTAAACGCAACCACGTCACAGGCGAAATTCCTAATATGGGGAAACGTTTTTAAAAAAAGCAAGGAAGAAGAAGAACGACGAAGAAGTAGTTTGTTATCATGTAAAATTCTGCTGGTCCACACAATATCTTGTTACCTGAATATAAATGTATGATTCAGCTGATTTATTTTCACGATTTGAGAGTTGGTATCATAGTGATAAGTGCAATGACCTGTTTTCGGGTTTTCAGTAAACTATTTTATTAAGTACTACTTGTAGAACTCGAAAGAACTTTGTGATGTCAGCGAATACATCGACCTTGGCATTATTTTTTTTTTTTGTTTGTTTCGCAAGTTTTTGCTAATTACGCGAAGAAACAAATTAGTAAGTGCAATCCTATCAGTAATAATATCCTCCCAAGATCATAGTGATGTTTTCAAAACACTCATTATCTCTCATTTCCTCTAATTACAAAAATAAATTGATTTCAGATGTAACAAAAAATAATATGTTCAATTTTAATAATATCTATCTATGCATGTCTACACTCACTGGTGGCGTGTGTTTCCATTGAATCGGACGTTCCGTTAAACCCGTCACAAAGTATCATTCATATTTCACAGTATCTGTAGGTAGTATCACGTACCTATCACTTAACGTTCGATGTGAATTAAAATGAATTGGCATAGGTGCTCTATAGTTACTTTATAGTTCTTTGAGCAGTTGTGCTAGAAAAGCTCAGCTTATAAAATATCAATAAATCTGTGTATTTTCGATCAATTACGATTTTATTGCTAATGTTTTTAAGCATCTATAGAAAATATACGGACATCTATTGAACGCTGTTAATCATTAGTGATTAAATAAATCTAGCTCTAAAGGTCTCTTTACGACTATGCATCGAATACTACGTATCTAGTCATAAATCATAATGCGGAATCGAAACCTGTTCCGTCATTGTTCGCTGTTCGTCGTGTGTCAACTGTCAATGGAAACGAGTCCCTGCCACGTTCATCAATCAAGTCCGTCGAGGGCCGACATATGAACTTATTTCATTTCTAATTCTATACTAATCAATATTAATACCGCCGTCATGTATGCATATTAATTTAAATTCATAAGACTTGTTACTTTGCTTGTAAGGTACTTGACTGTGTAGAATGAGAGGTTATGTTGAATAAGACTTTCGACATGGAATTAAGATGGCATTTTTAACAATAATAGTAGTCAGCATTTGTCACCTTAAACTTTTAAAGACACGGTAATGTATTTATGAATGGAAAATTAACTATTTCTTAACTATAACTTACATTATACCACTTTGAAAGAAAAGTAGCGGGTTGGCGACCTCTGGCGGAGGCCTACGTTCAGCAGTGGACGGCAATAGACTGATATGATGGTGATATAATAATGCGAGTTTTATAATTTACTAGCTTATGCCCGCGACAACGTCCGCGTGAATGTCGGTTATCGTTGGTTATAAAAAGTAGCCTATATCCTTTTTTGTGGTTCAAGATTAGTCTGTACCAAATTTAATTAAAATCGGTTCTGTAGTTTATCTGCGAAAGCGTAACAAGTAAACAAACAAACCCCCTTTCGCATTTATAATGCTGCATTTATTTGTGCAAATTTTCGCCTTATTTAAATAATACAAAACAGACTTTTTTTTCAATAATAATAGGGTACATTTTGCATTATCGAAATAAGGCGAATATTTGCACAAATACATGCCGGCCGGCATTAGTAAGTACCTATGGGCTATTTTAGTCTATTTTCAAGTTTTGTGTGCGTGAATTAAAATTCATGTAAGTATGCAAAACTTGAAAATAGGAAAAAATAGCCCATCATCATCATTTTTTTTTAGCCCATCATCATCAAAAAAAATGATGATGATGGGCTATTTTTTCCTATTTTCAAGTTTTGTGTGCGTGAATTAAAATTCATGTATGCAAAAGTCGTAATTATATTTTTTCGTGTTTACGAGTTCACCATTCAATATCACTTAGGTATGTTAATTTTAATTGAAGTTTTGCAAAAACAATAATTCACTGTACCTAGGTACGTGTGTGAAATATAGAAAATGTTATTCTTTGAAAGAGTAAAGTCTTTCAGTTTGTTTGTTTAAATCAATAACATTATTTAAATCATGTTTATTATTGGTAATGAATGGTGGTTGGTTGATTATGAGATGTGTGCTGTGATATCTAATGATAATGTTCAAAAGTGCCTTTTAATGGTCTAATTGAAATAAATAATTTGACTTTGACTTTGACTTTGAAATAAAAGATTTACTTATTTTCATAAGATTGTATACTTACGAATCTCGTAGCAATATTTGTATTGTCAATGTTGAATCGATTACTCACCTGAAACAATACATAATTATTAATTAAAATGTGAAAAATGTAGGCAACAAGTACTAGAATATATGTAATTAATATCATCATCATCATCATCATTTCAGCCGAAATAAACTAAAATAAAACTAAAATTAACATTATTATTATAGATATGAAAAATATTAAGAGAATACCAAGACGACAACAATATCTGTCCACTCTGACAATCAAATTATAAATTTACTGTTATGTATGAGAAAATACAACTACATTTGTTTTTTGCCAATTAAACTAGCTTGACAAGTAAAAAACTCCTTCAAGTAGCTACACAATTAATCAAATATTCAATACGATATAACTATGAACGTAAGAAACAGTATTCAACAAAAACTAATATCCTATCAATATTAATCATGGCGTGTGATATATTTACACTATAGAATTACCATATTTAATAATGAACACAATATTTCACCACCTTTTGTGGTCAGCCAATAAACATTCCTACGAGATAGGGTCATGTACACGGGACTACAAAATATGTCCGTGTTCATGGTAGTTATTTACATACATTATTAATTTAAATATAACTTATGTGAGAACATTAGTAAACATATAATTGATTATTTGATTACGTGGTGATTGCCTGGGACATCACGTCTTCGGGTTTGTAGTCCTCAGGGGGCCATAGGGTGCAGATAAGGTATGTTTGTAATTACCTACAACTACTTAATTTTATGGAAAACGATGGAATCTAAATAATAATTAAATAGTATGCATATTCATTTGTTTAATATATAGATATCGTTGTTAGCATATGGTAGATCCATGGTTACCTGCCTATTACCTAATCAAAGGCTCATTAGTCGAAATATTCTTTGTTTTGTTTAATTAGCGAGCTTATTTTTAACTCTACAAGATAGCTTATAAGTGTGTGTCTGTAGTGCCATTCGACAAAATTCGCATCACTCGAATCGAATCAAGGCAATAGACTTTTTTTACAAAAAATGCATTCAAAAACTAAAATGTGATAAATTACTTTAGCACAGGACACACATTATATGACTTTAGTTTTGGAAGTCGGTTGCAAAACGAAATAACCAACAGAACAAAAGCCGCATATACATACATTCACATACACCTATAAAATGTTGTATATTTATGTGTTTGGAAATGATTTTGGTGTTTTTCATGTCAGTAGATGGCAGTTCCAATAATATTACACATACGTGTCGAATTGTAAGCTCCTTTTTTTTGAAGTTGGTTAAAACTAACAAATAACACTAAATAGTCCAACATGATTTTTGTAAGTTGTCTCTGGATGTTGGTTTATCTAAAAGAACAAAGAATCCATTCCCAAGAGTATGTCCGTTGCAAGCCCAACCTTAAAATTCATTCACGCGTGGTCGACCCCGGACGTCAGAATGGGACTTCAATCAAACGTGAAGAAAGGGATGGGGCCATGGCGCTCGGCACTCCTCATAATGTACTGTTTTTATTGACCAAAATGTAGTCAACATCCGTCTAGGTACCGTCTATTAGAAATGGTTGACTGACTGTCGAAGTCTTGACTCTTAAATCACTAGTGTTCAATGTCTCGGAAGGTTCCGGTGGTAAATTTACGTATCGAGTATTACTTGTCTTTTTGTGTCTAGTAGAATCAAAGGCAGGTCAAAATATGGTTTGCCTCGAGTAGACTGACATAAAAAAGTAGTTATGCAACCTTTACTCGAAGAACTTCAAGAAGGAGATAAAGAAAACGTTGGAGTGTAAGAACAACTGATACTAAAAATGGACACGTCTTTGGGGTTAAAATATGTTTTGTGAAGTAAGTTTACGTATAATGGTTTTTTTTGGGTTTAGCCCGCTCCTGAAAGCAAGTTTCAACAGTGGCGACCACCAGAAAAAGGAAGAGAAAAGAAATAATAAAATGTGTTCCGAATTCATATAGACTCACTATTACTACTACACTCAATAATACACAACAATGCAATGTATTTATTAATGTTTTCTGTTTTCTCAGTTTTTTTTTTTTAATTTGTTTTTCTGTTTTTCTCTATGAATAGTTTTGAATGAATTGTAAACCTAAACTTAAGTTAGCAAGTATGCGTAATCTGGCGTCTCTTTGATCAATGTATTGTTTGCTTGTTATATGGATGTATATTATTATGTAAACCTTAGGATGTATTGTGTGTGAATGTGTACCTATATACAAATGAGCTGTGGGTGAACCTTTATGTAAATAAATTATCTCGTTATGGCAAGTTGTGAAACCAAATCCTGGTAAAGTACACATCACTATCTCCGTATTCTATCATTGAGCCTGTGAGCTGCGTAACAAACCCGTGCCGACATCAGAGTGCACGTGCTCGCACTGCTCACCCATCGCCAGTCGTAACGACGATATTGTGAGCTCAGCCTAATGATTGTCAAACAGAAGGCTATTGTTTTGCACTTATTTGGAACAGAAATAGGTTATGGGTATGGTAGATAAAAGTGTTTGTTTACACGTCATTATTTTTATTATTGTTGACTGTTGCGTAATATAGTAACGCTTTAGTACCATTAGGTGAGTCATATTCTTTATGCGATTCATAGGCCTCCCACTAGGTGAACCGATGACCTGGTAAAGGTTGCGGGGATCCGCTGGATACGAGTCGACAGGACCGATCAATGTGGCGACACTTGGGGGAGGCCTATGCCCAGCAGTGGACATCTGTCGGCTGAAATGCTGATGATGCGATTCATTTGAAACCGACTTCAAAAAAGGTATTCTGATATTCTGAGGAAGCGCATTCCAAAGGATAAGCGCCGGACAAGAAAAGAAGATTCAAGAAAACCAGAGCGGTGAGAAGGACATCGTTGAAGATGATTATTTGAGAAACGAAGATTCTTGCTGTGCACAGAGCATAAATATTGAAAGTGAGAGGTCAGGTTGGAAAGAGAACCAGGTTTGTCTAGAAGAGAAAACAAGGTTTTATGTATTAAACACTGTCCTAGAATATAAGATAGTAATAGACTAAAACATAGGAGTAGCAAAAGCCTGTTGTCCTTTTGTTAAATGTCAGGTAAGATGTCTTATCATAACTGTTCGTTACCTAGTCATTGAATAGTCATGACTGACAAAACTATGTTCGTCCAGCGCATCAGCGCTGAATATGAATATTGTACAACATTGGCTGATGCCAATGTTGTACAATATTCATATTTTGAAATCGGCGACAGTTTATTGTATTGTCACATAGATTCACCATGATATGAGCCAGATATATTGCCATTCATCAGTTTTAATTAGTTTATTTATTTATTTACACTTCATGCACAAAGGTACAAAGGCGGACTTAATGCCGTATGCATTCTCTACCAGTCAACCCGGGGTGGTGAAGAGATAACACGGCAGGTGCATATAAAAAATATACTTAACAAAATAAGTAAAGTATTTAAACAAAAATATAATATAGGTAACTAATAATAATAGTTCAAATTCACCGGAAATTAGTTCGTATTTATCTATTCTTCTGCTATTGTTCATGGGATTGTCAACAAAATTATAAAAGCAAGGGAACTTAGGGAAGAGTCGATTCAAATCGTGTCACGGCTGCTGGGCAGCCGCGCGGGGCTGACGTGTCAGGCAAGAGCTTCGGGCAGGATGTCGGGCAAGCGTGTCGGGCAAGCGGTCGGTCACGGCTACTACTACCAAGGTTGGAACTCAGAATACTAGTTCACCGACATATCCACTCATTTACATAGTCGTCTAATCTAGTGTCTCCAATAAAATATTATATCTAAGCTTCGGTTGGTAGTCGATAGAAAGTAGAATTAAAAACGTGGAAGTTATGTGTCTGACTATTCATATGGCTAATTGATATGGCGTGGTATTTTATGTAGAAGCAGCTCTGAATCCGCATTGTTCTAAATTCAATGCAACTTTTCTACGGCTTAATCTACTTTAGACTCATCTAACTGCAAGAGTAAATGTAGGTAGTGTATTAATGTGTTGATAATTGCTCGTTTGGTTTCTTCTTTAAATATGATAAAAGGGCTTTGTTCTGTAATAGCCCAATAAATCTACAGGAGGATATTTATTTGGTTCATCAACAGCAGACATACAACATAATAAAAAGATGTGAAATAAAAGTGCTTGTAGGTATATGGGCCTATCCTACCTGCGCACGTCAAGGACCTAATTGTGGCTCCCACAGACAGGACATAGAAACAAAACTTGGTATTCAAATACGTAAAGAAAATTTAGGAATTTAATTAAATAGTAAAAAAAACGAAAGATGAACTTATTAACTTTATAGAAAAAAATGTTAATATTGTTAATAAAAGGAACAAGTAATTGAAAAAAATGCAATATATAAATAGTAGGCCTCATAAAATCCCTGCAGCAGGGGCTCACGATTAGGCAGGAGAACAAAAAAAAAAGGACCTAATTGATGGACTGACATCATCCACTAACTGCGTACGTGGATGGCGTTGCCGTAGCTAAATACTCGGTCAAACAAAAAAAAAGGAAAAATATTTACATACATTTATGTGCATATTTGCCATCGATATGCTAAAGAGAAGATAGGTGCCTACCTATACACAGCTTTTATATTGAATCACTAGCACTTTGCCCGCGGCTTCGTCCTCGTGAATTTTCTTACGGCACCATATTAAAAAAGTAGCTTATGCTCTTCCCTAGGGTTCAAGCTATTTACATACCAAATTTCATTAATATCTGTTCAGCCGTTTGATCGTAAAAGCATAATCATCAGGGTTACTTTCGCATTTACAATATTAGTGTGGATATAAAAAAAAAATAAAAAAAAAAACAAAGTTTGTTTTAAGCATCATGACTCATAAAGATAACAATTAAAATTAAAATGACAATGCCAAGTAGGAAACAGACCAAGGTTTAATTAACTAGTAGGCATATGCCTACCACAGCAATGCCGGATAGCCTTTATCACTCAGGGAAAATGTAGACTCATGTTAGTGGAAAAAAAAATTAAATCGGATGAGTAGTTCCGGCGACAAACTTTTACCTCTTTTATTTTAAACTAGCTTTTGCCCGCGACTCCGTCCGCGTATATGTCGGTTATCGCGGACGCAGACGAAGTCGAAGTCGAAGTCGAATAAAAAGTAGCCTATGTCCTTTGTTGGGGTTCACACTTACCCTGTACCAAATTTCACACAAATCGGTTCAGTAGTTTAGGCGTGAAGAAAAGACAGACAGACAGTCAGACAGAGTTACTTTCGCATTTATAATATTAGTTAGGATATAGATTTACACAACGATTATCGAAAAACAGCAATGTAGGTAACCAAACCAAACAGATATCGTGTCGCGATTGTGATCGGCATCAACTTACTTAATATACATTATGAATACATAAAGAGTGGACGTGTTTCTGTTATCATGTAAATGTGTTTATTAGTGTGATGTTCTGTTTACCGTTTGTGGAATATTTGGTGGTTTTATATTGACACCGTTTTTATTGATAGCTTCATCTGGCGGCCGCTTTGACACTTGTTGTGTTCTGAGTGGGATGTTATAGAATTTTATGGGTTATAAGAAGTTATAGAGATATTCTATGGTGATAGAGAGCCTGCTGTATATTAAGATGTTGTATAGATTGAAACAGAGAATTTTAACCGTTTGATAACTTGGCCTCATTTGTAAACTTTATCACTTTATTCTTACAACCATTTATTTATGAGTTATTATTGTATTTAATAGATACAGCTTCAATTGCCAAAGAAAGCTCGTTTTATTGCCAAATACTGAAACGTTACTTAATTTTAAGATGCTGTTAACACACAGTCAGTTCACGAGACTTATCTTAGAAATGAGTAGCGTTTGAGTGTATGGCCACAAGACTCAAGATTGGTTAAAAACTAGACAACTACAATGAAAATGAGTATTTTTATTTCACGTAATTATCTATTATTTTACTTCATCAACATTGTCTTTGTCTTTATGTGTATCTGTGGAGAACGTTGTTTATTGCACATTTGTAAAATTATCCCCATATTCTATTATTTTTGTAACATATAATTTGTAATTGTTGGTTCCTTCCTCCGCATAAAAAAAAAATTTAAAAAAAACTAGCTTTTTCTTTTAAAGCACATAGGTCAAAATATACAACTTTCACACTACGAAGATGATATTATTTCTTTTCCAAAAGTCGTTAAATATAACCTGCATCAAGATCCCTTTTCACACATTTCTCTCAACTAGATAGCCACGTAAACGCTCTAATGGAACAACCACAAGCATGCTAACTAAACAGGTACCTACAGTTTACAGATAAAAACCTCCTCAGAAGCGAACTATGTGTGTACGTATGTGTAAAACAAAAGAGGTCCGTTCTCTAACAAACTAGTTTGGGCATAGTTAATAGACGGGTCACAGGCTACAAGAAGAAAGATGTAGTTAGATGGGTCCTATAAGTTTTGGGGTTTTTTTTGTGATAAGTGGATGTGAAATTAATGTTGAGGGTTAAATACAATTTGTATTTTGTTAGATGTTAGAATTATTGACGCTGATTTTTTATTGTAAAGTTGTACCTGCAGTAGGGGTTTAAAATTTATTTAGCTGTAGGAGTTCGTAGTCAAAATAAAGTTAAGTTATTTATTTCAATATGACCAATAATAGAGAGTTTTTAACGGTAATTTGAAAACAGAATTGATGCTGCATAGTTGACCCTTCCAAAAGGCAGTTTCGTTAAACAAGAATATGCAAGGAACCCCATTTATTTGAATAAATGTTTTAAAATATTAATTTTACTGTAAATTAATTAATTAATTAATAGTAAAGTTTTGATTTAAATTGTGTGATATTTTACAGAAGTTGGTTGTCACTGAAACTTTAAAATTTTTAAAATGTCAAAGTCAAAGTCAAAGTCAAATCATTTATTTCAATTAGACCATTATAAGGCACTTTTGAACGTCAAATGAGAAAAAAAAATATTCTAGGTGCCCATTCCAAAAGGTAGTTTTGAATGGAGAAGAATGGGAGAAACTCCATACTTACTCTTTTAAAGACGATGTTAACAATATTTGATTCGATGTTTACAGGAATTATATAATTATACGTGAATACGATGTATCTTGCATAAAAACACTAGGTATTTGAAAGTGTGTACAAAGTATCACAGATTAAGGAATGACAGACTAAGTTATATGTACATAGATACACAGTGTTCACATATTATTACAAATGTTGAAACAGTAGACGACCACTCCTTATATTTTAACAAACAATGAATCAGTATGTGAGCCTGAGCAGTGTATAAAAAAGAGTCAAATATATATATATTTAATGATATTTCTATCTCGTTATCCGAATCATCCTTAATCCCTTGTCGCTTTTTTACTGAGTAAAACAGGAAATTGTGCATAAAACATGTTCGAATCAGCTAATAGGCTCCGTATATGGGTTTATCTTGTACATAAGATCGTATAGCAGATGCTGCGTTACGTATCTCGATCTGAGTATATAATAGAAAGTAGCACTTTCAACTCTCTCCGGACCATCAACATTTAAATATATTGTACGTAGGTAACATGTTTTTCTTACACAATTTATGTGAATTTGATACAAGAAGACTAAGAACAAATTAACTTCTCTACTTGTTTGTTTTTTTTTGTTTCTGAAAGGTTAATCTCTGATTACAAAACATCTTTCATTGATAGAATGCTACACTATTGCCTAAAGTCATTGGAAATGTTTTATGGTACCTATACTAGCTTTTGCCCGTGACTTTGTCTGTATGAATGTCAGATACCGTGGATGCACACGAAGTCGCGCATAAATTTTTTTTTTACAAGAAAGACCGCCTTCAAAAAGTAAATAATAACTCAATTTGCAAGTCAGTGGCTTTGGTTTTGCTTGTTGTTTTGTATTGCCACCGACTTGCGAATTGAAAGTTATTTTTTATTTTTGAATGTGGTTGTCTTCTTGTAAATTTTTTTACTTCTTATCATACAAATCAATTACGAAACGGTGACACCAAAAAAAAAAACACAGTCATCCCTTATTTTTCTACCCTTAGGGGTGGAAAATTTTCTTGAAATTTATATGAGGTCAAATTTGAGGTATACACTATCAATTAAAAAAAAAATAAGTTTAAAAACTAAAACCCGACTACAAGAAAAAGTGATCTAAAAAGTACGAAACAAGAAAATATTTCACACAGAAATCAAGACATAGGTACAAAATGGTCAAGGTAAGCCGTGGTTGCATGCCTGTATCCCATAAGAGTGCGATGAACATGAATTATAATGGCATGCAACCACGGCTTACCTTGACCATTTTGTACCTATGTCTTGATTTCTGTGTGAAATATTTTCTTGTTTCGTACTTTTTAGATCACTTTTTCTTGTAGTCGGGTTTTAGTTTTTAAACTTATTTTTTTTATTTAAACCATTTTGGAGTCACAGCTAAGTATTATATATTTAAAAGGTACTAGTGAACCCCTTTCTAATGATACTAAACACGGTATGCGTATCTTAATTAATTTGGTAATCTTTCCTTTTTTTTAAATAATTTGTGACAAGTCACAACTAAATATTATATATTTGAATAGTACTAGTGAACCCCTTTCCAATGATATCAAACACGGTATGCTTGTCTTCATTTTTTTTTTAAATCTTGGTTTGTTTGTCCGTCAGAGGGCGCCACATTGGATTCGGTGACACGTCATATAGCCTATAACCAGCGGACAATCAAGACGCTTCTAACGATACCTCATTTGTTCAGTTCTGATAAGTGGTTTAGGAGCTATGAGCGAACAGATGAACATACATACATACATACATACATACATACATACATACATACATACATACATACATAGCCTGTCAAAATCATAACCCTCCTTTGGCTTTGCCGTAGTCGGGTAAAAAAGGAATCATCGGACTACCTACACGAAAAAAGTTATACGTGGTCAAACATAAAAAATAAATAAAAAGAAAATTCATAAAATAAAAACTACTTGACCAAACTATGTTAAATTTGTATGCGACTAAATGGCAACTATTCCGCATCAAACTACACAAGAATCATGTAAATCGGATCATAAATCTCAGAGTAATCGGTGTACATACATTAAAAAAAATACCAATCGAATTGAGAACCTACTCCTTTTTGAAGTTTGTTAAAAAGTAAAGCTTAATGTCCTTCCCCTGGGTTTAAGCTATTCATAAACCAAATAATGTCGGTTATCGCGGATACAGACAAAGTCGCGGATAAAAAAGTAGCCTATGTCTTTTCCCAGGGTTCATGCTATCTCTATATCAAATTTCATCAAAATTGGTTCAGCCGTTTCATCGCGAAAGCGTAACAGACAAAGTTACTTTCGCATTTATATTGTTATTGTTAAAAAGTATATTATGATATTAATTAAAAGTATGGATTTGAATTCTCTATAGTTCCTAATAATTTGTCTATGTATTTGTAATTTGTGAGTCGTTGTTGATTTTCACCGTTGTTATGTAGGCATGTACACAATTTGCATTTCGCCGAAGATTTGACCTCTTAAAATATTAATATTGATATTGAAAAAAAAAAAATATAACGTCGAAAGTTGACACCGGACTTATTGGTCTGCTGATAAATTCTTTGATGCAATTCTCTCGACAGTTATAAATAGTCGTAGTTATTCAAAATTATTTTAGACACTAAAATGTAAATTGTGGTTCTGTTCTGCTCCATTGGATCCTGTTTGGTGTATTATGTGAAACTACTTCACAATTTGAGTGAAACGGGTTACATTATTGCATGCTGCCGCTATCCACTATCTGTCATAGCTGATCTTTAGTGCTTCCTAAAAATAACTCTCGAAATTACTGGTAGTTGCTAAGGAAGCTAGTTCTGTCATTGTGACCATGAAACTTGAACCAGGATACCGTGGCATGGTAAACCATCTATGTATTTTTGTATTATATCACTGGCATTAGGTCTCCGAATGAATACAATATTTTCACTGCATAAGAACCTAATTCCCTAGTTCTTATCTTCTATACTAATATTATATACCATACTGCGCTCCAAAACACAGATTGTTGACGTGGCTCAAAAGGCTGTCCAGCTTAAATGGGACTGGGCTGGACATGTCTGCCGCACGTCGAACGACCTATGGGCCCGTAAATCCCGAAATTGGTGCCCTGAAATGACGGGACGGGTCCGCGGTAGACCACGAAAGAGATGGCGGGATGACTTGGATAGCTTCCTTAAGAATTGGCAAGACATGGCTAAAAGGTGAGACCGATGGAAGGAATGGAGGGAGGCCTTTGCCCTGCAGTGGGACAGTACAGGCTAAATATAATAATAATAATATTATAAAGTGGTGGAGGAAGAGGAGAGGAGGAGGGCTCGTGGCTAAGTAAAAGCCGTACGGATTGACCGGTCATGGTAAGGCTACGCTTGTCGCGGTCGGTCCGTGGATGGGTGACCATCCATTCAGAAAAGGCTAGGCAGATTGTTTGTTTAAAATTATAAAGAGGTAAAGTTCGTAGGAGGTCATATTCGAAACACCTCATTCGAGTTAAAAAAATCCCTTCACAAATGTGTAGTATCATAGGATATGTTTTTGTATGTGGACGAAGTAACGGGCAGAAGCCAGTTAAGTATAAATAAATAAGAATTAGGTCGCATGTTGGAAGACAGGCAAACTAGAGGAGTAGAAGGTGTGATGTGAAGGCGAGAATTGCGTCGTCTGCTGGAGAAAAGATGCGCCCAGTAGACGAAGCCTTGTTATTTTAATTGATTTTTCTTGATTCTTGGAAGGATAAATAAAAAGTCTTCTAGACTCATCATTATTTAAGATCAGGGCCTGTAGACAAAATCCCTTTTCTGTTAGCGTTAACGCCAACGGAAAAATGAAATTGTATGGAGTTGACATATTTGCATCACGTGACATCGCGTAAGCAAACGTCAACTGCATACAATTTCATTTTCCGATGGCGTTAACGCTAACAGAAAAGGGATTTTGTCTACAGGCCCTGGTGAGTTGCGGCCAAACGCAAGACCATAAAAAAGTGGAGCTGGAGGAGTATTAAGCGAATAGTTCCAGGAGGTATATTCCATAAAAATAGGAAGAAAAATTGCCTTCCCTAGTGGTATTCCCAGTAATAAGGACATAAGAATTATTTCAAAGTCATATAATATTGCGATATTACAGGAACTTATCACAAATGTCATTCATTGTTATGAAGGTATTGTATAGATGTGAGAAATGGCGGAATTTACTGCTCAGTCCGTGCATTTCACAAATTCTAGTACTTAAGACTCAAGTTTTATTAACGCAGGAAATTCGTAATGAGCTATTTTGCATTTACCAATATTAATGTGTTCTTGGAACATGATCATTATGAGAACGGTTTCGTAAAGGCATCGATTGTCAATCATGAGCCTTACAAATCTCCATTCGAGAAGAGAGTATATTTCTTTTTCCTACGAGGGAGGAGCTATGGCTCAACAAGAATGAAATGAATTACTTACTAAACGTTCTTAAACATACTAACTCTATAAGGTTTTAAGTTCCTTCGAAAGATAAAATTCTTAATAAAGAAACCACTCAAATGCCTCTTCACGACGTGGTTTACATAATTAATTATTGTGTTCTGTATTTTATTGTTGAATTTATAATTCATACTATGTTACTGTGCCTTAATAAGGCCCATAAACTATACTTTAGCTTTAAGCCTAACAACAATTAAAGTATCTTGAAATGGCCTACATTCAGTAATAAACAAGTAGATACTTAGCCTTAATAATTCAAATTATGCAATACTTGTCGCTGTATATATCTTGCATTAAATTTCTTGTGCTATGCGTCACTTCACCTTATTAGAGATCCACTGTTGTACATAAACCTCCTCCATTGCGTATTGTAGAAAAATATTCATGAAGTTTCTTGCCCATTCTTCTCGATACGAAACTACATTTTGAAACGAGTAACACAGACTAAATTTTTCCGAATATGACGTTCAAAAGTGCCTTTTAATGGTCTAATTGAAATATTGATTAGACTTTGATGAATTCAAGGCACACGCACAAATTAAAAAATAATGACAGATGTGGTCATAATTACATTTAACCAATGGAGCACAGACATAAGCGCCACACGTGCCTGACTCAAGTATCTCCACATCGTTTTTAATTTCCCCACAGATAGTAATCTTAATAACCGATTTAACTTAATCACCAGTGAGTGGCGGGTGATTAATGACGACATTCAATCACCGTGGACCGGCAGAGAGGACTGCATTATCTTAACCTCTTGTTGTAGTTTAATCGTGACCATTTGTCTTGCTTGATTAGATTTTATATCATTTTCTTGATTCTCGAGTTGTTTTATTTAGTTACCGTGTGGTCCTTACAAAAGAAGATGATGCTTATTGGATCTGTTATTTATGATGTTCTAAAGGGTGACCCAGTGATTACAAATAGTGGTATACACTATCGGTCTGTGTACTTTTCCATATCAATACCGTCATAAATCATAGATAAATTGGGTTTTTGTTTAAGTTTTAAGACTCGGTGAGCTTTATTTTATGAGGTGAAAACGAAGGTTTTATTACTTTGACACAGCTTAGGCTGTATCATGTTGAGAGCTACAGTACATCTGACAGAAGGGTACGTGTACACAGGTCTACTGTAGCAATACTTTACACTAATCAAACGCAATTCAAATACCGAACTGCAAACATTTTGTTTAGCTTATTCCTCCTTACATATTATTTCTAACAGTTCTTCATGAATGGAATTTCTGCGATCAGCTATTGCAACGGTCTTTTTAATCATGGGAAATTAGCTCTAGGTATACATAATAATCTAGGTCTCATTCAATGGCTTATTAAGCTTGGGACACAAACACGAGTGTCCCGACGCGCGCACGTCAATTAGTAGCAACAAGTTCTCTTTGATTTACTAGTTCGTATAGATAATTAGTAGGTATGTGTGTAACTAGCTTTAGATTTGAACAGGAGGTAGGTGACTTGACATACCGGTGATAGACAGTAATCAAAATAAATGTGTGTGACTTGACAGAAATTAAAATAAATATGTGCGTATAACCAGTGCTGATGTCTTTTTTCTATTTTTTTTTGCACATTGCTTGTCAAACTCAAGTCAATCATTTAATTAGATCGCGCTTTTGAATTGAATTCTATATTACCTTCGAGAGTTAAAAAAAACATTATTTTTGAAGAGTTAACATGGCGTATTTTTACGTAAAGCTTCGTATCTTATTATGGGCATGATTCGTGGACATTGTACTTAGTTTGCGCAAGAGAACGTGTCCTCATACCATGCAAAGGTCAGGACGTAAATATTTACAAAACTTTTAAAACAATGGTGAGATGCGATGCTACCTTTCCCAAAAGAACATCACACATTGTTCTTTTTAAACCTGCTTCGACTACTATAGTGGCAAGACTATTATTAACTGCTATCATATAAATATAACGCAACACACTAGAACAGTGTTACGAGCTGACCCGCATGTAATAGTGGACCCGGTTATTGCCTGAGGGATAGCGTGGTAACCAATTTGGGTGGAAACACACGGAGGGACAATGTTATCGTGTCTGCTGTTAATATTTTATTGGTAAAGAGAAGCGGTTTTCTTGAATAAAGATTGGAATCATATGATTCATTGTATAATCAGTGTACAGGGTACAAAGTATTAATTATGGAGATACGGGTCTAATTTCAATGATTAATAGTGAGAAATAAACAGATGCAGTCAGGTTACTTGGGGAATAGTTAGTGGTAATAACTAAAATAAGAAGTTGCGGTTTACAAATCAACTGACATTGATTCAAACATCGTTCCGTCTCACAATTCAACATTAAATCGATATATCGACCGATGTGAAAAGTAACTGGCCCGCCAAAATAATCCGCTCGTATCTAAATCCACAGGTGCGCAATAAACTAAAGCTCGATTCGACTAATTATCGAGCAGTTGTGAGCCGAGCCTGAGTCAATTGTGAGTGGAGTAGGACTTAGGAGGGTCTCTGACTTGCTTTAGTTATATACTGCTTTGAGGAGTTAAAGCAGCTCGGTTATATTAACTGAGAGATTTTTATTCATTTTTATGTAAGAAGTAAGATTTTGGGGATTTTATTTAAAAAGTGCGGTCTAGTTTGACAATTGTACATCGAGTTAGAGCTTTGACTTTATTTCCAAATCGAACAAAGTTTATTTGATAATTATTGGTAGTTAAACTGTCAGTTTAAAACTGAATGAGATCTTTATCCGATAAATAAGACCTGATGAATAAAAGATCACAGATGAAACCACTTTTGGAAATACGAACGAAAGGAGGTTGTCCACTACATTTTTCCGTTCTCCAAATTGGATTGTGTCATTACAGTTAAGTACCTTATTTAAAACTTTGACCACCTGAGTCCTTTCTCCATACAGCCGCACAATAAGTGGCTACATCCACAACCAAGCCTATGTACTCATTAGCACGGATATAAATGAGCATAGCCCCACCACGGTCGTGTAACCAGCCCTACACGGTACCTAATTATCGCACTATTTCTAGATTCGGAATCTGGCATAGATGCAGTTGCAGCTACTTAGACCTCCAATAGTACTCATTAATGCTGTAATATAGGTAAAGTGTAATTTTAAGCTCTCGTATTTGTGTCTGATAAATACTTAGTAGGTCTAAAAAAAAATATCTAGAATCCCGAAAACATCTGCTTTTAAGAATTCATGAATTTGAATTTTTTTAAAGGATTCCATAATGAAAACTATGTGATCTTGGGTATTTTTATTATTAAACTATGTGTGTCTATAGTCCACGTCTATGATATTTTTGTGGTCTTTGCTGTTTATAACCCATATGTAACAGTTCCAACAAAATATAATTCAGTAACTGTATATTATGATTAAAATGTAACTATTTTTGAGTCCACCTCAAAGGTCTCAATTGCTATCACACCTGCAGTTTATCTAGACGGATCAGAAATAAAACGGCCACGCGACCATCTTAACATAATATCGTTACATCATAATATGGTAAAAAGCTGCCACTTACCATTCCCGACCGACCAGCACCTGTCGGTAAATAATTAGTAAAGCCAACGTCACGTCAAGAGCACCACAAACATATCGAGCTACCGAGAAACTTTACGTCTCCGTCCCTTTTTAACACCTTAAGTGTGAGCGGGATGAAAGATAAGAAAAATGTGTGAACAAACATCGGGAGCTGAGACGAGTTGGTGTGTACTTGTGACATCAGAATAGTCAGTGTGACTAGTTCAATGATCGTGTCACGGAATTATAATTGTGACAAAGTATTGGATGGAAGTTTATTGTTAAAGCATTAGAATCAACCAGGGCCTCAAGTCTGCTATTACAATAGTGTCAGAATGGTCTATCATTGATTTCATAATGGTTGATTTTGACAAGTTTGGTAATCTACTAATATAATGGCATCATTATGACTTTCCAATGGTCAACCACTGACACGCCATTGAAAGAAATGATATAGAATGGTAATTTCGTTCAAAATGACAAAAGCCTGACTGACTAAGGCGGTAATCTGCTAAAATTTTGACAGCTCCTTTGATCAGTGACTTACCATTAGAACGTCATTGTGCAGCCATTGCTTTTAATTCGACCGACCAATGATCGACCATTATGAATTTAGCAGATTACGAACTTTTAGCAAAATGACAATGGGATCGTGTTGGAATGACGAAATTATAAAAATAGCAGACTTGGCCGCCAGGACTATTTGTCTGTGTTCAATCAATCAGAATCTGACACGACACCGAAGTTAAGAAAACCCATCCGTCTAGCCTTTTCCCAACTACACTGGACCGGATGCAGCTGAATACCAGTGTTTTACATGGAGCGACTGCCTATCTGACCTCCACAACCCAGTTACTGTTAAACATGATACGAGACCAACGGGTTTACGTGCTTTCCGAGGCACGGAGTGTATTGGGTATGAAATCTATGCTCACCCATCCATAGATCGACCGCGGCAAGCGTAGCTTAACCTTTGACCAATCGATCTGTACGGCTTTTACTTAGCCTCCTTAAGTTAAGAAAACTCTATAAGAAATATTCGACGATTGTCCCTTTTGTGTTTCACATGAGCAAGTATAGGCTGACAAGGAAAATCAAACATCAGCCCGAAGTTTCGTATTCCTCGTTGAAAAAATATGGCTTTTTTTTTGACAAGGGACAGACAGACATGGTCACCAGCTGTTCGTATCTAATAATAATAATAATAATAATAATAATCATCTTTATTTTACTCTTCACAAAGGTCACAAAGGTATGTACACAAGATAAGTAAAAATACAAATAAATTAACTTAACTACATGAATGATCCTTTGTGAGAGACTGGAGTCCATACTAGGATACCCTGTGTGACGGATCACCAGGCTCTCACCTCGAGATTGCGTTGGCTAGTTAGTCTCTGAACAAATTGTATACAATGTGATACGAGTATTGAAAACCAAACCAAAAGTGCTTAAAGCCATAAAAAAAATGAAAAACATAAATAAATTGAATATTTTTTTCAAATAAAATAAACTTTAGTTTTGATGAATCAACTGTATATTATTGTTTGTGAGTTGTGAGTGTGTGCAGATAAAGTGTATTTTTGTGTGAGCGCGAGTATGGAAGCTAAATTATGTATGCTGAATGATTACGAGGGAACAATTAACAGCTGCTCCGTGGAATCATAATCCAAGTTTTGTAACCAGGTCGAGAGTTTCCTTTTGCAGATGTTTTTGGGAAGGTTATAAATTGACAAGACTCCGTTAATTCTATTATATAAATAGCTTCCGAGGAAACCAAAATGTCGACGAGCAAAAGCTGTATGGAACCGAATTGTGGGGCAAACTGTATTTTTACGTCGCTTACCTTCAAATAGGGAAGGATTATAAGTAAGAAGAGAATGCTTGCGCAGAACAGTATTATAAATAAAGAGTTGACGTACAGTCAACACACCAACTCGCCCATAAAGTTCCTTGGTGGGAAATAAGAAAGGAAGAAAGTTACTGACTTTTAAAACGGCCCTTTGTGCACGTTCGAGCCGAAGCATGGGAGTTTTTGTCGCACCACCCCATATAGTTATGCAGTAAGAAATGAGCGATTGGCATAACGCAAAATATACTGTTTTCAATATTCCAGAATCCGCAACATGACGAAGATTTTTAAATACAAATATCAGCTTTCGGATTCTGGTAGCAAGAGCATCTATGTGCGAGTGAAAACTTAAAGTGCTGTCTAGTGTGACGCCTAGGTACTTCATTGATTCCGTGTTTTGAAGATGAGGACATGAGCAATGAGTACTAGGATTCAGCAAGCACGAAGACGAATGGGCGGTAATTTTGAGATTGTCAAGAGAACAACAATTTGGTTTTTTTATGTAAAAGGGAATGTACTTAGTTTTGTCAACATTCAGAGCGAGTTTATTGCTGGCTAGCCAAGACAAAGCCAAGTTTAGACCATTCTGTGCATTATTGAAAACTTCGGTCCATGTATCAGCTTCAAACAGCAGCGCTGTGTCATCAGCGAAAGTGATGATCTTACCGCCAGGCATTTTGAGCTCACAAAGGTCATTGATGAAGGCCAGGAATAAAGGTGGGCCAAGAATAGTGCCCTGTGGGACGCCGTGGACGACGGGAAGATCACCACTGGTCCACCCATTAACTTTAACCCTCTGGAATCGGTTAGTGAGATAGTCTGAAAAAAGCTCTAGTTGCACATCTCTTACACCAATGTTCTCCAATTTTTTCATCAGCAGTGGGACGGAGACTGTGTCAAAGGCTTTTGCGAGATCCATGAAGATTACTATGACCTTTTTATTTACATCGAGTTTTTCAGAAACGAACTTAGTTAAATCGTGTATGGCGTCGCTGGTAGACAAGCCAGAACGGAAGCCGTACTGAGAAGTTGATAGTATAGACTTTTCTTCGAGGTAGTTGACCAGCCGCTTCTTCATGATCCTCTCCAGTATCTTAGACAAAGCTGGCAAAATGGAAATTGGTCTATAGTTGTTAACACAGGCTCCGTCACCACTTTTGAAAATGGGGCGAATTTCTGCTATTTTCCAAGCGTTTGGGAATTTGCCAGAGTCAATAGCAAGATTGCAGATAAATAAAATGGGAGAAATAAAGATTTGGCTATATCTCTTTAAAACGCTGGTAGAGATGTTATCGCAACCAACAGCGCAATCAGACTTCAGACCACGGATGATACTTTCAATCTCTTCGAAGTCAGTAGGGAGGAAAACCATCGAGTGGGGGTGTTGCTTAAGCGGTGGTGGGCACGAGTTATTCGAGCAACAGCGGTCAGCGATATTTTTGCCGATGTTCACAAAGAACTCGTTAATGGCATTAGTGGAAGAAATTGGATCCGCGGTGTTTATCAGCTGGGAAGCTTCATTTTTAATGTTTTTTGTATGGGTAATGTCTTTTATTGTGTTCCACAATTTTTTGTTATTGGTTGTAGCCGCAGTCCGAAGTTCCATTTTGTCATGTTCTCTTTTTATTTTTGTTAATAGGTCGTTGCAATAATTTCTATATCTTTTATAGGTTATAAGTATGTTCTCATTTTTAGGATTCTTTTTTGCTTTTAGGTGCAGCTTGTCTCGATTTCTCATACAGCGCAATAGTCCAGGCGTTATCCAAGGTTTTGTGATAGTCTTACGGTTTGAGGTTTTAATAATATGAGTATTCGATAATATAATGCTATTAATTGAGTTAACAAAGTACTGAACAGCAAGGTCAACATTGGTCATTGAATAGAAATCATTCAAGCTGAGATTCATAATATCAACGTCTAGTTTCTCGTAATGTAGTCGTTTAATTGTTTTATAGGTGTAGTATTTAGGTTTATTTAAGTCCAGAATAAGGATTACTGCATTATGATCAGTGATAGAGGTTTCAGCTACATAACAGGAGGCTGGCAGTCTCGTTTTCAAAATTATGTGGTCTAAACATGTCTTATTATGGGTTGGGATAGTATAAGCAGGCAACATGCCATGGGATGCTAACAAATTAAGATAATGAGAACTATTCGAGTCAGTGTTGTTCTCAGTTATGTCCACATTCAGGTCACCTATTAAAATAAAGTTTTTTATGTGAGAGACTGTTTTTATAAAAAGGTCGAGAGATGAGAAAAAGTTATTAGGGTTTTTATAACCAGCGGGTCGGTAAACTGCTAGCATCACCGTGTCATGGTTAATTTTAATCATGAGACAGTTGCATTCAGAGATGATAGGTTCTTCTACGCATACGCTAATGGTATTTTTGCAATAAATAATGACTCCTTCATTTTGGGTTAAGGTATTATTAGTCTTGTAGCAATTATAACCATCAAGTGGCGGAATGTATAGTGCGCATGACAACCAGCATTCCGTTAAAACAATAAAGTCCCAATCTATTTGCGATCTCTGTAATAATGTGAGTAAACCTGGTGTGTTGCGTGTTATACTTCGGATGTTTTGATGTATAACTTTAATTGATTGATTGGAGTTAGTTACAATGTGTCGACAATTGTCAATATCGCATATGGACGAATGTGCCAAGGAAATGCGGTCAAGGTCAGAGATTATGTCTTTCGTACTATCGAATTTTAACGTTCAGGAATAGCGAGCTCTTAACTTGGTTAATGCTGCAGGGAAAATAAATCGAAATGGAAAGGAAATATTTGATAAACGATGTCACGTTATATATCAAAACAAAAGAAAACATTGATAAGTTGCACGTTGAATGTAAACACCAAATACGCACGTGTGGTGTGTTAAAGTGGGTCATAACAAAAAGTGTAATAGTTATGAATGGTTTAGCAACCCATTTAAGTACAACAGCGAAGACGGTATAACAAAAATAAAATAATTTCATTTGTAGGGTATGTAGTTTTTTTTTTGACAAAAGAGTACGTTTGTTATATTGTTGAACATCTACGACCTGTTCATTTATACTAGGAAGATGTTGTAAATAGAGGCATTTGCGCTCGATGAGTAAAGTTTCATTTGAAGTAGTGTGACATAGAATATTAATTACGAGTATGTTCTTAACAGTAATTGTGATTGGATGATATTTATTTTGTTTTAATACTAGTTTTAGTGTTATGTACGAGTATGTGTCAAAGTGTTTATCTGTGAAGTGTAAGGTGCTAGTTATTATAAGAGTGGTGTATAGTGGGTTATAAAATAAGCGATAACAAATTATGACGGTAAGTGCAAGTTCAAGTCATTTAGGTCTTATCATAAGAAGATCTTCCTCGCTGTCAATTCGAATTGGACGAGACGATTCTTTTTCCTTTATGTAAATCTTGCCGTACGAATTCCAAAAACTGTGGAAATTAAACTCATTTTTGAAATTCTTTACTAAATATCGCAATTTTTTGGCAGCAGGAGTCAAAAATTCATCAATATAAATTGGTTGAGGCGGTGATTGTGTAACTGGCAACTGAATATGCGAAGTGTTTAATTTGTTGTTGTTATTTTCCTTATTGAAAGACCTACATTTTTTTATCAAATTATTCTTCATAAATGTTGTAGTAAATTGGATGATAACAGGGTTCTTGCTTTCCACTTTTGTTTTTATACGGTAGACGTCGTAGACATCAGAATCGTTAATAGGCTGACCAATGACTTGTCCAATGTTCTTCACGATGGATCGTAGCACCTCCTTGTTTTCATTACGATCTTTAGGGATGTTGTTAATTTCAATAGCAGCTGCGCGGGAATTTCGTTCCAGTAATTCAATTTTTGACTCCAAATAGGCTATTTGTTTAATATTTTTGGAGTTTTCATGTTCCAATCCGCTCATTCGCTCTAAGAAAGCATCATATTTATCAGAGACGAATTGTAAATCTTTCTTAATGTCCTCTGTTCTTTCTTGAATGGTGTGCATTGCCGTATTGAGTTGGTCTAGCTTGAGATTTTGTTGTTTTTGAAACCCTTCAAACATCGCCTTGATTTCAGAAATGGACGTTTGGAAATCAGCTGATTCGTTGAATTTTCTCTTGAATCTCATAGTAATGTTGCGCGTGCTTTCCGATTCACATTGATTGGAGGAGAGATCAATTTGAGTATCAGAACCATAGCAGCCATGAATCGCGTTTTCCAGATTGGAAAAAACTGGAGTAGATTGCATAGGAACCTGCACCTGCGTTGGAGGCGGCGGTGTGCGTTGAGTAGACATATCAGCAGACGGGGCCCACAGGGGATGATTAGCCGTTAGTGCTGTAGTGGTGTTGTGAGCGTGTGCGCCTGCACAGTAGAAGTGGTAGCTGGGCGGGGCCTACGTCCTTGCGGTGTTGCCGGTGTGCTGTTGAGACACGGTATGCGTGTGTGCTACTCACGGTAAAATACTTCGCACTGGTTCTGGGCGCCTGGTTGTTTTAATTCACACACGGTTTATTAATTTAGTTTTAAATTATTATAAATGGCAATTTAGAATAAAAAAATAAAAAATAATCGCAACTGCAAACACGTCCGAACAGTTCGGAAATCCGAGGGGAGAGGCAAAGGTATCTAAGTATTGTGACTACTGTGCTATCACTTTTACACTTAATTTTATGTTTCACATAAGTTGTCAGATTCTTCTGAGTCTTAGCCTTCCCCACAAATTAGATACTATCGTCACTACCTTGTCCTTGGTCATCTCCATATTCAACTAGGTATATAATGCATATTTACCTACCTACATCCTCAGCCAATATATTGTAGACTCTCAAAACAGCTTTCACTACCTACATCCTGCCAGTAGCGCAAGTTTCTAGCGGCTTTAACCCTTAAATGCATCGTGATGGATATTTCCATCAACCAATTTGTTTGCAATTTTTTCGTTACACAGAGCTCGGTGATCAAATTATTTGTACATGGCAACTTATATGGAATATTTACGACGTTTCTGAACGAAAAAAAAAAGTTTATCTGTCAATGTCTGCTGTCAAATGTCATTCGAAAGTGTCAATAGGCGGTATGGTAATTTCAGTAAATGTAAATGTGAAAAAAACATTGAAATACTCAATGCATAAATACAATTTTATTTCTGAATGATATATTTGAGATAAGTTTAGCGATTTATTACTTTATTTTTGTTCATCAAAAGAATAATGCTGAAATAAAACACACAATAGTATTGATGTAAATTTACATCATCATGTCATGACGGTTATTTAGGTTGTATGAAAACCAAAGGAAGTTAGAAGAGATGGACAGGGTCATTGGCCTCTGGTTGGAGGATCCCTACGATGTAAATACCCTAACTGTAAGGGATATTCAACTATACATTGTTCAAAATGCATAGTAAATCTGTGTCTCAATAAAAACAATAATTGCTTCAATAATTACCAAAATGAGTAATTTGTACTTGTCAGTACACTACTGACAACATAGTGATGGAAATTTCCATCAACCCATTTTCATTGAAAATATAATATTTTCCTGATCTTTTTATTTTTATTTTATTTTTCCCTTATTATAGAGCTAACCCTGCATCCAAAAAAAAAATAGTTTGCTCAGCAAGCAAAATTCATGCATTTAAGGGCTAATTGATTGAGGATATTTGATACACCTGCGGAATGTTCAGCATTCTTTACTAAATCTTGTTTACTTTTCCAAGCTTACCTTCTAGTATGGGAATACCTATCTAAAGTCCTTATTACACTTTTTTCATTAAACGAAACGTGAGTATAGTTTTGCGTTGGCATATTAGGAGCGTCAGGAGTGGAGATAGCAAGGCTTCAACAGTCACAAAGCATGTGATGGAGTGTGGGCCGAATCACTTTATATGGTTCAACGACAGCCTCCGTACTAGCGAGAGAGAAATTCTTTGTTCCGCGGAAAATACGTGAGGCTATTGAAATAAGTCGACGCCCTAACTTTAATAGAGACGGTGGTTGGTCCATATCTCCATCATGGAAGCCACTGTTTAATATGGTGAGACCCGATACAGAGGAGGAACTAAAAAGTGATGATGTGGTCAGCTCAGTGTGTATGTGTTTCAAGCAAGATACTCTTCCGCCACCTCTACACAACGACAACACAGTGAGTTAATCCGTTGTTTTCTTATTACACTTGGCTAAATTAAGTCGCTACTGAATTTAGTTACTACTTACTACTACTAAATACTTAGTGAATGCGATTACACTTTATTGAATTTAGTTGACTTAATTTAGCCAAGTGTAATATGGGCTTAAGCTTGCCATGTTCGTAACTTCCAAAAGCGATTGACAATAAAATGGCTAGAAAGCGCTTTAAAGCAATTTTCATCGCAACATCACATAGGGATTCAAACACGAAATGGCTACAGTCAATGACCTATCACAATCGCGTGCACAACAAACCGACCAATAGGCGATCGTTAATCTATATCCAGAATCAATTAATCCCCACGTGTTAATACGACGGTTATTATAATATCTATGCGTAATAATTAATGGCCAGCGTAGCAGATTTCCAATTTCCTCGGAGCTGCGCACACTGAATCATGCGCGTGCGCTGATCGGATTTATTGCGGCACAGCACGAAACGATATATTGTTGTGATATTCAGATACCGATTGTGCTGAAATTGGAGGGTCATTGACTTTAGGAGAAGAACGTGAAGAATAGATACATAGATTTATAGATAGTAGATTATCTCTGTTACTAAAGATGTTTTCATTAAATTGTGGGTGAGTAGCCACAGACTTACAGAGATAGTACCTCTGCCAATTTCTTATCCAAAAACAGAAACTGCACATTAGACATCTAATAAATTCTACAGCCTGGCAATGTCTAAGTAGTTTCTTATCATACCTATCATCCCATCCTCGTAGATTCTCTACCAAGCCCTCCGTTCTTTGCGTCATGTTTTCAACCTCCAGCATCTCGCCTCATAACATCAAACTCGACATCTCTGCAGATAGAGCGTTCGATTTCTTTCGCATATTAAAAGTTAAATTAGAACGTGTCTCCTATCAGTACTTAACATCCGCTATAATAAGTCAACTATACGCGGCTTAGTTAAATCATTAACTAGATAATTAAGTCAGATTACATTTGATTGATAAACCGCGCTTACTTCGGAACTTCCTCGTAATTGATAAGGAAGCAGTTGGTATAGTTACTTGAGTTTGTAACTTCATTATAATATCGCGTCAAGCTGTAATCTACATGGATTCAGGTTATAAAGCTCATGGCAAATGAGGTTTGAGAACATGAAGTTATGAAAGTAAAATATAAAGATAAGCTAGACCTTTTCTCAATTAAGATTGTGGTAACTACAATTAACCTTTCGAATGTCTTATGTTACACAGTCCGACATAAGCAGCGGAGGTTTGACCTTCAACACTTTCGCCCGACAGTCGTTGAGTTAAGGTAAAAAGGGCCAGGAGGACAACAGAATGTATATTCTAAAAACAGTATGTCTATTCGGTTCCGATCTCCCTCGGTGAACACATATGTGAACGGAGCTGTCATCCGTCCGTCTGCTTTGTCAATCCCTAGCATCGGGACGGATGACAGCTCACTTCACCTAGGTGTTCACCGAAGGAGATTGTAACGGAATATAATAGCACTGCAGATTTAAAAAAATGCAGCTCTAGTTTCCAACACTGACATAATGAAGAGGATTGTATTAATATTTCAAAGTTTTCTTCTCAGAAAGTGCCTGAAGCACCACAGAGTACACGGCACTGCATCATCGAATCCTATTACTATTCAACAGCTACGAGATGTAACTCACTAACGAATAAAGCGGCGTCATTGGGACCCCCGCCGCCTCGCGGTGAGAATGACCCATGATTTATATGCAATTATTATCTTTTTAATGTCCATTGCAGTTACGTTAGAAATTCCATGCATAATGTAAATGTAGATTTATTTATTGATTTAGGAGTATATAGCGCCAGTTTCAAAGTTGATGCTAAGGTAGACCGAGAAACTAAATTATTAAAATTACAATTTATTGGTTAACTAGGTAAATTTTAATGCTCGATAGTGAAATGGAAACTACTACTTCATGGAAATTCAGTGAGCTAAATTATTTTTGAAGATATCAATATTATTTTATATTTCATGATTAAGTATAAAATGTTGAGTAAAATGTGCAGAGATGTGTATGACCAGAATGGATAAGGTGAGAAGGGATATAAAAGTTGAAAGGGATTCGTTTATCTTGGTATAGGCATGTGAAAAGGATGAAACTATGTGACCAAAAGGTTTGATGGACGGAGAGGGGAAAGAAATGGTTTGATTGTGTGAAGATTGATATGAAAGGAATCAGTGACAGCATCGGTTGACAGGACGAAATAGAAGAAAAAAAATCATATTTTGCCTATCCCAAGTAACAGTGCAGGAAGTTGATGACTTCATGGTTATAAGACGCTCTCAATTACTAAGTACCGATATAAACACAACAATTATTGATTGAGAGAAGTGTTAGAGAATGGGAAGATTATTGTTAGGACGAGGAACATTTTGCCTTTCATGTTACACAACAGCACTGTCTATATTTATTGCAACCGCCGTGCGCCGGAGTGTTCGCGGTGCGAGCACAAAGTGTCGAACCGCACAACAGTTACGGTTTATAGTCTGCAGTGGAACATAAACCAAATAACGTTGGTTTGTTCCTTATTCTTATCATTCATGTTTTGATGTATTTAAACATATATGTGTTCTCTTAAAAATACATAGGCTTTGTCAACCAAAACATTTTTTTATAACAGACCAGAGTTTCACCAGGTTCCCATTAAATCGGTTCGATGCGGCAATGAACTTATGGATTTGGAAATAACTAGTAAAAATTTTATTAATATCTCGTGTGCTGCACGCACATAATTAAAATTGGTTGAAGACGAAACGGTCCTCCTAGAACGGTTGTTTTTATCAACTAGAATTAACTAGATTATATTGACGACGGCCTACTATTGACATCCTGTCTCTATCATAGGATTTCTGCTAGTAGCCTGTCAAATGTAGTGTTACTTGGACGACTTTGCCTCAAATCTGTCAATTCGTACGTGTGTTCATGAGGAATTGCAACTTTTCTTAAGATTCAACCTATAATCTAAAGTATATTGGCACGATAAGTATCCGATATACTGTATGATTTGCTAACATTACAGATCTGCTTAGAAACTTGATTTCTTACATGTCGTAATAGGTAATTTGAGCAATTTAAAGAGTCTCTCTGAAATTAAACACGATCGTGACTCATTAAGGAAGGATGTTGTAAAAGAAAGCCTTATTATAACGGAAGGCGGTTTATCTGGGGTTTTATTGTAAAGCTATTACATTTAGTATTATAAACATTGATGAAATTTGTATACTGATTCTGACCTAAAAGATAAAGTTTATGGCGTATGATTCAGTTTTTTTAATTCGAAAAATAACTTTATTATCACGATAGTTCTCCACTATCGTGATAATAAAGTTATTTGTCGCTATGTTGTAGAGAAAATTGCACGCAATAGCAACACTTCGTTCTTCTATAAGTACCACCTTTAGTTACGTAAGTAGTATTGACTGAGCTTGCTTCCTCATTCCAGATTTTGTCTTGAAGCTGTCAAGTTTTGCTTTCTTTATTAAAACCAACACTGTGAATCACATAAGAGAACATGGATTGCACCCAACTTTACCGCCGATCAATTAAATTAATTAGCAAAATCTTCTTTGACAAACTCCTCGATTACTTTATCAATATAAGTGTGAATTAATAAATAAACTACAGAAACGAATGACAAAGTATATTAAATACTGTTAAAAAGGAGTCATCGATCACTGCACGTCGCCGGTACATGACTGCAGGGACACGAGAGCCGTTGTAAACGGTAGCTAAAAGATAACATCGCCGGTCCTCCGCCATCTTGCTTTTTGTTTTACATTTTTTGGCGAGCAAGCAAAGGCGAAGCATAGTCTGCCGTGCTGCCAGATTAAGTGGCACTTTTAGGGAGTTTAAAAATCATTAATTTCATTACTTTTTAGCTTCTTTTGCTTTGCGTGAAAAGTTTTTGTAAATCAGCTCATCTTTTATTTTTTTATTTTATTGTATTAGACTCTAATACAAAAGTAATAATTAAAAAAAACTCTAATAATGATATATCCCAATTTGCAACTAAAAATATCAACGATTTAAGGTATTTCTTTGTAAGCCGTAAGCTAGAGTATATGTAAATGGTTTATAGCTTAATCTTTTATAATCGGGGTCAATATAAGGCCCAAGAAGCCTAGTGTTTTACAATAATCACAAAAGTGGACTATAAAGAGTACCTTAAATTCAATTTCAAGGCTTTTTACATCAATTACACGACAACACTGTAACATGGTAGTTAAATTGTACGCATTAAGGGGCATCGGATTACATTGTTCGTTTCAAATCGCTCCCGCGCCGCAATAAATCGTACGATATCAATCTACTGTTTTATTGAATGGAATTATCTTTTTTTACGTGGTAACTCATTTTATAGCGGGCTGTCAATTCTAAGATGGCGGCATTTTTATTGGCTTTTACTTCGTGGACTTATGGTATGTGTAGGTAAGTAATGTTCTTTAACATCGGTTTGTGTTAATCAGTAGAAACGGTAAGTTAAAACTACATCCTTGTCACAATTATTTCCATGAAACTGTTGAATTCACATCGCCCGTGCCATGTTCCAAAACCACGAGACCGCAATCACGGCTGATTCCTGTGTAATGTCATTACCGGAACTGCGTGCGGCTGCGCTTGCGCCGCCTACACTGCTGTACGGGGCTTTGTGGCAAACTGGCCAAACACACGCCAAGGGAAATTGTACTGTATTGTGTGGGTGTTTATAGTTTAATTAATATGTAGGAAGGTAATTCTATAAATTGACAATAAAGGGAATTCGTTTCAGATGTTACCACATGTCCTAATGTGATTGATTTGACTAAACTTATTTTTTACACAATGTCTCATTGTTATAATGTAGGTATCTACCTAGATTACACTAACAATGGGGATCTCAAAGGAAAGAGTATTCACGCATATATCAAGTTACAGAGGATTAAGGTAACAAAAAAAAAATTCAATAATATGAAACTCTTTTTAAAGCGCGCAACATTACTAATAGTTACAGTAAAATACACGCTGGTGTTCTATAAAAATGTTAAAAATGTCAAATACTTACTCATTGCACGATGTCATGGAAGTCTGCGTCACCGTCACCAGCGTGGTGGTGGTGGTCGTGAGCTGGTCTCCGATGCACTTCCTCCGAGAGCACTCATCCAACACTTTGTCCTCCTTCAGCGGCTGAAGCACTTCCTTAATCCTGTTAGGACCAGTCTTTACTGTTGACCTCTGAAACTTCAAGTTCGCTAAAGTTCTTCCATCAGTCGAAATCTCAGTTTCCTCAGTAACTAAAGCCCCCTTTCTCGTCCTACAAACTGTTCTAGAATTTTTCCCTACAGTATTCCCATTTCTTACTACTTCTTCCTTTGCATCAATAATTTTAGATCTTTGAGGTAGACCGTTTTCTAACATACTCTTAATACTATCTGCGTTGAGATTTGTATTTAATATTTTATCTAAATCTGTTGTGTTCATGTATTCATCGTAACTTTGTTGTATAATGGGATGTCGTCTTTGGTCTTTCTGCCACGTTGTTTGGTAATCTAAGCCGTAAGTAGTTTCGGGTTCAGTTCTAAATGGTATATCTGTTGGAGTGTCTGCTTCGTCCGGTGCTGGTTCAATTTCTGAACAATTATCTTCGAAGAAATCATCTGTGAGTTCCGTTATTTGCGCGCCGGGTCTTTTGGTGTCCGTGTCGTTAAAGTTTAAGAACGTTGTGTTTAAGTTGTTGAGTTTCTTTTTACCATAGAGCTGTCTGTAGTACTTTTCTTGGTCACCGTACATCCAGCACACTTTCCACCATTGTTTGCACATAAGGATGTTCGCCGAATTAGAAGACTTTACATGTCTTGTCGCGGTCGCCGACATTTTGCTGCTACAGAGATATTCGATTGAAAGGCTTGAATGAGAATGCTAAGACGTAGATGGCGGGGACAACTTTGACGTGAAATTAGTATAACATATCGATTTAATTACTCAGTCATTAAAAATTAATTTGTCAACTGTCGGATCAAAAATGTTGAAGGTCAAATCTGCACTGCTTACGAACCTATGCGGTATCATCGATACTTGAGCGGTTGATCTCGACCTAGTAAAAATCGTATTTCCATTTATTATTTCTAAGAACTAAAAATTTGGTTTGGTTTTTATTTCGTGCTATTGTTGCTACGCTGCCCTGCACTATCTAAAATAAAACACTCGTCAAACCGTGAGGTCTGCCTACCCATCGCTGCCTCCACCGTCAGGCATCATTCACGGCCTGTCATTACGACCGCATGCACCGCAGTGGAACCGACTCAATCCGTGCGGTTACCTCACTCTGCGCTATTGTGCACTGGCACTTTGCTACGTGATTTATACGTAGCACTGTAGGTACTATGCTCTCTCTACGTTTTGAATAGTCATTTGTGTGATAGGAGAACAAAAAGCGATAGGAATGATAATTGCTGGATAAAAATTATAAAACAAGTTTTCTGTGAAATCCAACGTGAAATTATAAAAAGTTTTTTCAAAAAAAAGAAAACCGCCTTCAAAAACTAAAAAGTGATAAATAACTTTAGCACAGAACACACATTACTTTACTTTCGGAAGTCGGTGGCGGTGGCTTTGAGTTTGTTGTTTTGTACTGCCACCGACTTTTTTGTGAAAAAACTTTTCATTTATCGCTTTTTAGTGTTGCTTTAACATCCAAATCCATTATGAAACGGCGACACACATAAAAGTGATTGTAAATCCTCCAAAGATTGAAGAAACTAAAACGTCGTCTTAGTATTTTTTTTTGGGAATTTGTTGATTTTCTCAAAAAGGGCTGGATCAATTTTAGTAAAGTGTATATGGGACCATTTCGGAATAAACCCCTTTCGAACAAAAAAAGAATTTTGCAAATCCATCTATATATGACAAAGTTATGCCCGAACATACATAAAAAAAAATATATAGAAACATTCGAATTGATAACCTCCTCCTTTTTGAAGTCGGTTAAAAACAATATGGCACCTTTCATCAAAATACCAACTAAGATTGTTTTGTTATACTATAAAAGTAGAAACGATCGTTGTCAAAGCCGCGCCATGTTTTACGTAGAGTACCGTATAGCGAATCTTACAGTAAAACATAAAACTGCTAGAAAGTTCCTTAGTATGACAAAGATTACATGTACACAAGTCTTTCTTCGCCAATAACTATTGATGGTTAAGACGTGTTCATCGGTGCGTCGTCTGAAGTGAGCCAGCATTGAAAGATTTGCTTCTGAGACCCGTTCACTCGACATCCTGGCTTTGACAATAATGCACTGTAAACATCGACATCACTTGACTAGTCATCAACGAGCATCGTGCGTGAATGCGGCATAGGTGGTATGACTTGCGTGTTTAGACTAAATTAATACTATCTAGCTAGAATATCAGTTATTAATATTTAATATGGTATGTTCAGTGATAATTCATTAATATCAGACTAGTAGCTAAATGCTTTATAATGGTCAGGTGTAGTACCTTACGGCTACTATAGATAAACCATTGCCCCATGGAAACACAGAATATAATTATAAAAAGTAGAATATATTACATCTTAAAATTGTATCTCAGGGTTTGGCAAAAGTCTGGGGTTGGTACAGTGTCATAATACGCTTGTTTTTTTTTTAAAGTTAAATCTATTTTCTACTTCGTTAGCTGATCATGAATAGTTTTTTCAACCTTGAAACCCATTATTTTATTTTAAACAATGGCCGTCTAATTTACTTAATGACTTTTTATCTCAACTTGTCTAACAATAATCAATTCACTTCTGAATCTGTGTTCATTCCTGTAGGAAGGAATCTCGATCAATCGGTTCTTCCGTCATTTTCTTATTATTTATTATTGGCCATGCTCACTACCGTACCGCCCTTCGTCATTACTCTCCGCACCATCGTCGTTACCCGCTCCGGAATCTGCTGTGATTATGATCGCATTGTACCGGCTCGACTCTATGTGATTTATCTTATAATTGGATAAGTTATTTTTTACATTTTCTTTTTTTTTTATAAACGACGTATTTCAATTGTGAGTTGCTATCATGTTTTCATACCCATCCCAGAAAATGTTGGTAAGATAATTAATTAGAAAATTGTATTTTTTCTATACGAGAACTATTGTGACGTTGTTCTTGCGATTGCTCTCCTACACAGTACAATTTAGGAAAACTCTGTATGGGTACAATGGGACACATATTTAGCTACAGGCTGTAACAGTTAGTTCTCTCTTCTATCCTTTCTTAGAATTTGTCTTTCTTATCCTTATTTCCCTACAGACTATAATTTGACTTATATTTATCAAAACCATAAAATATAGTATGTAGATTTTATAGTTTGTAGATTAACTGATTTTGGCGTATTTTCTGATTACCAGATTATCATGTCCGGGCCAACCACTCAATCTGCCATTAGCTCGACTATTACGGCTGCCTGTACTCTCGGGGTTTATCAGACAATTGTGTTCTAGATTGTGTTGCACTTTCTATTTCTGGCGTGGGTGTGACTTTTGTTTTACTGTTATGGTGTGAGCAAAGAGGTGAGACTTTAACAGGTTTTATTGTCTTTTCATTGAAGTTTAATGGGCATGTGTCACAGTCGTAAAGAGATTTAGAATTCTAAATCATCCGTTAACTTTACGAACAAGAATTGATTAAAGTAAATGCGTTAGGTCTTAATTATAAATACTTTTAGTAACTAAAGTGGTTTCAGATAAACTAGGAATGGACGAGAAACAAATACAAACATACCTATATATCCGTACAAGAGCATTAGTAAACTGAATACAATTATTTTAATTTCTTGCTTTAAGTTGCAACATTAAAGATGTAAATCTTGATACATAATACGTGCCCCCACACAAAATTTTGTAAATATAGCTTTGTAACTGCTAGGTACATAATTATTTACATCGTCGATAGCAGATGTTTGCGGAGTACCTCTAATTATAGACTCGAAGGTATCTCGCAATTATCGATAGTATCGAGTGGAAGCGGCGCAGGGTGCAGCTCTATTGTGAGCTAAGATGATTTGTGGCTCATTGTATCTCGAGCAGCGCAAGCTACACTATTTGTTATTTGTTTAGCAAACATTAATACAATACAATAATTTATTTGTTGATCGGTCACTTCCGTGGAGTCGGAAAAACAGACGTTTAGATGAAACTTCAAGATAATCTGTCATAAATCATGCTCGGCAAGACGTTACTGTAATTTGTTTTCTTTATTGCGTTTCGCGATCATTTCGAATAAAAACAGATATTGTGGTTCAATAGCGAAGATGTATCTTGTGTTGGCCAAGTTATTAACTTGATCAACCGAGAAGTTGTTCATGGTGTTGCTATCCACTATAACTCAACTTGCATTTCTAACTGAGTTCGGAGCTCCTATGTAGCTAATATCTAGGAAGAACTTATAAGAGGCAAAGAAGTCTGATAAGAGTGTACCTCACGGTTAACCGATGAAGTAAGGTTAATGATGTAAAACAACTCGTAAGTTCTGTTTGCCTAGAGAGATCAAGATAATACCAGCCAAATTATCTGCTTATTAGTAAGTTTTTAAATGGAAACTAGCTTGGGAAGTTTTGCCGGAGATACAACCGTATAATGACGACACATTAACAAACATATTAACTAAATGTCAATAGGAATTCAACAGGCTGTTCCACCGTTATCGTATTTATATATCGTCTTATTAACCCCGAACACGGAGAGTTGCGCTTGCGTCGCGTGTGCATGCAAATGAGCCGCAGAACATAATAAAACGACGAAGAAATAAATCTATCTCACTCTCACGCGGAAATTCCAGTAGGAGGAAAAAAGATGGATGCGTGCTTTAACCTTCGTCACTGAAATTGGTGGTCGAGCGTCGGTGATTATGGTAATATCAGATTTTTGTTTCTGACCGCTACCGGAGCGAATTTTTGGGATCCCTTAATTTGGTAAAAAGTATTTTTTATGGCAACTGACCCGTAATGTTTAGTGCCTTAAGCCAGTTCTCACAGAAAGCGATTTAGTGATAAAATTTTAGTTAGTGGAGAGGCAAATTAAGTTCCCAGACACACCAACGTTTTATGGCAATTTAGAACCATAAACGAAAAAATAAAACACAAACTACTCTCCAAATAACAAAATAAAGCATATTATAGGATAAGATATCAATATGATAATCACTTCACATGTTTTACGTTTACATCAGAAAATCAATAAGGTTTTTATAATGCTAAAATAGATCAGCCTGTTGACCATATTTTATAATCTGTTCAATAATTAGCTACGTTTTGATTAGGTTAAGCTGAATTACTATTTAGTTATTAAGTACAAGGAAATATTGAACTCGTGAAGGATAAATTGTTTAGATTGAATTTTGATGAATTCGTGCAAATTGTTGAAATTATAGCTACGATCTCATGGTTTCGAATGGTCTTACCATCTCATCCACTCGCGCCAATTTGCAAGTAATTAAAAATAACTGGTTCCCTGTTAGTAAACATATGTAATTGAGTTTTTATTTGTTTAAGACCAAGCGTTTCAAAGTATTTTTATTCTTTCTTAAAAGGATAAAAACAATTACAGTGATTACAAACCACAAAAGACAAAATTCAAATTTCAAATATAAGAGAGATGAATTAAATACTATTAATTATTAATGTTAGCTTGCAAAAATACTTTAACCAAACTGTAACCTATTTGTGTCATTATTTCAAGTATTCTTGGTAATTACACTATAACTACAATTTGGCATCAGGTGATCTATTCCGAACAATCTCACTCGATGAATTAAGGTAAATAGAGCTTGAGGAAGCTGAACCAAACATACGAGGTCAAAATGTATGGAATAGCCGTGAAGCAACCAACGTGTCTATCCTTCAGCAGCTTCTTTGTGTGTCATCAAGACACACAGAAATCAGAACGGCTGCTATACAAGTACGTAAACAGGATAAATAAAATAAACTTGTAATCGGTATAAAATAATTTGATAATATATTTACAAGAAACAAAAATAGAAGACAGATGTGTCACAATGTTATAAAGTTTTTACATCACTACAGGACACTTACTTGCAAAATAGGTTGTCTATTTTGCTTTCCACAGAGTTCTTATGCCACACGTCACTACAGCTGTATTTTTTAATAAGCGGCATAAAAATTCTGGCTATCTAGAATCTTATTGTACTAAATCTATGGTAACAGTTAGCGAGCCAATGTCCCTTCGCCTCTCTGTTGCTGTATGTCAGGTGTCCTTTCATTTGTTTTGCACACGCTTAAAATATTTGCTCGTAAACTTATACGGAATTTTGGTTTAATTAGACCTTGAAAATTACGAGTTCTCATTAGCGAGACGTAGGAAATTACTGAGAGGATTGTGGTTATTTTATATTTAAAAATGCTTAGGGAACGCTAAAAAGAGTCCTTTTCTTTGGAATCGAATCACAGGTAGCAGATGACCTCAACATTTTGACCAAACCCTTGAGGCTATATATTTGCTTACCCTTTGCTATATAATTATGTTATTCTGTCTCCTATCATAAAAGAGAATTAACCAAAAATGCCCAACAAATAATCTTGATCCAAATATCAAGAATCATCCTAACAACTCTAAAAGCCATTAAAAATCAATTACAGAAAAAAACAAGGGCACCACAATAAGCAGTAGTCTTAGGTGGCCCCCGGCTAACAGGCTGAACCACTCAAACCTTGAATTTGTTAAACCATTATAAACTTTAAGATTTTGTTATAAAGGATCGTTATCGAACACAACAATGCCTGTTTTTACAAATATTGCTACACAATATTTGACCTTGTGACTTTGAGATAAGAGTGCAGAAAGTAGTAAGTAATGACAGCCCCAGGTTAGGTCCTGTTTAAATTACAGTGGACGGACACCCGGTTCCAAATGGAGGCTGTATTATTGTGTTAAAACATGGAGCCCACTTGACAGATGCACTTTGTATTCAACAGCTAATGGTAATGGTAAAAAGTTCGTAATAACGGCATTTGCTAGACTGTCAGTATTCGTCAGGGCGGGGGTATAGTAACAAATGGCACGAGATACTCATATAACTACTTCAGAAGGTTTACAAACTGGATCATATTCCACTTTTTAAAAAACGATAACCCGCATCAAATACTACCTACGGGGTATTTACGAGTATATAAAAATCGGTAATCGACTGCTTTGACATAGGAAAGTATTTTTTTATTTACTTCGTACTTTTGGAAGACAAATGTCTTTGTCGTTTATTATTTTTCAGCGCCTACGTAACGTTAAAAAATCAAAGGAATTTGATCAATAAATTAGAATAAAGATTTTCGAAAAATACATTTTTCTCCATGCCTTAGGGAACCATTGAATTTCCAGTTCAATGAAGGATTTTAATCGATAAGACTCATTCGTATATGAATGAAGACAGGAATCACATTTTTGAAATTCATGCGCTGTTGGAAGGAAACATCCCTTTAGCACCAAAAAAAAAAAAGTTGCGACATGTGAACAGAGAGATGAAACGTTATCCATGTACAATTTACGAGTTCACATTCTGTGTCCTCTTGCTATGTGCTATATATTGTACTCTGAGCCAGTAGCTGCATGCTTACCTAATGACTAGGTAAATATATACCTTTCGGCTAAACGCAATGTTCAACGTTAGGCCATAACAGTATAACTTATTAGTATCCAGCAGACACTCGAGGCATAACAGCCCGTCGGGAACAGGAGTCTCAATCACAACAATATTATGTACTTCGTATTTATTCAGTTTTAAAGTGATATTTCAATTAACACTCAAACAGAAATACTTTTCCCGAATTCATCTAACAAGACAACAGTTTAACGTATTGTTTTGTCATGTCTTGCGTCTTTCATTTATATATTACATATTTTTTTACATAATCCTATTTATTTATATATCGTCTTTTTTTCCGTTCCTTAAGGGGGTCCCCCGACAGCACAAGTTCTTTTTTATTTGAACGTGTTTTAGTCGTACGTTTTATTTTTATTTTATGGAGGTATTTTATGTTTACTATATTATTGTTCAAAGATTTTCGACAACACAACACAATCTTGTACAGACGCCAGCACATCACGCCATACTAACCTGCCAATTTTTCCCAATTGAATATGAACCGTAGACCTTTGCAATAAAGTTGAAAATCTATCAAAGAAATTTGACAGATGTAGTAGCTTAATGTGCTGGCCTCAGTACTATAATCTCAATCATCTCTATTCATCCACATTATGAGAAAACCCCAGCATCATCATCAAGTCAACCAGTTCATACTCTCTACAATAACGCATCTAGTTTAAACATAGCTGTACATGAGACATCATGCTAGCGCAAAACAAATTATAAAACAAGATTATACTTTCAGTTAATCAACCGCATGCCATCATAGAAACTAATAGTGATTGCTGTAAAAAATGGCGGCGTTGCCTCGAGAGCTGGTAGAAATAAAGTAGATACGCCAAGAATGGCTTTTGTTGCTTCAAATAATTTAATTTAGGTCGAAAATAAACGTTTTTGGTTATATGGTGTAAAGTTTCGACCTGATGAAAGTTAGGTTTGTATTGTATATGTTTTTTGTCTGCCGTCCCTGCGTTTTTAAACCATTAATTGTATTGTGATGAAACTTCAGCAGGTCGTTCTGTACACCTGCAAAGGTTCTTTGCCCCAAAAAAACAACAACGGGGACGAAATTACGGGCTAGATATATATCAAAACTAGCAAACTGGCCCGGCTTCGCATGGGCCTGTAGCCTTCCTCGATAAATGGACTATCCAACACAAAAATATTTTTTCAATTCGAACCAGTAGATCATGAGATTATCGCGTTCAACCAAACAAACTCATCAGCTTTTTAATATTAAGTATAGATAAATGACAATTTCTATATGATTAGTATAGTATCCAGTAAAGGCACCCCGTGACCAACACCGTGTTTCGGATCTTCAACAGATTTCCAACTTCGATATGATTTTACAGACCTTTGAAAGTTGACACACAAGGTTAGCTGTACAATCATCTACGAATTGACCACTCCATATTCCTCGGTACCTACTGGTTCAACAACAATCACATAAGAATTGACGGCTCCTCCGTTACCTCAACCTACCTCAACTTTCAAGATATATTGTTTCAGCATTGCGTTCTAATTTGGTAACGGCTTCCTGAGCAAGGCAAGGAAGACATCGTTACGAGTGAACAGATGTAAAGAGCTCATTATTGAAGCTGATTGATTGACACAACGATTGGACCTAATTATTCTGATTGGTCAAGCCTAAGGTTGAAGCTAATTGTTACTGCTGATTGGCTGAGGCAAGGATTGTCTGGTTCATCAGGGCTAATTGTTGGAGCAACAGAATTTATGGAAGTTATTTGTTCGTTAATTGTTCCTCCGATGTATTGGGTCGTTAGGTTTGTTAAGTTAGTAGTAAGTTGCTTTCCGATTGTGATACTTGAAGTTGGAATTTCTGGTCTGACGAAAGATTTTTTGGATTATGTAACATGTGTTTTGGTTATTGACTTATTGTTCAACTTTTATAATTCAATGTAGTTAAAAAGGATACAAATATGTTTTCTCTGTATTTGCCATTTTGATTGTAAAGTGGTTTTTGCTATCTCTAAATATGATAAAAAAACTGTAGTGTGCCATTTTGGAGTGTTAATACAATAAGCTCTGCTAAGCCTCCAACAGTTTTCACCGCATCAATTGTCTCTTAGAATCTAACAAAAGAATTCAGTCACTGGAAAAAACCTACCATTTCCTAAAGGGAATGTATAAATCCGACAGTACCGCAAACCACAAGCTACAATTCCTTCCTATGCCGTGTTCGTACTCCGCAATAGAGTCATGTACCATATACCCCCTTGTCCCCATATATTGCCATATACAGCGCGCGCTCTCCGACTGTTTTTACACCATTTTATTGGCCCTGATTTATTGAACACGCCGTATATGGTAAAGTTATTACTTATGGGATATTAGTAAAAAGTTTTGCTGATGACTGAATAGAAATTTGTCTTATTTTTTTGTACAATGGTACACTTCTGGTCATTGTGGTAGTTTTTATGAAATCTTGGATTGCCAATCGCTGTTTTAGAATCTAGCCTCACAAAGCTTGCGTGGACTGTGAGTGCTTCAGTTTTAACAATAAAATGATTGCTATACTTAACACTTTTCGGGTTATGCGTGTCTGAATAGACAGCAGCGAAATAAACATTTTCCTCATGGGAACAGATACGACATTACGTAATTTAGAAATGAAAGAGCTGAGATTATTGCTTTACGAGGAACTAAAGTTATTTTAATAATACACTCATCATATCAGTCAGTTAAAGTTTTAACTGCTAAGAGAAATCTCTTAATAAACTGGGCACTTAATGACTGCTAGGGAATAAAGCTATATTGCCACTATAACAATAATTGACAAACATTTTGTAATAAGGGAAGAATACTACATGTGGATTTATTTGAACATTGAACCAGTCTTCAGATTTTGTTATTGTACTGTTAACTAATCAGAACAAAGTTGGTAGAGGAGGATGAAATTCCTTATGGAATAACTCATTAATACTGTACTAGACTCGGAAATCTAACCTTGCAGGACCCCAGGTTTAGGAGGTATGCTTAGGAGCACTACTCATTAATAACCTAGGAGTTATTAATTTAGCTGATCATGGAAATAATGTCTCTCCAACTCCATGTTCTATTCTTAAAGCACCTGGCATTTTTAACAACCTTCCTTCCGGAAAACTTTCTAACAGTAAAAATTCCATTAAAATCTGCCTAACGGCTCTCGATATAACACGAACAGATAGGCATACACTTTCATATCGGGTGTTATTTATAACTTATTTTAATTTGTAGAAGCGTGGCGATATGATTTATAATCACCATCTTCGTTAGTTGCGTACCAAAGTAAAGCAATACGTGATTCTATTAGAGAGTTATTCAGTTGAGTTTCGTGATTTGTAGCTGTTTTGTATATGTTTTATTTTCAATCAGAATAAATCTCTGACTCAAAACATGATTTGAAAACAGGATTTTTGGCCACTATCGGTTGTCTGAGAATGATGTCTACTGAGTTTCTATTATTACTTATTAAGGATGAAGAACAATCTGATTTATAATTTAAAACTTATAATATTCATTATCGTTTTCCGGCATTAAGGGGTGATCTATCTGTTAAATGATGCAAGGCTTTGATATTTATATCATAACATGGGAATTTAAATTGCTTAGATAAATATAAATGTTTACATTTCTATAGCTCTAAATTTTACATTTATATAATAACATAGGAATTGCAATAAAACTTTGATAAAATATGTTTACCTTTTCAAATGTATATATTTTAATAATTTAGCTTTAGAAAAACATAAAACATTAATTAAGTTTATGATAATTTTAGTTGTGTTGCATATATTTGCATTTGGATTCAACATCTGATTATTTCGCATTAGGCACAATACAGCCTACGTGTGATAGATCAACTTATGACATAGATCGATGTCCAAGGCTATCTTAAACGAGTTCGAATGCTTTCCGACATTACAAGTTTGTGAAACCTTTATCAAGAGTAACTTTCGGGGATTCTACTGACGTCCTAATCTCATCCAAGTTTGACACTTGGATGATATTAGCACAGTATCTAACTTGGACATTAGCAGAAGCAAAGAGAGACCTTTACCCAGTAGCGGTTGAAATCGGGCTGTGGGTGATGACGATGTTTGGGCTGATGAACCAAATCATAAAAGTAAGGTAGACAAGAACTCAACCACAGTCATGAATGGGTTATTTACAATGATGTTGCTAAAATAAATTGAAATGCTTTGACAGAATCACAGTTTGAACACAAAGTAATTTATCTCCATAACAAAGGTTCACACGAGTTAACTTTACCACTAGCATTTAACAATAGTTTGCTCACACTACGGGGTTTTCTCTCGTCTGAACGTGTCATAATGGCCAATTTGGTTTCGTTCAGTACTCGTCTTTTATGTCGGATGACCCACTTGTGGACCATAACTCACTGCTTTGTTCTCTTCGTTAACCTTACGTGTCATAACGTTTTTGTTGACTTTTGAGTTTGTGAGGGACAAATTCTGGTTTAATTGTCTTTATATGTGAGATTTATAGAAATGAATGAATACCTACGTGACGGGCGGTGGCTTTTAGAGGAACAGAAAAACATTAAATACTCTCCGTAAAGCGAAACAAGGGATCGCAGAAGTCAAGATTATAATATTTGGAGGGATAGATACTTTTTCCTGAAATTGCAGGCGGCAATTTCAGTCATTTTAGATGAAGTTTCTGACAATAATTTTAGATTATTTAAAATAATATCGAAGGGTCTGCAATATGACTTCAATGAGCAATAAAAATAATCGTCTCAATGTACACGTCTGACAGTAAATACATATCTATTAAAACTTAATGCTGTAGTTGCGGATGTATTTAGCTTTAATTACAATTTTCATGTGTGCCTAGCTGCATGTTTATAACCTATAAACTTATTATGTAATTTCTTCATGAATAGACTTAAATTACCCGTACATTGGGTTGTAAACGTTGGTTTAACTTTCCGATCTGATAAAGTTACATAGATACTTCTAGTGGAAATCTCGCTAGATTATGTTGTTTTACGTTCTGAATTTCTGAAAGGTCCTATCATACAATTTACTGTACCAAATTTTAGTGTTTCATCAGTATCTCTTCACTAATCCAAAGACACACATTTACTTACGTTTTGTCCTGTTTGGAATTCATATAGGCTACATTACTTTAGTACTTATGTGCGTAGTATTGCAAATATTCCCACGTCTAGTGGCCACCGCCTCCTCGGCAGAATGTGCCGCGCATTTTTATTATAACCAGCGTCATCTGAGATGTTATCTACTTCGATATTATTCCGTTTAACTTTAGATAACGCTGTCATACCTTTTTGTTTTCCTTTTAGAGCGTCTATTATAAGCTCTTGAATTTAAATCGTTGAATGCGAAAGTGACTGTGCATTAACTTTGAGTGCAACCTTTAGGGATTTATGCTCCATGATAACTATTCTGAAATAAGTGTTTTCTATGTTTGTGATAAAAATTGAGGAGGAGATTAAAGAAACTATGATTGAATTTATATTCAGTTTGATTATCGCAGACATACCTACAGTGCTTTTTAAGGTAACTTTCATTTACTGATATTTGATTTATTTTATATAATTTATAGTTTAGTTTTATAAGTGCCGATAAAACAGAAGCAGACGCATTCAAACTTCTTTAATTTCACATTTATACCACGCTTGATAAAGGACACAAGAATAGTGTTAGTCGAAGCAACATTATTTTGTGATAAAAAAACATTTATGATTATCGCATTAACGACGTGTCTCCCATCAGGAATCACTCGGTTTACCATGGAAGTAGCAAATTAAATAGCTTTAGAACATAAAATAGAAGCGCATTTGCGTAAAACAGAGTGGTATCAAGTCGTAAACAGCCGCGTTTATAGTCTAGATGGAGCTGGCCAGTTCCAGTGCAACACTGTCAGTGTGTTACCAGTAGACATTAGAGATGCGCAGGAGCTGATTAGTAAAGTAATGTAGAAACAATAATAACCAATAGGTGTCTCATTATGTTAATATGCTTATCGTTCATCAGATTGATGAATTAGGTGCGAATATAAAAAATAAATTTAAATAGCCGTAACGGGTTTCTCTACAAACTGTCAGTAATTAAAGAAATTCTCCTTTTACGATCTCTTGTACCGTGCCCAACTTGTTACATTGTACTATTAGATTCAACATGAATGATGTAACCATAATTTGTTTTATATTATTGATTTTAAAAGAGTGTTCATGGAGTTTTTTGCCCGTTCTTCTCCATAGAATCCTACTGTTTGGTATGAGCAACTATAGGTTAACTTTCTGTCTGACTGACTTTTGCTTGACAATTTAAAAAGTGCTTGTAAATGATTTGAGTTTTTTTTTAAACTTTTTCGTTTTTTTTTCTCAAACATGGATTATAATCATAAGTAGAATATTGTATTGGAGTTAATGCTAAGTTTGGACTTTGTCCAAAATACAACATGTATGATTCGAGTCCAACATAATCTAAGAATGTTGGATATAACAAACGTTAGTTAAAGGGAACCCCTTCGTTAAAAACGGAACCGACAGGTGATATCACACCTGACACAACACATAGTATCATTACCGTCTCAACGTGTAGGTACTAACTATGTGCCACTGTGTCTACTGCCAGTTTACGTCATAAACCATTCTCATTCCCTTCCGCACGCTATTAATTAGCCAATAGTTCTCACGTGTATCCAACAATAACACTGTAATCCTTTGTCAGAGATTCACTTTCTACACAACACAAAACATTGCGATTATGAAACGCAACAAAACGCACCTTTTCAACACTTCACCTCATCCAAAAAGTTCCAAATTCAGAACGCAAAACGAAAATATCATTGGCCAACAATGGTTCGCGCGAAAAGCGTTCGATTTTCAAACGCGAACGCTTCCCGCGACTGCGTGTGCGCAACTGAGTGACATAGAGCCAGCCAACCGTTGCGCGCGATGCCTCCAAGAAAGAGACAGAAAGAGAAAATTTACACAAGTTAGACAGAGTCAGCTATACACGAAACCACCCCTTTAACCGGTAACAATTAATATATCTTTTATTATTTCATTAATTGCAACGGGTTGCATAGTAAAATATGTCATGTTATTATTACGAGTGTTATTAAAATTCTTGTCTGTTTTATCGTCACCCTGATTGGTAATTTAGTCCGCGACACGATGGTGCTTGTTTTTAATTTATATGCGTAGATATTATAAAGGCTATGGACGAACATGAACCAAGAAAGTTTTCTCAGTCATCCTTCAAACCTTTGTTCAAAACTTCAAATACGTTTGTAAAGTTCATTAAAAAAGCCTACATAACAATCACTAATCGACTGATTGTAACAAGCTTTCGGCTGCCTATTTATAGAGATTGTTACACACCCGTAGTATTAAGAGAAACTGTAACTAGAGCAGTGAATAAGTCATTGGCATTAGATATCTTTACTGTGTCATTAGCTAATGTTAATGTAGATCCTTGCTTCAAAGTAAATGTTGAATGATATTGATTGTGCTTTAGCTATTAGGTTTAAAAAACAATAGAATTCTCCAAAGCATTTGATGTACCTAAAACCGAGGTATGAAGACATTATTCTCCTGCCTTTTGAATTTTGATACAAGATTAGATTCATTGAACACTAAGCAATCTCCATCAATTTAGACCTCAGCATCTAATCAATCATCAACTACGACAAAACATACAAACTTTTATTCTGCTCCCAAAGCAGCAGAACATAACAGACTTTACCTCTAACTCCTCATCCTCTGAAACCCGTCCCCAATGTGTGTCATCGGATAAAACTGACTAATCTCACTGCTTCTAATTAATAAGGCCCGGTAATGAAGAGAAACGCTGGAAAGCTTCGAGATATTATTTACGAGACAAGTCGCCGTTTATCTAACAATTTACTGACTTTGCCTTTATGAAACTGCATTTGAATGCGACTACATTAATATGGTAATTTTGAATTGGACGTGTGAGCTTGTCTATATGTAGATACGAGAGTACGCAAGTGATTACAAGTGGTTCGTTGCCTTATGTAGACTTACGAATAGGACAACTTCTTTTGGAAACGAGGGATTAAACGTTTAAAACGGTGGAAAAATTGTGGACAGGAGATCAGAAGCTTGACTAGGAACTCTACTTAATAATCCGTTGAATAAAATAATAACAGCTGACCAATTCCGAGGGTAATTGATGAGAAAATCTTTTTTATATCATGCTCCGATAACTCTTGATTTTTATAGTCCTACAAAACACCCCAAGCTAAACAGCCAACAGGTCCGACATTTATTATGTCAACACTATTGATCAGATTACAAACCAGTAAATAAACAAAAAGAGTTGCGACCATTTATAAACCTACAGTAACATTATGACAGTCAGCTGTGTGCAATAAATGAGTTTTCCCAAGAGCACGCTACTTCATAAATAGCAAAGGTCTTCAACATCAAGCCTATCTATTGAAAACAACAATGTTATACACAACAACCACCTGCCAAACGGTTCATTTCGATCAATTTCATGCTCCACACGAAAATATGCCTTAACAACTGGAATAAAGTATTCAATATAGTGTGGAAATAATTTTAGAGTTATGATGTTATTGAAGTTTCGTTGAACCCTGTCCATGGTATGCAATATTAAGCCTTCAGCGGATGTGTTAGGTATGAAATTTGAAATATAAAAATTGGTAACGGAATGGAAGCGCGTGCGCCAAGCTGAGTTACCATTGTAGTGCGTTGATAAGATTTTCATTTCGAGAAAAAAAATTTAAAGCTGTTAAACTTAAATGCCTAGTCTCGAGAAAATTCGAGGAACTTTCACAGAAACATTAATCTGGTTTTCTTTAGAAAGTATTTACAATAATAATAAGTCTTTGGGTTGAAGAGAGATAAACAAGAAGATGACGTTAGGGAGGAATGCATTAAAAATTTTGAAATGATACTACTACTCTGGTCACAAAAGTATGACACAAAATAAGTATTCAAAATGAATCGTGTTACACAAAAACACGATGACTCCATTTGACAAAACACGACACAATTTAACAAATCATTTCAATCCAATCTCAACAGAATAAAACTAAAACGAAGGCGACATGCGCACGAGTTGCAGCGATAGCGCGGCGGTTCGAATCATCCAGTGTAGTTATTACGCTGATTGCGGTAGCAAATGATACCGCCGCCTGCGCCGGTGTGCCCACAATTTTCTGGTTGGTATGGGCATACCTTCCTACAGGTACGAGGTCCGGGACTTTAGTAGCTTGGTAGGTTATCTGTGATATTTTAAAGAATGCATCATCAGCCGAATGGTTTGATGTTGAACAAGGGTTATTTCTGAATATATGCATTTCCTCCTGTATACGTGTATAATTTCCTTTTGTCATGATCCCCTGCGGTTTGACTAACTGGATGTTCAAACACTTTATGCTAAACATATTCCGGTTTATTCCAGACTTGTTCTACATTTTATTGATTCTGCCCGCCACTTCGTCTGAGAGACTTCAAAATTAAGCAAAAGCCTTTAATTAAGACGACGACGAACGACACGATTACGACGATACGATACGATAACGTATGATAATTAATAATGATTTAATAAGTAATTTTTGATAAATATAGTCGCGGTTTGTGCACCATCTCGTCCAACCAATTTGTACGCCACGTTATGCCGGCTGAACATGAGAACTATTATATAATATTGGGATATTACTAAATGCACATCAGTATAATTTTTAAGTACACTAGGCAACTCCACTAATTAACTGAATGCATAGCAGAAAAAAGGATGTTGTGCAAAAAAAAACAATTGATTACACAAAACTAGATTACCTTTTTTATCGAATTCACACCAAAAATGTGGTTCATACATCAGATATATGATTTATAAAACAAAAATACGAATTGTTTATCAAAAATAATAATTATTGTAAAACCGCTGCAAAACCGACTTCACGCAGTCTTGTCTGCCTTACACCTAGAGGGGAAAAGATCACTTTTCCGAATTGTTTTTGTCCGAATTTCACTTTACCGAATACTATTGACCGACGTCTTTTTTGCTATATGCATTATTTGACATATTTTTAGATCATCGAAGTATCATGTGCCATAGGTATTATTTTACCGAACTATGTTTCTCCGATTTACAAAATAACTTTTCCCTATTGACCGAAGGCTCTTTTGAACTATTTTCATTTGCCGAATGATTTATTTGCCATATTTTCAACAACATTTTACGGAATATTATTTGATCACAAATATATAGCCGGTTACTTGGTAGCATTTTCAACATTAAATTAAAATAGTGTCATAAAAAGTCAATATGTTACAAAATTTAGTGACAGAAACGAATCGCTGCAAAACCGACTTCACGCAGTCTTGTCTGCCCTACCCCTAGAGTGTAATTTAAGAACGCGTAGGCGCGGAGGGGTGGGGCGGCCCGCGAGCTGAGGAGCAGGTGGTGAGCGTTAAAACAATCTGCGACGACAAGCTCGCATGGGGCCGCCCAAACCCCGCAGCACCGGAGCCGTGACAGAAATAATGCTTGCTTTTAATGCTGCACGTTGCATGCAGCATTAAATTGGGTTTTATTTAGAATAAACGATGTTCCTAAAAGTAAATTAGGTGATGGTTTTCCTCAAAAAAGTTTTAACATGTTTGTTAAACTAAGGAATTGTTAGATTATGCTATTTTGATAATAGTAAAGAGTTCTGCAAATACCATTAAACAGTATATTTAATTTGATTTATTTAGTGTGCATAATTCGTGTGCAAGTCAGTATTTTTGGTTTAACTTTGCAATATATTGTTCGTAAAAAGGGAATATACAGATATCGATTTAAATACATGCCTATAATATTTATTATCTTGCATGCAATGTATTATGTACTTACATCATGTTTAGACAAATAAATAAACTTACCCTCAGAAACACAAGACGGAATAAAAATTCTGTATTAAGCTAGATCAATATCTACGTAGATAAGTGCCAAATTTCAGCTAATTTCGTTAAGCCATTTAAGCGTAAAAGAGTAACTATTCAAGAAAGTTAACATCAACTATTATCATCATCATGTCAACCTTTAGACGTCCATTGCTGGGCATAGGTCTCCCCCAACGGGGGGCTTAGCCGTAATCGCCATGCTTGGCCGATGCATATTGGCGATCGCAGTAGGTGTTATGGTACTCAGAAGGATGCTGCTACCCATCCTCTGGTCAATATCCCTCTGTCGCCTTCTACGACACCCACGGGTAGAAATGGGGTGGTGCTATGCGCGGCCTGAGCCACACGGCTGAGATAATTGCTAGAATCTAAAAATTAAACTAATTAAATTAACTGTCACGGTCGCGGGTAACCGGTGGATGCCAGCGGCATTCCATGGGGGAAGCCTATGTTCTACAGTGGACGTCTTTCGGGTACCTATTGATGATGATGAAAAACTAAACTAGTCCTACGCCATCATTGCCTAACAACTTTCTAATGTATATTGACAGAAATATTTAGACGGACCAGTATAACAATCAACTAAGACGAGACGCATTGCTCTTTTGTCATCTCGACTCTATGCTGGAAATTCTCTCGCAGTCTCCATAAATCACCTTTGTAACTATGTGTAGTCCTGTAGGCACAGGCACCGTTATCGATGGTCACGCGAGCTCAGCACATGGCACATTGTGTCCGCAACAATCGCTTGTAAAGCTAACATGAGCGGTTTTTGTAACGAGTGGAAAGTGTTTGGTGACTGTTTTCATTTGTTGAATGTGAAAGTAATATAACTTTATTGACAAAGTGGAAAACTTTAAAAAGTCTTTCTGCTTAGGAATAACCAACCTTTTAATTTACTACTTCGATCATCATAGTTTCTTTGCTATGTCACTATTTATTTCTTTCTTGGATGACATAAGATTTGCGATAGACCGGCCATGTTTGATTAAATGTTACCACTCGTTTAATCAAATCATTGCTAAGCTCAACATACGAGATAAATATAAAGATATAGATATGTTTGTTTTGTTAAACATGAGTAGAACAACACAAGTGCATTGTGGATGGTTTCAAATACAAAATAAAAGAGCTACACGTTTTGCAAGTAAGCTATGTGTCAATAGTCAACACGGCGTATGTGCTGTGTTGTTTTGCATACAAGTAACATCATTAATCATCTTGTTACTAAGTTGTAAAGACAGACAAGTCTTCATGTCAATAGACACACCACGACTCTTACATTATCGTCATCATCCAGTTTCTTATTTTCAATTTCGCCAACGGCATCAATAAGTATAGATAATTCCAGAACTTCACGATCGTGCAAATTGTCACACGTTTATACTTAATCTAAACTAGTCTAGGACTGTATATCGAATGCCGTAATAGCATTAAAGTGATCTGGTTCCGAGACACATTAGCCAAACACGTTGCTCTTAAAGATAAACGCAACGCGATAAAATGGAAAAGTGTAGGTTAAAATTATACGAGTAGATTTACTGATTATTATTTGAGACGCATCAGGAACTACATTTCTATGGAAGATCTTGGAAGATCTTCGATAAATTCAATACAGTCTGGATATTGTGTGTCAAGCATGCCGTACTCAAAAATGGAAACATGGTCATTTCAACACATGCTCCGGTAAAGGTTGATACTCTCATATATTTCTATTATAAGAAAAGCAATTAATAATCTGGAATTGTGGCACTTGTTACTACAGGAAAACGTTAACACCCAAACGTAACCACGCCTATTCCAAGTACGATTCTTTATGCCCTAAGGCAGAGACGCAATTAGTTAGCCTCTCATGACAAAGGAGATTGAACCTTGTCATAAATGAATAAGGTGGTTGTTAGTTGGTGGAGGTAGGGGTCAGTGGTATTTTGGGCTCGGGTTGGGAGAAACGGTTACTTGAGTCACAATGTGCTTTGGTACCGATGAATGAAATATGAAGGATAGGAAGAATATCAGATACACAAAAGCAACGAGACTTTCAACTGTTCCCAAATTGTTATAGTTTGACGATCATCGAATCATTTCTCGGTGACGTCAACACAGATCACCATAGGATTAAATATACCTACGTAAAATATGGTAAAGATAAAATATTAAACCTGTATTCGCTGCGAGCTATTTGTTAATACGGGAAAACTGCAATTAGTATATTTCAACATTAATTAAGATAATCCTATCAACACTAGATAAGCAGAACATGGGCTTTTTGCAACAGATTACTAATAATAACTGAATATTATTTTTAGATCGATGATATTTTGTATAAGAATCGAGTGTAGCAAGTACGTAATAGCTATATACTTATACACCATGCAATCACATTACGCATCGTTACACGCATTTGAATTTATTGAATAGACTTGACCAAAGCATTTGCAAAACTCAAGATTAGGTACTCACAGAGTGTTTAAATAAGTAATCCAAGACACTTGTATGTACTTTAAGATAAGAAAGAGAAGCTACTATAAGGTAGCTACGAAGAAGCTTGCCCGCAACCTCACAAGAATAAGCAGGCACCAGATCCGTAAAGTACTCAAAGTCAAAGTCAAAGTCAAAGCATTTATTTCAATTAAACCATTTGCAGGGACTTTTGAATGGTCAAAGAGTCAGTTAGTTAGTCAGAAAGTTGATGCTAGATGCACTGGGATGTTAACTGGACACTGTCCCCTAAACAAACACCTATGCACCATAGGTGTGACAGACAGCCTTCTATGCAGAGGCTGCATGGAGGCGGAAGAAACGCCACAGCACGTGCTCATGGAGTGCAGGAGCGTAGCGGATCAACGGACACAGATTCTCCAGTCTCTCAGCATCACTATCGGAAGTCTGCAGCAACCTGAATAGGCTGCTCGCCTTCTGGGGTGAACTGGGATGGTTGGAATAAAAGAAGAAACAATTTCACGTACAATGGCCCAATCAAGTGGCTAAGTGCGAACAAAGGCTCGGACAAACTAACTAACTACTTTAAGATGAAATTTTGACTCATCATCATATATCTAGCCTTTTCCCAACTACATGTTGGGGTCGGCTTCCTGTCTTACCTATTGCAGCTGAATACCAGTGTTTTACATGGAGCGACTGCCTATCTGAGCTCCACAACCCAGTCACTGGGTAACACCCTTACAACAACCCTTGGTAAGGCTGGTTGTCAGACTTTCTAGCTTCTGACTACCCATCATAACGACTGTTAAAGATCTACAAATCGTACCCACCGCGGCAAGCAAAGCTTACTATAACCGATCGATATATACAGCTTTAACTGAGTCAGGAGCCCTTACAAATTAAAAATAACGTAATTTAGACTAAACGAGACACCGTAATGAAAAAACTATGTAATGAATGCTCTATAGACTGTAAGTGTCTAAACACTATGCCGAAGTTACGCGACCGAAGTTCAGCATAATTACGCCTGCAATGCTATTTGAATTACTGACACACTATGCCGAAATTACGTCGCGTCATAGCGTAGAGCCTAACTTCGGTCGGTCGTAAGTTCAGCGGCAACTTATTCTATGAGCACACATTAATAACAAGATCACTTTGTTTTGCGTCTGTCTGTCCAACTGTGTAGATAACGCGATACGACGCCACGACAGCGCTCGAGACACTGAATACACACACAAAGTTGCGAAACTGAATTTCTGCCGCGTAAGTTCGGCACTTATGTGTGTCATATCAGCCGAATACGTCGCAACGTAAAATCAGCCGCCGAACTTAGGTCGCGTAACTTTGGCATAGTGTGTTTAGATACCGCGTGTTTGCATGAGGAGTATATCATTAGGATTATCATTAGACTATTTAATAAGACCTTCTTAATTTTAAGAAGATTTAATTTGAACTTCGCTAGTCAGTTACTTCACCAGGGACTAATGGTTCATGCATCGAGATTTTAATCTGATCTGTTGTAATTTATGTTTTATTTTTTTTTATAAAGCCTACCTATCTATCGTAGGATCTAAAGTGCTTCTTATTTTAGGTTTCTTTATCGTCTTCACATTATTATAATTATTTAATTATTATTGCAAGTATGGAGCTTCATGCCCATTCTTCTCCATACGAAACTACCTTTTAGAAGAGTAAGTAGATGTAATTATTTTTGTCTTGTAAATATTGTTCAAAGTGCCCCTTTTAATGGTCTTATTGAAATAATATAATAATATTTAGGTATCATTATTGTGGTCTAAATTATTTGACTTTAAGACTTAAATTTTTTGATATCTCTATAAACTCGTCTCAAGGGACCAATTCTCTTCCACGTTGAACTTATTACCAGTATTAGTAAACGCATGTTTGACAAGCACGTTCACTATACCCCCTGATACTTTATCTCTGGTTTATGTCCCCCGATATGGCACAAAAGGCCATTTTGTTACCGCTAGGAATTTTACTGCACCTAACTTGTTTGATTTGTGGAGGAATCTATTTGTCTTCCTAAAGCTGAGTTATTTTAACATGCAGATATCGACAAAGGTATGGTATGAACAAGGAACCACTTTTATTATATTGGGTGTCATAGAAGACCATAAGCAACTTAGGCGTTAAGATAGAGTTACTACTCTATCTTAAACACAAGTTCCGTTGAACTACTTACTGTCTCAGTAATCATCTTCTTCTATATATATAAAATGCTTTGTCCTGAATGACTGAGTGACGGATCAACGCACAGCCTAAACTGCTGAAGAAGAAAGTTATTTTGAGGGTGATTTGGATCGAAGTTGATATCAATACTCCTTAGTGCTTCTGATTTAAATTACATTTTATTTTGACACATGTCATGTTTGAAAACTCAACTCAAAATAAATACATTAAATTAAAGGATTATAAAATTATTTTGTTAAAATAGTGTGGTGGAAAGAAATACCTGCTTTCAAAAAATTTCGGATATTCCTAATCATCAGAGATATTTATTTGTTTGTTTTCTGGAATTGCAAACCCAGTACTTTTGTGGGAGAAATATCTATCGGCATCATCTGTCCGAAGACTTGCGAATTTTAAAGATCAACTAAGTGCTAAGGGTGACATTAAACACAATAATAATAAACGTATTCTAAACAATTGTTTTACTTCTCTTCAATACGTGGTCGTTAGATCGGCGACATTCCAGTAATCGAGTTTGTGTTACCGGCCCTCACTGGCACATCAATATCGTGGAAATCGGGAATACACCGCCGAAACCAATTACGATCCAAGTGCAATGAGTACTATCGAAAATAACCACGTCTGCGTATTCACCTCAGAGCAATTATTAATGATCCTGGTTGAACAAGAAAAACATTCATTACCACTGGTATTCTTGCAGAGGTTTCTGGGGGCAAAAAAGCGGATGTTTAAAATTCCCATCGATTATGAGAGCAATGCCTGTGAGAGCGAAGCCTGTTTGTGCGGTATCACGAAACAGTGGCAAGAGACATGTATGACTAATAGGAACGCAGTGGAAGATGTAGACAGAACCCTGCAAGACATCCGCAGAAACACACAGTTCTGATTAGTGGCAATTTCCGGCAGACGCTGCCTGCGGTGGCACGAGGAACTAGGGCTGACGAGGTATATGCTTGGTTGAAACGATCAATTATATGGTTACGAGTTTATAAATCGCGCTTGACCATCAATATGCGCGCTCAGCTTGGCGGCAATTCACGTGTTCAAGAATTCTCCAATGTTCATTCAAAAGTTGGTGAAGACTCTACCAGTGGAGAGAGGGCAGGTGGATCTAACAGAGACTCTTGGTAGTGTAGTATCTACAATAGAAGAACTGATTCATCTGTTATACGGCGACAGAATTTGAGTGTGTGAACAGGCTATTTTAACGCCCAAAAATGATCAAGCTGCAGCGATCAATAAAAGCATTCTGTTTTTCTCAAATAGAAGGGAGAGAAGTAGTTAGTATACATCTCAATGAACTCTGTAGTCGAGCAAGATGACGCACACATTACGTGTATCGCGAAAGAGACAGTTTTTTTAGTACATAAACCGTGTGTACGACAGAATTTCCTATTGGCATAAAAGACAAATATCCATTCAAACTTTCATCTCGGAAACTCGGAAATTTTCTAATATCTTTCCTTAGCAAAGTTTCGTGCTTCTAGACCAAGCTGTACACTGTCTGTCAGTTAAATTTATAAATGCTATTGAGTAGTCAAGTAGTAATTGTTTACGGCTTCCACGCGAACGAAGTCGCGGGCATAAGCTAGTATCTAATAAAGAGGAACCTATATTCAGCAATGGATAAATTCAACCGTAAATCACAATAAAGCCAATAATACACCTACATTAAACCAATCCCATTTCTACGTGAAGATATTCCAACGTTCTGTGGTTACAATATCCAAATTGTCTATAACATTGGCGGTATCTTAATAGCAGTCATTTGTTTTGTTTTCAATACAAAGCTTGTAATTTGCTTTCAATTTAAAAACAAAAGCATAACGTTTTTGATAAAAGGTACATTAATTATTATTGTTGTGGTGAGGTCGATTGTGATCGGAAATAGTAAGTGGTTTAGTTTGTAGAATAAAACAAAGTACTAATGGACGGAGAAATACCGTTTTACATAAGTTAGAAGTCTGTTTAAAATAATACTTATTCTTTCATACGTATGAATTTGAGGAAAGCTCGAGTTGCCTTCGTATTTATGTCTTTAACTTTCAGTTGATATACAGACACCGCCATTAACTAATGCATAAAAACCTTCAATAATGGGATAAACCGTTCATGAATAAAGTCGATTCTAACATAGGTTAGTAAATAAAGAGGAGATATTCAAAAATTCCGAAGCTAAAGCTGAAAATGTCTGTCGAAATAATTGGCAAAACAATAGGAGATCGTTAGCACAACGAAATCCTTAGTTGACCTTTCATCCACCATCTACGAGCAACCTACATCTGTCAGTGAGCAGCACGTAGGCCGCAGATCCTGAACGAGACGTCTCGTTAGGTTACAGATCGTGATCTTGAGCAGTACTCGTTAAGAACATCTGACCTCCAACAATATCAGCTCATGTAGAGGAGGTTCACTTAGCTTTCACTTAGTTGCTAGTTGCTACTGGAAATGACGTACACACAGATAATGATAAGTATGATAGTTCTCAATATTTATAATTGCATTTTGATGCAAATGGACTTACAACACTTACTGGATTAGCAAGAGATATATCGTATGATATCTCTTGCTACTAAGATTCTAAGATTTATAAAATTCTATCTTCTTTAGAGTTTTATAACTAGAAATTTCAAAGATGAATCTAACGTGAATTTTGTTACTAGTCTCGTTGCGTGTTTTTTGACACTGAAAGATCCTATACGGAAATATTAATAATCATAAACGCGAGTTACCTGCCTGAGTAAGTACTACTTTCTTGTTTCATATCATCAGTTTGGAACAGAACATTTACTGCTAAATGGTACAAAATTCTTTCTATCAACGAATTAAACGTAATAATACGTCTTTGTATGAAATTCATAATATCTGTGAGTGATCACTCACAGATATTATGAATTTTGAAGAGCACAATACAATAACCAAAATAGTGAGCACTGGACACCCGAAATCATTCAAATTACAAGTAATTTTAGAAGAGGCCGCAGAGCAACATACAATTTACCGCAGGGCTGCCACAAAATGATATACCAAATTCGGTTAGCGAATATATTTGATTAGTAATTTTTAGGATCCTGAAGTTTGTGTTTTTGAATAGATTTCGATAACCTAATTAAAAGTCAAGTTAATTATTAGGAACAGGAGGCTCGTATAAAATACAGGCACCATAAATATGAACACTTTTAAGTTCCAACATAGGACAAGAGCAGGGAGACTTCCGTAATGAATGAATGATATCTAAGTGATAACTGTAAGCGGAATTCCAATTACTAATCAACAAATGAGGATTAAAAAAATATTAAACAAGTGTCAGCCCTAGTTTCTTGTGTGGAGCCGTCGAAATTACACGTAATGACAGCTAGCAGCGAGATGTTTTGAATCTATTAACATTATGATACGGGTCGCCGCCCTCCGAGAGCGAGACCAGCTCACACCGGCAAGTATGTGAAAGGTCACTCCCATTCACCAATTCTTGAAGAAAGTACAAAATGGAGTCTTCTATGGAAGAGAAAGGAGACATTGGACATATCCATTGTCTCGTATATCAAAATTTAAAATCTCTAAATTCAGAAATACCACCAAAATGTTTTTCGTTAAAACTCATTTGTATTCTTACCCTACGGCTATACACAGTAGAATATAATATTACAAAACATTCGAAGTATAACAAACAACTGCGTAGGTTTTTTAATTAAATCCTAGCCCATTTAATGGCGTCCACTTTGTCAATATTACCAAACTACTTGGCAGTAAATTACTTCTAGATTTGAACATAGGATTCATTGATAGTTAAGGCAGAAATTGTAATCGTGTTGGCTCTTAGCTGTAACTGACTGAAGTTGGGCTGCAAGTAGCTTTAGCCATGATATAAGTATGGCCGGGGGTTATTGGATAGCCTATTTGTGTAACGGATACCAGATAAGGTGGTAGCCGACTTAAGACGATTCAATCTAGGGATCTAGTAAATTTTCTAAATCATGGTTTACTCTGTGAAATGCCCTACCTATACGGAGATATGTGGTGTAGAGACTTGCTGCTAATACTTACAATATAATGTGGTTGATTACATACCTGAAACAAAAAGGTTGTAGGTTTAGTTGGGGTTGAATAACCGGAGAAAAAAAAAAGTTTAAAAAGTTTAATAAATCAGTTTAAAGTACAACATAATGAAGAACAACAATAACATGAACAATCTTCAACATGTATGACATAAATTGTTATAGCCTCATATCACACGTTTGTAGAATCAGTTTCCTTTGAAAAATTCCAATAAATGACTTACAAGAACTAACTAATAACTGGAATTCTAAAAGTAAACCCGTAACCATTATCAAGTCACAAGATTTCATCCCATCGACATACTCGATACTAATCGTAATTAAAAACTGCACCAAACAATTATGTAGTTGCATCCCACAAAATCCTGTTCAACAGAAAATGAGTAAAAAAAATTGTATCACACATCCACCATACATTACTGGTGTCCAATCCAATGATAATATACCAAGATTAATAAAAGCAGCAGTGGATGATGTTCATACAGATAGTTTTTGAACTGGTATAGTATAAAAACTTGTTAGTGTAAATTTCTAGGCAGTGTTGAGGTGTCAGTGTTAATTTATAAGCTTGAGCGTAAATGGCGAAGATATTAATATTGTCCATTGTGGGGAAGCGATTTATCAACGCGATGATAATGCGATAGATACAGGAGCAGCCGAGATAATGTACGCGGAGAGAGGTTTTAATAAGGCTGAGTAATTCATTGGTGATTAAAAATGATTGTGAGTATCGCAATACGAGACTTTTATCGTGTACTGTAAATCAAGTATATCGTTAATGTCACGATGGATGAATAAAATAGAAAATGTTTTATAAACGTGGAAGAAAAAATACAAGATTATAATGAGAAGATAAAAATTGATAAAAGGGAAAATGTGGTGCAAAAAAATGTAAAGAACACATTAGCAAGCCATTATGTCGAAGTTTAATTTAAATCATAGACTTCTACATAGTTGCAGCATCTCAGTTGCACACGCACACAACACTAGCTTCGTCTATACTTACTTCGTGGTCGTCGCTGTGCCCGCCTATGCCCATAGATCTCACTCAGCGTTTTTCCCGCCAGCCTTACGCATAATTTGACACCGTATGTCACATCTACAAGTCAATCGCTTCACTATTATCATTCCTATATTCATCGCACATATTATTCACGTCGACACTTAATGATTGACGGCTGATTTTTATGCTGACTCATCATTGGTTGTCATTTACTGGTAGAACAGTAAGATTTTCTATGTTTGTGGTAGGTCCATTAAAATGTATCAACTTTGATAGCACGGATAAGTAGTACTAGTTACCTGTTACTTAGTCTACGATCACTTTCTCATGCCCGACTTCTAAGTTCTCAGATAAACTCTCAATAGCTTTTGAAACGATAAAATTATTTGTTCGAACGCAATGTGTTAAGATATTGAAGCAGTAGCATTATTGAACTGATAAGCTAAGAATGCATTAAAAACGGACAAGAATTTTGCTGGGAAAAAAGTCGGGTTAAAAACAGGCAAGAATTTTGCTGAGAAAAAAGTCGGGTTTAAAACGGACAAGAATTTTGCTGGGAAAAAGTCGGCGTAAAAAACATCGAACAGGTGTTATGGCGTTTCTTCTGAATAAAAAAACGGGTCTTTAAAAGAGCAACCAACCAATACAAAGCGACGAGTATGTCCGATAAGTTGTAAATAAAGTTCCCAACGTGACTAATCTGTTGATCAAATGAATATCATAAATCACCTCCATATTAGGACGGAGTCATGATAAGCATCTGTTTCCATTCATTATGCACTGTCGGTTCAAAAGGTTGCCCGAAGTGTTGAAAGGATTTAAAAGAGCAATGACTGGGCTCATTAAGAAATGTTTTAACTTGCATTAAAACAAGTGCTTTGTTTTTAAGTTGCAAAGAAAATATAACTTGAACACCATTTATCAAATAATTCAAATCTTAGTCATATTCTTGGTATATACGACACGGTTGGCGGAATTGCTAAAAGATTGACTGCTGCTGCTGCGTGTCCTGGGTTCGTTTTCCGCACGGAACAAATATTTGTATGGTCTACAAGTAGTTTTTCCGGGTCTGGCTGTTTGTGTATGTTAGTGTATATGTTGGTAGACGCACCCACGATCCAGGAGAAAAATATTCGGCACATAATTCATACTTTCATGCATCCATATTTCCATACTTCCATACTAATATTATAAATGTGAAAGTAACTCTGTCTGTTACGCTTTCACGATGAAACGGCTGAACCGATTTTTATGAAATTTGGTACGAAGATAGCTTGAACGCTGGGGAAGGGCATAAGCTACTTTTGAATCCGCGACTTCGTCTGCATCTACGATAACCGACATTCTCACGGACGAAGTCGCGGGCGAAAGCTAGTACCTAAGACATATATGTAAAATATAATCCCTGCTTCTTTACCTGGGTATATCTCAGGTTTCACGAACTCATCTCAGAAACTAAAGCACTAACAACTGTAGGAAACGAATTCCAAAAGTCAAGTGTTAATTTATGTTCTGCACGTGCAATTGTATGACAATGTGTTGGACAGCATGTCGGTGTTATCACGAACTGCATCACAATGAGACCACACGTGGAGAACTACTTGTAACGGTCAACTCATGACCATTTGTTGCAATTATATTTGTGCTAATTAAGCTTACTTCTAACAAAGCCAGTTCAATTAATTACCTCAAACTAATTCAATAAGCCAATTACATTACCTACTATTTAATAAAAACAGGTAAACAGGCTTTGACTAAATTTTCAAGCAATTCAAATAATTTAATCATCTACTGAAAAAAAGGGAGACATTTTGATGTGTGTGATGTGGTTTGTTTTGGCGAAACTTAACATAATCGTTTAGTGCAGGGGCCAGCACATCAAGTTACCCCAATCTGTCTAACTTCTTTGAAAATTTTTCAACTTTATTACAAAAGATAAGGTTCATGTTCAATTGGGAAAATTAGACAGTTGTTTTACAGACTTGCCTGGAAAAATAATTTTTATACCACTAAGGGCAGGTTGTTTCAAACAGTCGGTTAAGGGCGCGTATTCGATTTAGCGCAACTCAAAATCTAAATGATTGCTGGAATGGCGTAGCAGCATTGACACACACTAGTACAACACAATGGTCGATATGTGTGCATCAGAAAAAGAAATACGCACGAAATAAGCACGAATCATTGAAATTGATCGGCAAACGACAGAGCGCAATGTTTTACAGGGCTTCTTAAAATAATTGTCTAAAATAAATGAGTTCGTATAACGGACTAAATAATATTTAGTATATTAAGCATAACCTTTATTTTTATAAAATAATTCCTATCAGTTATGATTTTATTCAAATACTGGTGAAAAAAAATTGTCAAAGTGAACCGATTTTGTACTTTTTCAACATGGTTTTTTAATACATAATAGTAATATTTTCGTAATTTTGGCTCTGGTTCTGACTTTAAGACTGTATATCCTGTTGATAAAACATGGTACTTTAGCGTACTGTAATGGTTGTATTCGTCCTGAAAGTTAACTCTGACGTCTATTTTCGTAAAACGCTTACAATTAAACTGTAATTGTCTTTAAATAATCTGCTCATATCATTACGATATTGCTCTGGGCAAAACTCAAAACATGAAGTTTTCGTCACGAATCGACGTTACATACGGACGGTTAACAAGTTACTATGACGTGCGATGTTTAACGTACGTTAAATGTAACGGGTTGTTTCATGACATAAAAATCCGGCATTTAAAGTTATTCAAAAAGAGATTCCATAATATTTTGATGTTTGAAGTAGCTGTTTGACAACACAAAATTACGATGACTGGTCGGTTATGGTAATAGTAATTTTCTGACGTATGATTTTGTAAAACAACCCATTTTTTTTATTTGACGATAGTTAGCGCCATTTTTGACTATTACCGGTCAGTAATGGTTAGTTGAAGCAACTCGCCCTAAGCTGACAAACAGGCATACGGTCTACGTGATGTTAAGTAGCCAACATTGCCTACGGACCCTTGCAACACCAGACGCACAACACACACGTTGCTGACCCTGCAGAATCCTTTTGACACCCTTTTTGAAAACCCCCATGCTACAATGGGAACGCTATTGCAAAAAGCTCTTTCCACAACCAGTATGTCTATACTGTTACAATCTCCCTCGGTAAACACCTAGGTGAAGTGAGCTGTCATCCGTCTGTTTGCTTTGTCAATACCTAGTATCGGAACGGATGACAGCTCACTACACCTAGGTGTTCACCGAGGGAGATTATAACAGAATAGCACTACTGAGCGTACGTGAGTGACCAGAAATCTGAATACGCTGCGTAGGTATGTTCTAGTGTGTGGGCTCAGATTATGAAACAAAAGACAAATAGACCGCGTGGAATACTGAGAGTGAAGCCACCAAAGCAAATACAAATTGTGTGCTGTACTGACACGAGTTACTACGGCACGAAGCGCCACATCGTTAAAAAAACCAATACTAATACAAATACAAATTCAAAAGCGAATACACAATACAATTTGTACTTACTTTGTTGGGTTCACTCTCAGTGTTCCGCGCGACAATCTGCCTTTTGTTTCATTATCTGTGTGTGTGAGAATGAACTCCTTGTCGGTGGCGAGCGGTGCGTTGGTAAAATGTGGCTGTTGGCATCATTTCAAACCGAACAGTTCCTTGGAACACATAACATTATACGGACGGTCAAACACACAACACGGATATCGAAACAGTATCCGTTCTGGCATACGAAGATAATATGTGGTCATTCTTTTTATACAAGGTGTAACGTCAAATACGCAAAATCTGAAAATAGTTTGATTAGAATAACGAGCAGAATCAATTGAACCACTTTTTAATATTGGTCACATTTTTCAAAAAATCTTCACTAAACATGTTGCCCTGTCTATTTATTAAAAGGTCAAACAATCACGTGCGCAAACCTGCTAAAATAGGTAAACAAACACAAATGGTGGTCGTCCAATTTAAATTTTCTCATACGCGTGATAATAATAGTTCTTATTTCAATGCAAATACGAGTCTTAGTAAAACTAAAACAGCACATAAAACCTTTAATTTTTTTTATGATTAATTCTTTTTTCTCAGAATTATGTTAAATGAATTAAAAATCATTTGGGGTGTCTGAGATTTTGCGTGTTTAACGTTACACCTTGTATAGGTAAGTAACATTAAAACCATCCACATTAAATTACCAGCATTCCATAAAAACTCGCGTGTTTTCAAAACGCAGAAATAAAATTCAACCGCAGCCCTAGGGCACAGTGTTACAAATTGAGCAGGAGTTGGACAAAAACGTGCGCTCAATTACATCGCCGTTTTATTTCCAAATAATTACAATGCTACCTCTTCATGTTGTATGTCGGGGGATGACTGAGATCATTCAAGAATGTAATAAATAATAGATAGGTTACACTAACTCCTTCCCGTCTCGCGACCCTAACTTTATTTATAACTTTGAATAGTTTTCTTCGAAGGTTTAAATCTTGTGATGTGACAGCGGTAGCTATATTTGCAAGATGCAAAAGACTAGGAAAAGACCGAATGTTTAATGCTACGTGAGCTCTTGATAACTTTAGTTAAGTAATGGTGCCGATTCCTTTGTTTACAAACTTAACCAAAATTAGGAATTTGGCATCTCTTACTACCAGGCGGCTGAAGAAAAGGACGGCGACAGTCAAGGACTAAGTTAGAGATGTCAAATTAGTATTTTCCTTGAACTTTCGCAGTGTTTTTAATCAATACGTTCTGAAATGACAACTATAATTGTATGAACATTTTAGATCAACTTAAATTGACAGCTCTTATAAATATCTGTCTCTTTCTGGTTTTATTAAAGAAAAAGAGATAGGTATAAATAGCTTAAAATAAATTTAGTTCATGCACAACAGAATTGGCACCAATGTTTACTTTTGTTCTGTTTATTTTTATATCGTTCTTCCTAACAACTAGTACATCTGTTCGGTAATATGTGGATAACGTTGTGAGTAGTGTATTTGTTACCTCTATTATTAAGTTCTTACCTATGTATACTTATTATTACACTGCTGTCTGTTGTCCTTAAGTAAATATATCAATCAATATAAACTAATATTATAAAGCTGAAGAGTTTGTTTGTTTGTTTGGTTGAACGCGCTAATCTCAGGATCTACTGGTTCGAATTGAAAAATTATTTTTGTGTGGAATAGTCCATTTATCGAGGAAGGCTATAGGCCTTTAACTTTAACTTTGGGACTACCTAACTAACACTTTCACAATTCAAAAGTGCCTGTTAATATTTTGACTTTGACTTGAAGGATACCACCTATGTCAGAACGACCACCATCATAATTATGTCATAATGTTAGGGGACGTTAGAAAACACTGCTATTCTATGCAATACTATATACGTGTTTCAAGACACCGATGGGCAAATGGTGCCATAATCCTTCGCACTTTGCAGGGAATGACTCACATCAGACTCATACTAACAACCTTAAATTATTTATAGTCTTACAACTCTATGCTCGTCCACCGTTTTGAACCAAATGAAGGCGTAAAGCGAATCGGCCAGGTAGCATACCCCCCGGCCACGGCAGCCATGCCACTAATTAGCCGATCGGCCCCGAACGAACCCGATCGTATCAGCCTTGCGTGTACGCCGATTGCCCGCAACTTTGGCTGTTTTTGCTCTTTTTGCCTGTTTAGCTTGCCTGTTGGGCATCGAATTGAATTCTAAGTAGTAGTCTAATGTAAGCCTATAGAATTATAAGCTGGTTTAGTTTTGTTTCTCTTATGGCGCTGATTGGAGCACTGGGCTATTTTATAGTACCTGCCTAGGTATCAGGTCTATGATTTATTTTTTGGTGGTAATATAGAATTTTGTTAATAATTTCTTGTTAAATAAAGTATCTTTGATATCGATTTAAAACAAGAAGTTCTTTTTGAGACCTATTTTGGCAGTAACTTTTGAACATACATTGGGAAGAAAATATATCTAGCAGTGGATTGCCTGCGACTTCGTCTGCAGAGATTTCGGGACTTTATCATACGGGAATTAACGGGAACACGGAAACAGGGTCAAATTATTACGGCTAATTTTGTTAAGCCGTTTAGCGTGATAGTTAGAAACATTTATCAAATCTAATAATCTTTCACGTTTATAATAGTACGTAGTAAGAAGTATTTACCAAATCAGTCTTATGACAGCTATATGGCTTGCTGCGAGCTTTTTACAAGCTTTTATATAATGATTGCTTGTCCACGGACCGGTCACCTCATCGTGTATTAGTATTAAGGTGTACACGGAACAGCTTTCCGTTGCCAATGGCGCATTACCGTGAGTTCATTATCTTGAGCTGAATCCATTAGCTGCGGCTATCTGTGGTAGCACACGCGTCGTGAGCTTATTGATGGTCATCGATGTATCCTTTACGTGGAATTTTCCAATTAAAATCGGGAAAATCCTCACAAATATCAACGATGTTAGACAAAGAAGTAAAACTAGGTGACTAGTCTAGTCTAGTCTTTGTCTGGCATAATTATTGTAGTTAACTAATCATCTTAGTAGCTTTTGCCCGAGACATCCGGTACTGTCGCAAAATCTGTTCTTAGCTGACGTATTCTGTTTTTATTTGTTGGGGCGTGATGGAAATTCTCGTGGACTTCCTCCATCGTGGGAGTGACGATGGATTCCGGCATTCCGCTGGACTCCTACCGTCTAAAATCTTGGCGATGTTCCACCTCTGCGGTCTCACCTCTACCTCGGTGCGGGATTCGCATAAGCACCGCTCCCCCGTCAGAACTGACGTCTCGTACCTATAAACTACTTGAAAAATTCAGCTTCATACGCCAAGTGTAATCCATATTTCTTGCTTAGTCAGTAAGTGAGTGAATGAGTGATATTTCGCTATTAAACAGTAATAATCTTTCAGGACTACATTACTAACATCATAAACAATAATCAGCTCCCATACATTTGTCTAGTTATGGGAACATAAACGTATGTAGATATCAGGTGTATTATTTTACAAATAACCCTTTAGAATTGTACGTTTCTTAAACTTTCCTGAATTATTATATTTACTTATTCAGAATTGTCTAGCGTGAACTGCCAGAAAAATTATTGATCACGGATACAACCTGTCTCTTCTATTATCACTAAATTCAGGAATTTAATATTGTTCACTTTAATACTAACTTAGTCCCGTCCCAAGAACCGTGAAGCATTAAACAATAACAACATCGCACCGATATCACAGCTACATCGCTCCACTACCAGCTGGCTACCATCGATCATCAATTCGCTACGGTTGTCACCCGCGTGATTTACGTGTGAGGACGCTGACGAAAACACCCTTTTTGTTAAGGAAATTAATTTCATTTTAATTTATTATTACTATGAATAGTGAGAAGTAACCGTTATTACAGCGACCGATGGTTGCATCACAGGTCTTCTAAGGTTTTCTTTGACAGAAGGTGAAGCATCAATTATAGATTTCACAGTCAGATTTGAGGAATGATGACAGGTCAGGCTCTTTCTATTCGTATGTTTGGTAATTAGTTTCGATAAGAATAGAAAATTGACTCATATCTTTTGCTGTTAGCAGCAACAAGTTTATTGAAAATCAATAAAAGAGCAGTACCAATGCCCATTTTGTCATGGGCGTAGAATTCTATTTTATTATATCCTAACTTGTCTTAATTATCCTAATTTGTCGTGCTGGCCCAGTGTTTAAGGCGCCTCACATGCACTTGTACCATCGTGACGTTTTTAATTTCATAAAATGTGTTTTTTTTTTTTTTTTTTTTTTTATATTGTTATAGGCTTGCGTTTGACCGCAACTCACCTGATCTTAAGTGATGATGCGGCCTAAGGTGGAGCACGCTTGCCTAGAATAAACCGGTTCACTTGTGCCTTGAAGATACCCAGATTATATTATATGTAATGTACTTTCTAAGTGTATCAAATGTACTTATCTTGGACATCACTGACATCGAAGAACGAAAACATTGTGAGGAAACCTGGATCTATCTAAACTGAAAGATTTCTTTGTTTTTTGTTTGTTACGATTTAACTCAAAAACCACTCGACCTATTTTAAAAATTCTTTCCCCATAGAAAGCTACATCTTTAACGAGTAACATAGGCAATGTTATATTTTCATAAAAATTAGAGATCCTTGAGAAAATAACGCGGACGAAGTCGCGGGCAAAGTGCTAGTAATTAACGTGAGTCTGAAATCACCAATCCGCCTGGAGCGCACGTGGGGCAATGCTCGTGCCTTCTGTGTATGAGAAGAGAGCTTTGCCTTGTAGTGGGACAATAATAGGCTGGTAATTTTTTGAATTCTTGTTTTTTATATCTACATACGGACGGTAAAAAAGTTACTATGACGTGCGATGTTTAACGTACGTTAAATGTAACGGGTTGTTTCATGACATAAAAATCCGTCAGTTAAAGTTAATCAAAAAGAGATTCCATAATATTTTGATGTTTGAAGTAGCTGTTTGACAACTCAAAATTACGATGACTGGTCGGTTATGGTAATAGTAACTTTTTGACGTATGATTTTGTGAAACAACCCATTTTTTTAATTTGACGATAGTTAGCGCCATTTTTGACTACTACCGGTCAGTAATGGTTAGTTGAAGCAACCCGCCCTTAATACGCCGATACTTAGAATATGAGTTTGGTATTCTATATATGAATTTGATTTAACGTGTTGACTTTATTCCAGCTGGAAACTTACTACATCATGTCGGTAGGTACCATTGTTTTGGACCATACAACATCCAAAAATGTTCCAAACTCCAACTTTCCCAAGTGACCCACGGCCTCGGTCCAGTTTACCTGAGCCTATTACCTCAGGGCCCATGCCCCAACATTATGTGCTATTACGCGCCTCCACCAGATTTATGGGCGTCTGTTTTCGGCACCGGATGGAATCTTATAATTGTTAATAATAGGTATGTCTGTGATCTAGTAGAACGTGTGTTTTTGAAAAGTTGTAGATTTAAGTTTTATTACTTAACTGAACTAGCTTTTGTCCAGGACATAGTCTGCGTGAATTTACTCACGAATCATAAAGTAAGTAAGTAACTAAAGAATCATGGCAGGATTTGTACAAAAAAAAGTAATGATGTTTAGAGAAGTTGAAATTCTAATTCTTATACTCTTGGGTACCTAAAGAGTACCTTCAGGCATTTACAATAGTTTTAAAACCCCGAAAAAAAGTAAATAGTTTAACAAAAAACTCATTATTACAGAACGAAACGGCGACTGACAGTAACAGTGGCACTGACAGACGCCTTTTTTTCAACACACCTGTCACATCACTTGTCTGCCTATTTGATCTGAGATCTGCAGTGCTATTCTGTTACAATCTCAATTGACAAAGCAGACGGACGGATGACAGCTCACTTCACCTAGGTGTTCACCGAGGGAGATCGTAACAGAATAGACATACCGTTAACGTCGCTTGTAACGTTCTTTTTTTATAAACACAAAATGGGCATCGAGGTGAAACATAAGTGTTATTTTCATTTCGTAACCTTTTAATTATGCGGGGTTTTAAAAACATGGTACTTAAGTACCTATATCAATCTACTCCTGGTAACGTATTCTTTATTGGAAAAAAAATTAAACCCTCTAAATTATTTTTTTTTTCATACATATGAATGTATGGATGTCGCCATGATTCTTTTGTTTATAGCACTCAAGGATAACGTACTTCCTAAGCGAAAGAATCTTCAGAATTGGACCAGCAGTGTAAGGTTCATATTCAATTGGGAAAATTTGACAGTTTGGCATGGCTTGATGTGCTGGCGTATATACCTAATTGATTGTCTGGTGTAATCCAATTGTCTCCGAAATGAAATGATATTTTATTCAACCAAATACAAAGAAAAATCTTACATGCTATACTCCATTTATAATATAGCAATAATAGCATTTATATTAGCATTAGAAAAAAGAGACTCGTAGAAGCAAGAATGCATACCATTTTATTTCAAAGATATGTTAAAAACAGTTTTATTTAAAATTATTTTTACCTAACTTTAATAAATAGATATATTACTAAATATGGACGTAAAATAAGATAAACAAAATAAAACTCCTTTAAAAATTAGTTAACATTTCAATTTGGTAGAATTAAAGTGAAATGAACCACGTGGCCGGTATTGTTCATCCCTGCTTCTTTTAGGTTTTTAACTTAGACACTATAATTTTAAATTGGAATGAAATAATACAACTAAATGAAAACCTCTTAATTTAATAAGGTAAAGTATTAAAATGGTTACAATAAAGTGCGTCTATCGAAACTGTAACATATTAATTTGTGCTTTTGTTACAAAGTGTGCATTATAAATAACCTTTTTCAACTTCTGTCTAATGCTATTGTAAATGGAGTAGTTATAAGTAACTAAGGCGGTACTGGTAGCAGATTAGAATTGCCTCTGACTCTCAAGCTACATACGTAAGTTTCTGTGTTTTGAGTCATCAGTGGGTGCTAGCAACTCTCTTATTAAGGGCCTAAGCACACCGCGTTTTTTAAACGCGCCGTCGACTACCTACCTAGTAATAATATTAACAGCAGTGAGACAATAATAGACTGTTATTATTGTTAATAAGTAGGTATATCTCTATTGTTTTAATAAATTAACATAGCTCATTCCTGAAACGCGCGTCAACGGTGCGTTTAAAAAACGTGGTGTGCTTAGGCCCTAATTTGTTACAAAGTTGCTTAAAAAACATAATTATCATCAAAAAAGGCAACGTGATTAGAGAAAAACTTATCACTAAGCAAAGATGTTGGAGACAGAAACCATTACGCAAAGTCAAAGTATTTTTAGATTTTCGTACCTCAAAAGGAAAAAAACGGAACCCTTATAGGATCACTTTGTTGTCCGTCTGTCTGGCTGTCTGTCTGTCTGTCAAGACTCTTTATCTCGGGAACGCGTGGAGGTATCGAGTTAAAATTACCATAACTCAAGTCTACGGTCGCGTGATGCTGTAAAAAAATCAATCCTCTATGTTAACGTGAAAAAAAGATACGGCCGTTTATGTCGCAAAAAACGCATTTATAATATTAAGTAGATCAAAGTATGGATAGTAGGTATGGATTAGTATAGAAGTATGGATGTACCTACTAATATGTACGGAACCCTCAGTAGGCGAGTCCGACTCGCACTTGTTCGGTTTTTTTACCAGCTTTTTATTAGCTTCGCCTGAATGTTTGTATGTTTGTTTGTAACCGACTTCTATGGGCGCGATTTTGACCCACTTTAAACGGGCAGATTTCGTTCAAACTTTGTAGATTTATCGAGGACCGATGACAAACCACTAATTTGATAAAATTATTAAAAAAAAAAGAAAAACATAAGTCGTTCAAAATTAGTTGCCGAATAAACAGCTATTATATACTAGGCAGGTACTGCACAAACGCCCCTGGTAGAATAAATGTACATAATATTTATAGATATAACCAAACTAAAAAGTAAAAAATAAATAATAGTTTAAAAAAAACTAAAAACACGCTTTTTATAGAAAACCAAACTAAAAAATAGAAAATAAATTTTAATAAATTATTTTATTTAAAAAAAAGCGTGGGGTGCATGGTGTCAATAGGTATAAATATTTTATTGACAGATATGAGTAGAGTGATTATCATTTTGATAATATCTTAAAAAGCACCCCACGCTTTTTTTAAAATAAAATAATTTACTAAAATTCATTTTCTATTTTTTAGTTTGGTTTTCTATAAAAAGCGTGTTTTTAGTTTTTTTAAACTATTATTTATTTTGTTTTACCTGTAGGGTTAATATTTTAAAAACTTAAAGTCAACGCGCTTACCCCTGCTAGTATCTATATCTAAAATCTTAATTATCTGTAGTAGGTGCATAAGCTAGTACGTATCAGGAATCTTCGTCTGCTTGTGTTTGCAGTAACATGCGCATTTAATATCGGTAATTAGGAACTCAGTGGGCGGCGTATTACGCTGGAAAATATGTTAATGGTTTTAAATAAAACGATGGAATTGTAGCAGGCTATTAATATTGTGCCTTATGTGGTGAATCCTTGGACGTAGGTATTCTTTTGTTTTTCTTTTATTTAACTACAAGCTTATGAGTGTCAGTTATCGCGGAGACAGTCGAAGTCACAGATTAGATAATAGCTTAGATCTTATCTTCAACTCATTCAAGCTATACTCTGTTCACAATAAGATTAGACATTTACAAAAACCTTTTTTACAGTCCGTTCAAACGATTTTGACTTATATTGCATTGGTAGCATGACAAATGGCAACTGCAGTAAACAGTTGTTATTGTAACCACTTTTTTGCCTCTAATGTCATCCTTAAGCCTACGGAATAGAAGTCAAAATGGGTTGAAGGGACTGTAAAAAAGGTTTGTGTTTATGTCTAATCTTATTGTGAACAGGGTGTAAGTCCGTACCAAATTTTATCAAAATCGCTTCAGTAGTTTTAGCTGTGAAGGCGTAACAAGTAACATACTAGATAAATTTTTGCATTTATAATATTAGCATGGATTTACTTTACAAAGCACTGTGTAAACTTAACTATACTTTAGAAAATTAAGTAATTAATTAAAGTGAATATAATTAGTTTGCTTTCTGAACCGGGTTGACTATAGGTACTTGCTAACAACAAAGGTAAAATTGAATAGGCTATGAAACAGACAGGATATAATAGTAATAAAGATTAAGATTGATTTGCAGAAAGCAGGTGCACCTGTAATTAATTTAATGCAATGCCATACAGAACTATTACATGCAAGTATTGCATAGAAACATATTTTAATTATGAATTGTTATTTTTTATAACCTGTGCTTTGAAAAAGTGTGTATTAAGTTTGGAGTAGGTACGCATTGTGGGGCAACGCTTAGTACCTAAGTGTCACCATGGTGCCTACAATATGCTGAGTGGCACTTCGGTTTAAAACAAACATATCCCATTCTACTATTTACTATCTATAGGTACTTACTTAATATTATAAAGTTAAAGAGTTTGTTTGTTTGTTCGAATTGAAAAAATATTTTTGTGTTGGATAGTTCATTTATCGAAGAAAGCTATAGGCCCATGCGAAGCCGGGTCGGGTAGCTAGCCTATTATAAAAGCAAAAGTATGTGAAGATGCATGGGTGTTTCTTCCTCTTTCACACCTAAACGGCAGACCAGAAATAGCCTACACACACGTATAAATATTGATCTAACATAACACATAGGGATAGGATAATTTTTGATCCTGTTTTTATGTATCAATGGGATAACTTAATTTTGTCATCTGGCATATGCCAGCGGAATTGCAAAAAGAGTACGATCATATAAAGCCCGACTATCTTATTTTAAGATGGTTTCATTGGAGAAATGTAGAATAATGATCGATTCCACATTCGTATATAAGCTACTCCGATGCAAAATTGATTGTCCACTATTGCTGTCCAAGTTTCAGTTTCGGGCTCCTGCTAGACTCCCTCGTGCTCCCATTACTCCTTTGCACCCTCCACTCCTCAGAACAATACTTGGTGCCAACCCTGTTGTTCCTCGTCTCTGCAAATTGTTAAATGGTTCCAGCGATCTTGTTGACGTGCATTTGACTCATATGCCAAGTTTCATAGGATAACTTCTAACAATGTGTAATCTGTTTTTTTATTCCTTTTTTTACATTTTGTTGTGTCTGTATTTAATCTTACTTTTACTGGTTATATTAGCTTTATATTCCATCACATAAACTGTTGATTTTAGTTATTATTAATGTTATAATTGTGTCAATTTGTGGCACATCTTTATGTTTTTGGAGCATGCGGTGCTAACCTGTAAGAAATTGTTACACTATCCCTATGTAATGGTAAATTTTAATTTAGCTATTTACAGTGTTAACAATTGTTGGTTGGCCAATAAAGGAAAAAAAAATAACTTAAGACTTTAGCTTCATTCCGAAGTCTTCACACATGAAGTCGCGGTCACAAGCTAGTTTAGTATATTTTATAACATTTTCTATGTTACATGTAACCCTACTTATGCAGTGAGAATGTGACGTAGAAAGTGCATGCGTGCGCGCAACTGTGCACGTCACCTCACGCGAGAAGAAGCCGCGCGGTTTCACATAGCTGCATCAAAATGTACGCCATCTCCTAAAGACGAGCCTCGTTTACGAGAGGATCATGGAGGATAGTAGTGAATAGTGGTGGAGTCGGCAAATCTTCTCTAATTTTATTTATACAACATTGCTTATCAAAGTCAAAGTCAAATCATTTATTTCAATTAGACCATTATAAGGCACTTTTGAACGTCAAATGAGAAAAAAAAAAAAATTGGTTCTAGGTGCCCATTCCAAAAGGTAGTTTTGTATGGAGAAGAATGGGCAAGAAACTCCATACTTACTCTTTTAAAAACGATGTTAACAATATTTGCATTTACAGGAATTATATAATTATATAATTATACGTGAATAACGATGTACCTTCCATAAAAACACTAGGTATTTGAAAGTGTGTACAAAGTATCACAGATTAAGGAATGGCAGACTAAGTTATATGTACATAGATACACAGTGTTCACATATTATTACAAATGTTGAAACAGTAGACGACCACTCCTTATATTTTAACAAACAATGAATCAGTATGTGAGCCTGAGCAGTGTATAAAAAAGAGTCAAATATATATATGTACATATTTATACTAAGTATGAAATTAGGTATTTTAAATTAGCAATCGGTTCGATTTTGTCTAGACTGTCGATCGTCCTATGGAGCTAGACCAGCATGTTTCCAAGCATTCTTATCTTGAATATAGTCCTCTAGATTATTTTTTTACATCCCGTGGGGTGTCCAGGCTATTCCTTCGCAGAAGGCGACTAAGGGAAGATCCAGAAGTCGGGCAGCAGCAGCTTTAGTGTACTCTACAACTTCACTGCGATCTCCAAGACGCCTGCCAAGCTTAGGGATTATGGCAACCCGGGGCGTGGGGGACGGGTGCCATAATCCCCACGCTTGGCAGGCATCTTTTATGGGAGAAGCCTTTGCTCAACAGTCGAATAACTTGTGATGAAGCAGTAAATTGCATTACAACTGTCTCTTTGGTCTAGTTAGTTACTGCTAAGCGTGAGGTCCTGCGACCGATTCCCAGGTCAGGCAAAGTGTTATTGAATTTTTCCATTACGAATTTCTCAGTAACAGCCCGGAGTTCGGCAGTTAGCGGTGTAACACCCCCGTGCCTCGGGAAGCACGCAGCATCTCTCTCCGGTCGTGTCGGATTGTCGTCCCACCGCACTATGAGAGTGAGGGAAGAGGGAGTGCACCTGTGTTTGCGCACACACTTGTGCACTATAATATCTTCTGCGTACTTGGCTGATCTCCATTGAGATTGGCCGCCGTGACCGAAATTCGAACTGGAGTTTTTTTTAATTGCGTTGGAATGTTCATCGCCGCATTACCAACCTTACTAACTGTCAGAATGAACTGTTCACTATTTAGGTAAACTAGTTCATTCTTCCTTAATATTATTGTTTTTACTTAAAATAATAATTTCTGTATCGTCACTTCAAGACTTTTCAGTGTAGCCCAGGCTCTTGTACTAGAATTTCCTTTATTACAATAGTGTGATCAAAATCACACTGTGTGTGTCAGTAGTGTGTATTATAGTGTGATGCTTAGTCAACGGTGATTTGAATGCGGTCGCAGATTCCTTAGTCCCTCAATTGTTATTTCAAAGTCAAAGTCAAAGCATTGATTTCAATTAAACCATTAACAGGCACTTTTGAATAGTCAAAGAGTCAGTTAGTTAAGTCAGAAAGTTGAAGCTAGTTGCTAGTTCCAAAACGTAGGGTAGGTTTCTATGGAGAAGATCGGGCGAGAAACTCCATCACGGACACTCTTTTTAATCAAGTTTTCACAAAATCCTGGCTACATTATTCTTGTTGCTTCTATATGTGAATACATGTAGGTGATAAGAAATCCAAAATATTCAATAATTAATAATAAATTAAGATAAAACCCGTGGCAGTTAAGAGATAACCAATCTCAACTGACAGCGCCGGTTCACAAACATGACGCGCGGATCCACCATTTTGAAGAAAAGGGGAAATTTACATACATAGTAACGTTACTGACTTTACATAGGAACTCTCCAGCGATATATAAAAAATCTTATAAATAAATGCCGCATCTCCTCGTCTACCCATCAACTCCATGTTACATATCAATGGCGCGCGTCCACAGTAAGTTTGAATGACAGGCCGCTCTGGACGGTGGTAAGTAAACCTGCACCGCTTGACTGACAGCTCTTCTTGCATGAACTGCGAAAGTGTTGACTTCTGGGTAGGTACGTAGATGTGCAGTTAGATGTTAACCTGAAGCTATATACGTAGCGTTTTTACGTTTTGGAACGAGTAACTAACTTCAAATTTCTGACTAATTAACCGACTCCGAACTTGGTCCCTACTGAGAAGTGTACATTGTGTAATTGAAATTAATGCTTTGTGTTTGACTTTGACAACAATACTGGAATTCAGATACCTATTACATAAAACGTTATCGGAACAAATAATCAAACTGGAGTTGGAAATATATCACAAAGATGTAACCATAATTAAAATCAAATCAAATCATTTTTTTATTTGCCGACATGGGTGCAGATGTTAATAATCAAAATACTGAAGTCCCTAAAAATACAATCAGTTATTTTATTATACTATGCAAAAACTGTTTTCAAACCCTAATCCATACTTCTATGTATAATTACTTAAGTATAAACTAATATTATTTATGCGAAAGTAACTCAGTCTGTTACACTTTCACGATGAACCAGCAGAATCAATTTTGATTAAATTTGTTCTGGTTGAACTCTGGAACGACGTAGGCTACTTTTTAATCCTAGACTTCGTCTGCATCCGCAATCACCGACATTCACGCAGACGAAGTCGCGGGCAAAAGCTAGTAAAAAAATAAATGAAGTAATTGTGTAGTACTCGTGTACATCCATTACTACCTACTGTCCTCTTTCGTCAACTGTAAACCTCTTACAACTTACACCACACGACATCCGATCAACTCTATTTTCTCTTTCAAATCGGCAACTATTGGAATTTTATTCATATTTAAATTGGCGAGCAGAACCAGTGCCACTAACTTAATAGTCCGGGCGGTGCTTAAGAAGTGCGTCCGACCCAATGCGCCGGCGCACGCCCGTTGTATCGGAACGAAACCTAATCCCGAAGCCTGTATGTGTATAGCTAGTGCGCAGGAGTTTCACTCGTCGTTTACATACGTTAGTAGATGCTATGGACCTACACACGTCCGGTCAGGGCTGGCTGGGAGACTTAGTCTTTTATCGTCTTGAATTACTTACATTGGAAAAGTATTACTGAAACAGTCAAAAATATTGACTCCGCCTCAAAATTGTCCATTCGATGTCTTGCAAAAGAGGAGAAGGTTTTTTTTTTAATTTTTGGGTATGACTCAAGAGTGGTCCCATGGGCGTCGCCTGAAAAACTTTCAGGGAGGTGCTCTTTTTTATTTTTGGTGTGTGTTCGGGAAATCCTCTTGGAGTCCAAGAGGATTTCCCCATCCTGGGAGTGACGGAGGTGCATGCCGGACTAAAACTAAAACTAACGTGGTATTCCACCTCTGCCTATGTCCGGAGGTACGGGATTCGCATAAGCATTGACAGCTCCCAAAGGGCACCTCCCATCCCTGCATTTTCTCAACACACAAAAAAGCATTTTCGCTTATGACCTCAGAAAATAAGTCAACATTAGACAAATCCTATTTTTTAGCTATAGCTTCAGATATACAGAACTTTTATAGAGGTTTCGCCTTAGGTTAATTCAAACGGTGACTTTGAATCACTATTTGATTTTTTTAAATTAAAGTGTAGACTTTTTCTGTGTACATATTTTCTTTCCTGACAGGGGGGTGCAAGCGCATCCCCTTGCACCCTATTGGCGGCGCCCATGGGTGGTCCCATAGTATACTTATGCTAAAAAAACATACAGGCTAATGCAACACTGATGTAGGCAGCCCTACCTACGATAGCTAGAAACTGTAGAAACATCTCGCTTATCCTTGTAGGGGGTATGGGCAGGTAATTAAGGATTATTTCATTTGCACATGTAGGTAAGTTTACATAATGAGCTTAGGGTGCGTAATGCCGGTTGGTCACCTAATTGTTACCTAACATGGCTGACTGAACACTGTTGTAGTGATTATGCTTTTAATTAGGGATTCAGATTTGTTGGCTTATCGGTTTAGTACTAGATTGTAGGTACTGTTTGGGCATAATGGGGTGCCGCCATATTGAGTACGTCCGAAATGGGATTAGGTTATATACCAAATCAAAACAATTTGTGTTGATTGGTAATGTTTATGAGGGCTCATAGGATTTATTGGCATGTATGTAAATATTAAATACTCTGCGTATGTTGAAAGGTTTATTTCTTAATACTTTGGCAGGAAATATTTTTTTAATTCATCATCACCATCATTTCAGCCGAAAGACGTCCACTGCTGGACATAGGCCTCCCCTAAAGGGGGGGGGGAGGGTTGCCATAATCGCCACGCTTGGCAGGCGGGTTGGCGATCGCAGTATAGTTGGTTAGTTTTTTTAATTATAAACAACCAATATTATCTGTTCAGTATTCGTCTTTATTGTGAAGGCGTAACAAGTAACATACTAGATAAATTTTTGCATTTATAATATTAGCATGGATTTACTTTACAAAGCACTGTGTAAACTTAACTATACTTTAGAAAATTAAGTAATTAATTAAAGTGAATATAATTAGTTTGCTTTCTGAACCGGGTTGACTATAGGTACTTGCTAACAACAAAGGTAAAATTGAATAGGCTATGAAACAGACAGGATATAATAGTAATAAAGATTAAGATTGATTTGCAGAAAGCAGGTGCACCTGTAATTAATTTAATGCAATGCCATACAGAACTATTACATGCAAGTATTGCATAGAAACATATTTTAATTATGAATTGTTATTTTTTATAACCTGTGCTTTGAAAAAGTGTGTATTAAGTTTGGAGTAGGTACGCATTGTGGGGCAACGCTTAGTACCTAAGTGTCACCATGGTGCCTACAATATGCTGAGTGGCACTTCGGTTTAAAACAAACATATCCCATTCTACTATTTACTATCTATAGGTACTTACTTAATATTATAAAGTTAAAGAGTTTGTTTGTTTGTTCGAATTGAAAAAATATTTTTGTGTTGGATAGTTCATTTATCGAAGAAAGCTATAGGCCCATGCGAAGCCGGGTCGGGTAGCTAGCCTATTATAAAAGCAAAAGTATGTGAAGATGCATGGGTGTTTCTTCCTCTTTCACACCTAAACGGCAGACCAGAAATAGCCTACACACACGTATAAATATTGATCTAACATAACACATAGGGATAGGATAATTTTTGATCCTGTTTTTATGTATCAATGGGATAACTTAATTTTGTCATCTGGCATATGCCAGCGGAATTGCAAAAAGAGTACGATCATATAAAGCCCGACTATCTTATTTTAAGATGGTTTCATTGGAGAAATGTAGAATAATGATCGATTCCACATTCGTATATAAGCTACTCCGATGCAAAATTGATTGTCCACTATTGCTGTCCAAGTTTCAGTTTCGGGCTCCTGCTAGACTCCCTCGTGCTCCCATTACTCCTTTGCACCCTCCACTCCTCAGAACAATACTTGGTGCCAACCCTGTTGTTCCTCGTCTCTGCAAATTGTTAAATGGTTCCAGCGATCTTGTTGACGTGCATTTGACTCATATGCCAAGTTTCATAGGATAACTTCTAACAATGTGTAATCTGTTTTTTTATTCCTTTTTTTACATTTTGTTGTGTCTGTATTTAATCTTACTTTTACTGGTTATATTAGCTTTATATTCCATCACATAAACTGTTGATTTTAGTTATTATTAATGTTATAATTGTGTCAATTTGTGGCACATCTTTATGTTTTTGGAGCATGCGGTGCTAACCTGTAAGAAATTGTTACACTATCCCTATGTAATGGTAAATTTTAATTTAGCTATTTACAGTGTTAACAATTGTTGGTTGGCCAATAAAGGAAAAAAAAATAACTTAAGACTTTAGCTTCATTCCGAAGTCTTCACACATGAAGTCGCGGTCACAAGCTAGTTTAGTATATTTTATAACATTTTCTATGTTACATGTAACCCTACTTATGCAGTGAGAATGTGACGTAGAAAGTGCATGCGTGCGCGCAACTGTGCACGTCACCTCACGCGAGAAGAAGCCGCGCGGTTTCACATAGCTGCATCAAAATGTACGCCATCTCCTAAAGACGAGCCTCGTTTACGAGAGGATCATGGAGGATAGTAGTGAATAGTGGTGGAGTCGGCAAATCTTCTCTAATTTTATTTATACAACATTGCTTATCAAAGTCAAAGTCAAATCATTTATTTCAATTAGACCATTATAAGGCACTTTTGAACGTCAAATGAGAAAAAAAAAAAAATTGGTTCTAGGTGCCCATTCCAAAAGGTAGTTTTGTATGGAGAAGAATGGGCAAGAAACTCCATACTTACTCTTTTAAAAACGATGTTAACAATATTTGCATTTACAGGAATTATATAATTATATAATTATACGTGAATAACGATGTACCTTCCATAAAAACACTAGGTATTTGAAAGTGTGTACAAAGTATCACAGATTAAGGAATGGCAGACTAAGTTATATGTACATAGATACACAGTGTTCACATATTATTACAAATGTTGAAACAGTAGACGACCACTCCTTATATTTTAACAAACAATGAATCAGTATGTGAGCCTGAGCAGTGTATAAAAAAGAGTCAAATATATATATGTACATATTTATACTAAGTATGAAATTAGGTATTTTAAATTAGCAATCGGTTCGATTTTGTCTAGACTGTCGATCGTCCTATGGAGCTAGACCAGCATGTTTCCAAGCATTCTTATCTTGAATATAGTCCTCTAGATTTTTTTTTTACATCCCGTGGGGTGTCCAGGCTATTCCTTCGCAGAAGGCGACTAAGGGAAGATCCAGAAGTCGGGCAGCAGCAGCTTTAGTGTACTCTACAACTTCACTGCGATCTCCAAGACGCCTGCCAAGCTTAGGGATTATGGCAACCCGGGGCGTGGGGGACGGGTGCCATAATCCCCACGCTTGGCAGGCATCTTTTATGGGAGAAGCCTTTGCTCAACAGTCGAATAACTTGTGATGAAGCAGTAAATTGCATTACAACTGTCTCTTTGGTCTAGTTAGTTACTGCTAAGCGTGAGGTCCTGCGACCGATTCCCAGGTCAGGCAAAGTGTTATTGAATTTTTCCATTACGAATTTCTCAGTAACAGCCCGGAGTTCGGCAGTTAGCGGTGTAACACCCCCGTGCCTCGGGAAGCACGCAGCATCTCTCTCCGGTCGTGTCGGATTGTCGTCCCACCGCACTATGAGAGTGAGGGAAGAGGGAGTGCACCTGTGTTTGCGCACACACTTGTGCACTATAATATCTTCTGCGTACTTGGCTGATCTCCATTGAGATTGGCCGCCGTGACCGAAATTCGAACTGGAGTTTTTTTTAATTGCGTTGGAATGTTCATCGCCGCATTACCAACCTTACTAACTGTCAGAATGAACTGTTCACTATTTAGGTAAACTAGTTCATTCTTCCTTAATATTATTGTTTTTACTTAAAATAATAATTTCTGTATCGTCACTTCAAGACTTTTCAGTGTAGCCCAGGCTCTTGTACTAGAATTTCCTTTATTACAATAGTGTGATCAAAATCACACTGTGTGTGTCAGTAGTGTGTATTATAGTGTGATGCTTAGTCAACGGTGATTTGAATGCGGTCGCAGATTCCTTAGTCCCTCAATTGTTATTTCAAAGTCAAAGTCAAAGCATTGATTTCAATTAAACCATTAACAGGCACTTTTGAATAGTCAAAGAGTCAGTTAGTTAAGTCAGAAAGTTGAAGCTAGTTGCTAGTTCCAAAACGTAGGGTAGGTTTCTATGGAGAAGATCGGGCGAGAAACTCCATCACGGACACTCTTTTTAATCAAGTTTTCACAAAATCCTGGCTACATTATTCTTGTTGCTTCTATATGTGAATACATGTAGGTGATAAGAAATCCAAAATATTCAATAATTAATAATAAATTAAGATAAAACCCGTGGCAGTTAAGAGATAACCAATCTCAACTGACAGCGCCGGTTCACAAACATGACGCGCGGATCCACCATTTTGAAGAAAAGGGGAAATTTACATACATAGTAACGTTACTGACTTTACATAGGAACTCTCCAGCGATATATAAAAAATCTTATAAATAAATGCCGCATCTCCTCGTCTACCCATCAACTCCATGTTACATATCAATGGCGCGCGTCCACAGTAAGTTTGAATGACAGGCCGCTCTGGACGGTGGTAAGTAAACCTGCACCGCTTGACTGACAGCTCTTCTTGCATGAACTGCGAAAGTGTTGACTTCTGGGTAGGTACGTAGATGTGCAGTTAGATGTTAACCTGAAGCTATATACGTAGCGTTTTTACGTTTTGGAACGAGTAACTAACTTCAAATTTCTGACTAATTAACCGACTCCGAACTTGGTCCCTACTGAGAAGTGTACATTGTGTAATTGAAATTAATGCTTTGTGTTTGACTTTGACAACAATACTGGAATTCAGATACCTATTACATAAAACGTTATCGGAACAAATAATCAAACTGGAGTTGGAAATATATCACAAAGATGTAACCATAATTAAAATCAAATCAAATCATTTTTTTATTTGCCGACATGGGTGCAGATGTTAATAATCAAAATACTGAAGTCCCTAAAAATACAATCAGTTATTTTATTATACTATGCAAAAACTGTTTTCAAACCCTAATCCATACTTCTATGTATAATTACTTAAGTATAAACTAATATTATTTATGCGAAAGTAACTCAGTCTGTTACACTTTCACGATGAACCAGCAGAATCAATTTTGATTAAATTTGTTCTGGTTGAACTCTGGAACGACGTAGGCTACTTTTTAATCCTAGACTTCGTCTGCATCCGCAATCACCGACATTCACGCAGACGAAGTCGCGGGCAAAAGCTAGTAAAAAAATAAATGAAGTAATTGTGTAGTACTCGTGTACATCCATTACTACCTACTGTCCTCTTTCGTCAACTGTAAACCTCTTACAACTTACACCACACGACATCCGATCAACTCTATTTTCTCTTTCAAATCGGCAACTATTGGAATTTTATTCATATTTAAATTGGCGAGCAGAACCAGTGCCACTAACTTAATAGTCCGGGCGGTGCTTAAGAAGTGCGTCCGACCCAATGCGCCGGCGCACGCCCGTTGTATCGGAACGAAACCTAATCCCGAAGCCTGTATGTGTATAGCTAGTGCGCAGGAGTTTCACTCGTCGTTTACATACGTTAGTAGATGCTATGGACCTACACACGTCCGGTCAGGGCTGGCTGGGAGACTTAGTCTTTTATCGTCTTGAATTACTTACATTGGAAAAGTATTACTGAAACAGTCAAAAATATTGACTCCGCCTCAAAATTGTCCATTCGATGTCTTGCAAAAGAGGAGAAGGTTTTTTTTTTAATTTTTGGGTATGACTCAAGAGTGGTCCCATGGGCGTCGCCTGAAAAACTTTCAGGGAGGTGCTCTTTTTTATTTTTGGTGTGTGTTCGGGAAATCCTCTTGGAGTCCAAGAGGATTTCCCCATCCTGGGAGTGACGGAGGTGCATGCCGGACTAAAACTAAAACTAACGTGGTATTCCACCTCTGCCTATGTCCGGAGGTACGGGATTCGCATAAGCATTGACAGCTCCCAAAGGGCACCTCCCATCCCTGCATTTTCTCAACACACAAAAAAGCATTTTCGCTTATGACCTCAGAAAATAAGTCAACATTAGACAAATCCTATTTTTTAGCTATAGCTTCAGATATACAGAACTTTTATAGAGGTTTCGCCTTAGGTTAATTCAAACGGTGACTTTGAATCACTATTTGATTTTTTTAAATTAAAGTGTAGACTTTTTCTGTGTACATATTTTCTTTCCTGACAGGGGGGTGCAAGCGCATCCCCTTGCACCCTATTGGCGGCGCCCATGGGTGGTCCCATAGTATACTTATGCTAAAAAAACATACAGGCTAATGCAACACTGATGTAGGCAGCCCTACCTACGATAGCTAGAAACTGTAGAAACATCTCGCTTATCCTTGTAGGGGGTATGGGCAGGTAATTAAGGATTATTTCATTTGCACATGTAGGTAAGTTTACATAATGAGCTTAGGGTGCGTAATGCCGGTTGGTCACCTAATTGTTACCTAACATGGCTGACTGAACACTGTTGTAGTGATTATGCTTTTAATTAGGGATTCAGATTTGTTGGCTTATCGGTTTAGTACTAGATTGTAGGTACTGTTTGGGCATAATGGGGTGCCGCCATATTGAGTACGTCCGAAATGGGATTAGGTTATATACCAAATCAAAACAATTTGTGTTGATTGGTAATGTTTATGAGGGCTCATAGGATTTATTGGCATGTATGTAAATATTAAATACTCTGCGTATGTTGAAAGGTTTATTTCTTAATACTTTGGCAGGAAATATTTTTTTAATTCATCATCACCATCATTTCAGCCGAAAGACGTCCACTGCTGGACATAGGCCTCCCCTAAAGGGGGGGGGGAGGGTTGCCATAATCGCCACGCTTGGCAGGCGGGTTGGCGATCGCAGTATAGTTGGTTAGTTTTTTTAATTATAAACAACCAATATTATCTGTTCAGTATTCGTCTTTATTTCGGTGATATTCCAGAATATAGTTATGTATGTGTAGTTTATATTTTTTTTTAAATATTACTTTTTGTTGTGCATCCGCCATGTTATCTCTTCGCCACCCTTGGTAGAGAATGCATACGGCATAAAGTCCGCCTTTGTACCTTTATGAAGCATAAATAAATAAATAATAAATAGGATCAAATTTGCTGACTGACCACATACTCAAACGCTAGGTACTCAATTTGAAGATACAGCTGTCACAGTCACTTTGAAATACAGTGATAGAGGCAGCACGAAAGTTACCGGCATCATAACATTAAGTAGTGTTTGAGTATTCGGCCAATAGTGTATTTATAGGTAGCTAACTCGCAGATAGACTAAACCTAATACCAGTGGGTAGATAGATATATTTAACTCTAGGAATTCAAGACAATAAAATGGCTCACTTCGACTTTGACGAATAAATAGATCGATTGATATCGCCTAAAGCTAGACATATCCATGTTTGTCTCTGCTAATGATTTGTTGAACGAGTTCCCTGCGGCGAACGAATTAGCAACACTGTGAACCGAAAAATCAATTTTCTAATTGATTACCTGCGTCATGCATAACACTCATGGCAGCTATTTATATATACACTTTTTTGTGTCATTTGTCATTTAGCTACTGGATAAACAGGTTTTGGTTAAAATCGATTATTAAAAAAAAACTATTAAAGGTAAGTAATTTTTATAGGTAACTATAGCTTTGGCCGCAATAGGGTATTACACTCATTTTTGAAAAGTGTCTCAATGAAATTCTGTAGTGCTAATATGCCACCAAAAAAAACACAATTGTTTTATTCAATCGATAAGTGCCATAAAAATGCATCTAAATTTTAAATTTTCAAATTTCGCGCGTTGTTTGGCGAATACGCCTCTTACTGGACGCCATATTACTCAGCGTAAATGACGTCAGTTCGTTTTGTATCAAATGAGCTCATATTAAATATGATAATTATATATAATTTAAAAATAATTAAAAGCATATTGTGTAATAGGTGTAATAATGAAAAAATTACTTTGGTTACGAAAATAATAAAAGTACAAAGCCTATATTACGCCAATCGGTTTACTGACAGTTGACAATTTTTTGTTTACACAGCCGTACGGCGTAATAACATGGCCGCTACTTTAACACGGTGTTTTATAACAGATTAAACATACTGAAAACTTTGAATTGAATTAAAAAAATTGTTTTGTTATTTTATGAACTAAAACTTACATTTTCCGACTGCTTTATGCCTAAACTGTCTCAATATTTATAGATTTTTTCTCGTATAGAGTAAAATACCCTATTTCGTCTGCCTGAATGTCGGTTATCGCGGATGCAGACGAAGTCACGGATTAAGAAGTCCTTCCACAGAGTTCAAGCTAATCGAAATCGGTTCAGTCGTTTCGTTGTGAAAGCGTAACAGACAGAGTTAGTTTCGCATTTCTAATAATATAGTAGGTATCTATGGATTATCTAAACTGAAGTACATATCTACTTCTCTTATGAAGAGGTTTGCGTCTCAGCAAAAGGCACTTTGAGGACCTAACAAGATGGAATAAAACGAAAATAAATTCATTTCATTATTCCTAGCAAGTTGGGTGGGATTTAAACGAGTATAAAGTAATGCAGTTTTCCAACATTCCTGAATCCGAATAGATATTAAACTTACCTATTGAATATTCAAAGCTAAAGGAACATTTTAATCCAGGGTGAGCAAATTTTAAAACCGATTCACCGTAACAGCGAATTTGCATTCCAGATTCCACTAATAACGTTTTACGACACTAGCGCTCCTACGGCCGATAGCAGAACTAAAACGAGCAAAACTCTGACTTCCGATCACAGATGGCGTTATTTCAAATAACTGCACTAACCCTTAACGGGATCGAATTAAAAGTAATTGCAGTGCGGCTGGGTTTCGTCCATATTTTCATTTATTATCGTTTTTGCTGCTTTCTCGCTTCGGTTTCGCAATAACAGTGCGAAGCCGGCCATTTTGCGAGCAATAATAATTATAGTCCATTGTTATTTGTACATTTAATTTGAGTTAGCATGTTAAACGCAATGAGCGAACCACCGGGGATTATTGTTAATTTCTCAATTATTAAAATGAGCGTCGTTATGAATCGTATGTCATATCTAATGTATGGAAATGAAGGTATTTATTTAAATTACGTAGATGTACAGTGGGTGTGAACAAGAGAATTTATGGAAACAGACATTTAGTGGATTATTATTTGTTGATTTATAGATCTGTGTGACCGAACAGGACATAGATTAGTAGGTGTTTATATAACTTTTATTATTATTTTGAGTTCCATTCAAGTTTAGGCTATTGGTGCCTAAAAGAAAAAATAACAAAAGCCTTTTTTGCAAAAAAAATAACTGCCTTCAAAAACTAAAAAGCGATAAATATAACTTTAGCACAGAACACACATGACTTTAGTTTCAGAAGTCGGCGGCTTCGTTCTGTTTGTTGTTTTGTATTGCCACTGACATTCCAAACTAAAGTCATGTGTGTTCTATGCTAAAATTATTTATTTCGCTTTTTAGTACCGTTTAATCACCAAATTCCAGGAAACACAGTTAAAACAGAGATTGAAAGTCCTCCAAACATTGAAGAATCGAAGACTTCATCTACGAATTTTTTTTTTGGTTTTTGTTGATTTTTTCGAAAACCGCTGACTTTGTACATTTACTTTTGTTTTTCCAAAACTTTTTCAGAATGTAACAAATATTTTCTGAAAACCGTATCAAAATCGGTTCAGCTTACGGGAGATAATCGCGGACAAATATACGAGTCAAACTGCGAATCTCATTTTTTTGAAGTCTGTTAAAAAATAATAATTATTAAATAGGTGCTAAGTATCTTCTTTACTTTCATCACTGTTTGTTTTACAGTATGTTCACAAAATAACAATTCTCCGGGGTAACGGTCTTCTTCTTCTTCGTATCGCTGGCACGACAGTCTTTTTTAAATTTGTTTGTAAACTAATAAAACTTTATGAACAGATTCCTAAACTAATCATTTCCGTTCTCAGACTATGGTGCGGAAATAACAATAATTAGATCAACATGAATAATACAAAATAATAACCTAACATTAAACTACACAACACTTTGCTGAAAATTGTTCCGAATTACACACTTTGACAATATTGATGCCAAAAGAATGAAGACCTTATGTCTTAACGATAAAGTAAATTATTTAAACTCTGGTGACATAATGTACTGTATAAATGCATCCGGAGACACTATGGAGTAATTTTGTAGAGATGACAAAGATGATAGTGTGCCAGTGTCTACAAAAAGCGGACACGATTAAGTTTTGAGCTTGGAACCGCCCAGGAAATGCGTGTGGTATGGCATTAGATCCTACTGCGTGTTTTGGAATAGTTGGGAAAAGTTTGGACAGATGAAAATGTTCAGTGTGAATCATAATAATACCCATAAACTTTCTTTAATAGAGATCTTTTGCTGTCTGTCTTTGTATAGTAAATTAATACTTCCACGCATGTTTAGCTGTATCCAGACGCAGGCTGTATCAAACAAACCTCCAACTGTAATTACTTAAAGAACTTTCGCCACTAACATGGCTTCATGAGTTATTACAGATTTATTTTCTAATACCTAGCTAGAACAACATTAAATAATCATGAACTACGAGTATACTAGATATTCTATTAATGTCTTATGTACGATATAAAGGTCATATTTAAGTAGTTGATCGATTAAGGGACACGTGTTTAAGTTTCCATTATTTAGTTGAGTTATTATAAGTAAGTATAGGCAAGGGCGCTGGCAGGATCGAACACGGTGGAAGAAAATCCAAGAATACTTATTATACGTATTGTATACTTACATGCTGCAGAAAACAGGCGTTTTCGATTACTAGTGGTGTTTTACTTTTACTACGATTAATATTTATTTACTCTCTAGTTCGTGAGCATTTCAGGTGACCAGCGATCACTTTAATATTCACTTATTTAGGGGGGAGGGGGAGCGAGCTTCATCCATGACTATGGGTAAGTAGTTATATAACAGTATAATATCATTAGTAGCCTTTCATCAATAATCGATACTCAGATAGGCTGGTAAGCACTTAATTATATATTTTATTATTACTTTCGCTTAATCGCTTAAATATTTCGTTACCGCGTCTGACAACTTCCTTTCCGTACGTGTGGGTGAATTAGTTTACGAATTTCAAAGTTATTAATTACAAATTCGCCACTCGGGACAGTTTCTTGCAACTTTACACGAACATGGAGCGGCTGGAAAGTCATAAAATCGAAACAGTTTGCGAATTTATAATATATTAAATAAGTTTGATTATGCATAACCACCAACGGTATCATTTACATATCTATCTATGAATATAATATCATGACAGCGACAGCGCCTAACAATTTTGTATAAGTTATGTAATCGGAAAACAAATTGCTATAACTTTTTAAACAGGCGCACCGACATTACAAAGTGAGTTAACTAACAGTATCTACAACGATGCGTTAGGACGATACACATGCCATTATAGGTGTTCTAGTCTTTTAAAATGCAAAAAAGCATGTACTTTTGTCATGACATTGGTATTGTCCTGCAATGGGATAGACTTACTTCATCTGCCTTGACTAGAAGCAGACTTGAACTACCTAAGTTAGGAACCATTTTAAAGATACTGCCTACCTCAGTACCATAAATGCCTGAATTTGGCATACTGATCTATACCATTGACTTCTGACTAAACACTCTGCATTCGTTCTGGAAGTATTTTGTATTTAGAACGTTAGTCTTATTTTGACATGATAAACGAATTGTCTAGCAAGCAGCCGTCAGAGGCAGTCATTTTATTCTATAATAGAGTGATCTTAGATTATTGGTGGGTATCACCTGACTAGATACCACCAAAAAGCTTACAGATAAAAGTGGAGGCAACACCCTAAATACCTAAGTGAAGACAACCGTAGGTAGACGCTCTCTTTCTGAATGCATACATAAGAACGAGACAGTGATATGTGTTTTCTTTATTTTATGTATGCATTCAGAAAGAGAGCGTCTGCCCACAGTTGACTTCACTTCGGTATTTAGAGTGTTGCCTCCACTTTTATCTAAAGCTTCTTGGATACCACCGACGTACGTGTCAAATGAGGCTACAAATGAGGCTCCTAAGGGATACCTATCAATAATCTAAGAGTGATTATAACAGTCCCTCTTTGATTATAGTGTCCGTTCAACATCCTCCCAATACGGCGGACACCTCATCCCGGTACCTAGTAAGGGCTAGTCAAGAGCTCTTACAGTACCATACTGTTTGTAATTGTCATTAAATGTATTTCACATTACTTACAAATGCCTCAAACCCCATAATAAAACGCTGCAATATTACCTGAAACAAACAAAATCAACATAAGCGTTTGATTGATTGTACAATTTGGACATACTTAACTACAATGACATGTGTAGTTACGTTCAATGTGCAAATTGACTACAATTACGAACACGAACTGTACGCAAATAACCGCCGTTACAACTGAATTGATACGTTCCTTTATATTCAACTGTTTTATTCATTGGAACATTTTATAGATTGTAATTTATGAGTAGGTTTTTTTCCTGTGTCTCGGAAAACACGTGTCATCGTTGGTCCCGGCTGTCATTCGTAGATCTTTGACAGTCGTTATGGGTAGTCAGTCAGAAGCTAGAAAATCTGACAACTACTCTTACTAAGGGGTATCTTGTTACCCAGTAACTGGGTTGTGGAAGCTGACTTCCACAACTCAGTGACAGTCCTTACCCGACACGCTTTTTTTTTACATGAGCATGAGTGATTGCTTGTCTGAACAAGCAGTTGCTCCATGTAAAACACTGTAAAAAGACACACACAAATACACACACACACACACACTCACACACACTCAGTAAAAAAATAAAAAATAAAATTAAATAGAATTTGTATTTGGTGTTCAGCTATGTCCGGTAAGACTGAAAGCCGACCCAATATTGTTGGGATAGGCCGTATAGGCAGATGATGATGAATTGTGAGTGCTAACAAATGCTGAAATTCATTGTTATTCATCACTGTTGCATAAATTCAAGAAGTTCCCCGTCGTCGTTTGTGTACGTTCGGCCTAATCTCAAAAACTTCTGTACGAATTTTCAAATGGTTTTCACTAATTAAAAGAGAATTATCTAAGAAGATTGTCGGCTCTCATTTAAAAAGTCGTTCGGCTATAGATAATTTATAATTAGTGGTAACTGCGCGAAGCTCCGGCAGGTCACTGGTTAACAATTAATCTAAAACTAACCGATGTTTGTTTGGTTATTTATTCTTGGTTTGCTATCTATCTATATATCCTACGTTTGCCTAGTCCTTACTGAAATTAGTATAACACAAGTTTGATCTCAAGTCCTAAATAAGCTTTGTTAATCGTCATTTACTTAAATAAGTCGGTAGTCTTTTTAGGGCTCCGTACCTCAAAAGGAAAAATCGGATCCCGTATAGGATCACTTTGTTGTCCGTCTGTCTGTCTGTCAAGACCCTTTATCTCGGGACCGCGTAGAGGTATCCAGTTGAAATTAAAACCATTTACTGTCTACGGTCCCTTGAAGCTGTAAAAAAATCAAACTACTAAGTTAACGTAAAAAAAGATACGGCCGTTTATGTCGCAAAAAACGTACATCTCGACACTCAAGGAAATCAAAATTTATAGGGTACTTTCCGTTGACCTAGAACTATGAAATTTGGCAAGTAATACCGTCTTATACTATAAATACAGGGAAAAGTCTGAAAACTACACATTTGTAATTAAATCTTAAAAAAAAAAACTTTATTTATAACGACCTTTTGTCCGCGATTTGGTCCATGTGAATGTCGGTTATCGCGGATGCAGAAAAAGTCCCGGATTAAAAAGTACCCTATGTGCTTTCCTAGGGTTCGAGCTATTTTAATGTAAAATTTCTTCGAAATCGGTTCAGCCGTTTCATCGTAGAAGCGTAACAGACAGAGTAACTTTCTCATCTATATTATTAAGTATGGACTACCTTTGACCTACTTTGTACGGAACCCTCGGTGAGCGAGTCCGACTCGCAATTGTCCGGTTGTTTTTATTTACAACAAGTACAACAATAATAAACAAAAGTATAACACGGGCATGTCGCGATAAACAGTTTAACAGTATGCAAAACATATGCAATAGTTAGCAACATTGCACTAAATGAGATCCTTTGTGGTATCCTATTAGCATTACAAGTTCATTTTATGTTTGTTTTATGTAGTTCGTTGTCGCTGATTCTTTTCAACAGGTCTACGAAACACAGAGAACCGGAACACAGAGAATGAAAGGTATATAACTTGTAGGTCTCCTGAGAAAAAAAAACATAATTGCTTAGTCATAAGTTCTGTTACAAATATTTTATTAAATAGATTGTACGATTTTTCATGTTACTTTAAAATATGAAAAAGGTAATAAAAATAAATTAAAATTGTATTAAAATTATTCAAAATGCGCTCCCCTATTTTGAATACAAGCTCCCGTTGTAACGTCACAGCTACTAGAGAAGCGTAATAAATTAACTTGCGTGGCCAGTCGTCGATCATAGCTCGCACAACGTCTATGTCTTTATTAGACGCTGCTTTATTCAGGGATGCATTGCGAGACTTTAAATTCTGGTGAAGGTTAGTGCAGGCTTTTTTTTTCCAAATCTTTCCATATTTTGTGATCCAACGGATTCCAGTCGGGGACGGGAGGAGGGCCATTCTTCGTGCCTGAAGAGGTCAATCCCACGCGCTGCTAACCTATTTTATCTTGCACTCAGTGTTTGTTTTCGAACATTGTGTGAGAAAGAGTTTCCATAATGTTTGAAAGCACCGTATTTTGGTACACAACAGCACTGGTTTTTACAGTTATCTCACAGAAACCTCAGTTAGACCTAAATACGAGCCTCCATGTCAAACCATGAATGACGATGAATGATACTCATCCTGGACCCTCGGGATAAGCCTGCTCGCTTCTACACTGTTGTGGATATAAACTTTATACTTACCTAGGTATTTTTTTTCAAAGGTTAAAAATGTTTTATCAGATTTTTTTTCCAGAATCTCTCTAGCTTTATTTTTTTCAGACACTCATTAAGAAAATATCCTGTTGTCTTACGATAAACACGTAGTGTCAGGTCTTCTTTAAATACTATTTTAACCATGGTTCAGCTTAACCCGATACCGTGTTAATCTTCACTAAACCGTTTCATCATGATCATCATCATGTCAACAGACGCCCACTGCTGGGCATAGGTCACCCCCAAAAGGGGTTCAGCCGTAATCGCCATGCTTGGCCAATGCATGTTGGCGATCGCAGTAGGTGTTATGCTACTCAGAAAGACGTAGCTGTCCATCCCTTGGTCAATTTCCCTCTGTCGCCTTCTACGACCCCCACGGGTAGAAATGGGGTGGTGTTATTCGCGACCGACACCACACGGCTGGCACTCATTTATGAGGTGAAAACGGAGGTTTGAACTGCACTGAACCGTTTGATGGTACCATAAACCAATGTCAGTGTTATTTTAAAATGTTTAAGAAGTTTCAAAATTTTAAAATGTTTAAGAAGTTTCAAAATCACAGCTAACGTAACTGCAGCGGTCCATTTACTTGTATATATATTGTACTCGTAGCATTTACTGCGATCCTGTCCTTCTGTTCCTTTTGCGTCCACTCTATGTTTTGAAACGGAGTAATACACCTATATATATTTCTATTTTAGAAGATCAAAAGTTCTTTATTCAAAATCTATCAAAACATTTCTGGCCAATAGTCGAAATTTTATAAAATAATAATTTAAGGTTGTGAGCTGTGACGGAACTTATGACACGACAGCGTACTTATTCAAAATATCTGCTAGATATAAACCAGCATTTAATCGAAGTGATATTTAACCTTGTTTTTGATATTGTTGTCCTGCCTCCGGGGTAGCTTACTGCGTCGTGTGGGCGTCGCAGTAAGTTCGGTTCTCATCGCTGTTCGGGCGCTCGCTCCCTTGAGTAATGTGACGCTCTATTAATTCTGCGAGTGGCTGCCTGTCTTCAAGTGGACGCTCCTTCATTAATGCGAAGTTTACTCAATAACAAATAATGTGTAATTGATAACAATAATTGACATAGCCACATAATTAGTATTACTTCCTTCAATGATATAGACACGTATTGTTATTATTTGACGGCTGCCAGCTGCCCGCAGGTGATGTGTATGTGCTATTTTGTTATATTTTATTGTTCTTTATAATGTCAACAGTGTCGACCTATACAAAAAGAACTTATTAAGTAAAACACAACTCTTGGAACTCAAAACAATGGCTTACGGTAAACAAGCAAAACAAAGGATGTAAACAACAAATTCTCAGAGTCGGCGACATCGGCATAGCGCATCGAAGCAGCGGTCGCGGACAGTCGCCTGACTGATTGTGCATAGCTCGCACTAATACACATTGCCATAAGTGTTAATTGTGCTAATTAAGTGAACATCAATAATAAATCTACTGTGGATACTCTACATTTATTAAGTGTTGATTAATGAATAAATGAAAATAAATGTTACAGTTTTGATATGATTGATTATAATACAACAAAGTCAACTTACTATAGAGAATTCAATGAATTGAAAGTTGACAACGCTATAACACTAACGACAGTTACTCGTTCATATGATTATACTAATGGCATTGCGCCTCACGACAGACAGTGAAACATATTCAACGTCTCAAATCATAACAGTTCAAAATTCCTCCTATCGAATTACCAGCGGGCTTCATAGTAAATAATGCGCCGGTTTACCCCAAAGTGATAGTCGACAATACAGCAGAATATGAGGGTGCAATGACTGCTAACGCCACTAATGAATTATGCAAGATATGTGATGGACGAATCGAGTGTGCTCCCACGGCTATTCTCCTCATATCCCTGGTGCACACTCTGTATGGTCACATAGGGCCTGAACCCGACTATTTCGGCAAGAACAAAGCTCGCTTAGTGCAGGGAGAACAGGAAAGTAAACATTCTTACAAACAGTTTAAGCACTACAATAGGCATTCTGAAAAGCAAGGCAAAAGGAGCGGAGGTGACGGCGGCGACGCCAACGGCGGTGACTTCGAAGGAGATTATGACTTCATCGTGGTGGGCGGAGGAACAGCGGGCTGTGTGCTAGCTAGCAGACTATCGGAGAACAGGAAATGGACGGTAAAGAATTAATCATCATTATTAATTACAGTCATTAAAATTAAGACAGAATTATTGTAAAGACACAGTTTAGATCTCTAAATGATTCCCTGTTATCTCTTTCCAAGGATTTCCTGCACATTTACAAAAAATAAGAATGATCAAAGTTTCATTACATAATTATTTGAATGTGTATAATTCAAATTCAGTGCAAGAGCGTCGCCAGTTGATTGTCTAGGGGAGGCGGCAAGGTGATATATAATATATGGCGGATAGGAAAAGTATGAATTTTAAATTTGTACACTGCAAATGCCCTTCCCCTTGAACATAAATTTGAACCCTTAAATTAAATGTTTTTTGAACATAAATTCATATATTTTAATTATCATTGATTTGATTAAAAATGTTCTTGTTGATTTTAGGTGCTAATGATCGAAGCAGGTCCTGAGGAGCCGAAGATGGCGCTAATTCCAGGGCTCACAAGCGAGTTCAAGGGCTCTAACATAGACTGGCAGTATTCCATGAGGCCGAAAAAGGGGTGAGATTCAGTCCACGGTTCAAGTGTCGGGATCTGTCAAGAGATTGGCTTCTGGAAGACTAGTTTTAAAAATAGAGTTCTCGTTCGTTTCAGTAATGTACTGGTTACCTACTGCTGTTTTACTTTCTCTCAAATTTTATAGATATAGTTCCTAAAAATCAATCTGCCGACAGATCCTGATAAAGCAACTGTTGTTTATGTCAATCATATAGTTCTATCACGTTACAGGTTTTGTCAGAATCGAAGTGAGAGAGGCTGCGAGGTGGTGCAGGGCCGAGTCCTGGGAGGCACGTCGACAATCAATGACATGGCATACATGAGAGGAAGTCCGGCCGACTACGACGAGTGGGCAATCAATGGGAATGAGGGTTGGTCTTATAGCGACGTTCTGCCTTATTTCAAATATTCAGAAGGAAATTACGATAAGGACATATCAAAAAACAAGTTTTTTCATTCAACACAGGGTCCTCTCGATGTCGGCCGGTATCCTTACGTCGATGATAACGTCGACGTTCTACTGAGTGCGCTAAATGAACTAGGATATAACTACACTGATGTAAACGGTAGACATCAGTTAGGGTTCATGCGGATACAGACGACGTCATACTTCGGTGAGAGAGTTAGTGCATTCACTGCCTTCATTGACCCTATTAGAAAGTTAAGACCTAATCTAGAAATACTGTCAGAAGCTATAGTAACTAAAATATTTTTTGACGACAAAAGAGACACAAGAACTGCTCTCGGTATAGAATATATCAAAAATGGTACAAGGGTAAGAGTGAGGGCTACAAAGGAAGTTATATTAAGTGCCGGAGCTATAAACAGTCCTAAGTTACTGATGCAGTCTGGAATAGGACCTAAGGAGTATTTAGAATATTTAGATTTGAAAGTGATCTATGATTTACCAGTAGGAGGTAACTTTCATGATCATTTGTCAGTTTGTTTGCCTGTTATAAAACTGACAAAAACGTCAACGACATCAAAGTTTCCCGACAAACTAAAAGATATAACTAGTTATTACTCTAAAGGTATCGGACCTTTATCAGCAAACTTTCAAGTTGTAGCATTCTTGGAAACCTCAATTTCAGATATTTTAGGAACTCCTGACATAGAAGTAAGATTTAAAGGTCACGACTCAAACATGTATTACGACAAGATTGAAATGTGTGTATCATTATTGACTCCTAAAAGCCGTGGTCAAGTAATCTTGAACGCTACTGATCCTATCTATGGAAAGCCATTGATTTACCCTAATTTTCTTAAAGACCCATCAGATGAGAAAAAGCTACTGGAAGGTATTCAAGAAATCGTAAAACTATTTGATACAGAGGTTTTCAAAGGTGCTGAATATGCGTTTGATCCGCGGAGTATACTGAATAATGACTGCAAGGAGCATGAGCGCGTGTCTGAAGATTTTTGGTTATGCATTATCAAACATTTCTCAACTCCTTTACATAACTACGCCGGGACATGCAAGATGGGGACGTCCAAAGATCCTGAATCAGTTGTAGATAAAAATTTAAGAGTGTATGGAGTTTCTAATTTGAGAGTCGTCGATGCGTCTATTATGCCAAAAATAACCCGTGGTTCCACTGCAGCGCCTGTTATAATGATAGCCGAAAAAGCTAGCGATTTAATAAAAACTAATTGGTATTAAAAGCATATTTTATTTATTCTAATACAATTTTTGTTATCGTCTATTGTAGTAATGACCATTACTTTCCTTCCAGTCTTTTATGATCATCTTGGCACCTTTCTCTGCTATCATCATTGTGGGAGCAAATATACCACCTCTTGCATGTGTAGGCATTACTGAAGCATCTATAATTCTTAGACCTTCAATCCCATGGACCCGCAGTTCGTAATCAACAACAGAGTTTGTACTATTTTCTCCCATTCTACAAGTTCCTACAGGATTACTCATAGCTTTAGTGTAATGCCTAGCGATGCAATTCCATTGGTCTCTGTTACTTAGTCTATCGCAAGGGAAGAGGTCCAACGGGGCAAACTTAATTTCAGTTTTCTTAAATTCTTTCGTGTCAAGCAATTGTAGCGCTATATCAATACTATCGACAAGAGTATCTAGATCTTCGGATTCCTTGAGGAAGTTTGCTTGGACCACCGGTCGACCGTATTTTGGGTTCCTTTTATTAAGCATAACTTTTCCTTTGCTTTTAGGTCTTAGTAATATAGGATTGATATTAACTAAATTATAATATGGCAAGGGCAGGTTCGTTTCCTCCGCCGCATGCACGCTTACATTAGTCAGCATAAATTTATCGCTTCTAATAAAATTACCTTGTAAAGCCAGCTCCACATCGGGAGCGTTAACGTTCTCGTATAGTTGTATGAAGGCTGAGACTTGGCCGATGCCTCGAGAAGCTAGCGGTCCGCTACGATTTTGGAACCAAGTTTTAAAATCATTAATTACTTCGGCCTCAGTAACGATTGGGACGTCATTCAACACGAATGCAAGTCCACCAATAGTAACTTGATCTTGATAGTTATGTCCAACCGGTAGATCGATAATCGGTGTTATGTTATGCTTCTTTACATCAGTTTTGGGGCCAATACCAGACAGTTGCAGCAGTCTGACATTGTTGATAGCGCCTGCTGTTAAAATAATTTCTCTTTTAGCGTAAACCGAACGTTCTTTACCTTTCTCCACTTCATAAATTACTCCATCTATATTTTTTTCTTGTTTATCAATGACTATCCGCGTCACATATGCTCCTGTTATCACTTGAAGATTCTTTCTATGTCTCACTGGTTTGAGGAAAGCGCTGTTAGTACTCAGCCTGGTATTATTAGATATCGCGAATTGGTTGTTGACTACTGCTTCCTGTATATTAATGTTTATGTCCATGGTTCGAAGGCCCATTTCAGTGAAACCAGCAGTGAATATCTCCATGTATCTGTCGGCATGTTTGAATCGTTGCACGTGCATCTCTCCCCCTCGTGAGTGGTAGTGGGAGTTCATTAGCACGTCGTAGTCACCTTGAAATGAAAACTGTTGCAAGATTAAGAGAATTATGACGATGTAGGATTAAATTTCCCAATTTGTATCAGGTATGTTATCAAATGTAACTATTATAATAAACATATTAATATAACACATCTTGGGGGAGACCTAAACCCATCAGTGGGCGTCTAAAGGTTGACACGATAATGATGATAGTAGACATTTGATCTTCAATACTGACTCAACCCTGATAGAACCACAGTAGTAATCAACGGAATTATATTGCTATGTCTCGGCCGATGTTTAAAATTAGTAGTCACCAAATTAAATATAAATAATATTGAATTAGTATTATCAGTTAAAAACATGTTTAAACTCAATCTAAGTATCCAATATCAAAATTATTAATAAGCTAAGTTTGGTATAGACTGTACTCTGTAATTTTGTATAATAATGACAAAATGCCTATCAATGACTAAAGTCAATATTATGTAAAACATATTACGGTTATTCAAATAAAATAGGTACCTACTACAACAAGATAAGCCTTGATCATTTAAATAGGAACTCCACCGTTCCGAAACAGTAAATGAATGAGCAAATTAATGACTGTTTCAATATGGTTGGTTTTCAATTAGTAATAGAAATCCATTTAATATCTGAGCGGAAAGAAAACATTAAATATTACAAAAAGCTAAGCAGAAACAGTTTCTCTAGATATTTAATATATATAATTTCAGCGATTATTTTGGAAATCATTATGGCTAAACTTCAATTTATTTTTCGCACATGAACCCAAACATCATCATTCTTATCGTTTAGGTAGTCACCCAGTTTATCACTGCTAATAACGAAACTCACCATTATCCTCAACGCTTTTAAAATGTTCTATAACACCATCGAACTTCCAGTCTAGAGAGCCCAGGGCTCCCGTGCTATGCCAGCCATCATAGTCCACCTTGGATCCTCTGGTATACTTCATGTCATTAGTCACGCTGGATCCTCCCAGCACCTTACCAGTTTTGACCTCGCAGCTGCCCCCAGGTCGTGAGAGACAGGAGTAGCCATTCCGTTCTGTTCTGTAGTTCCACAGGATGGGGCGGTACTCATTTGTGGGAACTCCTGGGATGTCATAGTCTATGTTCTCGTCGACACCTGCTTCGAGTAAAAGAACCTGCAATGTCAACATAGCTAAGTGGAAATATCTGCTGGGTAAGGAACTAACTTAGCAGGAAACAGTACGATACGTTTTAATACTTTTTATACATGGAAATTGGCGAACGTAGGTACAGGTGTAGCTTCATAATTTATGTAATCAGGCCTGACTGGACCTGGGGTATGATTCTGTAAGACCTCATTCTAAATTTCAAATCTGAATCCGCTGTGAGTTTCTTGATTGGCATTCTAAAAATTCGGTTGATAATTCGAATTATCAGCGAGTTGAACTAAATTGACAGGGAGATTTTGACAGATAAAGTATGAGATGACGTAAGAAGTAGCATTCTGTAAGGTATTTTCCCCGTCACTTCGACGCTCACTTCGCACTCGAACCCGATTCAAAGTGTCAAATATATCAAGGTCATTTTGAACCTTATGCGAAGTGAGAGTGAATAGCGATGTGAGATGCGAGTTGTTGTTTCAATTTTACAGAATCGACCTACTGACCACTCTTGATCATCGAAATAGGTATACAGAGTACTGGAGTGTCTTAAAAATAACGGTCATGAATGAAAGAACGTATCGTGTCTGTTCCACACTTTACAATCAGATAGTGATACTGGTTACTATGGACCTGCTGCCAGCTGACCATCCATTTGACATGAAATGATTGTGATACAATGTATGTAAGTAATACAGAGGAAATCTATTTTCCTTGAAAATCTTTATATTTCAATTGTGTTAAGGTCAACTGAGATTCTTCAAAATATTGTGCTAATTCATATGGCGGATAATTCAGTAGTCCGTAATGTCCTCAATGCAGTACAGAAAAAGCAAACGGGGATAATGGTAACTTATTATTTAATTAACTAATTATTCTGATACTATTATAGCATTTACTTAGGTACATACACGTGGAAGTTGAAATGGATCCTAGCTGCCAGTTATCTATAATGGAACTTGTCAAGGATAAATCGACAGTTGTTATTTTTCGCATACAAACCAATGGTGAGCCAACTTATGGTATTTATATTCATAGCAAGTATTATAATTAGAATTCCATTCCACTTTACCTTCCAATCAGCCACGGCAGACAGTCTGTTAGCGAGGACACAGCCAGCCGTGCCTCCTCCGATGATGATGAAGTCGAACACGCTGTTCCTCAGGTCTCTGTCGTCTGCCTTCGTCCTCGTCGCTTTGGAGAACAGATCAGCATCGGTAACTACTACCAGCAGTAGCACGCAACTCGGCAATACCTTACTGAGGACAGGAATTAACAATTTGAACTTGCCTTTATCTCGTCTCAAGATGTTACTTGGCCGTGAAGATTTTGAAGAAGAATTTGTTGAGGTCTGAGAAGATGTTAAATCTTCTCATACTTCAAGAAATTCTTAGTATACTTTAAATATATGTTGTCATGTTTCTGCTCCAATTAATTTGTCTGGTTAATTATTATCACGCTATCAAATTAATAAAACTCGCCATTTGTCGCGACACAAGAATGTTGAGAGATTATTAAGAATAAGTGTGGCGTTCTGTTATTGGGTGAGTAATTACCGAAAGCCATAGACAAGTGACACCGTCGACATTGGCAACTACTATCTTATTGTTATGTTATGATATATGAAAACGCCAGTTGTTGAGTAGAAGTGTGACATGTTTGACATGCGCTTTTGTAGACGACTGTATGATTTCGACAGTGACTAAGTTCTTGAAAAAATCGCCGTACACATAGAATGGTTAGAGGAGACACATGGCTAATTAACAAACTTTTATTAATTTTTGGCTAACATCTTAATGATTATTCATGTATTATTCATGTATTCATGTGAAAAATATTCGTAAGAGCGAATGTATCGAGCGTGTTTATGTGTGATAATAAAAAAGTATGATAGTAAAACTCAAGGTAATACAATCAAAGTCGAAAATTCTTTATAGTCAGTTCATCAGTACAGCATTATACTGGCATTAGATAACGGGTTTGTCCTTACACTCGTGGTTATAACCAGAGACGATGGTAAGGGTGTAGTGTAACCGAAGTAAACATAATTAAGTATATAACTTTTTTATCAACACCTCAGATTATTAAACAAAAGGCAGTTAGACCGTGCACTGAGAGTGAAGCCACAAAAGCAAATTCAAAAACGAATACCTACCTTTAATTTGCTTCGCGTGCTGAACTGACTTACAGCACGAAGCGAGGCATTATTAAAAAAAACAAATACTAATACAAATAAAAATTCAAAAGCGAATACAATCACGAGATTGTAGGTATTCGTTATTGAATTTGTATTTGCTTTTGTGGCTTCACTCGCAGTGTTTCGCTCTCCTATCTGCCTTTTATTTGATAATCTGAGTTCAACAATGTCAAAATTTAATTTATCTCATTTAAAAAATGAAGGAAGCGGTCGCTTCCGAATAATCATCATCACATCACACGTCAAGGTTTGACTTCCAGCAACACGCAGTTCATCACATCTCCGTAGTTACATTTGTGTATGAAGTATAAATAAATAATAAGGCATCAACAATGTATCGCCATTTACAATTAGTAATTTAAACCGACCTTAAGAATCTTCAGCCAGATTATCATATCAATTAACTTTCCGCATTGTATTAGGTTATTTATGTACAATTTTTACACGAATAATTAAAACGAACACTATTAAACTAAAAAACGAATACAATAAGGCATGAATAAAATCCTCCACATCGCCGTCATCTTGGAATGTGCCCAAGAGACTGGCGGCATTGCCACATTAGATGGCACCTTTTGACTTTTAGGTTCATGATAATTGAGGTCAATTTGAATTAAAATATTGCAAACGTATCAGAAACTAAACTAACTAACTTCAGAAAGTAATAACACTGCCACTAGGGCCTGACACATCATTATTGACTGTACAACAGACTCCGTCGTCATGCTTTTTAGTAATCAGAATAACATCATCTTCCTCAGAAAGTTCAGTTCAGAGAAGAACGTAATGAATATTGTGACCTTTTTGCTTGCCCTTCATACAGTGTCACTATTGTGCCAACCAAATTAAGCAGTCTGTGAACACTATCCCTACTAAGTATTCATAAGTAGTGTTGCACTAGTAACTTGTTCCAGCTCTTGCAATCTTTACATTCAAACAAAAAAAATATACTAACTTTTTTTTTTGGTTCGGCAGTGGATGTCTTAACATCCACTGGCTAACCCGACCTTACCAACCTGACCACACAAACAAAGCTACACAACACACCTTGACAACACTATCACAAAACTAAAAGCCCACCTCAATAAACTCAGCTTCATCTTCAAACAACGTACAACCAGTTTCGTTAGCCAATCCTCAATGGAAGTGCAGCGGCGATGCGCGGGCGCACACATCCTGCACTTTCGACACCGGGGAAGTAGGGAAACTGGCCAAACGTTGAGCCCTGACACTGAGACGATGACGTATGGACGGTAAAACGATTTAGTAGTTGTAAGGTTCCTGTGTGTAGCAATCAGATGTTCCTTGTTTTCACTTTCTGTGTTTTTTAATCTACACTAAAGAGGAAAGATTTGTATTTTGTATGTTTTGTATGTCCGATTTCAAAAATTCTTGCAGCAATAGAATGCTAGATTATCCCTGAGTAACATACTTAGGCTATATTTATCAATTGAAAAAAATAGGAATCCTTGAGAAAATTCACGCGGACGAGGTCGCGGGCAAAGCTAGTGTATTATAATTATTTTATAATTTTTAACCGACTTCATAAGAAGGAGGAGGTTCTCAATTCGTCACGTATATTTTTTTATGTTTGACCACGCATAACTTTTTTCAGTGTAGTCCAATTTCGATGATTAATAGATTGTGTATGCCTCAAAGTTGGTCCAATATAAATTTCGATGATTAATTAATCATCAACATTGAGGCATACCCTATCAATTAAAAAAGAATTTTCAAAATCGCTTTACGTTTGCGGGAGAAATCGCGTAACAAAAATACTTACAAAAAAAAAAAGAAACATACAGACGAATTGAGAACCTCCTTCTCTTCAATGTCGTCGGTCCATCTGGCGGGAGGCCTACTAACGCTGCGTCTTCCGGTTCGTGGTCGCCACTCGAGAACCTTTCTTCCCCATCGGTTAACGATTCTTCGAGCGATGTGGCCTGCCCATTGCCACTTCAACTTGCATATTCTCAGAGCTATGTCGGTGACCTTAGTTCTTTGGCGAATTTCCTCGATCCGGATTCTATCACGCAAAGAAACTTCGAGCATAGCTCTCTCAATGGCTCGCTGCGTGACCCTGAGCTTCTCTAGGAGGCCAGCAGTTAAGGACCACGTTTCTGTGCCATATGTCATCACTGGCAACACACACTGGTTATAAACCCTCGTCCTTAGACACTGTGGAATTTTGGACGAAAAGATAGCTCGTAGTTTCCCGAACGCTGCCCATCCGAGTTGGATTCTTCGGGCGACCTCTTTAACGAAGTTGGACCTACCTAGTTGGACAGTTTGTCCAAGGTAAACATAGTGTTCCGAAACTTCGAGAGTATCGTTCCCAATAAATACCGGTACAGGTGGAACATGGACATTCGACATAATTTTCGTCATTCATTTTAAGACCCACCTGTTGAGAAACGTTACTGAGGTTTCTGAGCATGGTATTAATGTCCTCCATCGACTCAGTCATGATGACTATATCAAGGCAAACTCATAAAATAAAAATTCATTTCATAAAAATATTCGATTTAAATTAAGGGATGACTTGATTGGTTTGGTGTTACCGTTTCTTAATTAATTTGGATGATAAGAAGTTGGCACCAAAAAGCGAGAAAAAAAACTTTAGGCTTTGGTTCTGTATGTTGTTTTGTATTGTCACCGACTTCCGAAATTAAAGTTAATTTTTACTTTTTAGATTACGAAGGCTTCTTCGTAAAAAAGATTTTTGTTTGAAAGTAAAGATTGCAAGAGCTGGAACAAGTTACTAGTGCAACACTACTTATGAATACTTAGTAGGTATAGTGTTCACAGACTGCTTTAATTTGGTTGGCACAATAGTGACACTGTATGAAGGGCAAGCAAAAAGGTCACAATATTTATTACGTTCTTCTCTGAACCACAGTAAAGATATCTATACAGTATTGTGACTCAGCCCTGTCCTTGAAATAATAAAATTAGGTACCTACATGCGAGGGGTACCTTAACGTGCGATAGGGTTGTCCCGCGTACAGTGTTTTAATTTCTTCCTAGTGTGTGTTCTAGTTTTGTGATTATAAATTTGTAGTGTTTTATTTTTCTTTTAGTTTTGTGATTGTAAATATAGGTATATAATATTTTTCATTTAATAAAAAAAAATGAAATAGATAAATGAAATGGGAAGTGTTCAATAAAAATGCATGTTATGTTTTTGATTAGAAGTTTAATAAAAAAACCACCCTTATTTTGAGAGTGAAAGATATTTGCGCCTCAGTCGCAGCCATTCAAGGAGTCTCAAAAAAAAAAACATTTCCCTTTATTCTGCAATCCTTACAAACTTCAACACCTACTTCTTACTTAACCAAAATGCAAAACACAGCTGACAAAACCTCTAACTACCGACTACAAAATCTTACTTAAAAAGTAAATAATAATGTAAATCTTACTAAATAGGTAGATACAGAGTCCAGCACAAGCTGGAGCAACAATCTGTCAAATTTATTTGATACATTTTCATTTTTATTACATAAGCGTAAGGTTCATATTTAATTGGGGAAAATTGAACATTTTTATGGCCTGATGTGCTGGCGTCTGTACCTATCATTTATTGTCATAATCATTGTATAATTATATTTTGTTTAATTCAATAATATATGTAAGCAGCTAGTTCATAAGTACGTAGATAGATAGCCTAGCCTCAGAAACTACCTAGGCAGGTACTTACCAGTTCGTTTCAACGCGAGCGTAGGTAGGTCGCTTTTTCACCCTATCCACTTATTTGTTTATTAATCCAGCTACCTACTTTACTCGGTAGAAAAAGCGAAATACTTCCCTTTTAAAAAAATAAACAAATTACATACTATAGTAGGTACCTATATTATTTTTTTAATAGTCTAGTAAGTAGGTACCTATAGTCTGGAAGTCATTTTTTTTATAGTCTATTAAGTTTCAGGAACATAATAGTCTTTCGGAGTTCCCAGTAATTTAAAAAATGTTATCTCTTGGTGCGTTATTGACGAATTCAAGCAACCAAAAACAACACAATATATTCGCCACTGAGGCGCATTCGAGACTGTCGGTATACTAATTTCCCTACTAACTTAAAAAGTGTAGGTACGACTCGCGTTCCGACCGTTTGTATGAAGATAGAATACTGTATAGATATCTTTACTGTGTCTGAACTGAATCGGCCGGCCGATTTTTTTTTACAATAAATCAATTCGCTAATTATGTTGATTCACCAACCTAATTTGATTGAAGCGCTACTTTCTACTGGTTTGCCTTTTGGGCCTGCTATGACGTCACACTGACCTACCTAGTTATTACGCTCAATGACACCCCTATTCTGGTAGCAGGATCATTAAATATTCATTTGCAAGGTTCGGTAATTCATGAGGTAGTGACTAAAATATCAGCCACATTCAGACAGTAGGTATTGTACTAATCAGCTTAGGTACATAATTTGTTAATTTTGTAAATTAGATAAGTGGTGGACATCAAAATGGTACACTATCGCAATATTAGTAGCAGTTTATAATAAAATTCAAACTGCAACAAATATTGCCCACCGGAATAGAACTTCCTGATATATCAGTTAGTCATGTAATATAGACACAAGCGCCGCTGAACAGGTGCTGAGCAATAGTTCCACTTCTTGCGAGTTGCGATACTACAGAACGTATTGGCATATAGGCTGATTTTATTTTAGGTACATTCTATTATTTGTGTTTAGTACAATATTTACACGAATAATAAAAAAGGAAATCCGATAACTAAAAAACAAAAAAAAAAAACTAATAAGTACATTAAGCATCAAAAATGTTCTCCACATCACCGTCAACTGGGAATAATGTGCCTAAGAGACTGGCGGCATTGCAAGTTGGATCTAGGTAAGGTTTATAATAATGTAAAAGTATTAATCGACTGTTGTCGCTGCCTGTACCTTACCGTGAACACTATATTGTTCTCTGAACTTAATTGTCGAATTGGCGATTACAACGTAACATCATTCTGCCAATGCCTATATTTAAACTGGACCAGCGCCATCTAGTTGCAAGAATAGGAACCTCAAGTATTCCAAAAATAATATTCTAAAAACTTCGTAATAAAAACTCAGGCCCTCTGATGATGGCTGTGTTACTCACTATCGGACGGTTACAGTACAGTCAACAGCAAAAGTAGATGATCAAAATCAGAAATTCAATACTTATGAACGGAGTTCGCGTCAGAACTGTGTGGCGTCGAAGTGATTCAAAGGTATAATAATAATAATAATAATAAATTCTTTATTGACATAAATAGTCTTAACAAAGTAGTGAGGCCCTGACTCCTGCGCTAGGTTTAGTACCTGTGTTACAGGAGCCAGTGTCTTCTCCCAATTACATGATTTGAGGTTTATGCAATAAGAATATTACACTAGAGCACATACAAATAAAATGGAAATGTAAATAAAATAATAATATGAAAAACATTTCTTACGTGGAATAATAATTTATAGGAGTGTGAGTGGTGTAGTGTATATGGTGTAGGTATAGTGTATATGGTGTGTAGTGTTTATGGAGTGTGAGTGTGTAATGTAGGTATGTGGTATGTGTGTGATGTTATAGATAGGTATGTGTACTTGTATGGGATGTGTGGATTGCTATATTTGTTTCTATTTTAGGAGGAGTTCGGTTTGGGTGTAGTCATGCATAAGTAGCCATGATTTAACCTTACTTTTAGCTTCCTTCATTGTAAGAGGATTTATTAAGGTATGTGTGTGACAATCACATACTTTTAATAAATAGACTAGTAATAAATTATATAAAGTAGTGTTAGTAAATTAGTACTGAATTTCTGATTTTGATCATCTACTTTTGCTGTTGACTGTACATGGGCGCTCGGCACGGTGGACGTCTACTGTTTGGTGGTGTGTACTTCCTACAATAACTTAGATGTTTACAGTTCACACTCTACTTTGGTTAAAAAATCAACAGTTAAAAGATGATGACTAGCTACAGATTGGAGGCAGCAGCCCTAACAAAATCTCAAAATATTCGTTTAGAGACTTTTAATACCAAGGTGAAAAAGTAGCCAAAATGCCACGTAAAAACGCGGTCGTTGCCAAGAATTCGCGAACATCAAAGAGACAAACTCTTTACGCCATCGTTTTCAATATCCAGCTTTAATTCAGGCACCAATTAATATATTGGAATGTTATTGTCTACAGTCTGAAAAAATATAGACAGTGTTAGTACTAATAATAGGTATACAGCCTCACCTAGCGCCGACCTTCACCGAGTTCTGAAATGTGTTCTAATGACGTAGTGCTAAATGTGTTTACAGTTTTTTCTTCAGCTGCGCTTATTCCTAGAATACTTATTTCGGTCTGCGTGTTTGTAGACTTCCTTATTTAAGAAAAGAGAAAAAGAATAAACGAATGATTTGGGAAGGACGGCAGCGAATATTATCCACTTATCAAAGTAAGGAATGTAGATTGCCATACTCGTTTGAACAACCAGACAAATCCTAACTAATATTCCTAACTTTTCCTAACTAATATAATAATTTGTTTGTTTGTTTGTTACCTTATCACGCCTAAACGACTTACGCATTAGTATAATGCAAAATTTACACGTAGGCACTCTATGCCTATACATAGAGTGCCTTTTATCCCGCAAAAAAGTACTGTTCCCGAAGAAAACCACAATAACGATCTTATGATAAAAGATGGCGCCTCGTGTATTTTGAATCATGATTGGATTATTATAATAATTATAAAATCCGAATTGATTGTCGAAGTCTAAATTAACGCGAGCGAAGCCGCGGGCAAACACTAAAGAAAAGAATATGTCTGTAGCAACACAATGATAAACCAATGAAAGTCTAACTGCCACACTCAGAGACGTCACCTAATAATAATGAATCATTAACTTTAATTGACCAACATAACTTGGTATGCTGTCAGTCAAAAATATTGTTGTTGACATGTGCCAAGTTATGTTGGTCAATTAAAGTTAATGATTCGGTATTATTAAGTGACGTCTCTGAGTGTGGCAGTAAGTCACTGATAGCAACAAACGTTGAACGATAAGTCGGTGAGTCAAGGGTTTGACTAACTATACCCTGTTCACAATAAGATTAGACATTTACTCAAACCTTTTTCACAGTCCGTTCAACCGATTTTGACTTATATTGCGTTGGTAGCATGACAAATGGCAACTGCAGTAAACAGTTGTTATTGTAACCACTTTATTGCAATTGCCTTTTTTATATTTTTCAAATAATTATTTTGTAAGATTACATTGTGAATTTATTCTGCGGGCATAAGAGGAGAGTAGTTGCTGGCATTTAAGATTGTCTTAAGTAAAGTATTTGTCTGTTTTTTAGACTCCGGATACCAGGCTAGTTAGTGAATGAGTTCAGTAAGTACTGTGGAGATCTGATGTGTTTCTGAGCTAATAGCCATTAGATATTATACTCTATGACGGAACACTCAGCAAACTTCTAGAATAAGTTTGAATAGTAGACTTGTATTGTTTTACATTTGACATTAGGACTTCCTAGCCTGATCTTGTCACGGGCACACTACAAGTATCTGATAATATAAACCAGTACCAAGTTTCAGTGCTTTTATTTATAGAATAAACCTATTACGATCACGCATATCCCGGTACCAGTAAGAATCCTCCATCATGATCTCTTACAGTACCGAGGACTTCTGGCTGGTACTAGACACTGAACTGCACTGGATATTGAACTGTCTGCTAATGTATTCTTAAACGAAATCAATGACTGAACTGTCGTTACCTGAACTGACTCATATTGTGAGTCGAATACATTAGTCATAGTCATGCTGATTGTTTCACATCAGGAATTCCTATTATCGTAAGTGTGTTTACAAACACATCAACTCATAAACGCAAACAAGCAGACACGGAACAACTACCTGTAGACCATACAAATATTTGTTGCAAGCATGAATCGAAGCATGGCGTAGCAGCCAATCACTCAGCCACTGCGCAGGTTGGCAGGTTGAACTATAGCGGCTAGACCAGGGTTTTTTAAACTTTTTGTAGCCATGTACCTCTTTCACAATTTAAGAGCGCCCATCATGTCATATTTCCCATACAATCGCTCTTACGTGATTACGGCGTTATAACAAATTATTCTCCAAATATTTTAAACACACAGGTATCTTGTGGTTTAAATCTAGGTTTGTATGAAGCCAAAATAAACTCTTTTGTGAAACAAATTCAGTAACCACGTCTGAAAATCAGCTTTTGTGATAACATATTAAAACACACAGTTTTTATCTGAACTTTGGCCGTTCATAATGCACTCATACATTGAAAAAGTAAAAAAACAGCGTCATAGAAACCTTGCACATGTAATGGAGATTCTAAATTATAAACATTATTACCAAAACTAGTAAGACTTTTTAAAAAACACGTATTTCCTGGAGCAAGTTTTGTAAAATTTCCGCGCGCCTATTTTCCTGCGATGTTCTCGCGTTCTCACTCACTCGTTTGTTTTCGAGCTTGGACCCCTAAGGGTTACGTGGACCTCTCTTTAAGAAACCCTGGGCTAGATAATCTTATTTTTTGAAGCCATGAACCGTTGTTTATCTTTTGTTAGTAAAAAATGTGTCCAATTAAAAAAATCCTAACTCAAATGCCAATAGAGCTACATATCTCGGTATGCGGCCACTTACGAAATAAACAATGAACTCAGTGTCGCAGTAATTGACCCTACTTAGCGCGCATTTCTTAAGAGTTCGCGTTTTATAGTAGTGACGCCAATATTCGTGTATTTTCTATACCAGTAGGTACAGTAGGTTCAAAACAAATATCAAGAACGAAAATCAACTCAAAAATTAACTGTCACGTTTTCAAACATGATTATGTTAACTTGCTGTGATAGGCCGATTAAATTAAAACAAACCTATCAAATTGATTGACAAAAACGTTGACACATCTTTGATATTTGGTTTCAGGACTGATGTGAGTCACGGTAAAAACATGAAGAGGGATAGTTAAAAGATCGATAACGAAAGATAATTATGTGAAAATATTTTAAGTTCTATGATCGAAATGCACAACAGTGTTATCTTAGCTTATCTTTGAATACCCAGGTAACTAATAATACTAACTATGCGAAGTATTTAAGATAAAAGATTAAAAAACAAAATAAAATAAATAACATAGAAATTAGTGCCCCGAAATGTGCGAAAGGGGGCCGCGGTAGACCTGGAAGGATAATTTGCATGGCTTCATTGAGGATAGGCAACATGTGGCGCAATAAATCGAGACCAATGGAATGAATTAAAAAAATTAGGAAAGACGGACTAATCTATACATATAATAAAACAGTAACAAATCTATCTATACATATAATAAAACAGTAACAAAACTGTGTCTGTACATTGAATATATTAAAAAAAAAATAATTGAGGGGGGTTTAGGAACAGTAATAGAGCACGAATCCAAAAAAAAAATTCTGTCTGTTTGTCTGTTTGTCTGTTTGTCTGTTTGTCCGTTTGTCTGTTTGTCTGTTTGTCTGTTTGTTTGTACACGCTAATCTTCGGAACTACTGGGCGGATTTGAATGATTTTTCTTATGTTGTATAGGTATAAGGTCTGGGCAACATATAGGCTATAATTTATTTTGGAAACTTGAACACCTGATGCAGAACCGCAACAGACCAGCTAAACTATAAGAGATACAGAAATGGTACCATAGCAAAAATTGTTCCACGTGATGAGCATTTTCTGCTGAGAGAATAAATTTAAAGATCTGGAACACCTGATGTGGAACTCCAAGAGCCCAGCTACACCATGACACATATAGGAATGACGTCTTAGCAAAAGTTGTTCGGTCTGATGGGCATTTCCTGTTGGCTTATAAAATTCGAAGATCAGAAACATCTGATGTGAAAATCAAAGCTATCACTAATTTCACTGTATCTTATAAAATAACATAAGCTAGGAGTACCTCCACGCGGTGAAGGCGGTAATAGTTCAGGACTGATTTTTGATGACGATGGTATATCATTGAAAATTTGACTCTACTGGCCAGAATTCCCATTTATTTTTTTATTTTATCGAATAAATATGCCTTCGGGCTTATGTTATTTGGGTGTTTAATTTCCTTTTCTATTTATCTTCGTGACACGGTAGCCTACCTGGTCACGCAGGGGAGCAGTCACTTAGATTTTACTTGATCAGGTATCTTTACAATAAAACTATAACCATGCCTAGAAAGAGGTCAAATCTTTCCCAATGTTTTAAAGGAGCTAAAAGATTGAGGATCATAAGATCCCAAGAATCTACCGAAGAGCGTCAGGAGAGACTTGATGCTGTTCGAGAACATCAGGCTGCAACTCGCTCCGTGGAAACCTCTTCAGATCGCGAAGCACGCCTGCGTTCTCAGCATATTTACGCATCTACATCCAGGTCTCTAGAGACCAGTGAAGAATATGATGCGCGACTGACCGCTGATCGTGAACGTCATACATTGTCTCGCGAGTCGGAGACGTTCACGGATAGAGAATTGCGCTTGAGTTCTCAGCGTATCTACGCATCTGCTGTGGAACGTGATGCGCGACTGTCCGCTGATCGTGAGCGACATGCATTGTCTCGCGAATCGGAAACGTTTACCGATACAGAATCACGCTTGAGTGATCTCAGCGTATTCGCACATCTACTAACTGGTCTTTTGAACCGAATGATGAACGTAATGCACGACTAACTGCTGATCGAGATTATCATACACTAGCGACCCGACCCAACTTCGCATTGGCCTATAGCCTTCCTCGGTAAATGGACTATCCAACACAAAAATATTTTTTTAATTCGAACCAGTAGATCCTGAGATTAGCGCGTTCAACCAAACAAACAAACCAACTTCAGCTTTATAATATTATAGTATAGATTGTCCCGAACGCGCACACAACAAAATATTCATAATCAGTTAGAAAGTAAGAGAAAAAGAATTGCTGGAGTACGGCATGAAGAGACAGAAGAAGAGCGCAACGAACGTTTGAATTCTGATCGACTTCGACATTCTCTGAACAGAATGTCGATATCATCTGAAGAATCGGTTGTGTCTCAAGATATAGCCGTAGGTCATGGCGACCGTCCTTGGGTTGATAAAGAACGGAGTTCATTTACGTATACTCCTATGATTGACTACGCCACATATTCCGCCATCGGAGGTATGATTCAAAATTGTACTTTTTGAACGTCTCGAATCATCTCGCGCATCCCGTTGTTTTCCCGTCCCCGGGCTCTTAGAATTCGACATCAGACGTTTCAGATCTTCGATTTTGCCGACCCCGTTGTCGCTGGCATAAGCAACAGGATCCGCGTACGAAGTCGCGGGCAGAAGCTAGTTGTAAATAAAATAAGATAGATATTATTCAACATAGGAGGTAAGTATTTCATCATAAATCATTATAAAGCCTGGTTTTTCGCTTTCCGCATTTTCAGAAATATTTATGTTTATGTGATGGTAGGTGCGTTTATGATAGCTTATAGCCTGGTATACTTATTCACATAAATCATAAATTCTTATAAAAGCATTGTTTTCTTTCATCCTCGCCGACGATTACGTGGACTTGTTACAAAAAGTGAGTGCAGGCACCTGGCGCACTGCCAACTGGTTTGTAATGCTTTACTTACGAGCTTTGAAAGATTTATTAGCATCAGGGCACGTGACGTGGGGTTGATTTTATTACATAATTAGAATGTAGATTTCAACCTCGCCTTCTTCGTTCTTCTGGTCTAATACGTCAGCGCTTTGATACAGTTGAGCTGAAAAAGTTTTATCATGAAAGTTGTTAGCTTTCCTTTTTTTTGCCTACTGTTTAGTCGCTTTATAAAATAGTTTTCGTGGGCCTTTACATATCATTGTGCTTTTGGAGAAACACGTTTGGTGGCGTAGTTTTGTTGGCTTCTAATGGTCCACAACTGGGCAAAGACCTTCCCCGAATATTTACAAGTATTCTTTTCTTTCAGGTCTCCACGCCATGCCTGAGGATGGTAATGGATGGAGGAGGTAGCGAGATGACCTAGACGCGTACTGAGAGGACAGGTTCGAGGCCACGTAAGAAAATTATACCTCTTTAGAAATAAAAGTATTAAATATATTAATGGATTCAGCTTGTCTACACAAAAGACGCAAATTTATTATCGTGGAAGGTAGGTAGGTATGTACCTACAATTTATTGTTGATATTTAACTTTGTCTGAAGTTGTACGTCAGCTACTATTTGCTACATATTGCTAAGGTTTTTTACAACAACATAAATATTTTTTCAGCGATATCGTTATACAAATAAACCAGTCTAGGAGCGGTACATATTATCACCATTTATTATTGACACAGCCACCAAGGAGATCGCTAATACGATGGTGACCTTAGAATAACATTGTTGAAAGGTTATTGTGTCAGTATTTATTTTGTCCTGCTTGACGACGTCTGGAGCTCAGTGAAACACGCGAGTGATGGTCAATGGTGGTTGTTGTACTCACTCTATTATATGACTGACGTCAACACAGGCCACTTCATTTTATTACTTACTTCTACTTCTTTATTGCTATTATTTATACTATGTTTATTAACTTTTGCTTGCTTTGCGTCTTCGTCCGCGGTAATGTCGGTTACTGTAAGCACAAGTTCGATCGTGCTTGGAGTACTGTTCGCACCTTTGGGATGGATCAGCAAAATACCAACTGGAGGCGTTGGAAGTCATTGATAGACGTGCCAAGAGGTTCATTAACAACGACTCCCTGGTTAGGGCTAAGCTCCAGAGCCTTGAACATCGCCGCACCTACATTTCGGAGAGTGCGCTTTGGAATTGCACAATTTAATTCCCCCATCCCCATTCCATCATCGGACGAGCAGAGATACGGCGAAGCGTCACCGCTATATGGTTGAAGTTCCACGGTCTCGAACCAAGCGCTTTGACTCCACATTTATTGTGCGAACTGCCAGACTGTGGAATTTTCTGCCCGCCTCTCTGTTCCCTGATAAGTATAATCTGGGTATCTTCAAGGCACGAGTGAACCGGTTCATCCCAGGCAAGCGTGTTCCAACTTAGGCCGCATTATCACTTAAGATCAGGTGAATTGCGGTCAAACACAAGCCTATTTGATAACAAAAAAAAACTGTCAAAGAGAATATAGTCTTTGGTTACTGTGGTTGTAGACAAAGATCTGGATTAAAAAGTACCTAGCCTATGGCCTTTCTTGAGGTTGAACTTAGTCTGTAAGTACCAATTTCATCAAAGTCGGGTTAGCAGGTTAGCTGTCAAAGCACAACAAACCAAGCTATTTATAATATTAGTTATCATCATATCAGCCTATTGTCGTCCACTGCTGAACGTAAGCCTCCCCCAGAGATCGTCAACCAACCCAGTCTTGGGCATCCCGCATCCATCCGCTGCCAGCCACCTTCTTCAAACCGTTGGTCCTTCGAGCCGCAGAGGACGATATTAATATATGGTACGATATGATTACGAGGAGCTCGTGGCGAAGTAAAACCCGTGCGGAACGACCGGTCGTGATGGTCCAGCTACGCTTGCCGCGCCAGCACATCAAGCCCTACCAAACTGCCAAATTTTCCCAATTGAATATGAACCTTATGCCTTTGCATTAAAGTTGAAAATCTATCAAAGAAACACACAGATTGACAGATTGACAGACGTTGACAGCTTGTTGTTGCCTAATGCACAGATTAACTTACTATGCCTAATGTGCTGGCATCTGTACAATACAACTAATTGCTAAATCAAACTTGTATTACAGTATATCTCACTCATCCGCGATATCATGTTTCATTCGTTTCATATCATCACTATCATTAATACGTTGGTATTTAGGCAATTATTCTAATGTGCATTGAAATAGTGGATAACCGTTTTATGTTAAAATAAAATAAATAAATCCCATCAAAAATAATTATTTATTTTCCAAAATATGATAGGTACACACAATTAGTTTGGTTTCAGCATATTTATATCCTGCCACACGTACAAATTAAATCAACAATTCTTTGATAAACACTCTTGCGTATGCGCAGGTACGCCAGCAGCCAGTGTTCACCAGCTCCAAAATTTTGGCATCACAGACGTTATCATGAAAACTACATTACTATTCACCTAGGCTGAAAATAGCCGCCATTTTTCTGATCCAAAAATAAACTCAGGCGCCTGTGTCCAACAAGCATTTTCTCTAATGTCAAAGTCCCCTTTTTTGCCTAATTTAAACAATATCAGTTAGTTACTTTAGTACCTATGGAGAACAATCTCACTTATTGATAATGCTGTAATGAGTTATATACCGCATGTGTTGTTGGTTAGTGTGAGGTACGAGTACCAATGTGTGAAACAGTCTACAACGAACAACTATAAATATAAAAAGCAAGGATAACGTTGTGATATTGTATTTATAATAATTATACATGTAACACATGCGTGACTGTGGCGATAGGAATATAGCTCAGACTTCTAACACTCAACATCAAACAACATAACAAAATAAATATGGAAGTGCGCACACTTGAAACTATTTATAATACGAGCACAGATCCCTGTCTATCAACTTTCCATTTATTCAATTGGTGAGTTCGTATATATCTTTGAAATGGATTTTATCACCAGTGGGCAGTACACACAAAAATAAATAACTTATTACAAAAATGTTCTTCGACGTAACGAGTATTTTGGTTACAGGTTTACAAAAAGAGCTACATTGTACAAAAACGTATGAGATTCTGAGTTCCGTTAGATAACCATGACCTTGCAGTCTTCGAAATTTACTTCAACAGTTTTACTCTTCCATGCTCAGATTATGAAACAAAAGGCAGATAGATCGCGCGGAACACTGAGAGTGAAGCCAAAAAAGCAAATACAAATTCAAAAGCGAATACCTACAATGTCGTGATTGTATTCTCTTTTGAATTTGTATTTGTATTTATTTTTGTTTTTTTTTTAACGATGCGGCGTTTCGTGCTGTACTGACTCGTTTCAGTAGGTGCACGAAGCGCGTTGTCGGTATTCGCTTTTGAATTTGTATTTGCTTTTTTGGCTTCACTCTCAGTATTCCGCGCGGTCTATCTGCCTTTTGATTCATAATCTGAGCTTCGATGACTCTATTCAGGCAACACCGGAACAGACGAGTTGCGCGCGCCGTCAGATGCTGCTCTAATGTTTGTTTTTATTTATCAATGTGAAACAAACCACTTACACAAACAGTGACGCGGCATGGCCTCCGACTGTTCTACATATAGCTACATTATCTTATATCCATGACTTTATTTTGGTTCTAAAGGGATTTTTGATATTTAGAATGTATTTTTCTATTGACAACTTTTTGATGAAACTGAAATTTTGCAGGTTGTAAAATAGCTGAAACATTTATCAATCAATATGGTATGATCCGCAACATTTTTTCTACCGCCATTTTGTGCTTAGCGGTCGCAATGTTGGTTTTACGGAAACAAATTCTAGGCTGTATTCATTGCACGATTAAATAAATATGATTATTATAGACATTGATCCAGCCAGCCATTAGGATGCTTCATAACAATAGGTACATACAAAGATACATGTCATAAGATACAGTCATGTTATGCGTGAAAATCATAACCCTGTATTTGCATTTGCGTAGTCGGGGTAAAATGTAGGTGATACCTAAGTACTGTCACTTTGACTTTGAGACATAACTTTTGAAAACAATATAATTATGCGGTGTTTGATAGCTATTTACTCTTAATTTGTTATCTATGATATAATAGCTATCAAATATCGAATACTTATTATAAGTTTTCAAAAATCTTAAAAAACATTATATCCACATTTTTTTGCTAATAAATAAATGAGTATGACTTAGTATGTACCTACCTAGTGGTATTTTAAAATCGTTTACCCGTGTAGGTTTATGATTCCAGGTGAGCCTGCGCGGGCTATGCGCAGCGTGTCAATATTAGTCACGTTTAAATACTTTGTTGATATTTAATTTGTTGATAGTTGACCATTGATAGGTAGTAGCAGCTATGAAATTTAGGAAACCGCACACTGCATCTTATCTTACCTATACTCAGACACTCAACAGTTTTCCTATATATTTAAAAAAGAAATGAGTCGCCTGTGTTTTGTTTTGGAGCACTTGGGCGGTATTAATTAAATGTCCAACGGTGTGACATTTCGAATAAAAAGGAAACAAACATTTACAAAATTTGTTATTTTCATTTACTTTCTAACTAATAATGTTACCTTATTAGTTTAGTAGTAGGTAGCAAACGACTGTCGAGCGTGAGATCCTGGGTTGAATCCCAGGTCGCGTAAGTGGAAATAATTATAGTAGGTAGGTACCTAGTACCTATTAATCTAAGGACAGTACTCAGCTGTGACTTTTCTTACACAAAGCGAAACATTATATTTTATTATTTGTACTAATGGTAGACAAATACGTAGTTATCCACGAAAGGAACATTATTATTAATAATAAATTAGTACCATCTGGCCTGTCACCGGGAAACTCAGTGTTATTAAAACTAGCAACTCCACTAGAGGATAAAACAACAATATTTTAATTAATAATACATGGTACCTATCTATTGGTTCATTTCAACTGAATTACAAAATCCCTGATCGTTTAATTAGTCTGAAACCTATGATCTGTAGGTACTGCTATTGTTAGAATTTCAAACTATTTGCTGACTGTGGGTATAGAGCTCGACACAATTTGGCAAACGACGTCATTCAAAACATTAAAAATCAAATAATTGTTTATGCTAGAGGTGGTCGTTGAATCAATAAACTTTTCTAATAATTAACTCTTAATCATCAATGATAAAACAGGTTGAAAATATTAGCTGTTAATTTACCTCAACGTATTCGAAGCATTAGTTCAATAGTCATTACTTACTCATTTCCAAAAAAACCGGTTGCTACGAAACAAATAGGTAGATACTTCCGAACGATGCCGAACATAATTATTGTCAATGTTATTCATTTTCTTTTTTAAATCAATAATCTTCAGTGAATTATTTGAAATAAAATTGTCAATGATCAAAAACGTTGGCTTCAATTGACACTAAACGCTAACAATTGAACATTAAATACCTGTTAAAAAATTTACAGCTTTTTATCTAGTTGACCATTGTTTGCAAATTAATGCAAATTAACATTAATACTGTAAATGAGTTACATTTACAACCGATAACATCACGTAACTTCACTGAAAGCACACAAAACTCGTTAACATTATAAATACTTCAACATACAACATTTGACAACCACTAAATTATGCAAGAATAAACTGTGAGTACACTTAACAACAAAAGTCTTCAATAAATATATGATACTTCAGAAACATGAACACACAACAACAATGACCTGCGACCCAACTATACTGACTCTGAGATTACAAAGCACCATCTTATCCTACACGTTACGTTTGGCAGACCTTCGCAGGTACCGGCGAGGACAGCATCCTCTCTTAACCTAACAAGGCAACCCATCACATGAGATTATTGTGTCGCTCCTCCAACAGCGCCCGGCACAGCCCGCACAGGTCATACGTCTTGCGGCTGCTGAACGAAGTCACTCGCGGCTCACGAAGGCAGCCCTTCAGCTTGTTCCTCAAGCACCGCTTGTGCGCCTCGATCAGATACCTCTTCTCCGGGTCCATGGCCGCCACAGCCTGCGACAGCAGACTCCTGTCTCCGAACACGACCACAGCGTCATACTCGCTCACCGGCAGCATGCCTTTGTTGTTCGTGATGAAGCATCTTCCGCACTGCCTGCTCGTGAATACTTCAGCACCTTCGGCGTCTGAGAACACCGGTGTCTTCGGCGAGACGAGGAACATGAGTACATATTTGTTTCCGATGCGCAGCTCGTCGCTGATGAAGCTGACGACGGTGGAGGGCGCCAGCGCGCTCGACACCAGCAGGTAGAGCGTCAAATAGAACAGCACGATGAGCACGGCTCTCTGGAACTTGGACACTCGGCGCCAGCACATCGCGCGGGCATTTTTCCGCGTACGGCGCGGCGCGTCAACCGAAGCCGCGCGCTCCGACACTTCTGTCGGCGGCTCGGTCGATACCCCCGCGCGTCCCACTTGTTTACAACCCTTATACGCCAACCAATTGAAAACGAACTCAATAACTAACAGCCTAAGGTTGATAATACTTTATCGTTGGCACGTTTTCAGCTAGTGAAGTGACCATGTGACAAATCCGAGGTGTATTCTTTGAATCTAAGCCCCGAGTGAAGTATCAGCTTTATCTCTAACGCTTAAGGCTCAATATTCTTAATCGAAGAATACCACGCGTGCGTGCGCGGAGATAGTGACGTGTCGCAGTGACGTACCGCATTCACATCAATTCGGGAAGGCCGGCTGTTTTACAAAAATATTGAGTATAGACTAGTCAAAATGCTAAGAATAGTTACTTCCCAGTTGCGAAGAATGTTTGGCATTAGAACAGTTGCTACGCACGTAGCCACTGCCTATCATCATAACATTGTACTTGGTTTATGACCTCAATATGGAGTAAGCACCAATAACATGCACAATTGTTTTTGCGATGATTGACAACTAAACTTATTATTTATTTATTAAGTCTAAACATACAAATATTCTTACAGCTTACAGGCTACCTGGCAGGGCGGCTACTATTGATGGCATCAGATGTTATCAAGAAGCAGGTATCATCAGTGTTGCAAGTTTTAGCGTCTTTGTTATTCACTACCCAATAAACTGTTTTATTGACGACAAAAAAAAATGAACATCAAAACAAGAATAAAACAGACACGATCAAAACTACTAACTAAAGCCACCGCAAAAATACCTGATAAACCAAGATATATTAAATAGAATGAATGTACGAAATAGAAAATGGCAACAAACAAAATCGCATTCAGCACTATCCTACAGAACAAAAAGTAAGTACTATCTTCATTTGTTAAAAAACAATTCCACCAACCCAAGAAAATGTGGCAACCTTGGGGCAACTCATTACTAACTAATTTAGCAATGAATAAAATTATAGAAGACAGCGGTGCTAAAGTCGAACTCAGGATTTATTACATAAGGTAAAGCAATTTGTGACTTATTCCACATAATATTGATTTATGATAAAATCAATATACTTACCTAACATAATTTTATCAAGTAAACACCGGTAATATCTTTATGTACGGCGAACATTAAACACATGACGAGTTTAACCCTCGGGGTACAGATGTACAGATGAACTATCTAAAAATATTGAGAATCTCGACATCAATACTAGTCGGGTCTGAATGGTATTGATCAGCATCACAGCGATTAAATTCCTCAAAGTATAATTGTCGAGAAGTTGACTAACTGTATAAATGTATGTTTACTTTTCCAGCGCTACGATTAGTTCTTACAAATTCAGAAGTAGAACTGACCCAAGTAACTACAGGTCGGTATTACCTGTAATATCAAATATATTTCAATGAGTTCTTTACAATCGTCTAAACAAAAATTTAAAAAGAAAACCGAATCGACCAGGCTTACAGCTGCAGAAGATTTAGTCACAAAAACAAAACCAAATTAATCAAAAGAACTTTGTTTTAGGGAGCTTTATTGACTTAAACATGCCTTCGACACAAGCGATATAAGTGTTAAAGGCAGTGCTCTAAAATTCAAATTAATATTTACATAATAGACGGCAAGTCGATAAAAGAGCTAATTTCACTAGCTCGGCTACCCTCATGGTTCCATTATTATCTCAATGCTGTTAAATATTTTAATAGTAGACAATCGAGCAGACAGGATACTTAACGCTAATGCGGACGGATACTAAGTCTCTTACATAGGATGCTCAGAAAGACCTTGATCTGCTTAACGAATGGTTTAAACATGACCTAGCAACAAGTAACACATCTAAAACATCACTGCATAATATCAACCGTTATCAGAGTTTATACCCGTCACGGTAAATAATGACGCTATTAAACGATCCAGGTACGACACACATCACTAATGACTGACGACAAGCTCACTTGGAAGCACACATCGACCATGTCAAAACCGAACTAATAATTAATTAAGTACTTTAAAAAACACAAAACGAAAATATTAAAATGCCATTTCACTACAACTATTTAACACTAACTAGAATACTAACAGAATACTAAATCTCAAAAAACTTTGCACACGTTGCACTTGCGTTCTTCCGTTCTCACTTGCTCATACAAAACATCATTACCGAGTCCGTCCAATTAAATACTCAGCTAAAAACTAAATCGATAACAAGAAGTAAAGATAAGATAAAGCTAAAGACTGCACAGATTACAATAGATAACAATTACTATGTGAATTGCTCGTGTTCGCGCTAATTATGGCGAAAAACGATACTGGTTGAGGAAAATGGGAAACATGGTTGTACAATAGTTTATCGGAGGATATAAAAATGTGATAACATGAATGTATACAAAAATAATCTTAAGTAATATGTGAAAACATTGTATCTTTTATCGTTACCAGTTTAAGTAAGTATTATTTTTTGTAGGTACCTATCTCTGTACAAACATTATAACGTCTCTACTCTCTAGAGGCGCTCCTCTAGCTAGAGGTATAAAGGAACGTTTAACTAAAGTGTTACAGTCAAATCTAAACTACTTTTGACTAGCTTCAGTCAAATACCTTTATAGGATAAAAGGCGTTTCCCAACAAAAAATTACGGAACGCCCGAATGATTAAACTAACTACTAATTAAAGGTTTTTAAAAGAGTCACAAAAAAATTACCAACCTAATGGGTTTTTAAGTAGTAAGGAACTTGAAACCGGTCAAAAGTACTATTGACTGATTTTTATACCAATTCATAAATACCTTAATCATAACTTATTTACATGAATAATAAAATAAACCTATAACATCTATGCTAAAAAACTAAAATAATAAGGCATCAAAAAATTCCTCCACATCGCCGCCATCAGAAAATGTGCCCAAAGTATTATTAGAATAGATAATTAATTCTCTCAAATAAGGTAATACTGTTAATGAATAAATTCAAAAATAGTTTTGACCGACGCATTTAGTTCACGAATTTTGACTGTGACTGTACGGTGTACCTTAATAAATTTTATTTAATATTTATAAAGTTAATCATGTATCTCATTATAAACGTATTGTTTCGTAAGTTTTTATCTTCCAATATGTAAAAATCTCGTGTCTTATTGCTTGTTATAAAACTTCTTTGATACGGCTTGACCAATTTTTATTTTTTTGTGAATATTTGGTAGGAAGGTCTGAGAATAGGTCGTAGACTACTTTTTTTTAAATGGCAAAACAACGTTTGCAAGATATACAGTTTTCATCTGCAACCGCGCATACTGGGCGGTTTATTAATCAACATCATTATCATCATCATCTCAGCATAAAGACATCCACTGCAAGCAAGCAACAAGGCAAGGGCAAGACAAGGAGGAGGAGGGGGAGGGCAAGGGGGCGTTTAGCCATAATCGCCACGCTTAGCAGGCGGGTTGGTTGTAGTTGTAGTATGGTTGTTACAAAGGCACAAAGAACGCTGCTGCCCATTCTCTGGTGAGTCCCTTAGTCGCCTCTTACGACACCCACGGGAAGATATGGGATGGTGCTATTCTTTATGTCCGACACCACACGGAGTAGTTTATTAATGCTTAGGTACAACTGAATCATTCAATGTCACTCATACCGTTAATTTTGCATCTTCAATTCAATAAAGGACAATCAATTTGGCTGCCATTAAACTGCTAGTAACGATAATCGTTTACTGCTCTGTAGGTCGTGAGTTTAGAGTCGCGCTACAATACGATAAGAGCGCTGTTTGTGACGCGGGTTCCGATTCATTATTTGGTGACGTTCCTCAAACAAGAGTTTTGCCCAAAAGGTGTCATGTATAGGGTTGCCATTCGTCCCGATATATTGGGACTGTCACCGTCATTGGTGGGGGTCTAGGTCCCACAACGTCCCGACAAAGCACTATTACGTCCCGTTTTTTCACGCGGTCACGGCAATTCAAATACACGCGCCAAATTCTACTCGGCCGAACTATTTTAACGCTAAAGAGAGAGCATCTAAAATAATTTCTGATTATTTTTTAAAGTCCGATCAGTGAAATTTATTTCCTATTGGCAACCAAATCTGAATTTGTTTCACAAAAATATAAAAAGTGTCGAAAACAAAGTGTCAATACTTAATTATATATTACAGCAAACACATTTTTTTAAATTAAAATTACAATATCGGGTCGGCGGACTAAAGCACATAAGTCATATCGCTTGTTCGGGCTTGAATCTAAGTGGCGTCCTTTTTCTACCTCTGGAATCGCATTAATCTTGCGGCGTTATAAAAAACATAAGTTGAGTTATGTTAAAAGGAACACTTGAAGCTCTCGGACTTCATGGACACAGAAAGTGACTTATGTTATTAGGAATGTCAAGTGCGTCGTGTTATCTCGATTTTTAATTCGAGGGTAGGTACTCAAATTATTATTTATTGCTTACAAAAAACTGAAGTGGTAACTGTAGTGATTTGGGTCACACTAGTCGAGTTAGTTTTGCTCTGATTTGTTAACAGAAAACAGTTGCCACGAAAAAACGGTCGTCGATAGGTGGCACTCAAACAGATGATAACCGTGGGAAGAGTATACCCAAACATAAGATTTCTGATGAAAAAAGACAAGAAATTAAGGAACATATTAATTTTATCATTTCCATCCTATGAGAGCCATTACACAAGAAAAACTACATCAAAAAAGTACTTGCCTTCTCATCTCACTATTACGAAAATGTATGATTAATTTTGTGAAAACCGCGACAGTCCACCTTCAGAAAAAATTTACAGTCAAGAATTCCGCAAATTAGGATTATCGTTCAAAAAGTCCCGTGCCGACACATGTTATACTTGTGAAAATTCAAGATGCAAATTCAACTATGTCAGGAAGATCAGGTGAAAACTGAACTAATTGCTCAACATGAACATCACAAGACTGCCGCAGATCAAGCATACGAAATGAAAAAATGTGATACTCAAGTAAATAAAAGTGACAGTACTGTGCAAGTTTACACATTTGACTTACAACAGTGTTTACCCACTCCAGCCCTCAGCTCTTCTGTAGCTTTCTACAAACGCCAGTTGTGGACGTTCAACCTGACTGTCCATGACAACAAAACTGGAAAAGCTGTGTGTTACATATGGTATGAAACCATAGCTGCTAGAGAAGCTAATCAAATAGCATCATGTCTTTTCAAACATCTTCAAACATACGTACCTGAGAATACAAAACATGTAATATTTTATTCTGATACTTGTGGCGGTCAGAACCGAAATTCTCATTTCAGTTCAATGTTGACTTGGGCTTTGCCGAAATTAGACATAATGTCATAGACCACAAGTTCATGGTTCCGGGTCATAGCCACTTGGAAGTGGACACGGATCATAGCATCATTGAAAAAAAAAAAAAAAGGATTTGCAGATTTATCACCCGCATGATTGGATTCAACTCATCAGATCGAGCAGTAAAAAATTTGAAGTTGTCGAAATGCGCAGTTCCGACTTTTTGGATTTTTCTTCATTGTTAAAGGGTCCTTTAGTATTGAGAAACAAAGATGTAGAAGGGCGACAATTTAAATGGCTCGATAAAAAGTGGTTGCGCTATGATTCTGAACTTGGCGTAATCTCCTACAAAGACACATTGGACACGGAATGTAATTTTTACAAATTTAACTTGAAACGTCGAGCTTCTGCCATACCTGACACTATTCCTGGGCCTCAAGTCTGCTATTACAATAGTGTCAGAATGGTCTAAAATTGATTTTCCTAATGACGCCATTATATTAGTAGATTACCAAACTTGTCAAAATCAACAATTATGAAATGAATGATAGACCATTCTGACACTATTGTAATAGCAGACTTGAGGCCCAGGTTATATCGGTACAGCCCTTACCGATATCAAAAGAAAAGAAAGATGATCTGATTTCTTTACTCTCCTTAATACCCGACGTTTTTCATAGATTTTATTTAGATTTGCCTTTTGTGAACAATGTACGTAATACTGACCCTGATATTTTAGATAGTGAAGAAGATGAATAAATAGTTGAATATAAATTATAAATATAGGCTAGTATATAAATGATGCATGCGAAATTAATTTTACGTTCATAGAAGTAACTTTTGAATGTCAACTAAAACATAGTTTATAATAATTATAAACTGTTAATATACTATCATCATCTGCCTAGCCTTTTCCCAAGTATATTGGGGTCGGCTTCCAGTCTGACAGGATGCAGCTGAATACCAGTGTTTTACATGGAGCGACTGCCTATCGGACCTCCACAACCCAGTTACTGCGTAACACGATACTCCTAGGTAAGACTGGTTGTCAGACTTTCTGGCTTCTGACTATACCCATAACGACTGCCAAAGATCTACAAATGACAGCCGGGACCAACGGCTTTACGTGCTTTCTGAGGCACGGAGGGAACTCGGTATGAAAGGAATGATCACCCATCCACAGACCGACCGCGGTTAGCGTAGCTTAACCTTTGACCAATCGGTCTGTATGGCTTTAACTTAGCCACGAGCTGTTAATATACTATAATAATTGTAAAATTTAATTATTAAATTTACTGTTCTCATACACTTTAAGTCACAAGTACCTACTAGGTACACAGTGTTCTTTCTAACATAAGTCACTAAAATCGCTTTTTATTATATTTTTATCAAATTATATTTACGTGCATGTTAGTATTAATTAAAAACATCTCAATATTCCAATAAAGTTGAATTTATAGTTTAACGCTATTTTTTTATACAGTTTTTAGTTGTTCCTGAAAAGTTTCACTTTTGGACTTATGTTTTTAGTCTGCCAGCCCTAGTATGCAGTTATTTTTATTTTTGCGTCCCGACTCGAGACTTGCCAAATATGGCAACCCTAGTCATGTATCAACGATTTCGTAGAAAACCACGCGACATCTCGTAGTGCAACACGACACCGTCACTTCGTGAACGTTCGTTTTTTAGTTTAGGTTTTATTATTGTTTTATAAACTAATATGTATATACGTTTTGGGTAGTCAGAAGCTAGAGAGTCTGACAACCAGTCTTACCAAGGGGTATCATGTTTCCCAGTAACTGAGTTATGGAGGTCCTATAGGCAATCGCTCCATGTAAAAAGACAACCGCCTTGAAAAACCAAAAAGTGAAAAATATCTTTAAAACAGAACACACATGACTTTAGTTTCGGAAGTCGGTGGCTAGGCTGTTTATTTTTCACTTTTTGGTTTTTGAAGGCGGTTGTCTTTTTTGTAAAAAAGCTTTTTTGTTTTTCGATTTTTAGTACTTCCTTAACATCCAAATCCAATAAGAAATTGCAACACAGTCAAAACAGAGATCGAAAGTACAAGGTGAGAACATTACAACATCATACATGTATTTTTTGCTTCCTGACGATTTTGTCAAAAAGTGCTGAATCAATTTCGATAAAATTTATATGGGACCACCCTTGAGGCATACCCTATCCATCGAAAAAAGAATTTTCAAAATAGCTTTACATTTGCCGGAGAAATCGCGTAAAAAACATACAGACGAATTGAATAACGTCCTTTTTTTGAAGTCGGTTGAAAAACACTGGTATTCCGCTGCATCCGGTTAGACTGGAAGCTGACCCGCTGATATAGGTAGTTGGGAAAAGGCTAGACAGATGATGAAACTAATATCTAAGAGGAAGAATTTGTTTGTTTGTTTGTTACAATTTAAGACAAAAACTAACTAACTAGTAGTTAATAAGAATAATAATATGTGGGGACATTTTCACACACGGCCATCTGACCCCAAACTAGGGAGACCCTGTACTATGGGTGTCAGACAGCTGATATACTTACATACACAAACACATTTTTTTTTTGTAAATACATACATAGGTATATAGATAAACAACACCCAGACACAAGCCAAACACAAGTGCTCATCACACAAATGTTTACCCTGGGCGGGAATCGAACCCGCAACACGCTGCGCAGCAGTCGATCGCTCAGCCACTGCGCCAACCGTGTCGTATATATATATATTTTTGTCGTTATTTTTATGTATATTTTTCTTGTAACTAATAAATAAAGGTATTAAATTAAGAAAATTTAAAATCTCCGTAGTGAGTAGGTACATCACATACATTTACAGTAAGTAAGTATTCATAAAAGAAAATGGCCGAGTCTATGACGCAATCGTCCATTAACTTGACTTGCCTCCAGAGAGACTTCAACGAATAATGAAATTCCAGCCGAGCGCTCCGGGATCATTCCGCTTTATTATATTGTAAAAGGAGTTGATTACTAGGTCGCCTGACAAATATGGAGGGATATACAGACAGATTCTACTTAGTAAGAACTTAAAGTCAACGATGGACGGGACTCTTCAATCATTAACATCATCATCAGCCGAAAGACGTCCACTGTTGAACATAGGCCTCCCCCATGGAACGCCACTACTAGCGGCAACCTGCCGCTTTCATCCACCGGTTACCCGCGACCTTGACAATGTCGTCGGTACATCTGATGAGAGGCCAACGCTGCGTCTTCCGGTTCGTGGTCACCACTCGAGAACCTTTCTTCCCCATCGGTTACCGGTTCTTCGAGGGATGTGGCCTGCCCATTGCCACTTCAACTTGCATATTCTGAGAGCTATGTCGGTGACTTTAGTTCTTTGGCGAATTTCTTCGTTACGGATTCTATCGCGCCAAGAAACTTCGAGCATAGCTCTCTCCATGGCTCGCTGTGTGACTCTGAGCTTCTCTAGGAGACCAGCAGTTAAGAACAACGTTTCTGCGCACTCTATAATTTCTCGTAAATAATAACCAGGTTCCAAGTCCCGACCAATGTGAAGAATTTAGAAACAACGTACATAACACTCAGTTCTAATAAGATTTCTAAAAGAATCATATTTGGGAGCTTGCCAAAAATACCACGCATGGCGAATGGCATAAGTAGGCGTTTCCTTTAACAATCGCTATTACAATTACGGTTTAATAGGACAATCAGCAAATAACAGTAAAATTCAATGTCAATTGATAATAAAAAACAGACGTGGACGAATTGTTCCGGAATGAGTAAGTACACGATTGATTTAGTGTGGCATTGTTTAATTTCGCAGGATAAGCACCTACAGGTGGAAATATTATAATAATCAATCTAACGATTTCTTTGCACAATTTTTTTTTACAAACAAAAAAAAGAGAACCGCCTTCAAAAACTAAAAAGTGATAAATAACTTTAGCACAGAACACACATGACTTTAATATCGGAAGTCGGTGGCTTTGTTCCGTTTGTTGTTTTGTATTGCCACCGACTTCGTAAAAAGTTTTTTTTCCGCTTTTTAGTACCTCCTTAAGAAACGGCAATACAATTAAAACAGAGATTGAAAGTCCTCCAAAAATGGAAGTAACGAAAACGTCTTCTATGTATAATTTGTCGATTTTGTTGATTTTTTCAAACAGCGTTGAATTAATTTATACTAAAACCTTCTCCAAAATGCAACAAACACTTTTCTTAAAACCGCATCAAAATCGGTTCCGCCAAACGGGAGATAATCGCGGACAAACATACGGGTCGAACTGAGAACCTCCTTTATTTTTGAAGTCGGTTAAAAAATATGAAAAAGCAGCTACTGAATTTGCTTTAGTTCACCAAATTAGCCACCGACTGCACGGTTGGCGCAGTAGTTGAGCGATTCGCTGCAGCGCTGCGTGTCGCGGGTTCGATTCCCGTAAGGAACAAATATTTGTATAGCCAACAGATAGTTGTTCCGGGTCTGGATGTTTGTGAGTTTATATGTTTGTAAAAGCACCCACGACACAGGAGAAATCACCAGTGCGGGGCAACGTTTAAAAAAGAACATTTATATCAAGCTGCATTAATCACTAGCACTTTGCCCGCAACTTTGCCCGCGTGAAATTTATACGGGTCCCTAACTTTTTTTATGGTAACATAATAACATGAAGCACCACGAATTAGTTCTATTGTATACGAGCTATAGCTATTTTAAGCTATTTATATCTCTTTCTCTCCAATAAAACAAGAGACGGATATTAACAATAGCTCTAAAATGATCAATGATCTTAGTGTGTGTTGTTGTAAATGTGTTGTTGTTTACTTCGTGTGAAGGGATGACGTAGCTGCCTATTGTTGAAAGAATTGTTGTAAAGGAATGAGTAGATCCGGAGATTATCCCCTAAATACAAACATTTTTTTTTGTTACCCTGTTCTGTCCTAATCCTGGGGGCCAAGTCTGCTATTTTTACATTTTCGTCATTCCAACACGATCCCATTGTCATTTTGCTAAAAGTTTGTAATTAGCTAAATTCATAATGGCCGATCATTGGTCGGTCGAATTAAAAGTAATGACTGCACAATGACGTTCTAATAGAGGTCACTGATCAAAGGAACTGTCAACATTTTAGCAGATTAAGTCAGTCATTTAGTTGTCATTTTGTACGAGATTACAACGAAGTAAGTATATTCTTACTTCGTGGAGATTCCCTTTTCTTTCAATGGCGTGTCAGTGGTTGACCATTGGAAAGTCATAATGACACCATTATATTAGTAGATTACCAAACTTGTCAAAATCAACAATTATAGACCATTCTGACACTATTGTAATAGCAGACTTGAGGCCTGGGCAAAGGGAATCGGGAAAAATGGAAGGCATGGAGGGAGGCCTCCATGCCTTCCATTTTTCCCGATTCCCTTTTACCTCTTTATAATATTAAGTAGAGATAAGTTTAAGATTATATTATACTTAAACTATTTTTTCCCCCGACATGGTCCGTAAGAATGTCGATTATCACGAATGCAGACGAAGTCGCAAATTATAAGTAGCCTATGTCCTTGTTTAGGATTCAACTTTATTCTGTAGCCAATCTCATCAAAATTGGTTCAGTAGTTTAGCCTTGAAACCGTAACAAACAAACAACAAACTCACTTGCGCATTTTTATATTAGTACCTATATGGATAGATTAATGGTTAATGTAGGTAATCATAACACATCTTACTGAGCGTAGGATACATAAGCATCATTTTGCACCATGTGCCCCACGTGTTCCATGACGTATTGACGGAGCCCGACCATAAAAAAGAACATACTTAATAATGACTTTAACCTTGAGATACACAGTTAGAAATGAATAGCTAATTATAATTTCAATCGATTCATTCTTTGGTCTACACATTTAGATCGTAAGCACCACTAACCGCCTTGAATGGTTTCTGCAGCATTGCGAATAACTTTATATGTATTTTTTTTTTTTATCGTTTGCCCACTCTAGAAACTTCTCCTGTATGTTTATATAAATATATAAACTCATATACACAAATAACCAGACGGAACAACTTTAAGTAGGCCAGACAAATATTTGTTCCGGCGGGAATCGAATCCGCGACACACAGCGCACCGTGCCACTACGCTTACCGTGTCGTATTTACCGATTATTTATCTGAAATGCAATGCAAACATTGTATATTTGCCCTTATAACTTCATGGGGTCTATATTATCTGTGGTATAGACCCGGAAATTAAACGGACCGATGGTTTATACCCCATAAGTAAGATGGTGTGCTGTGTCCAGTTACACGATGACGTTAATAATGTATAGTCGTTCAAGAGCTAATCTGTACATAGGGAGGGGGGGGGGGGGGGTCGACAATTTAGTGTTAGATATACAGTAGGTACTTAGAGTAGATATTGTTGAAATCACCTTGTAACAGCTTTCAACGAAAACATTGTATCATTTATCCTAAGTCATCATTTTTATTGTATCTAGACTCACTAGGTTTCATCTAGGTTAAACATATTCCCTCGTCTTCTCCTTTAGAGTTGGCAGTATGTACGGTGAACCCGCACATTTCGTAACATTAAGTAGGTTAAGCTACATCAGCGTTTGCATATTATGGGCGATCATTTAGCGAACTGGCTAAGTAAAATAAATCAGTGATTTTACCACACTCAACACGGGCGGTTTAATTCATCATCCCCGGGTTTTCCATCATCACAAGTGTACAGATCAATCATCGTTTGCTTGAACAAAGTGTATAGACTATCGTCGTACACTACCCATGAAATTACGTTGAGCACTCAAGGATTCCGCTAATAGAAACAGCATTACTTAAATTACTATTTGGTTAGTCACATAACTACTTATTTTATACTTACATAATTATTCATCATCATTATCATCAATATTTAGCGATTCTCAATTACACAGACACTGAAATACTTTTAGAAGTTTTGGCATAATGATAAAGTACTTATTCTTGTATATTTACATAAGATTTATATAGGTTTACTTTTAGATAATAATGTACTATGCTTTTCTCATAATTGTTAATTGATTATTATATATTAGTTATACTTTAAACTTCACTGCCAAATTAAATTATGTACAAAGTGATGGCCTGAAACACAGGTTTGAATTAACCTAGATCGGGCGGGTCGCTACCTAATATTGTTGTTTCCGAACCATCATTACTTGCACCAGTTATATAAATATTTTAGTTTTACTTTATTTTAAGGCATTATATTTGTATGAGAATTTTTCTTTTTGTTGACTAAATGTACACATTTGTAAACGTTATTTTAATAAATAAATAATTATTATATATTATTATTATTAAATATATCATCATCATATCAACCATTGGACGCCCACTGCTGGGCATAGGTCAAGATGGTGCGGGGTAGGTTGGTTCTGGGTAAATTTATTTTTATTATTATGATAGATGTCCACCAAAGACCTTCACCTGCGTTTATCCATCGGCTTCCAGTGGCTATACATTAAGTCTATATATTAGATAAGTCAACTATAAGGCTGATTAATTGACCAAACAAATTGATAATAACAAAATGTTAAGTGATTTTACCTAGGTACCTAATTATTTTGGTTATCAAATTAATTCAATTAAATTAAATTAATTATTTCAGACAACAGTATCGTCAGTATCAGATTCTTTTTGACAATTGTCAATTTAAATATTCGAATGAGTATACGAATAACACAATTATTTTTATTATTGTATAGAAAAGTAGGTATGTATTTGAAACTGCTAGAAGAAAAATCAATAAAAAGTAATTGACCGCCATCTGTAATCGAATAGTGAAACTACATATATTTCGAACGACTCCATAGTTGCCTCAATCCGTAAATTATTCAGAATATGAAACTACTCTCAGTTCAGTTATTTAGAATACTGAAAAGTATTCTAAACGACCAGAAGAAAAAACAAATAAAAACGAATTGACCGCCATCTGTTATCGAATAGAGAAACTATGTATTTCGAACGGCTCCATAGTTGCCTCAATATGTAAATAGATGGCGCTACGTTACTGGTTTATGGTGCCCGGCCACTGAATCAACATGGAAAGTTTAATGAGCTGAGGACATGAACAAAAATACCGTTGATAGGGACAGCTGTGACGTAATTTGTGACGTCATTGACGACTGTCTGGCGCCGCCACTGGAAAGGAATGGAGTTAAGAGCAGATTATGTGGTACCTACCTCTACAAGTAGGTCATTGAAATGAAGAAGCGATCTAAGTAATTTAGTATAGGTAGCTAGTGTTGGTATGGGTATTAGCCCAACCAAATAGAAGAATGAAATCGGTAGGTACAGTCGTACCCCCTATCCGAAGAAATTTTAATGCGTGGGGGGTAAGCAGTTGAGGACGCTGTCTGTACCTGCCGAATCCGAAAATCTTTGAAACAGTTTAACCTAGTTTTGGTTTCCTGTAATATCTTCCAGGGCCGAGCTTTTTGAGTAAAATATAAGCTTTCGAAATATTCAGTCAATTTCAGTTGGACTAAAAGCTGACCCCAAAGATTTCAGTAAATACTAGATAGGTACGTAAAATACCCCAGCACGCTAGAAATGCTAGAATATCTGAGTGGATTACGCAAACATGACAGCTGTAGTTGAAATAGATGCCTTCATTATTCACAGACTTCATTCATAAGGGGATTCATGACGTCGATAAATGTGGGTAAGAATTTTATATTAGGTCACGCACGGTATTTCAAGCTATTCTTGGTGTACCTACCTAGGTAGTTCAGATAATTGTAGGGCGGCCAAAGTGACACTGACTGATATTAATATTTAGGTAGGTGATTTATATTTATATTTTTTAATTAACCTATTTTTGTGTCCACTGCTGGGCACAAGCCTCCCCTTTCTCCTTCCAAACATCCCGATCTTGCGCGATCACTGGCCACGATTACCCCGCAAATATGGTCAGATCATCACACTATCTTTGTTTCAGTCGACCTTGGCGGCGATGTCCTCTTTCAGGTGTCCAGTGAGTGATCATCTTTGCCCATCTCTCCGGATGCATTCTCGCAATGTGGCCGACGCACTCCCATTTCATTTTTCAATATGTCAAAGAAGATAATTCTTTAGGATCTAATTAGAACATAGGTAATGATGTCATCTAAGCTAATCGATGGGCAGGGCACATTGCTCGCAGAACAGATGGCCGATGGGGCCGAAAAGTTTTAGAGTGGCGACGGACGGCGTGGAAGACGTTGCGTTGGAAGGCCTCCCACTAGGTGGACCGATGACCTGGTTAAGGTTGCGGGGATCCGCTGGATGCGAGTCGCACGGGACCGGTCAATGTGGCGCCACTTTAGGGAGGCCTCTGTCCAGCAGTGGACGTCTTTCGGCTGAAATGATGATGATGATGAAGCTAATCGATGGTAGTCGGCCCAGAACAAATCTACGAAGTTTGGCGCCATCAGAAAAATCAATCAAGTTCTGAAACGTTCCAAAGCGTGCAGGCAGCAGGGTGCTCATTTGTTTGAGGAACAGTACCACATTTGCTCTCCAGGCCGGAATTGTGTATATAAATCTTCACCTGAGCAGATTTTCCTTGACAAACCTGTGCATTTACTTGGCTACTGGTTTCTTCAGACCAAATTGTCTGAGAATCGCTTCAAGAATTTTAGATCATGCTAAGAAAGCTTTTGTAATATGCTTATTATCTACCCAAAGACCATCATCATCTGCCTAACCCTTTCCCAACTATATTGGGGTCGGCTTCCAGTCTAACCGGATGCAGCTGAATATCAGTGTTTTACATGGAGCGACTGACTATCTGACCTCCACAACGCAGTTTTTGGGTTAAACACATACCTTTTGTTAAGACTGGCTGTCAGACTTTCTGACTTCTAACAACCCGACTATCTCGATTATCAAAGGTCTACGAATGACAGCCGGGACCAACGGCTTTACGTGCTTTCTGAGACACGGAGGGGTGTCGGTATGAAATAAATGTTCACCCATCTACAGACTGACCGCGGCAAGTGATCCATGACCGATCTACCTTAGCAACGAGCCCCTCACTATTATAGTCCATAATAATAAATTGCCAATCGAGCGCAAATGATCGCAACATTACACATTGCCGGCACGCGTGCGACATTTACCGATAATTACCGCGCGATAAATTGTCGCGCAGCACCGCGCCGACACGCGGCTCTGTCACCGCGATTTATTGCGCGCCGAGCCGCGGTTTTTGCTGGAACAGGCTGCAGGGTGAAGAGGTGGTCACGTGACCAGTACTCATGGTACTCGATGGTGTTACTACTACATTCCATACAATGGCGTAGCACCTTGATCTAAGCATTATTCTGGGTGTCTCGTAATCGTTTTATATTTATTAATAAATAATACCAGCTTATACTTGTCCCCCTGCAGGGCAAAGCCCTCTTCTCATACACAGAAGGCACGAGCATCCAGGCGGATTGGCGATTTCAGACTTGTGTAAGTCCAGTAGAGCCATACAGGTTTCCTCACGATGTTTTCCTTCACTAATGTTAGTGAGGACCAAGATAAACTTAGAAAGTACATTAAGTATATGATATTGGAAAAGTTACATAGGTAATACTTACTCATACTCGGTTTCGAAATCGGTTTACTAATGTTTGCCATAATTTGAAATGCCATAATTTTATATGCCATACTTTTATTTGCCATAATTTCATTAGAAATAATTCTTCAGTTGCTATAATCGTTAAATTACATAAAATAATTTTCACGAATTTCATTGGTCATAATCGATCAAGTGTCATAATAATGTTAATCCATAAATTTATTTGCTATAATTTTTATTTTCAATAATTTCGTACCATCTAGTACAACAATGCTAGTTCAGTACAATCGCCTGCAATGTTGATGTTATGATCATGATAACAGATACAGATTTTTTAATCACAAGGAAATCTAAAAATAAACCTTCTTTGGAAACCTAAAAATTGTATGCAAATGGATAGCCATTTGCATAAAATTTTAAGACCTAATATAACTTAGCATACATTTCTTTCTTCCTAATTATATTTTCGTAATAACATTATTTACACATAACAGCTTACGCATTCTTTTTCTAATCATAATAATGATAAAGCTTAACATTCCAAAGCATAATTTTTTTTACGCATAATGATATTAAAACATATTTTTATCATTCATGCAGTAACCACGCAAACATGTAAACAAGCATACACCATGCATGCAGCAAGCAAGCACGCAGAATGCAAGCAAGCATGCAGCAAGCATGCAAGCAAGCATGCAGCATGCATGCAAGCAAGCATGCAGCATGCAAGCAAGCATGCAGCATGCAAGCAAGCATGCAACATGCAGCAGGCATGGTTTCTGTCACGGCTCCGGCGCTGCGGGGCTCCGGCGGTCCCACGCGAGCTTATCGTCGCAGATGTGTTTTACGCTCACCACCGAAGTTTCGGCTTGCTGGCCGGCTGTGCCGGCCAGCCTCAGGCACGGCGACGGGCGTTAAAACCACCTGCTCCTCAGCTCGCGGGCCGCCTCGCCCCTCCGCGCCTACGCGGGCTTAGATTACACTCTAGGTGTAGGGCAGACAAGACTACGTGTTGTCGGTTTTGCATCGATTCGTTTCTGACACTAACTTTTGTAGCACAACTTATTGTTTTTTTTTAAGACAATACTTTAGCGTGGCACAATAGATTTGCATATTATGCCTAGTAACATTATGCGAATTTCATTTATGCGAAAATAAATGTCTAAATATTATTTGCTAGGCAATTGAGGACATCTGGCGTTGTGTGGTCACCACCTAACCTAATCTACCCGTTTCGATTTTTACTAACTTTTTATTGTCTAAAGATTGGTTACTGTAATAAATCATTTGGTTGGTGGGTGGCCTTAATGACATTAATTTTTGTACAAAACAATAAACGTTTCTAAATTATATTAAATGTTGCTTATGTCAAGTAACGATTATGTAATGTGTTACTTATAGAAACTAATGATTATATCATATGTTATTATGGCAACTAATTTTATGGCAAATGAAAGTTATGACTAATAAGTTGATATGACAAACGTTATTAGTATAAATGATAATAGTGCAAGTAAATATTATGACGGGGGACGATTATGGAAAACAATAATAGTACAAATGATTTTATGGAAAACAAGACAATACCTTCGAAATCATGACCTCGTGCGTGATAGACGAATACCGACGGACGGATAATAAAAATAAAGGTATTCTACGATGTAAATTAACTAAAAACTGATACGATACGTGTTATCGGCATTAGCTTTCTGTTTGTCGTCATAGTATTAGTCCGTTTTAGGGTTCCGTAAAACAGAAAAAAAACGGAACCCTTACATGATCACTTTGTCGTCCGTCTGTCAGTCTATCTGTCTGTCTGTCTGTCAAGATCCTGTATCTCGGGAACGCGTGGAGGTATGGAGTTAAAATTAAAACCATTTACTCAAGTCTACGGTCCCAACTCTTTATGTTAACGTGAAAAAAAGATACGGCCGTTTATGTCGCAAAAAACACATTTATAATATTATGTAGATTAAAGTATGGATAGTAGGTATGGATTAGTATAGAAGTATGGATATGTACCTACAAATATGTACGGAACCCTCGGTGGGCGAGTGCGACTCGCACTTATCCGGTTTTTTTTTCAGACTTTCAGTCTGAAAAAACGGGACAAGTGCCACCCCGTTCCAAGCTGTTTCTTAGTTACCACTTGTGGTAGGCTCTACCTTAATATATTCCTAGCCTAATCTAATGAGAAGTTTTTATTCCCCGCAATAAAATCTTTATATTTCCACCTAGCCAGTCCAGCGTCCAATCAGGAATATAATATGTATAACTACATCTAATCAGCTCCCCTACCTACCTTAAACTTACAACTCTAATCTCGTAACCCTATCAGCAATCTTCAAAGGGCGAGACGTATCGAGCAACCCCCGGATACTAATCCGGGTGTCCGGTGTGTCCGGCCGTCCGGCTGTCCGGACAGTACCGCTATTACAGATAAGAGTAAGACGTTTACTAAGTTTAAGGAACAATTTATTGATGTAGACACTGAAATCGGACAGAAGGGGATGAGGCGTTCAAACTTTTTCAAGAATTTTAAGGAGTGCCCTTTTACAATTTAGGTGTTATTTACTTTCTACTATTAATCTACAGAAATAGATAATTGCTTACAAATTAACTAATTTAGGCTGAACCTTGACATAGACAGCCAATATCAGTTGTTTACTGTTGTATCTGTGAGAACTTAGGCTCCTGAAACACAGACTCTCGACCTAGTTTAGAAGACAGTAGTTCGCCATTGAATTTTTCTCATATTTATTTTTGTAACTGTACTTACAAAAAAATTTTTTTTCGTTTATTTATTTATAGAGCCTCCATGTGTGATTATGCCAGCGCTTCCTGGACAGACGCGTCACACAATTTGTTGACAAACTATTGTATCAAGATGACAGCTACCTTTGAAGTATGTAAACAAGTAAGTAATAATATAAAACTAGAACCTTTGATATACACACCTAAGATGAGTCAAGTGTTACAATACTCAACAATATAGATAATAAAATAATCAAAGTAGGTCATAAAATCCTTCAAACGTAAATACATGTCCAAGTTACTTCATTCCTAGCTCTATAACCGAAGTACATGAGTTCTTAAGGGTCAGTTATACAAATAGCCCGCGATCAGTCAGCGAGTAACAGTAGTAACGCACAGCTGCTGCTGTCTCAATCCCGGCCGGGATTCAGCGCGGAATTCGCCCGGGATCCCGCGGGATTAACCCCGGATAAGCATCACCAGGTGGACATCGCGTTATGTCGCTAATTCTATGGATTTATTGGCGATAAACGTTGATAGGGATTCAAAGGGATTTGCAGTGATTAAGTTCATTGAAGTATATTTAGAGCACTGTCGGTGGACACTGTAGCTTATGGAAATGAGACGCAAGATCTTCTTGTTTCACAAGTAAAAAGCATGTATGTGTCGCTAACAATACTCTTCGATGTATACCCCTAAGAAAAGAAAAGCGCAAATTAAAAGCACCATAATAATGGCACTAGTAGCTACTTGCTTGCCGATGCACCGCAGTTATTTGACTGCAAATCTTACCTGAAACAAGTAAAAATAAAAAATTAAACATTTTCAAGTAAAATCAAGTACTTAGATGGCTTAAAGACACATTATGAAAATGTCTTTATATCTGAATTTTCGCTAAACTATATTTCTTGATAAAAGCAGTTCGAAATACGATCTAGATACGTCTAGCTGTCGGGCACATTTATCCTGGCACGCCAACGCGAGCTAAAACCGCAGCTTTAGTGCCAAAAACCAGCGCATAAATCAGTCTGTGGAATCAATCGCGTGTAATGTACCAATGTACGTCTAGTATAGTGTGTGGTACACGTATGTAGGATGTTCGCGACCAACGCTATGTGCGGTTGTCGGCATTCATTACTATTGACCTGTGAAACTGATGTTCCTACACAAGTAACTATTCTGCACGTTCTGCACGTTTGTACTTAAATTGAAACGGAAATAGTGAAGCTTGTCTCTATGAAAATGTTTATTTTATTACCGGTCTGTGTGTTCCACAGTAAGGCGTGTGCCTCTTCTTAAACAGAAAATAAATTACCCATCACGCTAACTTGACGACACAGTAATTGGCACAGTGGCTGAGCGACTGGCCACTGCGCTGCGTGTCGCGGCTTCGATTCCCGCACGGAGCAAATATTTGTATGGCCTACAGGTAGTTGTTCCGGATCTGGCTGTTTGTGTATGTGAGTTTGTATGTTTGTAAACGCACCCACGACATAGTAGAAATTACTAGAGTGGGGAAACGCCGACGTCTCTTTAAAAAGCACAACAAAAGCAAACTTATGATAATCCGGCTAGTAATTGGCGTGCTGGTGATTTCAAAACATCAATTTATTGCTCATAAAAGAAAATGAAAGCAAATTAATGAAACAAGCAGCCTGACGCTAAACTAACAAGTTATAAATGGTCATCTTTATACAATGTATAACCTACCACCCACGACACAGGAGAAATTCCTAGTGTGGGGCAACGTTTTAAAAAAAAAAGAAAGAAAGAAGAACCTGAAATACGCCATCAACGTCCTCACATAAGCTCTAGAACATAAGCCGTATGAGATATGGACACATCTCGTGGTTACTAGGATACATATTTTGTGGAGCAGTAACGGAGGGTGTGAGTTGCTTGCCGTGCAGGTTCACCATACGATTATAATATAAGAAAATGCCTTTGTCTCACACTAGGGATTTCGTCTGTATCGTGAGTGCGTTTAGACACATAAACTTACATAAACAAACATCCAGACACGAAACAGTGTCTGACCTGTATAAGTATATATATTTGTTACAGCATCACTACATAACATATTTTTAATTAGAGTTCCACGCTGCGCTGCGAAATATTCGTTCAGGATAATCTCAAAAACTACTATTTGTATGGTTTTCAGCAATAGAAAGAGAAGCTATCTAGGTTATAGACTAGAGACAAAAGCTAGCTACAAATAAAGTGTAGCTTTCTACGGAGAAAAGCCTACGACAAGACAGTTTAGAAAGAGATTGATTAACAACAACATTATTTAAACAACCGAAACTTTGGTGTGATTCTGTAAGACCTCATTCTAAACTTCGAATCTGAATTCGCTGTGAGTTTCTTGATTGGCATTCTAAAAACTCGGTTGATAGTTCGAATTTACACTAGCGCCACCCTTGCGAGCGTGTCAGCGAGTTGAACTAAATTGACATGGAGATTTTGACAGATATAGTATGAGATGACGTAAGAAGTGGCATTCTGTAAGGTAATTTCCCCGTCACTTCAACGCTCACTTCACACTCGAACCCGATTCAAAGTGTCAAATATACCTAGGTCGTTTTGAACCAAGCGAAGTGAGAGTGAATAGCGATGTGAGACGCGAGTTGTTGTTTGAATTTTACAGAATCGACCTACTGTTAATTAAGGTCAAATTATTAATAAACGTTCTATTATTCTTTGTGCTAAATTAATTGTTGTCATTGGTAAGTTCAGTGTTTGTAAAAGTAAAGCCTCTTACAAAAAAATGTAAGGCTTCATCAATGCGCTAGGTATGACTGTTAATTATCAAAAGATGCAGTGCAGCACAGGTCTAGAAGTCCTTTTTCAACGTGTTCTTTTTTACAACAATCATGCTGTATTCCTACATGTGAACTTCAACGCGAGCGTGATTAAATTTTTTTTTGTTTCATTCAACGCAAATCTCGAAAACAAACGAGTGAGTGAGAAAGCGATAACATCACAGGAAAATTGGCGCGCGGAAATTTCACAAAACTTGTTCCAGGACATACGTGTTTTTGAAAAAGTCTTACAAGTTTTAGGTAAAAATGTTTTTAATTTAGAATCTCTATTACATGTGCAAGGTTTCTATGCAGCTGTTTTTTTTTACTTTTTCAATGTGATGATTTTCAGTGTGATCGGCCAAAGTTCAGATAAAATTGTGCAAAAAAGCTGATTTTCGGACGTGTTTACTGAATTTGTTTCTCAAAAAAGTATATTTTTGGCTTCATACAAACCTAGATTTAAATCACAAAATAACCTGTGTGTTAACAATATTTGGAAAATAATTTGTTATAACGACGTAATCGCGTACGAGCGTTTATATGGGAAATATGACGAGTTGGGCGCTCTTAATACACATTGTTACAAGCAATTATACCACATGATTGTGTGTCGGGTTCTGTTTTGTGTTCCTTAAATAAATAAATATATATATATATATATATATATGTGGGGACATTTCCACACACGGCCATCTGACCCCAAACTAGGGAGACCCTGTACTATGGGTGTCAGACAGCTGATATACATACACAAATCCTTTTTTTTTTTTTTTTTTTTTGTAAATACATACATATATAGATAAACATCACCCAGACACAAGGCAAACACAAGTGCTCATCACACAAATGTTTACCCTGGGCGGGAATCGAACCCGCAACACGCTGCGCAGCAGTCGATCGCTCAACCACTGCGCCAACCGTGTCGTCAATGGAAGCGCGCGCCACAGCGGGGAGCCAGCAGCTATCAAGCAAATGTTCAACTAAACTCATAGTCATGTCGCCTCAGCATGTAATTAGCGATACCCATCACCACTATGAGGATTAATAAGTGTTGTAGAGTTGTAGAGAGCACACAAGTGTGAGTGTGACTGAGATTGTTTATGCAAAGTTTTCTGTTTCACCTCTCGGGCGTGGTTTAGATTTTCTGAAACTATTAATGACTTGCTGAAATGATACTCAAGTCACTATAGTGAAGTGATGTCACAAAGTACGCGCGGCTGCGGCGCGCCCGAGCAGAGAGACCACTCAGAACAAACCGCCATTTTTGTCACACACACATTGACATTAATTTTATAGGCATTCTCAAGCAGTTTCAAGCAGTCTTCAGTCTCGACTGTCACGTGTTGTCTAAATTAATAAATGAGTGACATTGACAATTCATGACGAACAGGAAAATTTTGTTACAAATAAAAAAATGCAAAGAGTTCCAACCAGTGCTAATAAAATTTCATATTATTACGAATAAAACCTACAGAGTCACTATAGAGAGAGAGTCAATACAGTAGCAGCCCTAGTGAGTCTGGCAAGTTTAGGTAATTATTTTTGAAGATGGCGGGAGCGGTCCTTCTGTAATCTCTATATTTTGTGGTGATATGGTCACTACGCAGGTACCACTCTCTGTAGGTTATCTGTTAAAATACGACATGAATGACGACGGTGACGTTAAACGTTCACGTTGATATATCCATATAAAGGTACGCACCAATAAACGACCACAGCAACATCCAAAGGTGGATATCGCTTGCTGAGTTAGTAGTCTGTTGCTCAACCTAATAACCTCCAAATATTCAAGATAAAACAGCATTGCTACACGATAGACATGTAGTGTGTGTGGTGGGATCTTTTGAAATGAAACGGAGCAAGCCAACTTGACTTCTTATTATTTTATTCTTCTCAAAAAGATCACCTTACGTCTTTATGCCGTCGGTCATTTTTTATATCTGACACTAACTCGTCCGTCTTGCTCTCTCAATCATGCTTGCTCGTTCACACAGTGTTGTCACTCCATCATTGCCACTAAACTGACCTTACATTCCCACATACATAATTAGATGCTGGTGAAAATACCCACCAGACCTACTACCTACTTTACATTGAGCTATATTATTACTACCCTCTTGTTCACGCCTTGACCTAAAACCGAAAACCCAGCATTGTCATATCTGCGACGACTGCGACCCATTCATACATTACCTACACATCTATTTGCAACCTTCTGTGAAGCAGGGGTCGTCGACACAAGGACGTCGCACATCCGTTATATTATACACGCACGAGGTGCGCATTCATAATGAACCCCTGGTGTTGGAGCAGACGAAGGACATTCATGTAATAGCTATACGATAGGTTTGAGAAGAAGAAACGACGGATGTGATAGATTCATCTAATTGGTACGATATATTAAAGTGCTCTCCAATAATGTACAGATGCAAGCACATCAAGTCATTCCAAACTGTCAAATTTTCCCAATTGAATATGAACCTTAGTCATTTGTAATAAAGTTGAATATCTATCAAATAAATTTGATAGATTGTTGTAGGTATTCATGTATCAATACATAAGAAACAGCCCATGAAAGGTTTCGTAGCAGCAAGTAACATAATATAAGAGTTCTTGTAGTTCGTTGTAACTTTGATCGATGTTATAATAATAGTGTATTTTTTAAAATTGCGGTTTACAATTTATGACGTTTAAAAAAAAACTACTTACTACCTAGATCTCGTTCAAACCAATTTTCGGTGGACGTTTACATGGTAATGTACCTACATCATATTATATTTTTTTAGTTTTATCACTCTCTTATTTTAGAAGTTACAGGGGGGGGGGGGACATATTTTACCACTTTGGAAGTGTCTCTCGCGCAAACGGTTCAGTTTGGAAAACAATGGTATTAGAGACCTCGATATCATTTTTGAAAACTTATCCATGGATACCCCACACTGGGTATGGGTTTGATGAAAACAATTTTTTGAGTTTCAGTTCTAAGTAAGATAATGATGAAATGTAGCCGGGTTCGTCCGACTAGTTTCGATGGCATACGGCCACCTTTTGCAGACAATAGCCAACCACCACCACGACACCGACGGCACCTACGGCACACGGCACTGTTTCCTGAAAAAGATGGCCGTATGCCATCGAAACTAGTCGGACGAACCCGGCTACACTCATAGTGAGTTAATCCGTTTTACTCAGTCTACTTATATAATACATAAATTGTAACCATGTACATACACTGTCAACGAATCCATTTTAATTTTCCGATAAAACACAAACAAATTCTCAGAATAATCAGGTAAATGGTACCACCACCACTGCCACGTCAGGCTAATTAAATCTAATTACCGTTCCCTGCACTGCAATGACCACATCACATGCACTGAACAAAACATTAAGGCGCTCATAACAACGCACACTCGATAATTAGCCAACATTAACCTATTAATTAAAACAGAGTGACAAAAATTAATTAATCATGGTATCAGTATAAAAGGCATCGAGAACAAACACCAGTACAGTACAGTACCGGTACAGTATTCAAAATGGCCGATCCAAGATTGCGGTTCATCTGTTTCGTCTGCGTCATATATTTGACAAGTTCGGTGATGGCTTCCCAGGAGCTGATGACAAAGATGAGTCAAGGATTTGGGAAGGCTGTGGATGAATGTAAAAATGAGGTGAATCTTTTATTACATGTAACCTATAGATATTGCACTGTTTTAGTCCTGCCCCCCTAGGCAAGTTACAATCGTTTAGTATCGTTTCTCTTACTACAATAATGAACGCCTCGTCATAATCCATTTTTGATTTTGATCACGTGTAACGATCACTTATCGTTGAGATGACGTCATTCCCAAACATTTGATTCGTTTTCTATTAGCGTTATCGATTGTAGATTGCCAATTTGGGTAATATGGCTAGGGCCCCTGGGTACTAATTTCACGATTGCAAAAAGGATTGTTTTAAAAAATAGCACTATGACGTGATGGTGAGTGGCTGACTCAGTGAAACTCCTCAGGTGCCTACAATTTTACCACCCAAACGACGAGCCCCGTCAAAACTATCAATTTCTTTGCCCAGCTAAACGTAGGTGAGCACATCATGAAAGACCTGTACAGTTTCTGGCGCGAGGAGTACGAGCTGGTGAACCGTGACTTCGGCTGCATGGTGCTGTGCATGGCGAACAAGCTGGACCTCATCGGTGACAACCAGAAGATGCACCACGAGAAGGCCGCGGAGTTCGCCAAGAGTCATGGCGCTGGTATGTCATTTAGTTTCAGGTCGAAAATTGTAGATTATATATATTAAATTCATCGTACTCACTTTTGTTAAAATACCAGCCAATATTTACAATAATAGGAATTGATGACAAAATATCTGCGAAATCTTGAAGAAAAATTTCTTTAACAATTCTATAATTAAGCGTTGACTAATGAGACTGAATCACAATCTGTTCTTGCGAGTCTCTGGAGGACTTTAGTCGGTTTGAGAATTAATATTTCATCATTCAAGGCTCATCAGAATGACGTTTCTCTTCCACAGATGATGGCCAAGCCAAGCAGCTGGTGGGCATGATCCATGACTGCGAGACCCAGCACCAGGGTATCGCGGACGCTTGCAGCCACGCGCTGGAGGTCTCCAAATGTTTCCGTACCAAGATACACGAGCTCAAGTGGGCGCCCAGCATGGAAGTCATCATGGATGAGATTATGACCGCTGCATAAAAATAGGGGAAGAGGAGGGAAAGAGGGAGTGGGGAGATGGGGATGAAATGGGAAAGTGGAAATGTAAGAGGAAAAAAGAAACGAAAAGAAAGTAGAACAAACCCAAAGTCAAAGCCAAAAGAGTATTCGAAACGTCAATACCAAATAACAATAAAAATTATGGAGGAATGTTTAAGTTTATTGGTAATAATTGACATTGTTTGATAGTCTGTAGAAATCTTGGTCTACGTAGCTAGGGTACGTCTTCCTAAGGGCTTGATGGTGCAACATGCCTGTAGTTAATTTTAGTTTTAAATATGTTAAAATAGTAACCCCGGGGACTCTGCCTGCGTTGTAGGAATACAGCCAGGCACCGCCCCTTAGACTTACAAAAGGTGAAGGTCTTTTTCCTTTAGTTTCATAGTTACTAACACATCAGCTCGTCAGTTTATTTTTGTTATTTCCAAATTAAAAGGTGAAAGGATTTGTTCTATTAAAATAAAGTATTACCTCACAGATTTTGGTTTTTTTCAGTAAACTGTATATGTTTCGCTAATGACATAGGGTAATTTTTCAAGCAAAACTCACACGATTATCTACCACAAAACTTACGTTTGCATCAATAAAATGTCAGAAACATGTTTACACGTTTAGCGAAACCAGCGGTCATTTGAAACTGACATCATTATTCCAATGACCCATTATTTCTTACCCAATAGTGGAGAATCCGTCACGTCCAACCAAATTAGAAGCTATCACTGTGTCCAATATTCTTTATTTAATTAAAAGGGATTTTCGTACATACATAACAAAACTAACACTTCATTAGCCTAGCCTTTTTCCAAAGATATAGGAGTCGGCTTCCAGTCTATCCGGATGCACCTGAATAAACCTGGTTGTCAGACTTTCTAATTTCTGACTACCCATAACGACTGCCGAAAATCTACGAACGTGCTTTCCTAGGCGTGGAGAGAACTCGGTATGAAATGTATGGTCAGTTGGTCACCCATCCCGTAGCTTAACCTTGACCAATGGATCCACACGGCTTTTATGTAGCCACGAGCTAGAATAAGCTTCTTAAACCGTTCTTCTTAAATCGTTAAGACTAATAGAAAACTAATCAAATGTATGGGAATGACGTCATCTCAACGATAAGTCACGTGATCAAAAATCAAAAATGTATTACGACGAGGCGTTAATTATTGTACACAGAGATACGATACGAAACGTTTGTAACTTGGCTAGTTCTTCCGTTGTTTTACCTTTGTACCTAGTGCCCCACTATCAATTGAACAGATTATGTTGAATTCGTCCCCTTAACAAGAACAACACTTACGATTCAATAAGCCGGCACGTCTTCTGAATAGGTAATAAAACCCTGCACCTGCGACTCGTACCGCTTCTATCGATACAACCAACATTTTCGCCGACAAATACAAATAAAATTATAAATAAGGAAAAGTATCGCATTCTAGTCACATCTCTCCGTGCGGGAGGTGGAATCAGAAGGTCCACTTTCATAGCACTCAGGAATCCTGTTTTTTTTTTTAACTTTTTGGAACGTAATTCCGTATCGCGCGTTGCGAAAGGGGGCTAGACGGAAAAAATTAAGACCAAAAGTTGTAAAGACACTTTTTGCTATAGTTGCAAGCCGTGCGGCGTGCGCGTGTTTCTGTCTGTCTCTCTCTCTCTCTCTATCTCTCTCTCATAGAAAACAAGCCAGTTATTAATTGTAAATAATAATAAGTTAATAATAATAAATTATTGTTTACTAATTAATCGAAAGGAACTTCGTTCCATCCGGGTGTCCCTTGACACCTCTCAAGTTTTTTTATTAAATAAGGGACATGCTGACTTATCCTACCATCTGACACACAAGTAGGTAACCCACACCATTGTCCACGATTTAAATAAAGGTTAAAAAAGTGCAAGACAAGAATTGATAAAAAGAAACACGAAACAAAAGTCCCTGCCACAATAATGCTATGTTACTTAGCTTACCTTAATTTAACTTAAATTACACACAAATTGCTTGCCAGACATAATTACCCTAAGCCATTTTCTTAAATAATTGCTTGTACTGTTAAGAGTAAAAGTCTGGATCAACATCTTTGCTGTCTCAAAGAAAATGTTAACAAACATTTAACACTATCCAACTGTAAAGTTGGCACAAACTAAATGCTAAAGAAAATAAATCCACAAGAAAATCTCAAAAAAGAAGCCGTCTTTTCTTACATTTTTACCATGAAAACTGGAAAAAACATTTGTATTTTTCGAATTAACATTGATTTCTTTCAAAACTGAACTGATATTTCTGTAACTGCTTACCTATTCTGTATATGCAGCTAGGGTTCCGCAATAAAAGTAAATAACGCCTTGGTCTCAGGTGCGTCGCGTTCAAATAGATTTAACTGCGCCGAGCACGCATTGTTTGTTGAGCTGGTTTATACGGAACCCGCTAACGGAATGACAGCATCTTAGGAGCCGGTCGAGATTGCTTTTATTTATTTATTTGTCGGTTGCCAACGGGTTAAGACTATGTTTGCATTAAATCCTAAGTATACATACCTAATACATACCTAATTCACAATCAGTTACACAGTCACGAACACGGATATCTATGGTCACCAAGTACAAAACAACACAGTTTTTAAATTGAATTTGTTGTAGATAAATATTATGATATTCCAAGAGAAGGCGTTGATTAATGATGAATCTGTTATAACCCTATCCCTTCCCTTTCCTATGGTTATTTAGGTGAAGTAAGCTGGAGGTCTAGTCAAAGGCAAACCAGTATAGTTTCGTATAGTATGTATAATTTAGTTTATTTCTCTCATACAGGACACTACTACAATTTGTGTATTTAAACATTGTGAGAGCTGGAGTCTGTACTAGGTTCGGGACGTGTATGACAGATCTCCAGGCTCACACCCTTTTAAATATTATCATATTAGCGGCATATTAATTCCGATTATACATAATACAATTTTCGGACACTTTTTATAGAGAGGTACTTAAATCTATAATAAAGGTGTGGTTAAGTCACCACCACACACCAGTCATTTATAGACGACACGTTTGAACGTCATTTACAAGAAAAAAGAATAGAATATATTTGCCCCTTCCAAAAAGTTGTGTCGTATGAAGAATGAGCTGAACTTCAAACTTATCTCATCATCTGCCTAGCATATCCCCCCAACTATATTGGGGTCGGCTTCCAGCCTAACCAGGTGCAGCTAAATACCAGTGTTTTATAACGAGCGACTGCTTATCTGACCTCCACAACCCAGTTCCTGGGTAACACGATACCGCTTGTTAAGACTGAGTGTCTGATCTTCGAAATAACGACTGTCAAAGATCTCCGAATGATAGCCGGGACCAACGACTTAAACGTGCTTTCCGAGGCTTGGATGGGTGTATGGGTGACCATCCATTTCAAACAGAGACCCCTTTGGGCCCCCGGCTATCATTCGTGGATCTTTTACAGTCTTTATAGGTAGTCAGAAGCTAGACAACAACATTCTGACAACTAGCCTTATCGAGTCAATGTGTCAGAAAACTGACTTTTGAGGAGAAGGTTTTTACGATGATGATCGGATAAACTCGACCGTGTCGTGCCCGGGGAGTGTCTGGGCTGGAATAGCACCCCCCATTTCATCCCGAGGGTATCGTCGAAGGCGATTAAGGGAAAATTCGGAAGTCGGGCAGCAGCGACTTTCGTGTACTTAACAACCTCACTACCATTCCCAAGACGCCTGCCAAACGTGGGGATTATGGCAACGCCTCCCATTTATGGGGGAGGTCTTTGTTCAACAGTGGACCTCTTCAGGCTGATGATGATGATCGGATAAACCAATCCGACGAATTCAGAATTTGTCCCTTACGATGAAAGGAATTTCTGACACAAAAATCGTTACTCCAGATAAATTATTGAACTTAATACTTTTAATTAAAATATTTAAGTTGTGCGTAGCGTCTTTTCTTGTAATATAAAAGCTAGAAATTTTTACTAAGGTTTTAATTTTATAATAGGTTGAAATCAAACACCTCTACCAACCTTTGTAAGAGCTTCACTAAAGACTTGCACTGTACACTCTTGAGACAAAACTATCTAAACACCAAGTGGTTCACGGCGTTATCACTACATCAAAGTTCGATTAACGCTGCATGCTTAGTGGACATAGAATAAGGAAGAGACAGAAGGCGCATGTTTACGATACACGATATAAATTAATCGTTCATCAGAAATAGGTAAAAGGTACACATATACGTCCTTATGAAACACAGGGGTCTCTTGCGATGTGCCAATAATGGCCTTTCAGGAATTAATTATTTTATTTATTTTATTTTAGTTTAAGCACTTCCTGTGCCTACCTGCAACATTTGTGATGAGAAAATAAATGTATCGTTATTATTAAAAAGTTTTTGGTACTTTGGCAGCATGGTTTTCAATTACACACAATAAATAAGTACTGTAGAGCTATTCTGTTACAATCTCCCTCGGTGAACACCCAGGTGAAGTGAGTTTTCATCCGTCCCGATGCTAGGGATTGACAAAGCAGACAGACGGATGACAGCTCACTTCACCTAGGTGTTCACCGAGGGAGATTGTAACAGAATAGACATACCTATTATTATTTCACTGCAGCGCAAAGGCTTCTTCTTGTACAGAGAAGGCAGCGATCGGTAGTTGCATACGATCAATGATCACCACGCTTGTTTAATGTGGATTGGCGATTTCAAACTAACTATATTCATTTTCAACTGACTTAAAAAAAGAAGGTTCTCAATTCGGCACCAAATTTATTTTTTTATGTTTGACTGCATAACTTTTTTCAGTGAAGTCCGATTTCAATGTTTCTTTTTTATTAGATAGTGTATACTTCAAACTTGGTCCCATATTTTCAAGAAAATATTTAACCCCTAAGGGTAGAAAATTAAGGGATGACTGAAAGTGTTTGGTGTCACCGTTTTGTAATTAATTTCTATTATACTAGTGTGTGTAGTGTCTACCTCTGACATTAAAAAGCGAAAAAAAAAATACAAGAAAGACAACCGCCTTAAGTAAAACTTCGTGAGGCATGCTTTTTTTAGATGACACTTTTCTCCTACCCCTCACGATGTCATCCTTCTGTAAACACTATCCTTGCAGTTCCAGTACTGGCTGGTAGAGCATGCGCAAGCGCACGCCGCGATTGTGCTGTCGCGTAATGGCGGCGATAGTCCGGAGTTATGGCGCAATTAACCGCACCGATTCTCACGTGGCGATGCAGGGTTAACCCGTGTGAAACGATTTACGTGAATAGGTTTAGTGTTTACGGTTGATGGAAGGTTAGGCAGTGTGGGCGACGTTAGAGTTGTCAAGAGGTTTAGTGACCAACAGGTTAATGTTAAAGAAATGCACATTTGTTGCTTCCCGAGTCGGTACCTTTTGATGGTGACAGGTGACAGCTAATGTCATTATGTGCCAATTTCATTAAGACTAGTCAGACAAAGTTTTAGCAGAATAGTTTTTTTTTCCACAGAGACGATTTCTTTTTTATTATGAGGATTTTGTACAAAGATCATTTTGCAAATGAATACACGAGTCGACACGAATAGTTCCCCATTCCAATACATTTTAACATTATAGTTGTCATAAAGGCGATGCACCGACCTAAAAGACAAGTATTTACGAAAAAATAAAAAAATAAAAATTATGGTCAACCGAACACATTAATTTCCATTACACAGTAATAGCCGATGTACGAGAGAAAGGTTTACACTTAACACCTTCTAAGGAGTAATAAACGGTAGACACGGCTTTGTACTCGTATATTTTGCGCAGCATTTACTCTGGCCACTTGCCTAGATAGGCAAGCCTACATTACATAAGTACCTATCTAGGTACTTATGTAATGTAGGCATTCAATGGACACAATAAAGTGATTCTATGACATTATTTTACACCAGTCCAATTGCTTAGTGTATCGTTGCACTCAAGTCACAGATTAACTAATAGTTTCGTTCAAGATTAAATTTTGCTGCTTTCTTGGAGGCAGCGAATATACGATCATGTAGTGAAACAAAATCAGCCGATTACCGAATTATTTTCAACTATATATTATCACTATCAAACTACTTCAGAAACAGCAATGAATGGTCAATTATTAACCTCTGATGATAAAAAATAATAAAAAAGAAAACATATACCACGCAAATTTCAATACCTTCTTCTTCTTTGTCTTTTCTCTTCACAGGTTAGTGTAGTTTAGCATTGTTCTTTTTTAACCTAATCTAAAATGGATATACCCGTCCGAACCATATTATTTATATTATACTTATCGCTAGTTGCTAAATTGTATTATATAAATTTGGAAGCTTGTAGTTAGCAAATTTTTTTAGAAAATATTGTTATTTAAATAATTATGTTATTAGTCTGTAAGCTTTCTTCAAAATAAATAAAATAAATAAATACAGAACTCAATCTAATTTCGTTACAGGAATAGGAATTATAAAAATAAAACACCATCATTACTTCCAGGTTTATTCCTTAGATCTCAGTGAGGACCTCGCTGACAATGACCTCGACCTTGGGCTGCCAGTCCAGCTCGTGGATGCCGCTGCGGAAGCACTTGGCTACCTCCAGGACCCGAAGACACTCATCGTCATGCTGATTAAACTTCTTCTCGCATTCGTGAATTATTGTCACTAATTTTGCTGCCACTTCTTCACCTGCAATAAGTATAATCAGATAAAATACTACACTTATTCTTTCATGACACCACTATGTAATTCCGGATGTGTAATTGTTGGCAAACCCTTTTGGAAGAGAAGGAAGGAAATATTTTTTGATTTGGTGTACTATTTCACGTTTTTCGTAAACTGTTTCCTAATAAATGGTCTTTTACTTATCTTTTCTTCTTCTACAAAGCCAATAGCTTATTCCAATAGCAAAATATATACTTATAGAATATTAAAACAAACCAGCGCCATGTTTGAGAGCGAACTCCTTTGTGTTGCCATGATGCATTCTTCCGTTAGCGTCTAACAGGTCTAGCTTCTTGCTCATGCAGATGATGGCGCAGCCGGTGTCTCGGTTCAGCAGAGAATACTCCAGCTTCCAGTAGTGGAACAGGTCCGCTATGATCTGGTCGGTCATGTTAAGCTGGAAGAATTGAAGAGGAACTACAATTCTTGACATGATAAAAGATTTTAAAATATTATCTTGGATCATAAGACCTTAAGGCTAAGTTGCTAAGCTGGACTGATCTAACGGTCAAAGGTTAAGCTACATTTGCCGCTGTTGATCTGTGGACCATTCACTTCATACCGAGTTCCCTTCGTACCTCGGAAAGCATGTAAAGCCGTTGGTCCCGGCTGTCATAGATCTTTGGCAGTCGTCAGAAGCCAAAAAGTCTGCGAGTCCAGACAACCAGTCTTACCAAGGGGTATCGTTTTACCCAGTTACTGGGTTGTGGAAGTCCGATAGGCAGTCGCTCCATGTAAAACAGACCCCAACTTAGTTGGGAAAATGCTAGGCAGATGATGATTTTGGACCATGAAAAGTTTTCGGAACTTTGTAGAAAAAAAATTGTAAACCACTTACCTCATGCTTGCATTCCTCCATAGCCTTAACGAATCCTGAAGTGATATACTTCATAGCATCTTTCGATGGTTCTGTCTCCCTCACACCCACTGCCAGCACCACAAATACGAAGAACATGCAGTACCTTCCCATTTCTTAAAAGGTTTATAGACGAGCGTTGAGACTTTGTTCTTTATATACCAGTAATTGATAGATTGGTTACCATTCGTGACACCAAATAATAATCAGTGGTTTGATGATGAGGCGGATGGGTACGGCGGAGGTGTCCGGTAATTAAGGGTTATTAATAAGTTAGCGCGGTCTTGTAATTTCTCGGTATCCTTTTGTTCGTAAGCTAGAATTACGTTTCCAATTAAAACATGTGAACAGCAATGATTTATCTATGAACGGTCTTTTTAATTATTGTCTAGATAGGCAACTACTTAAACTAATAACCTGACCGGAGAGCAGAGTTTAAAAACAACTGTATTTTGTTCACTTTCGTCCGCTAATGAAGGGTTTAACGTTGCTGTTCATGGCATTGCTGCTTGCTTAAATCTCTTTAGATATTTTGGCAACACACTGGTAAAATAATAACATTCAAGTCTTAAGGCGGTTTCTTTATTATTTTACTTTATGAATAACTTCTGAAAAAACCAACGTATTTTTTTCTTAAATATACAAACATCAAAAAAAGTTCGTGATCACTAGCATAAGCTGATAATATATTTTTTTAAATTGAACTTTATCAAGAAAAAAAAATTGTTGTGTGTTCTCTTTAAATAGAAATACCCTGTTTGAAATTTAAAATAAAATTTAAAATAATAACAATAAAAAATAGAATAATTAATCAAAATGTAATTGTAACAGAAATTGGATAGAAAGAAAAAGACTGTTTAACCAAACTTAAACTACAATTTATTAATAAAAGGTTTATATTCATTATAATATAACTCCTCCCCTGGCTCGAAAACATGCGAAGATCCTCCTGGGTAAGCTAAAAATCAAGTTATCCAGCATTTCTTGGGGTAACCTGTCCCATCCCTGAATAGCGGCTTCCCTGAGCTCTGGCACTGTCTGGGGACGTAGCTAGCTGACGGTTCCAAACAGCTCGCTTAAGAGCATCCCACACGTGCTCTATTGGGTTTAAGTCAGGCGAGCCGGCAGGCCAGTCTGCTGGCCAGTCAGTCGGCCTTGTGATGTCGTATTCTTGGAGAACAATATAGACTCGTTAAGCTTGATAGAGACAAATTGGTGCCTGTTTTATTGTTTTATATTCATCTATATTTTTATACTAGCTTCTGCCCGCGACTTCGTACGCGGATCCTGTTGCTTATGCCAGCGACAACGGGGTCGGCAAAATCGAAGATCTGAAACGTCTGATGTCGAATTCTAAGAGCCCGGGGACGGGAAAACAACGGGATGCGCGAGATGATTCGAGACGTTCAAAAAGTACAATTTTGAATCATACCTCCGATGGCGGAATATGTGGCGTAGTCAATCATAGGAGTATACGTAAATGAACTCCGTTCCTTATCAACCCAAGGAAGGTCGCCATGACCTACGGCTATATCTTGAGACACATCCGATTCTTCAGATGATATCGACCTTCTGTTCAGAGAATGTTGAAGTCGATCAGAATTCAAACGTTCGTTGCGCTCTTCTTCTGTCTCTTCATGCCGTACTCCAGCAATTCTTTTTCTTTCACTTTCTAACTAATTATGAATATTTTGTTGTATGTCGTGTTCGGGACAATCTATACTATAATATTATAAAGCTGTAGTTTGTTTGTTTGTTAGGTTGAACGCGCTAATCTCAGGATCTACTGGTTCGAATTAAATAAAAAAAAATTGTGTTGGATAGTCCATTTACCGAGGAAGGCTATAGGCCAATGCGAAGCTGGGTCGGGTCGCTAGTGTATGATAATCTCGATCAGCAGTTAGTCGTGCAGGACAATAATCATTCGGTTCAAAAGATCTGTTAGTAGATGTGCGAATACGCTGAGAACTCAAGCGTGATTCTGTATCGGTAAACGTTTCCGATTCGCGAGACAATGCATGTCGCTCACAATCAGCGGACAGTCGCGCATCACGTTTCGCAGCAGATACGTAGATACGCTGAGAACTCAAGCGCAATTCTCTATCCGTGAACGTCTCCGACTCGCGAGACAATGTATGACGTTCACGATTAGTCGCGCATCATATTCTTCACTGGTCTCTAGAGACCTGGATGTAGATGCGTAAATACGCTGAGAACGCAGGCGTGCTTCGCGATCTGAAGAGGTTTTCAAGGAGCGAGTTGCAGCCTGATGTTCTCGAACAGCATCAAGTCTCTCCTGACGCTCTTCGGTAGATTCTTGGGATCTTATGATCCTCAATCTTGTAGCTCCTTTGGAACATTGGGAAAGATTTGACCTCTTTCTAGGCATGGTTATAGTTTTATTGCAAAGATACCTGATCAATTAAAATCTAAGTGACTGCTCCCCTGCGTTACCGGGTAGGCTACCGTGTCACGAAGATAAATGGAAAAGGAAATTAAACACCCAAATAACATAAGCCCGAAGGCATATTTATTCGATAAAATAAAATAAAAAATGGGAATTTTGGCCAGTAGAGTAAAATTTTCAATGATATACCTTCGTCATCAAAAATCAGTCCTAAACTGTTACCGCCTTCACCGCGTGGAGGTACTCCCAGCTTATGTTATTTTATAAGATACAGTGAAATTAGTGATAGCTTTGATTTTCACATCAGATGTTTCTGATCTTCGATTTTTATAAGTCAACAGGAAATGCCCATCAGACCGAACAAGTTTTGCTAAGACGTCATTCCTATATGTGTCATGGTGTAGCTGGGCTCTTGGAGTTCCACATCAGGTGTTCCAGATCTTCAAATTTATTCTCTCAGCAGAAAATGCTCATCACGTGGAACAATTTTTGCTATGGTACCATTTTTGTATCTCTTATAGTTTAGCTGGTCTGTTGCGGTTCTGCATCAGGTGTTCAAGTTTCCAAGATAATTTATAGCCTATATGTTGCCCAGACTTAATACTTATACAACGAAAGAAAAATCATTGCGTGATATTTTCTCATCTGAAAATGGGCAATTATTTGCCACTTTTAAAATCTTGGTGCATCGAAATCTCAAGCGTAGACTCATGACAATTATAATATTGTGTTATAATAATTATAGATCTACCGACGGTTGTCGTCGAGCGAGCAGACTTCAGTAAAATATTTGTACAAATAGAATATAATGTTGGTAGAAAGGTGAGTTCTTGCAAACAATTGTTTGATTCCTAGTTACAGGAACAAAACAAACGGAAATGCCTAAAGGAGTTGTTTCAAAATGTATGGAGCCTGGGCCCAGTCCTTGTACACCATACTTACAAATAGGGAAACACATTTTAAATAGTTCTCAACTGTCCAATTACTTTAAAATGGCTTTTTGAGCAGGTAAAACACAAGAAATTGCGCTTGAAATTGCAACACACAACAAAAAAACAAAATGACGTTTGACATTTATAATTCTGATTTTGTACGTCGATTTGTGGATAACCAGGTATACAGATGGGAAAGAGACGGTGTTGAATTAAAAAAAAACGAATGTAAGGTTGCTAAAAAGAACTCCAAAAACTAGAAACAAAATGAGACGAAAGCACAGAACACACGGACGAAAGTGACACTGTTGTAACACTGACAGCTGCCAGTTCTCTTTCTATGATCAATGGTCGATCTATGGTATAAAGAGTAGCTAAATCTGAGTGACGCCATGTTGAAAATTCATAAAAATTTTTGTTAAATATCCATTTGCTACCACAACAGTATACATTGAAATGAACTATCTGTATTTTTCCCGAATTCTACGGATTTTTCTCTCTTTTTTGAAGTGGTGTACATAGACTGGGCCCAATATGAAACACGTCCTTTTGCCATTATGATTGATGCAGGCGCATGACACAAATTACTAGAGTTAGAACATTGTTAGTCGCTTTCTACATGAATGTGTACTTGAGTTTGAGTTTAAAAAAAAATCAAGCTAGAGGGATATAGCCAGTATGCAGGATAATTTATATCTTCTCTGTCTCTTTGTTGAGGTTACAGTGTTCTTCTTTTTAACTACAGTAACATAGTACCTACTGTCCTTAACACCTACGTCTTTCTGACACTCTAACGCCATGTCATTAATGTTTTTATATATATTTCCATGTAGTGTTTTATATGCAAGGTACATCGTTTTCACGTATAGTTATATAAGTATAAAGTGTAAATGCAAAATATTGTAAAATTTTTTTTAAAGGAGTAATTATGGAAAGGTGTCCTAAGTATGGCTCCACGCATTTATAATAAAATTCCAGACGCTATAAAAGTATTAAATTTTACTCAATTTAAGAAATGAATAAAATTGTTCTTACTTTATAAATGCTATTATACTATTGACGAATACTTAAATGACGAATTAATTTAGAATTATAATTAATATTACTGACTTTTGAATTATCTAGACATACTTAGTTTGGTTCTTTTTCTGACATTTTAATAATTTCTCATTTAGGTCTGACATAATAAGAATTCTAAAATAATATGTAATTGTTTAATTTATTTTCTAATTTATTTCCATAATTATGCATGATCTTCAAATATTTTAAGTTAATTTCAATTTGTCAGCTAGATTTGCACACCATATTTGTACGCCTCCTGGCATAACATAGCGCTCTGTTTAACTAACATAAGACCTGTATACCTATGTCAACAAATAAATAAATAATAAAAGGAGTTTCTTGTTCATTCTTTTGTCCACCTTTTGGAAGGGGCAACTAGAATCAACTTTATATATTTTTTTATATGACGTTCAAAAGTGCCTTTTAATGGTCTAATTGAAATAAATGATTTGACTTTGACTTTGACTTTTGATGACATTCTGCATCACAGGTAACTCATTTCCTGCATCAATGAAAAAAACACTAGTCTCCCTTTATTGAACACTGTTTTGAGATGTAAAGTAATTCTTTTCAAAATGGTGGCCACTACAAAGATTGGGTATCATTTTAGATTAATTACTTTGTTAATCGTCTTCATGTTTTACGAGTATTGAGATACAGCAGTTTGAATGCGTTTTATGTTATAGTTGTAGATTCCGGGGCTTTGCCTGGCTGCGGTGTGCGTTGAGTAGGTAGCTCTGTGTTTAGACTAAGCATTCTTTCATGATTTATTTATTTATTTATTTATTTATTTAACACGCACACACTATTTTACAGGTTGACCCCAAAACAATAGAGTGGTTCACAAAACAAACATTAAAAAATAGGTTTACTTACTTTAAAACTAGGCTAATACTAAAAAACCTGAACACAAAATTAAAAATACTAAACTAACTTAACAGAATTGTATAATAATCTTAACTAATATAATTATAATCTAACTTTATACAACATACCTATATATTCTAATTATAACTAACAAAATTCAACAAAACTCTTGCGAATTCACTCCAATTGCACGAAAATATGTCAAGCCTCTCATGCAATTCATTGAGCACACAGATTGTGCGGGTGAGAGGTGTTTTTGCCAATAGATTGGTTCGTGCAGCAGGCACGGCCAGCAGCGGCGGTCGTCGCCGCCTCCACACGTACCGGTCTGGCACGCACAGCTTCAGGTGACGCAGCACATCCGGGTTATGTGCTACTCCACGCAGGAGTTTCAGTGCATATGCCGCGAGTGTGAATTCCCGGCGCACCCTAAGCTCGTTGTACCCCACCATACCGAGTACAAACAGTGTAGGATACATCAGCGGGTAAAAAGGGTAAACCCCATAAAGTTTAAAATACAAGTGTCTTGTAAATTTATTCTGTACTCGCTCCAGCATGACATTGTATTTCACTTCATGAGGAGCCCAAATCACCGCACTGTGTTCCAAGTGACTCCTTACCAAAGCGCCATACAGCACCCTGAGCGTGGTAATATTCGTGAATCCCTGCGACTGTCTCAGGACGAAACCCAGGTTTCTGTACGCTTTCTTGCAAATATTAACTATATGATCGCGGAAAGTTAGATCCGTGATCTTGAAGACATTGGTATGGAGACAAAAGGATACGGTCGTTTGCTTAACTTTTACTTAATTTCACGACTAATAAAGAATTAGTCGTGAAATTAAGTAAAAGCTTAAATTCACAACTTACGTTATTCTTTTAGATATTTGTAGAACTGCACAGCTACAAGGTACTCCTATAAGTGCTCCTAAAGGTGCATTGTTATAATATCATTATAATAACCTATTTAAGATTTCCATGTGACTAGCACATAGTAGCTCAAAATAAAGGCTTTACGTAACACAGGTTACATTTCACTTACAGAAAAGCTAGCCGATGTAATATATATTCTAGGATTGTGTCAATAAAACAAAACGTGTAATGTAAATTTCTTTATGTTACATTGTATTTGCAGCTTATATACTACCCATCCCTATGAGGCAAGCTGGCGAGACAGAAGAATCTTCACACAAACAACTAAATATTAACTGAAGTCCATTGAACATGCCAAGTCGTTAAACGGGAACATACAAGCATACTAGACTTGTAATAGTGGTCAGTCAGTCCTTTACACTTCAGCCAAGACTTCTCCTACGATGAGTTCTATACTTGGCGCCCAGTTGAGCTCGTGTATCTTGTCCTTGAAGCACTTGGCGACGTTGAGGGCCTTCATGCAGGGGTCAGCAGCTCCGTCAGGGGTCGACTGAGTGCATCCGTGGATCAGGTCCACCAGCTGCTTTGCCATCGCCTCGTCTGAAGGATTGTTTGAGGTAAAAGTTACATAATATAGGTAGAGTTTGTGATGTTAGGCAGCAAAGTCACTGAAAGCAATGGGTAAGTTAGAATTGTAAAGCAGTCGCTTGCTGTTCATACTATACATACACAACATTGAGGAACAATCGCAAATAGTCAAATTATAAACATTTTACATACGCAGCAATACTTGATTGTTTTTGGTATCTACCACCATTATGCTGAGTTATTTTCCAATAGAAATTGCGTGACGTTACACTTTCTTTCCAATTTTCCGCATCAACCGTTCGGAAATCTCGCTGACTCACATTTAATTTTGTAAAGCCCTCCCTTTTGAATAAGAATATCGAACTATCACAAGCTTTGCTCATTCACGACGGTAGAGGAACAGAGCGACAACATTCAGAGACAAATCTACTGAGAGCTGTGATTAAAGTTGTTTCATTGTTATATTTTCGTGGTAGGTTTATCGTTAAATTGTTATCTCGTAGGCAACTTGCCACTGTTCCAAAAATAACATTCACGTATGAAAACAAACCCAAGTTTAGAAATAGGTCCTATAATTATAATTGGAACTCTAACCAGCGCCATGTTTCCGTGCGAAATCCTGTGCCTTGCCATGATGTAGGTTCTGCTCCGGGTCAAGCAGCTCCAACTTCGACGAGAGGCAGACGATGGCGCAGCCTGTATGTCTGTTCGTGAACTCGTAACCTTCTTTCCAGAAGTTGTAGAAGTCTGTTGTCACGGAGTCCGGCAGGTCCATCTAAAATTGTTTTTGAGCAAAACATACTGTCATTTTTCAACAGAGGCTTTACGTGCTCTGTGTTTTAGCAGACTACGATCACTATCAGATGGAAATAATAAGGAAAGGTCGCCATCGTTCATCGGCAAACATATTGTGAATTAATTGAATGTTAAGAGGTGGCGAGGTGACCTGAACGTGTACTACAAGACTGGTTCGAGGTGGCGCTGGACAAAATTTCCTGGGAGGACTTGGGGGAGGCCTTTGCCCATCAGTGGGACAGTACAGGCTAAAATAAATACTAGTTTGTTGTAGTAGCTTAAAAATAATTGGACGTTCCAAATCCGCATCCTAATGAAATCGTTTTTCAGACTGTATTTTCAGATAACGAGAACTACGTTTGTCACTTTATATAGTCCTCCTTTTCGATTTCCATAACGGCGACCCTTTACAAAATATTTCCTTGCGTGTTAGCGCACGGGCATATGAATCGCCAGACAAAATTTTTAGCACTTTAAAAAGTCATTGTACAGTCAACAGCAAAAGTAGATGATCAAAATCAGAAATTCAATACCAATGAACAGAGTTCGCGTCAGAACTGCGTGGCGTCGAAGTGATTCAAAAGTATGTGTGTAACAATCACATACTTTTAATAAATAAACTAGTAATAAATTATATAAATTTGTGTTAGTAAATTAGTATTAAATTTCTGATTTTGATCATCTACTTTTGCTGTTGACTGTACTTTGCTTCTGAAGAGCACTCAAGCCTATGGTAATATTATAGGTGGCCTGCCAGGAAATTAAAACACATTTCGATCTTACCTCCTTTTTGCAGTCCTCCAGAGGTTTAGAAAAATGCGCGGTCAAATTCTTCATGACTTCTTGCGATGATTTCACCGCTATGAACAAACTGGCGATCACCACCAGCGCCAGTCTCACCGTCATGGTGGTCGGTCGACGGAGAGCCATTGTGGTGGGACATCCGCTGAACAAGCTTATATCTACGCCTAATTATCGTGTTAATTAGAAGTTGTCAACGCGACAATGAGGGCCTTAGTCTTGATTAGACGCATGCTTTAATTAATGCAGTGAATCCATTCATGGAATCAAAATCACGTGCTCAACGTGCGCTTATTAATAGTTTGCACGCACTAGCTATTATTTTGTAGTCTCATGTCTCACTTATGTACTTATAATTATGTATTTCGTTCAGTCAAAGTTCGTTGGGTTGGAGCCCATCTATTAAGTACTAGCTGACCCGAAAGACGTTGTCCTGTCCCTGTCTACTTTACCAACCTAACCTACCTACCTCCCCTACCAACTTATCTACCTACCTACCCATACCTACCTACCTAGCCTACCAACCTACCTACCCATCTACCCTACCAACCAACCTACCTACCTACCTCCCCTACCAACTTATCTACCTACCTACCCATACCTACCTACCTAGCCTACCAACCTACCTACCCATCTACCCTACCAACCTACCTACTTACCCACCCTACCAACTTACCAACCCATCTACAATACCAACCTACCTACCTACCTACCATACCCTACCGACCTAATAATAATAATAATAATAATTTATTTGCAAGAAATACATTTCTACAAAGGAAGGTCTTATAGCCTAAAAGTCACTGTATTCGGCCTGCAAGCAAGCGTGCAAATTATTGATCTTTATGTCATTATTACATCACCCACTGGTACTATAGAATATGTCATTGATACATTATTACAAAATATGTCATTATTACATTACATTATTACCAAATTTGTATCATTATTAATAGAGATTACATAATAGTCCTTACAATCTATAAATATTAGAATAATTAGGGAAACATTCAATACTATTATTATTGTTAATCTTTATGTTCCATAAATTCCTTAACGCTATAAAAACAATAACCTTGGAGCCACTCTGTTATTTTTTTTTTGAAAAAATTACCCTGTAACAATTTTAAGTGGTTCGGTATCTTATTATAAATTAACAGGCACATATTATACACGTTTTTCTTATAGATTTCTTTGCGACAGGGTGGTTGGTAAAGTAGGTTGAGAAACTTAGCCCTTTTTTGTCTCGGCATAACCTCACTATGCTGCATGAAGTAATGCATATGCCTTTTTGTGAAAAGGCAGATTTCTTTTATGTACATACACGGTAGTGGAAGAATTTTGTTTTTTTTTAAATAAAGGTTTACAGCTATCTAAGAACCATGACTTGTTGATAACTCGGATACAACGTTTTTGAATTTTGAATGCTCTGTCGGTATCGGTCGAGTTACCCCACATTATTAGTCCATAGTTTAGTACAGATGACACATAGCCATGGTAAGCCGAAAGGGCAGCTTCTGCAGAAACATTCTGTCTTACCTTTTTTAACGCAAACACAAACCTATCAAGCTTCTGACAAATATATTCTATATGGCTTTTCCAATTCAGATGTTTATCTACGTTAAGTCCCAAAAATTTTAGCTCATCTACTTGTTTTACTTCTTCGTCTTTATAAACTATATCTAAAGGCAACTGTTTGGTTTTGTAAGAGTTAAACTCAATAAGATTTGTTTTACTAATGTTTATATTTAAGTTATTGTCATCCATCCAACTTACTAAATCTGATAGGGTCTTTTCGATAATAGATTTGTAAGCGTCCTTATCCCGACAGTTTATGATAACTGTTGTATCATCTGCGAAAAGGATACATTTCTGTGAAGTAGCTTCAGGAAGATCGTTTATATAAAGCAAAAACAGTACAGGGCCGAGAATGCTTCCTTGAGGCACACCACACTTGTTTATTCTTGCCATAGATCTGAATTTCACTTTTGAATACACTTTGTCCCCTTTTTTACTACTTTTGTTATCTCTGTACACTGTTTTCTGTTAATAAGATAGCTAGATATCCAATTATATGCTTTTCCCCTTATACCATAGAACTGTAATTTGTGTAGAAGCTTTGAATGGTCCACAAAATCAAAGGCCTTACTCATATCTAAAAATAAAGACACCACTGGATTGCCATTATTAATGCTTTCTGTTACAAATTTGACTAAGTCAAAGATTGCAAGAGCAGTTGAACTTCCCTTGCGAAAACCAAATTGCTCTTTGCATAAAATTGCGTGAGTAACTAGAAAATTATTTAATCTAATAAGCATTGCCTTTTCAAACACTTTGGATAAAATGGGAACTAACGTAATGGGCCGATAGTTATTTGGGTCTGACTTATTTCCCTTTTTAAAAAATGGTTTCACCACAGACATTTTTAACTGTTCAGGAAACACACCTTCGAGAAAAGATAAGTTTATAACGTGTGCTAGTGGATGACATATCCAACTAGCACAATCCTTCAAAACTTGTGTGACAATGTCATCGTATCCACTAGTTTTGCTGTTATTTAGAGACATTATGATTTTGTACACTTCCTTTGCCTCAACAGGATTCAGGAAAATAGTACCTATTTATATTTTTGTTTTTTTGATTGAGTTTAATATTATTCAAATTTTCTGGCTGATTGGATGTCAAATTAATAAAATAGTCATTAAATATGTTGCAAATGTCTGATGGATTGTTATATGTCACATTATTAAAAATTATTTCGTCAAAGTCATTTTTAGATATATTATTATTAGATGTAGTCGAGGAAATTGCGTTCCATGTAGCTTTACATTTATTTTTACCCTTTTGTATACGCCTTGTATTCATTAATTTCTGTGCTCTCCGCGCACATCGTTTAAACAATTGATTATAAAGTTTGTAGTTGTTTTCATTAATTTTTTTGTTCATTTTATTAGTTTTGTATTTTAGATATAGCTGACGTTTCGTTTTGCTAGACTTTTTAATACCTTTTGTTATCCAATTTTGTATAACTGGTTTATCATTAACTTTAACATTAATCACCGGAAAGCACAGGTTATAATATAATGTAAATGTGTCATAAAAGGAATTAAAGGCTTCTGTAAAAGTATCTGAGCGAAACGTTTCCGAGAAAGAAAGAGAAGCCATACATTTACAAAATTTGTCAACGATTTCTGAACAGTAATCGCGTTTCAATTCAGACCAGCACGATATTGTTTTTTGTTTATTTACCTTTATTGTAACCGATTGTGCTGTTTCGTGGTCTGACAGACCAAGGTAATGAATTTCTGATTTAACTTTATTTAAGTTACTGGCGATTTGGTCAATGCAAGAGTTTCCCCGAGTCGGTTCTGTTATGTGTGCTTCAAAATTATAATTATGAAGTATGCTCAAGAGATCCTTTGTTGTGGAGTTATCTTTTAATATATCTAAATTCCAATCACCACAAATTATAATTTTCTTTTTCTTGTACTGGTCAGTCAAGTAATTCAACAGATGGTCAAGTTTATGCAGAAATACACCTATTTGTGCCTTTCTTTGATCAGGAATTCTATATATGTTCACAACTACCAGGCTCAATCCAATTACCTCCACACCACAACCTACCCTACCTACTACAATTTTCTCACCGTTTAAACATTCCCTGGACTTCCAAGACCAAATATTTCAAGACCAAAATTAGCCAAATCGGTCCCGCCGTTCTCGAGTTTTAGTGAGACTAACGAACAACGTTACATTTGTATTATATAGAAGATTGAATAGATAATTGTGTTTGACTTAGATGAGCATGGCAGTTGATAGCTTTCTCATACTCACTCAAATGTCTCGCTGAGCTGAACGGTGCTAATTCGTGCTAATGCGTAGCGTGAACGTGAACGGGCGCCGTCATGAACTGTCATGGCTTTTATCTTGATTCTTTTTTTGTGTTTTATATTGTTTTAACATATAGTAGAAGGAACAAAAAAAATGTAACCAGTATTTTGTAAAAACTTGGTGAAAATAAAATGAGTGTCCGTGAAGTTTCTTACTCGTTCCGTTCCTACGTTTAGGAATGAGCAACTAGCTTCAACTTACATTACATAAATGTTTTGACTTTCGACTTTGTTCATGGAGTACACTAGACAGCGTCATCTACTGGGTACACCGCAGCAATAGGGGTATCCAGTGGACTATAACGCTGTCCAATACAAAGTTGACATCTCTCGATATGCAATCATAGCGATATCTGAATCGTATAGTCTTAGTATTAGACGAAATTAAAGGGATAATTCTTTATCTTAATATCAGGACAAATATTTAACAGTCATTCAACACATATTCGACAATGTGGATGCCTGTCTATTCATGTCATTAGATGTCCTTGACCATTATGGTGTAGGATGACTTCCAGACTATCTAAATGCGATGATAACAATATTTTACATGGTCAATCCTGGACAATGCCAATATTATAATAATTATAATTGAATTATAAGATTGGTGATTTAGCCTAACTCAAAATCACGACTGCTATAGTAATATATGATTGCTAGAACATCGTAGCAGCATTGACGCTGTTTTTGTGTGTGAGCGAGGATGTATGAGCACGAATCATTGAAATTTATCGACAAATGATTCAGCGCGAGGTTTTATAGTGTTTTTTAAAATAATTGTCTAAAATAAATGAGTTCGTATAACGGACTGAAAAATATTCAGCTTAACCTTTCTTTTCATAAAATAAATATATCAATTATGTTTTTATTCAAATACTGGTAAAAAAAAATGTTCCGAAAACTGAACCGATTTTATACTTTTTTAACATTGTTTTTTAATAACTAATCTAATATATAAAATTCTCGTGTCACAGTTTTCGTTCCCGTACTCCTCCGAAACGGCTTGACCGATTGTGATGAAATTTTGTGTACATATTGGGTAGGTCTGAGAATAGGCCAACATCTATTTTTCATCCCCTTTTTTCACCCCTTTTTCATCCCCCATTAGGTCGATCGGGACAGGACAACGTCTGTCGGGTCAGCTAGTCTAATATATAAAATTCTCGTGTCACAGTTTTCGTTCCCGTACTCCTCCGAAACGGCTTGACCGATTCTGATGAAATTTTGTGTACATATTGGGTAGGTCTGAGAATCGGCCAACATCTATTTTTCATCCCCATTTTTCACCCCTTTTTCATCCCCCATCCAAATGTTAAGGGTTAGGGTAGGGTAGGTGTAGGGTAGGTGTAGGGTAGGGGTAGGGTAGGTGTAGGGTAGGTGTAGGGTAGGTGTAGGGTAGGTGTAGGGTAGGTGTAGGGTAGGTGTAGGGTAGGTGTAGGGTAGGTGTAGGTAAATAGGCAGGTAAGTAGGTAGATCGGGACAGGACAACGTCTGTCGGGTCAGCTAGTATATATATATAAAATTCTCGTGTCACAGTTTTCGTTCCCGTACTCCTCCGAAACGGCTTGACCGATTCTGATGAAATTTTGTGTACATATTGGGTAGGTCTGAGAATCGGCCAACATCTATTTTTCATCCCCCTTTTTCCCCCCCTTTTCATCCCCCATCCAAATGTTCGGTAGATCGGGACAGGACAACGTCTGTCGGGTCAGCTAGTAGTAATATATTCGTAACTTTGACTTTGTAATTTACTTTAAGACTGTATAATATCGTTGGAAAAATGCATAAAGCATAATATTTTGGCATACAGTAATGGTTATATTGGAAAAATGCTATGAAGGGTTTGTCTTCTCTTTAAAAAACCATAATTAAAAATTATACTTTTACTCTGTGTTAGTACCTAGTAGTTCTCTCAATCGAGACTTAATCTTTCTAAAGCCGTAATTTTCTTCCAGTAATCTGCTCACATCATTATCTACGATAGAGCTCTGGGAAAAACGCAAAAACAGGAAGTTTTCGTCACGAATCGAATACATGCTATTAAATGACATTAAATATTAAACTCCTTCACGACAACAGGTTTGTAGAAAAACAGGAACCAACCATTGTTTAAACAACCATAATTATTGAGTTACTGACAGTCATCATATGATGATTGGCTCCTATATAGGAGCGACGCTATTAGTGCACGTATCAACAGGTCACACGGGATGTGTGCAGGAAATAAAATCACTGTTTTGTTTCATTATACAATGCATTAAAGTAAGTTAGTTGTAGTGGGCGCGATAGCTTAGTCAGCGAATGTACACAATTAATCGGGAACATTTGATTAGTTACCGCTTGTTCAGGTAAAAACTAAAACAGTACATATTCATGTGGCAATGCTCGTACACATTGGCTATCATATCGTCATAGGCTATAATTCACTAACGTTATCCGTGCAAAGCCGGATTGGATCGCAACTTGGTATATAAGTGTATGATAACCTTTCTTTCTTTCATTTCTACCACACAGATGTCTCGGTCCTACGACATCACTCCCTCTGATTGTCCCGTTGTTGGTCGCCGGGTCGCAAGCAGGAATGCAAAGGGGATCCTGAGTTCGATGCCTAGGTCGGGCAAAGGGATTTTTTCAGTAGCGGCCTGTACCACTCACTCCGGTCGTGTCGGAATGCCGTCCCATCGGACCATGAGAGTGAGGGATGTGAAAGTGAGTATGGCATTTGCACATACACTTGTTCACTGTTTACGTCTTTGTGCGTAGTCAGCTAGTAGATTGAGATTGGTGACCATGACTGAAAGGACATCAACCACTTTGTATGGCGTTTGGGCCTGAACATGAACATAAAAATATTGTACGTTTTTTGATTTTATTGAGTTGCTTACAGTATATAGAAAACGTATATGTAGGAAGTTTTGTATCAAATTGATTAATATAATACAAAACAAAAAAAAACTTCAACACTTTAAAATAAATGATTTATTAGTTAAACTATTCATTGTCATATATTAACAAAACATGATCTAAAAACTGAGCAGGTGGAGTTACATTATCATACCTTGCCCAGCTTAAACACCATACTACAGACATGACATGAGCGCAGCAACCTACAGTACGTAGTACTATTAAGTATTCTGTGCCTACAGTCCTTCGGCCGACTATGCAGTTGCAGCAATAATGTTTTATAGCTTGGATGCCTGGAGTGTGATTTTCATATAATATATAAACGAAATATATTTTACGGCTTATATGTCTGCTCTGTATTTTTCCTCGTAATAATGTGCAATTCTCGACCGAAGGAAATCCTTGTAAAAGGCCACTGGCTCTATCAATGCACACTTTAATAGTATAGGAAGCATCCATAGGATTCCAAAGTACTGAGCTGTTCTGCTTTGCGTAATTCTTTTGGTTATGGCCCATGCTGCATTGCAATTAGAATCTTCAAGAAAAGCACGCGTTAATAATACCCGCTGCCACGGCGGATAAAACCCAAACGAACCAAGACAAAATACCAATTACGAACGATTCTTACTATTTTTTCTCGAAAGAAGCTAAACTTCTTTCGACGTTTGTTCTACGTTGGTCGCGTGGCCACGCTGATGATTAATATCACTTAAAAATAAATGTTGTTCTACGTAAACTATATTTTTTATTTGTGTCAGGTTAAAATAATGATGATCATGCTATGATGAATATTTCAACGGTCGAGCAAAACTCGGTCTTCCAGGAAAACATTGCAATGTTTTGAAGATTTCGAATCGAAACATCAAATATCGATATAATTTTTTCTGGGTTTTTATTTTGGCAACCCTAACTCAACGCATCCCGCACGCTGTCACCATACACAAGCAAAATAATCAATTAAAAATCTTTTTTATTCGTTTTTAATATTATTTATTTTGACACTCCCGTATTAAGACCAATGTTTACTAAATATTAATACTAAACTATTTATGAGTTTCTTTTTACCCAATACGGTTGTTTACCGGTTAGCCCATTACGGTTGATGTCCTTTGGTCGTTTAATTACGACATCACGTTATGTGTACATCAGTAGATGGAAAATATCCATCCATGAACCCATCCATGTATAAAACAGCTGTAAAAGGAATTACTGCAGGTATTGAGTCGTACTCCATCGTTATATATACACAGATAGAATTTTCTGGCGCACGCCAGTAATAGTAGAAAGAAACTTTAGGATCAGCAAACAAAAACTGCAACATTATTATCACAACAAACTATAATAAACTAAAAAACAACTCTTATTTTTTTTTGGATTTTTCGTATTGCGTTACTATATGCTAAAGCAGTCGTTGGTCCAATTCACGCCGTATCGTTATCATCATCATCATCAGTACTTCTCCATGACGGCTTCGATCATGGCGACTTCGGGCGCGATGCCTTCCGCCTTGGCGTCGACTTTGAAGCAGGCAGCGACCTTCACAACGCGGTCGCAGTCGTCCGTCAAGCTGTCGAACTTCTTCTCACAGTTGTGGATCAGCTCCACCAGCTTTGAGGAGAGGACGTGACCTGTGATCGATTCAAAAATAATTAATTACGTCACCAGATTTTTTTCGAGGAACGTTGGTGAAATGAATAGGCAGTAAAATTAGATTATGAGGGCTCAATACAGTGGCGTGCCTTCCATTAAAGCCGCAAAGACTGGCTTGCTATCAATTACGCGAAACGTTAAGAATAAAAGAAAATAATCTCTATAAGAAAGTACCTCTAAATATATTAAGTATCGGAAATTTATCGGGTTTTTATTCTTAAATCTGTCGGACTTGCCCTAACTTTAATCCCTAGGGGTTAAAGTTAGGGCAAAAGTTAGGGCAAAAGCACGCCACCGGCTCAATAACTGAAGTTTTTAGACATTACACATACTTATTGCAATAGATTTACTCGACGCTTTTGCTAAGTATCTAGATCTAAGTATGTAGCCAACAGTTCATGTAACATGTAAATAAATAAATAAAAAAAAATAAAAAATATGTATCTGCATGGTAATTATATTGTGTGTACCTATATTAGTCGACTGAACCATTTTCTGCACTACTGACAAGTGCAACGTCTGTAGATTCTGACTCACTGCTTGTAACATTTATGGCTGTTGTAATAACCCTTTTACATGGAACATTAGCTTTTAACTTTGCAGTTACGCGATAAATTTAGCAAAAATCAATATGGCTGACAGATTGAATCGCGTGACCTTTGTTTCAGTTGCATGTAAACTGAGGCAGTAAATAATGTCGACAACCACAATAACTCACAATGCATTTGTGCAAATAAATAGAAATAACATGGAGGGAATTGCAATTATGAATATAGAAAGTATAATTTGCAATATACAGTTCTAGTCGTTTTTGTTCATTACATAATTTGTTCTAGATTGGACTATGACCATCATAATATAATATGTAATATATAATATATAATATGTGGGGACATTTTCACACACGGCCATCTGACCCCAAACTAGGGAGACCCTGTACTATGGGTGTCAGACAGCTGATATACATACACAAATACTTTTTTTTTTTTTTGTGAATACATACATATATAGATAAACAACACCCAGACACAAGGCAAACACAAGTGCTCATCACACAAATGTTTACCCTGGGCGGGAATCGAACCCGCAACACGCTGCGCAGCAGTCGATCGCTCAGCCACTGCGCCAACCGTGTCGTCAAATCATAAAAAGACGAAAGAGGCTTTCCCTTGAACTTATTGTTGAAAGAAAATTAAAATTGTTATCTGAAGAATATTCCTCTAGAGAAACCGTTTGATTTCTTTTGATTTGATGCAACGTTTGATTTCGTTGAGTAAAGGCCAAATAAAACGCTACTCAATGTTAAGAAGCCGTTAAGTCTTGTGCTGTCTCCATCACTTTCTGTCAAAGTGACTGTGCCAGTGTCTCGTACTGGCTTAACGGTAACTTAAAATTGAGTATTGTTTGAGTATTTGACCATACATCTGATAAATATTCAGGTTTAGTCAGAGAAATCAAAACGAATGCCTCTTTTTTCTTCTTTCACAAGACAAAATTAAAAACCATCTAACCATTAGGGAAGCTCTTGACATAGTCATGCATGTTGACGTGATGCATTCTGCTGTCATCTTGGAGCAGAGAGAATTTGTTGGACATGCAAATAATGGCGCAGCCCAGCTCACGATGGACTACCTCGAAGTCTTCGCGCCAGAAATGCTGGAACTCCTCCAATATCTCCGCAGATAACCCCGACTAGAGAAGATAAGTATTGGATAAGAAGTGTTTGGAGATTAGATTGCAGACGTGGTTCTGTTCCAGATTTAAGAAATCCGTAATTTTGATACAACCTCTGAATGTAGAATATAAAAAGTTGGATAAGAATAATTATAGGTGTGAAAATGTTCACTGTAGTTTTGATTCTATTCCAATATAAAATGATCTAAGTATATAGGCAAAATGGGATTATTTATGTAGGTAAATGTTGCTTACCTCTTCCCTGCACTCTTCAAGTGCTTTTCCAAAATGTGCGGTGACGTGGCTCATCACCTCGGCAGTTCCCATCACCGAGCCGGCGACCGTCGCTATCACAACCAGTACCAAACAACACTTCGACGTCATCTTGTTCACGAGTGACCCGTCAACACCCGGCCTCACATTTATATGTTAGCTAAACTTTTTTTACGTCTTTCAATAGCATGGTATTAGGAAAACCAGCAGTGTTTGCATTTGCGACAGACCCTAACTCAGTTAGTTAAAGTCTAGTTTTCGTTGGCGTAATTGCAATTTCTCCTTTGCACGTTACAAACTGATGATTTGGCAAAGACACAGGTAATATGTATGTTGTGTGTAATTGTGGTGTGATCGTATGTTGCCAGTCATATCAAACGTGGTGGTTTGACTAATGACGGTCTGCGGAGGCCACTTATGCCTAGTTCTATATGTTAAGTATAGGCAGGAGATCTACGAGCGTTTACTAAACTGTATGTTTATGCTGAATCAAACGATGCTATAAATAATAGCGTCGCAACTTGTGTTGGGAGACCACCTGGGTTGAAGTTGTCGTACGCGTCTGTGTCTGGTGTCTCATGTATATTTCAATAATTTGTAAACTTTATCACTATCACTATAATTATAAATTAAAGTCGAGTCTGTGTTTGTTCGGACTAACTCCGGAACTGCTGTTCCGAATTTGTAAATCTTTTCGCATATAGGAAGCTACCCCTAAGTGCTATAAGCTTTATTTTACTGTCAAAAAGCCGCTCAAGTGCGAGTCGAACTCGCGCACCGAGGGTTCCGGTCAAAACTACAAAAAATATTCGGATTTTTCTCCTTACTAGTGCTACATTGCTATTTGTCATATTTCATAATTCTAGGTCAACTGGGTGTAGCCTATATATTTTGATTCCTTTTGCGAGTGTCAAATTATGCAACAAACCCGACCGTATCATTTGATTGCGTTGATTTAGAAGTTTAATTTTTTCACCGCTCTAAGGGACTTTAGTATTTAATATTAATTTCAACTTGATAACTCCACCCGTTCGTGAGGAAAAGGGCTTTGACAGACGGACAGGCATAGAGACAGACGGACGACGAAGTGATCCTATAAGGTTCCGCTTTTCGTTACGGAACCCTAAAAATAGAGATCCGTAAAAAACATACGTACCTACGAATACCTTAAACACTGAACGCGGACGAAATCGTGGGTAAAAGCTAGTTACGTAATGATTACACTAGTTTAATCAAACACTATTTTTTAGGATTGCTTGAGTAATAGCGCAGTTTGAATATTCGGAGACAATATAACTTACCTGCTTCTGTAACAAAAGCTAATCTATACTAATATTATAAAGCTGAAGAGTTTGTTTGTTTGGTTGAACGCGCTAATCTCAGGATCTACAGGTTCGAATTAAAAAAATCTTTTTGTGTTGGATAGTCCATTTATCGAGGAAGGCTATAGTCCCATGCGAAGCCGGGTCGGGTCGCTAGTTTCAAATAAAGTGTTTGACTTGTCTACATTTACCTAAATAGAGCAACGACATTAATAAAGGGAGTTAAACACCACCGGCTTGTAATATTGCATTTAACCTTTTGATCTCCACGTCAAATAAGCAAAAATGTGCCCTCGAAGTGACATACTCTATGGAATTACGTATAGAAGTCTGTCAAGTAGACGTGACCGTGGCGCACTGGGCACATTTTGGTTTGTCATCTATAGATGACAGTGGCGGTCGAAAGGTTATTAACGACTCATCATCATCTTTAGATGCCCACTGCTAGGCATAGGTCTCCTCCTAATGGGGTTCAGTCGTAATCGCCATGCTTGGCCGATGCTTGTTGGCGATCGCAGTAGGTGTTATGGTACTCGGAAGGACGTTGCTGACCACCTCAGGTCAATATCCCTCTGTCGCCTTCTACGACACCCACGGCACAAAGTAGGAAGGCTGCGGCGCGCTCGAGCAGAGAGACCACTCAGAACAAACCGCCATTTTTGACACGCACACATTGGCATTACTTTTATAAGCATTCTCAAGCAGTTTCAAGCAGTTTCAAGCAGTCTTCAGTCTCGACTGTCACGTGTTGTCTAAATGAATAAATGAGGGACATTGACATTTCATGACGAACAGGAAAATTTTGTTATAAAAAAAATGCAGAGTTCCAAACAGTGCCAATAAAATTACATATTACGAATAAAACCTACAGAGTCAAAACAGTAGCAGCCCTAGTGAGTTTGGCAAGTTTAGGTAATTATTTTTGAAGATAGCGGGAGCGGTCCTTTTGTAATCTCTATACTTTGTGCCCACGGGTAGAAATGGGGTGGTGCTATTCGCGACCGGCACCACACGCTGATAACGACTATACCGTTGCAAATAGAACCTTTGATAAAGCTCTACATTTTTTCCACAGACGTATTTCGTTTAAACAATTGGCTAGTTTCAACCATTCGCTCAGCATTCGGCGCACGTTCCCCATAGCACGGACCATCGGTCGCCGCCACACGAGAGCTCTGCCCTCCCCTCGCACGTGCAGCCGTGATGTATCGCACTCACGGTGACAGGGTACACTCCGCGATTTACGCCAAAACGAGCCGAAAGTGTTTTAAATCCATTATTTAATGCTGTTTTGGTATTTTTTAGGGTTTCACACCTCAACAATTAGAAAGGACCACCAAGACCCATTTTCTTAGGAACGCGTAGAGGTATCAAGTTGAAACAAATATTAAATACAAAGTGGACTACGGTCCCTTGGAGTTGTAAAAGAAATTAAGCCTTAAAAGACACCGCAATAAAAATACGGCAATTTATGCCACATATTTTAAATTTCTGTTGAACTAAAATCATGAAGCAAGAACAAAGGGCTCACAGTACAATTAGTAAAGGAAAAGAAGATGGTTGATTTGTAGTTATCCTCCAAACCGAAATCAGAAATCCATAGGCTGTATCTTTTATAAAGTATTTAGTCTTTATTTAATTTAAATCGGTCCACTCTCCAGTGTAACATAAGATTTTTTCTGCTGCAAAAGTAAGTTCGTCCTTCAGTCCAAAATTGGAATTTCATACGCCGTAAGTATCACTTAATCGAAGGCGGGGTAGTCGGGCAGAGCTTTAAGACGGACCCCCCCTTTTTATTTACTATCTCTGCAAAGAGAGACAGCAAAGAAATATTGTTAGAATTCAAGCTAAGGGTTTGGAAATAATAACGTTATATCGCAGCCAAGCCACACACTCCAGCTGGCTATTGATTAGTTTATTGATTTCTTGGCTTCGTGATTAAAAGCCTTGTCATAATCCATCCGAATATTCACTCACTTGTCGTCAGCAGCGGTATACTTATTTCGTTTTATCAACTATGTCTAGTTGTGCATGCGCATTTGAGTTGCAATGTGCTCAACAGTTGTGTTTATTTTAGAGTTCATCACAACGTTCATACAATATTACCCCTTAAAACATTTACGTTATGGCCTTTAAATCGTCTAGTAAATTACTGTTGCCACTTCAACTTGTTAAACAACTTAGCTATTAACAAATGAAAATATTACGATATTGTTGACGTTTGTTCAATATAATAATAAAATATGGTTTACATCCTTCCGCCATCGCTAGACAGACTCCTCACCAAAAGAATGCAACAAGAAATAGTGCAACATGCTGTCTGTTTCAAGGGGCAGTGGAGAAAAGTGAGGCTTAAGAGCGTGTATAGTGGAGAAAAGTGAGGCTTAAGAGCGTGTATTCGAATCATGACGAAAACTTCATGTTTTCACGTTTTGCCCAGAGCAATATCGTAATGTGAGCAGATTATTTAAAGACAATTACAGTTTTCGAAAGATTAAGTCTTGATTTAGGGAGCTACAGAGTAAAAGTATAATTTTAATTATGGATTTTTAAAGCGAAGACAATCCTTTCATAACGTTTTACAAAAATAGACGTCAGAGTTAACTATCAGGACGAATACAACCATTACAATATGCTATAATATTATGTTTCATGCTTTTTTTACAACAGGATATACAGTCTCAAAGTACATTACAGAGCCAAAATTACGACCATATTACTATTAAATATTATAAAACAGTATTAAAAAAGTACAAAATCGGTCCACTTCAACAATTTATTTTAACCAGTATTTGAATAAAATCATAACTGATATATATTTATTTTATGAAAACAAAGGTTATACTCAATATACACAATTTTTTTCAGGTCCTTGTACGAACTCATTTATTTTAGACAATTATTTTAAAAAGCACTGTAAAACCTCGCGCGCTGTCGTTTGCCGATCAATTTCAATGATTCGTTCTTATTTCGTGCGTTTTTTTTTCTGATGCACACAAACAGACCATTGTATTGTACTAGTGTGTGTCAATGCTGCTACGCCGTTCTAGCAATCGTTTAGATTTTGAGTTACGCTAAATCGAATACGCGGAAAATAAATGATTTGACTTTGGCTTTGAGGGGGTAAGCAGTTGATGACGCTGTTTGTACGTGCACAGTGAGGGCACGTCAAAATACCATTAAGGTGACATGATATTATTGGAAGGTGGCTTGATCTTAATGTTGTCTCTCGTGTCGAGATCGCGTTTTCTTTGGTCGTCATATGTGTTAATATTTTGTTGCATCAAACTCCTCTATCTCTTTCCAAATCCTCCCAGCGAGAGAGATCAATATTGCATCTCTTCATATTAAGTCTTTAAAAATATATATTGACAGCTCAATTGATAAAATGTTTTTTTAAACGCACTTATGAACGTCATAATAAAAAAATATAAAGTTGATTCTAGTTGCCCATTCCAAAAGGTAGTTTCGTATGGAGAAGAATGGGCAGGAAACTTCATACTTGCTTTTTTAAAAATAAATGTGTACAATATTTTGCATTTACAGTTTACAGTTATATAACTATACGTGAATACGATGGACCTTGCATAAAAACACTATATTGAAGTATGTAAGTACGTAAGTAAGTAAATAGTAGTATTTTGACGTGTCCTCACTGTGCACGTACAAACAGCGTCATCAACTGCTTATCCCCTATCCGAAGAAACTTCAATGCGTGGGGGGTAAGCACTTAATGTCGCTGTCTGTACATTCAGTGCTAAAATTGAATACTTAAGCCACATCAGACCACACGCTCGTAACTTATTAAGCAGAAACTGTCACCGTAGCCGAAATCGCCATGGGATGTTATTTGTTATTTAAAAAAAAAAAAAACCTTTCCCCCACCCTAAACATTTTTCCTGTATCGCGGGTCCGTTTATAAATACATAAACTCACATACACAAGAGACCAGACACGAAATAACTACCTTTAGGCCGTACAAATGTCTGTTCCGTGCGGGAATCGAACCCGCGACTCGACCGCAGCAGCTAATCGCTTGGCCACTGCGCCAACGCCGTATCGTCAAATACCAAATGTCTTATACTATCCAGCAATAACAGTATAATGTATATTCATAATGTATTATGCTTAGAATAGATTTAAAATTACTCACCGTTAAAATCATTACAATTACACTCTGTCCATTGGTTTAATCGTTTTTTGACAGCTGCAACTAGTGAACAATATTTATGTTTTTTGTAAAAACTGATACGCATACCTGTATTATAATGTCTGTAAGAGGTCATAAATAAGATAATCCAACAAGATTAGGCAGTTTATATATTTATTTTATAACACATTTTAAAGTTAACATAAGGTAATCGGGAATAATTACATGATAAGGCAGCTGTCAAAAAACCAATAACCCAATGGACAGGGTATAGGTAGGTACTTCGAAAAATGGGAGAAATTTGATCGTGTGTTGGTTCCTTTTGCCTGAACTAAACACAAATGTTCTTGCACTCATTCTCTAATATTCGAATGTCCTTAATAGGTGTTTTTTTTATCTATGGTAACCATACCATACCAATGGTATCATCCAATTTAAAAAAAAATAGTTTGGCTTTCTCTGTCTTCACTTACTGAAGGTTGTGTCTGACTTATAATGCATTATCCATTATTTTTACATTGTCTTTCAACTATTTATTACAGAATATTGTTAAAATTCAGTTCATTGCTATTACTTAAAATAACCGATTCTAAAAATACACGTCTAGGTATTACCGCCGAACTATGTTATTTCACAACTATCATTAAAACCACTAATTTCCCTGAAGACGGAACTATGCGCCGTGAAGTTAACCCATCTATCATAAGTGACAGGGTAAGCAGGGTACAGCGATCTGTCAACGGTAATGAGAATACTTTGACAGGTTTTAAAGAGGGAAGCAAGAAAAATGGAAGTTTTTCACTGTTTTGATACAATAATATGTTCGTGTTTTTCGACTAATGATGTTGGAATTGGTCGGTAGAAATGTGATTTCTTGTATTTGTGATTAATTTTACGGTTATTTGGATTATTGTTGGATATATTTTGAAGGAAGAAAAACTAAAATTGTAATTTATTAACAATCAACCTGACAGCTATCGCGGCAGCTATATGCGGCAGACGGTACGTAGGTGCATGACCATGGTAATGACAAAAAATTATTTACACAGGATTTTGGCTTACTTCTTCTCTATGGACTGAAAAGGGATTTTGTAAACCATCAATAAAGTTTTCAATAAGGTTGATGTATATGGATTCAAAGAGTCAAGCTACATCTGGAGCTGAATGCCAGCTGTAAATATTAAGCCAACAGTTAAGAAACAGAAATAAACACAGGCATCTTGCTTTCTTCATCCACCGAGACACAAAACAATCTCAGTGCACAGACTATAAACTAAAGGGGGAGTAGGTACACAATGAGTAATAGTCGATGTTGCCAACCTCGCGATCACTCCCCATTCGCCTCACGTAGTGTTGCCAGGGGAGAAATAAATATTTCCCGCGAAAATCCGCGGCCTGTTCTAAATGTAAATTTTTATGTTTTTTCCATCAAGTAAAGTTGTGCCGTGTGTGGTTTTATAATTTAACAATGCAAGGCTCAGGTGTCGAACCAACGACTAAGGAAAATATTGGCTGTGTAATACAATTTGAAAAGATTTTCTACGTGTACTACATTCAGATTTAAATAATCATATATTTTCGCCGTAACTTACAGAGAATATGGCACATATTGTTCCTTTTTAGGCACTTCTTACTATAAAATATAACCATGTTACGTTTTCCGACAGTTAAAAATGAGATGTATTTCGTTCACGTCTCTAAATTGGATGCACCAGGTGGTGAATAGCGATTGTTTGCCGAAGTCTGCTTGTATACAATAAGAAAGCAACATTTGTAACAAGTAAGAAGGGAACAACAGTATTCTTATTGTAGTCTTATGTAGACAAAGCAGATGAAAGTTACTAATAAAGAAATCTTAAAAATCTCCTGAATTAACCTTACAAGTGCTTTCAGCAAGACGGTTTGCGTCAGTAGTATGTACCTAAGTATATTATAATATTTCTTCCAATATTCCTTCATAATAGCCAATGCATGCGTCCATACATCAAGTTTAATGAAATCCTCAGAGGTACTGCAATAATCCATCAAGCTGTCGGGACGGTCTGCACTGCGACCAACTTACCTTTACACCTCTCAAAACACTTAATGTTTGCTAAAACGCCCCGGCGAAGTGCAACGAAAAGTTTGTTTCAAAACACCATTAGTGAACTTCTTTTGCAGACGTGACAAGGAAAAATGAACGTTTTCCCTACGAAATACGTGTAAAAGGAAAATTAAATAGACTTTTTTGCAAAAGTCAAAACTTTGACATGTAACTTTTGCTGCTCATGAAAAACTATGCAAAGCAATTGTTTTCTTTCTCTAAAAGCATAAGGTTTGCTTTTGTTTGCAACGTATTTCAATGGAGGCAAATATAAATTGGTTCCTGAAACAAATGGATTCCATGGGGAGTTCACGATTTTTCAAGAAAACAGCGCGTTGAATACCAAATGTGAGGAAACAATGACTTTGTAACGTTGAGTTAACATTCACGACCAACACTCTATTTGACTAAGACAAGTACCTATGCATTAACAACCGTTATCTTTTAAATATAACTTGTATCCATACGAGGTGTCGCATACTGCTCGTCAAATAAAATAACATTGATGAAAATTGTGGTTGGTGTGGTAAATGACTGTTTATGGTAAAAGGCGAAGACATACTTATGCGTACATGCAACAGTATAGGAGTCGTGGGAGTATTTAAAGATTACTTATAACCTCAGATTATATGAGCTTAAAACCTTAAACAATGAAATACCGACTTTTTGTATCTCAAATTCAATATCCAAATGCATTGTTTTTAGCAAAACTTAGTTGCTAAAAACAGTACATTTGGAAACGTTAGATGTGTGACTAATTCCAAGTAACAAAGTCTTTTGTAAGGTTACTGGAACCCGATATTGACTTGTGTGTTTATGTATTTGCTGTGATTTATTGTGTACTTGTGTATTTCTTGATATAAATGCTAACGGATATTTGTGTTCGCTCAAGTTATTGAAATATTGTTAGAACTAAGTCTATTTTGGAATAAATTAGTCTTAGGGTGTTTTTAATTGTCTTTTTTTTTATGTTTTTCCCTTCTGGTTCCGAACCCAATATAGTTGGGGAAAGGCTAGGCAGATGATGATATATTATTAGCAAGAAGCTTTTAGCTAAAAGTGGAGGCAACACTCTGAACACCAAGTGAAACCAATTGTGGGCCGACACTCTCTTTCTAAATGCATACATAAGATAAAGAAAACGCATACCACCGTCGCGTTCTTATATTCGCGGCCGGCACCACACGGCACTTGGGTGGCACCTGGGGTTTTAGCTTAGTTGCATATACATCATGCATGCAGCAAGCATGCAGCATGCAAGCAAGCATGCAGCAGGCATGGTTTCTGTCACGGCTCCGGCGGGTCCCGCGCGAGCTTATCGTCGCAGATGTGTTTTACGCTCACCATCGCAGCTTCGGCTTGCTGGCCGGCGCAATGCATTCAGAATGAGTGTCTGCCCACAGTTGGTTTCACTTAGGTGTTCAGAGTGTTGCCTCCACTTTTACCTATAAGCTTCTTGTTATTATACATCTGCCTAGCCTTTTCTCAACTATGATGGGTCGGCTTCCAGTCTAACCGGATGCAGCTGAATACCAGTGTTTTACATGGAGCGACTGCCTATCGAACCTCCACAACAGTTACTGGGTAATACGATACCCTTTTGTAAAACTGGGTGTCAGACTTTTGGCTTCTGACTACCCATAACCGTCGATATACCCATAATTATCGACCAGAGATTATCCTGGCATCCCCACATCGACCAAGTTGCTAGCAGAATCAGAAAACTAAGCTGGATCTTCAGGACTCTGAGACATATAATACCTAAAAACACATGTACTCCTTCAGGCAAGAACAAAAACCTATTCAATACAATATATTTAGCACTTGCACAATCAGTATTGTTATACTGCATCTCTATATGGGGGGTGCTACTAAAACAAAATTCTTAGTATTAGAGCGAGCACAGAGGGCTCTAACCAAGTGCATGTATTTTAAAAAAAGAAGACATTGTACTGAAAACTTATACCAAATCAGTAACCTTTTGCCGGTCCGGAAGCTTTACATTACTCAAGTTGTTCTTACTAAACATAAAACACTAACCTATGATTCCAGAATATTGGCAAGAATATTGACAAGAAGAAAAGATATTATATTAAAAATACCACAAACAAGAACACTATTTGCCAGTATTCAATTTCGAAAACGTTCGGCTCAGCTTTATAACGCTATTAATAAACACATTTACATCTACCCTAAGAATTATTATGAATGCAAAAAAATACTAACAGAATGGATACAAAAACTCACCTACAGCGAGACTGAATCACTTCTGCAACAGACACATACATACATACACACACACACACACACACACTCACTAAAGTCACCTTGTTTTTCATTTGTATAGTTTAATAAGACACTTTTTGTTTATGAAAGAGCGGAGTCTCCTAATACAGGCATCTATTGCTTAAAAGGAGGCTTCAATCTCAAATATTATGTTGTACATCATGAGGTTATCAAATAAACTATTTTTTTTTTTTTTTTTATTTTATAACACGACAAATGTTCAAATGTTTTTCAAACAACAAAAAAATAACGGCGCGAGTATTATGCCGCTGATGACACCGGAAGAATGGCTTACTTGTAGTTCACCTTGACCTCTTCCTCTATGTAACTGATCTTGTCTTATTCGTTGTGCTTTATTTATGTGTGTCCTGTCTACCCTACTTACTTGATGCTCTACTCAGTTAACTTACTGACTTGTATGTCACGCATATTTCCTCCACATTTTTTTTACTTTATAGTTTTATTATACTTTTTTTTTTTTTAAAGAGACAGTGCTGTTTACTTACTTTTTTTTAGTGGATGAAAAATGAATGTACTACCTAAACGTTCTTGCTAAATTTTCTTTACCCTGTGATTTCGTATGTAACTTAGGTGGAAACGTTAGGGTAGCATGCGAAATTATTTTTTATTAGATTTTGTGCAGTTTGCAGCTCAGTATCAGGAGGTACCTATAGCAAAAAATACATTAGCAGTCCCGAAAATGTATTTACAGAATTATAATCACAAAAATCGTCAATACTACTCTCTAGACACATTTACGGATAATTCTAACTTGGACTGTTATGTTGTACTTAAAATTATGTAAATACACATTCATTTTTGTCGTGTCTAAGTTCTTTTTTACTATACAACCGAAACATCTACGAAGCTCGTGATACTTCATCAGAAACAACATACACATTTGACACGTCGTCGTGGCTGTGGCAAACACAACAGAACGCGTTGTGGCAACGGAGAAATGCCCTAATACTTATTGAACTGCAAATTGCTTAAAACGTAAGAAAATTCTAAATTCCCGAGACACCTTAGATCCCCTTTAAGGAACACGAGCAACCTCCTTGTTAAGGACTTAATTTTATGCCTCCTTTTATACAAAATTTGTAATAAAATAAATATAGGTACTTTACTAACGACCCGCCACAGCTTCGCACGGGTACTATCGTAATATTTCAATTTGCACCAAACCTTCTTCATTAATCACTCTGCCATTGGTGAAAACCGCATGAAAATCCGTTTAGTAGTTTTTGAGTTTATCGCGAACAGACAGGCAGACGCGGTGGGGACTTTGTTTTATAATATACTAACTTTTGCCCGCGACTTCGTCCGTGTGAATGTCGGTTTCCGCAGAGGCAGACGAAGTCATGGATTGAAAAGTAGCCCATGTCCTTCCCCAGGGTTCAACATATCTTCATACCAAATTTCATAAAAATTGGTTCAGCGTTCGTGAAAGAGTAACACACAGAGTTACTTTCGCATTAATAAACCTTAAAAAAAGGCCTATCGATATAAAATCAATGGGCAAATACATTTTCTTCATCCTTTTTTTTTTCTTGATATTTCCAATTTTGTATTAGTTAGTAACAATATAATTGAGAATAAATAATAATAATAAATACAATAAATAAATAATAATAACAATAACGTAATTGATATTTTTTTTATTAACTATACAAGGTGTAACGAACCCTTTATAAGGCTCTGGCCATATATTGGACATCATACATTAGACGAAATATCTTAAAAAATACTTTGGCAACACAGTTTATCGTTAGCAGTGATTTATTCTTGAATGTTTTGAGAAACGGAACGTGGAAAAAAAAATATGGCGCCAAGTTAGTTCAAACAGATGTTTGATGTCATCTGTCAAAATTGTGTCGGTTTTAATAGTGCTACGTTAATCTACAAAAATCTTCGAAAAAAATAAGTGAACGGGTAAGATTTAAATTAAAATTTGTTAGAAATATTCTAAATTTGATGTAATACAGTATATTTTTGCGGATACGAATCTTTTTTATACTAATTTGGAGTTTTGTTATGACGTCCATATATTGCCCAGAGCCCGTCTGAGTCAAACATTTTTTTTTGGTTACAGAGAAAAGTGATTCCTTTAGACAAAATTGAGGAAACTTTAGAGAGTCTTTTTGCGTTATCGGATGGCGAGGAGTCTGAAGATGGTCACGAAAGTGATGAAAGGGAAAGTGAGGCCATATTCTTGCCACCAAATTCATCAGACCTTGAGGATATTTTAGCTTCTCCATCATCTTCAAATAACGGGAATGCCGCCAATTTTGAACCACAGGATTCCGTAGTCCCTTCAGTAAGCGGACAAAATCAATCGGAAACAGCTGATGGTCCAAACATCAGTGTGCCGATAAACAATAGTCCTGTGGGTCCAAACATCAGTGTGCCGATAAACAATAGTCCTGTGTCGTTATCCATTTCTGATTCTGAAACTGATTCTTCTGAAGATGAAGATTGGAAGAAAGTACTTTTCCCTTACGATGTACCAAGAAACAAGTTTGATGATATTCCTCTAAAGTCTCACCAGAATATTCCCAACAAAAGTGGACCTCACGTTTATTTTCGTTTTTTTTTCCATGAAGAAGTTTTATCTCTAATTGCAGAGCAGACAAATTTATATGCTGCCCAAAATAAACAAAAAAACTGGGTAGATGTCTCAAATGAGGAAATACAAGCTTTTTTAGGAATGTTGGTTTTGATGGGGGTGCACCCTCTTCCCAATATTGACTTGTATTGGTCAACAGATCCTTTTTTTTGTGTGAGAGAAATAGCAGATGTAATGACTGTAAAAAAATTTAAAATGATAATGAAAAATCTACATCTAAACGACAATACGAAAATGCCTTAAAGAGGAGAGCCTGAATATGATAAACTCTATAAGATTCGGCCCCTTATAACCTCAATGAACACTGCTTTTCAAAAGGTAACTAGGAATTCGTCATCGCAAAGTATTGACGAATGTATGGTAAAGTTCAAAGGGCGCAGTACATTGAAGCAATATTTACCAAACAAGCCGATAAAAAGAGGCTTCAAGATATGGGCGAGATGTGACAGTACCACGGGTTATTTATTTGAATTTGAGGTGTATACGGGAAAAAAAGACAGTGATACTGAATTCGGTTTAGGAGCAGCGGTGGTAAATAGTCTTTGCAAAGTACTTATTGAAGAAAAGATAGAAAACGCACATGTAACATTTGACAATTTCTTTGCCTCCACCCAACTAATGCAAAGCTTGTATGAGAATAATATATATTCTACAGCAACAGTTAGATCCAATAGAACTAATTTACCCCGGACACTAAAACATCTGATGGCCAAGAAAGGTAAACCTAAACTTTCTAGGGGTCAATATAAGTGGCGGGTTAACCGAAATGTAGCATGCTTTACATGGATGGACACAAAATTAGTCAGCATTCTTAGTACCGCCTTTCATCCTAAGGAAAAAGTAACATGCATGAGAACGCAAAAAGACGGAAGGAAACAAGAAGTGCCTTGCCCTCTGGGTGTTGTGGAGTATACCAAAAGGATGGGGGGTGTCGATCGCTTTGATCAAAAGCGAGGCACCTATCCTGTAGCTAGGAGGAGCAGGAGGTGGTGGATGACTCTATTTTATTTTATGGTGGATGCAGCAATTACGAAGGCATACATTTTGTATGCTCAAAAAGTGCGTTACCCAATGTCTACTTTACAGTTTCGTACACTTCTTGGAAGGAACTTGATTGGCACTTTTACGAGCAGAAGGAAGAGGGTATCGAACTTGCCATCTTTTGTATGCAAAAGACCAAAAGTTGATAGCCGGCAGAAGGCAAAGTATGGTCTTCCAGATGACCTACGGCTTTCAGACGTTGGATCCCACCTCCCCGGTCCATTAGACTCTTACAGACGATGCAGGGCTTGCAGCAGCAATGCTAACAGCAAAAAATCGAAGATACAATGCATACGATGCCAGGTAGCCCTATGTATTGTTCCATGTTTTGCTAACTTCCACAAGCCGTAGTACGGCTCTGTCCAAATAATGGACACCATGTACCGTTTTATATATATATACTTTTTTACCGAAATTTCAATAAAGTGCTCATACATAATGTATTACCACTAAGTTTTATTTCTGTACCTTCAGTCGTTTCTTCTGCCTTAAAAAGGGAAAACGCAAAACGCAAAACCTCAGACACCCCAAATTATTTTTAATTCAATTATCCTAATTCTGAAAGAAAAAAAAACTTATTTTTTTTTTTAAGGTTTTATGTGTTGTTTTTGTTTTACCAAGACTCGTATTTGCATTGAAATAAGAACTATTATTATTACGCGTATGAGAAAATTTAAATTGGACGACAACCATTTGTGTTTGTTTACCTATTTTAGCACGTTTGCGCACGTGATGACTTGACTTATTAATAAATAGACGCAACATGTATATGTATAATGAAGATTTTTTGAAAAATGTGACCTATATTAAAAAGTGGTTCAATTGGTTCTGCTCGTTATTCCAATCAAACTATTTTCAGGTTTTGCGTATTTGACGTTACACCTTGTATAGTTCCTACGTTAATTTATTATTTTTCTAAAACAGAGCTTCGTCACTTCTACCCTATTGCTGTGCCCGATCAGGGTCCATAATGATCCTAATCAAACACCTATCACCTAAGCATATTTGTACTTATGGAAAAGCCATAAAGATATTGAGTAGTTATTCTTTAATTCGGGGCGGAGGCAAATCAAACACACCAAAAATCATGATAGATCCAGCCGTTCTCGAGTTATAAATGGTGTAAGTAACACTACTTTGATCTAGTGATGATCACCGAGCCTGCCAGCTACTCAGCTGGCTACATCCACTGACCTGGCGATGGTGTGCAGATGCGCGCTGGTGGCCAGCTTGACCAGCGGGCGCTGCGGGGGCCGGCTGGGCAGGCTCGGAGGGCTGTACGTGTACTCGGCCGCCGGCGAGCCCGTCAGCCACGACCAGTGCTCTGTCATCGTCGCGGGGACTTTGTCTGCTGTTCACTGACACTTTCACACACTGCACTTAAACTTCTTGTCTATTTATTATTGTTGATTTTTTATTAGTTTCGTAATACCTATTATTTATAATTAAAACACAATATCATCATTCATTTTTGGCAGTTTCATTTTTTATTAATTTTTGTCTCCTTTTTTTTAGTTTTGGTTAGCTTCGCAAATAATTAAGTATGATTAATTTTCTTATTCTTTCAGGATTATTTTTTGTTGGGAATTACATTACTCATGTACTGTACCTACGCGACTTGCGGACGACTTGCGGACACCAACCCATTATACCATACCATACATTACCTTAACTTAAATCTAATTCGCTACCATCTCACCGGCTGTAAATTGTCTTGGTTGTGCACCTACTATTGGTCATGACAGTTCTCATCAAAACGTTGATCCATCGTCTTCTATGGCGTAATAACCACCTGATACTTCAACATTCGTAACCACTCCATGCGACCATCCTTCAAATCTTCAAGTCTTATTAGATTCACAAACAATGATTGATATTACCGTCAAGTTGTTTATAGCCCTAAAAACTTACACTTAAATCGAGAAAAACCACCCTTATGGCATTACAGGTTAGGACCAGCGCAAATGCACTTGCCGCCTTGTGAACAATACAAACAATAGTTTTGGATACTCTAAAAGAGACCTTGAATCAAAACACATAAAGTTTATCCTACAGGTAAAGAGTTTTCCTAACCGAACAATAGAATAATCACGACATGTTATGCGAAACCTTACCTTAAACTTAGCAATGTAAGTTTCAAAATCGATTCAAAGATTTAAAATCACGATTGCCCTTCAAGACACCGTTATTAAACCTCCCTTTTCAAATCTTCTGCTTGAAAGAAAATTCGAATCGGATTACATCCCACTCATACGTTATGAGATTAGAAAGGGATAGCGTATGTATATCGGAAGCGCGGAGTAAGCGTTTAATAAGGAGCACTAGTATAAGTAAAGTAATAAATCTTCAAGCCCTTACGGTAGGGTGCGGGACAGGACTGAATAGAAAATTCATAGCGACACTTATGTCTGTGACATCATACTGTGCAGCGAATGAACAACCTTCTTGGACGAGTTTTCATAAAGGTGGGGTGAAGGGGAACTGTTGGCATCGGAATATTATTATTGTTCCGTTGCAGTACAGTGTTCGTAATAATGGTATACGAACACTGCGACATAATTATTAAAAAAAATTAGCACTGTGGACTTGAAGGAAACGCGAATCCTTCACGGTTTACCAGAATTAAATATGTAATTACATAAATAAAATTAACAAAGTTATGTACAAATTAAAAAAAAGGGGGGAGCATAAACATCGCGCTGAACGGGACACGTGTTCAATAGGCTGGAAGCATTCCCTTCTTGTATGGCAATGCTGGTTCTTTGGCCCAAGAATAGACCAACCTTCGGGTCACGTAAAGAGACGACCAGCCGCCTGGCGATGTCCCGAAAAACCAGGTAAGCACTCGGACCCTATGGCACTAGAGTTTCCACCCCAAACGGCTCAAACTTAGAACTTCCAAGAAGACTTGTATCTTGTATTCTTATTACATATAACATAGGTTAAATCTTAAGACATGTGCGTGTGTGAGTGTGTGCGTGTGCTGTGCACGTGTGCGTCTGTATGTGTATGTTTGTGTGTGTGTGTGTTTCTGGGAAGATCATTGATTCAAATATTAATAAAACGGTAAGTAATCCAAAACTCTAAGAACATCTTACTGTTTTTATTTTATTTTAGAGATAGACTTGGCATATGAAATACCTAGTAAATCACATGTCTCATAGGGTCGCAATTAGTAATTTTAAACCAATACGTAAACCATTGATACTTAATATTATCTGGATATCTTTAAGGCACGTGTGAACCGGTTTATCCTAAGCGTGCTCCACCTTAGACCGGATCATTATAATAATAATAATATAATAATATGTGGGGACATTTTCACACACGGCCATCTGACCCCAAACTAGGGAGACCCTGTACTATGGGTGTCAGACAGCTGATATACATACACAAATACATTTTTTTTTTGTAAATACATACGTATATAGATAAACAACACCCAGACACAAGGCAAATACAAGTGCTCATCACACAAATATTTACCCTGGGCGGGAATCGAACCCGCAACACGCTGCGCAGCAGTCGATCGCTCAGCCACTGCGCCAACCGTCTCATTACTTAAGATCAGGTGAGTAGCGGCCAATCGCAAGCCTATTACAATATAAAAAAAACCCACATCATTCTGTCCTAATCAAAGCCAAGTACCAGGAAACGCAAACAAATTGTTTCCTCAGGCAGAAAGCGAAAATGACAAAATTTGTAAGTAACTCAAACTGAACAACCATGAAACTGAAAAGCGCAATCCTAACTGTTCTGTGACACGACAACAGTCCACGTGTGTAAGTACCGCCCCTGCCGACCCCTGCTGCCGCGGGCGTTAACATTATAACTGATGAATTGGCAAACATGGCAGTGTTCGCCACTCGCTTGCGACGAACCCTGTGCCTCTCCCAATACGGACGTGTGATCGCATACCGCCAGGATAATTAGAAATTTTGAGTAAATTATACCCTGTTCACAATAAGATTAGACATAAACACAAACCTTTTTTACAGTCCCTTCAACCGATTTTGACTTCTATTCCAGGCTTAAGGATGACATTAGAGGCAAAAAGTGGTTACAATAACAATTATTTACTGCAGTTGCCATTTGTCATGCGACCAACGCAATATACCTAAGTCAAAATCGGTTGAACGGACTGTAAAAAAGGTTTGAGTAAATGTCTAATCTTATTGTGAACAGGGTATAGGTAGGTAGATAGAATGTCGTGATCGCGCAGTGGTTAAAGCGTACTCTCATGATTGAGGTACGAGCAAGAACTTGCTACCAGGTACGAGCAAGAACCAATGTGAAATTTTCAATTTTATATCTACTTTTTAAGATTATCTTGGACATCATTGACATCGGTGACGTAAAACATCGTGAGGAAACTTAGACTTATAATTAATATAATATAAGTCTGAAATCGAATATCCGCCTTGAGCGCACGTGGTGATCAATGCTCGTGTCTTTTCAGTATGAAGAGAGGTCCTGCAGTGGAACAATAATAGGCAGGTATTATAGTATTTTAGACAGATAGATCGAATAGGAATGTTGTTCCCCGAAAGGTCTATAGAGGTCTACCCGCAGGTGACAACCTGCACACCTGATGACCTAATGACTGTATCTGCGGATCGCTGAACATAAAATTTAAGACACGACACGCGAAGAAGAAAAATCATGAAAGAAACAATTTGGATCTTAACTTTGGAATATTTCAAGTGACTTGATGTAGTAACTTGGACGAGTATTTTTTTTTTTTCGGGAAAATAAACAATAACAAAAAGATAGGATATAGTAATGATACAAATGAGAAATCATGCGCAATAAGACAAATTAAGGCTAGCGTTGTAAACAACAAAATGGGGAATATGAATAGTAAACTACCAACAAAACGTAAAACTGCTATTAGTGCCGCATGAGTGTAGTAGTAGTAGTAGAGACTAACATGAGTCTAAACTAAAGCAAACAGATCCTATAGAAATTCTTATGTCCAACAACTGACGTCTTTTATCTAAAATGTTGACGAGCTCGATCCTCGATCACTCTTATTTAAAAGCAACCATACAAAACTCCTCACTGCACAAAACCATACACCGACTAACACCAATTCCGCGCGATGTCTTTCCTAACATTACTGGGAATGCCTCCACCGTCTGCCTAGTGCGTGTTGGGACAGCACACATCTCCATTGTATTGCGCCTGTAATTGGCATATAAAGCAATTTATAACCTTGTACTGGGGTCGGAATTAGCTGATCATGCAGATTACGTATTAAATGTTAAGCTGTTTAAGATGCTCTGTTTTAGATAATTAACTCAGTGAGATGCAATGGATTAAAGTATTTGAAGTCTCTGATCTTTGAAGGATGGCTGAGAATGAGAATTGTTAAATATGGCAGTTTTTATGGCAAGGCCTGATGGGTATATCAAGTTGACGTTTTTTAAAATGTCTTACATAAATCTCCTTTAAAGTACCACATCCAAATCATGCATCAACAGTCATCATCAACATCGACCAGAAAAAACACGATTGGCAGCCAAAATATTTCAATCATCTGTCCCCCATACATCAGTGATAATCTTTCAATACATTTGCTCTGATTAAAGTTATCACAATGCAGCGGGGGCCCCCCCCACTATCCCCCCCGCCACCACAAGGGGCGGCGGGAGAGCCATGGGAGCATAAACACTACATATTAAGATTAGAGTGATTACGGGTGCCGTTACCGGAATTGATTTGTAGCTGCTTTAGTCCCATTAAGTAAGTAAGTATAATCTAGGTATCTTCAAGGCACGAGTGAACTGGTTTATTCTAGGCAAGCGTGTTCCATAGGTGGACCGCACAACACTTAAGATCTGGTGAATTGCGGTCAAACGTGGCTTGCGTTTGACCGCAATTCATTTTTCCTTTATATTAGAATACCTATTTTAAAAAAAATTGCGCCACAAACTTTACTCAGAGTTAGTTACTAACACGAGAATAAATGACTAAATGTTATACGTAATGAGCTAACGCAAATGAGCCTTAGTTTTTTTAGCTTTGACGACACGTTTGGCGCAGTGGCTGAGCGATCGACTGCTGCGCAGCGTGTTGCGGGTTCGATTCCCGCCCAGGGTAAACATTTGTGTGATGAGCACTTGTGTTTGCCTTGTGTCTGGGTGTTGTTTATTCATATATGTATGTATTTACAAAAAAAAAAATGTATTTGTGTATGTATATCAGCTGTCTGACACCCATAGTACAGGCTCTCCCTAGTTTGGGGTCAGATGGCCGTGTGTGAAATGTCCTCACATATTATTATTATTATTATTTAGTTATCTAAACATTGCATTGTAATCATCGTGTGTTTGAATTAGATAATTAATAAATTGATTGCTACGACTAACATTGAGATCAGTCGAGAGACTACCTAGAAGTATTCAGTCTATCTGGATATACACGATGAACTCAAGATGGCACTGTCATACACACACACTAAATAAATAAGGTAGTTCTTTTAATTTCCATTTAAGAATGTCGTAACTGTTTACACTCTACGTTCCTATAAATCTTACATACTCGCAATAACTAAGTGTAAACCTTCCAAATATTTTCAAACTCAAACACAAAATCATTTATTTCAAATAAAAGTTGAAGCTAGTTGCTCGTTCCACACAGTAGGTTTCTATGGAGAAGAACGAGCAAGGAACTCCATGAACACTCTTTTAAAATCAATAATAATTATATTGAAAATTTCGGTTACATCATTCATATTGAATCTAGGGTACAATGTGAGAACAATGTAACAAGTCGTGTGGGCACCTAGAATCAATTTTTTTTTCTCATTTGACGTTCAAAAGTGCCTTATAATGGTCTAATTGAAATAAATGATTTGACTTTGACTTTGACTTTGTACGTTAACCGAGGTCTAGATAAAAATATAATCATAATAAACAATTCAAAATAAATTTAAAATAACCGACGCAGCTAAGAGAAGACCGTGTTTTCCTAAGCTAATTATTAACCACATAATGTCTACTTACAATACAATAACTAATGTTTGACAACAATAAGGAAACTAATAAAGCATCACAATACAACGTTCATCTCACATTCGTTCCGTCATTCATTGCCGTAAAGCATGGAGGTCCCTGCAGTTATAAATCTTCATGCACAATAAAGGGAGCCTGCCCTCTCACTTAGGGAGGGAGGAATTAACCAGCACTCCGTATTATAAACTGTGGAACTGTTTCTATGAACCCACTTAGGAAATGTGCGAAAGTTTATTAAACAGCTGAAAGATCTCGCAACAATAACAATTTGTTCGCAAAATTCCCGAAAATACTATGTAGGTCGTAGCGTTTTTGTAGGTTAGGTGGCATTCTACGAGATACATTGCTACGCCGTAGCGCTACGGGCCACGCGCTACATTTTTACCGCGTGTGATAACATTTGGATATTCTTTTGTTTTTGTTTTATTTTTTTTTAATCGAACCGTGTTATTTTTTTAAATCATCCATAGTATGTGAACGGTGTCCTAATGCACTATAAAGTGGGGTGCATTGTGTATATAGTGGAGGTTCGCTTAAATACAGCGGGTACATAATTTATCAAATAAATTCTCGTTACTTTGGGGTGGATAAAATGTAATTACAAAATTTGGATTATTCTATTATTACTATCGTTTATTTCAGGTATTAACCCATAAAAATATAACAAAAAACAAAATATTACAATACATTGTTTAAATTAAAATATCATCTCAATACATTAAATTAAATTATTAGGATTAAAAATAAATTAAATGAAAAAAAATCATTACATTACATACATTAAATTGACAGGGCTGAATAACCTAAGATTTTATCCTTTTCCTTGTTTGAGCCATTTATCTGTAATCTGTTTTGTACCAGTCTAATATTTTTAATGAATGTTTATGTAGAATAACAAACGCAAATATAAACATGTATTTAAATATACACCTGTCTAACTCGTACTACATAAAATAAAACATTTCAACAACCTCGGCAACCGAGTCCAGGGCCTCTTGAACTAAACTCTTCCATGACCCCCTCGTATGGTATACACGAGTACGTATATCTACTGTGTTTAGCTGCACTTTTCTACATTTCACTTCATTATCGCGAACCGAATCAAAACAAAACGTTTACCAATCAAATTAGAACCTTATTGCAATAAAGGTATGGTGGAAATTAATTTGCATGTTTAACAGAGGGGATGGTTTCCCCATTTAGACCAGTCTGCTGTTTTGGTATAGGTAGACGAAATTAAAATAAACACATTCGCATACATTTTATAGCTAATGCTATTTCGGTTTTAATTTTGATGCAAAAAAATCTCAGTATTTAGGTATCTGGCTAGTTTCGAAAGAAACCTATTTTGATATTTTAATAAACTTTAATTTTTGATTTTTGTTTATTTTTCTGGGATCATTTATAATTTTATTTTATGATATGATATTGAAAAGGTCTATAGCCTTGTTATTATTATTATATCAACTGTAGAAATAGTATTACAATACTCAGTCACTTTAATTAATATGTACGTATTTAAATATTACTGCAAAAAAACGCATTTTGATCTACAGCCAAAACATATCCGTAGTAAGTTATAGTATTACTACAATCATACTATAGTCACGTCCAGAATTCTCGGCGCCTGTCGTTCGCGTACTAGCAGCGAGCCGCAGCGTGACTCATAGTAAAGTCCTAACTCACACAGGCGCGCTTACACCTCGACCGGCTGCTGCGCGCCAATGTGTGGACGTAAGGTTGGGTTCAGCGTGGCAGCGGACGAGACGTCGGGGAGAGACATTGTGTCGGCAGATTACGTATTATAAAGAAGAACAAAACTTTGAAATCAAATTGAATAACCGTTGATAGATACTACACATTAAAATAAGCAGGTGTGTGTTTAGGTATATTATCTTGCTATAAAATTATCGTCATTAGAACGTTGAGAAACTTTTGTATATAGAATGGACATTAGAAAATTTTCGATTCTTTTTAAGCAAAATGATTTATAGCACTATCTACAACAAAATTGACGCTATAATTGCCATTGTAGCGTGTATGTCAATAAACTTTTCCTAGTGCATTTCCACAAGGGGGAATGTGCATTTTGACAGTTGTGTCCGCCCCGCCCTCGCGCCCGCTCCCCTTTGGCGCCCGCCTTATGTCGGGTGCCACTTTATGTGAAATCGATGCACCGCTGTTTGTAAACACTTGCACTTTGTACGTACCAAGTTTTACAAATATTATTTAATATGTATAATTTAGACATAAATGCAAGGAAATACTTAAAGGCAAATTACAAAATCAACAAGTTATATTTTAATTGATTATGGTATCTTTGTTTTACCGTAACTTTGTTTATACCTAATATGTAAGACCCAAGTACGTATATCATATTTTCTCTAATTTCATTTAGTTTGAAATATAGTTCACTGATCAAATTTATTTTAAAACATCACAACACTATGATTTGGTTTTAACAAGACACACACTGCACTGGTTTGTAAAATAATGTCCTCGAACATATTTGTTTTTTAAATGTTCAAAATATAGAAGTTGTATATTTTTGAATGTGTTCGGCGGGAGGTGGCGCTGCGGTGCGGCCACGTTGAGAACTAACCTAACCTTGCTGCGTGCACTCGGGGCGCGATCGTAAAATATCTATCCGCGTCAACACTCTTGATCCTTGCTAGAACATGTTTCTTTATTTTACATTAAGTAGCGCTTGCTTTGAAATTGAGATAAGAATAGGTGTGCAGACAGTCGTAAATATTGAACTTTTTATGAGCTGTTAATCGGTGGCTGCAGTCCATTATGGTTAAATTTATGATAGTAATAAATGTTAAATATATTACTAATTTATTCACAATATCAATACATGTTTTTTATTACATTTTTCACTAGTAAAATAAACACATTTACAGGTCAAATAAATAAATACTGCTACTTACTAATAATATTTATTTAACTATTATCTACCTATTATTTATCTTAAAGAAACCTTTCACAACTGTGTTCCTTTAAAGAATGGTTTTCTAATAATTGTGTCAATTAATTGTAATATCCCTATAGATCGATAAATTCAATAGCTCAAATTGTATTTCTTATGCTAAAAAATAAATATAAAGTCCTTATTTTGCATGAAATATCGAATTTTCATATTTTCTTTAATCACACGAACACCCAACAGATAGATCAAGTATCAACACTACTGCGTCGTGGTCGTTTGAATCAACCCCGTGTGTCCGGCGCACCCCTCGTTCATTCATTTGGTCGTAGTACGCCCGGGGTGGGGGTGTGGTGGGGCGGACGGTGACCTTGTAGCACCCATGTATACAATCACTGTAGTTTTTATGGATTCGCAGATATTCACTGATGATTTTTGTAAACAAAGGTATAGTGGAGAGTGGGTTTTTTAAATATACTACAATATAAGAAAACACTACAGGGGTAATTAATTTCAATATATTGCAGCATATTGCATCATGTATGATGCAATATATTGAAATGTACCAATTGCTATAGCAATTGGTATTATTTTAATAAAAATTTAAAGATAACAAACGTTTAAATAACTACAATGTAGTTACGACTGATCTAATTTAATAAACTTAAACCAAACTGAGTCCTATATTTTTTTTTTCTGTAACCCAATATTTTAAATATTCTCTTTGCTTTTCGTACACACACACACACATCTCATGACGCCCGCGCCCCCTCGCGGCGACAAAACGCATAAACATTAAACATTGGTGCGTCGTGTCTGTCCCCACTCTCCCCTTCGCAACCCGTCACCCAAAATCTATTACACACGTTTTCCCTCATTCGGAATCCATTGCGCTATTACTATTCTAATGGAAGATAGGGATGCAATGAATGTGCAATGGAATGCGAAATAACGATTCATAATTTACTGATTAAATATTTTCGTGGTAGTGATGCAGTGGACACGCACCCCAAGCGGCACGTGCCACGCTCAGAATTAATGAAATTTGAAAGTTTTTATTGCTTTTACTTTAGATAATAATAAAAATGATAATACTGAAAGTAATATTTTTAAAGCATCATTGCAAAGGAACTTTCAGCGTTCACAACAACTCATCTCAGCGCTTCAGCCAGAATCATTATTTTTCTGAATGTAAATTTATAAAGCATCGATAAGACTTCCGGCTGAAGTCTAACGTAATTGTTTAATTATTCGTAAATCATAAGTGAAGTTGTTTTTTTTGCAAATTATATTATTATAGAACTCACTACATTTTATGTTGAATACAGATTACACTCGCAGGAACATTATCCATTAGTTTCTCGTCTCTTGAGAGGTTGCACACCCGTGGGCAACAGGGGAGCAATTGTACTAACTTTTAGGAACAATCCCATTCGAATCCAGCCAGTCTCAATCTTTTTTTTTTAAAGAAACGTTGCCCCGTTCCGGTAATTTCTCCTGTATTGTGGGCGCAAACAGCCAGACCCAAAACAAATACCTGTACGCAATACAAATATTTGTTCCGTGCGGGAATCGAACCTGTGACACGCAGTGCAGCAGCCGATCGCTCGGCCACTGCGCCAACCGTGTCGTCAAAAGAACGTCGCACACGGGGGCAGGCTATATATGAGGTCGATACCCAAAACTTGGTTTTTAAATTAATTAAAAAATAAAAAAATAAAAAAACTCTGTAATATTATTGTATTAGGGACCCTGTAGCATACATTCATGACAGTGACATCTACTAAAAGATAATCAGTTAGCTAAGAAACATCTGCAAAGTTATTGTTTTTCTGCCTTTTGTATTTGCATCATATTTTCTCAAGTTTTGTCTTACTATTAAAATATATGTCTTACTATTGAAGTTATTTCAATTCTCAAACATGTTGGGTGGAGACCAAGTTAAGTACTATATAAATTATATAACATTTGAACTACATATTTTTCATAACAATGACTTAGTTTTCTTTTTGTAATATATATTTTTTAAACATTAATCAAATCAAATTATCTCCAATTCGCGCAAAAGGCTTTCAAAACTTGAAATGTCTTTTAATACTCTCAACCATCCTTGTTAAGAAACTGAGTTGAAAAGTAAAAGCTAGTTGCGCGAAATTAATACATTTTTTTTATATTTGGTAACATCATCGACATCATCTCATCACCTGCCGAGCCTTTTCCCAACTATATTGGGATCGCCCTCCAGTCTAACCGGATGCAGCCGAATACCAGTGCATGGAACGACTACCTATCGGACGTCCACAACCCTTTTACTGGGTAATACGATACCCATTGATAAGACTGGTTGTCAGACTTTCTGACTTCTTATTACCCTTAACGACTGCCAAAGATCTACAAACGACAGCCGGGACCAACGGCTTTACGTGCTTTCCGAAGCACGGAGAGAACTCGGTATGAGAGGGATGGTCACCCATCCACAGACCGACCGAGGCAAGCGTAGCTTAACCTTTGAACGGTCGATCTGTACGGTATTAACTTAGCCACGAGCTCCTTGATATATTTGGTAACATCAAAAACCAGAAAAATCATCGTTCGATTCCTGTATTTTTTTGCAAATTACCTGCTTTCAGGTATGTCTTCTAAAATTAAAATTACTCAAAGAACTCTTTCAGAAATGTTTCTGAATAGTAAATTCAAAGCTTTTGAGAAAAAAATCGAAAATATAGTGGGCTTGGTGGCGAACAAATCCTTATGCGCATTTCACCTACTAGCTTAAAATGAAAAGATTTTTTAACCACGAAGTGATCAATATGTTAGTAGAAAAAGTTTTACAATAAGTTAAGTACTTGTTGTTCTTTTTTTCAAAAATATGAAATTATATTATTTTTATTATAGCTACATATATAACTGAAAAATATTAAGTAGTATTGTTATTATACGATATTTTTCTTTAAAAACACAATAATACTCATCATACTCATAATTACTGGGTTTTGGGTATCGAGTAGTATCGACCTCATAGAGCCTGCCCCAGTGTGCGTCGTCGCCGTCGTCGTCGGTCGTCGTATCTGTCAAAATGTAGATTTTGGACAAGATTTTGACACTGATTGGAGCTGAGTTCAAATTGCGTTTTTTGAACAGTTTCCATTAATAGAATTGGTCTCCAGAAGAATAATGGAAAAGAATAATTTAATTTTGACGACACCTTTTACGCAGTGTCTAAAGATTTGGGTGCTACGAGTCCCGCGTTTTTTCATTAAGTGTCATGTTTAATTAACAACACAGCTGTGTAAATATACAAATTAAAATTTGGATAGGATGTTTTAAGAAAACACTAATTCTAAAAGTTAATTAACCCTAGCACCGCGGACGTGTCGTCGCGTGACCAATCTCTTATATCAACCCGCCCCTGCCAACAACTTGCACTTTACAAGTTTACACTAATAATAATCACTGTGAGGCTGTTTGTGCGGCATGCTACATTTTGGGACAACAACTTATAGTAACGCAACAAGACAACTTTTAGCACTTGTTTGCAGGGGTAATTATTTCTTTAAAACGGCCATTACTGTACACAGGATTTAGAAAACTCGGCTAAAGGGCGACGGATGAAAATCCAGGGAAAGGTAAAACTCCAACACATAATAGTAGATTGTTATACAAGGAGCTAAAATGACCCATTATATACGAGGTAGTTTTACTCCCGAGCTTTAGCGAGGGAGTAAATAGAAACCGAGTTTTAATGGGTTTTAGCGCCGTGTGTTACACTATACTTTTCACTACGATTGCGAGAAATTAATTACGGTCACTACCAATTCAATTTGCAATTAGAGAAAAATTATAAAGATTTCGCGCCAATGTCTTTTTTTTTGTTTCTTCTGTAGCCGCAACACATTGCATGCATTCTACCAGAGATCGCCGATTTTAGGTCCATTTTCAAAATTAAAATGAGGTTCTTTTTTTATGAAACAGTAATAAGTCGAGTCTTTATTCATGATTCTACTTATGACTAAAGACTTTTTCGTTTTTGTAGGCTCAGTCGCGCGCGCCCGCTTCAACGCGAACACATATTTTAGTCCCTTCCGCGGATCTCGTTCGCTCCCGCCAATTTTGTAAAGTAATAAGTTTAAGTCCTATTCTACAATAAGCTTAAATTGTACAAGTTGTTGTTGTGTCATAGATGTGTCGATATTAAACTGTTTTCGTGTCATAGTACTTTGTCGTTTTACTGAATAGGTAGTAGCCCACGCCATCATCATCTTCTCATTAATATACTTTTATATTATGTTACTTGCTGCTACGGAACCCTTCATGAGCGAGTACGACTAGCACTTGGCCGCTTTTTCTTATTTAAAAAAATCTTCACTTTTTAAACTTCAAAGAATAATTGAATAATTATCAAGACATGAGAATTTAAAATAATCATAAAACAAAATAAAAGAATGTGATGGACACAGTCCTACTCCACCACCACTGATCTACAAGTCTGTACAGTACTGTCCTGAAATTTATGTGGCAAACCTTGGAGTTTATTTATACATTCTTTTTATTAAAAATCCTCATGTGTTGGGTAGACCACCCAGTAATTTTTAACTGCTACCGTAATATAAATTAATTAAATAACAGGGATATAAAATTTTAACGATATCCGATCCTTTTAGACTGTAAAAACATTTGTAATTATCATTTTATTTATTTTTCCATAAAACGCCGATGTCTCGCTGAGTCATCAATTTAACCGTAATAATATCGTGCGCGAAGTCAAATAATTGATTTAATGAAATAATGGAAATAATAAACTTTGCCATTTTATTTCAAACTGCATTTTGATTGGCTTTCAAATGCATGATGGTGTAATTTTATATGCTTGTAACTTGTTTTAACAATAAAATTATGCCCGTTATCCCAAAGTGGCAAGGGAATCATGTGAAGAGATGGGATGATACGCATGTGACTGAAAGAGTTATGAATATTAATTTGGATGGATGGAGAGGGAGAGGAAGGCCAAAGAAAAGATGGGTGGATTGTGTGAAGAACGATATGAATGAAAAGGGTGTCAGTGAAAGCATGACGTTGGACAGGACGGAATGGAAGAAGAAAACATGTTGCGCCGACCAGAAGTACAAGAACAAAGGCAGGAAAATGATGATCCCAAAGTGATTAGCAGTGAAACCTATAACCTAGGCTTAAAGCTTTAATGGCGTATTTTGGGCCCGGATTTATAAAAATCATTGATAATTAGCTTAATAGGAATGTACACCTACCTACCCTACCAATCTTTTTTTTTTCACGGGGGGCAGTGAGGTATTAGACTCCCCCCCGGACGATCTGCCTACCTACCTACCCCAACCCGTCTGCAGCGCCACCTACCGGGCTCAATTGTAAATCTAAATCTAAACCATTCTCGAATCCACTGGAACACACAAAAAGTTTCATCAAAATCGGTCTAGCCGTTTAGGAGGAGTTCACTTTCATACACACGCACAGAAGATTTTTGTATATAAAAATGGGTGCGTGTACTTATGTACGAGCGTGAGAAGTTATACTTCTTTGGCATTATTAAAAAAGTATATAAGCACAATTTGAATTGTAAACAACGCCATCTCTGACGTACATGCTGAACTAGTTACTGCCTGACGTACAACGTCAGAGATGGCGTTGTTTACAATTACTCCCGTGAGAATTTTGTGTGACGCTGTACGCGCGCATGCGCGAATCGTAAAATTTCACTCTCATCATTTTTTCATAACGCGCCTAAAGAAGTATAACTTCAAAAATGAGCTACAACATCGACATAAGCTACTTTTTACATTCCTTGACTTCAGTTTTATACTAAACTCAAACCGTTTTTATTAACTTGATCCTAAATCTGTATTGGCCTATTTAGTTTACGATAAGTACTGTGCCCGCGATATAGTTTTTAGACGGGGTCTGACCCTTGGGGGTACAATTTTGAAATCTTTTATAGCCGAAATGCCTCAGTTGTGGAATTTGTAAAGTTTGTTTTAGCTTTAACATGTTGTATTATTATGTAGACTTCCAGGGCCTCAAGTCTGCTATTACAATAGTGTCAGAATGGTCTATAATTGATTTCATAATTGTTGATTTTGACAAGTTTGGTAATCTACTAATATAATGGCGTCATTATGAAAATCAATTATAGACCATTCTGACACTATTGTAATAGCAGACTTGAGGACCAGATCGCAGTTCCCCGACTTGCCGCGTAGTCATTAGACTATTTCGTTGCCTGATAAAGCGTGCAACCATTGCTTGTTGGAAAATAGTACAGTTCTGGGTTATTCCTTATTTCTAGTTTAAGTTTAATTTGAGCATAACGCTCGTGAGCACGATCCTCGTATTAAAGGCGCGGGTAGCTGCGTTTATTACTTATCTAAATCAACTCACGACCACTCTAAATTGCTCTAACTGTACAACTGTGTAAAACATTGATGTTTAAATTATTCATATTTTCTTCATTAAAACCGTAATTATTTTTCAAGTTATGTACTTACCTTAAATAAGTAAATCTGTAAATATCGCGCAAAATTGTAGGTAAATAACAACTTCACAAATCAAGTTTTCTAAAATAATCTTGTGCTTCAAAGAAGCAACATTGTATTACACTGAAAAGGTCATATTGTTTCGCAATAAAGTTTGGAAAAACTGCAAAATAAAAACTTACGTATCTATCTTAAACACCGCTGTTAACCCTCCGCACAATCCCGCATCCCGCGTCCCGAGTCCCGGGTGCGGGCGCGGGATGACACATGTCCGCGCATAAATTACGCGCACAGCGGGGTTGACTCTCGGAATTAATTAGGGATGTCCTTACCTGAAACAAGAAAAGTATTAATTAAATTTCCTAATTAAAGCAGTTTTAATTTTCAGCGCGTTCCGGCTAAGAATTAGTTTGTATTTTGGGAATATTTTTACATGTTTAATAAGCATTTTATTATAATTATTGAAAGTGATCACTGAATATTTATTAGGCGTGGTACGTATACGTGGAATACTCTAGTACGATCCAACTAGGACGCTGGTGAAAATAAAAATTGTTATAGAATTGTACTATTTCTGAATCAGTCATTCAAAGACTAGGCATTATATTCTCCATTGACACTTCGTTAGTGTAGCCCTGGCTCCTGTACTAGGACTTCCTGTATCACAAGAGCCAAGTCGAGGAGTTATTGACGTAAGTATAAAATAAATAAAAATAAACATTTATTTCAGACAAAAAAAAATCAACAAGAGTTTGTTAGTAACAAGAATTTTGCTAATGTAATTGAAAAGTAAAAAGAAGAAAATGACACACCGTCTACCCCAGTGGTCTCATCGGTCACATTTCACAATCAAAATAAACTCTTCAATCCCGATCAACTGCGGTATTTCCGAAGTGATTGCACCACTTAATGCATTTATTCGCTCGCGTATTACGTAAACGAGAGCTTACAGCCGTATCCGCTGAGAGCAATATTAAACGTGCGGTGATTAAGGATGCCGCGGCAACCGACCGGCGATTAAGGAAAGTTTAACCGATCGGTGATCGAGCAGAGTGGTTGGCGAGGTAATGCGCGATGCGATGCAGCTGTAAGTGGTGCGTCGTGATTCAGTGTCGGTAGACGAGCTTTATTAATTGGGTGATAGTAGCGCAACAATAATACATTAATTCTAGTAGAGGTATGCATGCATGGTCGAGTGAAATTGTAGTGCTCTTTATAAACTTACTTTGTAAAGAAGGCTGGTCTATTCTTGGGTCAAAGAATCAGCATTGCCATACAACGTGGCAATGCTGCCAGCCTGTTGGGCACGTGTCCCGTTGACAGCGATGTGGACGAGTGTTTTGATGCCGTTTGAGCCTTCCCCTCCCTTTTTCTTGGAATTGTACACTCGACCAACGTAATTGATTTACAGGCCACACATACGGGATATTGTCACTGTGTGTGTAAATGAACTAGTCGGTTGGTCGGTTATGAAGTTAAACGGTTTGTGTGCGTATGATATACCCACGTATACCAATTTTAATTGAATGAAGTCCAATATTTCAACCTGTTAAATAAGGACCAGGTAGCCGGTCGGTGAAAGCAGTTGGCATAGATAAGCCTCGTGTCGTAAGATCAAACCCCGGCAGGTGTTATGGTTTTGGGTTTTTATTTTTCCTTTGTCCTATAAAACATTAATATTTTGTGTCAAATAAAATTACTTAAACAAAAAAATAAAAAGGTAATTAAATAAAACCAATAAAATAAATCAAAATATTTTATTAAATAACCTAGGCGTTGGAATCATCGATCACTAATAAATAAAAGATGGAATGCGGAATCCTATTGTTCCTTATCGCTATTGGGTCATTAGTCATTAGTGAATGAGCCAGCTCGTTTCGACTATTATGTTTTTTTACAAGAGTTGGCTTAGGGTTCAATTTGGCATGGGTTTTAATATTAGCAAAGAAAAAACTACGTGTAACCAATACAATTATTTATATAACGCAAACTATTGTAAAAATATTATTATATCGCTATTGATACCTAACTTTTTTATGATTAGAACACTATTGGCAACTTCATTAAGAGTTTATATGACAAACCAAAGTTTTCTTTTTATTGAATATGAGTGGACGTAATTGTTTTTTCAATGTATACAAATTTAAACAAAGTGGAATTGAAAGTGAAGTGAATCAACATGTTAGATAGTAAGAAATTAATTTAACATCTAACTGAATAACAATAACATCACTTACACTTCAAAATATATACTGCAAATAACTGTCAACTACGGACTATACATAATAACTTAGGTGTTTATAAGAGAATCACGGCAACATGAAGTAGCTTTTAAACCTAACTATATTAATAGTAATTCGGCTTCGTTTACAGTATTTTAACGCCATCCATAAACGACTTTAAACATTTCTCATCACTAAAATAAACACATTGTTCTCCCAATTAAAATGAATATAAGTAATAATATGACCTAGCGAATAGAATTTGTTTTTGCCGGTGAGCGTTGGACAGAAAAATCTTCCGTGGTGGCTTACTGCAACTTAAACCAGCTTCATGCCGGTCAGCAGGTGATATCGCACTGTTTATAAGCACACATGTCATTATGTGTTGATGCAGTTATGCGGATGGATAAAAACGGATTAGTCCCGTAAACAGTCTTGCCACGATGTCGTGGTAACGAGCCGAAGAATCCGCCTTCGGTTTTGGCCCACGTCGATAATGGTCTATTTCTTCAGAATACGCACTTCGATGGACACATAACTGCACGGTTCTCCTTAATGAATAAAAACAAAATAATATTTAAAATAATGCAGATAAACAATGGTGAATTGGTGGATAATTAATCATAGATAAATTAACTGACTGTCTTATATTGCCTCGTTGTAATAAAACTTAATACCGTTATTTATTTATTAGATAAATAATAAACGTGTTTCATGCCTATTTTAATTGCATAATTTAAAAGCTTTTCTTTATTTCGACTAAATGTTTTATGTTAGACAAAAACAGACTGGCATAAGTAAATTTTATCAGAATCAAATTCTGATTTAATTAAATATTATTTTACATTAATTTAGTCATAGGTCAAAGGTGAGATAAGTTAAGAATTTGAGTTGGAATATTACTAACGTAATGAAAACATTGTCACGAGTAGCTTTGTTACTCACCGATATTAATAATCACTTTGCAATTTCACTAATGAAAACGTTTTGCTCATGCAAAACAATGAATTGCGTCTTGTTGCATGGTTGGAAGAAGTTGAAGCACAATTGGATCAGAAACAAAGAACGCACAGAAATATGTGTGTTCATCTATATACTTAGGATTGCAATTTATATTCGTAGACTGACAACTAAGAATGCTCATTTTTTATAAACTAAGGTGGAAGTATAAAAAAATAAACAAAAATTGTGGGTAGTTATATCCTAAACGGTCAAAATAAATTGGCTGAGAGTTCCGTGCGCACTTCTCAAACGTTATTTTACTCATCTGTGAACGGAATTGAATTGTTAGCAATTCAACTAGGTAATGAAAGTTTTACGAAAATTAGGTTTACAAAACAAAAAGAATGTATTGCAACCGAGATTTGATCTTAAGACTTCTTAATAACTAACCAGATACGTTAGCCATTGCGCCAAACCTGTTACAATAATTGGGTGCGAAATATTATAACTTATTCAATTACACAGATTACTGATGACGATACATACATTGATATTATAGTTACTGCTTAGTGACGCGACATACGCACACTAATAAAAAGCAGAACTCGTTCGTTTTATTTAACGTTTGTGTATGTAACTCTTCATACCGCGTGTGCGTGCAATGTGTAAACTAATTACGTTGTTCCACTGTACATAATATTATTATTTTTAAGATTTGTAAATATTTAGGCCGGAATACATATTAGGAAATAGTTAAATACTTTGTACTTAATGGTAATTGAGGTGTGTGCCACCTCGCGTACGAGATTTAGACAAGAATGTCTAATGTGTGTTTATTTATGAGATTTCAGATTAGTCTACCTACATTCTTAAAAATGTTCATGCAATAACAATAAAAAAGAGAACTATTGACAGGATTCTGAAATCTGAAAAATTGTGGTAAATAAATAAAAAATAGCTAAAGAAAGATTTACATTTTCTTTCGTGTATCCCGGGTGTCATCTAGTGTCAAGCTGTTTGTCAAAACATAACGCTACCACTCAGAGCCCCGGTGCCATCAGGGTACCGTCGAGGTGCCGCTGTTCAATTTATGACAAATCACTTTGAATAATATTCATATTTTCGCGCGCGCCTTCTTGAGGGGATGCGGTGAAGACTTAGAAAGTGTAGAGCCGCCGGGAGCGCGACGGTGATGTATGAAACTAATAGTGGCACTGAACATTCTCTTCTAGCTACTGGCCCTTCAGACTACTGAACTAAAGTCACTAGAATGGTTAATTCATATTACCTATTTACTAAAGAAAATAAAGAAATGAGAAAAATGTAGATAACAACTTCAAAAAAACAGTTTTACTGTACACCAGAATATAACTCTTTACAAACGATCTTATCATCAGCATCTGTCCCACTAGTGAGTGAGTGTTGAAGAAGTTGGGAACAGGATGGCGAACATTGCCAAAAAAATCCCTGCATGGGGAATGGGGATAACAACTTGATACAGAGGAAAATATTGATTTTTCTCCTAACCGTATTTCGATCACGCGGTGGCCAATCTCAAGTGGTCATGCTATCTTTCCCAGAAGTTATCCACAACCCACCAAGATCGTAGTCACTTAATATTGGGCGCTTCAAAAATCCAACGCAACGCGCCGCGTCTAAAGCTTCGCACCCCCAAACCGCCATATCTCAAGTTGACAGATTTTCAGCATGACGAAAATATGGAGCGAGTCACAATAATAAAACGACGTCGTTTCAGCCGTTATCTTAATAGAATATCGAAGGTTCCACTCGCAGGGGCCATGGGGCCCACAATTTACATTTCACAAGGAAACCAAGAATGTGCCTTTTCATTTTTGAATTCCGCCCCTTTAGTGAAATAGTTTCGTTATTTGCTTCGTCAGCGGAGGAAAGAGGACGGAGGGTGCGAGGAAGTTGGTAACGAAGTTGAGATTGAATGTTGTCGGAAAGGTTCGCTGAAACTGCTCCATGAAGTAATGGTGGCGCTAAAGAAAATGGGATAGACATTTATCACTGCAAAACCAGATTGTGGGTGTAAAGGGAAATGCTTCTCTTTTAAACACATGTATTCGTGCTATTAAAATTGGTTAACCTTATTAATTAATTGGTCAAAATAGAAAGTCTATCGGAGATGCAATAATATCTTGTACAAGAACGTCTACTTGTGGCAAACTTTTATAATTTAAACAATCAACTTGCTGTTATTTTCCTAATTCAAATAAGTGCCAAAATTGTTTAACAATATTTGCCCTGTACGAATATAATATTCTTGAAATAGTCAACAAGTGACTGTGTAACGTTAATGTGTATCCGGTCACCGGTGCCACGTGCGACCGCCGAGCACCGTTCACATCCAGCAAGTTACTTGAACTGTTACTGGTCCGAGTGTCTGTTGCTAGTGAATAAGCAAACTCGGTGTTGTAATGAACACAATATTTATGAACGTATACTTTTTTCAGATTCAATGCACCTTCATCATCATCATAATCATGTCAATATTTTCCCGCCCACTGCTAGTTAAAGGTCTCCCTCAAGGCTCAGCCGTAATCGCCATGCTTGGCCTTAATCACGTTAATTAGTTGCGGCTGTCTGTGACTACTAAGATAATGGATACAATGAGGTGAATGCATACGGCGCGCGTGATTTATTAGTGGATATCCGGTGTGAAATATGTAACCTCAACTATGTATTTCCATTTGGTGATGCTATAGTACCTTCCAAATAATAGGTAGTATTTAGTTAACGTAACAAGTTATCATTCCTCTATGAAGAATTCTTGTATGCAAAACATCCAGCAGTTAATACAATAAGCTCAATTGTTTCCCCCAATAAACCATTTGTAGTTAATGTTTTTTAGCCATATTTTATTTATTTATTTATTATTGTGCATAGCACACAATATGAAAGAACACTGTACAAATGCGGACTTAATGCCTTAGACATTTTGTACCAGTCTAACTTAGGGTGATGCAGAGACAAAACAAAGTAGTATTTTAGAGATTTCGCAATATACTTAATAGGTCCTTACTAGCGCTGGCACTTGCCTTCAATGTTTAAACACGGCATCGCGTGCAGTGCGACCGTACGACAGATTTAACTCGCGCTTGTTTATTGCTTTCAGTTCGCACGTAGTTATGTCATTCCTTTATGTTATGAAGTAAGAGCTACTGACTCTAGCAACTGGCTTAGACTAACCGTTAGATCCTTAGATATAGTGTAGTGCGGACGCAGATATATTATAGTATAGGCTGTTCCGTTTAATCTGTCTTCCTGAATTTGTTATATTTTAAACACTCTAAACATGAAGTACTCTCTCATACTAACGTTCATATCTCTAAATGAAGACAGCCACTATTAGGATAACGAGACTAATTAAACTGTTTGTTCCGGTTCCACCGACAAACCGTTAAAACGGTTTAGTGGGGCATAGTTCTTAAGTTAAGATGATTTATAAAACTACTTTATAAAAAAAAATCCTAGCTGCCCATTGCCCATAGCGCGTTCCATAATCAAGGTATTATCAATTGCTCCAATAACTTGAATTAGGTACTGTAATGCTGACCATTATTATATAGACACCGGCAGTTCATATTATTAACTAAGTTACTCGCCCAAAACACTGTCTTTGCCCTATACAGTGTAAACGCAGCATCGCGTGACAGATTTAACTTGCGTTTGTTTATTTCTTGCAGTTCGGCCGGAGCTATTTCTGTGCTATGTTTGTGGCGGCAGGGCTGCAGGCTACAGGGGCATATTGTACAGTGCACCACGCACTCATGCGCTAACTTGTAGAACTTTGAGCTATTATTTATAAGTGCTGTGTGGCGTTCAGTATCTACTGGAAGTCATAATATATCTACGTATCGGGTATTGTGTATTTGAGTATTGAATTCGGTTTCAAGTATTTATTTCTCTAAAATAATTTACGAAATTCACTTACAAGAGAAACAAAACAAAAATACCTCAATAGTTTAAAAAAGGTACCTACAACATCGAAAAAAAATAGTACTTCAATTAGTTATATCCAATATCACTTACAATTATTATATATGGTTATAGGAATTACAGGCTCTACAAAACTGTTTCTGCTAAATATTTTTTAGTTTAACTTTAAAAACGTTTATAGATTTTGACATTTATTAAGTCAATTAAGTGTGTAAGGTGAAGAACTAGAAAAAATAATCAATCTGAAGCGATAAAAAGTACTTTTTACTGCAGAGTAAGTACTAACACTGGTGAACTAATGTTAGTAGATAAAATACTCCTTAATGAAAACGAGACATCAAATCAAGAGATATGTTAATGAGGCGACGGAGGCACGATCCAAAGAGGTAGCTTTCAGTAGCAACCTTATTTCATTTTATACGTATATTCATCACCCACTTCGTATTGCTTTCATTTTTATTTTTACGTATACCCGAAATATTGATATCGATAAGGAATGTCGAACTTTTATGTCTTTAGAAAAAAAAGCATCGGTTTTAATTACTTATAACTTGCAATAACTGCCATATTATAAAACAAAACATATCTAGTTCCGAATGGTCTTGCACTGTCGACATTGTTGCACCTTTAATTTATGTTCCGCTTCTAATTGACGCCTTGAATGTTTTATTCATTGACTAAAAAACTAAACACAACAAGTACAATGATAACTTATGTAAAGTGAACGCGAGACTTAATTAAATCACTATTTATCACAATCCTAGCACCGCCATTATTTATTTCACTCTACGATTATTCAGAACAGCGTCTGCGCAACAATATAGATACAATCCACACTTAGCATTGAATTATCACGTGAGACCGATATAACCCCTAATGTATCGAGCGGTTCGCTTAATTGGCTCCCAAAGTTGAGCAAAAAAGTAATGAATAAGCGATGCTCGTTTCGCTCAGCTCACTTAAGTGGCGGATAAGGGTTCGTTAAGCATATCTGTGAATGTGGCACTTAGCCTTTATGTGGATGTGCGATGTACTGACTTATTGCTTTTTGTGATAGTTGTGTTTAAGTGATAGTGACTTAAGTGTCGGTCGGAGATTGTATCTCAAATGATGTGAGTGAGCGGGGGACAGATACTTCTCTATTGATGTATTGGGTGAGTCGTCTCTATGTTGGGTGAGGTGACGTGTGTGTATGCTCTCAAAAGGATCTGCGCTTAATGAGCAGTTTATATATGTAATGAAGCGGTTTATTTATATTGTCAACGTACACATACGTGTTTATTACTAACTAGGATTAAAGTCTGATGAATAACTTGACAGTGACAAGTTTCTGTGTCAACTAATAGCTCCTGATAAGGTACTGGTTTGTCCAACACCTACTTATGAGCGACGTACTTAGTAACAGCAGATGACAAGAGTTCTACAATTGTATATTAGTAAGTGTGTTATGTCTTGCCTATCATAATTATAATCGTAAACCTTTTTTTGTCTTAATATCATAGTACAGGCTTGTTCTGGCACTGGGAATAAAATGGCCAATGCCATCATTCATAGAAAAACATGTCAAAGGCAGGATCTCTACTCGGCTCTGTGAGATAGGTAATGTTATTTATCACAAGTACAAGTTAATGTGATTGAACATAACTAACATAACACTAAACATCGCATGTAGGTGACCACAGAACCTACAGAATTGTAAAGAATACAATAAATCTATTCAATAATATATCTATAATATATATTTATAAAGCTGAAGAGTTTGTGTGTTGGATAGTCCATTTATTGAGGAAGGCCCATGCGAAGCCGGGTCGGGTCACTAGTTTAAAAAATAAACATGAAACAGCGAATCCATTGAGAGCTATGCGGACGAGTTTTTTGATGCGCTTCGAACCCACGAATACTATATTTTTTAATATAAATATATTTTATATAAGTATTTGTTTTATATAGGTAAGTACCTATATTTAATTAGAGTGTAAATATTGTAAAACATTAAATATTAATTTATACAGATTACTGAATTTTATCTAGATTTTCAAAAGCGTTCTGATAATAACTAAATAGGTTCTACGTAGTTAGCAGTCTAATCAAAATTTTTCTTATGAAGAGACAAATATTTAGTGATCTCATGTCGACGACTTGTTGTGACATGGTTGTTGTGATTTGCACAAAATGTACAGCATGTCTTAAAAATGAAATAAAGTAGGAACAAAAATGATTTTTCTTTTAAAAGTTTTGAAAAATAAGAAAGAAAAGAATGAAATACGGTTTATTTGATACAGTTCATGAGGTGTACAAAAAATCATAAAAGATGATCATTGTGTTGGTAAAAAGTCTTTTGAATTTTAACGTCCCACTTTACAGTCGTTTTACGTTTATTCAATTACTTAGGCTTACTGGAAATACGACAGCTGCATTTACTTGCTACCTTACTTTAGTACCTAGGTACCTATTCAAAAATGTACTAAACTTACCTTAATTTTTATATATTTTTCATTTACTGCAATTTGATTGATTCTTTGGGTGTAGTTTCACTATCACTACTACGAGTCAACATAGATTGATATGCACTTATCACTCGAAGATTTAACACTTTTCAACAAACAATTGGTAAGTAATTAATCATAACAATTCATTAAGATATGCAGTATTATTATATCACTTTCCGAACCTATTCTAAAAATACACAAGTTTATCACACCTAGCAAAAAATCAACAATTTATCTTTTAAAAAGTTTTATATTATTTTTCATCAAAAATAACTGCAATAGCATCCACACACTTGAATAGAATGACTGTTATTTATATTTAAACAACCGGCAAAACTTTTAAGTAATCTTTTCTGTGTTATCGTAATAATGTTCGATGTAAGGCGCAGGGCGGGCGGCGTGGCGGGCGGGCAGACTGCGCGGCGGCTGGGCGCCGACTGCCGCCCTACGTCTCGCGCTGTCAGGCTGACAACTTGCGCTGAACAACGTGTTTGATTAGCTGAAGGATGCTGTTGTGATTGATACGAGTGTTTGGGGAGTATTGAGTTGAACTGTAATTGATTGTTATAGAAAGGTCACTGCTTTACACGTGTGTGTAACTAGTAGTGGTTACTGTTTAGTTAACTGGTTATGAACTATGACTCATTGTATGGAGTAACCCGAATCCTTAACTAAATGATTGTTGCTTATTTAACAACGAAAATTAGAAAAATAATTAAATGTGTTTTTTTTTTAAGATTACGTTTATGAAATCCATTTTGAAATGACAGGTTATTCGCGTGAAATAAATAACGTTCCACGCGCATAATTCGTCGTCGTGGTTGCAAGCGCGACTGCTGAGCGTGGGGTCCTGGGTTCGATTCCCAGGTCGGGCATAATGTTATTGGGGTTTTCTATTAAGAATTTCTGAGTTTAACAGCCCGGAGTTTGGAAGTTGGCGGTGTAACACCCCCGCGCCTCGGAAAGCACGTAAACCCGTTGGTCCTGCGCTCGATCTCTCTCCGGTCGTGTCGGATTGTCGTCCCACCGGACTATGAGAGTGAGGGAAGAGGGAGTGCACCTGTGTTTGCGCACACACTTGTGCACTATAATATCTTCTGCGCAGTTGGCTGATCTCCATTAAGATTGGCCGCCGTGACCGAAATCCGGTCGGAACATTAATTTTTTTTACATGTGTAACAAAGTTAACAACCAATTCTACAACTTTACCATAGAGTTAATAGGCTTAAAGTATGAAGTATCACACACCAAACGTAGTATAATATTTAGTTCCTAACTTCACTCCACTACCCCACCTCCCACGTGCTCACCAAGCTCACCGTGCGCAAGTAGTACCGCTGAACATGGTCCGCTGGTAATAGGAGCTCCCACAGATAAGGAGCAATTAATGCACCGCGCGGCATCGAACCTGCAACCGGCCACTTATTGCTACCGTTACTAACCTACTGAACCTGCGTTATATTCAGACCTAGTTAACTGTGCAGCTTGTGTACCATGCACTCAGGTATCTATAACAGTCTAAATAGAACAGTGTGCAGACTTAGAGCTCTTGATTTTACAAAAAAAGTAGGCGATAAATTAATGGTGTTTAATGGGTAGGAAGTAGTATTGTATAAAAGTAGTGGACAGTAGCACTTACTCTTATTGAAACTATTTCCTTTCTTTTTGAAAAAACATTGCCCCACTCTAGGAATTTCTACTGTATCGTAGGCGTGGCGTTTACAAACTTATATAAACTCACATAAACACACAAACCCGGACCCAGAATAACTACCTGTAGGTCATACAAATATTTGTTTCATGTGAGAATCGAACCTGAACCACGCAGCGCAGCAGCCAATTATTTATAGCCACTGCACCCACCGTGTCATACAGTTTGAAGCTAATAAATATAAAGATAAGGAATAAGTTCACAGAGATTAGAGGCGCGTACACGATTATTAAAGATAGTGGTACCATATAAAGTTAAATTCAAATATCAACTCGATTATGATAAGTTATTCCAATATTGTAAAGTCATAAATGTATTATAAAGTGAAATTTGCTGTTGCCTCTGATTACTGTGAACGCAATATGAGTAAGCTGCAAAAAATAAGTAGACCTAATTTTGTTCGTAACCTGTCGTACTTGCCTCTGTATAAACTGAATAATGAGTACGGTAGAAGGGTCTGGACGTACGCTCTTCCAAGCATTCTGAATAAATTGCCTAAGGAAATAACCAAAAAATTAGAAAATAAGAAACCTCGACAAGTAAAAAACATCTTAAAAACCTATTTTACAGTTAAAAACTCGGAAGCCGGCGTACGTGTGGATCCACTATCAGACAAAGACCTGCCATGTGTGTGAGCAACCTAATACTAAGTCGTGATCGATAGCGCACATAATCTTACTTATAAAGATTGAGCGTTATTTTAAATGATGTATTCCATGCATGTTATTTTAAAATAAATAGTTTGTTTTTTTTAAGTCTAACATTCTTGAGTTTCTTTAGATATAGATACAAAAAGACACTGGTCATTTCACATTTTGAGATGACAACAAAACGATTTATAAAATAAAATGATATGAACATTTCTTGAAGCAATCAAGTATAACTTTCTCTCTTATATCTTAAACATATTCCATCGATTCCTTGTATACATAACGGTACTCCCGCAGCCGCATGTCCACTGATAAGATTTATCTGCTACCGGACGTGACGTGTCCGCGAGGCGTCGCTCCCGCCATCTAGCGGCGCGCGCTGACAGCTCGGCTAATGTATGGACCGGTCAGTCGCAAGCTGTCGCTCACGAGAACAGACGTGTGCTGCGACTGAGTTATTGACTCTTTGTAGGTCTGATAGAATGGAGAACGGTACTTACGATGGTTTCTAGCCATCAGATTTTAGATTTGGAATTATTATTTCATTATTAAACTAAAAACCATATAAAACATTGTAGTCCATCAGTTTCGGTAACAGAATCCAAGCCACCAGCGAGAGAAACCTCATAACAATATGGGCCGTGTCCAGAAGTAAAGTAGTAATACTAGTAAATAGACCAACTTTCTTCCCTTTCAACTTTTCTGTCACTGGCGCAACTTTAAAACTTCCTCTAATAAACTCTTTTCTGACCTTATGACTATTTTATTCTGGTTACTCCACCACACATCCATCTCAACATTCTCATCTCCGGTACATGCAATCTTATCTCTAATCTTTCGCAGATACAAAAAAGATTGCATGATTTTATTAATTTTGCGTCGACGACATTTACTTTTCCACAAAAAAAGTAGCCTGTGTTATTTCTATTCACATCAGCTTCTGCCAGTGAGTCAAAAATCACGTCAAAATTGGACCAGCTATTTCGGAGATTAGCCGGGACAAACAGACAGACATATAAAAAGTGCTTTTGGTATAAATGTCGTGTAAACGATCAAGCATTAGTAAAAAGTTGTAATTTTGACATTAAAAACCGACCTCAACTTTATTTATTTATATTGGTATGTTTTCCCCGCGTGATAGTTCAATCTCTTCAAACAAACGATCCTCGTTTTATATTAATTTGACCACAATCCCGCGTTCAGTACAGATAGGAGCTATTACGTGCACAATAACCAATACGCTACAGCTGCAATACAATTCACTGCTTGTATGTAAATCGTCGCAAGCGCACGGATACCATCGCGTTAGGGCAACCAAGCTACGTATTAGAATTGGGACGACTCAGTTTAAGTTTTCGAATACCACAAGGTAACAGACAGCAATAGGCAAGAAGGATATGTGTACAATAATTACTTAGCTGGCATTTCTAGATGTTAATACTTTGTGTTTACTTTAATATAGTGGTTTCTATGCCAGGTATTCACGTAATTAATTGGGGGTGGCTTCCAGTCTAACCGGATGCAGCTGAATACCAGTGTTTTACATGGAGCGACTGCCTATCGGACCTTCACAACCCAGTTACTGAGTATCACGATACCCCTTGATAAGACTGGTTGTCAGACTGTCTGACTTCTGACTACCCATAACGACTGCCAAAGATCTACAAATGACAGCCGGGACCAACGGCTTTACGTGCTTTCCGAGGCACGGAGGGAACTCGGTATGAAAGGAATGGTCACCCATCCACAGACCGACCGCGGCTAGCGTAGCTTAACCTTTGACCGATCGATCTGTACGGCTTTAACTTAGCCACGATCTCCTCTCACGTAAAATTATATAATTTCTGTAAATGCAAAATATTGTAAACATTTTTTTAAAGAGTAGGTATGGAGTTTCTTGGCCATTCTTCTCCATATGAAACTACCTATGGAATAGGCAACTAGATTCACTTTTCCTAATATGACGTTCAAAAGTGCCTTTTAATTTTCTAATTGAAATTAATGATTTGACTTTGACTTTGGATAAAGTACCACAAAATATGAGAAGTACCTATACCTTGTTCACAAAATTAAACATTAACAAAAATTCTAATTAAGAAAGATACAGTTATTACTCAAGTCACAGTGTAAAATTAAATTACCGACTATAAACTAACTACTAATAACAATAATATATCAGCCTATAATATTGTCCCACTGCAGGGCAAAGGCGTCTTCTGATTCAGAGAAGGCACCAGCATTGACCACCACGTGCGCTCAAGGTGAATTGGCGATTTCAGACTTATATTAAGTACAAGTCCAGTAGGTCGATTCTGTAAAATTTAAACAACAACTCGCATCTCACATCGCTACTCACTCTCACTTCGCATAAGTTTCAAAATGACCTTGATACGATTGACATTTTGAATCGGGTTCGAGTGCGAAGTGAGCGTCGAAGTGACGGGGAAATTACTTTACAGAATGCCACTTCAAGTCATCTCATACTTTGTCCGTCAAAATCTCCCTGTCAATTCAGTTCAACTCGCTGACACGCTCGCAAGGGTGGCGCTAGTGTAAATTCGAATTATCAACCGAGTTTTTAGAATGCCAATCAAGAAACTCACAGCGGATTCAGATTCGAAGTTTAGAATGAGATCTTACAGAATCACACCCCAGGTTTTCCATACGATATTTTCCTTCACTGTTGTGCCAAGATAAACTTAGAAAGTACATAATTATAGAGTCGCATTGGTGCTTTACCGGATTGAAACACAAAACTTCACGCATACAAGGGCGCCTTAGCCACTAGGCCATTTTGATACCTACCATAAATGACAAAACTATTGCAGTGAAACCTGTTTAATTGTGATCTCAAGGGTCCTAGATTTTCTTATCTCCTATAGAGCCTTTTCATTTACCCAGTTTCCCAAATATGCAGGTTAACATGACAGTTGTCTCATTTATAGAGGGTCCCACTATGAGAGGTCGAAATGTACCATTTATCATAATATAAATGGAAGAAATTAGACTGTTTGTTAACTAGCGTGTCATAACTTGTCTAAACCTGATAAATTGTCTCGGATTATTGAGCTACGAAGTCCCAACGAAAGAAGTAAACATCGAAAAAGTCTATAAAATCGAAACTCATTAGAAAAACGGATTAACTCAATGTGTTGCCGCGTTCGTCCGATTAGTGCGCAACGGGCGGTGTGTCATTCTGTGGAACTCCTTGAGAAAGGTGGTCATATGCCATCGAAATAGTGAGTTAATCCCCTTAACCATGTTTCGCTGTACTAAAATTTTACTAGGCACAAAATGATAAACATGGTCCAATTTCTAATTTAGACTTCTCCCTGACTGTCCTCCGATCCAATCCTAATAAGTCCCATCCTATGGTCACAATAGATCAGATAGGGCTGTGCTTACAATTTGCATCAGTGGGAATGCGCCGGCGCAGTGCGGCGGTGTCGCGCGGTGCCGCCCTGAGTTATTAGCCGATGGCCTACGATGCCCGGCTGCATGGCCTATTGGTGTCGAAGACATTTTGTTTAGGGTCTTTCCAAAAGCCTCGTTAGATGCTAGATGGTATTCTATTGGATTGTGAGAAAGGCGTGCATCCGGGAGTACGAATTGATAAACTGCATAACAAAGAGTTAGTATAGGTACTATCATACTTTCTTTATTTTTACTTTTTTTTTAATAAACTGTGCCTCATACTAGGAATTTCTCCTGTGTCGTGGGTGCAAATATATAAACTCACATACACAAACAGCCAGACCAACAAGACTGTAGGCCATACAAATATTTGTTCCATGCGGGAATCGAACCCGCAACACGAAGCGCAGCAGTCGATCGCTCAACCACTGCGTCAACCGTGTCGTCTACTGGTCATGAGACACCGCATGAGCATCATCTCGAGTTTAGTTTTAAGACTAACTCCTATAAATTATAAGCCTGGTCAGTAATCTAGTAAGTCAAACCAGTTTTATTCATACACAATAACTACAACCAAAGTTATGATTCCAGACAAGAAGATTCTTCAATATTTTCTATTTCTTAAGAAATCTACAAACAGTAGGTACCTATTAGGAAAATAAGCCCAGTGAATGAGATACATTATTATCAGCAACCAAATACAGCAGTAGAACATAACAGTTCGAATGTAACAGGTACTTAGATCGTGCGTTGAACAGCCGATATGGTAAGCAAATCAAAACTTGATTGAAAGTGCCATTTGGCTCTCAATCAACCGAGACAGGTTACAAGCGCAAATCATGCCCATAGTCTGCTTGTTCAATATTTAACCGCAGTATATTACAGCCGGCGCAGATAAACTGAACCACCGTTAACTATCGCTAGTTACCTACCTAGCTAGTACTCAACATGTACCTACGCCTACAGTTACGCCAAACAATTTGCACTCAAATCCCACCAATGCAATTATAGTCTGGGGGGCATCTGTGGTTGCCCTGTTTTTGAACATGTCAATAGTACCAAGTATCTTGGTATTTACATAGACCAACACCTAACATGGAGTAAGCAAATCCAATCGGTCACTTCGCGGGTAAGGAAGCTTTTGTACATATTTAAAAGTTTACGATCTATAGCTGATAAAGATACGCAAAGGATGACTTATCTGGCTTTATGTCAGTCCGTGCTTAGTTACTGCATAATATCTTGGGGTGGCGCTGGTAAAAGTTACCTAATTACGGTTGAACGTGCACAGAGAGCTATCCTAAAAGTCTCTCATAGATTAGGAACCCGATATCCCACTGATATGTTATATCGAGAAACTAGGGTACTTACGGTGCGCCAACTGTACATTTTATCAGTGCTACTTAAATTTCATAAAACAGCTGCTGCCACAGAAGTAAAGGATCAGCGCACACGTAGAAAACCTAAGTGGAACAGAGTTTTCTGCAAACTTAAATTTGGTAATAAGGCTTTCACTTGTATTGGGCCACACCTATATGATAAAGTTAATAAAAAGCTCAAAATCTTCCCCCTGACAAAGTTTAGGTGCAAAAAACTGGTGCAGGATTGGTTGCTGGGGCTTAACTATGATGAAACGGAAGATCTTTTAACATTCAACCATTAAAACATTATCATTGCTTACACTCTAACTCTCATCACATACACATACATTCATCACACACTCACTCACGATCATCACATACACACACACCCTTCACATACACACTCACACTCATCACATACATACTCACACTCATCACATACATACTCGCGCTCATCACAAACACTCATACATTTGGTTACCTTTTAGAATTAGTTTAAATTTAGTTTAGTTCAATAACTTATACTGAAACCGTTGCATTTGTTATCACATCTTATATAATTCACATTATCTGTCGAAAGAGACTGGATCCTGCGACACAGGGTATCCTAGTGCGGGATCCAGTGTCCTACCTAAATATTGTAACACCTGTTTTTTTTTGAATCAATAAACTTTTTTTTTTTTTTTTTTTTATTATAGTTACGCTAAGGAATTAATCACAGCTGTCAAAACATTGAACTTTTATCGCGCTCAGTTAATTTTTAGTTTTTTTTTTCGAAAATTTCTGCCGAAACACGTCCACAACTGGACATAGGCTTCCCCAAGGGGGGTATTGCCATAACCGCCACTCATGGCAGGCGGGTTGGCGATCGCAGTATGGTTGTAACAAAGGCACAGAGAACGCTGCTGCCCATTCTCTGGTAAATCCCTTTAGTCAATCCCTAGCCTCTTACGACACTTACGGGAAGATATGGGATGGTTCTATTCTTTTCGTCCGACACCACACGGACGTCTTATAATTATCCTTATTCGATAGTTGATCTAGCCTTTTCCAACTATATTGTGGTCGGCTTCTAGTCTGACCAGATGCAGCTGAATACCAGTGTTTTACATGGAGCGACTGCCTATCGGACCTCCACAACCCAGTTTCTTGGGCAACACGATACTCCTAGGCAAGACTGGTTGTCAGACTTCTAGCTTCGGAATACCCGTAACGACTGTTAAGGATCTATGAATGACAGCCGGGACCAACTGCTTGAACTGCACAGAGACACAGATTGGTCTCGGTATGAAAGGATCTAACCTAACCTCACTCATCACTCAACTCATCCACGAACTGACCGCGTCAAGCGTAGCTTAACCTTTAACCGATAGATCCCTGCAGTTTTTACTAAGCCACGAGCCACTTCCATATTCTTTTTTAATTTTTTAACAAAATTTCAATTTTAAGTACCCTAATAAATAAAGTCCGCTTTGCTTTAAACAGCTAAAGTCCAGCACAACCATACATTACTCAAATGACAAACATTATCATACAGACACATAGATGCATAGAGCGGGCACATCATAATGTCTCTCGCTACGAAGTCGAACCTCCTCGCACCTTATTTAGCCGCTGTCAAGATATCAGATGTGTTTATATCGCGACGTGCCTGTCTGTCCCGCAGCTAGTCTGTGTAGTTCTCAAGCCTGTCGCGGTGATGAAGTTGTGGCGCATACACAATGACCGCGTTGTAACGGTTTGTAGAAACACGTGAGAACCACACATGCTAAGCAGTGGACGCTACGGTGCGGTGCTACGGTTTTAAGTGGGTGCTACGGGTCTACGGTGCTACGGTGCTACGTTGTGACACATTGTGAGTATGATCTACGATTTTACGCATTTGTGGTTTTACCTTCTTACGTCAGCTACAGTCAACTTTCTTAGGTACAACACGGTTGACTCAGTGGCTGAGCGATCGACTGTTGCGCAGCGTGTTGCGGGTTCGATTCCCGCCCAGGGTAAACATTGGTGTGATGAGCACTTGTGTTTGCCTTGTGTCTGGGTGTTGTTTGTCTATATATGTATGTATTTAAAAATGCATTTGTGTATGTATATCAGCTGTCTGACACCCATAGTACAGGGTCTCCCTAGTTTGGGGTCAGGTGGCCGTATGTGAAATGTCCCCACATAATATTATTATTAGGTCTTAGGTCTATTGTAAACTTAATAATACCCGCCTATAATTGTCCCACTGCTGGGCAAAGGCGTCTTCTCATACAGATAAGGGCATTGATCACCACGTGCGCTCAAGGCGGATTGGCGATTTTATGTTAATGATAAGTTCAGGTTTTCTCACGGTGTTTTCCTTCACTGATATCACTAGTGATGGCCAAGATAAACTAAGAAATGACATATGATATTGAAAAAATCACATTAGTACTTGCTCTGGCCCAGTTGCGAACCCTCAACCTCGTGCTGTAAGAGGCGGGCGCCTATACCACTAAGACATCACGACACCCAACCCTGCCTTGCTTACATTTTTTTATTTATTATTTATTTAATTAGATACAACAAACAGCACTGAAATAATAAGTGCACATAGGTTAAAATTTAATTATAAAGGTAACAAATACACTACTCACAACATTATCAACATATTACCAAACAGATGTATCTACTAGTTGTTAGGAAGAACGATATAAAAGTAAACATTAGCTAATTTTAAGGGTTCTGATCACTTAAAATAGTAACAATCTGTTTTCTAAATATACATTGTAGTCTAAGTTATGTTTAGTTCAATTCTGCCCAAGTATTCAATATAGTATCGTTAATTGTTACGTGTCATAAGTTTTCAAGTAACATAACATTTGTTAAAATTCCTATAGCAACTAGGTATGTTTAGCTTAAACAGCAACATCACTTTAGAATTATACAGAATCAATTACCACTTTTAAAAGCATCATACAACCAATAAACTTCTAACTAAGTAAACTTTCTTTCTATTCAATAATTATAGCTATAAGAGAGAGATTTGTCCGGCATTCTCTACGTGTATACAGTAATCGTTGATCAGGCATGCTCGTCAGGCGGAGTATTGAATTATTGAAGCCATCAGCGTCGCTGATAAACTCGTCAACTTACTCGTCGGGTAACTTGCACATTGAATACGAGGCTAGTTCTTCAAGTTTATACTTAAGTAGAATGTTTAGTACCATACAAGGGCCTAGCTGCTAATAAATCATTTGAATGTGTCTGTTGTTTGTTTTTCTTTTGGTTTTAAAATACTTTTTTTTCAACCGATTTCAAAAAAGGAGGAGGTCATCAAATCGTGTGTATTTTTTTTTTTTTTTTTAAGTTTGTTACTTGATTTCTTGGGACTGGGTGAACCGATTTTGATGATTCTTTTTTTATTTGAAAGCTAGTGCTTCCCGTGTGGTTCCATTTTAATTTGGTCCAGTTCTGACAATGACATCCATTAGAAAACCGTATAAGTCTTAAATTTGCATTAAGTATGTGCGCGATTTGTTACGCGATTTCTCCGGCAAACGTATACCGATTTTATGGATAGGGTATGCTTCAGGGGTGGCCCCATATAAATTTTATCGAAATTGATTCAGCACTTTTTGAAAAATCAACAAATACTTAAAAATTTTACATAGACAACGTTTTAGTTTCATCAATCTTTGTAGTAGTTAACGTTCAATCTCTTCTTAATAGATTTGAATGAGAAGGAGGTACTAAAAAGCGGAAAGTTATTTTTCACTTTTTGAAGGCGGTTGTCTTTTTTGTAAAAAGCTTCTTAGCTTTTTACAAAAAAGACAACCGCCTTCAAAAAGTGAAAAATAACTTTAGCACGGAACACACATTGACTTTAGTTTCGGAAGTCGGTGGCAATACAAAACAACAAACAGAACAAAGCCACTGAATTTCGAAACTAAAGTCAATGTGTGTTCTGTGCTAAAGTTATTTTTCACTTTTTGAAGGCGGTTGTCTTTTTTGTAAAAAGCTTTTTTAACATTCTCATAGGCTTGCGTTTGGCCGCAACTCACCTGATCTTAAGTGATGATGCGGCCTAAGGTGGAGCACGTTTGCCTAGGATAAACCGGTTCACTCGTGCCTTGAAGATACCCAGATTATATGTATCAGGGAATAGAGAGCCGGGCAGTGTGAATAACTTTGCCATACACTAGGAATTTGTGGATGGGTGACCTTTCCTTTCATACCGAGTTCCCTCCGTGCCTCGGCAAGTACGTAAAGCCGTTGGTCCCGGCTGTCATTTGTAGATCTTTGGAAGTCGTTATGAGTAGTCAGAAGCCAGAAAGTCTGACAACCAGTCTTACCAAGGGGTATCGTGTTACCCAGTAACTGGATTGTGGAGGTCCGATAGGCAGTCGCTCCATGTAAAACACTGGTATTCAGCTGCATCCGGTTAGACTGGAAGCCGACCCCAATATACTTGGGAAAAGGCGACGCAGATGATGACACTAGGAATTTGTTCTGTGTCGTGAGCGCGTTTACAAACATATAAACTCACATACATATACATCCAGACCCGGAACAACTACTAGTAGGCCATACGGGAATCGAACCCTCTACACTCAGCGCAGCAGTCAATCGCCCAACTACTGCGCCAACCGTATCGTCGTGTATCGTTGTATTGGAAATCACCATTTATCAATAGTCATTAGGGATATCAAACGAATCTGCTAAAAAATTTAAAAGAAATCTATGCAGTAAACGAATACGATAACAAAGTCGAGAGTCTGCACAATGGGGCACAAATCTGAAGGATCGCGGATTATCGCGATCCGTGAGCGGGGACGCGCCCTGCCCCTGACCCGGCACGACCGTGTCTGTGAACACACGGCCCGACGGGGCAGAAGCGGCCGCTGCGGCCGACCGTTGTGCTAACTGGCAGTGAGTGGCGTCTTCCAGTATCCCAAAGCACAAAATATAGAGGGTCGCGACGCAGCCTTACGTACTTTGTGCCCAAAGTCAAAGCATTTAAAAAACTCTTTACAAGCATTTGTTTGTTAGAAAGAAGTTTAGTAATGACACTTGACATAGGTATTTGTAAAATACTCAAAAAAAATCGGCTTTGACCTTCAACCCCAGAATCAGTGGATTCCCAGATATGTCCCAGAAGAAAAAAAAATACCCTACCAATGTGGTACAATATGTGGTTCAAATAGGTATCGATCAATAATTTCCAGTCACGCTATATTAGAAGAGCATGATGGTGACAGGTTATGTAACTATTATAAGTATTTAAAAGAAAATATAGTAAGCAGACAGTCCTTCCAATGAGTTACAAAGAGTCATCGTGGAAGCTAAGTACATAATTATCATTCATGCTTCGTTTTCCACATTATTAATTAATTTTATTATTATCTTATTTCTGGATATGCTGGTTAGAAATGTGAATGGTAACAGTGAAGTTGGAGGTTGATTGTGAGATGTATTTAAAATCGAATATATACAGAACTTGTTGACAAACCTTAATCTTTGAACGGCTCCTTCCTTAAAGTGAACTTCTCCTAAACGGCCTGACCAATTGATAAAAAAAATTGTGTGGGTTCCAGTGGATTCGAGAACGGTTTAGATTCAGAATTGGACTCTGAAATTCGGAAACTCTTACTAATAAAACCGCTGTGTTCTCGCCTAGAACTAACCTCCCTATATTTCATGCATCCCACTTGTCGATATGGCAGTTCACTTGAATCACGACGATCATCTCATTTGCATCGCAATACCTCTCCCCCTCCTCCTCCACCTTGCGGGGGGCGAGGGAGGGAGGGAGAGACTACTCACTCTTGATTACAGCAGTAAACGTACCTGTAACAATAAACGATCAGTTAAATATAAACCTATTAGCTGATTACTTTCCAATTGTTCGCTGGATTGGTTTATTGTAAGCAATTAAAGTTAATTAATAAGAACTACCAATGAATTACCGGCTCGTTTTATGGGATGGTTAATGTTTGGAAAGGTCCTTCAATTGACATTTTTGTTATTTTATTAGCGTAGTTAACGTACGTTCATAGATAAGGTAATTAAAGTTGAAAGCAAGTTCATGTCAACTATTAATGGTTACGTTAGCGAAGAGTGTGTGTGCTTTGGAGCTTTAGAGTCTGTCGCTGGGGTCCATTGCTATTCAACCGTGCCCACATTATTTGGCTTAAGGCGCTAACAAACGACTTTTGCAGATTTTAAACTGACAATCACGTCAAAATGTGTGTGTTATTGGAAAAATAAATGTATGTTAAACTAGAACATTCTTATAATCATTCAGTATGTGAATATTTTTGATTAAATTCATATTAAATAGTTTAATTAAATCGTGAAGTTGTGTCTGACGCGGACAAAACATTGATAATCACACAAAATCTACCAGGAATATTTAAACGAAACTTTTACTATCTTACAGACAATTTTGTTATCTGTCTTTTAGTTTACGACTTTATTTAAGTTAAAGAATACTATCTTTTATTTAATTTTTTCCACTAAACTTTGAGAGTTTTGGACGCAGCGCATACGATTCTCTGGTCGCTCAAGGTCGCCGGCGTATATCGTCGCCTTAATCGCCTTGATAGGGTGACTGGCGACAGTACTATGCTAACGTGGGTAACCGTAATAACAATCCTTTCTCGTTATTGTTTTAGTTTAGGTTTCTTATAGAAAATAATCGAATTTGAAGTGCAAATACAAAACTCATTCAAGGAAATGGAAAAATTATTGCCTTTTTTCATCGAGATCCAGTTCGTTTATTTATTTCTTGCATATCTATTGTTATTCAAATGACTTCGTATCGCTGCGTCACCCCGGAGCAGGCACTTCCCTAGGGGAGGCTGTGCGACGCTCTTCTATTTAAAGATACCATTGACAAACGTGTCGCCATCTGGCTACGGAACGTTAAACTTATATTTGACGACACGGTTGGCGCAGTGGCTGAGCGATCGACTGCTGCGCAGTGTGTTGCGGGTTCGATTCCCGCCCAGGGCAAATATTTGTGTGATGAGCACTTGTGTGTTTGCCTTGTGTCTGGGTGTTGTTTATCTATATATGTATGTATTTAAAATGTATTTGTGTATGTATATCAGCTGTCTGACACCCATAGTACAGGGTTTCCCTAATTTAGGGTCAGATGGCCGTGTGTGAAATGTCCCCACATATTATTATTATTATTATTAATGATTATCGTGATATTAAGCTTAGTAGGTACGTGATGTGTTTCGTTAAGGAGACGCACACCTAAGTACCTATTTCGTAAATTGATTTAATAAGTACTGTTTGTTTACTGTGTAGATACCAAAGTGGCCAAGTACTGGGCAACAATACAATAAAAGATAAAAGATGATGTTGGGGTATAAATAACTTAGCCTACATGTTTTCCCATAGAATAAGGCGTAAAAAGTCAATGTTAGTTACTTTGTCATCGAAACGTTAAGAAGACTTGCTCATTGGAGACATTGGTGTCCAGTATAATATAATATATAGTACTTATACCTAGAATAAATACAGTTTGTCCGTTTATCTTGAACTTTCCATATATGTAGTTTCAAAAATCTGGTTTTTAGTCAACTTCTTGTTTCTAACTTCAGTGGTCACTATCAGTAATTTAGTCATTAAAAACGTCATATTTTTATTTGACCATAGGTACGAGTGTATAGAAAAGGTAAAGCTTGGCTTTTTCGTTTTCTACAAAACCTTTAAGTTTTTACTTCATGTCAGATTGCGGTGCAACGCGAATACTTTTTCCACAGTAGACTAAAATAGCAATACCAGTCGTCAGATAGTTTCACACCGCACTGCATTCATTTCAATACAATGGCGTGTGTCGTATAGTAGTCGTATTGTAGCGGATTATTCACCACTATGACGCTAATCCAGAATAATCTCGCGCTTTCTAATTGTAAGTCGAAGGCTGACGGCGCCGCCATATTCTGAAAATGTTTTATTCAATGAACTTTACATAGGTACTTGTAAACTGTCACCGCCTCCTGTGATGCTGTGAACTGCATCTTTCTATTATATAATCCATACAAAAGTAGAAAAGTGGTCGTAAATCAAAAATGGACTTGCTGTCCGTATTGTCACAGTATTTCACTTCTTTTTATTTTTTTCTTTTACATTCGTATGGTTTTCTTTTAATAATAACGTTGCCCCACACTAGCATTACTCCTGTGTCGTGGTGCGTTTACAGACATTTAAACTCACATACATAAATAGCCAGACCCAGAACAACTATCTATAGGCCATACAAATATTTGTTCCGTGCGGGAATCCAACCCACGACTCTCTGCGCCGTAGTCAATGGGCTAAACCACTGCGCCAACTGTGTTGTCAACATGTTTAATACTTCTGTCAATTTGAGCAGTATTTAAACATGGCTTAAAGTCATAGTCAAATCATATATTTCAATTACAGCATTAAAAGGCACTTTTGAACGCCATAAGGTCGTCGACTCGTCGAAAGGTGTAATAATTAAAGATTGCCTTCTGATAGACACGTTTATATACCTATTAATGTAATACAGGAGTACCGTAAGCCAAGGTACTGAGATAAATGGTGTCTAGAGAAACCTATGAGTTATAGACTACAAGTGCCAAGTGGATTTGATTAGCACCTAGCGCTGCATTAATGGAGCAGTTTGAATGTGAACCAGCAATGTTGCCAGGATTTGCATAGATATTCATTTGTGAATGTGTTCCGAAGATTTATGGGTGACACGAGACAGGTGGCAATGATTAATGAAGTGCTAATTAATATAACGTAACTGTGCTCAATACTAGGCCACCATTAATACATAGCTCTACAAACTAATTTCCTCTAATTACTTTTTACGGAAAATCACTTACTGTATGATCTTTAAAGGATATTTATTATACTTCTACTTCTAAAAATAGTATGCTACTAGTGGAAAGAGCTCAACGCATGGTCCTTAAAGTATTGTCACGGAAAAAATATACTTATCCGACCAATCAACTTATTCAGAACTAGATGTTCTTACAATAGGTACGGAGGGGGAGGGGGGGAGGTGTAGAACCCCGCCCCTGTGAAGGAAAAGTTGCGAAGCCCCCTCCTTTTTGAGATATGATTTTCTTATTATTCTAACCTAACTTTCGCAGTTTCCTTGTATTGACATCTATTAAAAGGTCTAAAGAAGTAAGGAGGGCGACAAATTAAAAGCGATTTGGTTTGGTTTAATTAATTTTATTCATCCGTTTAGCGGACGACTAGACACTTCGAAAAATTAAAGTTAATCAAATCAAATCAAATTTCTTCGTATATATAGGTTTCAATACATTAGCATTTAACGTCTTATAATAAGATGGTCGGTTCGCTACATTTTGCTCGAGAGCATACAAATAATAACAAAGTTAGTTGTGTCGAAAGATCAGACACAACATTTAAAATTAAATAATTCAATTAGTTATTTACATACCAACATAATTATTCATTTATTCCTTACGATATTTATTATACAATTACCAATGTCAAAATATTAATAGTCAAAACGTAATATTGTAAAAAAAAACTAAAATAAAACAAAATCTAAATGTCAATGGTGTCCTCCATAAACTCAGATGTGGAATAGTAACATTAAATGAATTAAAAATTCTATCAGTTTCCTTTTAAACATATTATTATTCAGATTCTTTATTCGTCGCGCTTAATTTTATTAAAAATAACTGGAGCCATTTGATAAATACTTTTACGAAGGAGGGCTGTTTTTTAATAAATCTCAATAACCAAACATGAAAGTTAGCTGTAGATAAATTCCTTAATTCTTAAGGCTTATGAATTAATCTTGTAAAATGGATCTGTTCACACCCCGAGTGAGTATCGTGCTGTTCTGACGACGAGGAACACTAACCACTCGTGATACAGTTTTTACTAGTACGAGAGGTTAGGGCGAATTAGTCTAATGACCACCGAGGCCTACAATCCATCTCTTAACAAAATGTTGACTTAGTTATAAAATCATTTCAGCCGAAAGACGTCCAGTACTGGACATAGGCCTCCCCTAAAATGGGGGGTTTTGCCATAATCGCCACGCTTGGCAGGCGGGTTGGCGACCGCAGTATGGTTGTTACAAAGGCACAGAGAACGCTGCTGCCCATTCTCTGGTGAGTCCCTTAGTCGCCTCTAACGACACCCACGGGAAGATATGGGATGGTGCTATTCTTTACGTCCGACACCACACACAACAACAACAACAACACAACAACAATAACAAACAACAATAATACAACAATAATACAACAACAACAACAACAACACAACAACAATACACACAACAACACAACAACAACAACAACACAACAATAACACAACAACAACAATACAACAACAAAAACAATAACACAATACAACAACAACACACACACAACAATACAACAACAACAACACACAACAACAACAACACACACAACAACAACACACATTACAACAACAACAAACACACAATACAACAACACAACAACAACAACACACACAACAACAACAACACACACACACACATTACAACAATATTGTAATTTTTTTTTTAATAATTATAAATATTTTATGGTTGTCTCTTGGTTACGCAATAAAGATTATTAATATCCAAAGTTGCGTAAAAGCATTCCTTGTAACAATGAAGTATAATAATAATAAAATACTGCATAATCGCATGCACGTAAGGCTGTTTGCACGTGAGTGACGCGTGTGTCGTGTCCAGCGACTGTCGACAGCGTGCATCGCGCCCTCGCGTGCTATTAGCCTTATCTCTAATGCTTATGCTACATAAAGGAAACGTTATGGCTCGTTATGATCTGTCGCGGGTTCCGGGACGAGTGTTGTTATTGCGTGTACGCATGCTTATTGTTTATGGTTTTGAGGGAAATTGTCTGAAATAATAAATGTTTTATTGTCATGGAAACTTGAATGGCGTTTAAATTAACATTATGTTACATTTCCCGAGTCGTGCCTCTCCCCTAAGGGGACTCAGCAATCATAGAAGCTATACGATAATTGGTTTCATTAAGGGGTGCCTTTTAACAAAGTATAAAAACAATTTAGTTAACAAACCGGATAAAGACTAAACTCCTTTCGATCTCTATTTCGAATATGAACTGTATTTTTTATTTACACTTTGTTTGACCTATATCTTTAACTAGCTATTTATGTACCTAGTGTTCATTCTCCTAAAACCTATCTAGTTAATAGTTCAAGCTCTTTTCCAAAAATGTATTCTTCCAATCTAATCAAATCCAGCTGTACCATTTCTGTCCGTTTGGACGTTTAGATCTTTTAACTACGTAATAAATTTTAGTTTTCATCAATAGATAGAGTGATAAGGTTTATACGTGTAGTTTGTTCTATATAGCACTCGTGTGAAGGCGGGGCGGGTCGCTAGTACAGAGCCCATCAGCGCATCAAGCTACACCAATCTATCAGATTTTTGAAGTTATACTTCTTTAGGCGCGTTATGAAAAAATGATGAGAGTGAAATTTTACGATGCGCGCGCACAGCGTCACACAAAATTCTCACGGGAGTAATTGTAAACAACGCCATCTCTGACGTACATGCTGAACTACTTACTGCCTTCGTTGCTATTTTGTGACTCGAAGAAGTATAACTTCTCACGCGCGTACATAAGTACACACTGAATTTTTTTCGATAGATTTTCAACTATATTACAGAAGCAAAAGGTTCACATTCAATTGGGAAAATTTGACAGTTTAGTCTGGCTTGATGTGCTGATGTCTGGACTATTACAAACATCAGAACAAAACCTACGTTGTAGCTGTTAAGTAGTATCTTATACCTTGCCTAGTTGAACACGCTTACCCATTGACACGGCTGCCGGTGCTGATCATAAAGCACACAGCGGTGGGTCGCGGGGTCGGTGCCGCGTCGTCCCGTGCGAGGTGGCTATTAATTACCACGCACCGACTACCGGACCCATGACTTTTCGTACAAAGGTTCGATAGTATGGCGACGGCTTCGATTAAAAAGAGCTTTCTAATTTGACTTCGACTTTTAAGATTTTAAAGATTAAGTTTTTTTTTTCCTATTTATATCTGCAGTCGACTAAGTCGTAATCAGATGTTTTGGTTTTTTCATTCTTGTTCAGAGGGGCATTTCTGTAATTTCTCTGTGATTCCCTCGGCTTTTACATAACAGTGTCTGGCTTGTAGCATCTTTGATCGACCTGTACTATTTGCCATCTTTTCAGTCTAGTGTTGTCCTTATGGGTGATAGTTAGATCTCTAGCTAGTTGATTTATGTGGTTTTGCAGTCTTTCATTGTATTCAACAGAATATCTGCTTACCTCTTCCTTGATAAAGAAGAGAGAAAGATTAAGTTAAAAGTAATTCAGTAGATCGACGTTAATGAAATTTTGAATTTTTCATTAAGTTCAAAAACGTCTTTGTAAATTGCACGAAATGTTGCTGTGTTAACACATCCCGGTGCCTGTACCTACTCTGTGAAGGAACACCGCACCCCAGCCTGATAGTATAAGTTTCGGTGGTATTATCTGTGCCTAGTAACTCAAACGACATTTAGCCATGGTTAGGTTAGGTTAGGCCAGCAAATCAAGCAACAACAATCTGTCTTTCTTTGATAGATTTTCAACTTTATTACAAAAGCGTAAAGTTGGTATTCAATTGGGATAAAGGGGATGGTTTGGTATGACTTGATGTGCTGGCCTCTGTGTTCGAGCAAATCTCCGGAACAACTGGTCTGATTCTAGAAAAATGTTTGCTAGTACGATAAGATGAGTACTGCTTTAGACTGATTTTTTTTTTCATGAGGATTTTGTAAAAAAAATCCCGCAAATGAAGTCAAGAGGCAAAAGCTAGTATTAGAACATTTACTCATTTTTTTGCGTCTGTATTCTAAACCTTTGTTAACAAAACTATTCCTAATACAAACATCATCTGAAGATTATACAATCAGTTCTAAGTCGTAAAATTATAACCATCACCATTCCATCCGCCCACCATCAGCACCATTTCAGAAATTCAGTTCAGACATCTATATGTATATCCGTCTTATAACTCTAATGATGTTACATTCTGATCTAGTTTCCTTCCAACTTCCCACCCTCCTTCAGTAATCCTATTCCATTAAGGGGCTATTTAACGACTTTTACAGATTTTAAACTGACAATCACGTCAAAATGTGCAGTGTAAATGATTTGAAAAAAATATATGCTATACTAGAACATTCTTTTAATCACTTATTAAGTAAATATTTTTTATTATATGTATATTATATAGTTTAATTAACACGTGAAGTTGTGTCTGACGCGGACAAAATATTGACAATCACACAAAATCTACCAGGTATAATTAAACGAAACGGACACCATCTTACAGACAATTTTTAACCCCCGACGAAAAAGAGGGGTGTTATAAGTTTGACGTGTCTGTGTGTCTGTGTGTCTGTGTGTCTGTGTATCTGTGTGTCTGTGTGTCTGTCTGTGGCACTGTAGCTCTTTAACGGGTGAACCGATTTGAATGCGGTTTTTTTTATTTGAAAGCAGATTCTCTAGCGATGGTTCTTAGACATGTTTCATCAAAATCGGTTCAGCAGTTTTAAAGTTATCAGCTCTTTTGTTAGCTGCGGTAGGGATCTTAGGGAATTACATTCTATTTTCACAACTCTCTCAATATATGGGTATCAAATGAAAGGCCTTGACTAGTAGAATAATGTATACTATATTGCAAGGGAATGAGGAATGAGTAACGAAATGAAAACTAAAAATTTGTAAATTATTTTTGTAAACTCTTGTACAAAACCAAACTAAATTACGTTTAAAAAATTTAAAATAAAAATTAAATTAAAAATTTAAAAAAACCCCCAACGCAAAACATAAAAGCGATTATGTAAAAAGTCAAAAATAATACCTTTTGTTGAGCCATCAAATGTTTGTTCGTTGAAATGGCGCTATAATGTCGCGGCGGGGTACCGCTAAGTTTAAAGCAATAACTAAATAGCTATAATAGCGAACTGATGGTAACTAGATTTGCAACAAGATTAACAACTAGGTTAGCAACAAAAATTTGATAATATCGAAGCAAATTGGTCGGAAATGCTGGTAAATTAATAGACAGTGAATGAAATTAAGGGACTGACTTACTTAAGCGGTACCCCGCCGCGACATTATAGCGCCATTTCAACGAACAAACATTTGATGGCTCAACAAAAGGTATTATTTTTGACTTTTTACATAATCGCTTTTATGTTTTGCGTTGGGGGTTTTTTTAAATTTTTAATTTAATTTTTATTATCTATCTTTTAGTATACGCCTTTTTTTAATTTTGAAAGAATACTACTTTTATTTAATTTTGTCGACTAAACTTTGAGAGTTTTGGACGCAAAACTGATGCAGAACGGACGCAGTCTGCGTCCAAAACTTTTATAAAATTAAATAAAAGTAGTATTCTATCAAAATAAAAAAAGGCGTATACTAAAAGATAGATAATAAAATTGTCTGTAAGATAGTGTAAGTTTCGGATAATTATACCTGGTAGATTTTGTGTGATTGTCAATGTTTTGTCCGCGTCAGACACAACTTCACGAGTTAATTAAACTATTTAATATGAACTTAATCAAAAATATTCACTTTCTATATGATTAAGAGAATGTTCTAGTTTTACATATATTTTTTTTAATCATCGTGCAGTGTAGCACATTTTGACGTAATTGTCAGTTTAAAATCTGTAAAAGTCGTTTAATAGCCCCTTAAGGAGCTGGTTACGCGCCATTAGCAAACGATCTCCTTTAGCACCGACACTTCGCGTTACCTTCACAAGACCCTGATTAGAAGAACCTGTTCTTGTCACACGATGTTATCAGAATAAAGGTGGACATTCGCATTCACATCTGTCTTAATCTATCAAAAAACGATTACCTACATTTTTGCCTCTATTTCTCTACAATTTTGACAAAATTTTGACATTGATTGTCGCTAAGTTTGTGAACTTGGTTTAATTAGTAGAATTGGTGTTTTGTACTAAAATACCTACATATTTTGGTGAGCAATAGATTTAGCAACAGGTGCAGTAGCACGCGTTGATGTCTTTCATTTGAAACATATTATTAACGGGAAAACTAACCCAACCTATGGCCACTTTGGACCACCGTCGTGACCTTTTGTTATGTGTTATATTTAATACTAGCACTTTACCCGCGACTTCGTCTGCGTGACTTTTCTCAAGGCTCCCTAATTTTTTGGATAATTCAATATAGCATTCAGGAATAACGTAGCTTCCTATTGGTGAAATATTTTTTGAAATCGGATGAGTAGTTTCGGAGAGAGTAAAATTTACAAGGAAATTTTACCTTTTTATAATATTAGTATATTTCACTTAATGACGAAAATAACAAGTACCCAATTACGTGTCGGTAACTCCTATAAAAGGTGTACATTTGCGTATCCTTTCAAAGAATCGTCCAAATACACGTCTAGGCGGAGAATTTAAAACATTACTAGCAAATCATAATGTTCTATACACCTCTATGCCTTTCCTGGAAAATAGACTGAATAATTAATGTTATGTTTCATGTTTAAATTTCACTCTCAAAACCGTTTAGCCAACAAAGTGGTCTCCACACTAGGTTGTTCATTTTCCAAATATTTCCTCGTCCCCAGTATATCATACTGTCCGTTATCAGCAACGGCGCGGCCATTACGGATTAAAAAAACTCTTCGCGGACCATCTAGATACCACAACACACCGCACAAAACGATATAACTACCAGCTGCAACGCGACGGAACTTTAGACGCAATAATTGCAGATTTTCTAAATTTTAAGGACGACTTTTGCATGGAGTAAGATTCCTGTTGCAATACGTATGGTTATTTTAATTCGGTGTGTGTCCGGTGAATTAGTGAAGGAATTAAGTGGCCGCTAGGGACTCGCGCTCGATTCCCGGGTCGAGCCGTTGTTTTGCTAAATTAATTTTGGTTAATATTGTTGTATTTTGTTTAGGGAGATATAACTTAATTGTGACTTGGGAGCATGTGCAAGATATGGACAAGGGTTATTTAAATTAGGGTTTTATTGGACCTATTACTTTAGTGGTCGCTAACGCGGCAGCTAACAAGCTTATCAAGGTTGGAAGTTTGTATCGAGCAGTGCTGATTTAGCCCATATTTTGTAAAGGTACTCAATAAATGGATTAATCATAATCACACTATTCCCCGCTCACGCTCCTGCTTCCTCTGCTTCCTCGTAGGTATATTGTTCAGGTTGAAATGTTTAGTTTGATTGTATTCGCTATAGACCTAATTGGTCTAACCAGTTAGAAGCACATTCAGCGTTATGACTGACATCCAATTACGTAGCACTGCTTGCCCCCGAGGGTCTATAATTGCACAGGTAGGTCAAGTATTTGAGCCTAGCTTTATTGAAAATTACATTAGCACCGAGATCTTGAATGTTGGTTCTTTAATCTTTAAAGTTCAGTTCAACATGTGTGATGTGTTAGCTGATAACAGTATTACTTTATCACCAGCGTGATATATCACATAACTTTGTAGCTCTAGTTCTGATCACCTACCGAAAGTCACGGCGTTTCTGTTAAATAAATATCATCACCTCAGTTAGTACTCAAATGGCTGACAGAACCGTCCGAAGCTCTAACAAATTGAGTTCACGTTGACTTATGACAAACAGCCGGTCGCGGTGGATAATGACCGGACAGTTATGCGTATTTGCTCAGCGTTAACAGATCGTTAACGCCAGTGAAAACGTGCCGCAGACTGACGGCAGAGTGTGAAATACATTTTGAAAAATTATATATTCATACCTTTCGCACAACTTGATTTGTAAACCATTTAAAACTGTTGGAGTCAAGTATGACAAACAGAATATACACCGCAAATATCAATTAATGAATTGACACCACCTCGTGATGTATATATTGTGTGATCGGTCATGTTCTCCTACATTTCTCATCTTATATTTGCATGAGAACAAAAACCAGTCGGAATTAATATTTAAGTTTTCAACAAGTTAATAAAGATATAGGTATTTTACGCCGTAAAACAATTTTAATTCAATAACTGGGACGAAGACGGTAAGTCATAATTATAATGATCTGGAGACTATAAAGTATGAAAAGTGAAACTTAATAGCTTTGAAACTAGTGTTAATTGAGGAAACTCCAGTAATTTAACTAAATCTAACGCAAAAATAAAAAATAGATTCCTCAATTTACAGACTCTCTAAAGATGATTCAATTTTATCATCAGCAGATTAAGTTGGAACGTTCAAATTATTCAACTAACGAGCCGTAAAACCTTTTACTAAAATAAACCTCAAAAGATAACGCTGCCATAAATGTGAATCATCGATGTAGTAAATGCGTTCCACACGTGAATTTTATAAAGCAGACTTGAAGTGCATTTCTCAGGCACAGACAGGTTCTCCCGGAGCAGGCATTCCGGCCTGTTGCACCCGCGTGCAGACCACCGAACGACGCAATAAACAAACATATCGCATTCAATATCGAACTCTGACCCCAACAGATTAAGATATAAAATTGCTGTTGACCGGCCTCAGAGTAGACCCTTGCATCACCATAACGGGTTCCAAGTTTTTCAATGATATAAAACGTGACAACGCCTGAGCGATCACTCAATAAAATGACTTTTATTTCAAGACTACAACAGATCAATGTCCCGCGACTTTTTGTGGAAGGTTTCCGCAGCTTTCTTTTATGGAGCACACAGTCGAATGCTTTGGTGAATTCTGCATAGTGGTGCGCGGTCGATGTAAATTGAATTTAATGTAGTGGCTTGTTGGTTGGATTTGCGGGATTCGTGAGTTGGTTTATGAGCGGTTATGTCGGTCTGTCTGTGTACCTGTCGGACGTCAATTAGCGAACTGAGGGGACCGGTCCGGCCCACATCGCCATGCGTGCATGTATATGAACAGGGTTTGTTTCAGACCGACTGAAACTGACGTATATATCTAACACTCGTGTTACTCGTCACTTGGAAAACATTTCTATTTTAAATCAGTTCGCATGACTTGAGAAAATTTAAAACTTGTATTAAGTTTTTATTGCAATTTTATTTATCTTAGGTTCCAGTATCGTCAACGCATGCTAGAAACGCCACGCATGTTAGAAAAGCAGGTAATGGTTGCATTTTATAGTGCTCATATGTAAACGCTAATTATCTCGATACCTTAAAAAGTTCTTTACTGCAAATACCATCACTCGATACTCCCATAATAAGTTTGAGCAAAAAATATATAATTATGTTAATACGAATGCCTTCTACTTATCACACTGATGGTCTACTTCTAATGAGGTGATCATACACTTGATTATGTGCTGGTGACCCTTTACCAATCCCTGTTTCGCATAAAAGTCTATACTATCAATCTATCGTAAATGTTTGAATCCAATCAATCAGTCTCAGTACCACGAGTTATATAATTATTTTACTTTAATTTAATTATGCGATGTCTGTAAAAGCCTGGATGCAGAGTTTTGTTTGATGTGAACTAAATCAATTTGGGTCGAGTCTCTTTAATCAAGACTCAACTTAACGATTGGCATTTGTTTTCTTCAGTAGTGATTAGTCTTCATTGCAAACATTCGACAAACCATTAATTTTTTCACTTTTTTTCTTTGCGGGGGGTTTTCTGTAAAGAAAACGACAGAAATCGTCATGTGCAAATATAATTGCTGAAATATCGCGTTTTTCCATGAACATAAATATAAATACACAAATCTTAGCAGCGTTTATAGTAATGAAAAAGTATACATTTTATAGACGCTATATACTTACCTATTTGCAGTAGGCTGAAGCGTTTGAAGAGTTCATAAGCTACTTTTCTATAAACTACATAAAATATTAAATTATTTATTGAAAGACCCATCCATAACACTATATTTTAATCAAGAACAAACTCCCATTGACCCTTCTGAATAAATTACCAACATGAAACAAGAATATTTTTATTAATAAATGCTAATAAAAAAATTATAGAGTGCCTGACAAAAGAGGTTCATAAAAACGCTATAACCTCCATGTCGTCGTTTAATGGGACACGTTATTGGACACCTCGTTACTCAACGTATAAGCCCACACTGTATTATTACACTTTTATTGTTTATTTTACTATAGATGCAATGGCTTTTAAAGATTGCCCAAACGTTATTAGACTTTGGATTACGCGGAGATTTAGACCCAGTTTGTACTCTTCTTGTAACTATAGAAGGGCTGAGCTGACAGACAGTAAATTGATTGATGACAAGGCAGTTATTGAATTATGAATGAATAAAAATTGTGTTGAATAATACTAATTAATAAATCAATATTTTTATTATTCCATATTATTGAATGACTAAGTTCTTAATTTAACTATATCTGTTGATTAAGCAATTAGTACGTCCGTTTTATCTTTTAACACTAAAAAATTGACTTGTAATTCTATTACCAATAAATGTATTATTCTGTTTATCAGATCATTCAATAGGCAATGTAATAGGTATTCTGGTATAACCAGAATCATCGTTTACAGAAGAAATAGGTTATTATTTTGCTTGCTTATAATATTAGGCATCTCTAGCCGGTATTGTGTGTGGTATATCATCGTAAGCACTGTTTCTGCATTAATATTCCAAGCAGCACAGAGAAACTCCTGCCATTACCGTATAAATTGGCCGTAATAAAATTTAACACTAACGATATCGAAGGTTGTTTATAAAATCTTCCTCCCAGCACTCTCACTTACGTGCCAGTAATACATTTCTACCATTTTGAAATATTCTAGAGACAAAACAATACAACTTTCCGATGGGGGAGCTGGAATATAAGAATGGTGGCAGTTACTGGAGTAGATCAGCAGAGGGCGCGCGCGTGACCTGCTTGTCAACCAGCCAACAGATGTGAGTGCTGCGGTGTGGTTAGGATGCCGCGGTACTCGAACAATCAGAGACTATTTGGAACATTGATTTGAAGAAAACTAGAAATTGTAATGTGAGTAAGCAAATACAAAACTGTACATTACGTCATGGTCTCAGTCTTATGGCGAGTATTTGCATCGTTTCATCACTGGTGATTAAAGTAAGTCCTGTAGAGGTTTGCATGCATTTAGCATGCAGAAGCCATTACCTATATGGTCTATGGCTAAACACTTTGCATCCTTGTAGAATAAGTTCATATCGTACATTTGTTTTGCCATATGAGACTGACAAATCAGCCCGTCAATATTGTAGTAGTATTGTTAGTTTATCTGCAATATAGTGAATAATCTAAATATCCCTTTTTTAACTCATAGTAGTTAGTTCCGGGCCTTATTACCTAACGTTTACTCAGGGAATAAAACACAGTGATATGTTTAAAGTGTTTTAAAAAAATCCTTGCGCATACTCTTATGAGCCAAGACTCGGGGTCTTATACTAATATGTTATTTTGCGGCGTTAGAATCGGGGGAGGTAATCCTACGCACTTAAAACCAGGGTCACCCTACTGCGTCCCGCAATGACGCGTCTCAAAGACGAATGGAGATATAAAACGTCTTTAAGTAGGGGTTTCAAAATCTGGGTAAAGAACTCGGATGATAAATATGAAGGGACCACAATGACTACGTGAGGATAGTGGATGATGCTCTCGGACGTATTACTGGACCTCAAATAATTATTATAATGGCTAAAATTTCGACTCCCGGTTAAATTTTGACCTCTAGGTTTTGAGCCAGTTTAAATGTTGCCTTAACTCTGACATTTACATCTTGTGCATATTCATGAATAATATGCTATTTGACAGCAGACAGTAACACCATCATACCATGTTTAAAACAAATAAAGACTTATCTTATCCTATTTTATCTTGGGTTTTAAATCGTTAGCTCGTCAAATTCATCGGATGAGTCAAATCCGATGAATTTGACGATCCTTTGGTTAAAATGAACTAATGAGAAATTTATCCAACATTATTTAACATACTTTTATTTTCCGACCCATCTGTGTTATAAGCTTATCACATTTTCCCAGCGCCATTCACCTGCATGTTAACAAGACTCCTTGGATCCAATCTCTTGCGCCAATATCCGGTACTTCCGAGTTTAAAGCCGCGATCGCATCTTAATCCGGCCATAAGCGACGTCTTTATCTAAGGGTACAGCTTTTTTGTTTTTGTCGTACAGTCAACCACAAGTTCTGGTAACAATTTGACTTTGACAGCGCCTTTATGTCTAAGCAGTGAGGGTGATTTTCGTGGCTCGAGTGTTACTAGTGTCACGCGGCTGACTGTTACGTACGATCAGTAGGGCTGGCACGTGCGCGCGTCATCTGCGACGATCTCCTTTTGTTTTGCTATTACGATTATTGGAAGACTTTTCCGGTTATCCTACGGGTAGTCCCCGGAATATAGATAAGTTGGGTATTTGTTTGGATTTCGGTTTTCTATATTAATAGTTGTTGTATAAACATTTTGTAGGTTCAAGTTTATAAAGATAAAATGTCATTATCATGTTCCTAACCATTTCCGAACTATATTGGTGTCGGTTTCCAGTCTAACCGGATGTAGCTGAATACCTGTATCTTACATGGAGAGACTGCCTATCGAACCTCCACAACCCAGTTACTGGGTAACATGATACTCCTTAGTTAGGCTGGTTGTCAGACTTTCTGGCTTCTGAGGCCTGCCTGCCAACTTTGGCAGTCGTTATAGGTACTACCAAAGTTCTACAATTGACGGCCGGGACCAACGGCTTTACGTGCTTTACGAGGCATGGAGGAATCTCGGTATGAAAGGGATGGTCACCCATCCACAGACCGACCGCAGCAAGTGTATCCTCTGACCTGCTCCTAAAAAAATAAAATTTAGAAATTATATACAACACGTCATAGTGTCTTCTGCACTGTTGTCCCGAGCCAGTCCCCGGTGGACTGTAAACAATTAACGGCCCCTTTTCACCGCGCGCCATCCATCTCAGAGTGACAGGCGCGTGACGGAGTACGGACACGTCGCTGGGGCACGCCCACACTCTTCATTACCAAATGCTGATGAATTCGCACATATTTTTCAACAAGAAGAATACAATAAAACAATTAAAACGAAATCATCATAACTGCAGTCCGCAAAGGGTGGACAGGAAGGGAAATGTTGAATAAAGCAATGTAAATTAGTTATACAAAAAGACCAAAATAAGCGACAATCGTGAACCCACTTATCTAAATCTCGCCTATCAAGCCGTGCGTCTCGGTAAAGACTAGAGATGTCCCGATGACCCCTCTAGCGCTCGTCTATCGGCGGGGGGATCTACACGCAAGAGGCGGAGCGGGACAGATGGACTGATAACATGGATTGTTCCACGTCAGGAGGTTTCTTAGGGTATTTAGGCCAATTTTCTTATTTGAAAACGTCATTGTGAGGGTCATGCGGTGGAGAGGAGATTGTCTATAACAACACGATAACTACTATCTGACTTACAGTGTTGAACAAATGCTACGAGGATGTAAAAGGTGAAAAGTATGAGTTGAGATTTTGAGAAGCATTAAAAAAAGTGATAAAATAGTTTGACGGAGGAACACGGTGTCGCAGTCATTTTTGGACCTATCGAAGGTTAAAAGATACCTGAACCATTATTTAGGATGGATCAGCCAATTACCAACTGGAGGTGTTGAAAGTTATTGACAGAGGTGTTATGAGGATCATTGACATCGACACCCTTGTTAAGGCTAAGCTCCAGAGCCTTGAACATCGCCGGCCCGTTGCCAACCTATCGGTCTTTTATCGGGTTCTTTTCGGAGAGTGTGCTTTGGAATCGTACAACTCAATTCCTCCATCCTCATTTCATCATCGGACGAGCAGAGATACAATTGAAGTTCTACAAGTTCCAGTCTCGAACCAAGCGCTTTGATTCCACATTTACTGTGCGAACTGCCACACTGTATGAATTCACTACCCGCTTGTCTTTCCCCGATAAGTATAATCTGGGTATCTTCAAAGCACGAGTGAATTGGTTTATCCTAGGCAAGCGTGCTCCACGTGAGTTGTAGCCAAACGCAAGCCAGTTTGACGTTATGGTTATGGTTATCCTTCGATTTAGAAAAGTTGAGTTTATTGGTCTCCTATAACCGAACAAAACCTTTCAACTTATCAACTAGCCAACGCGAACGTTTGTAGATAAGAAATGGGGCGCTGGTATCAATGTAACTATTAAAAACTGTACAAACATACATCAAAACACAATCATTTTGGCTGCAAACCACCCTAAGTATTATATATAATAGTTTATAAATCAAGAAAGAGATAAGGCAGTTATGTTAATCATTCGTAATCTTCTCATTAACATAGATAGGAGCCGCTGACTCAACCGCGCTCAGTCACCGATATTTAATACAAACTAATCATAAAATTTAATGATGATCCCAAATGATGATGATAGGCTTCATATTACATTACACGTGGGTATGGAATGAAACTTGTTACCCTAACATTTAAATATTAATATGCATGTAAAGGCCACATAATACACAAACCTACATAATTATCATCTCAGTGTCGCCTTTCCCAAATATGCTGGGATCGACTTCCAGTCTAACCGGATGCAGCTGGATACCAGTGTTTTACATGGAGCGACTGCCTGTCTGAGATAGCAAGATACCCCAACTACTTAGTTGCCAGTCTTTCAGTCTTCTAAGTACCCTTTAGACTGCCAAAGATCTACGAATTGCAGTCGGGACTAAGGGCTTTACGTGGCACGGAGGCGTCTCTATTTGAAATGAGTGGTCGCCCATCCACGAACTGACCGCGGCAAGCGTAGCATAACTATGACCTATCAATCCGTACGGTTTTTACCTAGCTTTTATTTTGCCCTGTATCTTCGCCACTTTAATGAAATAAATCAAAACCATTAATATCTCTATATCTCTACCATTAAAAAAAAATATCTGCAGTTCTTACTAAATACTACTTTTTTTTTATCGTGATTGTAGTTATATGAATTACAAACAATAATTAGTTAGGTACTAAGTAATACTGGCTCATCAATACCAAAACTAAAACATATTAAATTCAGCTAAGCATTTTTTTAAATGCTATGATTAACATACAGAATCGATTACCTATTATTGTAAAATTAAATACATAAATATTTGAAAGGTCTTGATCTCATAACTTATCCACAGTGACGCGACTACAAATAAAATGTAAGCTGGTCACTTTATTACCAACGTGTATCATAATCTTAAACCGAAGTCATTTAAAAACCAAAACGTAATATGTTTTAATATCCGAAGCGATTTTATTGTCACATCATATCTACTTAGAACTTGTTTTTTAATTTGTGGTCATAAAGTTCCGCCTACCTTGGACATATTTTATAAACGACTGAGTTTATTAAAAACCTTTTAAGTCATGGATGTATTCATTCATTTTAATTGATTTTAATAAAGGTAGTGGTACATTAGCACTAGTCTTACTAATTAATCATTTGCACTAACTTCCGGCGCCACGATCGAAATATTTAGGTAACTTCCCGTAATGAAGATTGTCGATTATTGCAAACACTCGTAAACCACGGTTCACTATTAACTATACTTCGGTTATAGTGCGATTACAGGAAATTATATAAAACTGTAAATTAAACTTTGAATAATAAATAAGTTTATGAATGCTTTTGAATGCATACGTTTCAAACAAAAGTGGCAGTTATCTACTAACAGGGTGGTATTGAGCTATAATTTGAAATAAACAATTGGTTAATAGTTATTAAAAGATAAGCATCATCATCATCTGCCTAGCCTTTTCTCAACTATATTGGGGTCGGCTTCCAGTCTAACCGGACGCAGCTGAATACCAGTGTTTTACATGGAGCGACTAGATCTGACCTCCACAACCCAGTTACTGGGTAACACGATACCCCTTGGTAAGACTGGTTGTCAGACTTTCTGGCTTCTGACTACCCATAACGACTGCCAAAGATCTACAAATGACAGCCGGGACCAACGGCTTTACGTGCTTTCCGAGGCACTGAGGGAACTCGGTATGAAAGGGATGGTCACCCATCCACAGACCGACCGCGGCTAGCGTAGCTTAACCTTTAACCGATCGATCTGTATGGCTTTAACTTAGCCACGAGCTCCTCTTTATTAAAAGATAAGCAATAAATACAAATGTGCCCGCTTTTCTTCAACAGGTGTAGTAAACCAATAAAGCAACAAACACACACAGAATGAAACAAACACACAAACAACAAAAACAAACAAACAAACTACAAACAACGTGTGTTTGTAGATTGTTTGTTTGTGTTTGTTGTTTCAAAATCTTTCAAATAAACACTTACACAAACTTTTATTTTTATAACGTTTTTAACCATTTAGATTCTCTTCAACAGTCAATATCGTATAACCTGTATATAGATAATAATTACTTTGACCCCAAAACTTGAACCTATCATATCTACACCAATATGAAACGATTTGGTTAATTGATCCGTGGGAAGAACCGACATTCTCAGGTTCGACACCGCGCCGTTATCAGCATAGGGTAATGTTGGAGAACAAGTCAAATGTTACAAGAATATAGATAGGTATGCCATGTAGAATTTAGGGGAATGAGTAACAGAAATACTTTGAGATAGGGTAAACTTCTCATACGTTTTATCAATGTTATTCACAGATTATAAAAACGGTATATATTATCGTAATAACACTAATTCAGTCACCCTATCTAAAGACTGTCTCATCTTCGGATAATATGTTAAAAGTCTTGTAGTTTAACACATTCCTTTATTACCCATACCCATTTGTACTAAGATATCTTAAATAACGTAAAGCGAGAATAACGAGGGGAATCAAAATTGTAAATTCTAAACATTAATAGCCGCGCTTACAATGAATTTTATGTGATTATTCAAAGAGAGAGAAATAACAATAAATACTTTATTCAAATGCATTTCACAAGAATATTCACTATAAAGTAAGTTGACTTTATACTACAACTCCGTTAGCTTTGTACTACGTTTTGGTATTAAATACTTGTCGGATCAGTCAGGATTTAGTCCGATATATTCAGTCATCATGTGGGCAGAATATGGGTTTCGTGCAATGAAAACACACTGGGTATAGGCTACAATACACGGCATTTATTAAAACCATAGTTTAGCACTAACTTAAAATAAACATTTTCAAAGGTGTCGGCACTGGTCTACACTTTAACACAACGAATCGTAAGTACCTACAGTTTCGGGACGTATTAGCTCCGTTGCGATTAGACACAGGATTCTGAATGTCCTGCTCGCTGTGGGCTTAAAATATCACGACTCTGTAGAAGCGCGCCAAAATGGTGGTGGTTGATCACGTGGTCTCGATAATGGCGCGCTTGCGATCCGATTCACCAAAGACTATTTATTCTCTTTACGTTTCACGTTCATACTATTGACCGGATACGACATACTTATTGTTTATTATATTGTTATATTTAGCCCGTACTGACCCACTGCAGAGCAAAGGCCCTCCATTCCTTCCATCGATCTCGAATTTTCGCTATGTCTTGCCCAAGTCGTCCCGCCACGCCATCTCTTTCGTGGCCTACCGCAGCCCCGTCTCGCAATTCTGCACTCCAAAACACAGATCGTCGAAGAGGCTCAAAGTGTTGCATCGTTGAAGTGGTTGGTCTGAACATGTCTACCGCATACCAAACGACCCAAAATTGGTGCCTTGAAATAAATACTTACCTACTAAATATTAATTACTTGCAAAAAAAGGGCGCATTCAGTAGGTATAGGTATTATTTTGCACATTGCAGAACGTCCTTTATAATGTCTAATCCACTGCGATTTGTTAAAATTTTCTTCATCGTTAAAGATTGAAAAAAATGTAGTATATATATATATGCTCCGTTTTGTTTAAGCTATAATAAACTCAAAGTCTTAAACCAGCTATTTATTATCCATACACTGACTGGCGTCTCATTCGCAAAAGTCAAAGTTTAAGCATGAATTTAATTTAACCGAATTGCTTAACCAAAATCTCACTGACACATGTAAAACAGGCTGTTCTCGTTATTCCGTCTGTGGCGGCTCCGTCTCCTGGCGGACATATTGAAACCCACAGACGTGACTATTTCCTTGTTCCACGCTTTGAACGCACCCTGTTTTGTAAGACGTATAAAACAGTCTTGATAGTTGCATTAAGTTGTGTTTTTTGGTTAAAATAATATTAAGAACAGAAATTAATTTAAAATGCATCGACGTCGAGCAAGAACTACGTATTTCATTTTCTACATTAAGAAAAAAAATAAACGAAATATAAATTAGATAAGTACTAAGTAAATACATTATTTACTTACTCATCCATTAAAAGCATGTGAAGTTTAAAAACGATTTCTGTAATTACTATTGCAAATGGTTTCTATTAAGGTCGCGTCGCGATAGTGCTCGTAGCAATCAAGGTTTTGCCATTGCTTTGATCGACTGACGGATCGGAGTTAAATTATTTATAAGAAGTAAGAACCAGAACATTAAAGTATGGGTAGATGCGAGTTTACTTATTCTACCAGTTATTTTTCCTATCATAAAAGTGTCAAGTATCAAAATCTTTCAATTCCTCATAAAATGTTCAGAGCACGTTCCGAATTCCAAACTTCGAATTCAGAACTCGTGTTACCGTTGCCATGACGACCAGATGACTCCATCGATAGCGATCTCTTACAAACACGACATGCCCTACATTTCAACCTTATTATTGGCATCATAAGGTTTAAGATCGCGTTGTCCACAGACATATGATTGCGGTAAGTATAATTAATTGAAGTTTTAGTAATTACTGATTGTTACGTAAGTTGTTATGATTGGTTTCTGCGAAGCTCTCCCGTTATAGGACTGATATTGTACAATGTAGATACTAGCACCCACCCCTGCTTCGCACGGGTATTATCGTCATATTTTCTACCAATTTACACAAAACCTTAACAAATGATACATTTAAACCTTCCACATGAATCACTCTGTCTATTGGTGTAAATAAAAAAATGAAAATCCGCTCAGAAGTTTTTGGGTTTGTCGCGAACAGACAGACAGACGCGGCGCTTTGTTTTATATTGTGTAGTGATGATTTACAATACATGTATAAATACTTAGTTTACTTCTAAGTTTGGTGGCATTGGTGAAGGATTTAGGCAAATCATGAGAAATCTTGAAACATTTTCAAAATTGTATTTAAAACGAGTTTATTTAGCTTACTTAAGCTTATGCTTGTTCTACTGCAGTATTTTTAAAATCGAAATTACTACAGTTCACCTGAGAAAGTGTAAAGATACTTTCAGTCGCCTGAGGGAGTCTGCTTCTGATAACACACTTAACTTTTTTACAAGTTGTCTAGATATTGGCGGGCCATGAAGTCCGCGACGAGATTAACGATTTAGAATTTTATAAACCTTTGTTTTGTTTAACTTTTTTATAATATGGGGAAAATGTTGTTGGATAAACATTTATACTCCCATTTTAGTTAAGTTCTTTACCATAATATTGTAAAGTGTAACCGTTTATTTTCCCAAATAAAATAAAATAAACCTTTCATGTATATTTTTTACTGTAAACTTAACTGAACTAACTGAAATGTGCGAGGGTTTAAAAACCATGCAACGCATGTTGTTTTTTTATCAAATTTCGTCAAAATAGAAACTTTGAAGTCAAGTTTGAACACATCAAATACGCTATGATTTATAGGTATTAATTAAGTGAATGGGCACATAATCTCATACCGATTAATTGATGTTATTTAGTCAATTATTTTGAAGAATAGTCGAAGTCGTTTTAATGGCCACCCTAATGAGCGTTAACGAATTAAAACCAAGACTAGTTATCAATCTTAAGTGGAATCGTATATTTCACTGTGAGAGAACCAGTTACAAGCTAATTTATACCTTAAGTATGGGCAGGAGAAATCACAATGTTCTACCTCCATAATCATTTAACTTAAAAGTCACAAACTTAACTGAAAAGCTTTACTGCTGTAACATTTTACTGGCGTTTATTAATATTCTGACTGCAATAATAAGTTTGTTTTTCGTTCTCTGTTTTTGTTTAAGTAATTTATTCTTTACTACTTTAAAATGAGATAATATAAGTATTTGGAAACACAAACTTAGTATGTATTAATAGAATTTAATGGCGCTTTGATTAGATGAATGTTCCACACAATAACATTAGAGCTACTTGCGCTGTGTGAGTGTGGTGCTGTCACCAGTAATGGGGGAGTGATAGATTGTGGTCGTTTGGTGGGAATAGAGATGTTCGTGTTATGTATGGAGTGAGAAGTATAGAGAGGAAGTACAAGATGAGTTCATTATCTGTGATTAATGTCCATAATGTTGGCTACTAATTATTCACGTTCTTGAGAAGATTTAGGAGTTCTAGACATGAAGAGCTTCCTGATGTGTCAGCGTAGCACTGGCATGATTAATGATTGTGTGGATAAACACCAACTGTCATGAATAACTTTGTTAATATTTATTGATTGCTCTATTGCAATAAGTGCTGGTAGGTATAATGGGTATTACTAGAAAGAGACAATTCCAAGCAGCGCTGTCGACAGCAACACTACGCTACTGGTTCGTGACATACAAACTAGTCGCTTCTAAGAGTCTCTACATTTACAACCAACAGTTGCAGTCGGCAGCGGTAGACAAGACAAGACAAGACAAATCATTTATTTCAATTAGATCATTAAAAAGGCACTTTTGAACGTCATAATAAAAAAATATAAAGTTGATTCTAGTTGCCCATTCCAAAAGGTAGTTTCGTATGGAGAAGAATGGGCAAGAAACTCCATACTTACTCTTTTAAAAAAAAATGTGTACAATATTTTGCATTTACAGTTTACAGTTATATAACTATACGTGAATACGATGGACCTTGCATAAAAACACTATATTGAAGTATGTACAAAGTATTACAAGATAAAGAATGACAGCTAAGTTGTATACATATACATAGTGTTCACATATTATTATTTACAATTATTGTAAAAGTAGACAACCACTCCATACATTTCAACAAACTATGAACCTATGAACCAGTGTGTGACCCAAAGCAAGAATTAAATATAATGTATATACTAAGTATAAATTAAGTAGTTTTAATTAGCAATCTCCGTTTGATTTTGTCTAGACTGTAGATTGTCCTATGGAGCTCGGACCAGCATGTTTCCAAGCATTCTTATCATGGATATAATCCTCTAAACTGTAATATGCTTGTTTACAGAGTGTACTTTTAATATATGTTTTAAATTTTCTTTCATTTAGTTGCAATATATCACTAGGAATTTTGTTATAACACTTAACACAGAACCCCATAAAAGATTTATGAACTTTAGACAATCTAAAATATGGTTGAGCTATTTTGTCTTTGTTTCTGGTATTAATATTATGTCTATCACTAACCTTATTAAATAAATGTAGGTTTTTTCTTACGTACATAATATTTTCATAGATAAATTGGCAAGGTACTGTCATTATATTAATATTTTTAAATAGTTCCCTAAGAGAATCGCGGCGACGTAGATTATAAATGGCTCTAACAGCTCTTTTTTGTAAGATAAAAATGGATTCAATGTCGGCAGCCCGACCCCACAGTAAAATACCATACGACATAATGCTGTGAAAGTAGCTAAAGTAGACCATACGCGCAGTTTCTACATCTGTCAACTGTCTAATCTTTCTAACAGCATAAGCCGCGGAGCTTAGTCGCCCCGCAATAGATGTTATGTGAGGTCCCCATTGTAATTTCTCGTCTAGCGTGATTCCTAGGAAAACCGTTTGACTATTAAATTCCAGTTTCTCTCCATTTAGAATGATGTCACAATTGCTATTCCTAACATTTGGTAAAATGAATCGAATACATTTGGTTTTTTTTTCATTAAGTACCAAATTGTTTACCGTAAACCAATTCTGAACCTGAAGAATAGCGTCATTTACGTCGTCAAGATGTTGTGACCGTCTGTCTACTTTAAAAATCAATGAAGTGTCATCGGCAAATAACACCATCTTCGGTTGGTTTTGAAGTAATTGGGGTAAATCATTTATATAGACTAAGAATAGAAATGGACCTAATATTGAGCCTTGAGGAACGCCCATAGCCATTTTAGACCCCAATGAGTTCACACCGTTAACCTGAACTTTTGCCTGTCTATCCCTCAGGTATGACCTTAGTAAATCAAGAGATACTCCACTAATCCCGTAGTGCTCCAGTTTCAGCAATAGTGTCTCGTGGTCAACGCAATCGAACGCCTTTGAGAGGTCGCAAAAGATTCCAATGGCATCTTGTGATTCCTCCCAAGCGCTAAAAATGTTCTTTATTAGGGTGACACCGGCGTCAGTTGTACAACGCCCTTTGGTGAAACCGTATTGTTGTTCATGAAAGATGGAATTTGTATTAAAGTGATGTAACATTTGATTGAGCATTAACTTTTCAAACACCTTACTGAGAACTGGTAGAATCGACACAGGCCTATAATTGTTGGGGTCTTTACTATCACCGGATTTGAACAATGGTACTACTTTACTGTGTTTCATCAGATCCGGAAAGACTCCTTGGTTTACACTGGTGTTAAATATGAGAGCTAAATAGGGCGCAATCGTTTCGATAATAGATTTACAGACTTTTACAGACATCCCCCAAAGATCTTCTGTTGATTTAATTTTAAGATCTTTAAAGGCTTTTATAACAGCCTGGGGGTTTGTATGTTGAAACCTAAACTCCAAAGGGCATTTCTTTACATTTTTCCTAAGTAAGGCAGCAGAGAGAGTGGGAGAGGAATTTAAGGCTTCAGTGGTTCTAATGGGAATGTTGCCAAAAAAGGTTTCAAATTCTTGAGCTACTTCTATATCTGAATTTATGGGACCATGTGCAGTCTCTAAATTAAATTCAGTACTATGCTGCTTTTTCCTACCTGTTTCATTATTTATTATTTGCCAAGTAGTTTTTATTTTGTCATCAGCTAATTTTATTTTATTTTTAATATAAAGAGATTTGGCTATTTTGCAGACACTTTTAAAAAGTTTCGAATATTTCGCAACATACTGATGAAAGCTTGTATTCATTATATGTTGCTTTAGGCCATAAAGCTCAAATAGTTTTTCCCTGCTTTTACGAATACCTGGAGTCGCCCAGTCGCTAAATAAGAACTTCGTGCAAATACTTTTATTCCTTAGTGGAAAAGCTTCATTAAATTGCATGTTTAATAGTGAAAAAAACTCGGCGTAGAACTCATTTGGGTCACCTATATTATCAAAGCACTGAACACTCAATTTACTTTCCAATGAATTATCAAATTTCTCTAAGTTTTTACATGTGATTGGCCTAAACCTTATTTGAATTTTTTGTAAAGGTATGTAGGCGCAAAACGTTATTGTCTGTCCACTATGATCACATGGCAGTTTATTTATAATTTCTTTATGAAAGTAATCACAATTACAAAATATATTATCAATACAGGTGGCAGAAGAAGCTGTCACTCGAGTGGGTTCCATGAAAACATTGGACAAATTAAATGACCTAAAAAGACTCAATAATCTGATACTATTGGAGTTGTTTTCTAACAAATTAATATTAAAGTCACCACATATAATGATAGATTTACTACTAGTACTAATTTTTTTTAACACATCTTCCATTACCGAATCAAATATAGATAAATTCTGGTAATTTGGAGGTCTGTATACGCATACTATAACATGCTTATCCAGCTCAGGTACTCAGAATGTTATTCCAAAAGTCTGATTAAAAGCCGATTATGACGAACCGATTTGAACGTCCATACTTACTTACAATATTGGATGGGAAACATATAAAACGCGCCTGAAAATCGTGGTACATTAATGTATACCAAAGAGCACGAAACTACCCAATGAAAATAATAACTAACCACGGATGGTGGTTCAAATATACATAGTTAAAACGCACGCCTTCGCTATTTCTCATCCAAACCAAACCTCAGATCCAAACGAAGTAAACTTTAACCCAACACGATCGTCTCCCAAATTATCAGTTGTTATCTGTGGTAAGTCTAGTAAACTCCTCATGATCACCCAAACCTTATTATCAGTCTATCAAGACTTCAGGAGCACTGCAACTTGGAACAACACATTCTAGTAAGCAGGTATCCTAAATTCGACCATGGAGAGAATCTAGTACGGTTCAAAACAGATCAATATTTTCTTTACAGAAGAACCGATTGATGTGGCAAGTGACAAGGTCCATGTTATTATCGCGCTTGTACAAAAAGTGGTGTTACAGACGTGAGGTGAGGCTCGTGACAGTAGTACGTGCAGTTATCTGAGGAGGAGCTGCTGGGACTGGCAAGTAGTGGCGTGTAGTGGCGTGTAGTGGCGTGTAGTGGAGAATAGTGGCGAGTCTATGGGTATTGAGTACCGGTATGCGGTACCAGCGTGCCCTTGTGAGAGAGCGCGGAATGTCTGCGATGTGTGTTTAGATTGTTATGACTTGTTGAAGAATCTTCGTCGCCGGTAATTTTCTACTAATGCATAATTATAATTGTAGTAAGTACGTCACAGTCACTGTTATTTATTTATTTATCCTTCATGCATAAAGGTACAGTCAACAGCAAAAGTAGATGATCAAAATCAGAAATTCAATACTAATAAACGGAGTTCGCGTCAGAACTGTGTGGCGTCGAAGTGATTCAAAAGTATGTGTGTGACAATCACATACTTTTAATAAATAAACTAGTAATCAATTGTATAAATTAGTGTTAGTAAATTAGTATTGAATTTTTGATTTTGATCATCTACTTTTGCTGTTGACTGTACAAAAGCGGACTTAATTCCTTAGGCATTCGAATCTCTACCAATCAACCAAGTGTGGTGACGGGATAACATGGTAGGTAATATACGCTCAAGAAAATAGTCAAACGCTATCAAAAAATACTTTTTGACATTGGAAAGTAAAGTAAATTACACCCAAATATAGAAAATGGGAGTGTGCTCTCGTTTAGGAAAACCATAACAGTATGATGACAAAACGTAATGATGAGATTAGATGTTTAAAACAACTATACAGGAAACACTTATAAAGTCATATCTCCGTTATTAATTACTGTTATTAATATGAATTCGCGCGGGAAACTGAGTAATTAACAGATATGTTTGCAACCTCATTGACGACGTTATAAAATTTATTAGAAGATTGTGCCAATAAAACACGTAATTGATACTTAAATAAATGCCTCATCTATTAATTTAATATTTCACAATGTTTATTGGACTCGGAAACGCAGTAATCTGTAAATTAATATCAGTCAATTACTGCACAGTAGGGCACAGCTGAGCCCGTACAGTCCGGTTCAGAGCTACCACACGTGTGATCTGACATTTGTGATTTCAGAATTAAAGTAAGGGCTCTTACACACAAGCGGAATGTTGCCAACGGCAGAGGTAACTGCACCGGTCGACACGCGTCAGCGGCAGCCGTCGACATGTCAACTTCAAAGATCAGCAGCCGTCGTCGTTTGCGACATGCCGACTTTAAAGTTCAGCGGCAGACGTCGACGCGTTGCAGTTACCTCTGACGTTGGCAACGTGTCGCTCGTGTGTAAGAGCCCTAAGTTTTAGTTTCAAACTTCTACGTCCAGTGGTTGGCAACCATGCTAATTTCTGGCATGAATAGCATGTTATTTCAGTCGAGAATAGTAGCTACAGCTACTTAAAGAAGTAAGATTATTGAATAGATATTCCTCACAGTCACTTCCATGAAAACAGGAATTTGATCAAATCCGTAATTGTGCCATGCCAGCGATGAACAAACGTCAGTTAGTGTAAATATTTCACACTGCACCCATACGGTACACTTTTTAAGTTGCCTGCCTCCTTTAACGGACACGTACTCGTAGTATAGTTTCTGGAACTAAAACTGCTCAAATGATTTAGTTTTCATTACAAAACTAAATCATTTGAGCAGCACAAGCCGCCACGCCCACAGTCCCACACACGGCACAGCTCGTACGGCCTCTAAAAACCATTCAAAACCCAAACAAACCCGCGATAAGATCAGTAAGAACTGCCGCCATATAATTATAATTCGGTGGTATTGTAGGCACGTACCGATGTGATATAAGTAACGATCTGTTGAAGACGTCACTAGTTCTCACGGTGATACGTACACAAAGGGGGACAGACGGACTTTGGGACTACAGTAGAGGTAATGATGGAAGTAATAGTCGTGAATGTCGTGATGATAAGAGCAATAATGGTGGAGGAGCAAAAACAGCAGCTGAGTTTTGTATAGAGGTTATAGTATAGATAGAGATCTTGCCTTAACTTTACGTTCATAGAGCAGCTGGTGCTTTATTTATTTATTTATTTGCTTACATGTATAACACTTTTTACTATGGCATGCATTACAATTTCATGGCACAGTATTAATACATGTACCCTGTTAGGGCACTGCAAATATTTCATATCAAATTAGTAATAATAATAATAATGATTCTAATTATTACAATATTCAAGCAAACATTAATTTTATTACATTACAATTTATATTACATTTTAATTAAAACAAGACATTATCAATCAATGGGTTCGTTCATTATAGTCATATAAGTAAGCATTATTTTATCATTTTACATTTACGTCAAGCAGTCATCACAAGGTCAATCGATTCACAACTAGTCAGCTTTAAATTCCTCAACGGTATAGTAGCCTTTCCTTATCAACAGAGATTTCAACTGTTTCAAAAAAATTGAGTCATTGGGTAGGGATTTTAGACTTTCCGGTAGCTTATTAAATATATTAGCTAGTCTTGAATATGGACTTTTCCCGATACATTTTAAGTTCGTGTTAGGTAATATTAGTCTATTCTTGTTACGTCGGTTATAGTTTTCATTTAGCTCGATGTTAGATTTGAAAAGGTGCCTATTTTTCCTAACAAATATACAAGTTTGCAGTATATATATTGCTAGTAGTGTCAGAATTTGTTGTTTAATAAAGTGTGGCTTACAACTCTCTCGTTGGTCTATGTTCATTAATATTCTGATACATTTCTTTTGCTGAATGAAAAGGTCCAAAAAGTCCGTAAGTAGGGTCCGTAAGTGTGTAAGTAGGGTTTAATTTTAAACAATTTATACATCTATTGCATTCTTGTTGTATTACTAACTACTGCCGGTGACATCGTCTGCGAAGATTTCAGAGTTAAACAAAAGTCTTAAATTATTCCAGGGAAACTCAAAAACATCCAGCAACAAACATCCATACATCCTAACAAACTTTCATCATATCAGCTGATTGCCGTCCATTGCTCAACGTAGGCGTCCCCCAGAGATCCCAACCATCTCGGACGCTTACTCAAACGCAGTCTCCACTCTAGATCGTGTCTGCTCACAAACTTTCACATTTATAATGTTAATACAATATTATGATAAGAATCAATGATGTCCAAATCGACGCAAGGTGTAACAACCCTAGTCACAATAATTATGTTTCCATGAAATGGTTTCTTAATTTTCGCCACATTCTCAAAACCGAAAGAGCAGCCTTTTCGTTGTCATGCTGCCTCTACTGCTTGTTTAATTATCCCTTCTTCGGTTTCCCTTTCATCGTCTGCTGTGCAGTGCATCACACTCACACCCACGTCTGCGCCCCGGCCGGCACATGTCTGAACAACTCATTATTCGTACCCGGTGTGGTACGCGCAGGTATGCGGTGCTATTCAATGTATGCCTAGCAGGGACCTCTCTATTGTAATCTTAGTATTGTCAAATAAAAAAGTCTGTCTGTTTATGTCAAGTTATTTTGTCTTCTAATTATTTTGCTTTTTATTTCAATCTGATTTATTTCTGAATGTATTCAAATTAAAAAAGTATTAACGGTAAAGTGTAATTTCCAGGCAGGAATGTTGTTTTTTGACAGCCAGGGAAGACATCATTAAATGTTTGAGATTTTGTGAGATAATGGACGATCAAGATGAGTTTTTTTTTAAATTTTATTTTTTACTTTATCCAATTTTTTTTTATTTTTTTTTTGTTCCTTTTTTATTTCTCCTATGTTTACTTTTTATATTTTTATGTACAGTAGAATTATGTGGACACTGTCTATTATGTTTTGGAAATGGAATTTTATGGAAGAGATCTTTGTTATTCTATGTTTGTCTTTACAATAGTTCGCAATCGTAAAACTCTCATAAAATTCGCCCTCGAATTGCACCCAGCCAAATAATTGAACCAATAACTGACGTACGTCTGTGCTGACGTCGGCATCATTTCTCGCGGGTGAAGTCGCAGGCATCACTAGTACGCAAAGGGTATTTGGAGCCCGTAGGTAGCAGTTGCTACGTGCGGTACGATTTAAGGCTCTCCCCAACAGGTGCGTTATTATCGACCGATAATATCGGTTGCGTTATTGCGATATTTGTTTTCGGTACATTTTGTACTAGGACGGCTACGAAGTTACACACTGCTGCGATAATTACGACGCAATAGAAGTAGGACGCTTGCGTTCCTCCGTCCGGTGATATTCCGATGAGTTCTTAGAACATTTGTATTGGGACGCATGCGATCCCACACACAGCTGCGAGATCAAGGACGTCAAGGACGAAATTTGGTTTTACTGACGGTTACTGAGTGTTCTAAAAATCTATAATATGGATATTAATTTTTCATCAGATGAAGAAATTTTTATCACTAACAGTAGGTACTGTACAGTGTGGCCATCATAAAAATGACAAATCTGCCCGACATTAGCGAAAAACTTGCTAAAAACACGAATACGAAAGAGAATTATCGGACGATAAAATCGCAGCTGTGTGCAAGGAATCGGAAATCGGATCGCAAAAACGCATCCAGTAATATCGACCAATAATAACGCGCCTGTGTGGGTGCCTTTACGCGGGTATGTGCATAGACGTCTGCTGACGGATGGTTTTGTTTATTGGTTTTCGCGCCGAGACATGAATGATAAGTAGTTCATTTTTAGCAGGGGTTTATGAAAAAGGACGGCTTTCATAGATTGTGTTTAGGTATTTATATCGAATGCTTTTGGTATTCATTAAGGGCGGGTTGTTTCAAACAGTCGGTTAACGTTACATACGGACGGTTAAAAAGTTACTATGACTGATGATGTTTATGACCGCCCTAAGGGCGGGTTGCTTCAACTAACCATTACTGACCGGTAATAGTAAAAAATTGGATTGTTTCACAAAATCTTATGTCAAAAAGTTACTATTACCATAACCGACCAGTCATCGTAATTTTGTGTTCTTTTTTTTTTATATGGGACAAGCCCGCCACACTATTCCCTAACCACTGTAACTCCTGTAAGCCAGAATCAACAGTGGCGACCAGCAGAAAAGCGCCAGAGCAATGAAGCTCGACGAGTCCCAGAGAAACGATTCAACTGTCTTGGATCCCGCAACGAAATTAATCAGAAAAGAACAGCGGAGGAGCAAGAAAAACATTATATTCTAAAAAAAAAAAAAAGTAATTTTGTGTTGTCAAACAGCTACTTCAAACCTCAAATTTATGTCATGAAACAACCCGTTACAGTTAACGTACGTTAAACATCGCACGTCATAGTAACTTTTTAACCGTCCGTATGTAACGTTAACCGACTGTTTGAAACAACCCGCTCTAAGTCAGTTAACGATCTATGTCGTTAAACTGCTGTCAACTGAGAATATTGGTATCATATCGTCTGTTACTAAGTACGCTGATTACGAAAAGAGTGCGTCGCATCAATGAATTATTGCTGTTGATAATTACAGTACTTACATGTAATAGTAACATGTAGTAATGTAATCATAAGCCGGGTTATAGCGAGCATTTATCTTATTTTGCCCATGTCTTAGTGAATATGCTAATACCATCCACTAGAGCACTTAAATGACGGCTCGAGCAATACTTACTGAACGCATTTTAATATCATTTTTTATTGAAAACACGATGTTATAATGACACGATCATAACTCTTGGTGCATGTCGCATGCGCCTAGTGCAGGGGTCTGCAACCTTCTGAAACGTACCAATAGTTACAAATTACAAATGTTTCCAGTTTTTAAAGAGTCACTAAAAATTGTATTTATTAAATACTAGCTTTTGCCCGCGACTTCATCCGTGTGAATGCCGGTCATCGTGGATGCAGACCGAGTCGCGGATTAAAAAGTAGCCTATGTCCTTTCCCAGGGCTCAAGCTATCTTTATACCAAATCTCATCAAAATCGGTTCAGCCGTTTCATCGTGAAAGCGTAACAGACAGAGTTACTTTTTATTTTTTTCTTTTTATCTATTGATGGGCATACGTTTGACCACTATCTCACCTGATGGGAAGCGATGATGCGGTCTAAGATGGAGCACGCTTGCCTAGAAGTAACCTATTCACTCCTGACTTAAAGACTCCCAGGTTGTAGCTATCAGGAAACACAGACTCAGGCAGGGAATTCCACTCCTTAGCAGTACGCACAATAAATGTATTCCCAAAACGTTTCGTGCGTGTGGGTGGGATGTCCACCATGTACCGGTGGCGCATCGCCGTACGTCTTGTGGTCCGATGATGGAACGGGCTCGGCGGAATTAAATTATGCAATTCCGTCGCACACTCCCCAAAATGCAACCGATAGAAAACCGACAGGCCAGCAACTCGGCGTCGATGCTCAAGACTTTGGAGCTTTGACTCGACGAGCCTATCATTGCCAATGATCCTCTTGGCTCGTTTCTCAATTGACTCAAGGGCATCAAGCTGGTATCGCATTTATAATATTAATATATAATATATATAGTAAGGTAAGTAAGGTATAAGTAATATAAGTATAGTATATATATATATATATATACTTATTTTATTTATCCATCCATCCATCCATTGGATGGATAAATAAAATATGCGTCAGACATGCTTGGCCGATGCATGTTGGCGATCGCAGTACGTGTTATGGTACTCAGAAGGACGCTGCTGCCCATCCTCTGGTCAATATCCCTCTGTCGCCTTCAACGACACCCACGGGTAGAAATGGAGTGGTGCTATTCGCGACCGGCACCACACGGCTTCGTGTTATAATTCGTAGAAAATATTAATTTGCTAAAATTCAAATTCAGATAATATTTCAGTCTTTACTGTTTAAAGATTTTTTTTTTTTACTATTTAATAGGCTTGCGTTGGATGATGATGCGTAGATGGATTATAATTGTTAAAATAGTACAATATACATCATCAACATTCCGGTATTTCGCAGAAACGATAAAAGTTTAATGATTAATGAACAATCTAGCAACTATAAAATCGTTAACAAATATATTCAAACAAATAAATGCTATTATAAAGCAGTTGCGACTAATGTAAGAGGTCGCACACACGGTCGCGGGTCGTCTGCGACACGTGTACCGATCGTAACTATTTTAGTGTCGCGTGGAAGTGCGCGCCGCAGCTTATGAACCCAACTCTACTTTACGAGAGTGGTTTACGACTTCAAGAGTAAGAACAAGTATAGTTCAAGTGAGTTCAGTGTTTATTTCGATTTTGGAAAATTATACCTTAATAATAATATAATTTTAGAGGCGTATAATTTCAAACGTATGTTGAATACAGCATAATTATGTTAAAGACAACGCAACTAGTTGCAGGGCTGATTTATATATTTTCTGAGATAACTTTGTAAAACAAATTCGATGATTTTCAATTATTTTCTACAACAAAGCTGTGAAACGGTTATAAATATTTATTAATTGAACAATGTATGTATACACACAACAGACACAGGAAACGAGAGCAGAAATACTGAGTATAATAATATGCTCAATATGGAGTTTTTTTTTTAATTTAACTTTTACTTTAGATAAATTATATTTATATTACTAGCTTTTGCCCACGGTTTTGTCCGCATGAATGTCGGTTATCGCGGACGCAAATAAAAACACGGATAAATGAGCCGTTACTTGAGTTTAAAGCTTAGTGAACCAAATTTCATGAAATTGATTTAGTAGTTTATTCGTGTACACGTAACAAACAAACAAACGCACTATAGCGTTTATACAATTAGTATACATTGCTTACACCCCGATGGTAGTACTTTTCATCACCATCATCATATCAACCTTTAGACGCCCATTGCTGGGCATAGGTATCCCCCAAGGGGGTTCAGCCGTAATCGCCATGCTTGACCGATGCATGTTGGCGATCGCAGTAAATGTTATGGTACTCAGAAGGACGCTGCTGCCCATCCTCTGGTCAATATCCCTCTGTCGCCTTCTACGACACCTACGGGTAGAAATGGGGTGGTGCTATTCGTGACCGTACCCTGATGGTAAGTACTTATACTTTTATGGTGCTTATACACGATGGTATAATAATTATCGGTCCATAATTGTGTCAGTGTGCTGAAAATGATATTTTTATTAAAATAAGTACCTACTATCATAGATTGTGATCACATCTCACCGAGCCCACGACTGCGCGGTCTGATGCCCACATGTCTCAGACCCATCATGCCTATGCCACCGCACAATAAACACTATAATATTAGTTTTTTATACCTTCAACTAAATTACAGCAATTTTTCACCGCAGAGTCACGTGCGTGTAATGGATGGGCGTAGCCTGCGCCCGCGCAACGACTTATCTTAATGAAAATCCGACGCCAAACACTTTCACACACTTCGGAAATTATTATCCTCCGATATAAAGAGAAGTAAATTGCACAATGGACTGTATTTAGCGGTGTTTTGTCCAGAAAACCTTTTACAGATGATTCGAGTCTGGATTATATGCGAGCCGGAGACCTATTAGAAGTAAAGTGGACTTTAAAAGGTAATTTACTTCGAACCATAATTTACTTAGAAGGTGCAGGGATCTCTATGAAGTACTTCATGATTACTTCCTCGCTGTACAGTCACCAAAAGAGATAAATATCCATGTCGCCGGGAATAGTTGAAGGTTACTTGGAAACCAATGGAGGCTTTCAATTGAAATTTAATTAAATCATTGAACTGTTTATTCTCTATTAATTGTACTTTATTTTATTTATCGCACCACATATATAAGCACCCATCGGTTTCTAAGTAAACTTCAATTATTCCTGGCGACATGGATACTTATCTCTTTTGGTGACCGTACGTGGGTATTTATTATGATTACATCTTGAGTAAAGCACAAGATCTAAATAAAATAAATGAAAAGGAATTCATAAAAAAAAGCGGCCAAGTGCGAGTCGGACTCGCCCATGAAGAGTTCCGGAGCAGCAAGTAAGGTAAATTGCGGTTTACGATTTATGACGTATTAAAAAAAACTACTTACTAGATCTCGTTCACACCAATTTTTTTTGGAAGTTTACATGGTAATGTTTATCATATATTTATTTTAGGGTGTCCCCTTGTTTCGCAGACAGAAATTTCATAGAATTTCGTTTCCCAGAAAATGTTTAACATAATATTTGGTTCTCGTATTTTTATTTCGACTATTATTGTTTCAAAGACTATTTACTTCAATGAAAAATATTTCACAGAAACACAATTCAATGAATTTTTAATCACAGTTTTTTGTTTAACAAGCTTATCAAATAGTAGAATTCTTTTTTAACGAATATTGTTTGTTTGTTGTATTTTTCCATGGAATTTATAATAAATTTGTTGTATTTCTTAGAAAGTCAATATGTTGTGCTACCAAAGTTAATGACAGAAACGAATCGCTGCGAAACCGACTCCACGTAGTCTTGTCTGCTCTACACCTAGAGTGTAATTTAAATCTGCGTAGGCGTGCAGGGGCGAGGCGGCCCGCGAGCTGAGGAGCAGGTGGTGAGCGTGAATACCATCTGCGACGATAAGCTCGCGTGGGACCGCCGGAGCCGTGACAGAAACTATGCCTGCTGCATGTTGCATGCTCCCTTGCATGATGCATGCTTGCTTGCATGATGCATGCTTGCTTACATGCTGTATGCTTGCTTGCACGCTGCATGCTTGCTTGCATGCTTGCTTGCACGCTGCATGCTTGCTTGCACGTTTGCTTGCACGCTGCATGCTTGCTTGTATCCTGCATGCTTGCTTGCATCCTGCGTGGTTGCTTGCACGCACGCGCAGTAAGTTTGGTTAGAACTGAGAGTCCCATTCCTGGGAATAAGTTTTATATTAAATAAAAAATATAAGGATAAAGAATATTTGATTTGTTATTCTATGGTATGATTATTCTAACAATAAACGTTATGTGAATCAAAAATCAATGATTTGAAAATCTTGAAAGTAAGTATTCTGCGTATTGATTATTCTATGAAACGAAATTATTAGAAAAATTTTATGTGAACCAAAATTCTATAAAACTATTAGCTATGAAACAACGTACAACCTTATTTTAGATTTATCATTCTCTTATTTTAGAAGTTACAGGGGGGGGACACAAATTTTACCACTTTGGAAGTGTCTCTCGCGCAACCTATTCAGTTTAGAAAAAAATGATATTAGAGAGCTCAATATCATTTTTGAAGACCTATCCATAGATACCCCACACGTATGGGTTTGATAAAAAAATAATTTTTGAGTTTCAGTTCTAAGTAAGGGGAATCACCAAATTTTTTTTTTTTTTATAGTAAAAAATCTTAATGCTGTTCACAGAATACATCTACTTACCAAGTTTCAACAGTATAGTTTTTATAGTTTCGTAAAATAGTGGCTGTGACATACGGACGGACAGACAGACAGACACACATGACGAATTCATAAGGGTTCCGTTTTTTGCCATTAGGCCACGGAACCCTAAAAAAGCCAGGCTTAAGTGGTATTGGGCAGGTCACGTCAGCCGCATGCAGACTGACCGCTGGGCGAGAGTCTCCACGCAATGGAGGCTCCCGTCGAGGACGGCTCAGAAAGATTTGGCGAGATGACCTGGACCCGTACCTCGAGGGCTGGTTTGTGCTGGCGCTGGACAAAAGTTCCTGGAAGGACATGGAGAGGCCTTTGCCCAGAAGTGGGAAAGCACAGGCTAATTAAAAATAAACATTTTGTTTTCTGGTTAAGGTCTAAAACGTGGCAACACTCCCACTAGCCGCAAAGAACATGCAATGCGTGCGCTATTGTGAGCTGTATATATGAATACAAGTGGAGAAGTTGCGTACAACGGTCCCTGTGTCATTTGACGCAGGGCTCGCTTCAGAACTGACCTACGAGTCCTACGACATTAGGTACGGTACGTGGCACGTATACAATATCTTCCGAAAATAACTGAGCTTTTATTTTCAGCTTTTCATCATCATCATCATCAGTCGGAAGACGCCCACTGTTGAACAAAGGCCTCTCTCTTAGAACGCCATAACGAGGGGAAACCTGCTGCTTGCATCCACCAGTTACCCGCGACCTTAACGATGTCGTCGGTCCATCTGGTGGGAGGCCTACCAACGGTGCGTCTTCCGGTTCGTGGTCGCCACTCGAGACCCTTTCTTCCCTATTGGTTATCGGTTATCCAAGCGATGTGACCTGCCCATTGCCACTTCAACTTGCAAATTCTGAGAGTTATGTCGGTGACCTTAGTTTTTCGGCGAATTTCTCTCTATTGCTCGCTGCGTGACTTTGAGCTTTTGTAGGAGGCTAGCAGTTAAGGACTACGTTTCTGTACTATAAGTCAACCCTCAACACTTACTCAGCTTTTCAAATGCTCAAAGACTATGCGATATCAATGATATGCAAAGGGGTTAATCACAGTAGCACTTATTGGCAGCGTCTGCCTTCAATTAACAAAAAGCTGTCAAATAAAGCTTCTCTATAATATCGTATCGTAAGTGTTACTACAACAATGGCCCCGCGCGCCAGCCACTCGTGATCTCTATCATCGTCGGCGGATTGTTAAATATTTGTGTATAATTACGCTCACATAACTGCGGGCTCGACAGAGAGCTATGCCGGCGACTCCCACGAGCACCCGGCTCGTTACAGCGGCATCTTAAGCAGTTCACAGTTTCCTGGTAAACACTATGGGACTTGCTGTACTCTCTGACAACCCCACAGAACTTTTGAGAAAATTAGTTAAAGCCAATTTGTCAAGTAAGACATTAATTATGCAATTAATTTTAATAGTCATGATTTGATAATTGATGGAGAGTATAAAACTTCACGAATTTATCATACCGAGCTCTACAGTTTCCCACCACTGTGATGTAGACATTTACCAGATATTTCACTAATGTACCTAATTATGTCATTATACGAACCTTTATAATGGGACCTAATTAATTATCAGACCCTTTTCATTACAACCAGAACCCGCCCAGAATGTTACCTCAAATATGACAAACGATTTAACAAAAAATTCTACCTTTTGATCCCCAAAACTTTTAACAATACCAAAAACAAACGCGTTTTTATACGAACGACTTATACAAACATGAAGCTTTTAAGTTTGGGAGCTTGCAGAAAAAAAACGTCGGCAGCGACGAGAGGGAGCGGCTGGTTTTTATCAGTGCATTAAATGTGGCGCGGGCGCAGCAGTGCGGTGACCATACGTTATGTGAAGTATGAGGATCGAGAGATGAAGACATTATATTATCACTAATAATAACAATATGTAAGAACCTAAGAGATCATCTATAGTTACACGTAGCTTTCAGAACAAAACGCTTTTTCACTTTAGATTATCTGAACTAGTTGGTCTAAAAAGGAACGCAAAAATTTATCAATAAAAACTGTTTTCAAAAAAGAGAACCGCCTTCAAAAAAAAAAACTAAAAAGTGATATATAACTGTAGCACAGAACACACATTACTTAAATTTCAGAAGTCGGTGGTTTTGTTCTGTTTGCTGTTTTGTATTGCCACCAACTTCCGAAACTAAAGGCATGTGTGTTCTGTGCTAAAGTTATTTATCACTTTTTAGTTTTTATTTTTGAAGGCGGTTCTCTTTTTTCAAAAAAAAATTGTTTTCCACTTTTTAGTGCCTCCTTATTACCCAAATCCATTAAAGAACGGCAACACAGTTAAAATAGAAATTGAAAGTCCTCCAAAGAAAGAAACGAAAACGTCTACTCGGTTTTTGATGCTTTTTTCAGAAAGCGCTGAATAAATTTCTGTTTGTTGTATACTAAAACCTTCTCCAGAATATAACAAACACTTTTCTGAAAACCGCATCAAAATCGGTTCAGCCAAACGGGAGATAATCGCGGACAAACATACATATATACAAACATACGGGTCGAACTGATAACCTCCTTTTTTTTGAAGTCGGTTAAATATAGGTTGCACTTCTACAAGGCATAAAAAGGAAATAGTTCAAAGAAAGCAATAGCCATTGAACGATAATTATAAAACTACTAGCTGATCCGGCAAACGTTGTTTTGCCATATACATAAAAAAGAAATTAATAAAAAATAGCCTACGACTCGTAGCCTACGACCTATTCTCAGAGCTAACCAAATATACACAAAATTAAATCATAAAAATCGGTCAAGCCGTTTCGAAGGAGTTCGATAACAAACAATATAACACGAGATTTTTATATTTTAGAAAAAAACCTAAAAAGATAAATTGCCTGTTATTTATTACCAGCTTTTTATTAACCGACTTCTTTGGGCGCGATTTTGACCCACTTTAAACGGCCAGATTTCGTTCAAACTTTGTAGATTTATCGAGGACCGATGACAATACACTAATTTGATAAAATTATTAAAAAAAAAACAAAAAAAAAAACATAAGTCGTTCAAAATTTGTTGCCGTAAAAACAGCTATTATATACTAGGAAGGTACTGCACAAGCGCCCCTGGTAGAATAAATGTACATAATATTTATAGATATAGATATAACCAAACTAAAAAGTAAAAAATAAATAATAGTTTAAAAAAACTAAAAACACGCTTTTTATAGAAAACCAAACTAAAAAATAGAAAATAAATATTAATAAATTATTTTATTTAAAAAAAAACGAGGGGTGCATGGTATCAATAGTTATAAATATTTAATTGACAGATATGAGTGGAGTGATTATCATTTTGATAATATCTTAAAAAGCACCCCACGCTTTTTTTAAAATAAAATAATTTATTAAAATTTATTTTCTATTTTTTAGTTTGGTTTTCGATAAAAAGCGTGTTTTTAGTTTTTTTAAACTATTATTTTTTTTTAATTAATCTCGTAACGTAAAGTGCCCCTTTCAGCTTCAGACGTGTCCCATATCCACCCCCACACATATCCACAGTACACTATAAGCTCGGACCGATGCGCCACCACGCCAGCAGCCACCGCCGCCCGCTGCTCATTATCATCCAATTACCGAATCTTACCGGTCAGCACTTACCGGTCTCCGGTAAAAAAACTGATAGCGATTACGTGTGTTGACTCTCTAGTCTTGCGTCACCTTACTAAAGTGTATTCGGCACCTGCCAGTGCCACTTAGGCACATGGACTTAGTGAGTTACCAAGATATTACTGATCGGACTATTACAGTATTTATCAGAACGTTGGCATTTTAATCTCAATCTGAATCTGACAAAAATATCTCCAATATATAATACTAGCTTTTGCCCGCGGCTTCGCTCGCGTAGAATTTGGTCTGCCACATTAAGTTACGCGACATTTTTTTTTAATACTTTTTTTTTTAATGTACCTTCACATCGTACATCCCAGATTTCTAATTTCAAAATTAGTTTCCATACAATCTTTGAACTCCTATACCTAATATTTAGAAGGAATCCCTTGAGGGTAGAATTATCTGAATTCCTTTCTAAGTGCTCATTACTTTAAGCTATAATAGAACTCTGAAAATTTCAAAATGCTAAGTCTAGTGGTTTCTTCATCAATCTTTACCTGTATGGTGTGTTTATGCAAAGTAGCCCTATGTCCTTCCCCGGGCTTGAGATTATCCTATCCAGCACAAACGGATTACTTAACACTGACTAACAAACAGGTCGGACCAATGTTACTTTTATTTAATCACTACATAGTATAAAACAAAGTTGCTTTCTTTGTCCCTATGTCCCTATGTATGCTTACATTTTTAAAACTACGCAACGGATTTTGATGCGGTTTCTTTAATAGATTTTGTAATAAGTAAAGAATTATGTGGTATGTAATTGGAATAGGTGAACATCTGTGTTCATTTATCTGTGTTTTTACTGCAATAATATGCTCCTGTATACTATGTTATTTGATTTTTTGGTTCAGCGTAAATATGTAGGTTTTGGGATTTAGATACACGTGAGCAAGCTACGTATAGCTGCCCATGGGAAAAACAGGGCGTGCCTAAATGTATCCCCGCTACCTTCAAAGTTTGCCCTTGCGATTTATTAATAGTCATAGAAAATGCAACTTTAAGTGGGAACTGTAAACGTTTGAAATTGAAGGGTAAGTTATTGGGTATTATTGGGATGCGTGGAATAAGAACATTTTCACCTATAAAAACTATATATCTAAATAACGAAATCTACGATCCTTTAATTAACCAAACAATAAAGGACAATTCTTATGCGACTGGATTAAAAATAAAAAGTAATTAATCGCTATCTAGGATAAATGACCAAGAATAAATGACATGACAATAAAAATGCCTACAGAACACAACCATCAATGACGTCTGCCCGCCGCCGGCCGCCGTGAGGCGCTCCGTTCAAGTCAATCTTAACGTGATAACTTTTAAACTATTCGGCCAAATTACTTAGTGTGAAAGACAAACTTTATCTACATTAAATACTTAATGCGAGAAATGTATTAATTTTGATAAGAGTTTGATAATTAAATACTAATATGTGCATTGTAAAATAGTACCAAATTAAATTAAATTTATGGTTCACAATTTTGGTCGTACTGGCTTGCACATAAAATGTAGATATATGCTGTGGCGGACTTTTATTTAGACCTACTTAAGACAAACAATCTTGCGGTACATCATCTTTATGTAACTCCATTGGTTAAGGCAGCGCACGCCAAGATAGATCTCAGATGGAAGATTTTTTTCCGACTTAATTGACACGTATCGTTATATTATGACCAAAATTACATAAAATCATTATAAATTGTGGCCTATGTGTTATTCTGATGAATAACCTATATTACTGTAAAGTTTCATTCAAATCGGTCCAGTAGTTTTTTCGTGAAAGGGTAACAAACATACACACACACATACATCCATCCTCACAAACTTTCGCATTTATAATATTAGTAGGATACATATCTACCTACATTTTTGACAAGCTTTTGACATTAATTGTGACTAGATATTAAACGTTTTCATTTTAGTAAAGGCATAATTATCGTACATATCTATAGACCTAAATGGAAATCTTCGTTCAATTTAGGCACATTGGAACTGAGTGACTACTTGAAATAAGCCACTGGTAACTAAATAAACTAGGAACTATGTTTGACGACACTACTTTTCGCCTCGCTGCTTCCTTACGTTTAGGAGCATCTTGTTGCTCTCTACATCGTTGTCGCTGTGGGGAAGCTGTCAACTGCCTCGGACACCACGGCCTGTCGTGCAGCCGGAGTGCGGGTCGCATAGCGCGACACGCGAATATTAATGACATTATCCGTCGTGCTCTCGTCGCCGTCGACGTTCCGGCTTTAGAACCCAACGGCTTGGCACGCGACGATGGCAAGAGACCGGACGGCATGTCATTATTTCCTTGGAAGTTGGGTAGGCCTTTAGTGTGGGACGCTACGTGTGTCGATACTCTTGCGCCATCCCATCTTCCTAGTACAGCGTGCTGTGCTGGTGCTGCTGCTGCAGCTGCAGAAAACCTCAAACGGCGAAAGTATAGTATCCTAAGCGATAACTTTATTTTCGAGCCGTTTGGGGTTGAAACCCTCGGGTCGTGTGGTCCGAGTGCTCATCTACTTTTTAAAGGAATTTCCAAAAGGTTGATCGACACTTCCCGTGATCCAAGGGCTGGTTTTTACCTCGGACAGAGGTTAAGCATTGCCATCCAACGTGGCAATGCCGCCAGTCTCTTGGGCACATTCCCAGTTGACGACGATGTGGGGGAATTTTTTGATGCCTTATTGTCTTAGCTTTTTTTTTTTTGTTTAATAGTTATAGGTTTTCCCTTTTTTTCGTGTAAATATTGTACATTGTATGAAAATAAATGGAACTCACGACCAGCAACTTAAAAAAAATATTTGGGATAATAATTATGATGCGCTAACTCCAAATATGTAGGTACATCAATTGGTACAAGGATAGGGACCGAAGGATAATGGAAATAATTATCTATTTTATGTATGTACAATAACAATCATCAATTTCAGATGCAACATCGTTAAAAATGTACCTAACACCTCTTGAAAATTCAAGTCACGACAACAGGAATGTGTAGTTCTCAACCGGATCGTAGCCTCGGATTCCAGTCTAAACTAGGTGAGTACTAAGTACTATCATCAAGTATTGTGAAACTGAACCACAACTGATTCGAATCACAGATCAAGAATAACCTGTTCCCTTTAGCTGACTTATAATTTGTGCTAAATTAGTGCAAAGAGCAACCGATACAATGCTCCGTCATTACCGCTCGATTATCTTGAGTTGACACGAATGAGTAGCTATGAAGTTGAATTGTACAATTAATTATCAGTAAACATACTAGTTATGACATCATACCTGTACTCCTCAGGCACCTTACCACCGTTAAACATTTAACTCCGCAGGCCCCGCTAGTTGTAACATAAACAAAATTTGATCTGGCGAGTCATATTATATATATTATAGGGCACACGCTAGGATATAGTTTTAAAAAAAGGGTGTTGTCAAAAAAATACTAAGTATTATTATTATACTCTAGTTACAAATAGCTTATATAAACTGGGTACTTAAACAGAAGCAAGTCTATAGCTATTAACCGATTACAAATGCAGATTTTAAGAAGGTACTTACAGAGGGTTATTTGTAAAACACTTGTCACCTCGCAGGACTATATTATTGGTATCATAAAAAAAACTACATAAGTAATTTTGTTTCAAGTATGGTTTTTAAAATTTATATATTTTTTTAATATAATAATTAGAAATCAGAAACAATTTAAAGAAAAAATCAAAAATCAAATAAATAATGAAAAAAAAAACAAAACTAAGAAAAATCCAAAAAAGAAAACCGGATCAAATGATTCAACTAAAAAAAATCAATGTAAGCAGTTATTTTCCAAAAGAATTAGTAAACAAACAGTTGCGAATGCAGGAGGGGTACCTACTTACAAAATACAGATCTAAAAAATTCATAACAAAAACTTGAAAGTCTACTTTTAGTAAATTTATTATGTTTTGTAAAATAATGTGTTGCGTATGTCATTAACATTTTGTTTTTAACCTTTACAAAACCTTCATGCAACCAATAAAACTTGGCCGACAACGAGTATTCTCATTTCCTTTGCAACAAAATTAAATCCACATCAACCTGCTTCACTTCGATTACACTTGTATGATCACGCCGTGCTAATCCGACGGACGGACAGACACTGAGCCGGCTAGTACACATTATGAGAGTATTAGCATTTATTTTTAGCAATCAGTGAAATATTGAGTTATCTTGTAGGGATTAAAGTGAAGTAATTACAAGTCAGTCGTAAAAGCTGAGTCTGAAAGAAGAAGCTGAGATGTAAAAACATTATCCTTCTTTTACCTTCCACTGCAGTTAGAGAAACAGTCTGCAAAGTAGCAAATATATGTATATAGCTTTTGCCCGCGACTTCGTCCGTGTGAATGTCGGTTATCGCGGATGCAGACAAAGTTGCGAATTAAAAAGTAACCTATGTTCTTCCCCAGGGATCAAGCTATCTTCATACCAAATTTCATCAAAATCGGTTCAGCCGTTTCATCGTGAAAGCGTAACAGACAGAGTTACTGTTGCATTTTCATTCAGTATGGATAACTACGTTATATAAGTAGATATTTAGCACAGGTAGGTATTTTCTGACGTCATCTGGCTTGCGCGTCCATATTGTTTCCATCTTATCCAACTCATGCATACCAACAAAAACAAAGAGTCCATTATTGAGCTCCATTTTGTAATTATCTCCAAGTCTAGAATTCCAGCGCCATACAGTTCTACTCGTGCTAAAAACCGATCATTATGCTTCATTATACCGATAGACATAATAATATACCTCGTCCAGCTCGCGAGTGTTTTTGCACGTTCCGGGAACCGAACCTCGGCTTTTAACGATTAAAGGGTCCAACAGATTCGATGATTGATTCCTGTTCGACTGATGTTAATATTTATAAGATGTCTCTTTATACAAGGCTTGATGTTTCGGTAATCGTGTATGTACTTAGGGGTGACATTCTTGTGTCTGGAAGAGAATTGGGTGGAATGTTCGGTTTTTCTGACGTTTTTGTACGAACCGTCACTTGGATACAAGTCGTTTAGTAAATTGCATTAAACCATTTTGATTAGCTACTTTATGAGAAGCTTTTACTCACGGGTATCACAGTGCACAATTGTTTATTAATATTTACTTACCAATTATCTTATATACAAATATCTTCTGTGCGTGTGTATGAAAGTGAACTCCTCGTAAACGGCTGGACCGATTTTGCTGAATTTGTTTGTGTGTGTTCCAGTGGATTCGAGAATGGTTTAGATTCACAATTGGACCCGGCAGGTGGCGCTATAGTCGGGTTGCAGGACAACGTCTGCCAGGCCCGCTAGTTAAAATATAAGTTTGATCAAATCAAACAAGCGTGCGAGTAGAACCGAATTGATGGAATAGTGCTAATATTGATAATTATGTTGATAATAACAGAACATTAATTACTATAATAATAATATATAGACCTACCTTTTCCACCTTTGGAGATGGAGAGGAAGGCCGATGAAAAGATGGATGGTTTGTGAAAAGAATGAAATGAATGAAAAAGGAGTCAGTGATGACGCTTGACAGGACGGAATGGAAGAAAAAAATGTGTTGCGCCGAGCCCAAGTAATAGGGCAGACAAGGGCAGGAATATTATGATGATAATTTTTCCACCTCCACCATATAAACGGACTTTCCATTGGCATGTCGGTTTTCTATCGGTTGCATTTTGGGGAGTGTGCGACGGAATTGCATAATTTAATTCCGCCGAGCCCGTTCCATCATCGGACCACAAGACGTACGGCGATGCGCCACCGGTACATGGTAGACATCCCACCCACGCGCACGAAACGTTTTGGGAATACATTTATTGTGCGTACTGCTAAGGAGTGGCATTCCCTGCCTGAGTCTGTGTTTCCTGATAGCTACAACCTAGGAGTCTTTAAAGCAAGAGTGAATAGGTTACTTCTAGGCAAGCGTGCTCCATCTTAGACCGCATCATCGCTTCCCATCAGGTGAGATAGTGGTCAAACGCATGCCTATCAAATGATTAAAAAAAAAAAAATGTAACGAAACTCAGCTATCGGCATTCCTCACAGAGATGTTCAAGAACATTAATATTTAAACATCTAACAAGCTCGTATCAATATCACACAAACACCGTTCCCATGTGCTGAGTTGCTGACATATTAATTACATCACATACATGTAGCATCGACACTTCGACATTCTAATCATTTACGACGCTTGTTACACATGAACTATGATACCTGTAAAGACGTAACATTACACTTGCTGTATTTGTAAACGTACCTTGTACAAGACAAGTATTAAGTACAGACGCCAGCAGATCAAGCCATACCAAACTTTAAAATTTTCTCTATTGAATATGAACCTTATGCTTTCGATATATAATTGAAAATCTATTAATTATATTGTACAGATTGTTAATGTGTGTAATTATTTTGAAAAACCGGCCGGAAAAAGAGTGAGATTCGGACTCACACGCGAAAAGTTTCATTGAACACAACATACAAATTAATGCGGCCTTCTTTGGGCAGGCCACAGTCATCGCTCGGAGGACCTATAACGGATAGGGAAGAAAGGTTCTCGAGTGGCGACCACGAACCAGAAGACGCAGCGTTGGTAGGCCTCCCACCAGATAGGCCAACGACTTCGTTAAGGTCGCTGGTAACCGGTGGATGCAAGCAACAGGTAGTCGCTCGTTGTAGCGTTCTATGGGAGAGGCCTTTGTTCAACAGTGGACGTCTACCATCTGATGATGATGATGACAAAGAAACACGTTTCTTGTATATTTTGAAGTTTATTTCATTGTTGTTATTCGTTTTTATAGTGGCCATAGGCACACTCCGCAAAATTTTTAAGTGTACCTATTACGGTTCAAAAGATCAAATGATACAGCGTGCTGACATACAGACGGATGGACAGCGACGTCTTAGTATTAGTGTCCCGTTAGGGACCCTTCGGGAACAAAGCCCTAAAACTAAAACCCCGGCCAGACTGTTGTAAACAAGCCCTCCACATCAGTCTCCACCGGTGGTTTACAACAGTGTAAACACTTGTTTGCAACAAAAAATCGTTTGACCTTCAACAACCTCTGTGGACAGACTCTGTGGTTGTAACCGCATGTGGATACCACCGTTGTAAACAAAGAGTTGACAACACACTGAGGTGGGAGCCTTGTTGCAAACCAGTGTGGACGCAAACACCAACTGTAGGCTCCACAAGCCTCCTACCAAGGTGACCCCTGTTGGAAGCTTGTTTATAACAGTCTGGCCCGGCCTTAACTGTAGTATTGTTTGATCATTGCAGATGTAGAACAGTCTACATTGTTATTGCTCTAGCAGTGCCGTTCCACATGTGGTCCTAGCATCCATACTTCTTCTTCTTCTTCGTATCGCTGGCACGACAGTCTTTTAAATTTGTTTGGCCCAAAATTCAGTCACTTCCACGACGTCGTCGGTGGCAGCGCATAATTCACCCCGATCGCATGCTTTGGGGCACAAAGGACATGACATGAGGTGGGGCATGGTTTGCAACTCGGCGCCACATGGGGACCCTGCTGCTCACAGCATTCATACTAGTATATCTATTAGAAATTCGAAAGTGAATTTGTTTGTTACGCTTTCACGGATAAACTACTGAACCGATTTTAATAAAATTTGGTACAGACAATGCGTGAACCTCAAGAAGGGATATAGACTACTTTATAGTGTGCGACTTCATCTACATCCACCATTACCGACATTCACGCACGCGGAAGAAGTTATAGGCAAAACCTAGTCGTGGAAGGAACACCGCGGTAATTTAGTGAGCTTGGGTCTGGGTCCGATATAATGCCTTTCTTCAGTTTCTCATCCTTTACGGACACTTATCCTAGTAAACTTTTTGCTGGATTTTTCACATCATCCAATTATCTCCAAGACTGGTAGTTTTTAGTCGCCTAATGACACATAAAGCAGTGGCTCATAAAATAATCAACGAGTTTGTATACCAACACTACACACCTATATCCTCACGTAAATAATGATTCTCGTTAACGCTCCCACAACCAGTTATCACAACAACCAGTCTTACGTCTCACTCAATACTTTGCACTGTTTGCAACTATAGTATAAAAACATGACTAAAAAAACATGACTAGGACAAATGCATTGGTATTGGTATGGTTTTATGCATTGGTATTGGTATTGGGGGGTGTTAAGCGAAGGAGTGATAACCGGACACCTGTCCCCTAAATAGGCATCTATGTATCATAGGTGTGACAGACAGCCCTCTATGTAGACTTTGCGGCTGTAAGATCTTGTAAACTGCAACTGTGTTCTCTAGTTCTAAACATTTTTGATTTGATAGAGGCTGCATTGAGACGGAATAAACGCCACAGCACGTGCTCATGGAGTGCAGGAGCGTGGCGGATCAACGGGCACAGATTCTCCTGTCTCCAGCATCACTATCGGAAGTCTGCAGCAACCTCAATAGGCTGCTCGCCTTCGGGGATGAATTGGAATGGCTGAAGTAAAAGAAGAAACAGTTTCACGTGCAAAGGCCCAATCAAGTGGCTAAATGGAGAAAAAAGCCCGGACAAAATAACTAACTAAGCGGAAGAGCGGCAAACAATGTGGAAACACAAGACCATAAGTACAAGGTGTATTACAGGGGCAGGGAGAGGGCTCCGTGGCCTCTGCGGGTAGAGGAAGTGTGTAGTGCAGTTGTTTCCAAATAGGTAGTATGGAACTGGTACAGTTCGATTCAAACTTAATGGCGGCTGTGACCCCTCACCCCCACTGTCACGTGAAATTGTGACTGTGCCACTCGACTCGTGTTCAGAGCCGCCATTAAGTTTGAATCGTACTGTACCTGCTATGCGTGGTGTAGCACAGGGATAATATGATGTATAGAGATTATGATACAAAGATGCTCTTGCAAAAGTACTTTAAAATAAATCGTGATCCACCACTTAATTACTCCATTTGACACCCCTTTGACAGAGATGTGGACGAGTTTTGAATGCCATATGAGCTACCCCTCTTTTTTCTTGAAATTGTACATAAGATTATTATTTTGTCAATAGTTCTTCAATAGTTCTTCAACTTCACAAAAAAAATGTATAGTACATTAAGGGTTCAGTACAATGATGCCTACAGAACTCTTATGAAGCTACCGAGGTACTGTAGTGCTTCGAGCATGTTTACCGAAGCGAGGGTCCCGGATTTTTACGCAATCATTAGGTCAAAAGTCGCGTCTTTTTGGCAACGTTTGAGACATTCCAGTAACGGAATTTTAAGAGCTGTAGCGGGCAATTTATACGCGCCTATATTTACACACTGGATTTCTGTTCACCAGAATGAGAACAAAAAATGACATTAGGCTATTTAAGGCCTCTGACGTTAGCAGTAAGACTATGGGTACCTCTACATACCTGTAAGTTTTATTTTTTTAAATTTATATTTTATATTTATTTCATTTATTTTTGTATATGGGTTCTTGCCTGCAATAAACGATTATTATTATTATTATTATTATTATTATAATAGTCAGCTAATCGATTTTGTATGGGTGATCCGATTTCTTTTTTCATATTCCGACCCATGTTTCTTGGAGAAATTTGTTCAATTTCACGGGTACTATCACCCTGTTTCAAAATTCAGAGTCAATTCTAGAGTCATGCTCTACATGACTAAAAATCATCCTGTAAAATATTTGATGCGGTTAAGTTGTAAATAAAGACAATAATTATGTACTCTTGATACTGATATTACTCCAGTTCTCTAATATTTATATTAATTATAATTTGTATCAACGCACTACGAATTTAACCCATGGAGACCAAACAAACGATGAGTGAATACTTGACTATTAGTTTGAGGGATGACTTAACTTGAGGCATCGTAGCGTGCGATTGTCAGCCGATAGCAATGACTCCGAACTCTTCGTTAATTGGTACAGGTTTCATTTACCAATGCGTGTCCCACAAAGCAGAGTACCTATCCTACTGGTAACCCTACACACTACACTACATTGTGCGGGGCAGACTCGGGAGCGGCATTTTTTGCTCGTTACGAGCAGACCGGTCGCGGCGCCCGCCGGATGGTGGATGCACTCCTTTACTTCTGTTCCACACGATCAACACAGACACGCGTGTTCTATCTATACTAATATTATAAAGCTGAAGAGTTGGTTTGTTTGGTCTCTCTCTATTCGATTCGATCTACTGGTTCGAATTGGAAAATTCTGTTTGTGTTGGATAGTGCATTGACCGAGGAAGGCTATAGGCCCATGCGAAGCCGGGTCGGGTCGCTAGTGTTTGTATACTTACATAATTGTACTTGTTTTGACACAACGATGTAATTGTTGTTATAATTCCAGGAGCCTTTTATCAGAAACCGCTTGAAACAACATGTCTGCCGCTCTGTCGTTTCGTTGATGTCGTTTTAACATTAGGTTCCCGTGTTCGGCGTCAACTATCGGAATCTAAAAGTTATTTAGTTCTTTAAAAGAAGGTTTGTATCAAGTCATGAACTCATGAGCAACCAAAAGCACTGGCGTACAATGTAAGTGAATCGGTGGCATCAATAACATGACTTTGAAATACTTTAAACATACATACACTCTATACAATTATACCGTATCTATTGTTGCTCATAATGTAACAATGCCATGGCCATGCAGACACCTGTGTGTGAGTGCTACGCATGTGTAATTGCGTAAGTACGGCTTTATAATTCATTTTCTAAAGGGCAATGATATTCTCTACTGATAAATACAACTATACAAGTCACGCGCTGCGTGTGCGCATGGCGTCAAAAGGTCAACGTTAACCATGAAGTCTGTAATTTTTCGCCACTTTTTCTCAAGGGTTCTGGATCGTGCGACCGGTCAATTATTCGTCTGGTCGATCGTAACGGTCGTCCGGCCCGGCCGGCAATTAGCCTGCAGGCCCGACTAACGGTGGAGTGAAAGTCACGGCTCAGGCGCATGTGTTACACAGGGATTAACTCAGACGCGCAGACAGATAAAAAGGAACAAAATGTGATTTAGGCGAGCTAGCTATTTAGGGCTTGATCTCAATTAAGTTCTTCTTATTCTATATCTTTGTTGCTAGCTGGTGAGAAATAACTACTTTTACTTTACTTTACTTTAAATGTTTGAAATCGGACTTTATTTTCGTTGAGTTGAAATCAACTCCACCAATTAACAACAAAATGTACATGTAAGTTTGTAATTTTGTTATATATTTTGTTGCGTATTTACAGTTACTAGTTAACAAAACGAAGTGGCCCTAACATACCTCCTCGAGGAAGCACTTCTTAGATAGGTACCAAAATTTCTGCCAACAAAATGGAGTACCCAAACGAACTATACTTAGAAGTAGTAGCACGCAAGTAACTCTATATTATTCACGTAATGCAATCAACGTGTCGAGCAGTATCTCACAGCTGTGGTCACCGCTCCAGTTCCCACAGGAGGCAGCACTTAGTTCGACCACGGTCTAACCGCAGACCACTGCCTGCGAGCTGAGCGAGCTGCTTCCTCGTACTGTAACCACAGTGGGCTCATTACCGACCACACTGTAATCTTTTACTTCATTATCTCTGTGATTCCGCTAGATCTTGATGGTTCATTAGTTATACTACCAGAAGCAGTCAGTACAAAGAATGAATAAATAAGGGGTTCAGTTACTTCAGATTGTAACTTTATAAAACAATAAGCTTTGGTATTGAGCTAACTAATAACTTATAATATTTTAAAGCGATGATAAACTTGAGCATTCTACAATAAGCAGCTCTACCAACAACAATAATGTTACCACTATTTTGTAAAAATTTGATAAAAAGAAGAAGATATAAGAAGAAGAAGACACAAACCTTTTTTACAGTCCCTTCAACCGATTTTGACTTCTATTCCATAGGCTTAAGGATGACATTAGAGGCAAAAAAGTGGTTACAATAACAACTATTTACTGCAGTTGCCATTTGTCATGCTACCAACGCAATATAAGTCAAAATCGGTTGAACGGGCTGTAAAAAAGGTTTGTGTAAATGTCTAATCTTATTGTGAACAGGGTATAGATAAAAAGTTTTATTTATGTACAGACACTCTCTATAAATTCTTGCTAGTTCTTCTTCATAGAGCCTGCCGTTCGTTTTGAAACAAGCTTCACCATTCTAACTACATACATAATTGACTTCTTGTCAACTCAAAAATACCAGTAAATGGATTAATTGAAATAAATTATTTGACTTTGATTCTATCGAGTGTTACATGACAAGTAAACGCACTCATTAAAACAAACAGATGAAATTTTAAAAGAGCGACTGGTCAATGTGAATTGAAGTGAATGCTTAGGTCTATATGCGGCTTAAGAATCATAATAATTATGTCATTCGTACCTATCCAGTAACATACCTTCGCACTAGGTGCCACCAGGAACTGACAGGCCCGACAACACCTGAACATGGTTCCTCAATATGACTGAGTCCTACAAAGGTAGAACTACTGTTCAAAAGCACAGCTTCACCACTCTGTTAGTACAGAAGGTTATGAACGTAATCTATCGTTCTGCTTAGCCAAAGATTAGTCTTATAGGAAGAAGTAACTACATTTATAAAAACAATATACTAAAAGTAGCTCTAGCATCACATTTACCAGATATTTACTTAGCAGCATTCTGTTTTTCCAACGCGACGAATCGTTTCTAATTTTTTTTTGGTCATATTCACAGGCATATATACGAGAGACCTGCAGTGTACTTGAGTAGAGACTGCATGAAACTCCATAGTATCCACTTATGTGAAATAAATCTCTCACTCACCACATGCTGAGCGAAATAAAAATAGCTACAATTTGCAATAGTTACGCCTAGTTACAGAAAGCTGTTTTGTCCATTATATATTCCATTGACTGCATACTTTAGTAGCGACCATTTGTAAGCTCATAGCATGTTCTTACGAGTGTACCTTCTACACAACTGCTCATTTTGTGGCATTTGATGAAGTTTAAAGAAAAACCAACAAACGATTAGCTTCACATCCAGAGCCCGCGAACGATTCACAACTTTATTTGTGTTTAAATCGTTCAAAAACAGACCTTTTGTAAATGTTACAAGGGTGGTACTGTCCGCAAAGATGTTTTGTATCTTAGAATGCAGTAGCAATGTCGCCGTGAGTCCTGCTTGCTCGCTAATTGCGACGACCGCGACGTGATACCTCGACAGAAGCCAAACGTAACATGAGGCTTTGAGGAGCAGCTCTTAAAAGTCATCGGAAAACTAAATTGTATACAAATTGTTTCAGAACTGGCAAAGAAAAATCATTGATAGGGAAATTGCTTGGCGGAATGTGATGCCTTATACAGATTTGTGCAAGTTATATAGAAGCATGCACCGACACTCATTCGTCTATTCATTAATTGTTGGCGACACTGACAGATCGTATAAACGTCCGCCAGCTACAATTATTTAATCTCAGTTCACAATACATTCCTAGCTCACCATGGGAATTCCCGTACGTGATACGCGTATAGAAAGAATTTGAAACAAATGATTCAGTGACCAACAGAAACACAGGAAACGAGTAATTTAATATTTTAACGATTTTTATTACTCATGCTATCATGGTGATTTAAATCTCCGAGTTAGTTGACATGTCGGAATTCCGAGTGACTATGAAACACGCGGGACATACAAACGAACCGTGATGACATCCACGAGACCCGGTCAGCCGGTGTCACAGTGCTCACAGTGGGCATTCTGGTCAATGACTGCATGGCCTCAAGGTCAACAGCGCTATCAAACTTATATTATATGTCCATTTAGATATAAAATAAACGAGATTTTAAAATTAGATCACTGATTTTAACAGCTGGTTTACGAGTTTGGACATTTGCATAAAATTTATTGGTTTTATTTAAATTAAAGAAGTTCGTATTTGTGACGCAACTTTTAAACTGAGACACTTTTTACAAGCTTTTATTAAGTATGTAAGTAAGTTAGGTGTCCTCCCAAAATATGCAAATCTTTTTTCTTTTTGTCAGTTTAGTGACGTATCGATAACGATTAACAAAAATAAAGTAGAAGTAGTAAATTATGAGTTCCTTTGACATCTTCTATCTTCAATGCCTGTCGAAACTTACACCGTTGCATTATGACAACTTTTCAAACTCATTATATATCATCCATATTATGAAGTCAGACCCAGTCGGCTCGCCAAATAGGCCACATTACCTGCCACCGACAGCTGAACAAAACGCCTTCATCGTTGTCTTCTTGTCTATAGTCTCGTAGGTCACTGTGACTGAACAAAACAATGTCTTAGAAGGCACGGTTCGAAGGTGTGTTATGGCTGTGTGAGCCATTAGTGTATTGCACACGTTGGCAACAACACCACTCTGACATATTGACGCTGCTTTCTTCAAGATGTTTCCTTGGCAGTTTGGTAACACGTATGCGTTTCTTCGAGATACGAATGGCAGAATATTATTTAGGGCCCCGTAACTCAGGAGGAAAACGGAACCTCATAGGATCACTCTGTAATCCGTTTGTCTGTCTGTGCGTCTGCCAAGACCTTATTTCTCAGGAACGGATGGAGCTGAAATTAATATCAAATACAATCCTGACTTAGAAGTTTATTTGAGTAAGTTTAATTTTTCTTCTAAGTCAACGCATTAAAAAAAGTACTGGGGCACATGTCAGGGTACTTCCCGCTGATCTAGAATCATGAAATTTGGCAAGAAGGAATCCGTCCGTGAGTCCGACTCGCAATTGATTCGGGAGTCGGGAGTATAGGTTGTAGACTTGTAAAAGTTAACTCAACTCATAAAGACTTAAATCATTTAGTCTTGTGCAAATATTTTTGAGGTATTCACAATTCTCCATCCGAAACAGCAGGGTGCTTCGTAAAAAAGTACCTCGTCTTTATTGAACTTTGATACGTGTTTTTTAATGGAAATAACATCGCTTATAGTTATATTTTTGTAGCACATAGCAAAAACTTCAACATTAATCTTAATAATAATGGCGGCTTACAATGAGCCGGCCACCGTTCTCGATCACAGTTGATTCACATCCCGGTAGCTTCACGCTGCGGTGCCCGATCTGATGAACAATTACAAAAGGTAATGGTTCTCACAGATGTAATAATTATTATACAGATTACTATTGTGATGAAGATTACTATTATTACAGGCGATGCGCGCAATCAATCGCTCGTCACTGTTCTCGAATAGTTTGAACAACTTGTTTGTGTTAAGGGTTGATGATTTTCGTATAGTTCAAACATAAAAAAATAAAGTCGGTTTGAATGTCTGAATAATATTTTGTTTGAACAGGAAAACCTCAACTGGTTTATAGCCATACCTACAAGACAAACTGTTTTTGTATTGTATCGATAAATTGTCTAGTGATTTAATTTTAAGTTCTATTTTCAAACTAAAGTCCGCCTTTGTACAGAGATTTTTTTTAATTATGTGCATAAAGTTTAATAAAAAAAAAAACATATAGGTATTATGTTACATGATCATATCTCACACACCAATATTAAATAATATTTAGTAAAGCAGCGGACAGTGGTGCAACTAGCCCTTTACACCGTGGAAGCATGAACCGTGAAATAATCAAATACCATCCATCCGTGGGAACTGATGGCTGCCGACGGCCGAAACAACTGTTTCGTCAATATTTATTGATTCGTCCTCATTCTGACGAAAGCTTTTGGTAAAACATTGAAAAAAAGAGCTTTTAATTTAGGACAAAAACTTAATAACTCCAAGAAAAATACATAAAAAAAAGAACAAAAATGTCATTTTTATTTCTCTGCATAGAAAAACAAAAATGACATTTGACCCCGACGTGATTTGAACACGCAACCTTCTGATCTGGAGTCAGACGCGCTACCGTTGCGCCACGGAGTCGGTGAAACAAGTGGCGAAATTTTGCTTCTATTATCTCGTCGAGTTATTGACGTCACCTAGTAGAGTGAATGATTATGCATGTTTGTATCTGCGCATCGAGTAATGACCTTGACTGACGATTTTTTGTACTTAAATTGATGCGTTAATTTATTCACATATCAAATGTTCACAGGATTATTATTCCATTTAATTTATCTATAATTTCCGATGAGATAACGCAAATTCGATACAATATGTATAACGATAGTTATCCTCGACATGTTTATGATAATTATTCTCTATTTTGTTGAAAGTGGATAGGCTCTTATCATATCTACATATAAATTATTTGATTAAGTACCTCGATTATTAATTAGCAACCGTAAAATTAATAATATTTACATAATGAAGTATCTATGTTTTCTAATGAATTATCTTAAAACCGTGTAGGTATAACTTACATCCATAGAGAATATAATCCGCCTACATAATATATAAATAACGTAGGTACTAAGGGCTCATATTAATCGTTGAACAAAATAAATTATACATATCACAATCGAATTTCTAATGACGCTGCGTACTCGGTACTTGTGGTTCTGGTTTACATTGTGATTGAAACCGATCAGAACACGAATATTATTTTGTTCAATCATATTCATTTTGCGGTTTAGTAACGGTTTACTTCTCTGAGTCAGGCATTTCAATATTTTGTTATAGTTTAACGAATAAATTTTGCCTACTTTTCTTCAGTATCGAAAGAAACAAAGCTACTTGTTTTACGTAAAATCCCCTGAAATTATTAAATTATCAGTAGACCATGGATAAAATATCAGATCAGCTGCCTCCACTGACGTGCCCACACATCCTTTAAACCGTACTCAAGAAAAAAGCTTTTTACAAAAAAGACAACCGCCTTCAAAAACTGAAACGTGAAAAATAACTTTAGCACAGAACACACACTGACTTTACTTTCGAAAGTCGGTGGCTTTGTTCTGTTTGTTGTTGTTTTGTAAGGCGGTTGTCATTTTCGTAATAATCTTTTTATTTTCCGCTTTTTAGTACCTCCTTCTCATCCTAATCTATTAAGAAACGGCAACACGGTTAAAACAGAGATTGAAGGTTGACTACTCCAAAGATTGAAGAAACTAAAACGTCGTCTTTGTAAAATTTTTGGGTATTTGTTGATTTTTTAAAAAGAGCTGGATCAATTTCGATAAAATTTATATGAGACTACCCCTGAGGTATTACCCTATCCATAAAAAAAAGAATTATCAAAATCGGTTTACCCAGTCCAAAGTTCTCAGGCAACAAACGTAAAAAAAAAACAGACGAATTTATAACCTCCTCCTTTTTTGAAGTCGGTTGAAAATAAGAACAAGTTTATTGATATAAACCAAAGACTCTTTGATATATAAATCGTAAAAAAATCCTAAAAATCACTTCCCAAAACCATCCGTTTCCGGCAGTAGATAACTAAAATCTTGAACCTTAGACGCCTTCACTAATCGCGCCAATAAAACCCCCGCAGGCCTGGGGCGCGGCTCGCTGGTGTGGCCCGCTCTGCTGCCCCTGCCTGCCGCAGTCTGCCCCTTGCGTGCCCGGAGGGGCACCTACTACAAACACTCGCATTTTTACTGCAGTGAAGTTCCGCCGTCCTCCTTTGATGAAAAATCGTAAGTCTTGTTTAAAAGTAAAGTCATTTATCGCGGCGACACTCATCCGAGGGGCACACAGGGGGGCAGACAGCCAGATGTGTTTAGTCCACTCAATCTTTCGCACACCAACTTAATATATGCGAGTTTTTATTCGTATCGAACTAACTTGCACATTGCCGTATCAACTCTGTTATCTGTCAGAACAGTATGCAGAACTTGGACCAAATAGGTAGTATAGTATAGTTAGTTAGTTAGTTTTAGAAAAATAAAATCCTAACTGAGTCCTGTAGCCAGAGTTGATAGTATAGGTAGGGGTCCAAGAAAGCGAAAAATAAAAGGATCCATGAGATGGAAATGGGGTCAACAATAGTGGATGACTTCGCAATTCGCGACATCAATTTTGAATGGAATAAGCGGTGGTAAATCTTTATGCAAAAAAAATGAGACTATATTTCAGTAAAATATGAAATTAACAACTTTTAAACCGATGTCAACAACATCATACAAATTTGTAATAATATTAGGTAGTTGTCTATCCATAACGGAAAAACCTGGAATTTTTTACTTTTTAAACCACAAGGTAAAAATGTTTGAAGGCTCTAGAAGAAATTCTTAGTTTAATGGTGATTTAATTAATCAATAATGGTATTATTGATTAGGTTTTAGTGGCCTGCTAATGTCTGATTTGCATAGATAACCTGTATTCTAACCATTTATTTATGTATTTAAAAGAAAGGTATATTGATAATGGCTGCTACAAGCAACGCTTATCTAAATGCTAATTGTAGAACTGAGCGAACTGTCGCAATAAATTTACTCTTTTGCCTAGTAATGGGCTATTCTACTTCGACATCTTTTTTTATTTTATTGACGTCTAATAGGGTATTTTACTCTATTTGAGAAAATATCTATAAATATATTATTGAGTTAGTTTTGGCAAAAAGCAGTGGGAAAATGTAAGTTGTTTTATAACATCATGAAATAATAGCCGTCATGTTATTACGCCGTACGGCTGTGTAAACAAAAAATTGTTAACTGTCAGTCAACCGTTTGGCGTACATAGACTTTGTACTTTTATTATTTTCGTAACCAACGTATTTTTTTAATTATGACACCTGTTACAAAATAGTATTTTTAAATTATATACAATCATCATATTTATATAATATCAGCGCATTTGTTACTCAGCGGACTGACGTCATTTCCGCAGAGCAATATGGCGTCCACTACGAGGCGTTTTCGTCAAAGTACGCGCGAAACTTGAAAATTTATTTAGATGCATTTTTATGGCACTTATAGATTGAATAAAAATTTCGTGTTTTTTTGGTGGCACATTAGCACTACAGAATTGAATTGAGACACATTTCAAAAATGGATGTAATACCCAGTATTGTACACAGCGCGATAATATTATTTTCCCGTGTTTATTATTAGTTCAAGCACGAAATTTTGTTTGCTTGTTGCCAACTTAATTGATTCAGTCCTGCATAGTTCTTTCAGTGCTCAAAACCTTCGAAAATGTTCGACAAGTGTCGACAGTGGGGAGCCGGGGAGCCGGCTGTCAATCTGTGGAACTATACGGTAAGTGGCCGAGAGGGTCTGCGGTGGGCGGGAAAATGTGGAACTATTCTATTTATCGAATACGTTTTCCGGGAAAAGCCGGAAGGCAAGTGACCAAATTGACGACGAGCACAAAACGGGTGCTAGCAAGGATCTCTAGTTACATCTTTGTAAATTCTGCCGTAAAATGATATCGAAGTAAAATAGCAAATTGGCAAGGTTTAGTTCAAGACAGTGGTAATAATTCATACCCACCCAGGGTATGAATTATTAATATCAGAGAATTAAATTTTAATGAATTTTGTTAGAGCCGATGTCGCGGATCGTCAACTAACAGTAGCACAATCAAAAAGTAATATAATACTAATAATAAATAGTTTATTGACAATATAAAAGAACAAACCTTACACACAAATCCCAACAATCCTGTGATTTCTGTCTACTAGTACAAAAAATATAATTAAGTATGTCGTTATAAATACCTGTGGACGTTATGCGGTTGTTTGAGCTTAATTCACACTGACTTCAAATATTATACAAATACATAACTTAAACTTAGCAAAAAGTTTTGTACTACCTAGGTACTTGCAGTTACTTGTTCTTGTAGTTTTGCACTATTGTTCTACATTTCATTCTTACCACTTACATAAATACTACTCGTATATAAGCAAACATCTCAAACCACACATTTTCATTACACAAAAGCAGCTTTACGCAAACGGATTTTCATTTAAATTACCAATAAAGTGAGAATACACAAAAGCAGTGCTCACTTTATGATCTCCTTAACGCGCTATAAATCCGCGGCAGTGTCTCGGGGTGTTGTGGGGCATACAACAGGGCGCTCCTCGCGAGGGGACACCCCTGCCTGCTGACGGAGAGCTTAGCACACCCCTACGTCAAGTGGGTTTAAAGACGCGCTGATAAACGGACTGGGATGCCAAACCGTAACGATGGACTCCGCGGGTTTGTTAAGAGCTGCCTTAGTTAATGGAGAGTTTGTCATTGAAACTTTATTTTAGTAAGAGCGCGGAAACTCACCACTTATTTATTACTTTACTGGCCGCAATTCAGACAAAATATATAATTAAAGACTTCCGTGTATTATGAGTCATCGTATAGGGAAGTTTGGAATATTGATTCTGTGAATCTCTAGTTTTTTCACGACAACATTTACTGTTCTCTTTCCCTATTCTTCAAAGACTTCCCTACTCTTCTTTATAATAGAGTAAATTAGAAAGCAAACATCTATGCCCTGAACTACACATATTGTAAGATAAAAAAAAATCTGAAAAATGCTCTCCAAAATACCTATGTCTAAAGAACTTACTAATTATGATAAAGTTAATATACCTACAGTTCAACTACTCGTATTTCAAGTTTTACTGACATTTAGTGCTTATTTAATTTAGAAATATTAGTTTCTGTATTAGTTAAGCTACTCAATTGTTTCTTTATTGTCAACACTTTTTGATTTGATTTTTTGATTATTTATTAATTTTATAACATTATTTAACTCGTCTCGTCTGAAACACAGGATTACCTAGATCAGGCACAGAAGTCTAAGAAATATAATTTACATTACTTATGTACAATGCCTTGTAATTTTTGAATAAAATATTATTGTTCCCAAATTTTCCATCATTCAACCTGGAGGTATATCTGGTGGCACCTGGTTCCTCCCCCTGCCCCTCGTCACGAGCTAGCACCACATGGTAACAGTACCTGCACTCATACCGACACAGCAGCCCCACACCGGCCATCTTGTAACATTCGATGCTCTGTCGTAATGCCCGCTAATGTGTGCTGATACTAATAAAAATAAGAACAGCTGGCGCTGATTGTCTGTTTTATACGTTTATAGATAGTATGGGGATTGTTTTCTTTCATTATACTTCGTGGAAATAGTCTCCATAAACATGGTAGCTTACATTTTGTGGTAAGCTTACTCCTGTCGATGCACCCTGCACCTAAGTGATGAATATTCTAATAAAAGTTAACTGTCTAGTGGAATCTAAGACGTCACCTATAACGTTCGAGATGAATGATGTCTATCATAGCCAGTAGTGCTATTCTGTAAGAATCTCCCTCGGTGAACACCTAGGTGAAGTGAACTGTCATCCGATTTTAGTGCTTTGTAAATCCCTAGCATCGGGACAGATGACAGCTCACTTCACCTAGGTGTTCACCGAGGGAGATTGTAACAGAATAGACATACAGGGTACAGTGAACTGAGCAATAACAGCCATTAACAAAAGAATTAAACAAACATATAAATATGGTATTAAACTCGGATATCTATTGTACAAATCATTACGACTCGACTACAAAACAATAATCATTTAACGTCTGCGACATCTAATCGCTGCGATTAGTCGTGCGATTAGCTTTAATAGTAATTCTCATTACGTCCGTGTGTGGTATACTCATAAACTTCCCATAAAATTTAATGACGAATAAAATGTAATCGATTGGTGCAAGACTTATTAAGAACGTATAAGTAGTTCCCATCATCTAGCAAGTGTTGATCAGATACAAGCAGGCTGTGTAGCACCAGTTAACAACTAAGTAATTTGAACCATTTTAGAATGGACTTCATAGGTGGTGCATCTCTGAAGTCAATTCTAAAAACGTTCAAAATTTAGTTGCAATATCATCTCAGCGAATGTTAAAAAAGTTTGGTAAAATAAAGGCATTTTCGACAGACTGACACTGACATTAGAATGCGAAGAATGCTCCCAAATCCTCAAAAATAGAACAGAATTTGCTTGAAATTATGCAAAAAATAATTTAATCGAAACTTATATTTGAAGATAGTGAAATCTTCTAAATGGATGCGAATGAAAATGCTTATCGACATCAATCAAAATAATTCAATTGTAACAAAAATAAAGAAATATCTTCACCTTATGAATTATGTATTTTCAATTTCCGTCCTTTACTACAAATTATCTCTTCATCTTCATAGGCTTGCATCAGTGATAAGTTATCTTTAATTGGACTAACATTCCGTCGCGTGTCAGGGCGCCACCAATCGTCAGAGGCACAGCACTATATCTAACACGCCTCAACATTGATAAAATCTGATAAATCAGCGTTCTCTTCCGGCGCGGGCGGTAAGGACTCAGTGACCAAATCAAATAAGTACGTAGTGTATGGTGTTTACTTGGAACACGCAATGTCGTATTATTGTGATCATTAAATTGTAATTGAATTGTGCAAAACTCGTGTTAAATTTACGATTTATTACAAAATCAATAATTCGACTTGCGAATGCATTAAAATGTTAAATTTTCGAGGTATTCAGTCTTAGTTTAGTCATGCCCGTTAGTATGTCGGTCATAAAGAAATATGCATTTAATATCAAAGGAAAAATATCCGCTCAACAACATGTTAAAGGTCTTCAACATGTCGGAGCCTATAAATGAGATGCACTCACGATGTGCTTATGCTTCCAAGTGTTCCTCAGAGCCGCCGCCCCTCCCGCACCGCGTCTCAGAGCGACAGCGGATGGCAACAGTTAACACAGTGTCGGTAGTAATACAGCGCTCATCTGACGCCGGAAGTCTTATTATGTTGTACTCATCCATTATATCACACCGAGCACTGTGTATATTGTGTTCAAAGGTATGGACGACTTCGATGCATCAGTCAGAGTTTTTACCCAGATCCAGCTACGAGTCCACCCTGTAAGTGGGAGACATCGATACCTATCCACATTGCTGTATGCCCGTTTCCAGCATGCTACTTTCATTCCATGGCTAAAACCTTGCATGGTGTTGCTGATGTTTATTTGGGTATGGAGAAACTTTACAAACCCTTCCCATCGTTCTGCCACATCTTGATCCTCGACCAACACTAATCCCAAGGTAACTTTTATTCAATCCGAATTAATATTCATAGTCTGCCCGAGGTTAGAAGCCCACGCTTTGTGTCCAATAGACTCGGCAAACACAGCTATTATCAGGACACATGGTCACGCGGACATTACGGACATTGTCGGACAGTAACGCGTGCGAGACCGTACGACGCGGGCCGGACACCTAGGCGACTAGTGTCCGGGGAAACATGGTGTTTGTGCTAATAGTGACAAGTGGGAAATGTCCGCGCGACAAATGAACGATACAACACCAACATAATTATACGACATTATGGAATTACGGTTTTAAACGTATCTTTAAATTCCATGAACGTTTCCTAAAAATCACACGAGCAAATTCAGAAAATGTATAATCTGGCTATAAATAGTGGATAGTAGTCTAAATACTACAGGAGGATGCTTCCCAAATCTTTTTCACAAATTGTTATTGTAATTACTTACGACATACTCGTACGTAGGTATGTAGGACAACTCAGGACAAGCCTAGTATATCTGGTGACCGTCAATTGCTACAACTTCAATTACTACTGGCATTTACACGTAGCTATAAGTACATTTACATATTACAGTAAAGATTTACTTGTGTACAACGTTAGCTAACAGCGTCGTCGTAAGAGCCCGCCTGCCCGCCTGCGCCTGGGCCAGCGCCCGTTATCTCCCTAGATAAGTGTGAAGTTATTCGTACACACATTTTATGTTCGCAAGGTATGTAATAGTCGTTAATCTTTCACTAACTCTTGCGATACGAGTGTTATCGAACTGTTGGTGCCTTTTACTCAGGTTTGGTTGAGCAAGGTTTAAGGTGACCAAACGCAGTAAGGAAATTTATAATTTTTAAATGTTGTAGGTATTTATAATACCGGTCTAATATTGTCCCACTGTAGAGCAAACTCCTCTCAGAGAAGGCACAAGCAATGATGCTTGCCTCAAGGTGGATTGGCTTTGACGATTTAAATCTTCATCATCATCATCATTTCAGCCGAAAGACGTTCACTGCTGGACATAGGCCTCCCCCAAGTGGCGCCACATTGACCGGTCCCGTGCAACTCGCATCCAGCGGATCCCCGCAACCTTTACCAGGTCATCGGTCCACCTAGTGGGAGGCCTTCCAATCTTACATTTATTAAATTTAAGTCCGTGTCCTCACCATGTCTTCCTTCACCGAGTTGTATTTATACATGACTACAAATATTTTCAAGTATATAAGAAGTTCTTTCTTGTATTCTTAAGTATTTCTGGAGGACCCAACATTATCAAGCCAGAATACTAAAATAATCATCATCATTGGTACACCGCGCCCACGCCCTCCAAGATTGATACATGTATGTATATAACTTCCACGTTATCAATAACTTATATTTTATTTTGAATACCTGTGCAGCTCTGTTAGTAAGAAGAACTGCAACTTAATGTTAGCAGTCTTGTGACACTGTACCTACTGTAGTCTGTGTAGAGCGACCTGCTTCTGGTTTAGATAACTTAATACTGAGTACTCGATCTGACACACCAGCTGTATGTGGGTGGAAAAGCCATAGTTCTAGATATCGAATCGGAATGAATGATGATGGTTCAGAAGAATTATGAGGAGCTATAAAATAAGACGATGCAGACACAACGGACCTTAAGATAATAATTTGCAAAAGGTTGATTAGTATTTTCCATTCATGTCGCTACAGCATCACAGAACGACCGACAGACGAGACAATGTTCACTCCCGCCCGCGCAATATCCGACGATATCAAAGAATAAAACTGTCAAAACCCATTTATATGAATAATGCCATCTTTCAGAGCATTTTTAAATCACGCCCTTGAAAATGCCAACCCACCGTGCTCAAAAATAAAGTTTCTTTTCCATTGGGGTGTATTTATGGAGTAAGTTAACTGCATTTTTATGGAGCGTATGGTAAGTGGCACTTATGTCGGTTTAGGGAAGTATGAGGGACAGCTTTATGGTAAGATTTAAATTGTATGATGGGCACCTTCACGGGAGCGCTGCCGACGTCAGGGTGGGGGGTGCTGTGGAGCTGCGGGAACTGTTCAAATATTACTGTCATTATGACGAAGCGCTCCGTAAAGTCGTCTTATACATCATAAAAATACATCTTTCACCTGATTTTGATTCACCTTATAACTGACTTAAACCAGGTTTTTGAAACGATACAAAGGACGTGTCAAATTCAATGTAAGTCAGGTGATCTGATTGGCTGTTCATAATTCAGACCACCAATCATAGCAGCTTACGCGTGCTGGACTAATTGATAACTATTTTTTGTGTTGAATCATTGTAAAAACTGACCGTACTGGCAAGTGTACATACTTAGGTCTGTAACCTGAAAGAATGTTTGTACATATTTTTCCATTTTGTTATTTAATTGTTTGTCTTTCATTAGAAATGATTAAAAGTGAAGCGGTGATGCTTAGTGTTCTGTCAATATCTTTCGCGTAACATGTTTTACGAGGCAATTACTTTAACACGTTGCTCTGTCGTTTAATTTATATTCGTAAATCCGGTAGCAAATACCGTGTACTAAAGCTTAATTAAGTATTATAATAATTATCTACTATTATTGCCTACAAAATGTAACCCTCATAAATAGTATTATGACCGCCATTATAAAGACTCGTAAGCTACCAACGGTCAGTGATAAGTACATTTACTACCCATAAAATAAATCCTATTTGCTGGTCCTAACAAACTGGCAACAGATCCAATAACAACCGAGTCAGAACCTTCCAGGATTTGATATCTGTACTTTCGTTAAGAGGAATGCACAGAATCCATTAATATTATAAATACTACCTTACTACATAGTTTAAATAGTAGTATTTTGTAAACCGTGAAGTTTCTTCCTCGTTCTTCTCCTAAACCCTTACCTTTGTTTTGGGACAGCAACTAACCGGTTAGCTTTAACATTCTGACTAACCGACTGCTTAATAATTCAAAAGTTAGTGCTAGTAAATGTTTTAATTAAATGACATGCTTTGACTTTGGCGTTGAAAAGCGAAGGTGAGTTAGATTGTTATGCTTTCCAGGTTAAACCACAGATCCGGTTTTGAAGAAAATTCCGTAAAGACTTTTTCATACGATATTCATCGGCGATAACTGACATTCCAAACTGACAAACCATTTTGAAAAAAATATACCTAAAAACAGGTAGTAACATTAGAGCATGTCATATCCCACCAGGCAATCCCCAAAAGGCAAGGAATTGCAAACAAGGTAGTACTTAATTTGTTAAACACGTCAAAGCTCACGTTCTACAAATATATCGTATACCGTAAGCTTCGCGGTCGGCTGTTAGTTAGCATTCTCCACAAACGCAATCGCAGTATTGATTGTTTGTGGTTAGGTGCCGAGCGCGGTCGGGCATCAGGCTCCACTTCATACTGAATGCGAGATGTGTGCCTCGGAGTCGACACCTGGCTACCAACTGTAGCTGGTAGAGTCACCACAACTTACTACACCTCGGACAAATAATAATATAATAATATGTGGGGACATTTCACACATGGCCATCTGACCCCAAACTAGGGAGACCCTGTACTATGGATGTCAGACAGCTGATATACATACACAAATCCTTATTTTTTAAATACATACATATAATAGATAAACAACACCCCGGACACAAGGCAAACACAAGTGCTCATCACACAAATATTTACCCTGGGCGGTAATCGAACCCACAACACGCTGCGCAGCAGTCGATAGCTCAGCCACTGCGCCATCCGTGTCGTCAAAAAGGAATGACCTAGATAAAAGTGCAGTTTGACTCTATCGACCACCTAGGCACCGCGTAACAAAATCGTTGCAAAAGTGAAATGTAAAAAATAAATCACACCGTCGTCATCACCATCATCGCTGTCATCGTCGTCATCGTTGTCACCGTCACCGTCATCGTCATCATCGTCATTGTCGTCAGCTTTATCGTCGTCGTCATCATCATCATCACCAACGTCGTCAACGTCATCGTCATCGTCGTCATGATCATCACCGCCGTCGTCGTAATCGTTGTCAACGTTATCATCATCATCGTCTTCATCATCATCGTCTTCACCATCATCGTCTTTATCATCATCGTCGTCATCATCATCATTTTCAACATCATCATCGTCAACATCATCGTCATCATTATCATGATCGTCGTCGTCGTCATCATCATCATGATTGTCGTCATCATTGTCATCGTGATGTCATTTTGACTTAGTTGGTGATTCCTGCAATGTCGCTCAAATTGTTTACGGTTTTTGCAAATGTACATACGTATTAACATTAACATTTGGAACTCTCGAATTTACATTTTCTGGAAGTCGTCATACTTTTGCAAGTCTTATTTACATCAAATTCATACTTTCTAGAACTATTCAATGCTGATAATTTAATTGTTCCATATTTTGAATTTTGATCTGCATACAAAGTAAAGCCAGTCTACAATTTGCAAAAAAGGATAAATAATAATGAATTCGGAGGACTACCTCGACTAATCCCACTTTAGTAATACCTATAATATATTTAAACATTAAACCCAAACTATAAATATTCACGTCGCTGCACGTCGCTCGTGTGTTTCATCACGAATTCTTTCTTAATGGTGTCGCAATATTTTATTCATTAAAGGACTGAGCTTTGTATTAGTAGAGGCTTTCATTAGTATTTAATTGTTTCCTACAATTAAATATAAATGAATGCCTCCACTAAAACAAAGCCCAGTTCTAGGACAGTCACCTTAAGCGTCTGGAGATTGCGTGCGCGCACCGTCACGGATCTCCCAGCCAATCAGCGCTCTGCGGTTACATTTTCAATTCACACTCGGCTAGGAAACGGATATTGTAAGTGACAGCCGAACAGATACGAGCCGTGGTTTATTTGCTTTTAATTTAGAAAGTTCACTAAACTGTGGAAGAGGGATTAAGTGTCCGTGGATCAGATACAAGAATTGGTTGACTTCTTTTTGGAACGTCACAAATTTCTCTACATCTGGTCCAAAAAGAAAAAATCTGTGTCCATAACCACGAAACACACAAAAAGACATGGCAGGATACAATGTCAGATTTTATTAGTACAATTTAATTAAATTCCAATGAAATTCAGTAACCCTAAGGGCTCCTACACACGAGCGGCATGTTGCCAACGGCAGGGGTAACTGCAGCCGTCGACATGCCAACTTCAAAGATCAGCGGCCGACGTCGTCGTCGTTGTTTGAAGTTGGATGCCGTCGCCATGCCGGCTGCACTTACCTCTGCCGTTGGCAACATGCCGCTAGTGTGTAAGAGCCCTTACTCTTGTACCACATGTACTAATTCTCAGTAGTCATGCACTACTGTGTTTCACTAGTGTGTGTTTGTGAATTTCAATGCTGTAGAGCTATGTGCACTACAGTACTACACACGGTACCACTTTCTTAATACTCTCTCTCGTAGGAAAATGTTCGATCCCTACAAACTCCCTCTCCAAACCCAGACTCCTTTACGCCGACACGCTCAGCGATTGTATCTGAAACTTTTAATAGGCCTATTTCGAGCAGTACCGTACTGTGCGATGATTAAGTTGATTGATAAACTTTTGAAAATCATAGCCGATTGAGATGAAATTGATGTATTTCTGCGAACGTAGTCCCTAAACGATAGATCAGCTGCATTTATTTATTTTTTATTTTATTTATTTATTTCATAACATGTACACTATCTTTACAGGCAACTTCTCAATACGATAGTGCCGAGCTATACAGTAGGTACAGTTGATTTAAAAACAACAATGAATTACAAAATCAAATTATGTATAAAAACAACAATTAATGCCAAAAACTAATTATATATAACACAACACATGTAATGTTACGTTCTTGAACTCACTCAGCGAACACGAGAACAAGTCCACTATCTCAGCAACCAGATTAAGTGTTTGCACGGTTTGCGTGAGTTGGGCTTTGTTCAGCAAGTTAGTTCTGCCGCGCGGCACCACGAATAAATGTGGTCGTCGTTGGCGTTGCACTTACCCATCGGGCACACACAAACCCATCCACTGCAGAACCCCCGGATTTTTTATATTACCCCGGAACACTCCAAGCATATAAGATGCCAGCGGGAAATCCCTCCTTGTTTCCAACTTGTTGTATCCCACCATGCCTAAAACGAACAAGGTTGGATACATCAAGGCTGTGAATTTGGCGCCCTACTTTAAAAAAAAATTTTTTTTTTTAGTTAGTTTGATAGATTTCGGTAAGTAGTGGATAGTAGTGAAGATAACTTCGTTTGTAGTTGCACCAAAAAAAAATAAAAAATCAATAAAAAAAAATCATCCACCGACCTTGAAAAATATTTTTTTTTTCGGCTGTTTCTTATAGTAAACCGTAAGTAGTGGATTGTAGTGCATTTTTTTTCGTTTGTAGTAAAATAAAAAAATTGAAAAAAATATTTTTATTTTAGGGTACTTTTCCAAAACGATATTTACTACATAAATGCAATTTAAAAGCCTATTCGAATACTACGAAAGCTAAAACTGACTAAGAAACGATCGCAGAGGTCAATAGTAGCAGGTTTCTTAGGTACAGTGGAAAAGAAGTATACATAAGAAGCGATTAACCCGAGTAAAACTTGTTTCGGACTGAATTCGAAGTTACTTTCGATACAAAGGTACTACTAACGCTAAAACTGACTGAGAAACATTTGTTTAGGATAGTAATAGTATTAGTTAAGTTACAACGAATGATATTCATGTTACTACAAATAACTACTAACGAAAAAAAGTTAAACGAAAAGAAGATACTACAAACGAAAAGAAGTTACTACAAACGAAAAGAAGGTACTACAAACGAAAATCTTTCTACTACAAACGAAAAGGAGTTACTACAAACGATAATCTTCCAACTACAAACGAAAAGAAGTTACTACAAACGAAAATCTGTCTACTACAAACGAAATGAAGTTACTACAAACGAATTTCTTGTTACTACTAACGAAAAGAAGATACTACAAACGAAAATCTTTCTACTACAAACGAAAAGGAGTTACTACAAACAAAAAGGAGTTACTACAAACGTATTTCTTGTTACTACAAACGAAAAGAAGGTACTACAAACAAAAATCTTTCCACTACAAACGAAAAGGAGCTACTACAAAAGATAATCATCCAACTACAAACAAAAAGAAGTTACTACAAACGGATTTCTTGTTACTACAAACGAAAAGAAGTTACTACAAACGAAAATCTAGCTACTACAAACGAAAGGAAGGGACTACAAACGAAAAGAAGTTACTACAAACGAAAAGAAGGTACTACAATCAAAAATCTTGCCACTACAAACGAAAAGGAGTTACTACAAACAAATTTCTTGTTACTACAAACGAAAACAAGGTACTACAAACGAATTTCTTGTTACTACAAACGACAAGAAGGTACTACAAACGAAAAGAAGGTACTAAAAACGAAAATCTTTCTACTACAAACGAAAAGGAGTTACTACAAACGATAATCTTCCAACTACAAACAAGGGGTACAAGGGATACACCCCATAAAGCCTTAGGTATATGTACCTCGTAAATTTATTTTGTTTGCGCTCCAACATGAGACTATATTTAGTCTCATGTGGAGCCCATATTGCAGCATTACACTCCAGCTGAATCCTTATGAGGGCATCATATAATGCTGCAATGACTTTGATGTTTTTGAATGTCGCTGCTCTGCGAAGTACAAATCCCAATCGCTTATGAGCCGTTTTACAGACATTGATTATGTGCTCCCGGAATTTCAATTGAGCGTCCATTTGAACGCCAAGATCTCGCACCACCTCCTCTCTTTTCATAGGCGCGTCATCGACTTTGTAGCTGAAGTGGAGTGGCACCCTAGCACGACTGTATGTTACAATTGAACATATGGTAACATTGAATTACAGTTTATTATCTCGACTCCACACAACTACTCGGTCAATGTCTTGCTGCAGGCGGCGACAGTCGTCCTTGCTTTCCACAGCTAGGAGCAACTTGAGGTTGTCTGCAAATAGCAGACACCTGGCATCCTTGACCATCTCCGGTAAATCATTTATCATGATGATAAATTCCAATGGTCCGATATTGCTTCCCTGACTTACGACAGACCTCGTAAAGTACGACTCAGAGCGATAGCCACCGTACTCCACGTACTGTTTCTTGTCCATCATATGGCTCACAAAAAAATTCGAGCAGCTTAGGTGTGCAGCCAACCTTCGCCAACTGTGATAGTAAGATGTCGTGATCGACTAGGTCAAACGCTTTCTTAAAATCAAAGTAGGCGGCGTCCACCTGCACGCCTGCATCGATATGAGGAACCAAGTACACCATGGCATTCAATAAGTTGCTGGCAGTACTACACGCAGTAGTATTATGTCGCTGGCAGTATTATGTCGTAGTAGTTTGGCCTGCTTCCTATCCTAACATCTCTTGGCATGTGATGTGGTAAGAGCCACCGCAACCGTTCCCTTCTCTAGCGTACTAGCTTGCGGTTGGACTGGGTTTATGTACAACAATTTCAAATACGCTCATCTTGCTTAATCAATATAGGAAATTATACATTTAGGTAACTATGTAGGTAAGTGCGTACAAATAGAAATCGCTTACGACCTTCTTAGTTTGCGATTTGCTATTCAATATTTGTGGAAATGTTGCCTATCATCCCGACCAGTATCTTACAACTTGAACATTTTAACATTTCACGTATGGAGTTATTAACTGCATTACATTAAATTGTAGTTAATATTTAAGGCTGCATATTGGATTAAAGATTAATTGCTGCAACTAAAGGTAGATGGAAGTTTAGTAGATAATTTCAGACTCATTATTAAGAAAATTGTGCATATGCTTTGAACACAATGACTATTTACTCCTCCGTTTGAGATAGTTTACAATACACTATCTGCGCTAAAATAACTTGAACAAGTGCATCATGTTGGACGTCAAGACACGTCGGACGCGCTACGAAGTAGACATATTCATCGGCGCGGGCGCAACGTTCGGTATTATGCGCGCGCCCTGCTGCGTCCGACCACAGTAAAGATGTCTAACAGTATTGTGACTCAGCCCTGTCCTTGAATTAGTTACCTACAGGCGCGTAGTACCTTAACATGCGATAGGGTTGCCCCGCGAACAGTGTTTTAATTTCTTCCTAGTGTGTGTTTTATTTTCTTTCTAGTTTTGTGATTATAAATTTGTAATGTTTTATTTTCCTTTTAGTTTTGTGATTGTAAATATAGGTATATAATATTTTTCATTTAATTAAAAAAAAATGAAATACGTAAATGAAATAGGAAGTGTTCAATAAAAATGCATGTTATGTTTTTGATTAGAAGACTTAATAAAAAAAACCACCCTTATAAATTTGAGACTGAAAAATATTTGCGCCTCAGTCGCAGCCATTCAAGGCGTCTCAAAAAAAATATGGTTCATATTCAATTGGGGAAATTTGACAATTTTTAATGGCCTTATGTGCTGGCGTTTGTACCTATCATTTAGGTACTCTCATAATCATTTTATACGGATATTTCGTTTAATTCAATAATATATTATGTAAGTAGCTAGTACATAAGTAGGTAGATAGCCTAGCCTAAGAAGTATAGTATATACTTACCAGTTTGTTTTAACGCGAGCGTAGGTAGGTCGCTTTTTCACCCTATCCACTTATTTGTTTATTAATCCAGCTTACTTTACTCGGTAGAAAAAGCGAAATACTTACCTTTTAAAAAAAGAAAACAATTACTTACGTACTATAGTAGGTACCTAGGTATATCATTTTTTTAATAGTCTAGTAGGTACCTCAGACCCATACATTTTTTTTTATTTTATTGGTGTGAAGTAGGTACCTATAATCTGGTAGTAATTATTTTTATAGTCTATTAAAGTTTCAGGAACATAGTCTTTCGGAGTTTCCAGGTAAAATAAAAAATGTTATCTCTGGGTGCGTTATTGACGAATTCAAGCAACAAAAATCAACACAATATATTCGCCACAGCGCGGCGCATTCTAGACTGTCGGTATACTAATTTCCCTACCATTCCATTCGAGCCATGTAGCGACTCGCGTTCCGACCGTTTGAATGAAGATAGAATACTGTTAGATATCTTTACTGTGGTCCGGGTCCGTCGGATCGTCACCCACATGAAGGGGGAAAACTACAGCTGACACAACCTTCGCTATCAATGTCGAATGAACAACACAACACAACACTTGACGTGCATGTTTAGATACACTCACTGTACCTTTAATAATAATAATAATATGTGGGGACATTTTCACACACGACCATCTGACCCCAAACTAGGGAGACCCTGTACTATGGGTGTCAGACAGCTGATATACATACACAAATACATTTTTTTTTTGTAAATACATACATATATAGATAAACAACACCCAGACACAAGGCAAACACAAATGTTTTACCTTTGTAAGAAGCTAACTTAGGATTCTCTAAAATTAGTAGGTACTTACCCGCGATGTGATATGACTACTAGCAATTTTATGTAGGTAAATAAGCCTTTAATAGTCTGGCTTCCTAATTTCAAAATCGTTTTAAGACGACCTGGTATCCAAATAGCATTTTGTATAGCCTAACGCCATGTTTAATCTTCTAATTTTTCTTTAAAGAGCTATGTAAATCGCTATTCTATAAGGAGAGAGAAGAAAAATCTTAGGTATTTAAATGATTTTTTTTTAATTATATCTTATTAGTTAGTCAAAAGTTTGTATCCCATCATACGCACACAGATATTTCTAAATTGCATTCCCAATAGTTTAAAAATAGATTTATCAAACGACCAAAGTCTTATTTTGAGGCTCACATCCCCAAAATCCCAAATCCCCCAAATCCCAAATCTGGCCATTTCAATAGATACAATAATAAAATGTATAGTGTAGCAACGGTTTTATCTCATTTTGATCAACTTCCAGATAAGCAGCGTGAAAGCTTTGCTTTTCATTATGAACTACGTCGGAACGTGGTATTATCATACGACTACCTGATTACATACGTCCCACATAATTGTATAAGTTTCTTCTGACAACACTCTTTTTATTCAGATTCGCATCAACACCTACCCAATTACTGGATGTAAAAGCTTTGACAATAGAGTGTATTTTAAGAGTAGGCTACTCTTTTATTAGCTGGCCGGTCAATTTCGATACACCGTTAGTTAAGTTCGATTTAACTCATAGAAATCGCCTAAGGTTATCTACTAACTGACCCCAATTGTTGCTACTTTTGTGTGAATCTATAAAAATCCTTCTACTTTATGAAATGTTTTGCATTAGTCTCTCAACTATACACTATAATTTTTAGATGGTCTTATAAACAAAATTAATGTAAAAAACAAAGTTCGGAAAAGACTTGTGTGTATTTTACGATATTTTTTTCAATATTAAAAGGGCATTGTATTTAATATTTAGCATCAATAAACGGACACGTTTTCAACAAATGGGCAATTTCTTTATAAAAGATGACGCCATTTTCTTGATCCGGTCAGAAATGTCAGTGGTGACTCGTGGACCAAGGAGTGGTTTGGGTTTAGAAGTGCTACATATTGTGCGTGAGGGCTCGGCGGCGCTTCTATTATAGAACGAGGCACTTGTGATAAAACAACTTGTTATTGTCTTTTTTTAAGAGGGCAAGTCTAAGAGTGCTAGAGTATCAATGAAACTAAATATAAAACACGTAAAACTACAGACGAATCAAATCGATTGCTCCTGGCACCCGTGCAACTCAAGGATATTCTTAAGTACGCTATTTAAGAACTGCCAAAAAAAATCAGCGAGTTGTGCTTTTTATGACAGAAACCAGTCAAGTGAGCAATGGCGCACAAAAAATTTGATTGTAACAGGTTGCGATAGCGACATCCGTACAAATTAATGACACAAATTATGCAAATATAATTGAGACTACTGCCGCCTGACGCCGCGGCGGTAGTCAACATCTGACATCAAACGTTTGGCTTGTACTAGGATGATACAATATTTATTTAATTTATTTGTTGTTGTTGGTTAACTAAGTACTTCACTACCATCGGGCAAGTTCTTACCATAGGGGTGTAACTACTCAAATCAAATCAAAATCATTTATTTGCAAAAATATGGTACCTACATTAGATGTTATTTTCGGACAGATGGTTCCAGCATATTCTGCCACACATGGCGTGCAAATATACTTACCATTGGATCGTAAATACATATTTACAATTGAGGTGTAAATACTAACTAGGTATTGTCATGTAAGGACTTACCCTTTGGGGTGTAAGTATTTACTATCGGGGTATAAGTAGTATTTTTAAGGTTCCGTAGCCAAATGGCAAAAAATGGAACCCTTATAGATTCGTCATGTCTGTCTGTCTGTCTGTCCGTCCGTATGTCACAGCCATTTTTTCCCGAAACTATAAGAACTATACTGTTGAAATTTGATAAGTAGATGTATTCTGTGAACCGCATTAAGATTTTCACACAAGAATAGAAAAAAAAAACAATAAATTTTGGGGGTCCCCATACTTAGAAACGAAACTAAAAAAAAAAATCATCAAACCCATACGTGTGGGGTATCTATGGATAGGTCTTCAAAAATGATATTGAGGTTTCTAAGATCATTTTTTTCTAAACTGAATAGTTTGCGCGAGAGACGCTTCCAAAGTGGTAAAATGAGTGTGTGTCCCCCCTGTAACTTCTAAAATAAGAGAATGATAAAACTAAAAAATATAGATGTACAAGTAGTTTTTTATACGTCATAAATCGTAAACTGCAATTTACCTTACTTGCTGCTACGGAACCCTTCATGGGTGAGTCCGACTCGTACTTGGCCGCTTTTTTTTATGAAATATAGTATGCTACTAAATTATCAAAAGTATCATTATTTAACACTGACAGTGTACTTTAACTTATTCCGCTATCAGAATAGTCCATTTTTTCGTTTAACAATTATGTGCGTCCCAAAAGCACCTGAAAGCGATATCTCCATCTGCTAGTCGACAGCAGGACAATGGTCGCGGCACAACAATGCCGCGACCTGCGACCTTCCGCACTCGGGACAATTGGGAGTCCCACGCGCGCCCCGCGCCCCTCCCCTCCTGTGTCATACGCGTATACAACTTCCATGGTGACTATTGTGTGCCATCTACTTACGTTCCTATTTTAATTTCTCTGTTTAGCTTTCTTATTTACAAGCTCAAACTTTCTTCGTCATTTGTATTGTTTGGAAGAATTCATGACTTTGCCGAATTAAGTGAATCATCACTCATGTCCGAAAATAAAAGTCATCTTCAAGACGAAAGGTTGTTTGAGTAAGAATGTACAATCTGGACAAGCAAAGAAATGAAAGGAAAATCACTTGCTTAGTACCTTTTTATCTCAGGAAACTTGCTGGAGGCCATAGTGTAGGCCTCCAATAGATTCCAATTAATCTTGCAAAAGCTTCCGAATTATCTAAAATTCTACACTAAGCAACGGCCGATACATTACACAGACCGCTCAAAGGCGTTCGATAAACGAAACATTTATGCAAATATATCACACCGGTTTGTTTGTAACACCTTACACAGCAGACTCACTAAACGCTTGCCACTACCAATTAATCAGTCCGCTCTATATCCTACGTTTGATTCGGTAACACATCGAGCAGGTTTACGATGATCTGCGTCGTTCTAAGTGTGTTTATCGTCTTGTATTGCCTTATTCATGTCCCGGTAGGTACAGATGTAACTGTCGCTCGTTTTTGTGCGCGTTCCCAGTCTTGTCCGAAGCGAGCACCGCGGGTTCATACCTGGAACCCATTTTCTCCGACGACAATAAAAACCGGGGACAGAAGGTTTGCTTCAAGAAAGCGCGATGTAAACACGATTATGCTCTCAAGACGGTACCGCTCTGAGCGAGGGCATGGAAAATAATATATTTGTATTCTAACGTCCGATTCTCTATCTAACTTTGTGAAGTATTTTAGATTTTAAAGTCTTCTATTGGCAATCTCACGGAACGTGCCTTGATTCATTGTTGATGTTTTAATTCGCCATTGCCAAGACATTTGACATAATGCTTACTGAGGCTTTTTAGGAATCCGGGGGAAATTGCAACGGATCGGATCTCTAATTTAATTTTATCGTACCGCAAACTTTTGAATATTTGTGCCTTTTAAAGTTGCGTTCATTTATTTTCTGAAGCTTCTTGTGTTCCTGTGTGGTCAGTTTTCATTGCATTTGAAGTGTACCAACACCAGGGTTAGCAGGCATAATAGTGAGTACGTAAATTATGAAAGTTACTGATTTAAGTAACTACAACTGTGACTTTACATACGTGCAACGCGAATCTTTTACGAATGTAATTATTTTATTTTTATACCTAATGTTCATGAAATCGTACTGTTTAACTGGCATTGTTTTCACACAATCGTTCGTAAATCGTAATACAATGAATTTAGATTTTTTGTATTGTTGTGATCCAGTTACATTCACTTGACAACACGGTGATAAACTGAAGTCAACCCCTGTAGCAGTGAAGCGTGACTGGTATCGTGAAAATCTGTAATAAACATGTAGTGATGCTGACCTGTCGTGGTGCATGACGTCGGCCCGCACCCAGGGCCCCGCGCCCCATTCCTCGTCGTCGCGCTCCTCGGGCTTCGCCTTCAGCAGCCCCGACAGCCACGTGTACGACTTGCTGCGCTTCATCGCATACTGACCCACTCACACATCACAACACTACACGTTCCAATTTTGAAAATCACTTTTCTTTTTTTTACACTTTTGACCTTTGCTTTCTGTTTTAGAACACTATAACTGGCACTTTGGGTTGGTACGTATTTTGAATCACTGAATTCTTTTTTTAAGAATCACTGTTTTGTTCGGGACAATACTTTCTTGGCACGTTTATATTCAGTTGAGTAAGATGATTTAATTGCGCACAGAAACTATTAACATTATTCCTTGGTATGTAAAGTACTCAAGTATTTCGAAGACGCTCTCCAAGCTATTCATCTCTGTACAAGAAAAGCATCCTTATTAGTCTGTTTCGACACTTGTGCGTAAAGGTTCAACTACCGTCAAAATGTCAATTAATATTTGACTCATTAAAATTTCTCACTTCAACAGACAATCATAGAATCAAACAAACATATCCCTTCAATTTGTCTGATTGGTACCTTATTGGTATGAAAATAAAGTGTACAATAGTTTGTGTGTCAAGAACATAGATATTTTGTATTCTCATCGAAGAAAATTGACGTCTGACGATTGATGTTAAAAAAAGTTGTGAAACGAGCGTTCATCACTCAGGGTTCCGTACACCTTGTGTGTCTCACTATCTACATGTACTTGCTAATGTTACCGACAGCAGCGCTAGGACATCACACATGAACGCTTGGACACCAAACAAAGATCTATACTAAATAGTTTTATCTGATACTTTGAATTTAGATAGTCTTGTTCTTATGATGCTCATTGCCCAGTAGATGTATCAACACAAACATTCATCATAATTTGTAACACTAGCACACCTGCACATTTCGTTTTATAAACCACACAGAAAACCCTACCGCATACGGGTACCAAATAACCCTAAACGGCGATGTCAAGTACAACGCGCGACCGTTACTTGGACAATAGAGTGTTGATCAATCGGTGTAACCTCATCGAATTCAATGCTACACACGTCATTCAGATACAACAGCAAACTATGAACTTTCGTATTTAGTCGGGTAACGAATAGTTTGGGAGAGCGTCCGATGTTTCGTGAGCAGACTGGTCTAATGAAGCCGGCGAGTACCTGTAACAGAGAGAACGAGTTTTAGCGTAAGGTGTCAATAGAGACCGCGTACGTACTATGTACCTTTATGTATGGTACCTTCGTGCATACTCACTACGTAGGTACACTTTATACGCTCACACTCGAGATGACCTCAAAAAGTGCTCGTTTGAGTTTGAGGTGTTATTCGGGCGTCGCGTGGGAGGGTTAGCACTCGAATATAATGAATAGTTGAGAGTATGTAAGGTGTAACTGTCGTAATTTGTATTCCGAGGGGTGCTCTCGAGTTGCTGACGACACGAGTGGTCGCGAGCGTCGACAATAAGTTGTGATCATCAAAATAAGCTTCATGAACAACAATAAAATTATAGGCTCATGTCTTATGTTTTTCCTGACACTTTGTAGTAACAAAATTCCCTCTCGACACTCCTATATATGGCAGATTTAATAAATAACCAATGAGGCAATTCAAGACCAAACTTTAAAATTATCATATTAATTACTTGAACAAGTAAGATATTAAACTAGTCCGGTGCCTGCGCCCACGCACTCGTGCCAAATTAGAACGAGCATTCACATCTGTGATGTTTTGATTTAGGCACAGATTGTCTACAACGAAGTTCCCAAATTGTTAATAACGAACACAAAGTCCTCCTTGCTTTTGGAAGTCCGTTGAAAACAACGCTAAAGTAAAACCATTTGTCGACAAGTTGTGAGAGCCAGCTAGTGATACTATAAGGACCCACTTCACTGGTAGTAACTGTAGTTAGTAGCGCTACAGACGTGTCTGTCTTGGTGAAACGTGCGTACCAAAATCAAAAGGTAAAAGCTCAAATAATCGTCTTATTTTATACTAGCACTTTTCCCGCGACTACGTCCTCGTCTATTTTCTTATTTATAATCCCTAAGTTTTTGAAAATAAAATATATAAGCACTTAGGGATAACGTTAAATGAATTTTTAATTGGTTTTTGACTTTATATCAATTACAACAAACACACTGTATACAAAAAATCGAATACTTATAATATTTAATGTAATATTATCATCTAATATACTTAATCATAATCATCATGTAATGTGTGATGTTTCTAAGATTTTTTGTGAAATCAATGATTTACCAATATTCGGACTTTTACAGTAGGTAACGGATAGGTACACAATAGATAAAACAAGCTGCCTGCGCGCGCGCTACGCTCGCAGTAAGTACTTGAAGGTTCATTTGCGGGGAAATCTGGCGAAAGCAACCGGTTTAAGAAAACTAATAAAACTGATAACTTATGCAATTAACTGGTAACTGTACCTACTAGTGGGGCAAGTACCTACGTAGTAGGCACGCGGTAGTGAGGCAATGACTAATAGACTATAATATAGGTAGTAGCTAAATGTTTCAACAGCCGGGTAATTTTATTTTATTTTTATTTTATTTATTAAGGAAAACAAACAATTAATAATGATCATTAGTAATGATGATCTATGTGGCACCGCGACTCGCCAGTTATTAAATTACTAGCTTCTGCTTATGCCAGCGACAACGGGGTCGGCAAAATCGTAGATCTGAAACGTCTGATGTCGAATTCTAAGAGCCCGGGGACGGGAAAACAACGGGATGCGCGAGATGATTCGAGACGTTTAAAAAGTACAATTTTGAATCATACCTCCGATGGCGGAATATGTGGCGTAGTCAAACATAGGAGTAAACGTAAATGAACTCCGTTCCTTATCAACCCAAGGAAGGTCGCCATGACCTACGGCTATATCTTGAGACACATCCGATTCAGATGATATCGACATTCTGTTCAGAGAATGTCGAACTCGATCAGAATTCAAACGTTCGTTGCTCTCTTCTTCTGTCTCTTCATGCCGTACTCCAGCAATTCTTTTTCTCTCACTTTCTAACTGATTATGAATATTTTGTTGTGTGCGTGTTCGGGACAATCTATACTAATATTATAAAGCTGAAGAGTTTGTTTGTTTGGTTGAAGGCACTAATCTCAGGATCTACTGGTTCGAATTAAAAAAATCTTTTTGTGTAGATAGTCCATTTACCGAGGAAGGCTGTAGGCCCATGCGAAGCTGGGTCGGGTCGCTAGTGTATGATAATCTCGATCAGCAGTTAGTCGTGCATCACGGTCATCATTCGGTTCAAAAGACCTGTTAATAGATGTGCGAATACGCTAAGAACTCAAGTGTGATTCTGTATCGGTAAACGTTTCCGATTCGCGAGACAATGCATGTCGCTCACGATCAGCGGACAGTCGCGCATCACGTTCCGCACTTGTCTCTAGAGACCTAGAAGCAGATGCGTAGATACGCTGAGAGCTTAAGCGCAATTCTCTATCCGTGAACGTCTCCGACTCGCGAGACAATGTATGACGTTCACGATCAGCGGTCAGTCGCGCATCATATTCTTCACTGGTCTCTAGAGACCTGGATGTAGATGCGTAAATACGCTGAGAACGCAGGCGTGCTTCGCGATCTGAAGAGGTTTCCACGGAGCGAGTTGCAGCCTGATGTTCTCGAACAGCATCAAGTCTCTCCTGACGCTCTTCGGTAGATTCTTGGGATCTTATGATCCTCAATCTTTTAGCTCCTTTGGAACATTGGGAAAGATTTGACCTCTTTCTAGGCATGGTTATAGTTTTATTGTAAAGATACCTGATCAATTAAAATCTAAGTGACTGCTCCCCTGCGTTACCGGGTAGGCTACCGTGTCACGAAGATAAACGGACAAGGAAATTAAACATCCAAATATTATAAGCTCGAAGGCATATTTATTCGATAAAATAAAAAAATTAATAGGAATTTTGGCAGTAGAGTCAAATTTTCAATGTTATACCATCGTCATCCAAAATCAGTCCTAAACTGTTACCGCCTTCACCGTGTGGAGGTACTCCCAGCTTATGTTATTTTATAAGATACAGTGAAATTAGCCATAGCTTTAATTTTCACATCAGATGTTTCTGATCTTCGATTTTTATAAGACAACAGGAAATGCCCATCGGACCGAACCACTTTTGCTAAGACGTCATTCCTATAGTGTCATGGTATAGCTGGGCTCTTGGAGTTCCACATCAGGTGTTCCAGATCTTCAAATTTATTCTCTCAGCAGAAAATGCTCATCACGTGGAACAATTTTTGCTATGGTACCATTTTTGTATCTCTTATAGTTTAGCTGGTCTGTTGCGGTTCTGCATGAGGTGTTCAAGTTTCCAAGATAAATTATAGCCTATATGTTGCCCAGACTTAATACGTATACAACAAAAGAAAAATCATTCAAATCCGCCCAGTAGTTCCGAAGTTTAGCGTGTACAAACAAACAGACAAACAGACAGAATTTTTTTTTGCATTCGTTCTCTATTACTGTTCCTAAATCCCCCTCAATTATTATTTTTTTAATATATTCAATGTACAGACACAGTTTTGTTACTGTTTTATTATATGTAATAGATAGGACAAGCTTTTAGCCATGTAGTGATCGATCGTGCTGAACCGAGGGAAAGCAGAACCTAAACATAATTATTGATCATTAAATTATTGATCGTTTATTAGTCTATGAACTACGTACTTGTAAATAGGTTAACTGTAAGAATACACTTTCCAGTTTAAACATCTAAACTTTTGCAATTCTACACTAGTGGAACTAAATCTGGAAGAAACGAAATCAGGCGTCGCGTCGCTTTAAAATGAATCATGATGACAGTTAGTGGAATTTCATTTTCAACGACAGTCTTGTGCCCGACGCCGACCGGCGAGAGAACTTTTAAATGAGTTAGTGAAATGTGCAAGTCAGCGCAAAATGAAAAGTTGTCGGCGACGGCGCGCGGCGTGGTGTGGGGCCGGAGCACCTTTCTGAAGAACAACCTACGTAACACAGAAGGTACACTTCTCTGCACTTAGCAGGTTATCTAATCACGTAAGTCACGCTTGGCAAAAAACAGTAATTTTACAAAAAAGTCAAAAGTGAGTATTTTCATAAGATGACATCATTACGATAATGGCACAAATGAGGATGCTGCAGATCAAACATCGATTTGCTGTGCTTGATAAGAAAATAATATGGAAAAAAACTACTTAATTAAAAAAGATTGTGTTCAGCATCACGATCTGCTTTTACTCGAAAACATAATGCACACAGAGGACACTCACTCTATATCACGTGGCGAGGAACTAAGGTCGAATATTGCTCTAACCCTAAATTTAAAAGTGTAACTTTAGACTGCACTTTGAATCAGAATTAAGAAGAAGAACTAATCTATATCGAAGTACCTATTGTCATTGACATCAGATCAAGCGAGTTTTCTATTCTTGCACGGGTTATGGTGCCGGCGACTATACTTAAAACTGTGGAAAATTCAAACTATCACTCATGTGACTTGCTCTTTTGAACTGTGAAAAGAAAACTATACTGTCTTAGTAAATATTGTAACTTTACATACAATTGGAGTCTACATAAAATCCCTTTGTTATTCCGCACACGCTGTAATAAAATGTTAGTTAAGAATTACATTACGATACTTGAACTTACACAATCATAAAACTCGATTTCTAATGAAATGGCTTTAAACACGTGCTCAAAGCAAGATCTTTGCTTGTGTATCGTTCAGTGACACGGACCCTCGCTACCTGGGTCAGTCAGTAACAGTAGTGTTGCTGGATTCTGAATTTTAGTAATATCACATAGCTTTTTTAGTTTGTCACCGTTACATACTGTTTACAAATCACTGCCTGAGCTGTCGTCCGGCGATGAAGACTGAGCGTTGTCACACTTTACAAACAATCTAAAACTTTATCCAAGCGTGGACTCAGGTAGGTCGCGAAGGGTTAAGAGGCATTACCTAGGTGACGTGAAGAGAGACAGTATTTACAATAACAATATGATAATATTGTTAATGATAATGTTGAAATGTTAAGTGCTGTCGGTCTCGGTTGATTAGAGAGACGATGTTTAGTGTGTGGCGGTGTGGTGGTGTGGCGGTGTGGCGGTATGGCGGTGTGGCGGTCACTCGGGGCGGTGCACGGTGGTGTGCTGGTGGCCGTGAGAATGGGGTACAAGGACCTGGGGGCCAAGTCTGCTATTTTTATAATTTCGTCATTCCCACACGATCCCATTGTCATTTTGCTAAAAGTCTGTAATCTGCTAAATTCATAATGGTCGATCATTGGTCGGTCGAATTATAAGCAATGACTGCACAATGACGTTCTAATGGTAGGTCACTGATCAAAGGAACTGTCAAAATTTTAGCAGATTACCGCCTAAGTCAGTCATTCAGTTGTCATTTTGTACAAAATTACCATTCTAAAGTATATCATTTCTTTCAATGGCGTGTCAGTGGTTGACCATTGGAAAGTCATAATGACGCCATTATATTAGTAGATTACCAAACTTGTCAAAATCAACAATTATGAAATCAATGATAGACCATTCTGACACTATTGTAATAGCAGACTTGAGGCCCTGGAGGTGTGACGCGCAACAAATAACAATGTGATGTACTGTCAGTTTAGGGAATTTCTTACCGATCCTTCTCCATACGAAACTACATGTTGGAACGGGCAACTATATTGACTGAATATTTACAGGATACACTTATTTAATGTTACACCATTCTAAATTTTAAATAATGTATTTTATTGTGTAATGTATTTTGTGAAAGCTCATGATATTTATACACGTGATAATACCCATCCTCGTAAATCAAGGCGTGGTCAGCGACTAGTGCTAGAATTTGCACCAAAGACAGCAGTGTTTAAAAAAAATTGCCCAGCTATGTGTGTTAAAATTTATAATAAGTTACAATCTGACATTCAGGATCTTCCTCTACCAAAATTTAGAAAAAAGCTGAAAGAGCTACTTCTTAATAAAATGATTTACTCAATTAATTAATGGTTACAGGAATGATATTATATATAAATATATATATATATATATATAAGTAACAATTAATGTGACATTATTTAACGTAAAAAAACTGACTTTCTTTCTTTGACAATAAGTGGTATAAATGTGTTTTAGATTAAATTTTTATTATTATTTTTATTAAATTTAACATGCCATAATGAGGCTAAATAGAAGATAAGAACAAATAATGTAACTGTTAAACCACCTACTGTACTTACTCTATTTAAATGTGAATAAATGAATTTGAATTGTTAATTTCTAGTTTCATAGATAGATACCTACATGTGTATTCGTAGCAGGCATTATCATTACACATATATTAGTATAGATATATAAAGCTGAAGAGTTTGTTTGTTTGTTTGGTTGAACGCGCTAATCTCAGGATCTACTGGTTCGAATTGAAAAAATATTTTTGTGTTGGATAGTCCATTTACCGAGGAAGGCTATAGGCCCATGCGAAGCTGGGTCGGGTCGCTAGTGGTAGAATATGGTTAATGGACTCTATTGTTTGGATAAGACCTTTTCTTTTGTACCCATATTCGCAATTGAATAAATTATTATGTTTTTTTTTCTTTTATGACGTTCAAGAGTGCGTTTTAATGGTTTAATTAAAATAAATTAATTGAGTTTCACTTTGTCATAATGACGGCTATCGTGCCAGACCCTGTCGAAAGCCTTCGAGATGTCAAGAGAGACCGCTTGTGCCTCCCCGTGCTTCTCGATAGCCTCACTCCAGATGTGAATGGCATAAATAATAATTAAAAATAAAAATCGTTTATTGCACATAATAGGGTTGTATACATATTTTTGAAACTCTTGACTTCCAAACTAAGTAAAACTTGTACTATGGAAGTCAAAGCACTCTCTTATATCTAGAACTATAATACAACAATCGGCAAAGGAAGCATGCAAGGCCAAAGTACTTGGCAAACAAGTAAAAAAAAAAAGTAAGAAATAATGTTAAAAGAAACAAATGTTAAATATATCTTCTGCAATATGTTTTAGTTGTGAAGTGTCCCGGGTGAAGTTGTGGAATGTGTTAAGTGTGGAAGTGAGGGAATGTTTTTATCCGAATGTGTGTGTATGTGGTGTGTAAATTGGGATTGTGTGTCAGTTGTTGTGTTTTGACGACACGGTTGGCGCAGTGGTTGAGCGATCGACTGCTGCGCAGCGTGTTGCGGGTTCGATTCCCGCCCAGGGTAAACATTTGTGTGATGAGCACTTGTGTTTGCCTTGTGTCTGGGTGTTGTTTATCTATATATGTATGTATTTACAAAAAAAAAAAGTATTTGTGTATGTATATCAGCTGTCTGACACCCATAGTACAGGGTCTCCCTAGTTTGGGGTCAGATGGCCGTGTGTGAAAATGTCCCCACATATTATTATTATTATTATTATGTGGATGTCAGTAGAAGCTTTTCACTTTCTTCATAATTAAGGTTCATTAACCACTCAGTCGTAACTAGCTTTGTTTTATGGTAAGGGAGTTGAAATATTGGTGTTTTTTTATGTATTTGATTATACAGGTGATTTCCTACAACGACATAGTGTCTTTGGGCTAATTTGGTGTTATGTTTAATGGATCGGAAGATATTTTGGACTTTACGTCGAGATGCAACATATTCTACTTGTTTGGATACATGTTTACGCAGTATAACAAGTAAAATGAATAGAAGCACTGTTAGAAGCTTACATTCAGAGTAAAGTTTATCCGTGGGATATCGTCTAGGTTTTGATGACATGACCTTCAGAACCCCCCTTTGTGCTCGTTCAAGTTTGATTAGTAGAGTTTTTGCGCAGCCACCCCAAGCACAAATGCAATACGTAATTAAGGACTGGCACAAAGTAAAGTAAACTAGTTTGAGAGTCTGAAAATTAGCACAATTTCTTAATTTTTTAAAAATTTAAGTGAGTTTTCGAATTCGGGTTGTCATAGAAGAGACGTGCGCTTTCCAACTGAGGGTATTATCAATCAAGACTCCGAGGTATTTAACATTATCACTTCTGCTTAAAGTAGTACACATACAGTTTTGTGAATAATTTGAACAGTTATGAGCCTTAATAACAAACGATTCAGGGTTTGGTATAAGTAGAGCTACTTTTTATGCCAAATGGTAGAAATAATGATTTTGAAACATTTAATGTCAGTTTGTTATTATATAGCCATGCCATGCTTGTCATGGCATGGCTATATAATAGCGCGTTTGAGCGCGTTTTCGGTATTTAGTTGAGTTTCAACCCAATTTTTCCCGCTGATCACCAAAGCAGTGTCGTCGGCATAGGTAAAGATGTGGCAATTTGGAATCTGCAATCCACAGAGCTCATTAATATAAATAAGGAATAATGTTGGGCCTAAAATTGAGCCCTGTGGAATGCTAAAGGTGAGATGTTCAGTGTCACTTACAACTGTATCTATTTTAACACACTGGGTGCGGTCAGTAAGGTAGTCCTGAAAGATTTTTAGAGGAGATCTACGAATACCAATCCTCTCAAGCTTGGAAATCAGGATGGGAACAGAGACAGTGTCAAAAGCCTTTGACAAGTCAAGGAAAACACCAAGGCATTTACTTTTATTGTCCAGATGCTCAACAATTGTAGTAGTGAGATCTAAGACCACATCTTCAGTTGACATGCCCCTTCTAAACCCATATTGCTTGTCTGATAGGATTTTATATTTATCAAGATATGATACTAAGCGGTTATTTAGAACTTTCTGTAAGACTTTAGATAGGCATGGCAAAACAGAGATTGGTCGGTAGTTGTTTACACTGTCTCTATCCCCACTCTTGTAGATTGGATGAACGATCGCTTTTTTGAAAACTCTTGGAAATTCACCCTCAGCTAGTGATAAGTTGCAAAGATGAGTAATGAGCGGAGCCAGCTTTACCTTACACTCTTTAATTATTTTTGGTGGAATATTGTAACATCCGACGGCACTATCATCTTTTAGGTTAGAAATAACAGAGATGACTTCAGCTTCATCAACATCAAACATGGCTATGGAATGGGGGTAGTTAGAAGAAGATGGTATAATTTCAGGAAAGTTGGTATGGCTACTAGTAAACTTATCTGCAAGGGTTCTTCCGACGCTGGAAAAGTACTTATTGACAATATCAACCGATTCTCTCTCAACTTCTGCGATGCGTAAGAGATCTGCTGAGGAGGAAGAGGAGCGCTTCATATTGGTAATGTTTTTTATTGTCTTCCATGTGGCTTTTATGTCATCTTTGGATTTGAGTAGTTCAGATTCCTCGTGATTTGTTTTTAGTTTTTTTAGTAGTGTTACAGAAATTGCGATACCGGATATACGTCATTTTTAGTGTCGGATTGCTAGGGTTTTTATTGACGTCCATATGCATTTTGTCACGATTTTGGCATACGCTAGTAGATCCCCAGTTGATCGATTTCGGCGGAAGCCGTATTGTCGGTCACTGAGGATATCATTCGCTTCTAGGTATGCCAGGAGCTTAGCCTTTACCCTATAGCAGTACTTTGGCTACAGATATGACTTAGGTATTACCATAGAATAGATATCCGAGGTATTACCTACATGTACGCAACTTCCTAACCCAATGTCGGTTGTTCATGTTTGATGATAATAGCACAGACATAATGCGCAATTAGAATTTAACCACCAAACAGGGCAATGGAGATAATTTTGAAAATACTCATACTCCAACATTTGAGGGAGAAAACCGTTCCACCAGGCTTGACGTTCTTTTAACGTGAAAACTTTTAAATGGGCACGCATTAGGAGTGTTTAATAGGAACTTTAATTTTAATATGCACGAGATGCCATAGGAATCTTTTGTGACCTCTCCAAGGCATTTGATTGCGTAAATCACGAGACATTAATTCTGAAACTTGAGCATTACGGACTAGGTAAACTTGCGCTTAGTTTAGTGAAATCTTATTTAAATGATAGACAGCAGCAAGTTTAAATAAACGGGGTGAATTCACATGGTTTAAAAGTACAAATGGGAGTTCCACAAGGCTCAATTTTAGGTCCTTTCCTCTTTTTAGTTTATAGTAATGATCTTCCCCGGTTATTCAAAAACCAACCACAAATCGTGTTATTTGCCGATGACGTCATTAATTTTTAAAATAAATAGACGGGCTCAAAATCTTGACATCGTAAATAACGCCTTATTGGAGGTACAAAACTGGTTCACGGCTAACAATTTAGTATTAAATGGAAAAAAAACTAAGTGCATCAGATTTGCTTTGCCAAATGTCAAAAATAGTGAGTGTGACATAGTATTGAATAAAGAGAAACTGGAATTCGTCGATAAAACCGTTTTTCTGGGATTGACGCTCGACTCAAAGCTACAATGGGGTCCTCATTTAACATCTCTCGCAGGACGGCTAAGTTCGGCAGCATATGCTGTCAGAAAGATCCGGCAATTTACTGATGTGGATACCGCGAGACTGGTCTATTTTAGTTACTTTCATAGTATTATGTCTTACGGTATTTTATTGTGGGGACGAGCTGCAGACATCGATTCTATTTTTATTCTGCAGAAAAGAGCCATCAGAGCCATTTATAATCTGCGTATGCGCGATTCTCTAAGGGAACTGTTTAAGGAAATTAACATAATAATAATAATAATAATATGTGGGGGCATTTTTTCACACACGGCCATCTGACCCCAAACTAGGGAGACCCTGTACTATAATGACGGTGCCTTGTCAATACATCTATGAAAATATCATGTACGCTAGAAAAAATCTGCATCTTTTTGATAAAAGAGGTGACAGACATAAATTATAATACTAGAAATAGGGACCAACTAGTTCAACCAGGTATCAGACTGGCTAAAGTAGATTCGTCTTTCATGGGGTACTGTTTAAAGTGTTACAATAAAATACCTCCCCACATTGTTCAACTAAATGAGACAAAATTTAAGTCTTGTATTAAACGCACACTATGCAACCTTCAGTCGGGACCCATTAAAATCTGGACCGGCTCAAATCTTCCCTATAATGGGTCCCGACTGATCAAATCGCTATTGGCGTGGTTTATATTTCAATGGTATAGTTATTCAACATACTAAACATAATTCTAGACTACAGGGCTTGTTTATTTCTTTCAGTTTTTATTTAAAGTTCGCTTTTTACGCAGTCAAGTTTTTTATTTTTCTAATTATTTTTTTTATTTGAGTCTATTCACTTATGAATACCTATTCTAAGTTACGTAAGCGGTCTATCCTGTTGCAATTCTGTTGTATCTTTACTATTACGTGTTTTGAGAGTTTCGAAGTCAACATGGAACCCTTTAAAGTTTCGCCATGCCCGTCCGTCCGTCGTCGGTCCGCAGTGTAGTTTCAAAGACGGAACCCTACATTGCGCGTAGCCCACCACGCACTTGGCCGGTTTTTTTTTTATTATATTTTTATTACTAAGGCATTGTAATACCTTTTTGGAATCCTTAAAATGAGCTCTTTATTTTAATACCCACATTGCAGATATCGAAGAAAAAAAAGTTTTATTACGTGATTTTTATTATTATTTTTTAAGGATTACTGTGATGATATACATTTTTAGAATCCTTAAAATAAGCCCTTGAATTTGATACCCATATTATAGCTTTAGAAAAAAAAAAATTTTTTTACTTCAAACAATGGCATTTCCCAGCTGCCACGTTTATTTATTTTTTTCGTCACCTATCTAAGAACACTTGGACTAATGAGACGAATCTAACGATATCAAGTAATAAAGAATATTTTATTTTATTTTACCGGCGCGAAAAACATAACCCTTTCCTTGCAGTCGGGGTAATAATCATTCCCAATTGACACTGTTTTGATACGTCACCATTCCCTACTTCAGCTAAAGTCTAAGCACTCTTTGTTTTTCCCTAGCTCCCAATAGTAACGTCCTAGTAGACGGTTTGTCCTGTTATGTGCCGTAATGTTTGTCAAAACAGCTCCGGGATGTTCCAGCGGTCACTAGTATGTACTCCGCGCTCGCTCACAGTTAGGCGAGACTTTTGACACCTCTACACCTGGGCAGGGAAATAATAGTGTTGTTACTAAGTAGTTCCGTAAGGTTGCCTCAACTGGAGGCATGTTAGCGCATACCATACGGAGAGCTATGAATAAACGGCGCATTTTGAGCAGAGGTAATATTTCTATTTTCTATATTAGTTCAGCTGCACTGTTCTCACCTAAGTATTACAAAATAACTGGTTTATTGATAACTGATGAATCTCAACATTCTAAATATTTCCTTCATGGGTAGGGTAACTGCTAGCTTCCATTGGAATCAATACTTAAATATGCTCAAAATGTAGCTATTGCGTATTTTTTATATTTAACACATCTATTTATATCATGTGCTTAAATTACTTTGACATCATGAGCATTCAATGGAGATAAAATGTAGGTAATTCGGTCATACCGTCATACTGTTTAAATGTAGGTATAAGTATACCTAAGAAAATACATAAAACAAATTACTAAATTCAGGGCCAGCGGTTCGTTTTTAGATAGATGCGATGCGAGGACACTGTTTTCTTACATAATATGAAAAAATGAACTTTAACTTTATATCGAGGCAAGAACATGAAGTTCAAATCCAGTCAGTGATAGCATGGCGAGTGGCGACTGACGGGAGTGACAGGACGGAATGGAAGAAGAGAAAACGTGTTGCATCGACCACAAGTAGCTTGGGACAAGAGCAGGAAGATGATGAGAATTTTTGTTGAGGCAAGTGTACATTGTGTAGTGTACAATTTGTTTTTCTTACTGATCCGCTATTCTTTTCTGATTAATTTCGTTGCGGGGTCCAAGACAGTTGTAATGTTTCTCCGGGACTCGTCTCGTCCAGCTTCATTGCCCCGAACGCTATTCTAGTGGTCGCCACTGTTGATTCTGCAGCGCTTTGAGAATAGTGTGGCGGGCTTGTCCCACAAATTACAAAACTAAATATACCACTTTTTCCGACTTCCACGCGGGCGATGTTACGGGTAGATGTTAGTACAAATTAGGGCGCGTTCAGACGACGAATTGAATGTTTCTTAAGAGGGAGCGATGCGTACGCGAAGCGCGCGCTTATGATGATGCAAATAATATTTTCATCCCTTCTATTCGTGTCGTTTTGTTCCTCTTTAAGCGGGAGCAAAGTAGCTCTTTTCTCCACTAGACTTTTTAGTGGGCAGTAATGAGATTTGAATTAGGAACATGAATCGTTCATTGAATATAAATTACTGGCTGAAGTGTTGGCTGTACGGTGCTGGGAGGCGCGCGCGGTAACTAAAAAAGAAAAAACAAAAGCGCGCGATTTACTTCCCTGTTCTTGTAATCGGTACGGACTTTATTATATTTTGCAAAAAAAAATAGTCCTACGTCGAGTTCTGAAAGTGATAGTGTGAAACTTATGAAACAATAAAAATAAAAGTTAATAGGTAACGTCATACGAAACTTAATACATACGAAATCCCGGGAGAAATATTTTCTCATAGAAGGAGATGAAAAGTAGTGTGTATGACTCGAGAGCAAAATTATTTTTCCCTCAGGCGATGTACTTTGAATCCCTCGCTACACTCAGGATTCTATTTTAGAATCCCTCGCTATGCTCGGGATTCTATTCTAGAATCCTTCGCTTCGCTCTGAATTCAAAATAGCGCCTTCGCCGTAAAAATATTATTTTGCTCCCTTGTCATACAATCTACTATTTCATCATCATCATCTTTGATTATATAATATAATGTCTAGATGGAGCGTCAAGTGCACGCAAACGTGTCAAAAAGTGTCAGCCAACAATTGGCTGATAAGTGCTTATATAATCAAAGCCCAAATGCGTAACAATAATAATAAATTATTAATATATGCATAATAATATTAATTTATGTATAATTATATACATAATTGCTTATATAATCATTATTTACGCACACAGAGACGTAGATGCACAGTGTAAAACGACGCCTGCACGCACACATACTTGAAATTGTTGACTCGTTTTCTTTGTTATGATTGTAGGGCGACGCTCCATCTAGACATTATATAATCAAAGATCATCATAATAATTATTGTTTATTTGGGAAGGGACACATTTAGAATAAATATCAATAGCGTTCAGTCGTTCAGTTTTATTTTTAACCGACTCCAAAAAGGAGGAGGTTATCAATTCGAATGTTTGTATTATTATTTTTTTTTATGTATGTTGGGCCATTACTCTGTCATATATGGACGGATTTGCAAAATTCTTGTTTTTGTTCGAAAGGGGTTTATTCCGAAATGGTCCCATATAAATTTTACCAAAATTCATCTAGCCCTTTTTGAGAAAATCAACAAAATCCCAAAAAAATACTTAGATGACGTTTTAGTTTCTTCAATCTATGGAGAGCTTACAATCTCTTTTAAGTGTGTCGCCGTTTCTTAATGAATTTGAATGTTAATTCAATACTAAAAAGCGAAAAATAAAAAGTTTTTTCAAAAAATAAAGAAAACCGCCATCAAAAACTAAAAAGTGATAAATAACTTTAGCACAGAACACACATTACTTTACTTTCCGAAGTCGGTGGCGGTGGCTTTGTGTTTGTTGTTTGGTATTGCCACAGACTTCGGAAAGTAAAGTAATGTGTGTTCTGTGCTAAAGTTATTTATCACTTTTTAGTTTTTGATGGCGGTTTTCTTCTTTTTTTTTAAATGAAAAATACGAGGTTATACCTGCTTTACAAATAGACTTTGACTTTAGACCACAGATATAGATAGACGCAAGAGCAACTACTTCGCGTGCCTATTTACGTGCCTAACTTACGATAAAAAATCGTAAGTTAAAAAATAAAGTAAACGTTTCCTTCCTTCGGTAAGTCATTTTGTGATTAATATTATGCGTAATTAATTTAAAAAACAATTAAATACCCCCAGGTATTACTGAGGGTAATACCAAATTTAAGAAAAACCAAACATTTGTATTTCATTGTGACGTCCAAAAAATGGCACGCTTGGTTTTCATCAGATCGTGATACTTGCGTTATCTAGATCTATCTATATATGTGCTTTAGACACATCCCACACACACATCTGGTAGTACATATATGTTGATGCACATGTGCATGTGCATGGCGGCATGCGTGTGCGCGGGGCGGGACAAGGCCGCGAAAGGTCGAGTGTCTGTGGGGCCCGGGGGGCCCGGGGGGGGAGACAGTGCCGTGGTGCCGTGTCTGTCCACACGCTCTGTGAATACCAGTGTCTAACAATATATGGTACTGTGTGTTCATATCGTAATATAAACGTAAAAGGCCTGCATACACAAAATAAAATGTAACACTGATATGTTTGAATTTATTTTGACACTATTAAACTAGGTACTTCGTAAGTAGGTACAGAGAAAAATAAAATAATAAATTATAATATATCTAAACCTTCCTCAAGAATCACTCTTTTGGTCAAAACCGCACGAAAATCGGTTCGGCAGTTTTTGAGTTTATCGCGAACAAACAGACAGACAGACAGATTTTTTTTTTATAATATGTAATAATAATGATAATGTAGTATACGATTTGACAACAGTAAGCAACTCATCGCACGCACATTGTTGATAATTAATTAATGACCTACTTCTAATAGGTACTATAGCTAACCCTGTGCGTGCTACTGTTTGCCCACAACGCACTATTCTCCACTTATCACTACACGTGTCAGCACAAACAAACACTCCGTCTGTTACTTCTGTCACATAGTTTGAGGGACAGATAAACATATTCACATGACGTTATTCTGTTTTTCTGCGAATAAATTTTGTTGTATAGATTACTTAAGTAGGAAGCATACCTTGATAAATGAAATAGTAGAACATTTACATACATGCTAATTAGTTGTACAATGCCAAAACTTTATAGTTTCTAATAGGGAACATTACGCGAAACTCGGCCCAGAGGGCGCCACTAGCACATACAGTAAACAAACTGCCATGGAGCATAACCTCGTATTCTTGTTACATGATGTTATTAATTGTAATAACTAGGTATTTTGTGAAAATATTATATCAAAGTTTTAATTATTCTTACTTACCTAAATGTACTTTAACTATATTATGGCATCCTACGGCCATTTGAAAATGGATTCTTGGTTATGCTCAGAATAAAATCATATTTGGTTGTCTTACATGACAAAAGTGAACGTTATTCTGTAAATGCTCACCTGAATACTTTCCAATTTCAATGAAATCTTCGAATTTAAAATGTGCTGAACATATTATTTTAGAGTGTATTTTAGCTCGAAAGTTTTTACAACGTGTTGCTGCTTCCCATAGTTTTCGAATATTTTCTTCTTTTTAACCGACTTCAAAAAGGAGGAGGTTTTCAATTCGGTTGGTTTTTTTTTATGTATGTACATCGATTACTCTGAGATTTATGATCCGACTTACGTGATTCTTCTTTAGTTTGATGAGAAATAGTTGCCATTTGGTCCCATAAAAATTTAACATTGTTTGGCCAAGTAGTTTTCATTTTATGATCATTTTTTTATTTTTTATATATTTATTTTCATGTTTGACCACGCATTACTTTTTTCAGTGTAGTCCGATTTCAATGATTCTTTTTTTAATTGATAGTGTGTACCTCAAATTTGGTCCCATAGAATTTCAAGAAAATATCTCACCCCTAAGGGTTGAAAATTAAGGGATGACCGATTTTTTTTAGTGTCGCCGTTTCTTAATTCATTTCTATGATGAAGTAGGCACTAAAAAGCGAAAATAATATTTTATCAAAAAAGACAACCGCCTTCAAAAAGTAAAAAATAACTTTCAATTCGCAAGTCGGTGGCAATACAAAACAACAAGCAAAACCAAAGCCACCGACTTGCGAATTGAAAGTTATTTTTTACTTTTTGAAAACGGTTGACCTTTTTGTATTATATTTGTAGATTTTTTTTTGGAAATAAATGATTTCCTGCATTCCTCCATCCAAATATACAGTACTGATGCATTAGTTTATAATATAATACACTTCCCAATCCAACCCCAATCCTTCCAACTCAAAAAGTCAGGCATTAAACGACTCGTCGAAAAACTGTTTACTGTTTACGCTAGTGCTGCACTCTGACGCCAGAACATTGCAGTATTAACCCCTGTAAGTAACATATTGACTTGGATAGCTGTTAGATGTGTAGCTACTAAGTACGTAACGTATTGATTAGTAAGTACTTTGTTTGTTATGTAGACACGTTGGAAAGAGCATCGTGATATAAACTTTTGCCAAGGATTCGTTTATGATTCTAGACCACCCCAGCATCTATATGTTTTGTTTGCTAGTAAAAATAATCTGATGTTTCTATACATTTGACCATGTAGGTATCGTACTTTTGTATGGAACCGCTGATTTTTTTGGGCATGCTTAGTCAGGAATCTTGAAAATAATCTTCCTCTCTTCTAATTATTTAATATTTTGATTTACCCTACTGGGTTCATAATTGTGTATGGTTCTATATTTTATTATTTTCCACCTATAGATTGTAATACGATTTTGGTCAGAATTTTTCTTCCACCATGTACCTTTATGTGCGAAAAGAAATGAAAACGAATGAATTCAAATGAATGAATGAATGTGAATGTTAAAGTCCTGATGAAGATATTATGTTACGCAGCTACCCACGAGGCATGTTGGTCAATCCCGACACGTCTTGACACTCGAAGCACTTTCCTTGCAACTCAATTTACCACACAGTACATAAGTAAAACTTCATCATTCCAGACGCAAAACTATCATCACATACGGCAAAAACGAGCTCTAGAAATTACATATTTATTATAAGTAAAACTCCACCACACTAAATACAACGAGCGACCAGTTGCGCAGTGTACAGTGACCACAGAACATACAGTGACGCAGTGACCATGTCCCTCTAGCTGACACAGTCGCGGCCGTTGGCTGTTCCACCCGTTCAATATTATTGCGTTGGCGGGTATAATAAAAAAAAAACATTTATTCAGTCATGCCCCTAACGAAGAACACAACATTTTACAATACTGCCACAGAACACATCAAAACGACAATGTCAAAAAATCACATAATTAAAATAAAATGTTTATACTATTAAAAATAAACGAAGATTAAAAAGATACAAATTGTCACTGAATTACAAATAAGACATAAAAGAATATAAATGAAATTAATGTATTATCAAAACTATGTAGAAATCATGAATACCATAAAAGATGGCTTAAGTCTGTCAGGGATATCGAGCTACCTTGAGGTTATAGAGGCGCTGATGCGCGATTATTATAAAAAAAAACTCTTCACTTTTATAAGAAAATAAGTTTTTGTTTTCATTTTCTTCAGTTTTAATATAGATTTAGAAAAGTTTACCGTAAATGTGTCGTTTCCCATATGGCAAAGTGTCATGTTGCTAGTGAGTTAATGAATACATGTACAAGCTAATGACAAATATAATATTGCACGAAATGATCACTTTAACGCAGCCATTCCATTTGCCTTCTTATACATTTTAGCATTAAAATCAGGATAAGGTTTGCTGTCTAAACGTGCATCGATTCGCGTGACGCCCCGCTACCATGTGTGAGGCTGTCTCAGTCCAAACGCACTGCACCTACTCTGTGTGTGATCAGTGCGACTCATGCGAAAAGAGAGAGAGAGAGAAAAGCGAGAGACAGAGGAAGGAGAGAGGGGGAGGGAAATTTATTATTATTATTATCAATCTTATTACAATTTCATGTGATCTAACCTACTTGCCAAAACCGCTCTCAGTTCTTCTGCATTGCGTGTTGAGCAGCCTTAAGCAAGCCTAGCCGCTGTGTAGCAACAAGATCAATCAGTAATGCCTTTAGAGACATATTCATAAACAGGTGTTCGTTAATCACCGCCATCGCTGATGGAGGGCTGGTAGCAGCCAGACTGCTACTAAACTTACCTGATATTGTAATCTGATTTGAAACGAATGTCGGTATGTGCATCCGTTTGTCGTTCGTATATCGTGTCTAAACAGCGATAGTCATAATAAATGTTCTTTCTTCATTTAATATTTTCTAAATGTATCGATTACCGATTAATAGATGAACGAGCTTCGTAATAAAATCAATTTCCCTAGAGGAATTATATTTTATTTAACTAAGTAATTGTCGAATTGCTTTAATTCATTTTGTCATAATATTGCTAATTTTCAAAATCAGAAGAAGAGACGTCTGAGTCATACAAAATACATAATTATAATGGTGTAGCGGTAGAGCGTACCTTGTACAGAAACCGCAGAATGTCACATGTATGGCTTATCGCAGATAGCTGCAGTAGTCGTCAGCTAGTGAAACACTGACTGTAAAGATAACAAAACAATGCGCTATCTTGTATTTGTCTCCATCACTTTATGAGTACCAACCTACGTGAAAGATTAGACGCAGAGACACAGGGTAGAGATCACAGAACAGATAAAGAGGGTAGAGATAGTCCTGCGTGCTAAGATGTAACGTCGTGTGTATCATAATAGTGTTACCAGCTCCTACTCCAACGTACCACCCACGAGTCATCATTATATCAGCCTTTTGAAGTCCAATGCTAAACGTAGGTCTCCACCAGAGATCGCCAACCAACTCGGTCTTGGGCAGCCCGCATTCACCCGCTGCCAAAGCGCCTTTTTCAAATCGTCGTCGGTCCGTCGTGCCGCAGGGCGTCCCACCTAACGCTTACCCAAACACGGTCTCCACTCTAAAGCGTATCTGCTCCATCTACCGTCTGTCCGTCTGCAGACGTGGCCGGCCTACTTCTACTTCAGCGTGCTGTTTCGGCGCGCAATGTCGGTAACTTTAGTTCGCTGGCGAATCATTTCTTTGTGAATTCTATCGACCAGAGAAACCCCGAATATCGCTCTCTCCATAGCACGCTGAGTAACCTTGCTTGCACTAGTATAGGAGGATAATTTATTGTAGCTTGTGATCTACGTAATATTAGATGGCCAACTACTAGTATACGAATCCAGAGTTTTAACAAACCAGCTTACAAAATGGGTATGTAATTTTAAAGCAGATGTGTGCCGGTCAATTCCTATTTTCCCAACAATTCTACCGTAAAATAACTCAATCGACGGTCGGGTTTTATGTTATGTACATAATATATTTATTATTATATGGAGCAGATGGTTGTATATTTTGATACACGACTTTAAATATTTATTTTTGTCAAGTATTCTTAAATGCATATAAGCTATATAAATAAGATGTCATATATCTATATATATCTAGAGATAACCAACCGAAGTTGGCTTCCAGTAAATACAGTTAGTAAATATAGTATAGTTCCTTTTTTTAAAGTAAAATTTAAGATAATAAGTAGTAGATACTTACACAAATATAGAATGTTCGCCGGGTTTGCGGATGAGCCCGTATGTTTGATTTATGCTATTTGTTCCCGCTCGCTCTACATGCTCCACGCGCCGCTACGCATCAATGTTTAGATAACTGGTTTCAGGCCGCACTGTCACACGTGCCTGACGGTGGTGGCAGGCTGTGCTGTCACAGTTCACACTTAGTATCAGTGTGTACTAGCAGTAAGACACAATCAGTCTTTATATGAAAGTACAGAACATTTTTTGCTTGTCCATTCGACACTTAAAACTGTCTGACTTTCAAAGTACGCTGTCAAATTAAATGGTCTAACTAACGGAACAGGTACCTGGTACTGACATTTAATTTTCGATTTTCTTGGCGTAATTATCGCTCTGCTCATGAGATACAAACAAGAGAAAAGTAAAAAAGTAGTCCTTGGTGAGAAAACCTATTCTCTCCACGCATACTTCCCGTATATTAACAAAAAATAGAGAGATTACATGACGAGTAGCATCAGAAGAGACCTTATTCACCAACCAGTCGGTGAGTATCACTTGCCCAATGAGTTCATTGATCATCAAAGTCGACAGTTGATAGCATGGGAGACCGCTCTGCTGGCAGTCTGGCACATTAGCATAGCGGGCGTACAGGGGGCCAAGTCTGCTATTTTTATAATTTCGTCATTCCAACACGATCCCATTGTCATTTTGCTAAAAGTTCGTAATCTGCTAAATTTATAATGGTCGATCATTGGTCGGTCGAATTAAAAGCAATTACTGCACAATGACGTTCTAATGGTAGGTCACTGATCAAAGGAACTGTCAAAATTTTAGCAGATTACCGCCTAAGTCAGTCATTCAGTTGTCATTTTGTACGAGATTACCATTCTATATCATTTCTTTCAATGGCGTGTCAGTGGTTGACCATTGGAAAGTCATAATGACGCCATTATATTAGTAGATTACCAAACTTGTCAAAATCAACAATTAAGAAATCAATGATAGACCATTCTGACACTATTGTGATAGCAGACTCGAGGCCCAGGGCCTAAAGTCTACTATTACAATAGTGTCAGAATGGTCTATCATTGATTTTCATAATGACGCCATTATATTAGTCGATTACCAAACTTGTCAAAATCAACAATTATGAAATCAATTATAGACCATTCTGACACTATTGTGATAGCAGACTTGAGGCCCAGAACTGGTGTTCTCGACAGAAAGTTTTAGATGTAAAAGTTTACAAATGGGGATGACAGGGTTATCTTAGTATTGTATTTATTAAACTATTTGCCATGCTGTTATCATAATTAATCAAAATAGTTACAGGAATAAAAACACTAAAGGGATTTAGGTAGCTATCATAGTTAACAGCTGAATCATGCGGGTGAAGAGTGTTCGCGTCGCGGTTATCATGGTCGTGAGCCCACCACAATAAATATTTAGTTAACTACTACATATAAAAGCGCGACGGCTGCCATTACCACGTCGACGCAGCCTTATCATTTACGCCTAGGTACTCATTATTATTTTCTTTTTTCAATAAGACATCTAGTTGTGCCATATACATTCTAAAGGGAACGATAAACCAGTTCAGTTAATGTTTACTTATCTCTATATAATTATTGTTCCTAATTGTGTTTTAGATGGTATCCAATAAACCTGCTGAACACACGTGTAAAAAATAATATTAAGATGAAGAAAAAAGAAAATGTGTTCCTCGTAGTTGACGTAGGGGTTGAAGGTGAACAAACACACATGCAGACAGAAACGCAGATGTAGTGAGACTGTGGCGGAGTGGTGGACACCTTGCAGGTTGTGCTAAGAGTGAATTAAAGTGACGTTAAGTTGAGCGGGAAGTGTTGCGAATGAAAGTTTTACGAGCCGCTTTATCCCAGACTTGTTACCTTAACCACAGTAAAGATATCTAACAGTATTGTGACTCGGCCCTGTCCTTGAAATAATTACCTACATGCGCGCAGTACCTTAACGTGGGTTGTCTCGCGTACAGTGTTTTAATTTCTTCCTAGTGTGTGTTATTTTCCTTTTAGTTTTGTGATTGTAAATATGGGTATGTAATATTTTTCATTTAATTTAAAAAAATGAAATAGATAAATGAAATGGGAAGTGTTCAATAAAAATGCATGTTATGTTTTTGATTAGAAGTTTAATAAAAAAAAACACTCTTATTTTGAGACTGAAAGATATTTGCGCCTCAGTCGCAGTCATACAAGGCGTCTCAAAAAAAAATATTTCCCTTTATTCTGCAATCCTTACAAACTTCAACACCTACTTCTTACTTAACCAAAATGCAAAACACAGCTGACAAAACCTCTAACTACCGACTACAAAATCTTACTTAAAAAGTAAATAATAATGTAAATCTTACTAAATAGGTAGATACAGAGTCCAGCACAAGCTGGAGCAACAATCTGTCAAATTTCTTTGATAGATTTTGAATTTTATTACAAAAGCGTAAGGTTCATATTCAATTGGGTAAATTTGACAAATTTTAATGGCCTGATGTGCTGGCGTCTGTACCTATCATTTACTCTAATAATCATTTTATCATGATATATTGTTTAATTGAATAATATATGTAAGTTGCTAGTACATAAGTAGGTAGATAGATAGCCTAGCCTAAGAAACTACCTAGGTAGGTACTTACCAGTTCGTTTTAACGCGAGCGTAGGTAGGTCGCTTTTTCACCCTATCTACTTATTTGTTTATTAATCCAGGTACCTACTTTACTCGGTAGAAAAAGCGAAATACTTACCTTTTAAAAAAAAGAAACAAATTACGTACTATAGTAGGTATATATTTTTTTTAATAGTCTAGTAAGTAGGTACCTATAGTCTGGAAGTAATTTTTTTTTTAGTCTATTAAGTTTCAGGAACATAATATAGTCTTTCGGAGTTCCCAGGTAATTTAAAAAATGTTATCTCTTGGTGCGTTATTGACGAATTCAAGCAACCAAAAACAACACAATATATTTGCCACTGAGGCGCATTCGAGACTGTCGGTATACTAATTTCCCTACTCACTTAAAAAGTGTAGGTACGACTCGCGTTCCGACCGTTTGTATGAAGATAGAATACTGTATAGATATCTTTACTGTGCCTTAACGATATGCGTGCGCTATTCGGAATATCAACACTTCGGTACAAATACATCAAGTGTGCACTAGACATGGCAGACAGCTAGCGCGCTTTTTGAGGGCAACCCGGGAAAGTGTTCGATTCGACGTCGCTTCTCAAATTTTCTTGATGTTAACATTTTGGAAGAAGAACCCATAAAGTTTCACTAAAACAATTTTGTGAACAACTTTTAAACTAACTTTTGGTGTTCCACGCACAAAGCGAAAAAGTGATTTTCCTTTTTATAAGTTTAAAAGGTTTCTTGACTTAAATTCATCTATCCAAAGTAACACCAGAGTCGAGGGTAGACAAACTCCTCGTATAGGTGAGCCTCTACAGCCACCATGGCAGACTTGAAGGAGCAGGCTACGCGCGTGACCCTGGACGACGTCCTGGGCCCGCTGGGCGCGTTCGGCCGCCACCAGGCCTTCACCTTGGGCATGCTGGCGCTGGTGTACGCCACCAACTCCATGTATAACATCAACTACGTGTTCGCCGTCGAGGATGCCGCTTACAGGTGATGATAGAGCAAGTATTAAGTCGCGCTTGTGATGTTATGTTTACTAACCACCTGAGAATGACCATGTGAGTTCCTGTGATTGTGCGCCTTGTTAAGGTTTTGCCTCGCTGGAAGTATTGTGTCTCGAAGTCCCGAGACTATTTCTGTCGGTTTCCGAGAATTTTGGTCTAGACTCGCGACAGTGTTGTCGAAATCGTATTGTGGTTATTTTATTTATTTTCAAAAGATTATAGCTTCATTCATGTAAGTGGATGGTCTTTTAATACGGAACGTATAACAAAAGTGTTAAAACATTATTATAAACAAATAAACATACGAATTGTATGACTTACAATTATTTGATTTTATTTAACGTTATAATTATGTGTGCTCGATACTGGTGTATTCAATAAATTACATTTTTAAATCGCTATTATACAAAATCGATTCTGACAAGACTCGAAGCCTCGGGATGTATCTAGACTTTGATCGTGTGATGTGTTCCAGGACTTTGAGAGACTCAAGATTTCCCAAACCCTAGGCTGGTGACAAGTGACATTAAGTACTGTGCCTGCAGACACAGGTATTGTGTGATAGAGAGCTGTACAAAGCCGTACTTGTTCTCAAACTCGATGAGCCACATTTACGGCCAGGTGTATAGACTTCATTCAGGCTTACTTGATCCCTTATGACGTAGCCCTTACTTGGCAGTATTATTTACAAGCTGTTTATCTAATTGATTCTAGGACTACGTTATCTATTATATTATATATATCTATATAAATAAAAAGTAAAGTCCTGACTGACTGACTGACTCATCAACGCCCAGCCCAAACCCTTGGACCTAGAAAGCTAAAATTTTGCAAAGAGTTTCCCTTTATAATGTAGACAAGGAATAAGGAAGGATTTTTCGAAATTCTACCCCTAAGGGAGTTAAATAGGGGATGAAAGTTTGAATGGAAAATCATCATTTTTGTAGCGCAAACCATGAAAATTGGTGTTTATCATTTTGGTTAAAAATTTAAAAAAAACACGTGTTTCAGTGTTTTTGGGAAATCTGTCCCTGATGGCGTAAAATAGGGGATGAATGTACAAATAGGAAACCCGTTAGTTATGTAGTTCAAACCATGAAATTTTGTATTTAGTCTTTTGGTTTGTAATTAAAAATTTCATGTATCAGCGTTTTTGAAAAATCTTCCCAGAAGAGGGTAAAATAGGGTATGAATAATCTGAATAGACGCTAAAATAGCGACGGAAAAGTTGACCTATATCAGGAACATTACATGTATCAGCGTTTTTGAAAAATCTTCCCAGAAGAGGGTAAAGTAGGGTATGAATAATCTGAAAGACGCTAAAATAGCGACGGCAAAGTTGACCTATATCAGGAACATTACAAGTATCACCGTTTTAGAAAAATCATCCCAGAAGAGGGTAAAATTGGGGATGAATAATTTTTATAGACGCTAAAACAGAGACGGAAAGGTTGACCTACATCAGGAACATTACATGTATCAGCGTTTTTGAAAAATCATCCCAGAGGAGGGTAACATAGGGGATGAAAAATTTGTATAGACGTTAAAACAGAGACGGAAAGGTTGACCTATATCAGGAACATTACATGTATCACCGTTTGTGAAAAATCATCCCAGAAGAGGGTAAAATTGGGGGTTGAATAATTTTTATAGACGCTAAAACAGAGACGAAAATGTTGACCTACAACAGGAACATCACATGTATCAGCGTTTTTGAAAAATCGTCCCAGATGAGGGTAAAATAGGGGATGATAAATTTGTATAGACGCTAAAACAGAGACGGAAAGGTTGACCTATATCAAGAACATTACATGTATCAGCGTTTTTGAAAAATAATCCCAGAAATGGGTAAAATAGGGGATGAAAAATTAGTATACACGCTAAAACAGAGACGGAAGGGTTGACCTATAAGTATCAGGTACATTACATGAATCAGCTTTTTTGAAAAATTATCCCAGAACAGGGTAAAATAGGGGATGAAAAATGTGTATAGACGCTAAAACAGACACGGAAAGGTTGACCTATATCAGGAATAACCAGGGGCAGCTGAGGGCTGACAGTTATGTTCACATGAGGGATGCTATAGGGAGGCAGGACGTTGATGATGAACACATGGGTCAGATGGCGGTGCTCCCGTCACCTTTTACCGGGGGACCACGTTATATGCACGAGCGTACACAAGACGCCATGACATACATGCGCAAATATGGCCGTTCAACTCTATAAGAGATCACAGATATACTTTTACCTGGAAAAAGTCATACGATCGCCATGACATTTTTGCCAGGGTATTCCACCTAAAGGTGAAAAAGGTGATGACTCTTCTGACCAAACCGGTACTCTGTTTAGGGGGATGCTTTCCTTTATATACTCAGTGGAATAACAAAAACGAGACCTTCCTCACATCCACATCTTCCTGTGGCTACTTAGAACAGCATATCAACCCAGATCAAATCAACCAAGTTATTTGTCCAGAAATACCTGAGCCTGAACAAAACCCTCTCCTTTGCGGTATTGTGAAGGCAAACATGATACATGGTCCTTGTGGTAGTTTAAACTACAAATTACCCTGCATGAAAGATAGTAGCTGCACTAAAAGGTACCTTCTCAAGGACACCCAGACAGGAGACAGAGAGGTCTCCAGCTGACGGTGGTTACCATCGAATATCGATATACATAAATGTACTACGCACATTTCTATGGTGGTTACACAATAAAGAATAGTGAAAGAAGATATTGTTTACCTGGTTGTTAAACCAGGGCATATAGGGTACTTTTAATCCCGGTAGTACGTTACTGTGGGATATTTTCCGACATCCACGCGGGCGAAGCCGCGGGCAAAAGCTAGTATATTATATATATATATAAAATGCTTTGTTCTGAATGACTGACTGACGGATCAACGCACAGCCTAAACCGCTGATCGTAGAGACCTGAAACTTGGAGAGCGTGTTCTTTGTATGACGTAGGCTAAGAAAATATTTTCCGAAATTCTACTTCTAAGGGGGTGAAAAACGGGGGGCAAAGTTTGTATGGGACAACGTGATTCCTTGGTCCAAACTACTTCATATTATGCATAAACATTCTTTAACAGAATTGATGGAAGGCGTGTTTCGTATTTTATTGAAACTCATCGCCTAACGCGGTTAAAAAGGGGTAGAACGTTATTTTGGGTGTGATTTGCATCGAAGTTGATATGTATACTCCTTAGTGCTTTTGATTTAAATCAAGTACGTTTTATTTTGACACATGTTTGACAACTCAATCCAATTTTATTCAAAAGACGTTGAACAAGCTTAGTGCGAATGTCAGGTAATAAAATAATATTTATATTTTTTCGTTTATAGATCAGTCAAATACCGCACAAAGATAATTCTTCGGTGTGTAAACGGGCACTTTTAACTCACAAGAATGATCAAGCTGCACCGATCAATAAAAGTATTCTCTCGCAAATTGAAGGAAGTGAAGTAGTTAGTACATATATATTGATGTATCTTGCACACATTCGTCATCATCATCAGCTGGAAGACGTCCACTGTTGAACAAAGGCCTCCTCCGTAGAAGAGGGGGGGATACCCCACGCTTGGCAGACGTCTTGGGGATCGCAGTAGAGTTGTTAAATACACAAAAGCCACTGCTGCCCGACTTTTTCCCTTAGTCGCCTTCTACGACACCCTCGGGATGAAATGGGTGGGTGCTATTCTAGCCCGAACACCCCACGCGGGGACGCCACACATTACCTGAAACTAGAATTTCTCATTGTGCTTACAGCAGATGGACTTCCAGCGCACGTCATCCAGCTGAACATCGGTGTACTTACTTATTTTACGGAACAAAACTTAAAAAAAAAACATCTAAGTGTTGTGTAACGGGAACCGGCTCAAAGTTGTCTATCTGCAGAGAAATATCTCAATGATATTTCTGAAAATTGTAACAAGTTTTGGCGTTGGCGGGACTGTGTTTATACCACGCATAATCGTAGCGAAGTCAAAACTGTATATTGAATATTTTTGAAAAAAACTAATTGCTACGAGGTCGGGCGTATACCACTAATTCTCCACAATTACCCCTTCCAACAAGCACGTGCAGTTCCCTGTGAGGGTGTGCTTTGCCTTGACTAAAAACAAGTCATAGAGGAAGATATTGAAGGTGTCGACCTCAGGACCAGTTGTTTTCCCCACGATCAACTGTGCATCGCTTGCTCCGCGTCACCAGTCCTGACTCTCTATACAATTTGACTGACGGCAAAAATGCAAACGTAGTTTACGGAGAGGTTTTATAAATAATATACTGAGCTACTTTCTTAATATTTTTTCTTCTTTACAAACAGTTTTAGGTTTGGAATTTCAACATTTGTTGTGTTTCTACGTATATATATTTAAAAGTATTTTTGCATACAGTATATTTAAAAGAACGACAACGAACAAATCGTGTTTAAATCGTGTAATGCAGTACTCCGTACTTACCTTAGAATGTAAAAACTATTTTTTTTCAACACGACAGGATTTGCTATTGGCATAAAAGACAAACTTTCGTCTCCTATTTAAGGGGCTATTAAACGACTTTTACAGATTTTAAACTGACAATCACGTCAAAATGTGCAGTATAAATGATTTGAAATAAATATATGTTAAACTAGAACATTCTCTTAATCACTTAGTAAGTGAATATTTTTAATTATATTCATATTGTATAGTTTAATTAATACGTGAAGTTGTGTCTGACGCGGACAAAACATTGACAATCACACAAAATCTACGAGGTATAATTAAACGAAACTTACACCATCTTACAGACAATTTTATTATCTATCTTTTAGTATACGCCTTTTTTTGAATTTTGAAAGAATACTACTTTTATTTAATTTTTTCGACTAAACTTTGAGAGTTTTGGACGCAAAACTGATGCAGAACGGACGCAGTCTGCGTCCCCGTTCCATCATCGGACGAGCACAGAGATACGGCGAAGCGTCACCGCTATATGGTTGAAGTTCCACGGTCTCGAACCAAGCGCTTTGACTCCACATTTATTTTGCGAACTGCCAGACTGTGGAATTCCCTGCCCGCCTCTCTGTTCCCTGATAAATACAATCTGGGTATCTTTAAGGCACGAGTGAACCGGTTCATCTTAGGCAAGCGTGTTCCAACTTAGGCCTCATTAACACTTACGATCAGGTGAATTGCGGTCAAACGCAAGCATATTTAAAAGTTAAAAAAAAAACTCAGAAAGCCCTATACGTATTTTCATTTGGTTTTCACCAAAAGAAAGAAGTATTATTTATAAAAAATATTTGTAAGAAATAACACGCGGGCGTAGTCTCGAGCAGAAACTAGTACAATATAATTATTTATTACATTTTTTACATTGTCTCAACGTGATGGCTGCTTCAGCAAATTAATGTCTGACAACACTGCGTCATCTATCACGATGGTCGATGATTCCAGTCGATGCAGCTTACATAAAGGATAATGTTGACACCTCGCTTTACTGCGCTTTATAAAATAAAGTAAACTAACCCCTTTATTGTAGTGATTCAGCTCCCCAAGTCTTTGCAATACCAATCGATACCAAATAAGATTGACATCGCCTTTCAAAATAACACAATATTTCATAATTTTATTCTTTTAATTCAAACGTGTAAAATAAGATATTCGTTCCTTCCTGGAATCTTGCTAACGTTGTATACGTAGCGGTAAATATTACGTTTATGTAGTGTGTTTGTGTTGTTAGTGGTGTTAGTGTACGACCATATGACGTGGAACGTTAAACTAAACAGAAAATCCATAAAACGTTTTATGTCAGCGCATAATATTATTAATCTCAACATAGCCAGCGTTTGAAAGTAAAAGTTCCATCTTCTGAATTACTACATCAATTGCAACATTAAATGGCACTTCACATGGCGCATTTGTGCAAATATTTGCCTTATTTTTGGATAATACAAAATCCATTTTTTTAGGGTTCCGTACCTCAAAAGGAAAAAATGGAACCCTTATAGTATCACTTTGTTGTCCGTCTGTCGGACTGTCAGTCTGTCAGTCTGTCAGTCTGTCAGTCTGTCAGTCTGTCAGTCTGTCAGTCTGTCAGTCTGTTAGTCTGTCATTCTGTCAGTCTGTCAGTCTGTCAGTCTGTCAGTCTGTCAGTCTGTCAGTCTGTCAGTCGGTCAGTCTGTCAGTCTGTCAGTCAGTCTGTCAGTCGGTCATTCTGTCAGTCTGTCAGTCAGTCTGTCAGTCGGTCTGTCGGTCTGTCTGTCTGTCTGTCTGTCAAGACCCTTTATCTCGAGAACGCGTGGACGTATCGAGTTGAAATTAAAACCATTACGGTCCCTTGATGCTGTAAAAAAATCAACCCTCTATGTTAACGTGACAGACAGATATGGCCGTTTATGTCGCAATAAACGCATTTATAATATTAAGTAGATTAAAGTATGGATAGTAGGTATGGATTATTAAAGAAGTATGGATATGTACCTACAAATATGTACGGAACCCTCGGTGGGCGAGTCCGACTCGCACTTGTCCGGTTTTTTTTTTCAATTATCACAGAGTAAATTTTGTATTAACCAAATAAGACGAATATTTGTACAAATACGCTATGTGAAGTGCCAGAGTTAGACGTCAATCGTGTCACATATTTTGTCACAGATGTAGGATCCCCGCGTGCGACGGGCCAGACGCGGCGTTCAGCAGCGCCTGGCTGGAGCAGTCGCAGCGCGAGGCGGACCAGCCGCTCAAGCAGTGCTGGTCCCCCTCCGTGGACGAGTGCGCGCGGCACAACCACACCTCCGACCAGCCCTGCACGCAGTGGGTGTACGAGAAACCTGACAGCTTCGTCGCAGAGGTGACTCAAGTGTACTTATATTATTGTCTACTGCTACTTTGCATTATGATACGCTATTCCAAGGAGGGATAGCAGTGTTGCTTGACTTTTAAGACGTATCAAGTCATTTACGTTCACTCTGTCTCAAAAATGCATAGTGTTGTACTTCGTATTTTGTCATTTTTTTATGTTTCTTTGAGATGGACGAAATTGTAAATGGCTTTTTGAAAATATAAGATTATTATTATTATTATTTAGCTCTCCGATTGAATGATTATTAACAATTGCAATTATAGCTAAAGTGGAACTTTTCCAACAATAAATTTATTGAGTACAAAGAAGCGGATAGGAACGATTTGGTACCTATTTCGATTTTCTGAGAGCTTCCTAGTTATTAATATTTGACTACTTAACTCAGTATTAAATTAATGTAACTATGCAAATATGCATGCTAAATAAATATGTTTGCGTTTAGTCATTCCTACTCTGTGAGCTGACAGTGCAACCGGCGTCATTATTACGCAGCGTTCATTCACTTATGTGGATATCAAAAATTACATCAAGCTGAATGCTTGCCTTTACTGTAAACTTTTTTCTGTGATCATAATATTATTATATTAAGGACTCCTTGGTTATATTGCACACAAGACGTACCAGCTCAAAGTCATGTTCAGTCAGTACTAACTTACATCGAGACATCTGTTATTCTTTCGTCAACGAATTCTTTCTCGGGTCATTTACTACTTATGTAATGCTGTAATGCTAGGTCACGAACACTGTTGTTGCGACAAAATAATAATAACATAATGACGTGACACCGGTGGAGACACAAGCACAAGTGCACCGTGCGCGTTGTAATACATCTGGGTTCGGTAACGGTCCGGCTCAATGCTCTACAACATGTAATGCAAATGCCAATTTGATGGTTGACATTATAAGACCTACAACGGTACGCCGTATTCCGGCTAACAGTATCATCTCGATTGTGATCCGCCGCATGTCGTCGTCAATTTGGTACAAGCATATCTTTTCCATTATATTGATGGCTGTATGTGACAGCAATTACAAATTCATAACAATAGATGTGCGGCCCGCCACAGCTCCAAGACAACCGCAGCGGGTGACGGCACGACGCAAGTAGCGAGTCATATAAAAATTGAAATGCGGCCAGCCACAAGTGCGTACTAGGTCTAATAAACATTTGATTTTCAAAAAGATTGTGATAGTGTATAATTTGTATTTTTATTAGGGTTCCGTACATCAAAAGGAAAAACGGAACCCTTATAGGATCACTTTGTTGTTCGTCTGTCTGTCTGTCAAGAACCTTTATCTCGGGAATGCGTAGAGGTATCAAGTTGAAATTAAACCACGTACTTAGGTCCACATACCCTTGAAGCTGTAAAAAAATCAAACTTCTAAGTTAATGTAAAAAAAAGATACGGCCGTTTAATGTCGCAAAAAACGTACATTTCAACACTCAAGGAAATCAAAATTTATAGGGTACTATCCGTTGACCTAGAACTATAAAATTTGGCAAGTAATATTGTCTTATACTATAAATTCAGGAAAAAGTCAGAAAACTATACATTTGTAATTAAATCATAAAAAATATAATCTTTATTTATAACGAGCTTTTGTCCGCGATTTGGTCCGCTGTGCTTTCCCAGGGCTCAAGCTACTTTCATACCAAAATTCATCAAAATCGGTTCAGCCGTTTCATCGTGGAAGCATAACAGACAGAGTTACTTTCTCATTTATAATATTAGTATAGATATGTACCTACATATCCATACTATATATTATAAATGAGAAAGTAAATTTGTAAATTACGAAAGAAATTTGTACGGAACCCTCGGTGAGCGAGTCCGACTCGCACTTGTCCAGTTTTTTTCTAAATAATTTAATCGGGATCAATGAATAATTGTCACATTCAATTATTGAATAATTTTTACCGAGGAACCTTTACAAGTAATGTGACGGACGAGAATTTTTGATTGCTTTTATTTTAAAACTAGCTTCTGCATATGACTTTGCCTATTGTGAAGTCCATGCATACCATGAAACAACGTATAACACTCAGAAATAGGGTAACTTTCTATCAGTGAATATTTTTTGTGATCAAAACAGGACTTCCAGAGACAACCTCTACAAAAATTCCAAAAATAAAACAAAGTTTAATAATATTAGTACAGAAGATTAAGCTTCAGATAACATTATAATTTTTCTTAATTTGTGTGTGTGTCTGTTCGAATGCATGTCTTTTTAATGATCCCTTACTCCAAGAGATTGATGTTGATAGGGCTTGACTATCCTACAATTAATTAATAACATTCCTTGTTTTATCGGATCATGATCACCCGTTGTGAAGGTCCCTCCGTCATAGCGCTGCTATACTAGACAACGCACTAACATGTATCACATGTGTGTGTATCACTATCGTTTCAGATGTTTATGTTCACGCTTCGTCAAAGCTTATTTGCACAAGTGTGTGTCAAAGAGACTATACGATTAATAGCCCGGTAAAATTAGCTTAAAAAAAGGAGTAGGTAAGCTTAAAATTGGTACGAATGTTTGGAACATCATTACAAATAAATTCAGTCAAAAGTCCCCATTGATCCGAGGTGTGCAAAACAAAATATTCAATGTCAAATAAGTCGAAAATCGTTTTTTTGCATTTTTTGCTTTGCGAAACGGTAAGTTTTATCACAAAAATAGGTGAGAAAAAATGGTTTATCATGCAATTACTTACAAAAATTGATCTTACACTTTTATACGAATACTATTGCACTATGAAACAACGTAGACAATAATTTCCAGTCAACCACCGAGAAGAGCTATAATATTGCTGACATAGGTTTATCTACATCTATAAGTGCGATGCAAAACAAAACAGGTGAATAAGAACAATGAGTATTTGACTCATTGGTATTCCTTGGGAGCGCCCGCGCAGAGCTCAGGGAGTCGGTCGCCGACTGGCACAACACTAGCGACTGAGGCTAGTGTTGTCGCACGTGGAGTTATTTCTAGAGTTGTATTAAACAATATCTAAGCGTAAGGTTCCGTTAGTTAAAGGGCGCCCTTCTCGGCCGGTCTATCGTCAACTCGAGTATAATTGATTTTTGTTTCATCCAACGCAATGTTCGAAAACAAACGAGTGTTTGAGAACGAGATAACCTATACCCTGTTCACAATAAGATTAGACATAAACACAAACCTTTTTTACAGTCCCTTCAACCGATTTTGACTTCTATTCCGTAGGCTTAAGGATGACATTAGAGGCAAAAAAGTGGTTACAAACAACTGTTTACTGCAGTTGCCATTTGTCATGCTACCAACGCAATATGAGTCAAAATCGGTTGAACGGACTGTAAAAAAGGTTTTTGTAAATGTCTAATCTTATTGTGAACAGGGTATTATAGCTCGCACAAAAATTGGCGCGCGGAGATTTCACAAAAAAAATACAGCAGTAAAGAACATACACACTTACACATGACGACACGGTTGGCTCAGTGGCTGAGCGATCGACTGCTGCGCAGCGTGTTGCGGGTTCGATTCCCGCCCAGGGTAAACATTTGTGTGATGAGCACTTGTGTTTGCCTTGTGTCTGGGTGTTGTTTATCTATATATGTATGTATTTGCAAAAAAAAAAATGTATTTGTGTATGTATATCAGCTGTCTGACACCCATAGTACAGGGTCTCCCTAGTTTGGGGTCAGATGGCCGTGTGTGAAAATGTCCCCAAAAAAAAAAAAAAAAAAAAAATGGAGACTAAAAACTATTTGATTTGTAATTTAGAGTCTCCATTACATGTGCAGGGTTTCTATCACGATATTTTCTTTACTCTTTCAATATCTGAGTACATTATGAACGTCCAAAGTTCAGATAAAATTTCTGAAAAAAAAAACAGATTTTCAAACGTCTTTACTGGATTCGTTTCTGAAAAAAGTTTCATTTTGACTTCATATAAATCAAGATATACTTACCTGTGAGTTTAAAATATCTGGAGGAACATTTGTTATAGGTACCTAACCTAATACCATAATCACGTACGAGCGTTTGTAAGGAAATTAAGACGGGTTGGCCGCTCTTAAAGCAATTTGATGAGCGCTCAATTAACAAGTAAGCGGTAAGTAAGCAATTGTTTTATTCATCAATTTCAAGAGAACGAATAGAAATAACTACGTGTATCATTGTTATTCTACGAGTGGGCTACATACAGACAGTTCAATTGTATGCTTATAATACAGTGGGGTCGTTGGTTGTATTTAGTTGTATATCCATATTTTTGCATAGAATCAACGAAGGTTACTTCAGCATTCCTAATATTCTAGTAGTAATAACCAACAATTTACGAACTAACAAATTATGAAAAGGCTAGTAATCAACAGACACAATTACGCACTGCACTAAACCAAAGGTCCAAATAAAACAGTTTTAGTAGTGTTGAGTCAAGCAGCGCCATCTCTCGGTCGATAGATCTACGATCGATAAACGTTTAGGTGCGACATCTGTTGCTGAGAAGACGACTCGCTCGCGACGGGTTCGAGAAACATCCGACCCCCTCCAGAAGGCGATATATAAAGCAGGACTGTGCGTACGTGACCGCGATTATTATTGTAAAAACCAAAACCGAAAATACATCAATTATAAAATTCTAACGAGCCTCATTGAAGAAGTCCCTGCCAGCCCCCTGTCTTCATTTGCCAAAACATTGGACCTTCGAGCCAAATTGAAGATCAGCTACTCTACGTGACGAGCCGGGTTGAAGAAGTGGAGAGCGAGTGGAACTTCGAAGTAGAAGTACGTTGAGGAGACTTGGAAGCCCAGCCCCAGATTACTGAGCAGAAGCTATTGATGCAGCAGCCAGCAACGGTCAGGTTATCCAGTTACCCTTTTCCCTCCTTCCCCTGTGTCTTCGCCTTGTGTTAATATCGTACCTAAACGTTTCAGAACTGATCGGAATCAGATCTACTGGCAGTGCTGAGGCCGTCTTCAAGTGAGAAAACACGACTGAACACGTAAAACTGTGAGTACCTACTTTCGTAAACCACCAAAATGAGTGATGATGAAACTATTTCTCGTTTAAATAGTCAGTTATCTGATCTTAAAAAACAACGTGGTGTAATTAAAGGTAGACTAACATTATTCGCAAATTATATTAATAAATTAGATAGATCGTGTCTGGATTCAGTGATTAAAACTCAAGTGCAAATGCGTATTCATTCTGCAGCTACTTTTTTTGCCGAGTTCAACGACATGCAATCTAAAATAGAAAGAATGGTAGATGAAAAAGAATTACTGTCACATTTAGATTACAGAGATTCGTTTGAGTGTCAATATTATTCCGTTGTAGCTATAGCAAAGCACATGATAGGCGACTGCGAACAAAACGCTTTAAATAATTCTCAGTGCATTCCCGGTAAATCGGTGTCCATAAAATTACCGCAAATAAAGTTACCTGCCTTTGACGGTTCATTCGATAAATGGCTAGAATTTAGGAACTCATATGTTTCCATGATACATGATCGCGACGACTTAGATCCTATACAGAAATTTCAGTACCTAAAATCGTCTCTCAGTGGATCCGCGTTACATGTTATCAGTTCCTTAGAGTTCACAGCACCTAATTATTTTAACGCTTGGGACCTGCTTGAAGCTAGGTATCAAAATAATAGATTACTAATACACAATCATGTTAAGGCTTTGTTTGCGGCACCTTCACTGGGTAAAGAATGTCCGGCACAGATCAGAACGTTAGTAGATTGCGTTTTACGTAATCTGAGAGCCCTAAATTCTCTTAAAGAACCGGAATCTTCGCTCGAGGATATGCTTATCATTTATTTAGTTGTCAGTAAACTTGATTCTGCTACTGAACGCGAGTGGGAGAACTACAGAAGTTCACTTATATCTGATTCGAATAAAACCTCAAAATCTTTAAAACTAGAAGACTTATTAACGTTTTTAAACAATAGGTCTGACATGTTAGATATGATTAATTCGGGTAACAGTAAAAATAATTTGTCACATTCACAAAATAAACATGAGGGTAAGCAGTCAGCTGATCATAAAAAACAGTCTAATTCTCAAACACTTAGTTATGCGAGTGCGAATAATAATAAGGTCTCATCAGGTAGTAAAGGTAAAACAAGTAAACATAACTTGACATGCCCGTTATGTAATGGCAACCATGCATTATATTCATGTGTTAAGTTTTTAAATATGGTGGTTCAAGAAAGATTAAATCTAGTTCAGTCAAAAAACATTTGTCATAATTGTTTACGTACAAACACTCACACAATTGAAAATTGTAATTTCGGTCCTTGTAAATTATGTCAACAAAAACATAATGCGTTAATTCATGTTGACAATAATAGCATTCTTCCAAATACGTTACCACAACGTTCCGTTATCAATAATACGTTGCCACAGTCTTCTGTATTACACTGCGTTAGTAAAACAGCTGACAATATTGATAATCGTAGTTACGCGTTCACAGGTAATGCTAAATCGTTACAGACTGTTTTGCTGTCTACGGCGTTAGTTGAAGTTGCTGATGTTGATAACAGTTATCATACAGTTCGCGCTTTGCTTGACAGCGGCAGTCAAAATTGTTTTATATCACAAAGCTTATGTAAACGTTTGAAAATACCTATCATACAGTCCACTATACGTGTTTGTGGCGTTGGACAAACCGTTTCACAGTCCACTCACAAATGCGATATTAATATTCGTTCTAAGGTATATGAGTTCAATACAACCTTACATTGTTTAGTGTTGCCTAGTATCATTTCGAAGTTGCCTTCGACACACGTTAATAGTGATGCTATATGTATACCTAGCAATATTCAACTCGCAGATCCCATATTTTATGTACCAAGTGACATAGATTTGTTAATAGGCGCGGATGTCTTTTGGGATCTGCTAAAAGAAAACAAAATAAAACTTCACACCGGTCCATACCTACAAGATTCTATGGTAGGTTGGATTATATCCGGTCCAGTTTATAATGATAATAATCGTTTATTAGCGGGTAGCATGACAGATGTTCAGTGTAATTTGACTTCAGTTGATTCTCAAGTAAGAATGTTCTGGGAAATTGAAGAAGTACATATCCCTCCCGTTATTACCCAAGAAGATAGTTTTTGTGAAGAGTTGTTCTTACAGACTACTGAACGCGATCAGCACGGTAGATTTTCTGTGAGAATGCCATTTAAACAATCACCTGATCGTTTGGGTGAATCGTATAATTTGGCAAAACAGCGTTTTTTATCTTTGGAGCGGAAACTAGATCGCTTACCACAGTATAAAAAAATGTATAGTGAATTTATGCACGAATACGAACAGTTAGGTCACATGACGCGTGTCGAGGACTTTGATCATTTAAGCAAGCCGTATTATATTATACCACACCATGGAGTATATCGTGAAAGTAGCGTGACAACCAAATTACGTGTCGTTTTCGATGCAAGCGCGGCAACTTCTAATAATAATTCATTGAATGATATTCAATACGTAGGCCCTAGGCTACAAAATGATATCTTCTCAATATTGCTTCGTTTTCGTCAATATCGATATGTTGCTTGCGCAGATATTGAAAAATTCTTTAGACAAACTTTAATTCATCCTGAACAACGTAACTTCCAACTGATACTATGGCGAACTGATAACAGCATGCCAATTCAAGTTTATCGTCTTAACACTGTGACGTATGGCACAGCATCAGCACCGTACCTTAGCAATCGTTGCTTGAAACAGTTGGCAAAGGAATGTCAGGATGACGTCATCGCTAGTGTTATTAATGAAGATTTTTATGTTGATGACCTTTTGACAGGGCATGATCAGCGAGATACTTTGTTGGATATTTGCAATAAAACGTCCGCCATTCTACAAAGCGGTTGCTTCCCCTTACGAAAATGGACCTTTAATTTTGATTTAACTTCAGATAATAATAAGGATTTATGTATTGGGGAATATTGTCAGTCTAAAACCCTGGGTGTTGGTTGGTCTAATAAGAACGATTTATTTAATTTTTCAACTAGTGTAGATAATAATTACGATATTACGAAGATAACTAAACGTTTAATTATGTCAGTAATTGCACAGATTTACGACCCACTAGGATTATTAGCACCAGCTATTACCACGGCTAAGGTTTTATTGCAAAAATTATGGCTTGCTAAAATAAGTTGGGATGATGAAGTCCCAAGTGAAATTGCATGTATCTGGTATAATTTTATTAATTCATTACAATATTTGCCCGAAATATTAGTGCCACGTTATGTCATGTGTGATAAAGCTATAAATAAAGAATTACACATTTTTACCGATGCTTCTCAGTCTGCATACGGTGCGTGTGCATACATACGTTCACATAATAATATTGACAAGTCGCAGGTTACTATCCGATTATTATGTGCTAAGAGTAAAGTCGCACCAATTAAAGTATTAAGTATTCCACGGCTGGAACTATGTGGAGCCTTAATTGGAGCTAAAGTATATAATAAAATTATTAATTCTCTAAGGCTAAAATTCGATAAGGTCTATTTCTGGACTGACTCCACGATAGTTCAAGGCTGGCTTCGGACATCACCACATTTGTTAAAAACATTTGTTCAAAATAGGGTTGTTCAAATTAACGAATTAACAAGCAACACTACTTGGTTGCATGTTAAAGGTAAGGAGAATCCTGCTGATATATTATCAAGAGGCGTTCTCTTTGACGCATTAAAGGGAGACAACGCTAGTTTGTGGTGGTGTGGTCCGAGTTTCCTTCGTGGACCTACTTCAAGTTGGTTGATAACAAATACTAATGAAGTTGAGATTATTGAAAGTAAGCTACCGGAATTAAAATGTACTAAAACTATTAATTTGTTAAATGTAGAAAATAATGATATATTAATTGATTTCGAAAGGTTTTCTTGTTTTAATCGATTGCAAAGAACCGTGGCATATGTCTTACGGTACATCTTTAACTTACGTGCATCGCGTGTCGGTCAAGGTCGCAAAACCGGTTCATTGACCGTGAGCGAGATTAATAGCTCATTAGTTGTGTTGACACGTTTAGTTCAATCACAATCATTCAGTAAAGAGTATCATAACCTTATAGGAAAGGTGCAATATAACAGTAAATCTAGTAATAAAACATTGGGTTTAAGTATATTTTTAGATAAGGACAATATAATTCGTGTTGGTGGCAGACTTAGTAATTCAAGTTTTGATTATGATAAGAAACATCCAGTGTTGTTGTGTCGTAAACATCGGTTTACTTGGTTATTATGTTCATACGAACACAAACGTTTACTTCATGCTGGACCGCAGCTTCTGGTAGCTACCATGCGTGATAGATGGTGGGTGCTGGGAGCACGTAATTTAGCAAGGCAAGTGGTTCATAAATGTGTAACTTGCACTCGCATGAAGGGAAATACGCTAACTCCACATATGGGTGATCTCCCTGCCGAACGTTTAGAAGCTGGATTTCCATTCATGCGATGTGGTGTTGATTATGCCGGGCCAATATCTATATTGAATCGAAAAGGCAGAGGTTCCCGACTAATTAAGGGATATATTTGCTTATTCGTGTGCTTTGCTACCAGAGCTGTGCATTTAGAATTAGTAGGTTCTTTGTCCACTCAGGATTATATATTGGCATTCAAACGATTCATATCACGACGCGGCAAGCCGTGTCACGTTTTTTCCGATAACGGTAGAAATTTCGTTGGTGCTGAAAAGGAGCTTTCATCTATATTTGAAAACTCAAATGATATCATGGATTTTGCTAGTAGTAATAATATTAAATTTAATTTCATTCCGCCTTATGCGCCTCACTTTGGTGGTTTATGGGAGGCAGGTATAAAGTCGTGTAAGTACCATTTGAGACGTGTCGTGGGTAATGCTAGGCTAACTTACGAGGAGTTTAGTACGGTATTGACACAGGTTGAGGCCGTCCTGAACTCCCGCCCTATGTCACCTATGTCCTCAGATCCAAATGACTACCTTCCACTCACACCTGCGCATTTCCTGATTGGCCGGCCGTTGACTGCGCATGCCAGTGATGACTTCACAAAGACATCAACGCCTACCTGTCGCTACCATCGGCTGGAACAACTGCGACAACATTTTTGGGAACGGTGGGCAAAAGAATATGTATCTGAGCTACAACGCAGAACGAAGTGGGCACACAATAAAGATGACATTGCTAAAGACAGTCTTGTTGTCATCAAAGAAGACAACCTGCCACCATTGAAATGGAAATTGGGTAGGATTATTCATCTGTTCCCAGGAAATGATGGCGTCTCGAGAGTGGCAGAAATCCGCACATCAACAGGCACAATCAAGCGTGCTTCTTCAAGAATCTGCCCGCTGCCGGTTTCTACAAACGAAGCGGGCGTGACTTCCGTTTAGTTGGAAGACGGATCTTCCAAGGCGGCCGGCATGTTGAGTCAAGCAGCGCCATCTCTCGGTCGATAGATCTACGATCGATAAACGTTTAGGTGCGACATCTGTTGCTGAGAAGACGACTCGCTCGCGACGGGTTCGAGAAACATCCGACCCCCTCCAGAAGGCGATATATAAAGCAGGACTGTGCGTACGTGACCGCGATTATTATTGTAAAAACCAAAACCGAAAATACATCAATTATAAAATTCTAACGAGCCTCATTGAAGAAGTCCCTGCCAGCCCCCCTCCAGAAGGCGATATATAAAGCAGGACTGTGCGTACGTGACCGCGATTATTATTGTAAAAACCAAAACCGAAAATACATCAATTATAAAATTCTAACGAGCCTCATTGAAGAAGTCCCTGCCAGCCCCCTGTCTTCATTTGCCAAAACAAGTAGAATACCAAACAACACCTAAGACAATAGTCAACAATGCTTGCAGTGCGATGGGGCGTGTATCGTCGTCGACCGCTCGCTCGCATGTGAGCTATTTGCATAGTTTGTCCTCGTCGACCGGTCTGCGCCGGCGCACTACGACGCGATGCACTAGCCTCTTCACTAAACTTGACCGACCGACTAAACTATGTAGAGAGCTTTAACGCGAATTTATTACCTAATCACATTGTTAACGAATACAGAATGGCTTTATGATGCAGTAGGTACAGACATGATCGTGCTGAATTGCGCATGTTTGCGTTCCATCTCTTCGACGTTATTTATATTACAACCCTTACCAACAGCTAAAGTTATTGAGACGTCGCGCTCGTAAATATCAAAACAGTAATTAACACTATGTCTCGCCGAAAGCTACGCTTCACTTTACAAAGGGAGATGTCATGTTGATGGAAGTGTTTCTGCCTTGTGGACTATTGAAGTATTTGTTTTAGTTCGGCCTGGCGTGTGACGAATGGAAGCAGACGCTGGTGGGCACAGTGCACAGCTTCGGGAACATGCTCGGACTGCTCATACAGGGACAGATCTCCGACAGGTGCGTGTACTGTTTTATTACTGTTCTTCATGTTGATGGACGAGGAAAATAGAACAAAACACAAAAATTGGAGGAGTTCGTGGTTAAGTAAAAGCCGTACAGATTGATCAGTCAAAGGTTAAGCTACGCTTGCCGCGGTCGGTCTGTGGATGGGTGACCATCCATTTCATACAGAGTTCCCTCCGTGCCTTGAAAAGCACGTAAAGCCCCCCTGTACGAGCCTGTACGAGGTTGCAAATAAACAATTTTTCTTTCTTTTTCTTTAAAGCCGTTCGTCCCGGCTGTCATTTAGAAGCCAGAAGGTTTGACCAGTTTTACCAAGGGGTATCGTGTTACCCAGTAACTGGGTTGTGAAGGTCCGATAGGCAGTCGCTCCATGTAAAACACTGGTATTCAGCATCCGGTTGGATTGGAAGCCGACTCCAATGTAGTTGGAAAAAAGGCTAGGTAGATTATGTTGATATTGATGAACGGGGGGAAAATAGGTCAAAACACAACAATTGTCGAAATATTTGTCGAAATATTTGTCAAAATGATGATAGAAATAGAAATACCTGGCAGTCATACTAAGGAACAGTTTTGGTTAAATGATGTGATGATAACGGAATTTGTTTGGTTATACGGAAAAGTCAAGCGGCAGTAAGGGAAGCTGCGACATTAGAGTATAGTGTTCGAGTCTTACGTGTCTTATGTAGACATGCGACTACATATAATCATAGTCCGACAATACGGAACACGAGTTTTTGTCACATCCCTACACGCTGGACATGTTCCAGCTCCTCCGGTCTCTAACAGCCTTCGAGTGTCTGCGCAAAACACACTAACTACCAATACTGATTCATCACGAGCATAATATTATTTTCTGTCTTCTCATTTAATAGAATACAATAGAGTAAATCTTTATTAGCTCAGAATCTAGGTACATAAAAGTCAGTTGTTGCAATATTACAGAATCCTACAACATTCTGCCTCGACACGGCATGCAAATGTGATAACAAAAGTGATACTATGTATTATTATGGAAATCACAGGAACTTATCGTCCAAGAAATCCTGCACAGAAGAATAACATTTATTTGACAGTAATTCTGTCCAATGTTTAAACATTTTCCCAATAGTAATCCTAATTACAACCAGGTTCACAATTACCTTATAATAGAATGTTAAATTCGTCACACATGTATGATGTGCTTCACAAGTAGGAGTGCCGCCGCCGCGCGCCGGGGTCATTAGCGTCAGCAGTAGAGTTACGTGGACTTGTGTGCCGGGTTGCACTATGTCATGTCTTAATTACCCCCCTCGGCAGGACATTTATCAGCTGATCGTAATGGCCACTCGTTTGAATAATCGCTGCTTTATGAACACAACCCCACCTCCGAACACAAGTTTCTTAAAGATGGAAGGTTTTAATCAAGTAGTTATTTAATTTTCTTAACGAACAGTCATTTGTAAGATCTGGGTGAATTCACTTGTTAAACACTTTGGAATACATCATGATTTCTTCGTCATGTTATACCCATTTCGTCCAGTGTACTACATATCTAATCCGATGTTGTATTATAGTTTTAAATAGTCGTACGCTTTGTGCACCGATATAACTTGACAATACCATATACTTCACCCAAGCGTGGACGATTATCAAGCACGCATATCAATTTTTTGAATCCTAGAATAAATATGAAACTTTAAATATGAAACCAAAGCCATGTATGCTCTGCACACATTAATCACTCCCCATCAGTTGTAGCCGGGCCACGCAGAAGTTTAGAATAGTAGGGTTCAGTCTGATCCAATAAGATACTCACAATGACAGCAATGGTTCAAACACAAACTTAGACCATACACGACTGCATAGCAACCTACAGTCTTCTACGTACACACATACACGGAACCGCTCGAGCAGTCCGACTGCTTCGACCGGTCGACAATGCGGTGAAATTACATCGTGCGGTTAAGCAGTCGCTCACCAGGCATATACCGAATACTCGAGCGATCTCTCCGCCCGCGAATGAAATTGAAATTGTGACTTGTTGAGCAGTTATCATTGGCAGCTTCAACCTGTTGACTCTGACTGTGAGAGTCCGTGTATGTTGGTCACTGGCTAACAGTTCGAACAGTCTGTGTTTGGCCGGCCTGACTGTCTGTTAAGCTTAAATCTAGAAATAGAGCTCTCTTGAACCCCACCAGAACACCAAAAACTTACCTCACAGTTCTGTATTGTTCTTACCAACAGCTAAAGTTATTGTCCAAGCGGAATAGCCATAAATACATTTTAATACCGAGATTACCTAACACGTACTTTGTCAAAAATAGATTATGTGTCCAATATCTATCTTACACATGTAGTTTGATACATGTGCGTGATAGGAACCCAGAACACGTTCTAAGTAACATTTAATCTCGGCAGAGGAATCGATGGCTCTTAAAGGCGTTCTTGACGATCGGAAAGTGCTGATTCGTAGTCTATTTCCTAATAAACCCTCACTGATATTGATTCAGATTCGGTCGCAAGACGGCAGCAGTGTTTGCGGGTACTATGGGCGCAGTGCTGGGGCTCACCAAGAGTTTTGCCAGCTCTTTCTGGTTCTACATCGTGCTGGAAGGCCTGGAAGCCGCCATCGGGGACGCGCTGTCACCCATATTCATGTTAAGTAAGTACACCATGGGTACTTCATAATCATCGTCATTCTTCTGCCGTTATCTTAATGTATCTAAGGTCGACGCAGAACATGTTCTCTTCCATACATCTCTTTTCGCCGTTATCTCAGAATTGACTTCCTTCTTATTAGTCATGGTCACCTTTGACACGATGGACCCATTTGTGTCCTTTTTTGTATCCTTATCATTAGATTGTCTTATCGTGTACTACAATAAAGTGCACTGACAGTGTTGCAATTTGTGTCTTCGTAATTAGTAAAACTTAATTTGTAGTAGAAAACTAATATTCATTCATTTCTACCGACGTCATTTGAAATTGTTTTGGTAGAACAATATGTGTGGGAGGCGTTCAATTTACAGTCTTTTAATTTTAATAAATTTAAATACTGACCTGACCTAACTAGTCTAGCTCTTCCATTCCTACTACATGTTTCTGTGAACTACTCGGCGCCATCGTGTTGTAACCAGGGTTACTTCCCTACTAAGAACCTTTGGCTTTGCTATTATTTAAATTTATGTGAAGCAACGAAGGTACTTAATTTTAAAAATCTGACTCTCAACTTTTTTTTTTCGTTTATCAACTATTCTGAAACTAAAAACCCTTTTGTCTACCCTGTGCTTACCCAATCATGCGTCATCTTCATAAATACAACCAAAACTATCAATGTTCGTTAATCAAAGCATTCCCTTCCCAGGTATAGAAATAGTAGAGAAGAAGCGAGCTGTCCTCTTCCAGATGATATTACTGAACTGCTACACGAGCGGCCTCATCGTGATGCCGTTCATCGCGTGGGCTGTCCCCTACTGGAGGAACTTCCTCCGCGTCATCTACGCGCCCACTCTCCTCATCCTCACCTACTCCTTCTTCCTGGACGAGAGCATCCGATGGTTGTACAGCAAGGGCAAGAACGAGCGAGCAGTCCAGCTGATACAGAAGATAGCGAAGCGGAACGGCGTGCAGATCGACAGTAAGATGCTCGACAAGCTGGACTACGTGGACGAGGAGACGAAGAGTGGCGTCAGTGACAGGAAGCTGCTGATGAAGACGTTTAAGTCAAGGATTATGATGCAGAGGTCAGTTACAACCTTTATAAAATTTGTTAGTCACTAAAATCAAGACAATTTATAGGGTTCTGTACCAACGAGACCCATTTACTACGGCTTTCTGTCCGTGCGTATAACAATTAGGGCCACGTTTTTTGAAACAACAATCGACACTTAAAATTTTGACAGGCCGTGTATTCTATGACTGCGATAAAAATAAAATATAAGAAACGTCTTTTTTCACGCTACTACTACATAGTCGTAGTGTTCAATATTACACGGTGGGACGGAACTCTTCGTGTGCGAGTCCAACTCATACATCGTTCTCGCTCGTTAGTTAAATATAATCATTCATATTTTGCTATTTACATTACAAAATTTAATATGTAAAGCGTATATATGTATGCTTATACAAAAAAAAAGAGATAACATTGATTTATATGTTGGGAGTAATCTCCGGAGTCCGGAACTATTCTATTGATTTCAAGAAATCTTTCACCAAGAGTAAGCTACGTTATACACATACGCTACACACACACACACGCGAAACACATCGTGCTATACACATGTGAATTTTCTCAAGAAAATCCGATTATTCATGACCAAAGTAAATATTGTGAATTTTCTTAATACTTTCATTACACTCTCAAATTCTGAACAAAACTATAGTCCTAATCCTAACGTTTATTCATTATTCGGAAAGCTCACAGTAAACCGGCGCCCGCAGGCCGCTAAAAGGTGGCAAATGAAGATGATATGGTCCTCTTACCTGTTCTCCAGGTTCCTGGTGTGCATGGTGTGGTGGTTCACCGTCACGCTGATCAACTACGGCATGATGATCAGCGCGGTGCACATCGCCGGCAACAAGTACGTCAACTTCTCGCTGCTCATGCTGATGGACATCCCCGCCAACGTGTTCTACTGGCTGGCGCTGTCCAAGTACAAGAGGAAGCTCCCACTACTCGCCTCCTTCATGGTCGGTGGCGTGTTTTGTATCTCGCAGCCATTTGTGCCAAAAGGTAAGTTAAATGCTCAAGATATTAGTAGAATCAGATGACTCTTTCAAACTGAAGGATTACCAGACCAATCGATCGATCGTCGATCGACGGCATCGATCGATTGGTTAGTGGAACGGTATCCGTCGGTCAGCCAAAGCTACCACACCAATCGATTAACGTCGATCAATGTCGATTGATGGCATCGATCGACGATCGATTGATTGGTTTAATAACACCCTTAGTCAAGTGTTGTGTAGTAACAAAAAAAATGATTACTTTGTAATTCTGTATCCAAAGCAACAAGTCTAAGTTTTCAATCTGAACGCCCACTATCCTTTTCTTCAGGTTACGCATGGCTAGGCCTAACCCTGTTCATGGCATTCGAGATGCTGGCGACGTTTTCGTACAACATCGTGTACATGTACACGTCGGAGCTGTTCCCCACCTACACCAGGAACTCCATGCACGCCATCTGTTCCGCCATGGGCCGTGTGGGCTCGCTGGTCGCGCCGCAGACGCCGCTGTTGGTGAGTCATCTACTGTTTGACCAACATTTAATCAAAGCAAATAATGACAAGAACTTCGGACAATCGTCAGGTACTCGAAGGCATGGTAGAAATTAAAAATTGTTTCGTTTCTAACCATTAAGCCCGTCACAGACGTAGCTATAATATATATTAATATACGTCAAACGTAGCTATAATATATATTAATATACGTCAGACTTTTTATATATTTTTTAATTTTGAAAGAATACTACTTTTATGTAATTTTTTCGACTAAACTTTGAGAGTTTTAGACGCAGAACTGATGCAGAACGGACGCAGTCTGCGTCCAAAACTTTTAAAAATTTAGTCGAAAAAATTAAATAAAAGTAGTGTTCTTTCAAAATAAAAAAAAGACGTATACTAAAAGATAGATAATAAAATTGTCTGTAAGATGGTGTAAGTTTCGGTTAATTATACCTGGTAGATTTTGTGTGATTGTCAATGTTTTGTCCGCGTCAGACACAACTTCACGAGTTAATTAAACTATATAATATGAATATTATTAAAAATATTCACTTACTAAATGATTAAGAGAATGTTCTAGTTAAACATATATTTTTTTCAAATCAGTTACACTGCACATTTTGACGTGATTGTCAGTTTAAAATCTGTAAAAGTCGTTAAATAGCCCCTTAAGTATTAGGTGATGACCATGGACGTAATTATTACGTCCATGGTGATGACAAATATAAATTTTGGTGACAAGAAATATAGTCCCCAATTATTATTATCTAATACGAGTATTAGAAAAATCTCGTGTCGTAGTGTTTCTTATCGACCCCCTGCGAAATGGCTCGACTGATTTTATGATTTTTTATGTATATTTGGTAGGTCTGAGAATTGGTCGTAAGCTATTTTTTTCGTGGGTTCGATTCCCACCCAGGACAAACTTTGTGTGATGAGCATGATTGTTTGTTCTGTGTCTGGGTGTTTATCTATAATATGTATGTATTTATAAATTATATAAGTATGTATATCAGTTGTCTGGTTACCATAACACAAGTTCTGCTTAGCTTGGGACCAGATGACCGTGTGTGAGTTGTCCCAAGGTTTATTTATTATTTATTTTTTATTATTTATTTCATTTATATGACAAATCGTTTGCCGGGTCAGCTAGTTATTTTTATATTATTTTTCGTTTATAAACCTCATTTACACATAAATGTAATATTTTCTTCGCATTGTTTTCCAGATGTCTTACTGGGCCGATCTGCCAACGTTCCTCTTTGGTGTGACATCGATCTTGGCGGGCTTGCTGACGCTGCTTATGCCGGAGACGGCTCGGACCGAGCTGCCGGACACCGTCGCAGAGGCCGAGCAGATCGGACGCAAGAAGTTATTGCCGGAGCAACAAAACCTTACCAAGACTAACATATCGTAGATGAAAGAAAACAAAAAAAAAACCAGAGCAAGCTTGGAAATAACCGATTAAGATATGTGATGTTCTTGAATGTATACTCGTATCACAAGTTCGCAACGAATGTTAACTAACGAATATTATGTATAAGTGTAAGGGCTATCGAGTTTGAGCTTTAGGCTGTGATAGTTTTACATACATCCTCTCACGTCTTTGGTGAAATCGTAGCCTTAGGCTGGAGAGTCCTGTTTGTCCCAGTGATACTTAGATAATGAACATAATATGTCTACATTAACTATTATTGTTAGGTAGGTATAGATAGGTGTGTCAAATGTTTAAAAGTATCTAGATAGCTAAGTTTATAAGTAAGTATCTGTAAATAATGTGTTTTGTTGTAGACATGTTACCGCGTGCAGGTAGCACGCGTAGCATGACCACGCTGTGTCTACGGAAGAATAGACATACCGACAGGAAGAATACACAAACTGAACTGACTTGTCTATTCTTGCTGTCAGTATGTCTATTCTTTCGTAGACATACCGTGGTCATGCTACGCGTGCTGGTCTCTATCTTACGAGTAGTGTATACCAATTAATAATGTTGAACTAAGTTTAAAGCATTTACAGTACAATATTTACCAATCCTGAACCTTCGTATTTTTTACTATCTTTTGTCAACTATTCCACTCTCGCTCCAGCGCCTATCATTTATTTACAAAGAAAACGATATTCTAAAGCACAGTCGCCTGTTAACGGATCATTGTTTAGTGAGTCGTCTAATTCCCGCGCGGTTCGTTTGACGTAAAGAACAGTTTTGTGTTTGTTTGGCAAACGTTGACGTGAGCCGGTGCAGTCGTTTGCCGACACATTAGCGGGCGTGTCCTCCGCGCTGTCGCCAGCCCCGGCACCATTAGCTCAAGATACCCAAAGATGGCTGATATATTTACCAACATGTGAAGAAAGTCTACTAATATTTCATTTGTTTTTGGGGTTTTCTTTTATATCAGCAGTCACCAATATTTATTTTCCACATAATCAACTCTACTGAAGATTTGCCAACGAGCAATGGAGTGTAGCATAATAGGTGACAAGCGAATGAATCGCGTTAGTAACACCATCCTGCGCTCCATAACTCAAAAGGCAGATGTTGGAAAAAAAACAGCCAGGCTGAAGTGGGAGTGGGCTGATCACATTGCGCGAATGCATCCGGAGACATAGGCAAAGATAGTCACTCACTGGACACCTGAAGGAGGACATCGCCAATAAGACCGAACGAAACGAAAGTGGTGTGACGATCGACAATATTTGCGGGGCAAACGTGGGCAGAGATCGCACAATATCGGGAAGTTTGGAAGGAGAAAGGGGAAGCCTTTCCACAGCAGTGGGACTCATAAAAATGGGTTATTAAAAAAAATTGTCTTGATATTGCCAATTATACCATTAATTTCCTGATCAGAAAATCAAGTTACATATAATATTATTCTCACGCCTATACAGCAGATCGCTGAATGGCGTCGCGGACGCACCTGCCCGTGCGACGACCTTGCACCTTGCGCGCGCGCAGCCAGCACACGAGGGTTCGCCACCGCCCGCACAGGTGACCTCATGTACACGCGGCCACATGTGCGACCGATAGCGAAACACTCAACTAAATATAAATAGTGGAACTGACCAAATCAGTTAGAGGTAACAATTAAAGTGTTTTATCGATGGAATCCTGTTTCTGTGACTAATCTTGAATGTTGGTAATCTATTTCATTGCCCCATATCAAATCCAATCGGTTCTGAAGCGCAAGTCCAGCATCCATTTAATTTAATGTCTCAGACATAATGATGATACCTACTGACATGTTTTTTTGCAAGCACAACATATATCACGAGAATTAAATCCTTTTTCAAATTAACGTTCGTCTTATTATTACACAAGCACGATTATTAGGGTTCCAAAACTCATAAAGAACCCTTATAGAATAAATTCGATGTCCATATAACTAACTGTCAAGATTCGTTTTCTCAAGAACCAATACGTCAGTTTACGCTCCCTGGAAACAGTAAAAAGATCCAGCTAGAAACTTGATTTTGAGTCAATGCAATCAAAAAGCGCGTATAGTTACTAGATTTACTAGTAAATAAATCAAAACCTGTGGGAAGTCCTATTGCCTAAAATCATGAAAGGTCTCACAGCATAGGTTAAGGCGAATTGATAATTATTGTTAGTAAAATCACATACATTAGTTTTTGCGAATGCAAATTTACCATTGCACTTAGAACATCGAAATTGAAATAGAAGCGTGGTGGTGTAGAAAACATTGTTTTCAACTGCAAAGTTAAGCTTTCCGCCAATCTGCAATTTTATTTGAGTAAAACTACGGACAGCCAAACACTGCTTGAAACGGAACCCTCGGATTTTTTTCCATTCAATAACTATAAACTATTAACAATATAGTGAAAAACCTCGATATGAGATTGTTTGATTCGCAACAGTCCATTTGGTTGTCGTCCAATTATGCGCGATGCTCAAAGCTCGATGGTAATGGTTGGTGTAACCTCCACGATGCGTGCCAGGAACAAGTGAACGAGTGAACAACACAAGTTTATAATGAACAAGCTTTCATTTGTAGCGGCTTTAAATAAAACTCTTTTGTTTCGAACATTTGTAGTGACTCAAGAATCCAGTCGTCAGACCAGCACGTTATTACCATAGCTGAAATTTTGAGAATAGAGAAATATGTAGAGTTTATGTAAAATGTAATAGCATGTAGGTAGTTTACAAGTATGTATATAGAAATCACACGAGTAGAGCAGGACAGTCATTTAACGATACATATTAAACGTTTTAGGGTATCCAATTTCCATGATAGATCGTCATCGGATGATTTCAATGAACATCAAAACCGTACTACGGATGATAAATTCCCAACGAGAACAGAATTTTAGCTAGGTACCTATTTCAATATCTAAGTACATAGAGACAAGGATTTGCATTAGATCGTCAATGATTCATAATATTAACAATGTTGGATTATGTCCTAAGTTTCTCTGAATACAATACTCAGCCACGATTCCTGGTACAAGCACACTGGATAGCAAGCTAAGTACGTGTGCGCTCTGTAAGTACAGTTAGTGCCTCACTGCGGAGAGCAGCGTAAGCTATAAGGAACGCGTTAGGAACTGAATTGAGTGCAATCGCTGTTTAACAGCTTGGGAAATGTTAACTTTCAACTGTAGCATAATTGAAAGCTTTTATATAAAATAATTTAATAATGTTCCGTGATACGCAAAATACGCGCTGAGACGTGGAGTGGCGGATACCAACCCGTCATACTACTACTACTAATGTTCCGTGATCCCTAAAAGGGTTTTGCATGATCATGTTTCATATATCCTAACTTAAGCCTAGAAATTATATTTCAATAATCCCTTAGTACGGACTTACTTAAAATAAACGACTCACCCGTGACTGACAGTGACCCGGTCACAACAATAACCCGACGAGGCACATCATCCACCATTGTGAGATGTCATCACGTATCGTGACGTCACGCGCTAATGGAGCCTCATTCACGTGAAGCTTGCACAACTGATGTTAAAGACACATTAGAGCATATAATCGACGCGCAGTGTGACTGATCCGCTGAACCACAAGATGGCCACCAAATGTCAGACGATATCGACAAATGTTCAGGTGATACACGTGATACAATGACCATCCAATGAACAGTGCTTGTTCAGCGGCTTCGTCAGACTGTTTGCGTGATCAATATAAAGGTCACCTGAGGACAAGGCATACAGGGCACCCGCAATAGTACGTGTACTAATAAATAGGTGTTACTTGCGTATAACTGGCTCGTGGTTTTAGTTCCTACTGTAAGTCCCACAATGTTGGACTGTATGCAATAATTTCCTCTATCGTATCGACATCGCATTGGCTGCAGTGAGGAAGGTTCAAAGTTACAGGACTGTGCTGTAACTATAACTGCTGTAAGTACAGGACCGTACTTCCCGTAAAGTCTGTTTCAAATTCTACTATTTGAATTTGAAATATTTCAATAACAGTTCCGATTTCAAATATTTTTAACTTCTACGGCCAACTTCCTTAGCGTGGTAACCCCACATGGTCATTGAATCGAATCAGTTGATGTTCTGTCTGAGCATTTTTGATCGTTACTATTTGTTACACCTGCATGAGATGTGCCGACCGCACCATAGTATTTAAACATAACGACTATTAGAGAATTGTGATTCTCAAACTATTTCTCTGGTGTGGATTGGTATAGTGTAGGTAGGTACTTATTTACTCCACTCGCGGTCGGTACCTAGTCTACGATATACAAAAAGTCGTAAAAAGATAACTAAACCTGTTTTCCCCTGCTTTGATAATATTAAGAAAGTTGGAAGATAATGTTCAGGATCGTGAATGGTGATTATGATAATACATTAATAAGTTTGACTCATTATTAACTTAGCGAACGAATAATCCACAACCACACACCACACCACACACCTCTACACAACCGGTTGCGTATCTGCGCTCGAGAACATTCAAATAAAATAATTGCAACAGTTTTGATAGGTTGCGGCTATAAACAATATCGTAAACGTTGAAGTGCGACCACCAGCTTGCAGAGATACCATAGTCCAGCAACGGTAAATGCTACTCAATAACAACACTACTTTATTCATACGTTTGGCTTGTTTTCGAGCATCTAGATATAGATGTAGACACGGATATCGAGATGTAGACAATCTTAAGTTCCAAAAAGATCATATCGCAAAAGTAAGTAAAAGAGGAATTCATCATCATTTGCCTAGCCTTTTCCAAACTGTTTTGGGATCGGCTTCCAGTCTTACCGGATGCAGCTGAATACCAGTGTTTTACATGGAGCGAATGCCTATCGGACCTTCACAACCCAGATAGTAAAAAAGTGATTAAGAGAGTAAAAGTAAGTTTCAGACAAGCTGGCACAGTGTCCAACTCTATGAACGGGCAAATATTACAAACCCAACGGTCAAATATACTGGTAACCAATCACAATTCATTGTATTGGCAGACAGTAAAACGCTAGGTACTACTGAGCAGCACTTATACTACCTGTACGGAAATTCCTTAGTTCTTGGATGGCAAAGAAATATTCATTGTTCCAAACAGATATTTTGAAGTGAATGTTCGGTTAGAGGTTCATCTATTCGTGTGGTAACTAACGGTCTTAACCACAAACGCTGACGTGAATTAATACAAATCTGCATTTGTATGTCAGATTAAATATTATAGTTATTGATGCTTAGCACGCTGAGCTGGGTAGGTATGGGAGAGACTACATACCAACGCGACTAATTTGTTTATTGCTTTTCTTCGTATTATTATGTGTCGGTTAAATGCCTGCCAGAAATACCAACTAGAATAATAAACGCAGCAATATATTGATTAAGACCTAAATACTGATCATTTCATGGTTTCAGAAAATTATTGGAAATATTTATTCTGTCATTGATCCAAAGTCGTGGCAAGAATACCAACGGATACAAAAAAATACGCAAATATTTCAAATGGCAAAGCTCAATTTACTCAATCCTGAATATTTTCCAAAGCCGCACTAAATACTCCGCCTTCTACGTCTAGTCCATCCTAGCTAGCTCAGCTATCTCCTGCTATTACGTCTATTATAAAATACATAAAGTTTATTGTCGCCAACATTATCGCTCATTTAGTTCTTGTGTGTGCGATAATTGCAGCAGTTACCAACTTGTGCAAGCGTTTTCGCACTGGCCACTGCCATAGCAGTCGCAGCTAATTGCGAGTGTCGCAGTCCGTTTATGATCCTACCAGTCCCACTGCCGGGTATTCACACAACAAACACACATTATTACTCTCTTGACCATATAAACGTACTATACTAGTGCCATTGATTTGGTTTCTTATCTTTGTATTATCTCTTATTTAGTTAGTATGCAAGACGAAGACTTTTAACAACATTTCCCTGTCTGAAACCGTTTTGCTATATTTTCTTTCAAATATAAAAAATAAGTGCATTTTAAATTCATCGTCACGAAATAGGCCGTCCATTTCGTGATGCAGATTTGACGAAGCAAGATGCAAGGTTGTTTCCTACTAAGTGTTGTTACAGCCCTTTTCTGAATCCACTCGCTTGAGTTCTTAAATAGCTTTGACATCCAGATACACAGTTACACCAGGATCAAGGGATCTCTAATTTACTATTATTGCGCTGAATGATACTCCATCATTTATAGTACTTCTTTCCGCTTTTAACGCATTAGCATCCCTATAATCTTAACAAATCTCTTCCTATTCGATGCAGGTATACATTACCTTTGAGCATATCTAATGGTGGATGATCACGGTCAAGTGGTCGAGATGACAGGCGTAACAGGCGTGGTGGCTGTCAGGGCTTGCTGTGTCGTCACTTTGCCCGGTAAGGTATGATGAAGTCGTCAACTAAATGCGGTGCCATTTACAAGGAACTGATCGTTTTGCTCAGTAAATTACTGGCGTAAACTTAGGTATTAGGTGTCTGGTTGTAAGAATTGTGTTGATGGTTCTCAAACGTGAAACTTTATGTTGTGTCCGAGTTCAACTTAACAAAAAAAGTATATGATTCCAGATTGGAAGAACTAGCATGAAGAAATTATATAACAGCATAAGTTTTGTGTCAATGATTACCGAAATGAAAATGTTTAACGAAAAGATGCATTTTTGCGACGTTGCTTCATTTTGCCGTAACCGTAATTGTTGCAAGCATTGAACGTGTATGAAGCAAGTCGCAATGTTCTCGAGCCATTAATTGTAACGAGCAGCACGTCCTGTTACTGAACAGTTGCAACTCTAACAACATTTCGTGATGAAGAGTGCGTCCTCTTCACACTTTCTTCTAGAAATTCAAGTTTAATTAAAATATATCAGTTTTGTAGAGTCGTGAACTCATAAATAAACTGTTATTGCTTTACTGCAGTGGTAACGAAACCCGACTGATTTAAAGATCTTATAGACAGAACATTGTTTATTTACTGCTAGAGAAAGTAGGTTGGAGTGGTTGTGAGCGGTAGCAGAGCAAATGGACCGGATTCCTCGCACTACACGTATCCCTGCACCTAGCACTAATAAATAGTTACCGTTTACTCGCAACGACACAAATACTGCGGGCCGTCGAACTTGCACCCGGTCAACGCACCAAGATTTATCTCTTCATCCGCTGCACCAGCCCTGCTGCCTGCAGCCCTCCGCCACTTGCACAGTTGCACCCGACACGTTCTCGAGCGAACGTTTGTTGCTCACAGCACACATACAGGCACAGGTGCACTGTCAGCACACACACACTGGCACAATTCACAATCCACACGCGGACACTCGCGGTCGACTAAATTCGGCGGTTGTCGCTCAAATGGACCAATGAGGCATGTAGTGCGCGCGCACGTCGGTCGGCGGCGGGCGGCCAGCGCTCACTGCCGCCCGCGCGCCGCACAGCCTGCGACCAGCTTTTTGCGTTAAAAAGCTCCACAGATAAAAGTAAAATGATTGCGCTCCCACGAGGCACGCAATCTTGACGAAGCGCAGTGGCGGATGGTGGTGGATGGTGCGGTGCGGCGTCGGGGCCGGCTGCATTCACTAGTAAACACACCTCACTTGATGAATGCTGAACTTTCGTTACAAATGGCGACGCTCGCATATGATTTACGAGCGTCTTCCATCGCTGCAACAAACGGCCGCCAGATATATTGAAATCATGTCGTAGTGTACAATGTTATTGATTTTAATTGCACTAATAAAAGTAATGCAATAATTTTTTTTATGATTTACAGCTTCCCGTCTGTAGAGCGTCGGATGTCCATCACGTCGAGCCGCGAGGTAAATGACATTAATTGCTAATGGGTATAATGCATTCATAAGATTTATTTAATAGGTATTATACATGAGCAGCACCCGGTTTAATACTCAATAGGTTATTTTTAATGTTGGATGGACTGTAAAATTATGAGAAATATGTAAATAGTGATGGCGGAAAGCTTAATGTGTATCTTTTATTCTCCAACCAGCATGGTGAACGTTCCATCTTACATAGATGTCGCACTACATAGTACGAGTATGATTTGCCGCATTCATACTTTTATATTCCAGACCAATAAAAAGCTTTGAGAATTTATCAAGAGGCTAATTAAACCGCTTTTAATCTCAGATGAGGTCAGTGTTTTATGAAGGGCGGCTAATATTATGTTGGAATCGCAACAGGTTGCAGTCCTGAACCAGTCGGTCTGACGAGGGCTCAGTAATAACACATGTTGTGGGTGGTGTAATTACCGGGTCCAGCCAGTGCTGCGCACAGTGAACGACGTGTGTGCGATACGGACGATCCGATATTGTTTGAGGTACTATACCTACAATAACTACTACTTCTTATGTATTTGCAAAAGCCACATTATTTCAGAATGACAACTTGAAATGATGATGATGATGATGTGAGAAATGTTTCCGTCAGTTATCCTAAATAACTGAAAAAAGGATATTAGGTACCTACTTTTAGTTTTTTGAGAGGTGAAACGTTGGCGTTCACTCCCCCCCCCTGACCCGAGAAGTGGCCCGCAGTTGCGGGCCGGCACCAGTCGGAGGTTGCGGAAGTATCTCCAGTTCCCGCGACCCCCGACGTAGGTGTGAGACGGAACACCGGGGTGATTTTTAGTCAGTAAGAGAGTTTGAGAGGACGAGGATTTTCCACCCCGTACCAAAAAAAAAAAGGGATAAAAATATGTTGGTTGGTATTGTGACGTCTTTTGAGACGCTTTGACATTACGAGTTTTAAACGAAACGACGTTGATATTTTTGGTAAATGCATATTGGCACAGTTAAATGTTTATGTTGCCGACATCAGTCGTAACCGTAATGTAAGACTATCGCGCCTTAGTTCACGAGTTGGGAGACTTACCCCTTGAGATCCTCTTATACCATACTTGATACTTGTGACATACGTTTTTAGATAGATGTACCTATAGTGTTTATCTTATAAATGACTTAATTCTGCCCGCGACTTCGTCCGCGTTAATGTCGGTTATCGCGGATGCAGACGAAGTCGCATAATATAAAGTAGCCCATGTCCTTTCCCAGGGTTCAAGCTATTTTCGTACCAAATTTCATAAAAATCGGTTCAGCCTTTTCATTACTTTCGCATTTATAATATTAGCATGGAAGAACGGATTACTATTATCTATAGGTTCGTTTTTCCTTCTGGCTGATGCAGCCATGTTTAACCTTATTTTAGTAGTTAATAGTTCATTGCGAAATAAATACAGGTTTAGAAACAGGTGAGTAGTACCTACTTGATACGATGATATTTAACAGTTTTGTGCCAATAATTACCCTAATAGGTATGTATTATCCTGGAGTTTAATTTCGGTAGTAAATAGTAGGTAATACGATTCCGGGAGTTCAAAAATCCACCAGTACCTGCATTGTCCTTATTTATGTCTACCTTAAGATATAATTCTGCGGTACTTAGCAGTAAGTATGTACCTAGTACAAGGGAGGCATGCATAAGGTGCGTAGCGTTACGTACAAATACAAAATGTCATTCGTCATTTAAAAGTACCTGTTATAATATGTAATTATTTCATTCTCACTTACTGAGAAAAACTACTAGGTACCTATTTTTAAAGGACTTTTGGCCCACCCTTTTCATGTAAGGTACTGTCTGCTTTATTGTACCTGTCGTATATACCGATGCGGTACGTTATGGTGTGTGAGAAATCGGAGGGTTTCGAGGGAAACTGAATGAAATTCTAACAATAGGATTGATATTATAACAAAAAAGATTCCGACGAATGGAGATCCTCCTCGTTTTTGAAGGTGGGTTAAAAAAAACGGTTCTAATTTCAAACTACTGCCATAATAAATTTGTTTAGAAGAAACATTTAGTGAAATGCTTTCGACTAGCTTCTTCTATCGACAATGTTTCTTCTAACTGTAAAGCATTTTGTAAAAATATACAATCCACTACTATTTATGTTATCATCTCTATCGCATTTATTACCCAAATCACATCCGCATCTAAGCATTTGATCAACATTCAAGAACTCGACTGGTGCACTCACCTCACCCGGCGCCCGCGTCCCCGAAATGTGCTTTATTAATCAACATTGTGTACGACTACCTGATAGCCAGGTATCACCTACTAACCAGTAAGTACATAGTCTCCGAGCTGATGGCCCGTAGTCCCTCGGTCACGTTCCAATAAAATAAAAAAATACTTTAAACTTAAACCTGACTATGACCAAAATCGGACTGAAAAAACATTAAAAAATAAAATATTTATATTTGGAAGCTGATGTTCTTCTAAAATCTTCTTTTAGTTACGGTTAGGGGCGGTTCTATTTAAGGGCTTTTTGGATTGCGGCCCACGGCCCCGTGAATATACAGGGGCCCAAGCAAAGTTGAAGAAAATGGACAACATTATGAATATGAAAAAGAAAACTATCGTAAACATCACTACCGAAAACAGGAGTTTTATAAAATTACAATTCGTTGATTCTTCAATCAGGGCCCCAAGTAGTATTAGGATAGGGCTCACCAACTCACGGTCTGCCCCTGGTTACGGTGATATCCAGGGTATCTCGATGTACCTATGTGCCTACGGTCGCATACCGTCTTGTTGAGCCAGATAGACAGGAACTTAATACTGCATCCGATTACGTCTGCTTGGAATATAGGTGCTTATGAAGACTTTTCATTCGATATCACAAGGACAAGGTAGCTTAATTTATTTTTATGTTGAATTTTTTGTAACGTCTTACATACATATAGCCGGAGAACAACACGACGCTCCCAACTACAATACTACGAGGAGTTTAGGAGATATGAGGAAACATCTCAAGTTCACGACACACATATATAATCTCATACACATACTAAAATCATAAACATTATTGTAGTGTATATAGGTGGGTACATACGCTGCCCGTGTCTTGTCTAGTGTCACTGAGTCGGTGTCACGAGGGCTGCCGGCGAGAGTGCGTAGTTAGGCGATTGGACAGTTGCAGGTGCTGGTCAAGTGGTAACATACAACTACGTTAAAACAAGGAAGGGATGTAGTGTATGTAGATATCAATATATCACGCTACAAACTGATAACAGTATTATGACGTTGTCTCGGGCGCATACGTCGCTCGGTTATAAATACCGGTGCGATAGGTGGGGCGGCTAACCTAACCCGTTAGAACTTGTAAGATATGTAAAGTCCATCAAAGCACCAACCCGCGCAAGGCCTGCGAGCTGACGATGGCTCCCTCTCACAAAGAGGAGGCCTGAGTGTAATGTTCTCACACTCACCGGAATTACAGCTTTTAGGGATGGGCATACACGGGCATACACAGGCTTACACCTCGAGCAGTCATAGTCAACGGCTTAAAGCTGCCATTGATAACTTGCTGCAGCTGTCGGTTTCAACTCGGAGAACGTGAATGCGGGCAGAGGGAATAACTGCGCGAGTGACCAACAGCTCGAGAAGTTAGTATATGTATGCCTGGCAACTACTTGACCGCACGAAGCATGCATCGGTCGCTTGAAACAGTCGATCTTGACTACTTCGAGCTGCCCGTGGTTCACCGGTCTTAGTAACGTCACACCTACGACACTCCAATGGTGTGTCGTAGGTGTGACATTACTCTCCATACAAACGAAACGATTCAATTACCTACACTACTACCAAAATAACAGACTATACAAATACGTGCGTGTGTGAGCGTGTCTACGCGCCGCCAGAACTAAAAGCAATTTCGAGAGCAGGTTCGACGCTGGAAGAGGTGAGGAACAGTGTTTCGGAGGGAGGTGGGGTGTGTCACTCACTACTGTTCGGCAGTACTACTATTTATATCGTGGTAACGTGTAGAAAGAGTTATTCGCATCGCTTGGACGCGGTGATCTGCACGCGTGCAGGTGGTCGGTACTGTCGCACTACTACTTGTGTAATGACGGAGTGCCCGCCTGCCTGAGTCACAACATGACCTCGTTGGTTTGCTGAGATTGTATCATTGATACATGCTTGCTTACCTCGCTCTTGTTGTCGTGTTAACTGATTCTGATGCTATTTTAAATGCATTCAAAGCTCTGAGAGACAGGCTGAAGTACTTCTTCATCAACCTTAAGAAGCCCACTGCTGGGCATGGTAAAAGTAAAAAATAACTTTCAATTCGCAAGTCGGCGGCTTTGGTTTTGCTTGTTGTTTTGTATTGCCACCGACTTGCGAATTTAAAGTTATTATTTAGTTTATGAAGACGGTTATCTTTTTTGTAAATTTTTTTTTTTTTCGCTTTTTAGTGCCTACTTCTCGTCATAGACATGAATTACGAAACGGCGACACCAAGAAAAATCTGACATCCCTTAATTTTCAACCCTTAGGGGTGCAATATTTTTTTTAAATTCATATGGAACCAAATTTGACGTATACACTATCAATTAAAAGAATAATCGAGATCGGACTACACTGAAAAAAGTTATGCGTGGTCAAACATAAAAATAAATATACCTACACAAAATAAAAAAATGATCATAAAATGAAAACTACTGGGTCAAACAATGTTAAATTTTTATGGAATCAAATGGCAACTATTTCGCATCAAACTAGAGAAGAATCACTTTAATCGAATCATAAATCTCAGAGTAGTAATCGATGTACATACATTAAAAAAAACCAACCGAATTAAGAACCTTCTCCTTTTTGAAGTCGGTTAAAAAGTGAATTTGTTTGTTTGTAAGGCTTTCATGGCTAAACTACTAAACCGATTTTTATGAAATTACAATAACAATTAAGTACTTAATCAAATTGAAACTTGCTAGATCTATAGTAATCCCAGATATACAGATAAGACTACATTATCTCCCCTACTGCATGGAAACGCAAAAGGTTGTATTCCTAAAGCTGAGCTCGCAAACAGGCAACACTCGTATACTGCAATATGTAGCTGCAGTTTTCGAGTATCAACCACAAATTGCAGGGAAAATATAACAGCTATAAATATATAATGAAGTTTTAAGTTTCAAATAATATCACGCAGATGATAAATCATCATTCTTATATTTGTCTATGAATCCACGTGAGTTACCTCCGTGGCCCCGTGTCTCCTACCTGCCGCCGTCACTGCTGTCTGAGGTTGCAACCTGACACCTGCGAGTATTACGTTGTCTTGCTAACGCGCCGTGACAGCGTCGTGCCACCCTGACGCGGAATGAGAAGGTCAGCTCTTGACAACAAGAACGTAACTTAAGAAGTACGAACATGTTTTGAAATGGAAGAATTTTAGTGTCTAATAATAAGTAGAATACCTCTTACCTTGGCCTCCACTAGAAACTCGTACTGGTGTTTTGTTGTTTGTTGGTTTGTTTTGTTTGTGTTGCTTTTTCTTGTTTGTCTATTTTGTTATATTTATACTAATATTATAAAGCTGAAGAGTTTGTTTGTTTGTTTGTTTGGTTGAACGCGCTAATCTCAGGATCTACTGGTTCGAATTCAAAAAATCTTTTTGTGTTGGAAAGTCCATTTATCGAGGAAGGCTATAGGCCCAGGCGAAGCCGGGTCGAGTCGCTAGTTTTTTATATGCACCTGCCGTGTTATCTCTTCACCACCCTGGGTTGACTGGTAGAGAACGCCTAAGGCATTAAGTCCGCCTTTGTACCTTTGTGCATGTAGTGTAAATAAATAAATAAATAAATAAATAAATTTAGTGAACACACACACTTCGATTTTCACGGAAACGTTAATCATGACTTTGACTTGGGTTATAGCGTCTTCTGTGTTCAACAAACACTGATCACTTGCTATTGGTCGGTTTGTGCGTCTACAAAAATGTTGGTGATGAATTCGAATTTTGAACATGAAGCGAGTTTTGCATCCTTATGCAATACATGCAGGCACTATAACCGATAGTTCTATAACACAATTTCTCTAAAACAGTTTATTATAGCCCACGACAACCGATTAATTTTAGGTCATCATCATCGTCATCGTCACTGCTTGGCAGAGGTCTCCCTCAAGGAGGGGTTCAACCGTAATCGCCATGCTTCGCCGATGCATGTTGTAATTAACTGTAATATGAAATCAATAAAGAGTTAGTTAATTGAGTTGGTAGTGAATTCACAGCTGCCTATTGCCATATAGAGATGATCTATGGTAAATTTGTAAGTATTTTGACAGCTCATAATAAGTAGATATATCAATTGATTGTTGGTACACCCATATTGTGGAACAGTTGTATGAAATTATTGGGACAAGTTGGTAAGTAAAGCAGTACGAACAATAATTAAGATATATCTATCTTTTTGTAGTAAAGCGATGATAATATCATTATAGATTATTTTAAAGAAGGAAACGTTACACAAGTGCTTCTCGCGTTGCCTCTTCACCACTCTTCTAGTTGTTAAAACCTTTATAAACCGCGCCAAAGCTGCATTCTAGTTCGAACGCAAGTTCCCTCGCTCTCATTCCATAGATTTATCAATTGGAACCTCATTACAAAACACGATCTCCTATGATACAGGATTTCCTAGTTTAAGAGACAGAGTATACAGATTTCTGCAACATTCAAATTTAAATGTTCTTTACGCACAATTGTCTGTATTTTTGGGATATAAAGATAAATATCTTGCTATTATTCCTTCACGTGAGCCGTTGTGTACCACATACAGTAATACAGTAAGTCTTCTGGCACTACACTTGTGACGGGTCCTCCGCCCGACCGGGTCAGGTTACACGAACACGCACAAAAACTGACGCACGCATGTACAGTACACGACCCAGCGACGCCGCACCGCGCCGCGCCGCATGCTTGGTGCTCGCCTGATCCACCAGATAGCTGTGGGACCTCGCGCTACAAAGCTTACCTCGTTGTCTTCTGTCATCAATAGATATTCGGTGTATTGTATCTGTGGTTGTATCTCGTCGTAGCTGTCAGTTGCATTATTTATTGAGCCAAATGTATCTATGTATAGACATGTTATTGTTAAATAATCAGGCAATAGATGTCGGATCGTTGATGAACGAATAAGCTTAATAAGATGATGACATGCAATTTATAATATGAACAAACAAATGAACCACTCGGGACGAAAAACGATAGAGCAACACGGAACACCGACCGGACGCGTGCGGCTGGTGTTTCGCGTTGCTATAAGCGAAAAACCAATAAAATATTCTAATACCAATGATATATTATACAATTATACACTTAGATGCGTTACCCACGCTCAATAATGGCAATATTAAACTTAAAGCAAGGCAATTGCCGGAGTTTCACTTAGTCACGTACCATCCAGTGTCGCGGCTATACGTCAGTATCGCTCGTAATTCACACATAACTGACGTAACAAAATATGTATGTTTATCTTTTTCTAACAGGTATACGCTGTATGCTTCTGTCCTTTTCTTCGCACTGTATAATTGTATGTCCCTACTGGTATGTAGATAAAAAAGTTTGCGCCATTTTAAAGTGCACTAATGTTCGTGTATGACGCGTCTATTTATAATACGTCATTGTCTAATACATACTTAATATTATAAATGTGAAAGCAACTTCGTTACGTTTTCACGACCAAACAGCTGAAACGATTTCGATTAAATTTAGTGTGAATATAGTTACTTAAACCCTCGGAAAGGACAAAGGCTACTTTTCAATCCGCGTCTTCGTCTGCCTCCGCAATAACCGACATTCACGGAGACGAAGTCGCGGGCAAAAGCTAGTATAATATAAAACTAAGACCAGCCTAAAAAAATCAGAATAATTTTAATCAAATAGCTATATTAGCAAAAGCTTTAAATTTTTTTTTTTGCCAAGACAATATGTGGTAAGCCTGTAATTGTCATCTATTTATCAAAAACATACCAAACTCTGATTTGGATCGTAGTTTCGTTTCGTTAGCTGGTGGTTGGCGCCACTAGCTGGCCGGCAGAGCAGTGTCACGACAACGCTTGACAGATTCCTTCCTGCGTGCGAGGTGCGTGTGAGTGTAGTGAGCCAGCGTGAGACGGCGGTGAGTAATGTCGCCGATGCCCCGATAGCGCTGACAAATCACTCCGATCTGTTGCTGGTACCACATATTTGGGAGGCTCCAGCTGTATGTACACATTCAAACTTATGAAGACAGTGTCTATTAACTGCGAGTAGCGTAGCCAGGCGTCCGGATAAAGCCGGACACAGACAGGTTTTTTCGTTGCGTGTCCGGCAAAATTAGACGGTGTACGGACAGTCCAGCTCTTGTTAAATACCTTTTTTTTCGAGTGGACTAGCACTGTCCTCCATTGTCCGGCCTATTTACCCAAATGTCCAGCTAAACTGGCTGGTATGTCCGGCTTATCGGTCTAAACACCTGCCAACCCTAGCCGCGAGTGACCGTTTATGAGTTGTAAGTCAATGTTTAGGTTTAGAATACTTCTGAGTATAAAACAACATAAAACATATGTTCACAGCTCAGTAGATATTCCTGAAATGGCAGATAGCTATAGTAAAAATATTCATTTTCTTATTGCAAAGAATAATAAAACTGTACATGGAGAAAAAGACCGGACATTTTGGACAAGGTTCGTAATTTCTCTACATCAATGCTTTTCAGGTGACATCTCCTCTCAGTTGTCATCAAGGACTGCATGGTAAGTATGGTAATGTGGTCTTAACATATACACACAAAATCTCAGTTATTTCCTCAAACATCGCTTGAACATGGTTAGTGCCTTTTAATATCTTTACAGAGATAGATATTTAAGTATTTTAGAGTGACCATACTTTCCCTGCTTACATTAGATCTGACTAAGTATTGCGTGATCGGAGCCACGCCTTAAACTAGCAGCTATAACATTACAGAATGTCTGAATCAAAACATAACAAGCTCAATATATCACATAAGTTACGACATAGTTGTATTATTGTATAGCGGCGAGGCGCGGCGCGGCGCGGCGTTTACCTTGTTGTAGAGATTGCTTCATCTACTCTATTGTAGAGCTCTCATAGTGCATTGTATCGCCGCTGTAGGTAAAGCTGTAAACTAACATTCGGTTATGACTCTATTATCGGTAGTGCCGAACATTTCTCATGGAATTCGTTTTCTGTTATGTTGAAGTTATTGATAGTGATACCGTCATGAGCAGCGCTAATCCGTTATTTTATTAACAAACTTCAAAATGAGACTGTATATTCTGCTGCTCTCTAAGTTTTGGATATTTGTTTAGAAGCCTTATTAGATTATCATAATTTTCAAGATGTGGACTAACACGTGTAAGTGTTAGGTTAGGTTATTTAGTGTTACCATTTCTTAATAGATTTTTATGATAAGAAGTAGGAAGTACTAAGGGCGGAAAATAAAAAGTCTTTATGGTGAGATGATGTGTGATTTTGAACATCAACTATGTACCCACGGAGTCTGTCGTTTGCTACCTATTGTAAACTGGCAAGTTGGTAACATTTATTATAGTTTTATTATGTTATGTTTGCAACACTACTTCAAAGTTCTCCTCTATGATTTATTACGATTCATCTCAAGCGTGTACAAACTAATAATCTTTGGTTTAAATTTTATCAGCATCCTTTACTTAATTCCGTCGCCCACTGTCCGCTCGCTCCGGCTAGCTAGTGGAACGTTCACTGACAATAACGTATCGATCATGTACTATTTATCATTTACAAGCTGCATTTACATTTAACAACTCTGCACGTGTCAACATTGAATGTCCAACAGTCCACTCTACGCAGGTAAGTAAGTACTGAAACAAGTGCTTTATTAATTCAGGTAATCGATCTAGGATTAATGAAAATTAATGTATGCCTACGTTCAGCTGTCGACGGAAATAGGCTGATAAGATGATGATATAACGAAATCTGTTCATAGTTGGGATTATACAGACATTTAGAAAAAAATTTGGGGGTGTGGGGGAGTCACCGAACCACAAGGCATTGAACTACTCAACAAGTTGCCATGCCCATGCCAAGTAGAAACTAAGTAACAAAACACCTCCTCATCACTGTTTTCAACCGACTTCCAAAAAGGAGGAGGTTATCAATTCGTCTGTATTTTTTAATTATGTTTGTTACCTGAGAACTTTGGACTGGGTGAACCGATTTTGATGATTCTTTTTTTGAAAGCTGGTGCTTCCCGTGTGGTCCCATTTTAATTTAGTCAAGTTCTGACAATGGCATCCATGAGAAAACCGTATAAGTCTTAAATTTGCATTAAGTATGTGCGCGATTTGTTACGCGATTTCTCCGGCAAACGTAAACCGATTTTGAAAATTCTTTTTATTATGGATAGGGTATGCTTCAGGGGTGGTCCCATATAAATTTTATTGAAATTTATTCAGCACTTTTTGAAAAAAATCACCAAATACCCAAAAATTTTACATAGACGACGTTTTAGTTTCTTCAATCTTTGGAGTAGTTAACTTTCAATCTGTTCTTAATAGATTTGGATAAGAAGGAGGTACTAAAAAGCGGAAAATAAAAAGCTTTTTACAAAAAAGACAACCGCCTTCTTTTCAATTCGACAATTTCGAAACTAAAGTCAATGTGTGTTCTGTGCTAAAGTTATTTTTCACTTTTTAGTTTTTGAAGGCGGTTGTCTTTTTTGTAAAAAGCTTTTAATGATACGCATTGATAGCTATGTGTTACATACTTAGTACGGTCGAACAAGCTTTACAGGCAAAAATATTCATCTTTCGACTACACTTACAATATTTTATTTTATTTCCTTTTTTTTTCACGAGCACGTAGGTAACCCTGGTAACCCTACATGCTCAAGATAATAAAATAAGATACTGTGAGTGTAGTAGAGAAATGAATATTTTATCTATAAACCAAATAGCTTGTTCGACCGTACTATGATACTTATTACAGTGATCGTGAATACAGTACAATAGAAGCAGAGAAGCATTCAGTGCTAAGTATCTTCGCTTTTAAGGAAAGAAATGTAGAGCACTTGCAAGGAAGCCTATCATTGACATGTTCAAGCAAAATATCATGTGAGTATTAGAACAGAATAAACCCACAGCCACTAATGACATCTTATATTCTACAAGGAAACATCTTCAACTTGGAACCACATTTTGTAAATATGTACTACATAATGAAATTGAGCCTCAGTCGTGAAATTTATACCAAACGATGCTAGAGTCAATAGTCGCTGTAAGGACCGACCCCGGCCGGTTTCGATCACTGACCACAGTCTCCGAATATATTTCGTAAACTATCACAAACGGTTGAAAATAAATACTTTGCTACAAGCTGTTTCAATATTACCCTTTGTAGACCGTCCGATACGTGACTGAGATTTAGATTGTCCAGCTGGCGATGCGTCCAAAAAACTCCGATACTTTTTTATTTTTTTATTTATCGCTTATATCTACATAAATAAATATAGATACACTAGATAATCGTCAAAAACGTTGATACAGCTGAGCAGGTCATTACTTAAGTCTAAGCAACGCTTATAAGTAAGGGCAAAAGCAAAAAGCAGTAACTACAATAGGTAAACAAAATTATTATTGTTAGGTAAGTATTTGGGCATCATTGTAATAAAATAGTATACTTAAAAGACAGCTTCCAGTTCTGTCTAAATAATCACAACAAAATCATTTACCTTAATTCACAAAATACCCACCTATCGGCGATAAGTATAACAACGTATTTAATAACGTCCTTAGAGTCCCCCATATTATAACCATTCTAACTAGGTAGGTAGTTAGAATGGTTATAATAATATGGGGGACTCTAAGGACGTTATTAAATACGTTCTTATACTTATCGCCGATAATACGAAGACTAAGACGCAGACGCTCCGAGCTTAAGTAGGTATCTACTTACCTACCTAAGTTCGCGCCATGAGATCGTCAATAAAAAACCAATTGCTTCCGCGTGACAGTCATGTATACCTGCGTCACGATTTCAACTCACTAATACATCAGCGGCCGTGATTCACTCGTTATGGACGCTCACAAACACTGTCGCTCTCTGCATCTACACCTGTCTCAGCCAATAGATTTCCTATTACCTACCATCGAGGAAACATTTTTTGTCCATCAACGGACTAGCAACAATGAAGTCGTGAGCAAATTGTAGGATGTTTAGCAAGATGGTGATCGCATTATGATGTCATACATTGACCTTGATGTTTGAAGCCATCATCAAAGTAGGTGGTTACGACGCGGTACTACATGGTAGAGCTCATAAAGTTAATGCACCGCCCTCAGGTACCTAGTTAATATCAAATGGTTTTGTTGAGTGTACTTGTTGTTTAGTGATGTCATAGTTCATTGTCCGCGCGCTGCGTGAGCCGCGTCCTCGGAGCGCGCGCGCTGATTGGTCGCGGGGCGTGTCGCGCGCGCCGACCGCACCGCCTCACCGCCCGAGCCCGCCTTTGTTACCCTAATTACGATCATCTATTGTCCACTAATTCCGTACGCCAACACAGACGTTGCACTGCGGTCTGCGTTACGAAACGGTTCACGAATATCAATATTTCGTCAATTTGTACTATTGTAGCGGTTCAACATATTCTGAAGGCCAATTCTAGTCATTAAATAAGTTCTAAATCTACCTATTGTTAACCTACCTACCGTTATTAGTCTGAGATTACTAAGGTTGTACATAAGCACTAAGTACTTCTTTAAAACTACCATTTACGAGGTATGTTTTCACATTGTATTTCTAGACTAGGGTTGCCATAGCAGCTTAAGTACTGACCGGGACATTAGCAGCAAGTGACTGAAAATTATGAAATTCTGAATATGTCATTTTGTAATTAAACTTGCTATTTCTTCAAATGCCCTGTCGACAATAACTATTCCCTTATTTTGTAAATAATTTATTGTCTCTACCACATACTGCGATTGCGGTGGAGTAGAAAGATTCATCCATGACAATATAGCATTTTCTGTGAGTGGACAACTCCACTGTTGTAAATATTCCAAAGCCGTTTTATAATAATTTTCAATTTCTTCGTCAAAAGACTTTAAGTTTGAATACTGAGGAATTTTTGATATTTTCGCACCGCGTCGTCACCTCACCGGTCCGCACTGTACGTGTATTACACGTTGCAATTGAAATACCAGGACATTTTGTGGACCAACCGGGACGACCGGGACAGAAGTTCCAAACCGGTGACATGTCCCGGTGTACCGGGACGGATGGCAACCCTACTCTAGACTCATTATGAATGATGTAGCCTATTATTGATTCCACGGAACAGATAAATAGATTGATTCTAATGGGTTCATGGAGTTTCTTGCTCGTTCTTCTCCATAGAAACCTACTGTTTGGAACAAGCAACTAGCTTCAACTTTCTGACTAACTGACTGACAATTCAAAAGCCTGTATATGGTTTATTTGAAATAAATGATTTTGAGTTTGAGTTTGAAACATTGACAACTTAAACTCTCTGTAATCGCCCAGGTACACAAAACAAACAAAGATCAAGACCTGCAATATAATAAAAATAGCAGTCGTTAAAGTGAGATCGACCTCTAACGACTTAAATAATTAACAACTGTGTAGATTAAATAAAATAACCTAAATATGAATTAAACAGTCACATGACATGACTCAAGTGATGTGCAGTAAAATGTGAAATGAAGTACCTAAGTAGGTGCATATAAAAAACATGTCAGTGTCCTCAGAACATTTTTATCCATTCTACGTACTTAGTGAATTAAAGCATGATAAATGTGACCAATTAAATAAGATCAGTATGTAGGTAATGGGTGCGCACACGCAAGCCGTAATCGCGGCCATTTGTCGACGATGCCACTCGATAAAGAAATACAAGAAGTCCAAGTGTCATAAGTGACTCATTATAAAAGCGAACTCAGACATAAAAAAACCCTCCTCACCACGTAATCATCATCATCATCTCTCGTCATCAGACCTTGGAAAGCAATCATGTCCAAACTGCATCACAAGACAATTCTAACAAGCTCAAACAGGACTAGGTCGTGTTATTTCGGTCTAAAGTTCCAGTTGGGTCCATCATCAGATCAGTTCGATGGTACCATGTTATTGTATTGTCACGAGTAGTATACTTAGTCTGGCCATAAATACTGTTACAATTAAAAATAAGAAAGATATTACATTTTAATTTGGAGTCTGTCATTTTTATACGATTGTTAATTGAGTTTTCTAATTTTGGCGCCAATACATTGTACAATATTTTGCGACATTAAAATGGAATGGGGTGAGAAAGAGAACCGAATCGCTGTGATTGCATTACACAAAGTTGGTATGGAGCCAAATGCAATTTTAAAACTCTCCATACGCTTGGTTTTAGTCAAATGTTTGTGTACCGGGCTATTAATAGGTACAATGAGACCTCCTCTGTTTGTGACAGAAAAAGATCTGGCCGTCCATGTAGTGTTCGTACGAAAAAGGTGGTCAAAGCAGTAAGGGAAAGAATTCGAAGAAATCCTGTCCGAAAGCAAAAGATTTTATCTCGGGAGATGAAGATAGCACCCAGAACCATGTCGCGTATTTTAAAAGATGACTTAAGACTTGCAGCCTATAAGAGACGCACTGGTAATTTTTTAACTGATAATTTAAAAAAGAATAGGGTGGTAAAATCGAAACAACTACTGAAGCGGTACGCAAAGGGAGGTCATATAAAAATTTTGTTTACGGATTTAATCTTTACAATTGAGCAACATTTTAACAAACAAAATGACCGTATTTATGATCAAAGCTCTAAGGAAGCTTCCCAATTAGTCGACAGAGTGCAACGTGGGCATTATCCGACTTCAGTGATGGTTTGGTGGGGTGTTAGCTGTGAAGGAGTGACTGAGCCATATTTTTGTGAAAAAGGTATCAAAACATCGGCACAAGTGTATCAAGATACCATTCTTGAGAAAGTAGTTAAGCCCCTTAACAACACCATGTTCAATAACCAAGTATGGTCCTCCCAACAAGACTCGGCGCCGGGTCATAAAGCTCGGTCCACGCAGTCTTGGTTGGAAGTGAACGTTTCGGACTTCATCAGAGCTGGAGACTGGCCGTCGTCTAGTCCCGATCTTAATCCGCTGGATTATGATTTATGGTTAGTTTTAGAGAATACGGCTTGCTCTAAACGCCAAGATAATTTGGAGTCCCTAAAACAATCCATCCAGTGAAGAATTTTCCCATGGAAAGAGTGCGTGCTTCTATTGATAACTGGCCTCAACGTTTAAAGGACTGTATTGCAGCCAATGGAGACCACTTCGAATAAGCTTTTATATTTTAAATTGTTTTATATTTATGTATTAAACTAACATACTGTAAAAGGAATAAATATTATTTGCAATAAAAAAATTTCTTTCTTCGTGACTATATTTATGGCAAGACTATACCCTGTTCACAATAAGATTAAACGTTTACACAAACCTTTTTTACAGCCCGTTCAACCGATTTTGACTTATATTGCGTTGGTAGCATGACAAATGGCAACTGCAGTAAACAGTTGTTATTGTAACCACTTTTTTGCCTCTAATGTCATCCTTAAGCCTACGGAATAGTAGTCAAAATCGGTTGAAGGGACTGTAAAAAAGGTTTTGTTTATGTCTAATCTTATTGTGAACAGGGTATAGGTACTTACATTTTCAAAGTTTTAAATCTATGAGACGATTAAGAAGTTGGCAAATTCGACTTACAAGATTGTGTTAAGTACATAGTTACAGGAGAAGATAATAAAAGCGTTTTATTAGAAGAAAAATATACATTTTAACAATAAAGACAACCGTTTTCAAAAAGTAAAAAAAATACTTTAAATTCGCAGGGAAGCTTTTCTGGTGACCTAATAAAAATATGAGTAAGAGGATGATAAGTAAAAATATGAAATTAATATGTTGAAATTAATTTTTACTAGGTATGAACATAGTAAAAATTATTTCAACATTTTAATTTCATATTTTTGTCGTATTTCCCATTCGGTCTGATTAAAATTAGCACGGAACTCATTTACGACAGTGAAATAAATTAGTTGTGATTGTGATACTTCGCACTAGGTACACATTTATTGAAACGCGTGTTAAGTACCTATAGGCAAGTGATGTAAACATGTTTTCATCCCCCCATCTCGGAAAGAGTATTTTTGTTCTTCGATATCTGAGTGCAAAAGCCGTTTTTATCCGCTAGAGGATAAAATAAATTGAATTTAGAACATCGTGTGCACTAACTTGTGAAGTCAAAATATCATTAAACCTATTTACTTTTACCTCCATGGTGCCGAAATTATCATACAACCTTTATATCCGACTTCAAAAAGGAGGGTTCCCAATTCGGTTGGTTTTTTTTTTATGTATGTACATCGATTACTCTGAGATTTATCATCCGATTTACGTGATTCTTCTTTAGTTTGATGCAGAATAGTTGCCATTTGGTCCCATAAAAATGTAACATTGTTTGGCCCAGTAGTTTTCATTTTATGAACATTTTTATATTTTGTATATATTTATTTTCATGTTTGACCACTCATAACTTTTTTTAGTGTAGTCCGATTTCGATGATTCTTTTTTTAATTGATAGTGTATACCTCAAATTTGGTCCCATATAAATTTCAAGAAAATATTCCACCCCAAAGGGGTGAAAAATGAGGGATGACAGATTTTTTTTGGTGTCGCCGTTTCGTAATTCATTTCTATGGTGCGAAGTAGGCACAAAAAGCGAAAAAAAAAATTTTACAAAAAAGGAACCGCCTTCAAAAAGAAAAAAATAACTTTCAATTCGCAAGTCGGTGGCAATACAAAACAACAAGCAAAACCAAAGCCGCCGACTTGCGAATTGAAAGTTATTTTTTACTTTTTGAAGGCGGTTGTCTTTACTGTTATTTTTTTTTTTTAATTTGTTAAAAGCTCAGGCTCGGAACCATCTTGGTGTACTTTATTTTAATTTGCTTTGCGCGCGCCATTTTCTTTTCACGTCATATTGTTAAAACCTTAGGTTAAAAACAAGAAATTCGAAAACAAGTGAAAAACCTAGAATGAGTGGTTCTAGGGACGAGGAAGTTTATTTGACGCCAACAGAATTGACTGAAACTGTTAATAATGCGCAAATGAGCTTTCTCCCCCAACAATCACGCGAGAAGTAGGTATTTGAAACAGTACGATATATTATTTAACACGTGGCGACATTAGCTAGTCGCCACGTGTTAAGGAATAGGAGCCAATACTTTATCAGAAAACGTTTTGCTTCCATATTTTATTGAATTATCTGAGACCAAGAAATCAAGCACTCTATGGAGTATTTACGTACCTATTCAATGCTAAAAGCATCAATAAAGATGAAAAAAGACATACATATCGACACCTATCTTAAATTAGTGGCATTTTTAAAAAGAGCCTCATCTGGTCATCAACCAAAAAAATCGAAGGTTTTCACAGCATATGGAATTGAAAAGGTTCTTAACAAAGCACCCGATTCCGTATATTTGGCGGCAAAAGTAAGTCAGTTGCACATTCAGTATCTATTTAAGTATTTTAATCAACTAGTTAACATAATCTAATACGTACTTAATAGATGTTGATAGGCATAATAATTATTCATGCATATCAATTTAATTAATTTATCTACTACAATACTCTTTACGTTACAGGTTGTTCTTATAATTGGTACAAACGAAGCATGTCGAACTAATGAACTAACACAACTTAACGTCAAAAACATTAATAAACATTCAGATGACTTACTGTTAATTAATTTACCTAATACAAAGACAAAAAGAGACCGCAACTTCATCATTCGCAAGGAATACGTAACAATTATTGAGAAACTAGCTTCTGCCCGCAACTTCGTACGCGGATCCTGTTGCTTTTGCCAGCGACAACGGGGTCGGCAAAATCGAAGATCTGAAACTGTTACCGCCCTCACCGCGTGGAGGTACTCCCAGCTTATGTTATTTTATAAGATACAGTGAAATTAGTGATAGCTTTGATTTTGACATCAGATGTTTCTGATCTTCGATTTTTAGAAGTCAACAGGAAATGCCCATCAGACCGAACACCTTTTGCTATAGCGTCATTCCTATATGTGTCATGGTGTAGCTGGGCTCTTGGATTCCACATCAGGTGTTACAGATCTTCAAATTTATTCTCTCAGCAGAAAATGCTCATCACGTGGAACAATTTTTGCTATGGTACCATTTTTGTATCTCTTATAGTTTAGCTGGTCTGTTGCGGTTCTGCATCAGGTGTTCAAGTTTCCAAGATAAAGTATAGCCTATATGTTGCCCAGACTTAATACCTATACAACAAAAGAAAAATCATTCAAATCCGCCCAGTAGTTCCGAAGATTAGCGTGTACAAACAAACAGACAAACAGACAGATATTTTTTTTTGGATTCGTGCTCTATTACTGTTCCTAAACCCCCCTCAATTATTTATTTTTTATTATATTCAATGTACAGACACAGTTTTGTTACTGTTTTATTATATGTAATATAGATAGATATCAAGCCTTACGGCCGCCTAGCACTCCAATCAATCGGTTTTTTCTACAATATCGCAACGGAAACTGTGTGAGACAGCCTATGGGTGCTAATGAAATTGGCAGTATCCCACGAGAAATAGCAACATTTCTTGAACTACAGAACCCCTGTTGTACACGGGTCATTGTTTCCGACGAACTTCAGTCACACTTTTGACCGATTGAGGAGCTGATCTCCTGTCCCTTAAGTGCCATGGAGGCTGGAAGTCCAATGCGGTTGTAGAGGGATACATAGAGGATTCCATCCAAAATAAGTCTAAAATATGTAAAGGCATCGTAGGAGCTATTACACTGAAAGAGCCTCAGTCAGATCCTTGGACTGGCCATTCTACATCAAAAATGAGCCGTTACGAAACACCTAACCATCGCCCTCTCTCGCCAACATTTACGCAAGGGAATCCGATGAATCGGTATAACTATTAAGTTTTGAGAGTAAACAATGTATTGCGCGTCAGGATAGACCGGTTAAGTATGTCAGATAGTTTACTGAACAACAGTACACTAGTCACTAACACCAACATTACAGTACCTAACAAAAATATTACACTGAAAACTTCATGTTTTTGCGTTTTGCCCAGAGCAATGTCGTAATTATGTGAGCAGATTATTTAAAGACAATTTACAGTTTTAGAAAGATCAAGTCTTGATTTAGACAGCTACAGAGTAAAAGTATAATTTTTAATTATGGTTTTTTTAAGCGAAGACAATTCTTACATATCGTTTTACGAAAATAGACGTCAGAGTTAACTTTCAGCACGAATACAACCATTACAATATGCCAAAATATTTTGTTTTATGCGTTTTTCCAACAGGATATACAGACATAAAGACAGGTACAGAGCCAAAATTACGAAAATATTACTATTATGTATTAAAAAACAATGATGAAAAAGTAGAAAATTGGATCACTTTGTCAATTTTTTTTCACCAGTATTTGAATAAAAACATAACTAATATATTTATTATATGAAAGTAAATGTTATGCTTAATATACAGAATATTTTTCAGTCCGTTATACGAGCTCAATTATTTTAGACAATCATTTTAAAAAGCACTGTAAAACATCGCGCGCTATCGTTTGCCGATCAATTTCAATGATTCGTGCTTATTTCGTGCGTTTTTTTTTCTGATGCACACAAACAGACCATTGTATTGTACTAGTGTGTGTCAATGCTGCTACGCCGTTCTAGCAATCGTTTAGATTTTGAGTTGCGCTAAATCGAATACGCGCCCTTAAGTAACTGTAGCAACGTTACTTTCAATTTTTCTTAATTACCTCAGTATTATTTGTTATAATTTATTTTAAAGATTATTCTGTAATACTTACCTATCATAATGTAGTAGTTAATATACCTATACTGATATTAAAGTATCTTGTGATTGTAAATGTTTTTTTCACTTCTCTTGCTCAAAAAGGCCGTCATTGTAGCATACCAGAGCGGGGATAAAATAGCACTTCATCCTCTAGGGGAAAAGTTTTTTTTTAAATTTTTATGTGTCAAATATGACAATGAGCCTACAAAAACGAAAAAGTCTTTAGTCATAAGTAGAATAATCATGAATAAAGACTCGACTTATTACTGTTACATAAAAAAAGAACCTCATTTTAATTTTGAAAATGCAACTAAAATCGGCGATCTCTGGTAGAATGCATGCAATGTGTTGCGGCTACAGAAGAAACAAAAAAAAGACATTGGCGCGAAATCTTTATAATTTTTCTCTAATTGCAAATTGAATTGGTAGTGACCGTAATTAATTTTACAATAGTGAAAATGTCATCATCTAGTGAGAATGGAGACCCTAATTTACAAATAGAAGAGAAAGGAAAAGAAATAATTTTCAGTCTGTTGCCGTCAAGGTCACAAAGCATTTATTTTAATACTTACGAAAAGTTTATGAAGTGGAGGACAGAAAAACGAGTGGATTCTCTTACGGAAGGAGTTTTTCTTACGTATTTCGATGAACTTTCCAAAAAATATCAAGGTTCAACGCTTTGGAGCACATATTCAATGTTACGAACAACCATCATCTCGTTAAATATCCAGAATTGTACAAATTGTACATTTAATTTTTAATAAAATAAACTACATATTTCATATTGTATTGGATTGTTTTATTTTCTCGCAATCGTAGTGAAAAGTATAGTGTAACACACGGCGCTAAAACCCATTAAAACTCGGTTTCTATTTACTCCCTCGCTAAAGCTCGGGAGTAAAACTACCTCGTATATAATGGGTCATTTTAGCTCCTTGTATAACAATCTAAGTACTATTTTTTTGCATTTAGTCATTTCCTCGCTGAAGTGGGATGGAAAGTTACGTGTTGCACTAGAGTGAAAAGAGTTTTTACCTCGTGCTCTTTTGATTCCCTCGCTAACGCTCAGAATTCTAATTTTTGAATCACTCGCCGCGCTCGTGATTCAATTTTACAATCCTTCGCTTGCTCGGTCATCAAAATTGAGCACGCGGTTAAAAAGCAACTAGTCATTCTTGTCTAAAAAATAATTATTCTTTCTTTCTTCACTTCCATTATTTACTGTACCTATGTTCTAAATTTCTGACACACGCCATTGCAGCAGGTACATAAATGCAAACAAAGATATCCCCCAAATACTACTAGGTACTGGAAGGGAACCAGGAACGTTCCTGAACTTTTGTACCTACTTACATACACACATACCATCACAGAGGTACGTATCATGATGTGGTTGTCTAGTTGTCTATACGTGAGTATGTGTGGGGGTCGTCAACAACAGATCGTCGCTAGTTTTTGCGTCCTCCAGCCACGACCGTCTGTTGTTCGGCTCCAAGGGACAAGCAATTAACTGTTACTTAGCTGCTTAGGGGTGGGACACATGACGTACACGCACGAAGTTGTTTTCTCATTTGATACAACTGATAGTTGACACTAGTCTTCGTCACCATCAACTCCTGCGCCTGAGTCGATTTATTTGCGATGCCATTATATATTTATTATGTTTAAATTTTGCTAGGGGCTCAAGTCAGTCTTTAAAATGGACCATCCTTATGTACCTATGTATGTTGTGGGGGCTTAATTTTTTTTTTTGATTTAGGTTTTGTTTAATTACAATTATACATATTCAGGACATACAGGTGTGCACGAACCCTAAGCGTTGAGTTAGTTACCAGAACAGCCGCCGCTCAATCAAATATAATTGGTCTCTGATCCGCCGTATTTATGACGTCACTTCCTCCACTATGACTTCTTTATTGTGCCTCTTATTACTGCAGCACAAACAGGCACAATATATAAACTCCTTTGTACTAACTCTACTTCACTGGCTATTTGCGTGGATATAGATCAGTTAGACCAAACCTTTCTTAATCCAAAGTACAGATCTTCAACGGTCTTTGCACGGGTGCAATGTAGATCAAATTTACAAACCTTCCTTTTGAATCACTCACTTGAATCAATAAAAGCCCCATTAAAATCCTTTGCGTAATTTAAAAAATCTAAGTGTACCTGCCTACCGAGGTACAGGCGGCGCGGCGGCGCGAGGCGACTTTGTTTTATACTATATTAGCTGACCCCTATGCATAGGTAGGTACCCTTTTTTTCCAAGAATTTTTAAAACCTTCCCTGGACTTCCACAAATATTTCAAGAACTAAATTAGCGAAATCGGTCCAGCCGTTCTCGAGTTTTAGCGAGACTAACGAACAACGATTAATTTTTAATATAAAGAAGTTGTAATTTTTTCAAAATAAACTGATTTTTTACATAATGGCGCCAATTCTGTTGTGCACGAACTAAACTAATTTTAAGCTATTTATATCTCTTTCTCTCCAATAAAACAAGAAGAGACATTAATAAGAGCTGTCAATTTAAGTTGATATAAAATGTTCATACTATAATTATAGTAGTCATTTCAGAACGTATTGATTAAAAAGACCGCGTAGTTCAAGGAAAAAACTAATTTGACATCTCTAACTTAGTCCTTGTCTGTCGCCGTCCTTTTCTTCAGCTGCCTGGTAGTAAGAGATGCCAATTCTCTAATTTTAGTTTAGTTTGTGAACAAGGGAATCGGCACCATTATCTACTTTACACAATTATTTTTCTGATGTGTGTTTTAGAATTGAGAAGTACCTATTCACTTCATTTGGGCCGATGACACCATTAACCAATAATTCCAATACAGAACTTCTCTAAAAAAAACACTTGATTTCAGACCTAAAAAACCCAATAAATTTTCAATTGCCTGTAAAAATAGATTTTTAGTTGCTTTGAAATCGATAAATAGTTTAATCAATTGAGTTGACAAATGACTAACTAGAAGTGATGTCATAAGTATAAATTGCCATACTAAACTTACTAGGGAATCGCGTTTTGACAGCTCCTCTACCCTATTCTACTTCAAATCAATACATTTGAATTTGAAATTGACTTCCAATATAAACAACAGCTCACACCTAACTGTCGCATTGTCAGTGATACTGGGGCTACATTAGCGGACTACGGCGAATATTTGTGTTAACGCGATGACTGTGGCCAGGTAGATCGTTGCAACGCGTAATAATCGGGCGCAGATGATGTAGGTAATATCGGGGTACTGTCGGTAATCTGACGCGCATCAAAGGGATTTGTTGCGACAATATTCGCTTGGGTTATGTTACTTCCTCCATTTTGAATAGGGTATTTTACTCTATACGAGAAAAAAGCTATAAATATATTATTGAGCTATAGTTTAGGCAAAAAGCAGTCGGAATATGTTAGTTTTAGTTGATAAAATCACAAAATATTTTTTTAAATCCAGTTCAAAGTTTTCAGTTTTTTTAATCTGTTATATAACATCATGAAATAGTAGCCGCCAAGACGCTATACGGCTGTTTAAACAAAAAATTGTTAACTGTCAGTCAACTGTTTGGCGTATTTAGACTTTATACTTTTATTATTATCGTAACCAACGTAATTTTTTAAATTATTACACCTAGTGTCTGGGTGTTGTTTATCTATAGGTATATGTATGTATTTACAAAAAAAAAATGTATTTGTGTATGTATATCAGCTATCTGACACCCATAGTACAGGGTCTCCCTAGTTTGGGGTCAGATGGCCGTGTGTGAAAATGTCCCCACATATTATTATTATTATTATTATTACAAAATATTATTTTAAGTATTTCTATATTATATACAATTATCATATTCATATAATATCAGCGCATTTGTTACTCAGCGAACTGACATCATTTCCGTAGAGCAATATGGCGTCCACTACGAGGCGTTTTCGCCAAACTACGCGCGAAATTTGAAATTTTATTTAGATGCATTTTTATGGCACTTTTCGATTGAATAAATTTTTTTAGTTTTTTTTGGTGGCATATTAGCGCTACAGAATTAGCAGACACTTTTCAATAATGGATGTAATACCCTATTACAGCTTACAGCCTACGTCTCAACCGCACAACATAGAACAACACAATCCTGCACGATGAATCTTCGCCCACCTAATGTAACCCCATTGTCGTTTAAAGTGTTTTTGCATATTTGACTATACATCAGGATGTCATTGCATTCAATCGTCTTTACAATCATTTCGTATCGTCCCGCTGAAGAGAACCACGCCGCTTTAGCATAACTTGATTACTAATTAACTTCGGTCTCTCACAGAATCTGAAATCAAATTACTTAAATAATTATTATGGTAATGGCTAAGCTATACTATATTATGGGAATATGATCTTTACTTAAAAAGCCCACCTCAGACAATAACCTACATCGTCCTCATATGGTCCGATCATTACAACAAATTGTAAGGACTTTTAAAGATATTTTGACCTCTAAGTTTGTTTCGGTGTTCCTCTTGTTTGAAAAACGTGTTATGCGAATATCCGCTTACCGACGACGCACAGATTCGCAGCCAGCACCTGCTCACTCCACCCTATATGACATAAGATGACATGGCTTTATAAGTTTGTAATAATCCGTGAAGTTATTGTGTCTACTCATATGAGACTTCGACAACTTGGTTAATATTTACTGCAATTGGACATCTTGGCGATTTATTTATTTATTTATTTACACTTCATGCACAAAGGTACAAAGGCGGACTTAATGCCTTAGGCATTCTCTACCAGTTGTCGTTTGAAGTGTTTTTGCATATTTATAGGTAGCAACCGTGCAAGAGCGGTCCATGCATAGTGTACCGCACACGGCGCACACGGCGCGAGTGCAGGCGGCGACATCAAACGATATGATTAACGCTAATTATGCGGTTAATTGCCGCAGACCTGCGCCCGCGCACGTCGCGCGCCCCGCCCGCACCCCGCACGCTCACACAACCCACACCAAATATTTTAATTACCTTTTACAGAATCCATTCATCAGTTCAGAGCTCACTAGAAACCTCCTTAATAAGTATTATCATTAATTGATTGTATAACCTTTTAACTGATGTTATAACGTATACTAAATGCAATTCAATTAATGTTCACATTCTATGTGGATACTTGCACCACACCTCATTATTTTACTTAAATCACAGTTTAATTCTGGGTTTTGTTCAAAATTAAACGCAACAGTAAAGGCACTTCGGTTACTCAACCATTTCTAATTTAATTTCCACGCAAATATTGGCTGAGAAATAATCAGCTGGTCACAAACCAAGCAAGTATCGTCATTTAAATCGAATAGTGCTACCATTCGTTCTGAGGTTTAGGAAACTTTTTCGCATTTTACCTTTGTCCTGATACTACAGAAATTGGCATATTTTTAGAGGAACTCAGCAGAACCAGGACCGACGAAGTACTTACGGTAAGCCTCCGATGGAAGGGAAAACGGTGCACTGCAAAACGCGGTGCTCGATGCTACACACTACACAGAACTTTTCCTTTCCAATGAACCTTGAACTGAAGCAAGGACACCAGCACTAGTCGCCGAGCCCTGATCTCCCCTGTTCCGCGGCTCTCGGGCTGGCTGGCTGCTACGCGAGCCGCAGTTATTTATGTTACCAGCCGCGTCGCAACTAAACTTACTACCGCTCAGTAGTGGGACCACCCGCGAGTACACAACTTGGGACACTATTTGACGACAAATCTGCATATTAGTGACAGACACATTGTATTTATAAAGTTATACCTACTATAATAGATATTGTGAAGCGATGTCGAGTATTATGGTCAGTGCATTGACAATAGCGTGTATCTTCAGTAAGCATAGCGGAGGCGATGAGATAACTATTGAAGAGACTTTCCAAACCAAGATCCCAGAGCCGCCACAACTGAAAATGAAAATAGATTAAGTTACAGTAGGTATGCTTAGTTAGCAAAGTATATGTTGTTTGAGAAAACTATTGAAGAGACTTTCCAAACCAAGATCCCAGAGCCGCCACAACTGAAAATGAAAATAGATTAAGTTACAGTAGGTATGCTTAGTTAGCAAAGTATATGTTGTTTGAGAAAACTATTGAAGAGACTTTCCAAACCAAGATCCCAGAGCCGCCACAACTGAAAATAAAAATAGATTAAGTTACAGTAGGTATGCTTAGTTAGCAAAGTATATGTTGTTTGCAAGCTTGAGTTCTGAAGCCATTTTACCAGACTCCAAGTGCTAAAGGTACCGTAAAATGACTCGTTATTTCCGTAAAGCATCTAACTTTTGAAGAAGTAGCGACACGCAGCTCGGCCGGATGTCGTGGTTTCTCGGATTAGTACTCACCGATATGCCATCGGTATTAGTTCAGTACAACGCCGCACTAAACTTATTTGTGTTCGCGCTAATCCTCGTAAACTTAGTACCCACACATGGAGCCGCTGTTCAATCCTGTAGCTACAACTTGCTTATTTCCAGTTTTCCGCTCCCGGGCCGCAAATGTTACGCTAATTAGTATGCTGGCCTCCAAGATCAATTAAGTAAAGTTTTAATGTTAGTCGGTTTAAACGTAGTACTCATTTATTTTACTTACCCACTTAAATATTACTTTCATACTTAATACTATACTTTTATAGCTTTTATATTAACATTTTAATATTATTTATTATCCATACTTAAATATTATTAATGCGAAAGTAACACTGTCTGTTACGTTTTTACGACGAAATGGCTGAACCAATTTTAATGTAATTTCGTATAAAAATATCTTGAACCCTGGGTAAGGACCTAGACTACTTTTAATTCGCGACTTCGTATAGAGACTAGCCAAGTACGCAGAAGATATTACAGTGCACAAGTGTGTGCGGAAATACAGCCTAGGCACAGAACACTTAATAGTACTGCCTAGGCACAGAACACTTAATAGTACTGCCTAGGCACAGAACACTTAATAGTACTGCCTAGGCACAGAACACTTAATAGTACTGCCTAGGTGCACTCTTTCTTCCCTCACTCTCATAGTGCGATGGTACGGCAACCGGACACGTCTACCAACTTCCAAATTCCAATATCCTACTGAGACATTCTTAAAGGAAAAACCCAATAACACTTTCCCGACCTGGGAATCGGACCCAAAACCTCATGCTCAGCAGTCACACTTGCGGCCACGAGACCAACGGGGCAGTCTGTAAGATACTGAAATGGCAACAATACAATACTTGACTAGTACAAAGGTACTAGTCAAGTATTGTATTGTTGCCATTTTTTTTTGGCTGACAAAGGTCAGCCATGATCTATTTCCTGCACGAGGCGAGCTGTCGGACTGCACCGCGGGGCTGAGGCAGCTTCTTCTCGATGAGACTGTATGCGTGCTTGTAACACAAGCCGCGCGTCGTCAGGGCGTGCCGGAACCGGCCGGGCGGCGGCCGGGCGGCGGCCGGGCGGACCGGCGGCAATTAGCGCGATTACAGGTATTACGGCACCGCAGCACCGCGCCAGCCGTGCCGTACGCGCCGCATCCGGCCCGGAACGTGACCGCCTTCACACGAACCTTAGTCGAGATTAACTGGATAAATTAACATGTCATTATGTGGATTGAAGCGACTAAATTACTGAGAAACCATTGTGAAGCTGACAGAAATGTTACCGTGAAGAAACTAGAATGCTAGCTCTTGATGGCTAGAGCACGGACAGGAAAGTAAGAAGTCATCTAAATTAGGTATGAGAATATTTTATGACGGACGAGATTTTTTTTTTACTTTTGGTTTTGTTAGTATAAAAAAGACATTTAAATGTCTTTTATTACCATTTTACAAACTTTGTATAACTCAGAATGTACTATGTGGCTGCTTACCGTAAAACGCGTCTAAACTGTACTTGTTGTCAATTATTGTATAGAAGGCAAATACTTCAGTTGGCACTCGTATCACAGAATAGATCATCGTCAGCCGCAAGCGTTACACTGTTCACACTCATGACGTGCGAACAACGAACACTCACAACTCACACTACTCAAACTTAAGAACGTTTACGAACATTATAAATATTTATTTTTTGTAATTTAATTTTTACTGGAATATCAATCCAAAACTAGAAGATTTAAAAAAAACACAATAATGAAGATAAGCTGTTATTTACTAATATGGTAACAAACAAGTACTTACCTTACCAGTCACGCGACAAATAATGTATGTACAAAGTAGTACAAACATACAACAAGACAAGTACTTACTGTACTTCGAGACAATGAAGCAAACTACATCATAACATGTTATTACAAAAAAACGCTTAATTAGCTGAATCTGATGAGGGCTCATTACCGGCCGCTGATGAGAGGGCGCTGATGGTGTCCCTCTCGTGCTGAGGTCACCTGTGTAAACACTACGCTAGGCTGGCACGCCCCTAGAGCTAGATCTTCTATATTACTTTTAAACTTACAGCCACGCATTGTGTAATCCGCAGATAATCTATACTAATATTGTAAAGCTGAAGAGTTTGTTTGTTTGTTTGGTTAAACGCGCTAATCTCGGGATCTACTGGTCCGAATTGAAAAAATATTTTTGTGTTGGATTGTCCATTTATCGAGGAAGGCTATAGGCCCATGCGAAACCGGGTCGGGTTGCCAGTTCAGACATATGAAAATGAACCTGTTCGGCTGTTCCATTAAAAAAAAAGGTAATATAGATTTTTCTGGTAGAACACAATTAAAGACGACATATATATGTATATGTCACATAGGTAAACTTTGTTGGTTGCAGTTGTTGACCCTACGTATTGTTTGTCTGTGGAAGCAGTCAGGAGAAAACTTGTTGCCGTCATAGTTGAACAGGCGATAATCTATATTGTTTTATTTAATCGCAAAATACTAAGTATTATACCGGAGTAGGTATAATACGAATAACATCTTTTATTTCGTCTCCGCTCTCCCATCCCTACATGGCGGCCCTGCCAATGAGCAATCGGGTTCGCGGTAAATTCCTCGATCGCTAAATCAGGAAGTGACATCATAAACATCATGGACTTGCGCGTCTAGAACGATAAAAAAGCATTTTAATAATTTCATTACTTGGTATCAACCGGACCGGAACAAAAACCAGTTCAATTCAAAATAATAAAACTAACCAACCACCACCCACCCCTCCTCCCTCCCCTCATCCTACTAACTAAGTATGTTACTACGACACAGATACCTACAAGCTTACAATGTAAAAAACAAACTAGCAACTATGTGGTCAGCTCCGCCCACCTGATGACACACATTAGTTAGTAAAGTTTCATTAGAGCCGCACTCAGCACTTAGTGAGCGACTATATGAGCGCTGACACCACTCACAGCAGTAGTAGTGAACAGTCATGATGCAGGCGCTGGTGCGAGCGCTGGTGGTGCTGGCGGCGGCGGGCGCGCTGCGGGCTGACGTCATCGTCATGAAGGATGTCACGCTGGGCTTCGGGCAGGCGCTCGACAAGTGCCGACAGGAGGTGACCACCATTTACTAATATTTCTTGGAACTGATGACAACGACGACTTTGGCCTGTACCAAAGTCGTCGTTATGGAATTTGACTTTGGTCTTTAGTTTGGATTTGACAGTATCATCAACTGCTTACCCCCACGCATTATAATTTCTTCGGATAGGGATTAAGCAGTTGACGTGCACTCCTTATCCGATGCAACCAAAGCCTTTTTTTAGGGTTCCGTACCCCGTGGGCTATTCCTGGCTGCACTGACTGTCCGTCCATTTGTCACAGGGCTATATCTATTGAACAGAAATAGTTAGGCACTTCAAATTTTCAGAGTTTGTATAACTATGGCCGCTATAACAATTATTATCAATAATGAAAGGAGCTCTCCATACTACAATCGTGTTATTATTGTATGTAGTGTTCAATATTGTACGATGTACTCTTCGTTACCGAGTTTGACCCGTACATACGAGCCGGTTTTCTTTAATTACATACCTGCATGTCCTACACCCATTTGTCTTTAATCTCTTTTCATACATAAAATACATAATGACTACCTACATGAGCATTGATCGCTACTCTTGCTCAAGGCGTACTGTCGGTTTCAGACTTATACGTCCTTTTCTCATAATATTTTACCGGAGGAAATGACTTCAGAATCAACTATGTAGACGTTTTGACGCAATAAGTAACCTTACATAAAGGATCAAGCTTTTGTTCTGTCAGTTCTGAGCTTTCAGGTTCTGGATCACGAAGTAACCTGTAAAGAAACAAAAAATTACGTGTTTAAGTTGTCATGGATGATTATGTTATGTGAACGGTCTCGGTCTTATTATAGTCATCACAACTACCTTATGTGTATTAGAGTGACCTGACGGAGGAGAAGATGGAGGAGTTCTTCCACTTCTGGCGCGACGACTTCAAGTTCGAGCACCGCGAGCTGGGCTGCGCCATCCAGTGCATGAGCCGCCACTTCAACCTGCTCACCGACTCCAGCCGCATGCACCACGACAACACCGAGCAGTTCATACAGTCCTTCCCTAACGGCAAGTCCTACCTCACCAACACTATCTACCACCCGTACCTCACTGCTGACATGGTATCAGTTTTCTATTTCTATCAAATAGCGGTGTCACATTACCAATAGCACGCGGTAACGGTGGTAGTAGTAACGTTTCACGTTTATTAGATAGTTTTTGTTTAAGTACTTACTAAATGACTAAGACCTATACCTGAAAACCTGATGGGAAGAAGTACTGATATAACCAACGTCGTACCAGCGATAAGTCGTGGCTTTAACTTAGCCACGAGGCGCTCGTGGCTAAGTTAAAGCCGTACAGATCGATCGGTCAAAGGTTAAGCTACGCTTGCCGCGGTCGGTCTGAGGATGGGTGACCATCCTTTTTATTCCTACCGAGTTCCCTCCGTGCCTTGGGAAACACATAAAGCCGTTGGTCCCGGCTGTCATTTGTAGATCTTTGGCAGTCGTTACGGGTAGTCCGAAGCCAGAAAGTCTGACAACCAGTCTTACCAAGGGGTATCGTGTTACCCAGTAAAAGGGATGTGGAGGTCCGATAGGTAGTCGCTCCATATACTGGTATTCAGCTGCATCCGGTTAGACTGGAAGTCGACCCCAATATAGTTGGGAAAAGGCTAGGCAGAAGAAGAGACCAGCGATAAGTCTTAAACTGTGCCTACATTCTCATATTGACTAGACCACATAATAACTGCAAACCACTGATAATATTGACAGCACTACAATGTCTAGGACTTGTAGAACACTAACTCATATGACTTGTTTGTACGACTCACCCACACTGCCTCCAGTTGGTAGCGTCACCCGTCTCCTATCACAGTGCGTGTGCGCAGGTGAGGTGCTGGCGCGGCAGATGGTGGCGCTGATCCACTCGTGCGAGAAGCAGTTCGACCACGAGGAGGACCACTGCTGGCGCATCCTGCACGTGGCCGAGTGCTTCAAGCAGGCGTGCGTGGCGCACGGCATCGCGCCCTCCATGGAGATGATGATGACCGAGTTCATCATGGAAGCAGAGGCGCTGTGAATACGCCTCATCTATTCTACACTCTTTCATATTTCCACAAACAACTTTATACAAATTATGTTAGTGTACAGTATATGTTACGTTTATCCGATGCCAATACACGCGGGGTTTTAGAGAAGACGGACAGGCGAAGGATGGAAGGTATAACTTGCTCTTAGTGATACGTAAGTGTCGTTGCAGATAAGTTCTAAACAATAAATGTAATAACGGAGACTGTGCTGTGCTCGAAAGACTACAGCGACAGGCTGGTGAACAAGATCCTCGATGAAAAACTTGGTTTCTCACCTGAGATACGTGTCTAAAATAATGAGAGAACATCTAACAGCGCCTGATGGCGTACTACACATAGGCACGAATCTTTCGGTTTTATTGTGGTAGGTTAGAGCGAAGAGTTAAGCAAGTTAACACCTTGGCGGCAACGAAGACAGCCGCGCTGCGTGACTTGGAATGTTTTGTTGTTCTAATTACATCAAAATAATCATAATACTTTCTGGAAATGCCATTTGTCATCCTAACAGAAACTTGTAGCCGCAGTATTAGCGGAACTCCCCCATGCGTCGCTTATACGTATTAGTTTGTAATACATTAACGTAACATTATGTCTATTTAAGTAAAATTATTTAAGGAATGACGACTTTAGCTTGAAAACGGCAATTAACGATTATTACGAAGAGGGATATCTTATACCTACTTATTATTTAAAGTAAATTTAGTGCGTATTCTATAAAAGCAAATAATAATTTACAAAAAAAAAATGGTTTTGGAATTAAATTAAGTACTTAAATAAGTGTTTGAATTTCTTTTTTTATTCCTATCACCTCATCAACAGCCGGAAAACGTCCACTGTTGGACAAAGGTCTCCACCATAAGGAGGGTGGGGGGGCATAATCCCCACGCTATCTATGTCTAAGGGTGTCCCCTTGTTTCGCAGACAGAAATTTCATAGAATTTCGTTTCCCAGAAAATGTTTAACATAATATTTGGTTCTCGTATTTTTATTTCGACTATTATTGTTTCAAAGACTATTTACTTCAATGAAAAATATTTCACAGAAACACAATTCAATGAATTTTTATTCACATTTTTTTGTTTAACAAACTTATCAAAAAGTAGAATTATTTTTTAACGAATATTGTTTGTTTGTTGTATTTTTTCATGGAATTTATTTCAACGAAAATGTATAGATATAAACAGACAAAAACAAAAATGTTGTCTTAAAAAGTCAATATGTTGTGCTACCAAAGTTAATGACAGAAACGAATCGCTGCGAAACCGACTCCACGTAGTCTTGTCTGCCCTACCCTAGAGAGTAATTTAAATCTGCGTAGGCGTGGAGGGGCGAGGCGGCCCGCGAGCTGAGGAGCAGGTGGTTTTAACGCCCGCCGCCGCGGCTGAGGCTGGCCGGCGAAGCCGGCCAGTAAGCCGAAACTGCGGTGGTGAGCGTGAATACCATCTGCGACGATAAGCTCGTGTGGGACCGCCGGAGCCCCGCAACGCCGGAGCCGTGACAGAAACTATGCCTGCTGCATGTTGCATGTTCGCTTGCATGATGCATGCTTGCTTACATACAGCATGCCTGCTAGCACGCTGCATGCTTGCTTGCACGCTGCATGCTTGCTTGCACGCTGCATGCTTGCTTGCAAGCTGCATGCTTGCTTGCACGCTGCATGCTTGCTTGCAGTAAGTTTGGTTAGAACTGAGAGTCCCATTCTTGGGAATACATTTTATATGAAATAAAAAATATAAGGATAAAGAACATTTGATTTGTTATTCTATGATATGATAATTCTAACAATAAACTTTATGTGAAACAAAAATCAATGATTTGAAAATCTTGAAAGTAAGTATTCTGCGTATTGATTATTCTATGAAACGATATTATTAGAAAAAAATTATTTGAAACGAAATTCTATTAAACTATTAGCTATGAAACAACGTACAACCATGTCTAAGATATTCCATTTAAACTCTACTTGCCGCATGTTCCTACATAATTCATCATTTGTGCCGAACCAAGGGTGGTTTTGGGTGAGAAAGAAGTCACTTGCAATAAAACTGTAATATATATATATATATATATAGTAGTATAGTACCTAATAATTAGTTTAAATAAAAGAGATTTAATATTTTGATCACCATCTTTTTTCATCCTTTAAATTGCCAGCTATATGTATGTATGTACCTAAGAAGTGTTACAAATTATATAATTGGGTGTCATAATTCCATGGTTTTCCAAAGAGAGAGAACTAGAAAGTTATTCACGTTAAACTCAAATCTTTTTTTTTCTTCAAATAACCCCTTTACAGGCGCTTTGGAATTGTCAAGTAGTCAGTCAGTCAAACAATCGAAACTAATTGCTCGTTCCAAACAGTAGGAGAAAAACAAAAAGAAACTCCATACACTTTTTTAATATCAATAAAGTATTACAAATTCATGGCTACATCCCCAGATTATGAAACAAAAAGCAAATACAAATTCACAAGCGAATACCTACGACGCGCTTCGTGCTGTACTGACACGAGTCAGTATAGCACGAAACGCCGAAAATACAAATACAAATTCAAAAGCGAATACAATCACGAGATTGTACCTATTCGCATTTGAATCTGTATTTGCTTTTTTGGCTTCACTCTCAGTGTTTCGCGCGGTCTTTCTGCCTTTTGTTTTATAATCTGAGGCTACATTATTCAAGTTAAATCTACAGGTACAATGTAAGAACAATATAACAAATCGTGTACAGTACGCAAAGGAGATAAGTATCCATGTCGCCGGAAACAGTTGAAGCTTACTTAGAAACCGATAGGTTTTTATGAATAAAATAAAATACAATTTATAGAGAATAAACAGTTCAATGTTTTAATAAAATTTCATTTGAAAGCCCCCATTGGTTTCTAAGAAATCCTCAACTATTCCCGACGACATGGATACTTATCTCCTTTGCGTACTGTACGTTAAAATAGGTCTAGAGCAAAATATTTAATTACATTTGAAAAAAATATTTAATTTAAAATCGAGTAGCCGGCTAAGATATGACCAGCCCCAACTTCACAAACATGATGTGCTGATGGGCAGTTCGTCGTGAAGGGAACCGAATGATCCAACACATGCGCCACCACCAGCGAAACATTCGAGTGACCATGACACACTCACATTCAAGTCAGCAATGCTATTCTGTAAGAACTCACTTTAGTGCTCACTTCCGCGGTGAAAACTGTATTAGGTATTCTGTAACTCTATGAAAACTACGCTAGCGCAACAAGTGAGACCATGGGTGAAGTGAACTATTTTTACGTAACTATTTTAGTGAATACCAAATAATTTTCACTTTAGGTAGGTACCTAAAGTTATTACATATTTAAATAGGTACACTTCACTTTTCTGATTACACTTAGGTCAGAAATGAGATAGGATTCGAATTCGCGGGTGATTTCTGCAACGCGCTCGTGCTTGTATATTCAATCTACCGTAACTCTATAGGTAATTTTATCGCTGTTGTCATTAGGGGATGTAGCTCAGTGGTAGAGCGTTCGCTTTGCATGTGAAAGGCCCCGGGTTCGATCCCCGGCATCTCCAAATTTTGGTGCCCATTATAAATGCCTATAATGTATATTTTTTTATTTTTTTAAACAGATAGTAAAAGATTCTTTTATGAATATTAAAAATATGAAACAAGAAAGATCGCCTCAGCAAAAAGAGCTTTTTGACCCCGACGTGATTTGAACACGCAACCTTCTGATCTGGAGTCAGACGCGCTACCGTTGCGCCACGGAGTCTGTGTGTTTCAACTCGAAATTATAGTTCCAATAAAATAAATGACTGGGATTTTATCAAGACTAGGTTGTTATGTACTTTTATTTCTAACTACAAGCCAGTTGTATTTTTGCTACTTTTGTACAGTGCCATCTATACAAACGTAGCAGAAATTAACAGACCATGAAAGGTATCTAATATCGTACTACTTTCCTGAAAAAGGCTCGAAAACACTAAGAAAGAAGAGAAGACCACGTTAATGTAGGAGAGATAGTGATCAAACGTGACGCGACGCTTCAATATATTTGAATAGTGATGTCAAATTATCCAACTTTTTCTGCAAGAGAACATACTACTAGCGCCACCTAGCGGCGAGTAACCGAACGAGAAATATAAACTTTTAACTTTCAGTTACTCAGCAGTCGCCACGCTTTATAAACTTTATTATCTGATTGTTATTCAGCTAATACGTTTATTTTGGTTGACTAATAGGTACCATGTGGTAAATGAACAACTCTATAATTATTAGATATTTATCTAAAAGCCTGCGTGCCTGAGCTGAGCAGAGTTTTAAAAGAAGACATCATTACTGTGTAGGCCATATTATAGTGATAGTCTTTGGTGTAGTAGGCCTATATAACTGGCGATACATACAATTCGGCTGCTCTGCCTACTTATTATGATTCTCTATGGTCTGCGTCGAGCAAAGAACAACAGACTGACATTACTTTTTCTATTCACGCGGTGTTTAAAATATAATTTGGTTATTTTAACTAATAAACCTAATTAATTGTTAGACCTGTGTTTATTTTAAAGAGTTCTCAAAGACCTACCAGATATACACCAGACTCTACTACTGTAAATAACTGATTTAACGGGAATCTTGCAAGATAAGCATGTAGGTACTATAAAGGTTGAATGCGTATGGGATGCTGGTCGAAACCGTTGACTAAATGTTTCGTCAAAACTCTAGATTCGATCTAGAAGTTTTTCGTATTTTAGAACGTTAGTGTTATTTTTATATCAAGCCGTTGTTTAGCCGTGCGTTGTTTGTTCTATTCTACAATCCATACTATATTACTATATTTACTATATATTATTATATTATTAATATTATAAATGCGAAAGTAACTCTGTCTGTTACCAACGTTTTCACGATGAAACGGCTGAACCGATATTGATGAAATTAGGTATGAATATAGCTTAAACATCTGGAAAGGACATAAGCTACTTTTTAATTCGCGACTTCGTCTGCTTCCGCGATAACCGACATCCACGCGGACGAAGTCGCGGGCAAAAGCTAGTGCAGTTAGGTATAAAAATAAAAAACAGTGTCCCTCTTTGATTGAAATATCCCTCCAACCTTCTATAACACAGTCAATATATATTCGATCCAGTACTGTAAGCGCTCAGCACGGTCAGAACCCTTACAGTATCGTATGTACAGTCACCAGCACATCAAGCTACAACATTCTGTAAATTATCATTCATAGATTTTCAACTTTATAACAAGGTTCATATTCAATTGGGAAAATTTGACAGTTTGGTATGGCTTTGTAGCATCACAGCACATTACCACGTTTGACTTCTCTGAATAAATTAAAAAACACTACAAAAACAAACTTTTCTAAATGCACGTAAAACTTAAAAATAAATTATGGATCGTTCAAGTTGTCTCTACTTCTGTGCTGAAGTGTAAACTATGTGCTTTTAATTATAATATTTGATTGTAAAAGCGTGGGGCGCTGGAACAGGAAATACTTTCTTGTAAACAAATACTAATACTAACTTCCGGGCGGAAGCTGCATGAGGTCGCACAAGAGCATAACGTTTATGCAGCCAAAGGGTTACCAAAGGGAACCAAAGATATCTCGTCCACGAACAAGAACTCTACATTTTGCCACTGTTGACGCAATACCCTTATGTGCTTAATTGCCGGAAAGAAGAGGCGTTCACAATGTCGGTGAATGTCGTGTCTTCTCGCTGATGGCGCATGTTTTGTCTGAGTTCGACAAACTAGTACTTTGAACAGACTATTTAATGTAGAGCCACCTACTAGTCGTGCTGCAACTCCAGTTAGAGCGCCGATCTCTGTAACCTGCTTCCCGTAACATCGCTTAACTTGATTTCTCAGCAAGTTATACAAAAAGTCTTACCTGTTCCAGCGCCCCACGCTTTTACAATCAAATATTATAATTAAAAGCACTTAGTTTACACTTCAGCCCAGAAATAGAGACAACTTGAACGATTCATAATTTATTTTAAGTTTTACGTGCATTTAGAAAAGTTTGTTTTTCTAGTGTTTTTAAACTATTAATTTATTTTTCATCCCACCATCTCGGAAAGAGTATTTTTAATCTTCAATATCTGAGTGGAAAAGCCGTTTTTATTCTCTAGAGGATAAAGTAAATTTATCTTCAATATCTGAGTGGAAAAGCCGTTTTTATTCTCTAGAGGATAAAGTAAATTGAATTTAGAACATCGTGTGCACTAAGTTTGTGAATTTAAAAAAAACATTAAACCTATTTACTGCTACCTCTATGGTGCCGAATATATCATACAACTTTTTTTTAATTTGTTAAAAACTCAGACTTTGTAAACGTTTTTTTTTTTGCATTTAGTCATTTCCTCGCTAAGGTGGAATGAAAAGTTACGTGTTGCACTCGAGTGCAAAGATTTTTCACCTCGTGCTCTTTTGATTCCCTCGCTAACGCTCAGGATTCTAATTTTGAATCCTTCGCTTGCTCGGTCATCAAAATTGAACACGCGGTTAAAAAGCAACTTTGCACTCTTGTATAACAAATAACTATTACACTTTTTAGTCTTTGATAACGAAATATTTTTAACATTTATACAGTAGGCGAATGAGCCCGCATCCTCTCCATCTCTGCCGGTGCGTCTGTATTGTATGGTGTTTTACCTGTCAGCTTAGAACAATCTAGCTCTTAAATCTGGAGACCACTAAGTGATTTTACTCTACTTAGGGCCACATATACGCCTGTCCAGCCGCAAACGTACGGGACCCTAAGTACACCACTGCGTGGTCTACCGTACAGCCTTGCATCTTGTGCACGGTAGATGCCCAACTTAAAATCACTGGGGGCATGCGCCTTTCCACCGTACCGTAGCTGTACTTGGCCGGGAATTGGATGCCTATACGCTGAATTAGTTACTCACCGTCGTTTCCGAAATTAACTTTGATGGACGTTATGTCGGTTTCATACGCCGCGGTGTCGCTTTGTATATGCATGGTGTAATGAGTTAATAATGTTGTTATTTTAATTGTTGTTATTGTAAGTAAATGTATAGTTTTATTAGTCTAAGGTCTTAACTGTCGCTTTAGGGAAACCCCTGTAATGATAGTATAAGCTGTTATAAATAAATAAATAAATAAATAATAAATAAATACATTTGGTCGCGTCTAAAGTGCGGCCAGACGATGTCCGAGATGAATCCGATACCCCCATTCACTAGCCCCTTCTCCATGTCTATATTCGATCGCAAGTCGCAACATAATTATAGCCCCTTTGAAAATTCTTAATTTACTCGGTAGTCCACCCGTTTTATTTATTTCGCTGGGAATAATAGACTCCAATGAAATATTTTATTCTACGCACTATCGCTGTTTGAGTACTATCAAGTTAAAAGTGTGGTAAAAAAATACGGAATCTATGATACGATATTCTATCATGGAATGCCAGTTCCAGTCTTCCGGCTCCATCATCAGACCTTGAAACTTAACCGTGGTCAAAGTTCATTACAAGACCTTTCTAACAAGTCTAAACACGGCTATGATACAATATTCCATCATGGAACGCCAGTGCCTATCTTCCGGCTTCATCATCAGACCTTAAAGCTTATTCGTGGTCAAAGTTCATTACAAGACATTTCTAACAAGTCCAAACACGGCTGTGATACGGTATTCCATCATGGAACGCCAGTGCCCAGGCCCCTCTTTCCCACTGGGCACACTGGGCACGTGCCCAGGGCCCCGCGATCTATAGGGGCCCCCGATTCCTGCCAGTTCACCAAAGGATAACCAAAATGTAATAATGAAAAAAAAATATTTTGAAAAAGTCAAACGATAATAATAAGTCTTTCGATGTTTAGATTTTAAACATATAAAAAAAATACAATTTAATGGTACACTAACTGTTTTGAAGAAAAATAATGCCTAGTCTACTAGTTTTTCATGTAATTAAAACTCTGTCACAGATTAACTAATAGTTCCTTTGGACTCTGTAGTTCGTTTTCATGTAAATCCCTTCTTATGTAACTCTGAGTGGATTTAATGTTTGGAAGCATATTAATCACATAATTTTAACACATCAAAATAGCCCAGCCAGCAAAACTATGATGACTTGTCTGGTGGAAATATCTGGTGGTCTGGTGGTTTTTTTTTTGCATTTAGTCATTTCCTCGCTGAGGTGGAATGAAAAGCTACGTGTTGCACTCGAGTGCAAAGATTTTTAACCTCGTGCTCTTTTGATTCCCTCGCTAACGCTCAGGATTCTAATTTTGAATCACTCGCTGCGCTCGTGATTCAATTTTAGAATCCTTCGCTTGCTCGGTCATCAAAATTGAACACGCGGTTAAAAAGCAACTTTGCACTCTTGTACTTATAACAAATAACTATTTCTATGGGCTTGACAGTACCTATACGCCCGATCTGTCTTATGTTGACCAGCTGCACTTTTATAATTCGATACCTACATAAAACCGCGTTCCTGTTGAAAGGTTTCAGAAATGTATACGTATTACAGAGTTTAAATCTAAGTATTTAGAAGAAACATGTTTTTGTTATATAATCATTATATTCCCATAAAATGTCGCAGGAGAAAAGCTACGACAATGCTTCAAATATGTCGCGGAAGTATACTGGTGTACAACCAATAATCAAGGAAAAATGAGAATTTTCCACCTTTGTGCCATGTGACATTCACAAAACTTGGTAGATGTCCATGCTGCCGGGCGTGTACCAGAGGCAGCATAGAGGCGAAAGCCTTAACCCTGGAGCTCTACCTATATTGGGAAGAATAAACAAACAAGTCTTCAGAAAGAAACAATAACATTAGACGTTGCAACTAATTTGTTTACTTCACTTGATTTTATTATTAACCTCAGGGATAAATTATATTACTTCGAATCGTCCGCCAAAGAATAAAAACCCAGAATCTGACTACAAGAACCACGGATAAAGATCTATGACAAGGACCTATCTCAAAGACCAAGACGTAGAAACTCACGCCAGTTTTTTGATGGCTCTGCGCCGTCAGTTCAACTGAATGCAAAAGAAAGTCAAAGTCAAAGTCAAAGCATTTATTTCAATTAAACCATTTACAGGCACTTTTGAATTGTCAAGGAGTCGGTCAGTTACTCAGAGAGTTGAAGCTAGTTGCTCGTTTCAAAACGTAGGTAGGTCTCTATGGAGAAGAACGAGCAAGAAACTCCACGGACACTCTTTTAAATCAAGTTTTTACAAAGTTTGGTTACATATGATTCTTGTTGCTTCTATATGTGAAAACTATGAAGGTAATCTAACAATACAAAACACAAAAAAGAAGCAAGATAAAGTGGCATCTAATCCATGGCAGATAAGAGCTGACCAATCTCCACTGACAGCGCCCGTTCACGAACATGACGCGTGAATCAGCACCATTCAGCTCAACCATTTTGAAGGGAGCCGAATGATCCAACACACGCACCACCATCAGCGAGACATTTGAGCGAGCATGACAATACTCCCAACCGCCATGTAATTTTTGTCAAACATAAAGGTATTAATATACTTAGTAAATGGCTCCATGGTATTCACATTTACAAAATTGAAATAATGCTGCTAAATTATACAAAACTAAGGATTCCAATGTATATTATTTTATCATATGAAGTGTGATAAGTTAATAATTTAAAAATATCTATATATAATAATAACGATACTCGTTACTCATGTCAATAGAAAAAGGGGTAGGAAACATCCTTTTCTTCCAATTTGGAAATTCCCTAAACTGGCTGTGGAGCAGGACCAGCATTCAGCTAAGCATTTTTATCATTGATGTAATCTTCTAACTTATAATATGCTTGTCTACATAGTGTGCGTTTAATACATGTTTTAAATTGTTTTTCATTCAATTGTAGAAAATCAAGCGGTATTTTATTATAGCATTTTATACAGTACCCCATAAAAGAAGTATGTACTTTTGACAATCTGAAACTTGGCTGATCTAATTTGTTCCTATTTCTAGTATAAACATTATGTCTGTCACCTATTTTATTAAAAAGATGAAGATTTTTTCGAACATGCATAATGTTTTCATATATATATATTGACAAGGTACCGTCATGATGTTAATCTGTTTAAACAATTCTCTTAGAGATTCGCGTTTGCGGAGATTATAGATTGCTTTGACAGCCCGCTTTTGCAGAATAAAAATAGAATCCATATCTGCAGCCCGTCCCCATAGCAAAATACCGTAAGACATGATACTATGAAAATAGCTAAAATATACTAGCCTAGCGGTATCCACGTCTGTCAAATGCCGGATCTTTCTGACAGCGTAAGCGGCTGAACTTAACCTCACTGCAAGAGATGTTAAGTGAGGACCCCACTGTAGCTTGGAATCAAGCGTAATCCCTAGGAAAACAGTCTTTTCGACGAATTCAAGTATGTCCTTATTCAATACAACGTTACATTCATTACTCTTAACATTCGGCAAAGCGAATCTTATGCATTTAGTTTTCTTCTCATTTAATACTAAATTATTTACAGTAAACCAATTATGAATCTTAAGCATGGCGTCATTTACGTTGTCAAGGTGCTGTGCCCGTCTATTTACTCTAAAAATCAATGAAGTATCATCAGCAAATAACACCATTTGTGGTTGATTTTTCAGTAAATGAAGTAAATCGTTTATATAAACTAAAAAGAGGATCGGACCCAATATGGAGCCCTGCGGTACCCCCATTTTTACTTTTAAGCCCGATGAATTAACACCATTTATTTGAACTTGCTGCAATCTATCACTTAAATATGATTTTACTAAGCTAAGCGCTTGTTTACCCAGTCCGTAATGCTCAAGCTTTAAGAGCAGTGTTTCGTGATTTACACAATCAAATTCTTTGGAGAGGTCGCAAAAAATGCCAATAGCATCTTGCGAATCCTCCCATGCCTTAAAGATATTATGCTTAATTAAGGTGACACCAGCGTCAGTAGTACAACGCCCTCGGGTGAAACCATACTGTTGGTCATGTAAGATGTTGTTACAATTAAAATGACTGAGCAGTTGGTCAAGCATTACTTTTTCAAACACTTTGCTGAAAACCGGCAAAACTGAAACGGGTCTATAATTATTCGTGTCCTTGCAATCGCCGGATTTAAAAAGTGGTATAAGATTATAAATTCTAAGTAGAAACCTATCTTCCACAAATTGATACGTTATATTTCAAATTTTAATTTAGGTTCGATATAATAATCCGCGTTCATATAAGACAGCGATGCTTAAAGACAATCTCTATTTTGAATAGTTCAGACAAAGTTGCAAAAAATTACCTGAAATTCTGTATAATAAAAAAACTTTTTAACAAAAAAGGCAACCGCCTTCAAAAAGTAATAAATACCTTTCAGTTCGCAAGCTTTGCTTTGCTTGTTCTTTTGTATTGCCACCGACTTCGCAAAGTTATTTTTTACTTTTTGAAAGCGGTTGTCTTTTTTGTTAAAAAGTTTTTTTATTATACAGAATTTCAGGTAATTCTTTGCAACTTTGTCTCAACTCTTCTTCTCTTTCTTCGCTTTTTAGTGCCTACTTCTTTTCATACAAATTAATTAAGAAACGGTGACACCAAAAAAAAAACATCATTCATTAGAAAATTAATAAAACAGGGATGCCTGTTTTTTTTGGTGTCACCGTTTTAATTTACCTTTACCACCCTAAGTGTCTAAACACACTATGCCGAAGTTACGCGATCTAAGTTCGGCGGCTGATTTTACGTTCCGACGTATTCGGCTTATATGACACACCATAAGTGCGGAACTTAAGCGGCAGAAATTCAGTTTCGCAACTTTGTGTGTGTATTCAGTGTCTCGAGCGCTGTCGTGGCGTCGTGTCGTGTTATCTACACAGTTGGATAGACAGACGCAAAACAAAGTGATCTTGTTATTAATGTGTGCACTTAGCGGTACAATAATTTCTTAAAATGTATACGGGACCAAATTTGAGGTATACACTAATTACATTATTAATTAGAAAAAGAATCATCGAAATCAGACAAGACTGAAAAAAGTTTTGCGTTGTCAAACAATAAAAAAATAAATAAAAAAATTAAAAAATGTTCATGAAATAAAAACTACTAGGCCAAACTTTTATGTTAAACTTTTATGGGACCAAATGGAAACTATTCCGCATCAAACTAAAGAAGAATCACGTAAATCGGATCTTACATCTCCTCAGCGTAATCGGTGTATATATATTTAAAAAAATACCGATCAAATTGAGAACCTCCTCCTTTTTGAAGTCGGTTAAAAATGAATCGTTGTTCTTAGTCTTGCTATAACTCGAGAACTGCTGGACCGATTTCGCTAATTTTGGTAAATTTTTGTGATTTTGCTTGAAATATTTGTGGAAGTCCAGGGAAGGTTTAAACGGTGAGAAAATTGAAAAATCGATTGACAGGACAACGTCTTTCGGGTCAGCTAGTCTGATAAAAAGACGTTAATGAGAAAGATTTGGAAATTAAATGTATGCATTAAGCATTTTACAGAATACTTGAAAAACAATTTTTACAAAAAAGACAACCGCCTTCAAAAAGTATAAAATAACTTTCAATTCGCAAGTCGGCGGCTTTGGTTTTGCGTGTTGTTTTGTATTGCCACCGACTTGCGAATTTAAAGTTATTTTATACTTATTGAAGGTCTTGAAGGGATTGTCTTTTTTGTTAAAAATTTCTTTTTCGTTTTTTAGTGCCTACTTCTCATCATAGAAATTAATTACGAAACGGCGACTCTAAAAGAAATCTGTCATCCCTTAATGTTCAACCCTGAGGGGTGGAATATTTTCTTGAAAACTTTATGGGACCAAATTTGAGGTATACACTATCCATTAAAAAAAGAATCATCGAAATCGAACTACACTGAAAAAAGTTATGTATGGTCAAACATAAAAATAAATATATAAATAATAAAATAAATGTTCATAAAATGATAACTACTGGGCTAAATAATGTTAAATTTTTATGGGACCAAATGGCAACAATTCCGCATCAAACTAAAGAAAAATCACCTAAATCGGATCATAGGTAAATCTCGGAGTAATCGATGTACAGAGGCCAGCACATCAAGCTACTACAATCTGTCAAATTTCTTTGATAGATTTTCAACTTTATAACAAAAGCATAAGGTTCATATTTAATTGGGAAAATTTGACAGTTAGGTATGGCTTGATGTGCTGGCGTCTGTACATACATAAAAATTGAGAACCTCGTCCTTTTTGAAGTCGGTTAAAAATTGTTCATAGTGAAAATGAAGGAAGAAAGAATAGTCAAATAAAATAATAATAAAACAAAATTGGAGATACATTTCTAAATGTACAAATCGTATTGCTATTGAGAATCTGTTTAAGCATGATAGTAACTGGAGTGGGGAGCGTTCCTTCTTTGTATTAAAAAGATTAAAAAAAGAAATAAGAAGTGCAATGCTTCAAGAAAAAATCACCAGTTTGTCGCTGATATATCAATAGAATGTGGTATGCTCAAAAACAGATTATGAAGAAGTGATCAACGATTTTGCCCATCTCAAATCTAAAAGGTACCTCTTCAATCAACATAGATTTTTAAGCATTAACCTGTGTATGCTAAAAGAGTTACTTTTGTAGATTATATTATCTATTCTTTTATTTATTTATTTATTGTCAATGACTTTGCTTATTTACTTTCTTTGTCTATACTAACAAAATAGTGTTCTGTTTATGTCATAGGGGCCCCCTAATCCTGTTGTGCCCAGGGCCTCCAATAGGTTAAAGACGGCCCTGCCAGTGCCTATCTTCCGGCTTCATCATCAGACCTTGAAACCTAATCGTGGTCAAAGTTCATTACAAGACTTTTCTAACAAGTCCAAACACAGCTATGATACGATGTTCCATCATGAAGTTCCAGTTCATATCTTCCGGCTCCATCATCAGATCAGTTTGAAAGTACCATATTATTGTATTGTCATCAGAACTACATACAGCTGCCAATTTTCATGACGCTACGATCCTTAGAAGATGGTTAAATTAGTTACCTTAGATTCCATTACATAGTTACATACATACAGGTCGACCTAATAAAAACTTGTTAAAAAACATGGAAACTCCAGCTCTGAGAACAACTATTACTGAAGCTGGACAACCTTGGTGCTCCAGTTTCTTTGCAGAATCGTCAAGCAAACGTATCAGTTCTTTTCAGAACTGTTTGCTTCTGTGTTCCTTTATCAAGAAATGTCAAAACGTAATAGTTCTTCTCAGAGCTGGTTGCTTCCATGTTTCTTTAATCAGAGATGTTAAAATGTGGCTATGTGCCGTGATGCATGGTGGCTACAGCTTGATATACTGGCGTCTGTACCTATGTGATGTAAGTTCTGTTCACCCCGGAGCTGCGGAGGTCGGCGCGTGTGAGGCAGCTCTAACGAATTCGAGCATGCCATCACATTACCACCGCAGCATGACTTATGATCATGACTCATGACGTAATACCCAACATAATGCGAGCACTGTGATGCGTCCATATATTCACAAGTATTTGCTCACATTGAGCGGACGGCCTTCCCATCACGTACCGACTGCGTGCCATAAATTCTCTCTAGAGTGGTAAAAGAATGTTCGAAGTTATATATGTATGGGAAAGAAAAACAACATTGATTAAAAACAAACAATGCGAAAAAAACATTATAAATTGTATCATGGTAATCCATACTTCCATACTACTTAATATTCTAAATGCGAAATTAACTCTGTCTGTTACACTTTCACGATAAAACGGCTGGACCGATTATGGTGAAAGGACATGTTTCATATTGGACCCAGTCTATGTACACTACTTCAGAAAAAAGAGAAAAATCCGTAGAATCCGGGAAAAATACAGATAATTCATTTCAATGTATACTGCAGTGCAATTCTGTAAGAATTCACTCGCGAATTCGACTCCAATCTCATTTCCGATTTCACTTATCTGAAGTGAAAAGTATTTGGTATTCGCTTAAATAGTAACGAAATAATAGTTCGCTTCATGCGCTAGTGTAGTTTTCATCGAGTTACAGAATACCTAAAACAGTTTTCACCTCGGAATCAGAAGTGAGAACTGCAGTGAGTTCTTACAGAATAACATAGCTGTTGTGGTAGTAAATTGATATTTAACAATTATTTTTATGGATTTTCAACATGGCGTCAATCAGATTTAGCTACTCTATAAACCATAGATCGACCATTGATCATAGAAAGAAAACTGTCAGCTGTCAGTGTTACAACAGTGTCACTTTCATCCGTATGTTCTGTGCTTTTGGTCTCGTTTTATTTCTAGTTTTTGGAGTTCTTGTTAACAACCTTCCATTCGATTTTTTAATTCAACACCGTTTGTTTTCACCATCTGTTTACCTGGTTGTCCACAAATCGACGTACAAAATAGAGAATTATAAGTGTCAAACGTCATTAATTAATCAAAATGACGGCTCACCGCCATGACTGTTTTTTTGTTGTGTGTTGCGATTTCAAATGCAATTTCTTGTGTTTTACCTGCTCAAAAAGCCATTTTAAAGTAATTGGACAGTTGAGAACTATTTAAAATGTGTTTCCCTATATGTAAGTATGGTGTACAAGGACTGGGCCCAGGCTCCATACATTTTGAAACAACTCCTTTAGTATTTAAATAGTTTGAACCCTAGGGAAGGACATAGGCTACTTTTTAATTCTGCACTTTGTCTGCGTCCACGATAACCGACATTCACGCGGACGAAGTCGCGGGCAAAAGCTAGTACTTAATAAAGTTAATAATAATAATAGCAGCCTATAATAGTCCCACTGCAGGCCATGGGCCTCTTCTGATACAGAGAAGGCACGAGCATTGATCACCTACATGCTTTGTCAAGGTGGATGGCGGTTTCAGTCAAGTCCTGGTTTCCTCGCGATGTTTTCCTTCACCGATGTCGGTTATGTCCAAGGTAACCATAGAAGTACATAATATGAAATTGAAAAAGCCATATGATACAACCTGGTGCATGGGAGGCGGGCGCTTTAACCACTGAGCCAGCACGACATTAGGTATATAAGTTAATCATGCTCATTTAATTAAACCAATATTATAAACAGCTAAAATTTGTTTAAGTTAGTATGTGTGTAAGTTTGTATGTAAGGGGTACATAAACTCCGAAACGACTTGATTTCAAAAATTATTTCACCAATAGTTAGCTACGTTATTCCTGAGTGCTCTAAGCTATATTGCATTATCAAAAAAAATAGAAATCCTTGAGAAAAATCGCGGGCTAAGTGCTAGTATAAATGAACAGACAGACACCATCACCAGTTTAATTTCTATATATACATAAACGACATTAAGGCGCACTCGTTAGTGCTCCCGTGTGCGTCCTATGTGATTTGTATCTGGTCGCATTGCACCTAAATACAAAGTGCATGTTATGCTCGGTTTTCCTTATAGTGGGTATTCCCTCGTTCTGAGAAGACGTATAAAATCAGGGCGGGGTCAGTGCGCGGGCGCAGTGACACGGAGCGGCTGACACGTAACGTATACAAGATGTTGATGAAGGCTGTGCTATTGGTGGTGATGGCGGGAGCGGCGTGCGCGCAGCTGGAGCAGGGCATCTTCGCGGCGCTGTACTACCCGCCGGCGCCTGCGCACGTTCCTCGCAGCACGGAGCCGCCCTCCCTCCCCCCGGTGAGGCGCGTCACCCGCAGCTACTTCGAGCGGGACGATGATCCGCAGGGGAGCAACAACGCGGTGCTGCGCCGCGTACAACACAAGATGGCTGACCCAAACTGGACACCCGACGTGCGCTCGCGCAATCCCTGGCTGGCGTGATGCACATGGCTGTACCACGAGTACCACGACAAAACTCAAAGCTCTTTTCCGAACATTCAGTGATCTGTGCAATAAGTACTCTTGTGAAAATAATTTAAAAAATGTCTAACGCTATCTAACATTAGAACAAAATAGATGTAATGAATATTATTTTATTAAGCATATATAATATTACCTACCTAAGTAAGCTAGCGTAATGTACTAGGGTTGCAGTAAACCCGTTGCGCGTCGGTATGAACTCATCGTGTCTGGTCTACAAACCAGCGCGCCGACATTCTTGCCAGCTGCCGCTACGCCGCACTGATCGAACCGGCATCAATATTAAAGCATATTTTATATAATCCTGTTTAATTGCCTTACGATAGGCTGGTTTTATTTAACAATATCCTGTATGAACACACAAAGAGGGATAGAATATCCTATCAAAAACATAATTGGGTACGGTACACTACCCGGCTGGACGCCAAAGGACAATGCCAGAAACTCTATAGAACTTCGCCCCATTCAATAATTTACTTTTCTGTACATGGGTTACTTTTTCTGTACATGGGTGGGGCAGGATCTGGCATTGTCATTTTGATTTCCTAGGTCACCTGGAAGTGGGTCAGGTTTTTGATCTGTATATCAGTCAGTCACTCATAAACATGACGATTTTTAGACGATAAATTGTAAGTATTTATGTTTGGGGTTCTAGTTAATATAAGGGGTGTTAATAAATTAGCCAAATTTCATGTGAACGAATATGTAGGTTTTGAGTTATAAAGGGGTCAAAAGTGGCTCAAAATGGTTCGTGTAATATATACAAACGACTACTGCGTCGATAATTCCATTTTCGTGACTTGAACTTGGCTCGACACGCTGCCGCGTCTCTGGATCTGCATAATATATATTGATTTGTTAACAATATAGATTTAGATATCAGTTGTTACTGTTATTGAAAAGACTCCCTGTTCATTCTACCATAATGTAGATATTATACATTACAATTAGTTACGACATCACAAGTGCAACTTGTAATGTTGCCTTCTTCTTTAGGTAACTATAAGAGACTCCTACAGAGCAACACTTCTTCATTACAAATACGTCTTCTTATTTTAACCTTTTACTTTTGAAGCACCCCGAAGTTTTAACTGTATCTACTTCTTAAGGTTTGTACCTACTAAAGAGCGGTTCTTTTTTTATCATAACCTCTGAGTCGCAACGTTATTGGGATAACGACCAAGTCAGACGTTCAAGTCATAAGACTTGCTACGAAACTGCGCTCATAATAAATAAAACTAGATTTAGGTATATTCAATGTTATCTTAACCAAACCAATGTCGCCTGGAGCTGTAGTTAGTTCATTCATTAGTTACTTTGTAACTAAGTGTAAGTGTAAGGTAAGTAGTGTAAGGTTACGATGGATGTTTAGTCCAAGATATAGCTAATTACCAACTAAACACAAATTCGGACTCCGGACGTCTAAAGAAAATATCTCTATTGAAAAACGCACTATAACAACTTTCAGCAGTCAGGCTTGCAACCACTTGGAGAATTATGATGTCATAGAATTCAATACATATTTCCTTAAGTCACACTTGGTCCGCGTGAGCGAAGCCGCGGGCACAGCTAGTAATAAATAAAACAAAGATATACTTAGGTGAAAAACAAATGTATTTGGCTACAAACTGTATATTAGTAGTATAACTACATTTTGGTAAATCCAGATACAAACATTATTAATATCCAAAATGTGTAGTAAAACGGATTACGAGTTTATCTTCTTAATTATGCTAGGTGTTGTTGACTTTGTCGACCAAGCCTGCCAATTCTATCTGCAAGTGTTAAAAACTTCCAAACCTCACTCTTGCATCCTATCGATAACCTTATTAAAAATCCTTTTATTGCCGAAGCCTATTTGATTAGGTCCTAGGTCTATTAATATACTTACTTTCTGTGCCAAGAGCACAAGCCACTTAACAGCGAAGATTGGTGTTTCAGGAGCAAGTTATGCAGACTGTTGAGTTAGAATCATTGTGTACCAAAGTAGGTTAGCAAGTATGTATGCATGTGTGTGTGCCATCATATTTAATTAGAAGTATTATCCTTCATAAAACAGTCGCAAATAAATCAGCATAGTGCAAACACGTATTTCTTTTACCCAAAAATACTCACAAGCAAAAGTGAACCTTATTCCTATAACATTTTGGTCGACATCGAGCCGGATATCTGATCGACTTACGACGTTTTATTCACCGAGCGCTAATACAAAAGGACGGCTCGCGCACCGAGCGGAGAACAAAAGAAAGAATTTGTTGTAAAAAATAGTTGTTCATTTTCGAGCCTCATTAGTCATTAGTGTATGTGATAATAACAAGTAAATAATATTATAACTGCTTACGAAGTTACGAAGAAACGATCTATTTTATAACAAGTTGAAGGCTTATTACAACTACTATGGCGGAAACACCGGAACAATTACTTAATGTGTTAGAAGATACAGCTATGTTGTTAGCAAAAACTCAAGCAAATCTTAAGAAATGTCCGAAACAACGCTTAACAAAAGGCTACATAGAAACACGGATTAAAAACATTGAAGAATATTGGTCTACGTTCAAAAATGCACATATAGAACTAGTGAAGCGTGTTCCGAAAGCGAATCGACAGAACATACCATATTTTGTGAATGAAGACTACTTTATTCAGGAAGATTTATATATTTGTTTGCTAGCCGATCTTAATGATTTATTGAGTGCACACAACAAGTCGTCGCCGGTACCTATGCAAGCTGACAATAACAACAGTGGTTCTGGAACATCAATGGAAGTGCATGTCAAGTTACCGAGGATTCAACTCCCAATCTTCTCAGGTATTTACGATGAGTGGCCTGCTTATCAAGATTTATTTACGTCTTTAGTGCACGATAACCCAACATTAAATAAAGTACAAAAGTTGCACTATTTGAAAAGCAGCCTAACGGGAGAAGCCCTGTCGCTTTTGAAGCACGTGCAAGTTACAGAGGTTAACTATGACGAGTCATTTAGTATGCTCAAGGCGCGTTTCGGCAACAAGCGCATTATTATCAATTCAATTCTGAAAAGATTGTTTACCCAAAAGAAGATATCTGTGCAAACAGCAAATAACATTAAATCTATATTAGATACGACTACAGAATGTCTGAATGCGCTAAAAAACATGAATTTATCAACGAGCTCCTGGGATCCGCTTATTATATTTTTAGTTGTTCAAAAATTAGACCCAGAGACGCATCGTGAATGGGAAGATGTTGCTTATGATGAAAATGCCGATGAGTTACCTAAATGGGATGCACTTAACAAGTTCTTACAATCGAAGTTCCGCACGCTCGAGCTTGTCACGCCGCTGACTAGAGAGAAACCTACACCTAAGGGAAAAGAATACGCTGTTCACGTATCAACTTCAAATGCTACGACCTCTTCGAAACCAAGAAGCTGCGCTATGTGCAAAGAAGACCACACATTATGTCATTGTGAGGGTTTTATCAAGCTTAAGCCAGTAGAGAGGTGTGATTACTTGAAACAGCACAATCTATGCTATAATTGTCTGGCCCCAGGACACTCAGCTTATAGATGTCGCCTGAAGATGTCCTGCCGTAAATGTCACAAACGTCATCACACGCTCACGCATCAATCCACGCCCATGACGACACCAAATCAACCAGACAGTAAGAACCAACCAGATAAAGAAGTTGAAACTCATCAAGATTCTGCAAAATCAGCCGAAACCAATGTTACACTTTCATCGCATGTCGCTGCCAATTTGTCCACTGCATTACTGGCTACAGCCCTTGTACCAGTAAGAAATCATGAGTCGGGACAAGTGACAGTGCTCCGTGCGCTGATTGACCACGGCTCCCAAGCCACATTTATGAGTGAAAGAGCGGCCCAGATGTTACGATTAAAGAGAAAGCCGGTCAATGGCACCATCACTGGAGTCGGCTCAACCAAAACAAATGTTAAACATGCTGCAGAAATCGAACTACTCTCGAGACACGACGCTTGTTTCAACTTAAAAATCAAAACATACATCATGTCTACGCGACTCACTGCCAACTTACCATCACAAACCATCTCCACCAGCACCTGGCCGCATCTGCAAGGACTTACTCTGGCGGATCCAAGCTTCAATAAATCATGTCGAGTAGATTTATTACTAGGTGTTGACGTCTGTGCCCAAATCATGAAGGGTGAAGTTATCAAAGGGCCCCCAGGAACACCGTGTGCTCAAAACACCACCCTGGGCTGGATCCTATTTGGGACCATAGAACATAAACTACCAGGAGATGAAATTATCGTCATGCACCTCAATCTTGATCTCAATGACATGCTTAAACGAATGTGGGAACAAGATCCATACGACAAACGAGAACCCACAGCAGAGGAACGAAAGTGCGAGGAAATCTACGAGACCACAACTGTAAGAAATAAAGACGGACGGTATATTGTGACGTTACCAAAGAAATCAAACATGCTATTATCAACCCAAGGAGATACGAGAACAATAGCATTAAAGAGATTATACCAATTAGAACAAAGATTCAAGAATAACCCAAACCTCAAGAACGACTATGCTACAGTCATGAAAGATTACGAAATAAATTACATGGAAGAAGTACCAAACCAAGAAATGAACAATCCATCTGTGTACTTACCGCACCACGCTGTAGTTAAAGAAGAGAAAGAAACGACCAAATTAAGAACTGTATTCAACGCTTCTCAAAGGGGAACAAACAATGTATCACTCAATGACGAACTGATGGTAGGACCACAGTTACAAGACGACATGAGAAGTCTAATCATGAGATGGCGTATGAGGAAAATTTGCTTCGTGGCTGATATCCAGAAAATGTACCTGCAAATTGTCGTTAGTGAGAAGGACAGAGATCTACAACGAATACTGTGGAGAGCTAATGATCAAGAACCTGTCAAAGATTACCGTCTTACCAGAGTCACGTTTGGAACTGCTTCTGCTCCTTACTTGGCAGTAAGGACATTGCATCAAGTAGCTAGAGATGAAGGACTAAACCATCCTGAAGCTGCGGAAATTATAAGACGCGACTACTTCATGGATGACCTGATGTCTGGTAAAGACAATCTATCAGATGCAGTAAAAGTAGCCAAGGAAATAGACGCCATACTGCAGAAAGGCGGGTTCAAATTGAAGAAATGGTGTTCTAACGCCGCTGACTTTCTTAAAGAATTTGAAGAGTCTGAAAGAAGCTCGCACGTTAAACTAGACATTACATTAGACGGAATCACACGAGCATTAGGATTACACTGGAACATGGGCAAGGATCGATTCCAGTACAGCCTGAACCTACCTGCAACATCAAAGACCACTACGAAAAGAACAATCCTGGCTGACCTACAGAGATTGTTGACCCACTAGGCTGGCTGGCACCTTCAGTTTTGCCTGCAAAACTTCTCATTCAAAGATTATGGATGCAAGGTGTAACATGGGATGAAGAAGTAGACGGAACCATTGCCGCTGAATGGAACAGCCTACGAGAATGTTTTCATCTATACTTACCCGAAATCGAAATTGACAGATGGCTTCATACTACTGAAACAATAATGAATAACGTCACTATCCACGGCTTCTGTGACGCGTCATCTCGAGCTTACGCCGCAGTTGCTTATCTCAGAGTACGAACAGCCACAGGTGAAGTAAAGACATCAATCATTGCGGCTAAAACGAAAGTAGCACCGACTAAACCTCAATCATTACCACGTCTGGAACTCAGTGGAGCTGTGCTACTTGCTGGACTTTTGAAACAGATAAAGGAAGCAATGAATATACCCACCTCTCAGATATTCGCATGGACTGATTCCACAATTGTACTATCCTGGCTATTCGGTGATCCTACCAGATGGAACACGTACGTTAGAAACAGAGTAGTTGAAATACTTGACAACATCGGCAATCATAATTGGTATCATGTCAAGTCACCAGAAAATCCTGCAGACACTGCGTCGCGAGGACAGTCCTTACTAGACTTGAAGAATGATGAACTATGGTGGAAGGGTCCAGAGTGGTTGAGAGAAGGAGAAATACACTACAGCAGACCGAAGGCGATGATGACAGACCTGGAAAGAAAGGAAACATTACAAGTTAATCTAAAGCTTGCTAATGAGAAAAGTATAGCTACAAAATTTGATAACTGTGACACATTACAAGAACTACTTAGGGTGATACTGTACTGCAAAAGATTTTTAAAGGGAAGAAAATTAGAAAACAAGGACTCACCTGTAAACACAGAGGAAGTAGATGAGGCGCTGAAAACTTGCATAAAAGTAGCACAGAGGGATAATTTTGAAGAAGAAATACAGCAGCTGAAAACAAAGGTACAAATTAAAAGAAATAGTAAATTAAACAATTTAAACCCTTACCTGGATGAGGATGGAATCCTCAGGGTGGGCGGGAGACTGCGTCACTCTGACCTAAATGAAGATAGCAAACACCCGATTATTCTTGATCGGGACAACAATCTTACGTCTCTCCTCGTCGCCGACGCTCACCAGAAGACGCTGCACGGCGGAGTTCAAATTATGCTAGGCTTCCTGCGAACTAGATTCTGGATACTGAAGGTAAAGACATTAGTAAAAATCAAGATTAAAAAATGTCTTATCTGTGCAAAACTAAACGCTACTGCAAGATCACAACAAATGGGAAACTTACCTCGCGTTCGAGTTACCCCTGCAAAACCTTTCTTGAATGCTGGCATAGACTTTGCAGGACCATATCAGATTTTAATGTCTAGAGGCAGGGGAGCAAAGACGAACAAGGCATACATCGCTCTTTTTGTCTGTATGTCGACAAAGGCGGTTCACCTGGAACTGGTAGGAGATCTCACGGCAGATGCCTTCATCGGAGCCTTCCGAAGGTTTGTAGCCAGACGCGGAAGGTGCGCTCAGATATGGAGCGACCAAGGACGGAACTTCGTTGGGGCAAACAGAATACTTGCCGCAGATTGGGCTGAGGCTAAATTACAATTCGACGGTCCAATTGCCGAGAAGTTAGCTATAGATGGAACTAAGTGGCACTTCATCCCTGCCTATAGCCCACACATGGGCGGACTATGGGAGGCGGGGGTGAAATCTATGAAACACCACTTAAAACGAATCATAACCAATCATGTGACCTATGAAGAGATGAACACCTTGCTATGTCAAGTTGAGGCTTGCCTCAACTCTCGACCTCTGACCATAATAGACAACACAGACAATGACAACCTTCAACCACTAACCCCCGGTCATTTTCTTGTCGGTGAAACCCCTATCACTGTACCGACACCAGACCTCAAAGATATTCCAATGAGTCATTTGTCACGATGGCAACATCAGCAAAGGTTATTGACTGACTTCTGGCACCGCTGGCAGCAAGAATACCTGTCAAGAATGCAACAACGTGCGAAATGGCACAACAAGGTAAAGGAGTTTGACATAGGACACATTGTGCTAATAAAATCCGATAATTTGCCTCCGGGTAAATGGATGATGGGACGTATAGTGGACAAACATCCAGGCACTGACGGTGTGACGCGTGTGTACAGTGTAAAGAGTGGTGATAGTGTTGTACAAAGATCATTTAATAAGTTGTGTTATTTACCAATAGACATTGAAACATAATATTTTGTTGAGTTAATGAGTTAATTAATTATGTAAACTTGCATGAATACCTAATGTAACTCACTGTCCTTTTAGTTATGTTTAAGATATTTATTTATTAAAGGGCAAATAGGCCCTTTGGTGGGCGGTATGTTGAGTTAGAATCATTGTGTACCAAAGTAGGTTAGCAAGTATGTATGCATGTGTGTGTGCCATCATATTTAATTAGAAGTATTATCCTTCATAAAACAGTCGCAAATAAATCAGCATAGTGCAAACACGTATTTCTTTTACCCAAAAATACTCACAAGCAAAAGTGAACCTTATTCCTATAACACAGACAAAGCCGAACTTTCTCTAAAACTCGTTTTTACTGTAGTTAAATGTTATGTTTATGCATACTACTATCCTTATTCTAAGTAGTTCATTATAACTAAAAATAAAGAAGAACATTAACAATAAAAACTAATTCATACAAGCACAATCACTACTGCGAATAACTAAAGTGGCATCGATAATACCTACCTGTTCTTTGGTCACTGTGTTGTACGCTTCCTTCTTTTGGCAAGTTCCATGTGATGTCCGTTGAGGCGTGAGGCGACAGTCGGGCTCGCCCCGCTGCCCGCTTACTTCAGCATAATGTTCAGTGAACGAGTCCACGTCAATAGTTAACTCCATTTCGGCTCACGCTTGGCTCCACGCGGAACAGGTCGAACTCGTACACTTGTGTGTGTGCACACTTCACGTCGCCCGTCCGGCAGGGAGACTTCACAGTAAAGTGTTTTCTGTTATCATGATCTGTATCAGTGGCCTCCGCTGGTGCATTCCTTTTGAACCTCCACGTAGTTCTGATGAGCAGGTGTTCTGGATTGTCGTCGTAGAGGAGCGCTGGGTCGCTGAGGGCGCGGGGGGGGCTGGCGGGGGGCGCGGGCGCGGCGAGGGCGCGCGCGCCCAGCAGCAGGAGGCAGGCGACGACGACGACGCGTATCATGATGGTGAGGCTGCGCGTGCGATGCTGCGACTGGATTTCCCGCGACATGTGTGTCGTATATATTTGGGTGAGCGCGTATTTCCCGATTACACTGTCTTGCAGAAGTAACAGGAAAGTGTTAGTTTTATCTTAACCATTAATTTTTATCTCATTGTAGCGTCGCTTTTGGTCAGGTTTATACAATCGGCAATTCGGCATGAGTGAGTAACACAGAGAAGCTTTATTATGCGAACATTGTGTAAGTACCTACCTACCTACCTACTATATTTGATATTTTGTGATTGCCATCCAAATCCGATTACGTTTTGTTAACCTGCTCGTATAAATGATAGTAACGGTATAACTAGTAAGTAGCTCTTTGTTCATGGCTCGTGCCTTCTTCGTATGAGAAAAAGCCTTTTCCTCGGGGTCTTTTTGTTACTCACACGATACCTACTTATGAGTCTCCACATCAGTGAGCTGGTGGTGTCAGCGCCCGCAGGACCCTACAGGGACGCGACGCAGAGTTTGAAATGACGAAGGAGATAGAACTTATCCAAGGTTTTTCTAAGATTAACAAAATGGAGGTGTTCTACGATACGTCAATCTAGTCCTAGTATTTAGATGTTTGCGTTCAGAAAGCTCGACTCTACAATAGTGACTAGTGTGTAACTATGTACGTACTAGGTAGGTACCTACCTACTCATGGTCAATGTTCTGTGTCTAGTAGGTACGACACTACTAAGAAACAGTTCAAGGTGAACTGAGCTGATGACGTTAGTGCGGTGTTTTCCTAACACCGGACGATTTGGGGATACCAACATAAAAACCAAGTCCTTGTAACGATTTAAAAATGACATTACTTCTCAATACGTTTGAAACATGTTTAGGTACTTGTTGACCAAGTCTCTGACACGATATTTAGGTTGATCTGCTACAAACCATTTAACAACATCGATGAACAAATAAAGGAAACCATCGAAGTGCGATTAAGTACGGCTCTAATCAAGATAATGGTGCCGATCCTCTTGTTCACAAACTAAATTAAAATTACGCATTTGGCATCTCTTACTACCAGGCAGCCGAAGAAAAGGACGGCGACAGACAAGGACTAAGTTACAGATGTCAAATTAGTTTTTCCCTTGAACTTTGCAGTGTTTTTAATCAATACGTTCTGAAATGACAACTATAATTGAATGAACATTTTAGATCAACTTAAATTGACAGCTCTTATTAATATATGTCTCTTTCTTGTTTTATTGGAGAGAAAGAAATATAAACAGCTTAAAATTAATTTAGTTCGTGCACAACATAATTGGCACCTAACGGTTAGAATTATAGAATCTGCCATGTACCTATTGTTTTAGGTATAGACCGTTGTTCTGGCATTGCGGCTGTTATGTAACGCAAAACAAGCTGCCCTAGTGTGTCGTGTCGTGCAATGATGCAAATATTCGCGACCGCGAGTGTATGTCAGTGAATGCGCGGGAAAGCCCAGCGCCGCCGCGTGCACACAGAACTGCCGCTACCACCGACACTCACGTAGGTATCACTCGATTTGAGCGAAACTAATCAGTTCATCACTGCTTAAAGCCGGTTTTTGACTTGAGCTATACTGGGCGTTAGGGACAGCTTGGCAAAAACGAAAAATATAAATCAAAAATAATATTGTAAATATTTTCCAAGTGAAATATTTTCCCGGAAATGCTATGCAAAAGTTTTTCAATTTTCAATTTTAATTCGAGCGCGCAATGTAAAGCGCTTGCGTTCAAGAGTACCTAAACCTACTCTCGAGTGAGCACGACGTACCTAATCGTTAAAAATAAATAATGAAATACCTACCCAAGCTTTGACTTAACGAATAAATAAACCTGTCAAATAATAAACACATTTTTGGTAACACAGCTAGTACCTAGGTACCTACATGATAAACAATAATGATGTTAAACTAAAACTTACCTAAAATCTCTCGGGCCGTATAAGAAACGGCTCGAAGTGATTGCCTCCAAGCTGGATGGATTCCCTGGATGGCGATCGTTGGGATGCCTTTGTACGTAAATACGTAAGGCCAATGACGCATTCCCTCGCGCTTCTCCCAAACACATCAACATTTGGCCGTATTCTCGAGCACTAAACGGTTCATTTCTTCTACTCATTATAACCACCAGTTAAACACTCAAACAACACAACACAAACGTACGAAACAGTCACAAATCTTAAAAATAATACGTAAAACGCGAAAATACTGCGAACTTCAAACGCGAAACGAACTAACCAGCGGTCTCTTCACTATCGACTCCGGCGCCGGTCGGTCTGGAGCACTAGAGAAACCCACGCAGAAAAATGTAAGTCTCAGTCGATCATGTTTTATTTTATTTTCATAGTCATAATAAGACTATGAAAATAAAATAATAGCTTAATCTTGGTTGTCGATGCAATGTTTGACTTCTACTATTATTGTTCCTCTTAACCAAACAAAATACTTCACTTTAAATAAAATAACACAGGACAAGTACTCAATCTGCAGGTTTCCTTGCAATTTTCAGAAGAAAAAAAATATTTATGTGGTAAAACAAGTATTTGATCGATTATTAAAAGGTTTTCACTTTACTAAAATGAAACGCATTTTATTCAAACCTGTGTAAATAAGTAATCTTACAATTTAACAATCAGGTACATTGTAAGGTATTTTATTTAAAAGATGCGTAATAAATCACATGTTGATTGACAATAAATAAATGACTAGTTTTTAAAGTTTCGTTCGGTACAGCTCTAGCAGAGGACATCGCACCGATGCGGCGACGCCGGGCGGCGCGTGTTATTTGTGCCTAAACCTACATAGCTTAAATGTAGGTACCTAGAATTATTTTTGTTGTGTTTACATTGCCGAGTTAAGTTTTTTTTTTTTTTTTTCATTAAATTTATGTTTAGAGGCCTGGACTTGGTACTTACATATCAATATATCACGAATCAAGTGAAAAATCGGTCGAAAATTTTGAGAATTTTCCGGAGAAAAATTCCAACGATTTTCAATCACAAATCGTGGTCTGAAACTACAGTTTCAGTTTTTGCCAACCTGTCACTAACGCCGTGTATATTTACATCCCGTGTTTGCTGGTCACACTGTAAGATATATAATTATTTTGGAACAGTTCAGCTTGGGTCACCACTGTGTCATCACGTTCTTTATTGAAATATTATCCATTTCAGAATTCAACCGCTTGATTCCTACGATAATTCATCAGACGAAGATGATGCTGTGTTCGATTTACACGTAAGTATCATTATTAAGAATTAATAAACGAAAATATAATCAATGTCGATTCTGGTTAAGGAATTCTTATTTTTATTTATTTTTTTCCTTTGTTAACATCTGTGGTTAACAAAACAAAAATTCAAAATACGTGATCAGTTGACACGTCTGCATACGAATATCACCATTTAAACTGAGGGCGAGGCAGGGGGAGGCGCGGTGTCCGGGGACGTGAGGTAAAAATCACACCTTCAAGACGTAAATATCGCTCAGTCGCTCGAAAAAATATTTATATTATATTTTGGGATGTAATATATTTATAGCACAGTTGAACGGTCTTGTACAAAATGTATGAAGAGCGATTAAATATTAATATCTCAAGATGTAGTATAGATTATATTATATCCCATCTCCGATCACAGACATGGACAAGCATAATTTTTCAACATCGAAATCGACAGCGATAATCAAGCGCTTTTGAATTTGGATGACCGTGGCGTGTACGTCGTGTATTGCATTGTACTGACAACGCAACCCTAAGGATATTCACTGCTAGTGAATAATGTCGCAGTCGAGACTTGGTTAGAGTGTGAGTTGGTAACACATGGTACCTCAACGGCCGCATGTGGTCTTGCTCACATAACGATTGCGCTACAATGTGGGTGACGTGCGTGCCATACGGGCGCGCGGGAAACCCGGCCACGCGACCACTCGGCTACCACTCGGCAAACACCACGCAAACACACTTCAGCACTCTTAGCACTAAAGCATTATTACTATTAGTACACAAACCTCGGACGGAAATCTTAGACTCCAAATATATTATAAATGTAAAACTACTAGGTATTTATTTATTTTGGTAACCAACGGCGATACAGATAATTTGTAGCACTATATAGTACCTATATAACAGTAACGTATGGGTAATATAATAATAGGTTTCCCTGTGTAACTAGGATAAGTACTAAGTACTCGTATCAAACATGCGAACAGACTACTAATACATTTTAGAAAATAAAATAAATTTTGTTTAATAAAATTTGTTTTTATATTTATAAAAATAAAATTAAAAATAGGTAACTTATTTAATTGATCATAGAGACATCGCGATTACCATTTGCCTATGTTTTATTAAGTACTAGCGATACGATACAGTAAAGATATCTTTACAGTATTGTGACTCGGCCCTGTCCTTGAAATAATTACCTACATGCGAGCGGTACCTTAACGTGCGATAGGGTTGTCTCGCGTACAGTGTTTTAATTTCTTCCTAGTGTGTGTTCTAGTTTTGTGACTATACATTTGTAGTTTTTTATTTTGTAGTGTTCAATATTATATGCATGTTATGTTTTTGATTAGAAGTTTTAATAAAAAAACACCCTTATTTTGAGACTGAAAGATATTTGCGCCTCAGTCGCAGCCATTCAAGGCGTCTCAAAAAAAATATTTCCCTTTATTCTGCAATCCTTACAAACTTCAACACCTACTTCTTACTTAACCAAAATGCAAAGCACAGCTGACAAAACCTCTAACTACCGACTACAAAATCTTACTTAAAAAGTAAATAATAATGTAAATCTTACTAAATAGGTAGATACAGAGTCCAGCACAAGCTGGAGCAACAATCTCAAATTTCTTTTATAGATTTTGAATTTTATTACAAAAGCGTAAGGTTCATATTCAATTGGGGAAATTTGTCAATTTTTAATGGCCTGATGTGCTGGCGTCTGTACCTATCATTTATTGTCATAATCATTTTATAATGATATTGTGTTTAATTCAATAATATATGTAAGTAGCTAGTACATAAGTAGGTAGATAGATAGACTAGCCTAAGAAACTACCTAGGCAGGTACCTACTTACCAGTTCGTTTCAACGCGAGCGTAGGTAGGTCGCTTTTTCACCCTATCCACTTATTTGTTTATTAATCCAGCTACCTACTTTACTCGGTAGAAAAAGCGAAATACTTACCTTTTAAAAAAAGAAACAAATTACGTACTTAGTAGCATGAAGATATAGGTATAAATGGAGCCAACACTTAGAACAAAAGCTAGAAACCAACTGTGGGCTGATGCTCTCTTTCTGAATGCATACATAAGCACGAGACAGTGATATGTGTTTTCTTTATCTTATGTATGCATTCAGAAAGAGAGCGTCTGCCCACAGTTGGCTTCACTTAGGTATTTAGAGTGTTGCCTCCACTTTTATCTATAAGCTTCTTGCTTAGTAGGTATATCATTTTTTTAATAGTCTAGTAAGTAGGTACATAAAGTCTGGAAGTCATTTTTTTATAGTCTATTAAGTTTCAGGAACATATAGTCTTTCGGAGTTCCCAGGTAATTTAAAAAATGTTATCTCTTGGTGCGTTATTGACGAATTCAAGCAACCAAAAACAACACAATATATTCGCCACTGAGACGCATTCGAGACTGTCGGTATACTAATTTCCCTACTAACTTAAAAAGTGTAGGTACCACTCGCGTTCCGACCGTTTGTATGTAGATAGAATACTGTATAGATATCTTTACTGTGCTAGCGACCAGACCCGGCATCGCATGGGCCTATAGCCTTCCTGGATAAATGGACTATCCACACAAAAATATTTTTTCAATTCGAACCAGTAGATCCTGAGATTAGCGCGTTCAACCGAACAAACAAACAAACAAACTCTTCAGCTTTATGATATTAAAATAATATATAGTATAGATAAGATAATATCATGACTTTTATACAAAAAGTTATGCATATACACTGAGTTATTATTACTTATTAGTTCAATGTGCATGTACCGCTTATTGCACTGCTTTCTTTTAAGTAGATAATCAACTAACCTACTGTTACTGGTACTGTCAGTACCGTGTGTCATCGTGCCAGTGGCTGACATGCTATGTATAGGTGATCATTATCAGTTACTGGTACTGTCAGTACCGTGTGTCATCGTGCCAGTGGCTGACATGCTATGTATAGGTGATCATTATCAGTTACTGGAACTGTCAGTACCGTGTGTCATCGTGCCAGTGGCTGACATGCTATGTATAGGTGATCATTATCAGTTACTGGAACTGTCAGTACCGTGTGTCATCGTGCCAGTGGCTGACATGCTATGTATAGGTGATCATTATCAGTTACTGGAACTGTCAGTACCGTGTGTCATCGTGCCAGTGGCTGACATGCTATGTATAGGTGATCATTATCAGTTACTGGAACTGTCAGTACCGTGTGTCATCGTGCCAGTGGCTGACATGCTATGTATAGGTGATCATTATCAGTTACTGGAACTGTCAGTACCGTGTGTCATCGTGCCAGTGGCTGACATGCTATGTATAGGTGATCATTATCAGTTACTGGAACTGTCAGTACCGTGTGTCATCGTGCCAGTGGCTGACATGCTATGTATAGGTGATCATTATCAGTTACTGGAACTGTCAGTACCGTGTGTCATCGTGCCAGTGGCTGACATGCTATATATAGGTGATCATTATCAGTTACTGGAACTGTCAGTACCGTGTGTCATCGTGCCAGTGGCTGACATGCTATGTATAGGTGATCATTATCAGTTACTGGAACTGTCAGTACCGTGTGTCATCGTGCCAGTGGCTGACATGCAAAATTATAGTGCACTGAACAGATTCTGATCCAGCGACCCACGACTGAAAAGTTTTCACTCGATAGTTTCATTCCAAAGTTTCAAGAGTGGTTTGGAATGGGATATTTATTATACTTCATAAATTACCCCAGGAACCGGGTAAAAAGATCCGTTCATGATTAAGGATAACGTTTAAAACAGAGTTGCTACACAGGCTGGAAAATTTTGTATGGGCTAGGGGGAACGTAGGTACGAACTCTAAAAATATTGCTAAGTTTGTCGAAAAGTTAAAAAAAAAAGTTTACAACAAAAATAAATATTCCGTTTATATTGACGTGTTAACGTCTTATTATTTATTTATTTATTATTAGTTACAACGGTTAGACAACAGTAACAGTAATTAATTAATTTCTTATGTATAAACTACAATTTCATCTGGATAGGTACAGCATTATTATACATTAATACAAAATAAAAATAAAAGAAAATACATTTTGTTAGTTTTGTTAGGTTGCAAATTATTAGGACATTTTTTTTTTTTTTTTTTTTTGTGAGGCAGGAGTGGGAAATCCTCATGGACGCCCAGACTGTCCCATAATTGAAACAGTCTGGGCAGTGCCGGACTCTTACCGGCTAAAACCACACTCCTGCCTAAGCGTGAGCCCCTGCTGTTCTTGCAGGGATTTTTTGAGGCTTTGCGTTTTGTCTTCAGGACATACAATTCATAAACAATGTCTTTCACAAAATCTCGAGCACAAAACCATGATTTGGTTGAATCTGTCATTTAGCACGTCACAATCGGGTTAGTCAAAAATAAGGACATTGATTGCGCTACGCATGCGACACAGCAGGGAATGCGCACGGGACACTGTTGGTAAGGCTACGTCCCCGCCAGGGGGCGCGGCGGGTGGGTTACGGGCATCATGGCCCTTGTCCCGCGGTATAATTCGGTGCCCGTCAATACGGGTACTTCCATTGGGTGACCATATAGGCCTGGCCTGGGGCAGATGCAGCATGCCAATGTGTGTGGATGCAATGGTAATCAACAGGAGCGCCACGGTACCATACGACAGTACCGTGTTCTTCACGTCCCCCGGTGATCTGACTCCGCCAGGTCGACCGTCCTCCGGTTCCCCAGAGGAGGCCCAACGGGAGACGACCAGCGACAGAGGCGACGACTAACGCTGCTCCCCACTCACGCGCGCTGACTAAAGGGCCGTTAAATTATGTGTGTGTGAGCGACATTGTGTTGTGTTACACCGTTCATGCTAGCGATAGAATTGCGAGCCTGCGCCGCACATAGCAACGGGCGAGTTTATGCTCTTGTGGAGTTGCATATGAATGGGGTTCGGTGCGCGTCGTGCTTATATTAACTTAGAACACGACGCACACTGGGTGCATGTTATGTGTGTGAAGTATTATTGTGTGAGTAAGCCGTGTAAATGAAGGCAGCTCACTCAGGCGTCAGCGTCCAGCAAAAGGTCGCGGGTTAGGCGCCTCTTGTCAGGTAGGCGCGCATGCCAGGGCGCTAGATGCTTGACGTGGGGCCAAGCAGATGCGTCGGCACTCTCAAACATGGTTTATGCGAGGCGCCGATGGTTTTTCGCAGCGTCTGGTTCTGCTGCGCATGGAGGAGCTATTTGTTGGACTCGCTAGTGAGGGCGAGCCAAGCTGGGGCAGCGTACGTGAGTAGCGGGCGAATATACGTCTTGTATACACTCAGCTTGGTACGCAGCTGGAGGCGGGACGAGAGGACCGGGTGGAGCAGAGCGTGTGCTGCTTTGCCCTTTGCGGCGACATTGCGGACGTGACTTCCCATGGTAAGCCGACGATCGATGGTGACCCCTAGGTACTTGACCCGTGGCGACCACGCGATGTCGGCTCCTTGTAGCTGTAAGGGTGGTGGGAGGTGGACGCCTTCAGCGAGCAGTGCCTGTGTTTTACTCTCGTTAACCGACAACCGCCACTTCAACAGCCAGTCGGGAAGCAAGCTGAGAGCGCGCTGCATTGACAGCCGCGTGTCTCGCTTTAATAGAAGTCGAAATGTACGCGGCATCGTCAGCATACAGCGCGAGCGTGGTGTCCTGCGTCGTGGGGATGTCGTCGGTATAACATGAGTAGCACAGCGGCGAGACACAACTGCCCTGTGATACCGTCCGCTCCAGGGGCCTTTCATGGCTTGGTCTTTAGTATGGCGCGTCTGACTGCGCTAGATGAGAAGAAAATAGGGTCTTCCTCTGGGGCTATCGTCGAGGCGAAGTATTCCTCAAGGTGCCTCTCGACTGCTGCGACTTGTTCGTTGTCGTCGGTCGGGTTCAGCTGAAATTGACGCTCCAGGTTCTCGTCACAGATCTCCGCACGGTCTGCTGCGGTGTATCTTGGGGCCCCGTCGCTGTGCAGTAGCGGGCGCGCCGGAGCAGGGGTGTTTGAGTGCTGCCTGCACAGTCTGTGTATAGACGGCCAGTCTCTTTCAACAGCCTCAATATGTGACTCCCAGCTCTCGGCGTTGAAGTCCTACAACTTGGCCCTTACCTTCTACGCGAGACAGTTGAGTTCGAACTTCATGGTCGGGCATCCGGTAGATTGCCACCGTTTGCGTAGGCGCCTCTTTTTGGCGACACATCTTTTAGGTGGTTGGGCAGGGGTTTAAATACAGACCCCTGCGGCTGCATCACTTTCGTTGTCGTCACTTCGTAGGCGCGTTGGATGCAAACGGTGATCTCTTCTGCCAGTCCATCAACGTCTGCGGCGGTGACGACAGGCCAAGTTGGTGTGGTAGTCCTTCACTTCCTTAAACTTGTTCCAGTCCATTTTTCGACGTGGCGCTGGAGGAGAGACTCGGGTCGGCATTTCTGATAAGACGACGAGAACTGGTTGGGCGCACTGGACACCGTGTGGCTCTACTCTTATAAATCGATGAACACCAGCTGCAAGCACGAAAAAGTGTCTCGTTCCGCCTGAGCCTAAGCGTGCGAGCGAGAGCGCGGATCACGCGATAGAGAGGCACGATCAGCCCAAGCAATAAGCTCCGCCCACGTCGACGGAAGCCATTATTTGCTTATGTTTTATATGTTAGCCATTATGTTTCTTTATGACGTTATCACGTGAAACTATCGTCCGTAAACTGACTTTACAGACAAACTATTTTTTTTAAGTACATACATAATATACATTAATTTGTACTCCAACATTTTTTTATTTATTTTACTTGCCTGTGAGGGAGGCCTTTGCCTTGCAGTCGGACAATTGTGGCTGAAAATAAAATAAAAAATATGTAATGCTTGCCTATGTCAGGAATCGAACCGACTCAAATAAAAAAAGTAAGTAACTCTGTATTACAAAACCATAATTACTAAAAAATAATAAATACGAGTACATACTAGAATTCTGTATAATTTTGCAAATCGGATGATAATGCAATACAATATCCCTAATGGTGTCACAGAGCTGGTCTGATGGAGCCAGGAGGGACATAAGAAGATAACACACATAGAACTCTATAACGAAACGACGCACCCTTAACGAGTTTGGGTTCGTTAGATTTGTCTCCATAACTGCTCAGATCCCAAATGATGTCCAGGGTCAGAAAGATAGTCTCTACAATTTCATAATGGAACTGTCATATATTCATGTTTGGGATTGTTGCAAATGCCACAGCCACAGCAGTTTGAAAAAAACTAAAATGTTTGTTTTTTAGTGCAATACGAAAGTAGTGCAGAAGCGTGTTTTTTTCAACAATATTTTATCTGTTACTCGCGTAATTGTTTTTGAACCACAGACAATAATACTTTTGAACGGACTATCTACATTCTGTGATTTCCTTCCAATAGCAACACTGACCATAACACAGGTAGCTGTCATTGTGTCATGGTCTTATGTCACTCATTGTCTTTGTCATGCATGTCACATTCATTGTCATTCGTTTCGCACAATAGGTTGCACGAGTGCAAGTGTTGAATTTCGAGAGTAAAATCGTTTTTATAATAAGTTAATCACAGTAATGATGTTGTTGTAGTGTGTTGTCGTGTTGGCACGCTCCCGCCGCGACCATGGGCTACGACATCGGGTGGATCATCCCGCGGTTGCGGAATCCAGGGAGGCTGTGGTACTGCGCGAGCTCTATCACTGTCGCCGTCGTCGGTTTATTTAGCAAAATTATCATAGGTGAGTGAAATTATCATTCTTATACGCTTTCTTCGCGGTAGATGATGTACCATTACCTATTACGTTTTTGCTAAAATCTATAATGCGCATTTTAATGGGTAATTAGCATTTAAAAGTCTCAATAAGTGTAGTGGGGACGGATTCCCTTACATCCGCGCATTTGTAACTTGTTGCATACGACACACACGCTACGCCGTGCCGTTACTATATTGAACATATTATCGTTTATTTATCTAGTCCAACCAAACACCAAAATTAAATGGTTTTCAAATGTTTACTGTTAACCTTTCAAAGTATAAGTCATTAGACGCAATGTCAACTTACAAAAACTATATCTGATCTGTACATCTTCTTGTAAACACAGAACTAGAGTTCATCATTATAGAGAAGATTTGCATCCTGCACTTTCAAATTAGTTTTATTATTCTTGTTTTGAATGGTGTATCAGTGCATTGACCTTTCTTAGCAAAAAGTCTAGCTACAATATCTATTACATCAGAGTACCTATGTCTATGTTCTATGTTAGGGGGGTTCGGTTTCCGCACTTAGTCCTTAAAATGGACCATTGTACGTGAGCCATGGCGGCCGATTACTCCAACCCAGAGTACCTATAAACATATTTTTATTAAATATAAAGAACAATGGTAGCCGCCCATACATTGATTTAGTTGAGATTAAATTCCTACGTATTTAAATGAAAAAAATCCTATTTAACTCAACGTCACCTTCTGAACTAGTTTGTGCAAGATTTTTTGTTCGAGAAGGCCGAGAATAATAGATGTTTGGTCATGAACTTTTGTAAGTTATGTCTATGGTAACTTTTATAATCCAAATTGACGTAGTAAAAGGGCAATATCGCAATAGTATTTTCTTTACCTAGTTAATTCAGAATGAAATATCTTGTACAAATATTGTATAAGGTTGGTAATCCCAGTTGTAATGCAACATGAACATCAATATCAACTATTCAAGTAATCAACAGTTGTCAATAATATTATTTTTACTCTGTGTGTCACTGACAGATCTGTCTACGACTCTTGGTCAATTACCAAGCTATTTGTTTTAGATTTTGGTTACTAGTCTTTTTGCCGGTCATCAATTGAAACCAATTTATTTATCTTACACCACAGTATTTTTACCTACCTGCAAAAAACAATTACACTTATAAATAAACTGTATTGTTAATTCAATTACCCCGTTTAATTGTAATAACAAACTGATTACAATACTTTTATACTGTACTTGCTGTCACTTGGCAGAATAAATATAAAATGGCAACACGAAACTTTAATGAAAAAGTCAAATAAGTTTTCATTTAATATAATTTTTTTTATCCGGCCCTAACTGGTTAATGTGATACTTTAAAAAATCGTAGAAAAATGAAGGAATTTCTTTCGTATATAGTCACTTTTAGACGCTCAAATTTAAGTCAGCTAAGATTTCGCCATTGTTCTTTGAGGAAATTTGAAGCTACAGCTTATTGAATTAAAAAAGTATAGTAATTATTTTAGTAGGTAATTAAATAAAATCGTTTATTGCACCAATGTATGCACAAACAATACATAAAATATGATCTGTATAATGCGGTAACACTCACCAGAGGCTGCCGTGGCTAGGACCACACTGCAGGTCAGTGAACCCGCTGCACTACACTCACTAGTCTCATTCTCTAATGTATTGCTGAATAGTGTTATCTAATTGTCCTTTTAAATATTACCATAAAAATAATTTATTATTATACAACTTATTCATTTTATTACTTGATGCTCTGTAGTTATAAGATGTCTAGCCTTGTTAAATTAACTCATTTAATATGTTTTGTCACTTGGCCTTGAATTGGGTAGTTAGTTATGCAACAACATATTAATAATATACTATGACATATAAGTGTTAGAGGTTAAGTAATTCAAGATCAAACTCCACACAATGTGGGCCTCACAGCTGTGCTCTACTCTAAATATATGCTCAGGGACAAATACTTGTCTTCTAATGTACTGGCATGTAGAACACAGCAAACTAATACATTGTTTAGTATTCCTCACAATATATTAAATCAATTGTCTTCTTCTCAAACATGATCTCTAATTAATGATTTTATTATCAGCTGTGATATGTTATGATGTTTTATTAGCAGAATGTAATCATCTAAGCTGGATGCCGTTGACCTACTTACTTGTATTAGGTTATCCTTAGATTTTTAGTTTATCTACTGCACCACACTTTCTTATCATATCTCACTATACCACACCAGATTAAGTAATCACTTATGATGTATTTATATTTGATATTTTTACAATACATGGCCTTTAATAAGGCAAGTAGACAAGATATAGAAAAGCTTTGTAGAGCATTGTCTCACTCGCTCACATATGGATGACAATATCTGCCACCATCATCTTAGGATAGTGGATGGACCCCCTATTCCTATTTCTGTCTGCAGGCTTTATCAAACCTGACACAAAGAAAATACTGGGGACTTCTTGAGTATCGCCCCTTCATATTTGTATGTATACATATTGTTATTCTTTATTTATTTTAACATATTACTTGTATAAAATAATAAAAAGTTTTTTCAAAAAAAAGAAAACCGCCTTCAAAAACTAAATAACTTTAGCACAGAACACACATTACTTTACTTTCGGAAGTCGGTGGCGGTGGCTTTGTGTTTGTTGTTTTGTATTGCCACCGACTTTCGAAAGTAAAGTAATGTGTGTTCTGTGCTAAAGTCATTTAGTTTTTGAAGGCGGATTTCTTTTTTTTTTTAATTTTTTTTTTCGCTTTTTAGTGTTGCCTTAACATACAAATCCATTAAGAAACGGCATCACACTTAAAAGAGATTGTAAGTCCTCAAGTGATTGAAGAAACTAAAACGTCTAAGTATTTTTTTTGGGAATTTGTTGATTTTCTCAAAAAGGGCTGTACCAATTTTGATAAAATTTATATGGGACCTTTTCGGAATAAACCCCTTTCGAACAAAAAAGAATTTTGCAAATCCGTCTATATATGGCAGAGTTATTCCCGAACATAAACATTCGAATTCGAAATATTCAAATATAAACATTCGAATTGATAACCTCCTCCTTTTTGAAGTCGGTTAAAAATTACGAAATATGTTTTTTTTTAATCTTTATAGCTATACTAATATTATCAAAATGGGCATTGAGATGAAACGAAAAAGTGTTATTTTCATTTCGTAATATTTTAATTATGCGGGGGTTTAAAAATATGGTAATTATATCAATTTACTCCTGGTAATGTATTCTTCACATTGGAAAATATTTTAAACCCTCAAATTTTTTTTTTATACAAATGAATGTAGATGGATCTCGCCATGATTCTTTGTTTGTATGTTTGTTAGTTTTTATGTAGGGGGTAACCTCCAAAACTACTCATCTGTTTTAAAAAAAATCTTTCACCAATAGGAAGCTACATTATCCCTCAGTGCTATAGGTTATATCGCATTATCAAAAAATTAAGGATACTTGAGAAAGTTCACGCGGACAAAGTCGCGGGCAAAAGTGCTAGTTTTTGAATATATACATAATATTTGAATCGTACTCAGTGGTGAGACCCAAGGTGACGTGACGTGACGGTGGTTAGAGAAGTAGAGTAAGGCGTGCCGTGTCCACCACGACCTACTTCTGCATCTGACTGCAATATTATTATTTGTAGGACTTCGTATCAGCTTATTAGTTATTTTACACATTTTGTTTCATTACGTTACATACCTGTAAAAAAAAAACAAAAAAGCAAATAAAATAAAAGGAAAAAAAAAATTAAATTTCAAACTTTTTTCATTTAAAATTTGTGAAATAGCTAGGATGTTCCCATGTAATGATAGTACAGTCAGGGCGTATGTGTTGCAGAGTTCCTGAACAAGACGACGGTGTACAACCGCGAGACCCTGACGGCGGCGGTGCGGCGGCCGCGCGGCCAGCCGCTGCTGACCGTGTCCAACCACCACTCGTGCTTCGACGACCCCGGCCTCTGGGGTCAGTACTCGACCTCATGGACTAGGCAAACAGAAATCACGCTCGACTCTATTCAATATGCTGAGTAGGCTGCTGCGCTGCGTGTCTAGGGTTCGATTCCCGCATGGAACAAATATTTGTATGGCCTACAGGTAGTTGTTCAGATTCTTGTTGCTTGTGTACTTGAGTTTATACGTTTGTGAACGCATCTACGATACAGACGAAATTCCAAATCTCTTTTTTTTAATGTTAGCAAAGTTAAAAAAAAAGGATCATTTATAATTTTTGAACTTTCCCACCATCATCGTAAAATGAAGTGCTGGCCACTTTAAACAGGCGCGGCTTGCGCATGTGTGTCATTGTTTATTATTCCCAAATAAATAAATGGACAGATCAGTTCCACTTTAATACTACTAAAAAGAAAAATGGTTTTGACGCTATCACCAGCAGTCATCGCTAAAGATAATCTGCTAATGGTTGCAAGGTTGCACGTAACTAACGTACAATACATACGTTCATTTACGTTTGTTCCTTCACGCTATTAGGTACTTATTCGTTAATTCTTTTTCAAATACTTAGGAGTATTCTTTTTGAAGTTGGTTAACTGTCCTACTTATTGTAAAAAATCCGTTCCGTGAGGGTGTTTTGAACGTAATATCGAGCGTATTCATCAGGTCAACTGAAAAAAAGCTTTTAAATAACAATTTAAAAATATATCAATAGATTACGGTCGCCCCGAGGTTTTTGTGTGATATAAAAAGTCTTTTTTTTTAATTCGCTATTCAATTAGATAGACAGTATGAATCTAAATGATTCACACTGGCTCACTTATAGAACCGACTAAGTAAATGAAGGGACTGCCTCTGACCTCCACATCCCAGTTATTGGGTAACACAATAAGTACCCTCACCCAGACAGACGGCGTCAGACTTTCCTACCCATAACCACTGTCAAAGATCTTGACAACTGGGACAAACTGCAATACGTAGGTTTTTCTTGCTTTCTCTCAGTATGAAATGGATAGTCACCCATCCACGGCGCGACCGCGACAAGCCTAGCTTTACCATGACCGATTAATCCGTATGGCTTTTACTTAGCCACACCGATACAATCCCTATATTACCCTTCAGCTGTATTCATTTATTCACGTCAGCGGTAAAGGACAAAGCTTCCCCTTTGGCAATAATCAATCAATAAAATAAATCAATAATGGCTTTAAATACTGTTAAATGTGGCAATTGTAACATTGTTATATCGGAGTTGCTTGCCTTTGTGCAAAACAAGGCAGATGTGATGGACGAAGACAGTATAATTCGTTTGTGCAATACGGCGTTCAAGAGTGAAGAAATTGTAACGGCTAAAAAGTTGCTTTTTGAATCCGTGCAAACCAGTAGTCGCAACATAAACCGTAAAGGAGATGGTAAAGAAAAACGTGACATGGAGGACATTCTGTGTATCATAAAGGAGACTGACCCTGAGTGCTTGCCAGTCTTCGTTGCGAGAGAACTTCAGCGTCTACCGCCGGTCACTTTTGATCATCTAGATGCTACAAGGCTGCTAAAAGATATTATAAAATTGCAGAATGATATTTCTGTCATACAAGAAAATTATGTGACAAAAGATATGTTGAAAGTCTCATCTCCTGAGAACAAGGATTTTGTAAATAAACGGCGCAGAGGAGCAGGACTTCTGGACAGTTTTGATTGTGAAAGTGGGCCTATTGGATTACCCCATATTTCGTCAGCTGAGTTTGTTGAAATAACGGAATCAACAAATAACAACTCGCAGGTACCTCGCGACACAAATACATCTGTTTCACACAAACCTACATCAGAGCAGCATAACACTATCTCACTCGCACAATCCTTATCGGAGACGCAGGCGCTCGGCGAAACCGGTTTGGTGGAGACAAGCGAGGAGCTCGTTGAGGCCGGTACTGCGGTTTCGAAGGACTTAATAAATCAAAACAGTAAAAATTCGTACGCGGAGGCCGCAGCTGCTGTTTTAGGAATGACACACAGTAACTGGGAACATAAAGGCATGAGTCATAAATTGAAGTGTGCTAATACTAATGATCCAAAGGTATTTGAACGGAATAAATCGTTAAATTTAGTAGAAGCAATGCAGGACAATAATAACGGATGGACGTTGGTACAAAGAAAGCGGAATAGAGACAAATTCATTGGCAAGAAAGGGACTGCTGATGTCGTGACGGACTGTAAGTTCAGGGCTGCAAATATAAACATACCGTTTTACATATATAATGTAAGCAAAGAATGCCCCTCGACTGATATAACCGAGTATATTAAGTGTAAAACGGGGGTTGAAGTACGATTAGAAAAAATAAATATGAAATTAAAAAAGGATTACGGGGCGTATAAATTCATGATTCCTAAGGATAAATTATCAATTTTTATGGATGAAAATGTGTGGCCGAGTGGAATATCTTTTCGCAAATATGTTACGTTCAACAATAAGTGGAATAAGGGTGATAATCACCAATCGAGTGCTATTAATACCGAACAAAAATAATGGATGTGAATATTAAGGACATGGACACCCCAACTAAGCTAATTAGTTTCAACTGTAAGTCTTTTAAACGATCTTTTGAATGTGTTAAAATGTTAACCAGTGATGCTGATGTGATAGGCCTTCAGGAGACTTGGTTACAACCTAGTGAAATACCGTGCTTAGGGGAAGTAAACAAAGACTTTAGTTTCTGTGGCAAATCTGCGATGGATACAGGTGTAATGTTGCAAGGTCGCCCGTTCGGAGGCGTGGCCATACTGTGGCGGAATACGATATTTGACTCAGTGACTGTTATTCCATGCAGTAGTGATCGCGTTGTTGCGATTAAAATTCATGTGTTTGATCGGTCTAGCTTGATTTTTAATGTGTATATGCCTACTGATTCACCCGACAATCTATTAGAATTCGTGGACTGTTTAAGTGAAATAGCGGCTATAGTCGAAAGTAGTGATACTGAAAATGTTTACATATTAGGGGATTTTAATGCACACCCTGGGGAGCTTTTTGGAAAAGAAATGTTAAATTTTTGTTCAGAACAAAAGTGGTTTTGTGCTGATTTCATTAAGCTAGGGGTTGATTCTTATACCTTTGTAAGTGATGTACATGGTAGCCGTCGGTGGTTAGATCATTGTTTGGTAACCGAGGCCGCGTTGAAGTCTGTAACATCCGTTAGGGTGCATTATGATACTTACTGGTCAGACCACTTCCCATTAGAGGTGCAATGTTATATGATGAGGGCCAGGCCAAAATCGACTCCAATACATGAGTTTCAAATAAATAAAGTAACGTGGGGGGAACGTAATATAGAGCAAGTCGAATTGTATACCAAAAAATGTAATTCTAAGTTAAGGCAAATTAATTTTCCTAGTAAATTAAGTCAATGTTGTGATAATATGTGTAATAAACTTGAGCATCAGGAAGTAATAGATAATTTATATCAAAACATTGTTTTATCGTTAAGGGAGGCTGCTGAGTTCACTTATGATAGCCATTGTAGAGGGAGGTTCGGAAAAGGTCGACCTATCTTGGGGTGGAATAAACATGTAAGGGACGCTCACCGGAGATCTAGGCAAATGTTTACAAGTTGGGTATGGCATGGAAAACCACACACAGGATATATTTATAATGATATGGTTGAGTCCCGAAAAATTTTCAAACAAAAACTTAAGTTATGTCAAAATAAACAAGACCAAATAAAAATGGATATTTTGGCTTCAAGACACGAAAAGAAAGACTTTCGCGGGTTTTGGAAACATACCAAAAAGTTAAACCCCAAGCCTAGCATTCCGGTAAGTGTCGACGGTGTAAGCACGCCCGTGGAGATCGCAAACCTGTTTAAGGAACAATTTAAAATACAACTACCTTCAGAATCGGATGTTAATGGCGTCATTGCTGGGGCTGTTGTTTTAGAAGTGCCTGCTCGCATTACGGCTAAGCAGATTAGTTTAATAATTAAAAATATGAGACGAGGCAAATCGCCGGGACATGACAGCCTTAGCATAGAACACTTTGTACATGCCGGACCGCATCTCCCGCGACTGCTAGCGTTATTGTTTACGTTTTGTATCCGGCACACCTACCTACCCGCCGAGTTGATGAGAACGGTGGTTGTACCAATATTGAAAAATAAAACCGGTGACGTCAGTGACAAGAGTAATTACAGACCGATCTCCTTAGCTACTGTTGCGGCTAAAGTGCTTGACGGTGTGTTTGAGAGACAATTAAATAAACATCTTAAAATACACGATGCTCAGTTCGGCTTTAGGCCACAGCTATCGACTGAATGTGCTATTCTGTCTCTCAAGCATACTGTCAGGTACTATACGGAGAGAAATACACCGGTATATGCAGCGTTTCTAGACCTTTCCAGGGCATTTGACCTGGTTAGGTATGACATACTGTGGTGTAAGTTGCGCGAAGCGGGAGTGCCTGACGCCATAACAAATATGTTTCAGTATTGGTATGGCCACCAAACCAATCATGTTAGATGGGCCAACTGGTTGTCTGAGGAGTACAGGTTGGAATGCGGGGTGAGGCAGGGTGGATTGACCTCGCCAGCGCTTTTCAACCTGTATGTAAACCAGCTGATTGTCGAGCTCAGTAGCACACATGTTGGCTGTTCTATTGACGGTCTGTGTGTTAATAGTATTAGTTATGCGGACGACATGGTGCTGCTGAGTCCGTCAGTTAGCGCACTCAGGAAGTTGTTAGCGGTCTGTGAGACGTATGCAGTAGCGCATGGGCTTGTTTATAACGAAAAGAAAAGCAAACTACTTGTGTTTAGGGTAAAGCGTAAAAAACCAGCACATATCCCACCGATTATGTTAAATGGTGTGGCTCTTGAAAGGGTGCCAGATTTTCAGTATTTAGGGCACATAGTTACTGAGGACTTAAAAGATGATGCTGATATGGAAAGAGAACGGAGGGCGTTGGCTGTCCGATGCAATATGTTGGCCCGCAGGTTTGCACGTTGTACACCAGAAGTAAAGGTAACTCTTTTTAAAGCTTTTTGTCAGTCCTTGTACACGTGCACTCTGTGGGTTCGATATACGCAAAAGGCATACAACGCCCTCAGAGTTCAGTACAATAATGCCTTCAGAGTGTTGTTGGGGCTTCCACGTTACTGCAGTGCATCAGGAATGTTTGCCGAAGCACATACTGATGGTTTCAATACCATACTGCGAAAGAGGATTGCATCCATGATGCGCAGAGTGCGTGGAAGCGTCAACGATATTCTGAAGGTAATTAGTGATAAACCATGTTGCGCCATTATGGCGCATTGGGTGCATGTACATATGCATGTACCCGGTGTGTCAGATGAGTGCAACAGAAAATACCTGAATTAAAATATTACATTTCTTACTAACATAGTTTTTAAGTTCTGTATTACTAACATCATATGGATCAAGGTCTGAAATAAAATATTTTTATTTTTTATTTTATTTTATTTTATTTTTTTGGCCTTGCCCTTTATCATAATGAATAGCGATATGAACACTCATAATAGCCGCGGCGAGGCCACACCTAGCCGCCTCGGAGCGACTGCACCCTGCTGTGGCCGCAGGCTCGCATGTAGGTACACGTTTCTGTAATATTAAAACTACAATGTTGAAACACACACGTCAGTCGTCACACAAAGACTGCTCAGAAAATAATTGGCAAATAAGGTGTTAATTGTCCTCATTATTTGTTTTTGTAATTTGTTCTTTCCTTTTTAGGAAAAGTAGTACTTAGGTAGGTATTTACTTATCCGTGTGATAAGCGTGCCATTGATCGATAAAGTTATATATCGACAAAATAACGGCTAAATGAGTCACGTCAATGACAAAGGCTGGAGTGCAAGTGGTGCGTGGGGCGACTCCTCGGACGACGGGCCACCTCACACCGTGATGCGATCATTGATGATTATTTATTGATGACGCTAAAACACGTGGCTAGGTTCTGGGCCATCTCAAAATCCATTAGTTGTATTTTCCGCAGTGCTTTGTTCTTATCACTTATCAGCCATCTAGCTGCTACGTCAGTCGATCAGCGCCGGCACTGCGCCATTGCCAATCACCCACCATCGTAAATTTTAATAAGGGTCAAAAGTAAAGTGTCGCCTAAATTAAAAAGCGTCGTTGGTGGTGTGGACACTTGTTTTTTTACGCCTGTAGGCGACGTTGGCGGTCAAAGTGTAATTGACTGCCACCGTTTCCGACGGTTCAAAGACATCGAATTGTAACTATTCGTAAGAATAGTAGGTATACACAGTGCCTACACTCCTGTAGAGAGGCCCGTGAGGCACACTCACCTGTCCTGACAGCTGGCACACCTAGTGACTAGCGTGACGCTGACGTGTGGTCGCAGGCGTGCTGAGCGTGGGCACGCTGACGTCGCGCGCGCGCATGCGCTGGTCGCTGGCGGCGCACGACATCTGCTTCACGAACGCGCTGCACTCGTGCTTCTTCGCGCTCGGCAAGTGCGTGCCCGTGGTGCGCGGCGCGGGCGTCTACCAGGCAAGTGTAGCTCCATATTACTTACGTCTACCTCTTAGGGGCCGTTCAACCATTACGTAAGCACTATGGGGGGGTGGGGGTCTTTGTTTTGCTTATTTTGGATGACTGGGGGGTAGGGGAGTCTAGATGATGATTACGTCACCGGTAGTTATTCACTTTTTTACACGAATGGCAACCCTCACATTGTCTATGCTTGAAAACGAAACGCATTTTCCGGAATATTTCCCGCAAATAGTGCATCGGTTTAAAACCGATTAAAGGAATTACGGCGCGCTATTCACTTGTCTAAATTTCCTCTGTCAGCGTATTGTTTCGTTTGGATACTATAGCGAGTAGACGTATGGTAAGCATAGCAAAGCAAGGTAACATTTGTGTTACCGTTGATTCCATTAGCCAAAGTTTAACGTTTAAATAAGATGTTTCGTAAAATCTAATCTTTATACTAAACCTATTTTCTAATTTTTAAAATTATAATTATAATATAAAAAAAAATACATTTATAATTGAAAATTATTTACGTAAGCATGGGGGGAGGGGATAAGAGCTTTGCTTACTTTTGCTGACAAGGGGGTGGGAGGGGGGTAAATACTTGTAATAAATCTGCTTACGTAATATTTGAACGGTCTCTCTTATCAATAAATCACATCTAGCGAATCTTGGCAGACGTGATGACGACATTGTCGATGGATATCGATATGCAATTATATAAAACAAAAAAGGGCCCACAATTTGAAGTTGATATGTAGGTACGTACAGTAGGCTAGTACCTACCTACTACCAGCGGCCGTTGACGTAATCAACGTAGTCACCAATCATACTTAAAAATTGTCCGGTCTCTGATTACACTAATCAATCTTCTATCTATACAAATCAATTGCCTCGTGTATGAATATGAAAACAAATAGCCAAATAGTCGAGCCGTCCGCAAGTGATAACTTGCCAACTGTCGCCCGATTAGGCTGATTTGTTTTTGTTGCGTCAGTAATATATAATAATCTAATAAATATAATAGCTGGAAATGTCGGAAATTTGTATAGATAGAATGTTTTTTAGTTGATTCATGAGAAAAGTATAAGCATATTAAATGGCTGGTTGTGTAAATTGGCTGATATATTGGTCAATGATCACACAAATGTAGTTATAAATGTAGAATGTTCATCAAAGGACATGTTTCAGAATGGGCCCAGACTATGTACAGCACTTAAAAAAATAATGATAATAAATTGAAGAGATTGTCGTAAACTCTACGATGTAGCTCTTGGACTATACCTAACTCATCTTCCTGATGGGAATTTTGCCAAAATCGCTACGCTTGGCAGGCGGGTTGGCGATCGCAGTATAGTTGTTACAAAGGCACAGAGAACGCTGCTGCCCATTCTCTGATCCCTTAGTCACCTCTTACGACACCCACGGGAAGATATGGGATGGTGCTATTCTTTACGTCCGACACCACACGGACGATATAAACCCTTATATCTTTGGAATCAGTCACCGACAAATTCTGATATTTGGCGACAAATTTCGACTAATTAGCGACTATTTTTTTTGTGTTATCGAAATTAAAATCCCTGATGCTCAAACCAATAAAAAAGTATAGACGGAACATGGCGCTCATAAAAGTGTGGCACGTAATATGAAGACAATTCGGTGATATGAAGACGGCCGCTCGGTAGTCTGCTGCGAGTGACTGAGAGCGCATGACGTAGTTGAAAATGAAAATTGCGAAATTGTGCCGTCCTGTGTCTTAAACCCCTGCAAAAAAATTCACATTTGTAAAATAAGTCTCAAGGGATTATTTTTCACAAGTAGGTAGGTAACGGATTTTCTGTATAGTTTAAACAAAATCGCAAAATGTTTGACATAATTTCTTGGAACATGAATTCGAGACGATATTGTGTCAGTGTTGCAAGTTATGAACATTGTCTTTTCCCAAAATAAGGGAAGTTATGATTATTGTTCGGACCCGTTAATACTGTGTTTTTAATAAGGTTACAAGTTAACATTTAACATTAAGTTAGTTATTCTAAAATAATTAGGCTTTGTGCATTTTGTGATATTAATAATGTTCATAATATGAAAATAAATGCCTCATTAAACTAAACTACCTTTCATTTCATACAACCAAGACAAATAAAACACATACGTTATCTCTCGCATTTGGGAGACGCAGCACAGCGCTTGCAACATTATTCTCTAGCCCACAAGCGCAAATCTACAATATCGTACACCGAGTTACGCACAGCTCCGTCTTTACTTTTGTATTGGTCTGACCGTGCAGCCCGCGATGGACTTCTGCGTGGAGCGCCTGTCGCGCGGCGAGTGGGTGCACATCTTCCCCGAGGGCCGCGTCAACGTCAGCCAGGAGCGCGTGCGCTTCAAGTGGGGCGTGGGCCGCCTGGTGGCCGACTGCCGCGCCGCGCCGCTGATCCTGCCCGTGTGGCACGAGGGGCTGGACCACGTGCTGCCCAACACGGAGCCCTACCTGCTCAAGTTCCGCAAGCAGGTGTTCCTCAACGTGGGCGAGCCCATACAGATACACCACCTGCTCGACAAGTGAGTACTTGTGGGTTTCTTTATACCATTGAAACCCAAAGTGGTCTATATCGATCCCAAAGGCCGGCTAGCTGCGACAAGCGAAGTGTCTACATCCGCAGAAAAATATCGGGGGTCCATGAAATAGTAATGGGAACTAGTGCATCGGACCTCCATTAGCATTACAATCCCTTAAAAAAATTGTTTCTTTAATTTTGGTTTTTCATTAATCGAAATAATCCACTCACATCTTTATAATCATAATAATAAATTATAAAACAACCTACGAAGTGAAAAAAAATATCCAATCCTACCTAGTCGCTCAACAAGTCGCGAAAGTTTCACCTTGGAATGTTGCTAAAAAGCAATGGAGCGCAGCATTCTGGGTGTAGAAAGGTACGACTGACGACAAGTAGCGTCAGCTACATGCACAATGACCGCTGGGCAAAAGTCTCCACACAATGGCTGCCTGAAGATGGACGGCGGCAGCGTTACCAAGGACGACGGCCTTAAAAAAAACTGGTTAGAAGTAGCGCGGGAAATCAGTGCATGGAAAGTTAAAAATTAAGTTATTCGGTGTATGTTCGGATAGGTAGGTATATTAAACTTTTTGAGAATTATCAGTAGAAACTCGTGGAATATGTTTAAATTGCAAAAAAAAACAATATTAGGTAAGCAGGTCTACCCAAAACAGAAATACAACTAAGTTTACAACAAAGGTTTGGGGACCTCTGCTTTATATCCTTGAAGCATCACGGCTAGATGGATTTTGATCAATTAAGCATCTATCAATTCGTGGAATTGATTGAGAGTGAAGTGAGTAAGTGGCATGCGATATGTATTATAATATGCTTACAAAACCAACGTGCTATTTCCTAGACCATTTTACTGCCATAAGCTCTGGCTAAGGAATTATTTAATAAAAATCGAAAAACCAGTCATTTTAAAAGCGACCAAGGATTGAAAATTACAAGATCAATAATAGGGTATTACACCCATTTTTTAAAAGTGTCTCAATGAAATTCTGTAGTGCTAATATGCCACCAAAAAAAAACACAAAACAAATTACGCGCGTAGTTTGTCAGTTCGTTTTGTATCACATGAGTTCATATTAAATATGATAAATTGTATATAATTTAAAAATAATTAAAAGCATATATTGTAATAGGTGTAATAATTAAAAAAATACGTTAGTTATGAAAATAATAAAAGTACAAAGCCTATATTACGCCAATCGGTTGACTGACAGTTGTCAATTTTTTGTTTACACAACCGTACGACGTAATAACATGGCCGCTACTATTTCAAGGTGCTTTATAACAGATTAAAAATACTGAAAACTTTGAATTTCATTTAAAAATTGGTTTTGTTATTTTATGAACTAAAATTTACATTTTCCGACTGCTTTATGCCTAAACTGTCTAAATAACATATTTATATTTTTTTTCTCGTATAGAGTAAAATACCCTATTGCAGTAAAACTTGAACCAATGTAATACCGTACCTTTTACATTTTAACTTTTACCTTATTGCCTTCTTAATGTCTTTCATGCATAAAAAAGTCGAAAGCTCGTCAATCGCTAATAGTTTCGAGAAAGGTCGACTATACCTCACCGTGTATCTCAGTAAGTCTGACGCGTCGCGTGTCGCGCAGGTTGCGGAGCGCTAACGCCAGCGAGGAGGAGACGCGCAAGGCCATCACCGACCGCATCCAGGAGGAACTGATGCGTCTGCGCGACCACACGCACGCACTCATCCGCCGCGCCACCGGCCGCCACGACGCGCTGCCCGGCGCCCGGCCCGACACGCGGCCCGACAGCCGGCCCGACGCGCGGCCCGACACCCGGCCCGACGCGCGGCCCGACACCCGGACCGACACCCGGCCCGACAGCCGGCCCGAGGCGCGGCCCAACGGCACGCGCCTCGCGCCCGACACTCCGCGCGCGCCGCAGCGCGACCACGAGCTGTAGCCGCAGCGCCCCCCCCCACTCCCACAGGGTAGGAACCACGTTTTGTACGAGTCTTCACGATGTTGTCGTTCGTGACTTATTTATAACCACTTTTCTGTCGGACGAGGAACTCTACCGACGCGCAAGCTCGCTCCGCGCGCATGAACTCGCGCATTCATTCCGATGCAGTGTCTAGTAGTTGAGTATTTTGTTAGTATTATACGTAGCGGGTACTGCGGGACCCTACTGATTAGTTTAATGGTAAGTTTTATTACGTGGGAATGTTTATCGGTAAGGTTAATGTCGTGTCCTCACATGATGAGAATACGTTGTATGTCGTGACAATGTGTACGTATGCGTATCTCTGTGTGTGTTAGTGTGTAGCGCATCCGAACACTGGTTTATGTTGAGTAGTTGTCGGTCACAAAAAATCTAAATCATGTAGAATTGAGCCGCACCTAGCTCAAGGCGGCTACAATATTGTCGACGTCACAAGAGCTTCTATTTTGTACTCACTTACTACCTAAAATCTTTTTTGTAACGAGTTTTTTGGATATTTTTTTACTCCAGTTTACCTAGTCTGTATCATTTGTATCGTAGGATAGCGACTTACATCGGTGTGTCTCCCCGAGTACTTACAGGACGTGCGTGGCACGTCACACGTGGCGCCTGGCTCGCCACATGTGCACGACACAGCCACGTCACGTCGCTGCCACAGGTCACGCGTGTATCAGCTCTCCACCGGATCGGCATCCGTCAGCCGTCACCCCCACTTAGGCTAAGCGCGCACTATGAATTTTAATAGTTGCGAATAACAATCGCCAAGCTGTCCGCAGCTCGAGTTGAGGCGATGCTGTCCACAGCTCGAGTTGAGGCGATGCTGTCCACAGCTCGAGTTGAGGCGATGCTGTCCGAAGCTTAAGATGAGGCGATGCCGATTCGTTGCAGAGCTTATATGTGTCCGTTGACAACGGTAGAAACAACATTAAATATCATATTGTGATGAGAGATATAATTCAACGGCTACCGCCATCTCTACAACCAAAGACTGTTGCACACAAGTGTAAACAATATTTTATACCTAAAATATTTTTTAACGTGTTTATTGAAAAGATACACTTTCGATGAATATTTTTCTCAAAAATTTAAAATATTGTAGTAGGTGTAACTTGGCGAGCCCCGTGGCATATTCCTAGGAGTTCAGTTGTAATGGACGAGGCACATCCTCGGCGACAGGTGGTGAAACTGTCATCGTATGATTGCCAATGCCTGACAACTATCTGGTTTACAAGGAATTCAACTTAATATAGCAGCCATAGAACTTATGCTTCGCCACAACCTGCCATCAGATGCGTCGGTCGCGTCAGTCGCTAGTGTATCGTACCAGTGTTACTTTGTTACCAGAGTGCAATGCTAATCAATGTAAATAAGTAATGAAATCGAACTATTCCGACAGGTACAATGTTATCTGCTGTCTGTAACGCGAGTCTTCCGTACAATAATTTATGTATTTTTTGTTAATTGTGTAAAACGTTGGACGGCTGTGCGCGCCTCGCGGCTGGGCCCGTCAGTCCGTCTCGCGCGGAGTCCGGCGGGAACAAACGGTGCATCATGATGAAAGGTTCATTATTATAATACATATTTCTATTACCTACATTCAATTCCTGCACCGTCACTAATTGCTTACCGAATAGACTATGATATACAAGGAGAAATGGTAAATGCAATGTGTACGAAAATTCTCTTTGGAGTCGCACAGCGCTAGTGCGCTGTGCCCTGACGTCGGCCGCGAGGCGCGCAGTGACGTCACGTGTGTACAGTGACGCGCCCCTTTGTATACAGGGAAACTGAAAAAATACCCAAAACCTCTTAATCTTGACTTCGTATCATCACCCTGAACAACATTTGTTCTACGACTTTGACTCAACTAAATAACGTAGCCAAAAACAATTTGTTTTTGTTTATTTTAAGTCTGTTAAATTTAGCAATCTTCTTATTTATTTCCTTGGTTATATCCTGGAAAAAGTACACCTTCAAAAATGGAAATGGACCGGCCATATGTTGAGATCTACACAAGAAAAGTGGAGCCAAATTACAACGAATTGGTATCCAAGAGATGGCAAGAGATGTCGAGGACGACAACAAATGCGCTGGCAAGATGAGCTGAAGCTTACTGCGGGTCCCTAATAGAGGAGACTTGCTCAAGACAGGAAGCAATGGAAACTACTGGAGGAGGCCTTTGCCAGAAGGCACACTGAGTTGAGAGACATCCTATAGCCAAACGAATCCAACAATACAGTCTTAAAGATTAATCTCACCCAGTTTAACGGGCTAAATAAATAGGAGGTAGGCTAATGTACAGGCACAGGTGATTTGCTCAACCTTGTCGGTTATCAAGTACAAGCAAACAAAATCGAGTCAATATTAAGTACCTAGGCAACATACCTACAATAGACATGATATTTTTTTGCCAAGATCATCACTAACCAATAGCACCAATAACCAACATCACAAAAAACAAACATCGACAAAAATTATACGTACGTAGATGTCCTAAATTATACATAGGTAGATGGTCCTAAATCCACTTGGTTGATCACAGGTGATAGATAGTAACGATCGACAAACGGCTGAACCCAATTACCTACCTTAAATGTAAATCACTACTGCTGGAAAACAATATGCTTCTATCTATGTTTGAAAGGTGTCTCACATTCATCAATAACAGTTATCTATGTGACGGAAACAATAGATGGTCTGGCCCTCCCGTGCGTTTCGTTACAACCAACATCACCATAAACAACGCGATTTTTATAAAAAAAAAAAAACTTCTGTATATTTAAAGTACATGAATTATAAAACTCTGGGAACATTATACAAGATTTGAATGCATTTTGCTAAACAAAGCGGTAACACTGGAGAGTAAGAATTAAACGTACCTAATTGACAGTTTTAAACTCAAGAAATATTTTTTTTGTAAATATTTCGTGGAGTAAATTCATTAAAAGTTAATTTGCTCATATGATCGATACTGTTTTTATTGTATGAAATTGGTTCTATGTGATTGGACCTCTAAAGCACTACTAACAAACACACATAAGACCACAAGCGCACTCGACGGCCAGGTCGCGGCGGCCAGTGAGATCTAGCTATTTGCTCATAACTTTAAATACCAATCGCATTTAGCGACAAGCGGCTAGTGCGCGGCGGTATGTAAAGTTACGAGTGCGCTCGTAGCCTAAGCGTGAGGTCCTGTATATGTCCATTCTGTTACAATCTCCCTCGGTGAACACCTATTATAGGTGAAGTGAGTTGTCATCTGTCCCGATGCTAGGGATTTACAAAGCACTATAATCGGATAACAACTCACTTCACTAAGGTGTTCACCGAGGGAGATTGTACCAGAATAGCACTGCTGGAGTCAATGACCTTGAACATCTGGGCGGAATTCGTACCCATATCCTGGAGCAGGCGCCGCGCCATTTGATCTAGCCGCGCAGAAATCCCGCGCCGGCAAATATATGCAAAATTTTGAGCGTGTTTATAGTTTTTGTAAGAAAAAAAAATGTTTCTAATTTTGAAAAGTCGTAGAACAAATGTTTAGTTTCCTGATACGAAGCCAGGATTAAGAGGTTTTGGGTAATTTTTCAATTTCCCTGCATAAGTATGCAACTTAGATGCAAGTGTTGTTGTGTTGAGCCATAACATAATTATGTTGTGTTGTCCAAATAAAAATGATGTGCTTTTTGAGGAATTCATTTTTTTCAGAATAAATCGATGGACTTACCAATTTTTTTTATTTTTACATATTTGTTATTTTTACCCAATGCAATTCAATGCCTACATACCTTTTATGGGAACGTTTGTTGCATATGTCCAAGGGCGTCGCCGGGGGGGGGACAGGTAGGGGCAGTTAAGATTCCAAAAGTTACATGTGCCTTTGAGAGTAATTAAAATGTATACCTATGTTTCCTATCCACCATATATATCAATTTGCCGAGTTCTGGCGACGCTCTTGCATATGTCACCAAATAATTACAAACAGTCTAATAAACCTTTTTGATAAACGATGACGGACAAAGCCCGCGGCAACTTCCACAGATAACATAATACTAACACAGAGCCGGAAGTATAGTACATATTTATTATGAGGTAAAAACGTCGCGTTTAAAATCGCCTGTGTGCGATTCCTCTACGAAAAGTGGTATCGCACCAAATATTGAGCTACTGAAAGTACATTATGATACAGTAATTGCAGCCCGAGCCTTAAGTGAGGGCGTAATGGAGCCGACATAGTAATGATATGATCCTCGTGCGTTTCATACGACATTTTCAACACATCTGTGAGGAAAATAAAATTTCGTAAACTTAGTTTTGGATAAGGATTTGTGAAAAATAGCGCGTGGATTTCTGACTGAACCTTGAGGTTCCTCGCCCCTGTAATTCACCGACGCAGCCGCCAAACAGCCTGATATTAAAAATAAAAACTGAATTTTTGTATACAGAACACAAATTAGGTAAGTATTGTAATCATTTTGACAAAAATAAATATATTGGTGAAATATAATGTTTCTTTATCACATTCCATTAATTAAAATGGTTCATTGAATTACAAAATATTTAGGCATAAAAACAATATTAAAACTCGTTGCTGAAATTAAAAAAAAAAACATTGCCTCACTGTGTGCTAATGTAATATAATGCTGGCACTTCACATGGCGTATTTGGGCGAATATTTGCACAAATACGCCATGTGAAATGCCAGCATAAAAAGCCGGTGTGCGTAATACGCTATTATCCTAAAAACAGTGCAATAGGAGCTTCTTAGAAGAAAGTTAAAAATGTATAGCATACATAGCATATTATATACGGAACTTATTATAAGAAATTAACAAGTGTCATTTATAATAACGTAAACTTGGACATTTAACACAGCCTACAATAGGGCAATATGTGGGGGCAACCATCTGGGGAACCCCTAAATCTCGAGAAGTTTTACATACATACAAAATGGCTTAAACCGGTATTTTTTTTATACATTTACACTAAATTACAAAGGTATATACAAAATAAAATGACTTCTACTGCTATCTATTTTTAACAGACTTCATTATAATATCTGTTTAGCCGATATCTACCCAGTGCTGAGTATATAGGCCTCTTCATTACGGTACTTCGCTATACAATAAACTTCATTTTAGGTACATTTATTTTTTAAATTTAAAATTGTTATTATTACATATTAAATATTTGTCATATTACAGTTGTATGTATTAAAGGCAACAAAGTATAACGTTCTCGATTGTACTATCATTGCGCCGTCGCGCGTCCTTCACAACCCACAAGTCCACAAACCGAAAACTTTATTATAAAAACAACTATAAATTATATTCAAGAAGCTATATTTACAATATATATATATATATATTCTACATTTATTTCGCAAAACCAATTTAATATGATAATTGACATTTGCTAAATGCAAATGTTCCAGATCAGCAGCAGAGCTATTCTGTTACAATTTCCCTCAGTGAACACCTAGGTGAAGTGAGCTGTCATCCGACTGTAGTGCTTTTAACTTCACTTAAGTGTTCACCGAGGGAGGTGTAACAGAATAGACATAGTGTAGTGGCCCCATATTACTTATCAAATATTGACTATAGAAAAAAAAGGTAAAATAATTAAAAGACATTTAATCATAATCATCTGAATATCCTTTTCCTAACTACATTGGAGTTGGCTTCCAGTCCAACCGGATGCAGCCGAGTGCGTATCGGACGTCCACAACCCAGTTACTGGGTAACACGATACCCCTTGGTAAGACTGCTTCTCTGATTCTCTGGCTTCCGACTACCCATAAAGACTGCCAAAGATCTACAGATGATGTCGGGACCAACGGCTTTACGTGCTTTCCGAGGCACGGAGGGAGCTCGGTATGAAAGGGATGGTCACCCATCCACAGACCGACCGCGGCAAGCGTAGCTTAACCTTTGACCGGTCGATCTGTACGGCTTTAACTTAGTCACGAGCTCCTCAAAAGTATTTCTAAGCCGGGGGGGGGGCATTTAGGTTTCTGTGCCCAGACCTCTAGCGAATTTAGTCCGAGACTGACACATTGTTTCGAATGCTACTGGATCAATTACAATCAACATGTGTCCATAACATTGTGTCCATATCTCATAATGTGTGTCCATGGAAAAGGTTAACACTGAGAGCGCCGCCAGTATGTAGCAGAAAACGTCACGACTGATCTCATACGAAACTCTTCTGGCTCTGTCACATTAGGTTCAATAACTTAGAGCATGGTCCATTGTGCACTTCTATATTCAGTTAAGTATCATGCACTATTCAAACATTAGTAGCAAGAAAATGTATTGATTTTTCATAATATTACGGCTATTCATAGTTACACATGCAAGTCATTACAATATCAAATATGTTCACTTTCAGTCACATTGATCAGCTATCGGAGGCCTACCGATGTATCACAATTACTTATCAACATACTATTAATTGGAATTATTCAAAAAAAAAACATTTCAAACTTTTATTCAAATTTATATTTGATTATTTATTGTCCTCACAAGTTGTATCAATGCAGTGGTGTGAGTATGTGACATCACATCGACAGGTTCAACGCTAAACTTGTAACTGTTACAGTCAAGAATACAGAAAAAAAAAAATATAGCAATGTGGTCAACCTGGGCTTATATTAAGAGCGCCCATCCCGTCATATTTCCCATACAAACGCTCGTACGTGATTACGGCGTTATAAGAAATTATTCTCCAAACATTTTTAACACACAGGTATCTTGTGGTTTAAATCTAGGTTTGTATGAAGCCAGAAATAAACTTTTATGAGAAACAAATTCAGTAACCACGTCTGAAAATCAGCTTTTTGCACAGTTTTTAACTTAACTTTGGCCGTTCACAATGCACAATTACATTGAAAAAGTAAAAAAAAAACAGCGTCATAGAAACTTTGCACATGTAATGGAGATTCTAAATTACAAACATTATCACTTAAAACTTGTAAGGCTTTTTCAAAAACACGTATTTCCTGGAACAAGTTTTGTGAAATCTCCGCGCGCCAATTTTGCTGCGATGCTATCGCGTTCTCACTCACTCGTTTGTTTTCGAGCTTTGCGTTGGTTGAAACAAAAAAAAATTCAATCACGCTTGCGTCGAAGTTCGCTCGATGGGGAAGGGCGCTCTTAATTGTCTGAAATCGTCAATCCGCCTTGATCAAGCATGAGAAGAGACCTTTGCACTGCAGTGGTAGAAGTAAGGCTGGTATTCATAAACAACTTCATTATTATTATTATGTAGTTCAACATACACTTTGTCATGCGCTTTTGGCAGAAAAACATGCCAAAATGTCCTCGATTCGTTATTTGGATAGGTTTTTTTCTTAAGTCAATATTTAGTGAAGTGTGCGCGTCTTCAGTGTATAAAGTGTGTTGCACAATGTTTAGGCTCCTGTGAGCGACCAAGCGTATCATTCATTTTCAAACGTCGTAAATGACGTTTTCGTCTTTTTATAATAAAGTACAGGATTTTCTGTTGAGAGGGGTCAGTACTGGGAAATTCACAAAGTCATTTTCACAAAGTTACATTTGTTATTATGGATACATGTATGACAGTTGGGGGAACTAAAATAACGAAATGTAGCATCATGAGGTATTAGTATTATTGAATTCTCATAATCTAGGAACATCATCAATTTCATTTTGTGTTCCGGTTTCTCCGTACTGATCTATCTCAACGTAACGCCCTGTAGGCATACGAGAGGCAAAACAAAATACAATACGATTAAACGTGAAATGATCACAGGAGGAAAACGTAGTCTCCTCGGGACGCGCTAGTGAATGAACAGCAGCGCAGTGCCGGGGTGGCAGGCGCAGCGGTACAGCCCGGCGGCCGCGGGTCAGGCCGGGTGCAGCGCCAGCACGGAGGCGGCGCCGAAGGGCGGGCGGTAGCTGACGCCCAGCTCCGCGAACACGCCCCCCGGCACGCACACGTCGGCCAGGTAGAGCACGCCCAGCGCGCCCGGCAGCGGCACGGGCAGCGCGCCCAGCACCGCGGCGCGGCAGCTGAGCGCGCCCCAGCCCGCCCCCGGCGGCTCCACGCACACCAGCGCGCCGCGCGCCCGCGCCGCCCACTGCAGCGCCGCCCTGACACACACACACGCGGGGCTTACATATCAAACATGTTACTTGATCCAAAGCACACCTCGGACACTTCATACAAAACTTGCAAAATAATTACCTATTACTACTACAAAACCAAATGACGTCTGTACACGTGCAAATGTGTGCGTGAATTTTAGTAGGGTTGAATCAGTTGGATGTCGTGGCGTACAAAATGGCGCGAAAAGTGCAGCGCTTTGCGTCGGGTGAACCGAACGACGACGGAACTACCCGAACGTTTCGAGCATTATTATGAAGTGATCTTGTCCGAGCGTTCAATTATTTATTTCTTAAAGAAATAAAATAAATTATATTTGATTTTGAATACTCGGATTTGTAATGACATTTAAAAAGTAATATTATAACATTTATTATGTAAAGAGGTTTATTTAATCATCAACAATGGTAAATTAAGTTACCTAATTACAAAATATGGAATTCACGATCGCTCCGCACCATTACTCGGCAACGCAATGGGGCGACGCGACAAAGTTAGTGCGTAGGGTACTACTTTTCTGTTCCAAGAATGAATAGAACGTGAAAGAAAGAGACATAAGTACATAACTAAGACAATAAAGAGAGAGAGCAATATTAATAGTTGGTAATGTTGGTATGATAATATTACGGAAGTTTAAATTGTATTATTATGTATTATTATTTATAAAACGAAGAAAACTTGGAAAATAAATGAATCATAGAGATTAAAACTAATAAATAAAACTTAAAACAAAATAAATCGCAAAATTGTGTGTTTGTGTCAGCAGTACCTACAGCGCTGCAGTTCTTACGATTTTGAGCGCCCTGGCTAAAGAGTCGGAGATTAGCACCTCCAAGTGCGGGGTGAGGGTGCGGTATCTGATGTAACGCGGGGAAGGGAGTGTCCCTTCTGTACGTAGTACTATTAAGTATTCTGTGTCCAAAGGCAGTATTCACTCATTGTTTGCCTCGTTATCATAGAAATAATAAAAATACCGAACAAGTGCGAGTCGGACTCGCCCACCGCGGGTTCCGTACATATTTGTAGGTGCAGACAGCGTCATCAACTGCTAACCCCCTTTCCGAAGAAATTTTAATGCGTGGGGGGTTAGCAGTTGATGACGCTGTCTGTACATATCCATACTTCTATACTAATCTATACTTTAATCTACTTAATATTATAAATGCGTTTTTTGCGACATAAACGGCCGTATCTATTTTTCGCGTTAACATAGAGGGTTGATTTTTTTTACAGCATCAAGGGACCATAAACTTCAGTATATGGTTTTAATTTCAACGCGATAGCTCCACGCATTCCCGAGATAAAGGGTCTTGACTAACAGCCAGACAGACGGACAACAAAGTGATCCTATAAGGGTTCCGTTTTTTCTTTTTGAGGAGACGGAACCCTAACAAGAAGATATGTTAATGGGGCGTGTCTGTGTCCGCGCGTAATGCCGGGCTCATGTTCTAGACGAACAGCCGTCTCCGCGAACTAGTGCGCTTTCGGTCGTGATCGTGACAAGCATAACAATGCCGTGTAGTTCATTGGTTTCTCGTAAAACTGAACTCAAAACAAAACTTTAAAAATCATAGAATCATTGACCTTGAGTACATACAAGTAGGAATTTTACTATATTCTTTGTCTCATAATGTCATAATATATTTCTTGATACTACGATATTTTTGTTTTCAAATATTACAGCAATTATACTATTTTTGTAGCAAATACATTGCTTCCCACTATCTAAATATACTATATGACTGGAAAGCAATGTAAAAAACACAAAACGATACTTTAATTATGCGGATATAGCACGTAGTACGGCCACCGTATCTTGCGACAAGTAAGGGACTAAATACATGTATTTAGCTTAAAAAAATAAACGTAGTAAATTAGAAAGGAAACGACAGTGGGTTCATTGTGACCGCGTACAGCGAGCGTTGAACGCGGCGGCGCTGCGCGCGGGTGACTGTGATGAACTCTATCTATACTTCTATAGCATTCGCATGATAAAAACACATTTGTCCTTATTTTGAGACATTGGGTTCCGATACATTTTAATTAATATGGCATATCTCTTCTTTCTTATATCCCGCTTGTTATCATTAATTGTCTACGATACCCAACAACATATAGCCCACCGTAGCGACTGTGCGATGCAGTTCGATGCAGTCGGATGAACGAGGCAAAGATACACATTACAAACACTAACTGGTAGCGATCCTGCGGGTCGTCCAGCAGCGGGTCGTACAGCGCCAGCAGCACCAGGTCGGGGCTGGGCAGCGCCGCCGGGCTGGGCGCCAGCGCCACGCCCGCGGGCGCCAGCGCCGCCAGCTCGCGCGCCAGCGCCGGGGCCGGGGCGCCCGCCACCGGCGCCGCCAGCAGCGCCGCCGCGCGCGCGCCGTGCGACGCCAGCAGCCGCGCCGCCTGCAGCCCGGCCGCGCCGGCCGCGTGCGGGCCCGCCAGCGCCACCACGGTGGGCGCCTGGTGCGCGTTGCGCGCGTCCAGCCGCCGGCCGCCGCCCACCAGGCGCAGCGCCACGTCGGCCGCGGCGCGCGCCAGCAGCGTGTGCGCCTGGCCGCGCAGGCCGCGCCGCGCCAGCTCCGCCCACAGGCGCGCGCGCAGGGGCGCGGCCACGCCGGGCACGGGCAGGCCGTCGTCCGTGACGAAGCCGGCGGGCGCGCGCAGGTGCTCGGGCACGCGGATGGCGCGCGGCGCGGCGGGCGGCAGCACGTGCTGATCGTGGCGGAACCGGCCGAGGTCGTCGGCCTGGCGCACGACGTCGGGCTTGTGAGCGTGGCGCAGCTCCTCCCACAGCGCGCGCTTGTTGAACAGCGCGAGGTTGCCCTCGAAGTCAAAGTCGTTGTCGAGCTCGGCCTCCGCCAGCTCTCCGAAGCACGCCTCGTTGCGGCGCCGCGCCTTGTCGTACACGTTGCTGAAGCCGCCCCCACCGCCCCCGCCGCCCGCGCCCCCGCCGCCCCCGCCCCCGCTGCCTCGACTTTTCGGCGTGGAACTGGTGTTGCCGTAACTACCTGCAACATCAACATTTCCCTAAGCATTAATACAGACACGGTAAAGTAACCTCTTTCTATAACTTTGAGGAACATAGGCGAGATATAGTTCTTTTTTAGTTCATGATAAGTATACCTCGTCTGAGCGTTGGCACTCGGTAGTGTGGGAGAGGTGGATGCACCTGCATGCCAGTTAATAATTCATTAAGTTATTACTATTTTAATAATTTTTATCAATTTGTAATTTTCAATATGGGAATAACTAAATCCTGAAATAAATTATTATTAGTATTAACGTAACTACAGAAAAACTTTCTTAGGAGCCCGTCCCTAACTTTTAGAGAATAATTCGTAACTGAATTTACAGATCTTGTAAAAATGGTAAGCAAGTATGACAACCTCAAGTTTTATTTTTATGATTCCAATCGATACAGCTTTGTGTAAGGATTAAAACACCTACAGCTCAGGGGCAACTTCGTTTAGTAAACTAGAGTAGCTACAAATCGCAATCGTACTCGCGCCATGTCGAATAAATTCGTCTCTACCTCAAAGTTACAAATATACGACCAACGATAGCGCGACAGTACGTTATGTCGACTATAAGTGGTACAAAAACACAGTAGTTCGACGTACGTTCGTGCGACACAACTTATGCTCGACGAACGTTAGTGCTAAACCACTTTTGGTCGAAAAAATGATAACACGCGAACTTTTGATCGACAACCGATAGCGCATCACCACTTTCGATCGACAAACGATATCGCTACACAACTTTTAATCGACGAACGATATTACGACACAATTTTTACTCGACAAACCAAAGCTATAACATTGGCATACATTGCAGCGATAGTTTAATTATAAAAAATAAATTAACGATATTATATAACGAGAAACTGACTGACCGACTGACTTGAAGCATGTTTGCACCCGGCTTCCTTTTAATAATAATAATAATAATAGCGAACCGATAAGGATCGAGCGAAGTATATTTCAGAGCGATAGTCTGACTAGACTGTGGTTTTGTTTAGCCTTGAACCCTCTAAGCAAGTTGCTGGAGTTCGGGCACACCTCGGACACTTCATACAAAACTTGCAAAATAATTACCTATTACTACTACAAAACCAAATGACGTCTGTACACGTGCAAATGTGTGCGTGAATTTTAGTAGGGTTGAATCAGTTGGATGTCGTTGCGTACAAAATGGCGCGAAAAGTGCAGCGCTTTGCGTCGGGTGAACCGAACGACGACGGAACTACCCGAACGTTTCGAGCATTATTATGAAGTGATCTTGTCCGAGCGTTCAATTATTTATTTCTTAAAGAAATAAAATAAATGATATTTGATTTTGAATACTCGGAATTGTAATGACATAAAAGTAATATTATAATATTTATTATGTAAAGAGGTTTATTTATTCATCAATAATGGTAAATTAAGGTACCTACCTACCTAATTACAAAATATGGAATTCACGATCGCCCCGTACCATTACGCGGCAACGCAATTTTTTTTTTTTTTCATTTATTTCGGAACCAGTCCATGTCCATACATGTTAAGTTCAAAAGTATTAAAAATAAAAATTAAGAATTAATTAAAATATTACAATAATAATAATTACAATGGGGCGAAGCGACAAGGTTAGTGCGTAGGGTACTACTTTTCAATTCCAAGAATGAATAGAACGTGAAAGAAAGAGACATAAGTACATAACTAAGACAATAAAGAGAGAGAGCAATATTAATAGCTGGTAATGTTGGTATGTTATTATTACGGAAGTTTTAATTGTATTATTATAAAACGACGAAAACTTGGAAAATAATTGAATCATCGAGATTAAAACTAATAAATAAAACTTAAAACAAAATAAATCGCAAAATTGTGTGTTTGTGTCAGCAGTACCTACAGCGCTGCAGTTCTTACGATTTTGAGCGCCCTGGCTAAAGAGTCGGCGGTTAGCCCCTCTCCAGCGGGGTGAGGGTGCGGTATCTGATATAGCGCGGGGAAGGGAGTGTCCCTTCTGTACGTAGTACTATTAAGTATTCTGTGGTTCGGGTCTGGGCTATTGAGAAGAGGAGGTCAGGTCATATCTCACCTCATTTATATGGATGATCTGAAACTGTTTGCCCCCAACAATTTGCGACTGATGGAGATACTGAAAGTAACTGAAACTTTCAGTAGCGCCATCAGGATGGAATTTGGCGTGGACAAATGTGCAGTCATGCATGTGAAGCGAGGAGAGATTATGGAACCCGTGGGAAGCCAACTCTCGGATTCCATACACCTTAGATCCCTCTCCTCAGCCGAGACCTACAAGTACCTGGGTACGTCGGAAGCGTTGGGCATCAATGCTGCCGACATGAAACAATCGATGACGGAGCGCTTTTTTATGCCGCCTGGATATGAATAGTCTTTTATCAGGCGGAAACAAGGTGCACGCCTTCAACGGATGGGTCATACCGGTTTTGATGTACTCTTTCGGCATACTCAAGTGGACTCAGACGGAACTTGACGCCCTGGATAGGAGGGTCCGTACATTACTGACCGCAAATCGAATGCATCACCCACGGTCATCGGTAATGAGACTGTATATCCCACGGAAGTGCGGAGGCCGAGGCTTGTGGTATGCAGTCTCAGAGAATACATCCTTAAAGCCGATGTGGGGATGCACCGAGATATGGTCTCAATGGACCAGGGCCTCACTCCGCTCTCCTTGGCGAACGAGAACTGGCGCAAACCTGTAGTACTAGGTACTAATGACCGCAGGGAGGTATGGCAGAGTAAGGAGCTTCACGGGCACTTCTACCAGGCTCTACATGGGCCTGGTGTAGACTTGGCGTCCGTATCCTGGCTGCGTTTCGGTGACCTCTTTGGGAAAACCGAAGGTTTTGTCTGTGGGATTATGGACGAAGTTATGATGACGTAAAACTACCGGAGGTATATTGTGAAGTGAGATTTGTCGGGCATACCACCGTCCGAGAGAATCAATCAGACACATTACCTCTGGATGCTCTCGTCTGGCTAACGGAAACTATTTGCATAGACACAACCTTGTAGCTAGGATTATCCACCAGCAGGCCACCAGCAACTTGCTCTAAAATACAGGCTTGTGGAGTCAGAAGTACCGTGCTACAGGTGTCCGACCCAGTTCTCGAAAATGGAAATATCACGTTGTATTGGGATCGATCTATCATCACCGACAGGCCTATTGTTGCCAATAAGTCTGACATAGTGGTGAATGGTGATAGATCGATTAGAGCGTCGCGCAATGATTATTGATATAGCGGTTTCGCATGACGAGAACCTCGTGAAAGCTGAGAAAGATAAACAAATCAAGTAAAGTGAAAAAAAAAAAAAGTATCTTGACTTGGCTCGCGAGGTTGTCGACATGTGGGATGTGAATACGGCAGTTATTATGCCGGTTGTCGTTACGGACAATGGAATCATTTCCAAGAGCCTCGACCAACACCTAAGGAGGCTCTCGTTAGGCAGCTGGATCTGTGGATCAAGGGCTTGATACAGAAAGCGCTACTCCTGGACACGGGCGCGTATAGTCAGGAGATTCCTCTCTCAGGAGCCCTGACTACTATCTTTTATATTTTTAAATGTTTTTATTATTTTATTCAGATAACTAAGATCCAATGTATTAGTAATTACGATGTGGCGAGCAATAAGACAGGATTTTCAGAAATACAACCCCTAAGTGTGTAAAATTGGATATGAAAGTTTATATGAAACGTCATCTTTGTAGGTAGAAAGAAATAGGTTGTAGAAGTAGGTTGAAAGTGGTATTTAACGAAATAAAATAAAATTCATTTAATTCTGATAAAAAAAACACTATAGGTACAGACAAAAAAAAATTAAAACGTATGCGATTGCGCGCGCGCATGTGCGTGCGTACGTACACACGGCGACACATCAAGCTATACATTTCTAGTATAAGATGATCTTCCATTTTACAGAATTTCCATACAATGAGAGGTCAGCTTATACTGGAAGAAATGTATAGCTTGATGTGTAGCCGTGTGTACTACGTACGTATTTACGGTTTAGTTAAAAATGTAAAAATACGTGTTTAATCCGGCGAGGATGTGGAAGGGTAATTGTTCTCAGAATACGTACAATATTTATTTGCTTATTTTTTACGCAATGGAAAAGTTATTTTTAAATTACTTAAGTTTATTTTTTATGATATTTACCTGACAAGGGTACATTTTTCCGAATTAATTGTGCAGGAATATCAAATGATTTCAATTTAATTTAATTTTGACATGTATGTATGTACTTACACAATGCTTGGCGCGTATTCGATTTAACAAAACTCAAAATCTAAACGATGCTAGAACGGCGTAGCAGCATTGACACACACTACTACAATACAATGGTCTGTTTGTGTGCATCAGAAAAAAAAATACGCACAAAATAAGCACGAATCATTGAAATTGATCGGCAAACGACAGCGCGCGATGTTTTACAGTGCTTTTTAAAATAATTGTCTATAATAAATCAGTTCGTATAACGGACTGCAAAATATTCTGTATATTAAGCATAACCTTTATTATGATAAAATAAATATATCAGTTAGGTTTTTATTCAAATACTGGTGAAAAAAAATTGACCGATTTTGTACTTTTTGAACATTGTTCTATAATAGGTACATAATAGCAATATTTTCGTAATTTTGGCTCTGTAGTAGACTTTAAGACTGTCCTCTTGGAAAAACGAATAAAACATAATACTTTGGCATACTGTAATGGTTGTATTCGTCCTGAAAGTTAACTCTGACGTCTATTTTCGTAAAATGCTATAATAATAATTTATCTTTATTTCAGACAATACGTCCATAAATTTTTACACAAAAGTTTAGTAGAATTGTTAGTAGTACACACATAAATAAAAATAGCTATGAAATTATTGTCTTCGCTTTAAAAAACCATCATTAAAAATATACTTTTAATCTGTAGTTCCCTAAATCAAGACTTAATGTTTCTAAAACTCTAATTGTCTTTAAATAATCTGCTCACGATATTGCTCAGGGCAAGACGCGAAAACATTAAGTTTTCGTTACGAATCGAATACACGCTCTTAAAATTTTTAATAAAAGATATTTTTCTTTTTTTCTTTTTATTATTAGGTACATTATCGGTGTGTCAATGTTAAATCTTTGGTTTGTACTTTTACAAGTAAAAGTTGTGTCGCAATATCGTTCGTGCATCAGAAGTTACGTCACGCGATCGTTTGTCGATCGAAGGTGCTGTCGCACAACCGATTCAGTGATTAGTGATTAGTCGTGTTTTAGTGATTAATTCGAGAACGTTGTGATCATGACACAAATCCGTGTCTTCAGTTCTCAAGATGACTTGCAAACCTCAACGAGCTGACAAACCTATAGGTGATTAATAAGAGAAATACCATGCCATGTGGCCTTTCTCAAAAGAAAATTTACAATTGGTTGTACAATGTGTTATCATTTTCAATTCCATTAACCGTTTCGTTGTTTTAGATACAAGTAGTTTGACAGTAGAATCTGTATCGCGGCGACGAGGTCTCTACACGTGTCACTCACCAGCGTAGTTGCCGTTCTTATTGGTGCGGGCGGCCTGTATGTCTATGGGCTTGCTGCGCGCGGGCGGCGCGGGGCGGGCGCCAGGCTGTCTGCTGGAGCTGGTGCCGGGAGGAGCCTGCTCACCTGACGCACATAATACCAGAGTACGCCAACTAATCCAAAACGTTTCGATAATACCAATAATGTCACCTACATACAGCGCGTACCTATTCTTAATACATTGCCTGCCGGGCCAAAAACGTTGAAGGTAAAACCTCCACCAGGTTCGGACACACGTTGTCCGCCATAATGTTTAAGTGTTAATGTAAGAAATAAGGTAGAAAACAAAGTATTTGTTCGCAAATTAAAGCTTAACAATGATATTATATTAAACAGATATGTTATGAGCGCCTAATTTTGAAGATTCAAAAACGTCCTAATACGACGTATTGCCGTTAGTCAGCGTCACGCATGGCGACGAATGGTACGCTTTGTTAAAGCAGCTAAAAAAATAAAAAAATGCTATTTTGTGTATTTAGAACGTGTACCAATTATGATACCCAATTTAATAAAGCACAAGGGATCTCATACCACATGTAACTACGCAATATACATCGATTTGTTTATATATTTCAATTATTTTCCTAATATTCTTATATTTGGAGGTTAGAAGAAAGAAAGAAATGGAAGTACATTGTTTCACGTGAGTAAGACAAGGACGCGTTCACTCCGGACATAGATTAAAAGTACAGATGCGACATCGTAGGCAGTAAAGTCATTGTTTACCCACAGTTCTGTTTTTCTTTTTTCTAACCTTGTAATATTTAATCATTTTGTTGTATTCAATCATTTATATACCAAATTAGAAATTAAACAATATGACAACAGATATTTATTATCCTTTCTTCGTTAAGGTTATCCAATGAGATCTGACTTCAAGAATGGATCGCATTTGTTCGTAAACAAAGAAATTAATTTTATTACTAAATAAATATTTTCTACTCTGTATATTATTATAATTATATATTCTATTATACATTTAGTCCTGTTTATTAGTTGTTATAGGTACAAACCGCGTGTATAAATGTACTCGCGGTTTGTACCTTCTGTGTCGTTAAATTTTGCTAGTCTGTGATGCCAAGACGCGGTGATTGGTGGCCAGGATAATGTCCGTTTACATTCACGCGCAACTGACAACACTAACTGTCTCTTTTTTTCTTGTTGGTTTTTCAAGCCATCCCTTTTCAACATTTTGACTTGTAGTGAATTGTAAAATGAATGAAAAGTGTAAATGTGTGCAGCCGCTGCTGCGCAGAACACTTTTTTCGTTTGTTTTGTGAGTGTATAACATATCTGTTTATTAGAATATCATTGAAGCTTAATATACAAAAATACCTTACAATGATGCAAGCAGTTAGCAAAATCATCAAGCTGTTTGTAATTACACTGTATGACAAAGCAAAACTAGCTTTCAAAAATCAAAACTCAAAGCATTTATTTCAATTAAACCATTTACAGGCACTTTTGAATTGTCAAGGAGTCGGTCAGTTAGTCAGAAAGTTGAAGCTAGTTGCTCGTTCCAAAACGTAGCGTAGGTCTCTATGGAGAAGAAAACTTTCGTCCATCACGTCATCTGTATTAAAGGCAAAGTTTTCACATTTTCCGGATTTATTCTAGACAGAAACAATAAATCATATTCACCAAGACTATAGTCTTGGGTAGGTTATAACATGGATTTAACCTTTTCACCGCCACGTATGTACATAAAACGATGTACATATATAGTAAAAAGTAGTAGTGACGGTATCGTCCTATCGATAAATAAGTTACATTCCGTGAAGGTTTAAGGAAGGAAAAACTTTATCGCCCAAAACCATATTTCAAAGAGGAAATGTAGGTAATTGCCTAGACTTGCAACTCTCTCTATCGCACGATACAAGTCGGGAGGCAGGGCCATATTGTTTTTGTATTGTTCACCCGGAGCGAGGCAGAGCAAGCGATATGAAACAGATAGAAGTTTTGGAAATACCTACTCGCGCCGCGTATCGGGCGGGACCTCACAGTCCTCTTGAACAACTCGCAGTGGTTCTCAACAAAGATGCACTAATACCTGCTTATTATTGATTAGCCGAATCAATTCTTAAATACGGTGTTTTCTGGGGGAATAGCACAGACAATGAAATAGCGTTTCGGGCCCAGAAAAGATGCATAAGATCAATGTTCAGACTGCAAACAACAGATAACTGTAAATCTTATTTTAAAGAAAAAAAAAACATATTGACATTGCCCTCATAATACATTTTAGAAACCATAATGTTCATTAAAAATCATCCTAAAATTTATTTCAGCGTTTGTGTAATGTTATCCCAAGGAACAGACGTGATAATTTCAAATTCTGTGTTCGCGGCGCTAAAACAACTCTTATACGTAAGAGCAATGATATTATATTAAACAGATATGTTATGAGCGCCCAATTTTGAAGATTCAAAAACGTCCTAATTGGGACGTATTGCCTTTAGTCTGCGTCACGCATGGCGACGAGTGATACGCTTTGTTAAAGCAGCTAAAAAAATAAAAATTAAAAAAAAATTAAAAAAAAAAAAATAATTTATTAGAATATCATTGCGTAAGAGCAACTTTTGCATGGCTCCTACCATATTTCATAAATTGCCCAAATCTTGGAGAACTTTGAGTATATCTGCTCTTAAATGCAAGTTAAGGACTTTATTACCTGAGAGAACAAATTATAGAAAAAAAAGAGGACAATTTTCTTCGGAAAAAAACGGAACCCTTATAGGATCACTATGTTGTCCGTCTGTTTGTCTGTCAAGATCCTTTTTCTCGGGAACGCGTAGAGGTATCGAGTTGAATTTGAAATTAAAACCACAAACTTAGGTTCACGGTCCCTTGAAGCTGTGAAAAAATCTAACTTCTAATAAAGTGAAAAAAGATACAGCCGTTTATGTCGCAAAAAAACGTACATTTCAACACTCAAGGGAATCCAAATTTATAGGTTACTTTCCGTTGACCTAAAACTAAAGGCAAGTAATATTGTCTTATACTATAAATTCAGGAAAAAGTCTGAAAACTATTTGTAATAAAATCATAAAAAATATATTCTTTATTTATAACAAGGCCCGTACCCCACAGGGGGGGCATTATCGTGTTAGTTAATAAGTTTTTTGCCTTGTCTGGATGCATTAAATTCACTTTTAAGGCACCACAGGAAAGTCCGGTTATGGAGCCGACAACCTCCTAGGTCGACCCCTCACTCCACTCCGAAAAAAACCAGTGCGAGTCGGACTCGCTCACCGAGGGTTCCGTACAAATTTGTAGGGACATATCCATACATATATTATAAATGAGAAAGTAACTCTGTCTGTTGTGCTTCCACGATGAAACGGCTGAACCGATTTTGATGAAATTTGGTATGAAAATAGCTTGAACCCTGGGAAAGCACATACTTTTTAATCAGGGACTTCGCCTGCCTCCCCGATAACCGACATTCAAACGGACCAAATCGCGGACAAAACCTCGTTATAAATAAAGAACATATTTTTTATGATTTAATTACAAAATATGTATGTATAGTTTTCAGACTTTTTCCTGTATTTATAGTATAGGACGATATAACTTGCCATAGTTCTAGGTCCACGGAAAGTACCCTATAAATTTTGATTCCCTTGAGAGTGTCGAAATGTACGTTTTTTGCGACATAAACGGCCGTACCTTTTTTCACTTTATTAGAAGTTAGATTTTTTTCACAGCTAGGAAGGGACCGTGGACCTAAGTGTATGGTTTTAATTTCAACTCGATACCTCTACGCGTTCCCGAGATAAAGGGTCTTGACAGGCAGACAGACAGGCAGACGGACAACAAACTGATCTTATAAGGGTTCCGTATTTTCCTTTTGAGGTACGGAACCCTAAAAAAAGGGGGCGCCATAACTGGATCTCGCTCTATCCTAAAACTTGCCTCGGGCCAGGCCAGTGCTGGCCCGACCTAGCCTACCTACCCTACATATCCTACATATCTACACTAATAGCGCCAATCCTCCAAAACTTTAAGAAACTAATACGTCATCTAATTTTTTTGGTGAAGAAATCAATACGTCATCTATGTATTTCTTTTTTTTTTGTTATAGTTGATTTTATTAATGTTTCGCGCAATTTTCTTAGTTTTTTCTTTGATGTTGATGTTGCTTGTCCGCAATAAAGATTATTTTTAAATATAATGTAGGTAATGTAATTCTTGATAAATTATAGTTGCGGTTTGTGTCGTGCTCCATCTCTTCCTACCAATTGATATGCCACATTATGTGGCTGTACATGAGAACACTTCTGTATTTATATGCCACGTTATGTGGCTGTACATGAGAACACTTCTGTATTTATTATTTTGCATGCCAATTTATGTATACCATGTTTAAACAAATAAACTTACTTTGACTGATTCAATATTTCTATACTTGTTTTATTTCACGGTATACAATACTATCGTATTTACTATAGTACTAGCGGGCCCGGCAGACGTTGTCCTGCAACCCGACTGCAGCGCAAGATAAGTAATTCAATTAGAGCTGTAAGAAATATGGTAATCTCTATTTGTTTCATGGTGTCATCCGTTGACTTCATATCATGTCGTGGCGCTCAGAGCACACTAAATTCAATTCTGATTAAGGATGTCGCCCTTGGTATTTCTTTCTTCTATTTCTGTCTGAGTACTCTTTTTTTAACCTAAATACTTCAGTCAATGTTTAATACCGTATCTATGCGAAATTTTGTGTTTCTTTTCTACATGTTTACTGGAAATGGAAAGTAGGAAATGATGTATTTAAACTATTTAAAAAGCACTTGTAGCACTGGTGGGGTGTTCAACAGTAAACCATAAAATTGTTAAACATCCAAAGCTCAGCTGTTTATAAACAAAAATAGTTATTTTATACAGTACATAGTTACCTATTTGATTTGTAAACTATGTCCAAAGGGTAGTAGAGAAGTGTTATAAATATGACACAGAAAAACTATGCACGCAAAAAAAAAAAGGATGTCCCTGTTTTTTGTTATTCGAAGTCAGATTCCATACCTTGCAAACCTTGTCTATCCTCAAATTGTTTTATCAAACAAAATGTGAGTATTGTTACACATTATAGACTAAGAAAAACGGACACACCCACAGTCAGTCCGGCTACACTAACAGTGAGTTTAATCCGTTTTCCTCAGTCTATAATGTTAAATTGTTTTCAATATTAGTATTTACAAATATTTCCAGGGGCATAATGAAACAGAGATAAATTTTGAGTTACATCTTTGGCCGACTTTATAATATCAAGTCCTCGGTGTGCAGGGGACGTACATTTTTTTTGTAGTATTGGTTTTTGCCAATTTTATGACAAGGATTCTTTTGCGTATATCAATAAATAAAACAAAAGCTTTAGACAGTGTTTTTTTAAAATAATAACAAGAACAAAGTCTTAATATAAAGTAAATTGGTTTTATAGAACAGTTAAACAGCACAAAAATCTGAAACTTCTATACATGTCCGTTGCAGTGAAAAGGTTTAAATGGATAGATAAATATGATTTAGTAGGTACATTGTTTTACCACGGTTTTTTATAGTCAATTACATAGGCAAAATAGAAAACGTTTTGGTAAAAACAAATTGCTCTTATAGGTATACAAATGTTCTGAAAGCTGTCACAGCAGCTGTTTCAAACATGGTGATTAATAATAGAATGACTATCTTCTATTTTCAATTATGCTCTACAGGTTAAAGCACCACATAGATTCACAATACTGTCACATACCTGAACTGGTAGGGTTTGCCTGTAAGTTCTCACACACGGTCGCTCTCTGAGCCTTCTTCAAGTTCTTGGTGACAGCCACAGTGCTGTGTGTCTGCTCCGCAGGCTCGGCCCGAGACTCGATTATCTTCAGATCTTTTATGTCGGCTGCACTGTAGCATGACATAAACCCAACAATAAGTAAACAATGTAAGGAACTTCAACTAGAACAGTAGAACAGTAGGTACATCAGTTTAACATACTTAAGAGTCACTTGTGACTTTGGGTAAGGAAAGCCATTCCTGAAAGCTTTTGTTAAGGTGATAGTGCTACCATCTGCTTCTAGAATGGTTCCTTGATAGCAACCCAGAGGCTCGGCACAGTTCACCGATATGGCGTACCCGACCCAGTTCGACATTGTTCCAAGTCGAGAAAAAACTACCTATTAAGTTTTAACGTCGACTGTAGTCGTAGTACTTATTTATTTATCAAGTTTAGCTCACGTGCTTGCAGCCAAGTTTAGTTCTCAATTCAATATATATCCTATCAAATTCGCAATTTTTACAATTGAATTCACATTACATTCCTTGATCCTTTCTATAGAATTTAATATCTCATCTCATGTCAAACAATAATTATTTAATCTCAATGCTTTAAAAAATTGCTTTCTTTTTGATTTCTGACAAAGTCAGACAAAGTGTCAGTGACAATAATTTTTATGATAATATGATTAATATGGTGTTATGGTCAGTGCTGCCAATAAAAAAATCACGGGAATCGATCACTTTTTCGAATTATTTTTGTCCGAATTTCATTTTACCGAAAACTATTGACCAAGAAGCTTATAGAAGATAGAAAAGTGGAGGCAACACTCTAAATACCTAAGTGAAGCCAACTGTGGGCAGACGCTCTCTTTCTAAATGCATACATAAGATAAAGAAAACACATATCACTGTCTCGTTCTTATGTATGCATTCAGAAAGAGAGCATCAGCCCACAGTTGGTTTCAAGCTTTTGTTCTAAGTGTTGGCTCCATTTATACCTATATCTTCATGCTATTGACCAACGTCTTTCAAAATCAAAATCAAAATCAAATCAAAATCATTTATTTGCTTAAAATGTGGTAGGTACAGAGATGGTACATAAATATTTAAAGTGCTTAGACACATTTCGCCATTTGGTGTTGGCATGCAAATTTACACAAATAAAAATGTAGGTATACACAATGTGTATAAAGTTAAAATTCTATAGGATACCTGCATTTTATATTAAACACACACACACATACATTATACATATTATAGTCAAGGAAGTAGGTAGTACAAAGTAACTTTTAACTACAATGCATTTCTGAAATGATAAGACTGACACGATTTTTTATTGAGGAATTCACCAACTGAGTAAAAACTATGAGATATCAGCCATTTTTTCAAAACCGGACAGAACTTTTTGTACGGTAGTTGTGTTATCCAACTAGGTAATGAATTATATACAAGTGGTGCCATGTATACACAACTGCGTCTGAATAGTTCTATCCGTGGCACAGGTAAATTTAATAAATACTGTGTAGCTTTTCGTTTGTTAAAGTTGTTTTTGGCTTCAAAAAGTGAGGAGTTCAATTTAACAAATTTTGCGGTTTCATAAATATAGATGCATGGGACGGTAAGAAGCTTATGTGATTTATACACTGGTCTACATGATTCAGACCAGCCCATGTTGAAAATTGCGCGAATGCATTTTTTTTGTGCTATCAATACTCTAGCAATTTCAGAAGAATTTCCCCAGACAATAATACAATACCGGATAATGGAACAGATTTAAGCATGATACACCATTATTGCCACTGGTTTGGATGTCTCGTCTTTCAATTTTTTTAATGCAAAGACAAATCTATTTATTTTCATGCATAATTCGTCAATATGTACTTTCCATGTAAAGTGTTCGTCAAGAGTTATTCCAAGAAATTTTGTTTTGTGTACTTGTTCAACTAATTGATTATTACGGGATATTTTAAGCTGGAGAGTTTTACTGTTACGGGTTTTGAAATATAATATTTTCGTTTTGTCAACATTAATTTTTAGAGCATTGTTATCTAGCCATGTTATAATATTATTTAAGGTTTTATTAATATCTGATTCGTATGTTGAATCGTTCTTGCAATCTAAAATTACCGTAGTGTCATCAGCAAAAAGGACACAATCTTGTTTGACTGCTTGAGGAAGATCGTTGACATACACGAGAAATAACAGTGGACCTAGAATGCTTCCCTGTGGAACTCCAGAGTAAATGTGTCGAGGTTGGGAGTCAAAATTGATGATACTGTTAACTGTGTCATCAAATTTGGTGATTCTTGTGATCTGAGTTCTATTTGTTAAATATGATTTGAACCACTCTAGGGCTGGACCTCTTATACCAATCTTATCTAATTTATGGATGAGAATGGAATGATGGACGAAATCAAAAGCTTTACTTAAATCTAGAAACAGAGCTGATGTTTTGACTTTAGCGTTAATGTTATTTAAAATCGATTTGACTAAGTTAAACGCTGCAAGTGAAGTTGATTTGTTTTTTCTAAACCCGAATTGTTCTTTAGTAAGAACATTAAACTTATCAAAGAAAGAGAGAACCCTTTTGTACATAACTCTTTCGAAGACCTTTGATAGAATTGGTATTAACGCAATGGGTCGATAATTATTTTTATCTGTTTTAGAGCCTTTTTTATGCAGTGGTTTTATCACAGATATCTTCAGTTTATCCGGAAAGCAGCCTTGCTCTAATGATAAGTTAATGATGTATGAAAGTGGTTTAGCAATGTATTGAGAGATTCGTTTTAGAAGGTCCGTGGTAATGTCATCATAACCAGCAGCCTTAGTGTTTTTTAATGTTTTTAAAATGGAAAAAATTTCATCAGCATCAGTTGGTTTTAGAAATATACTGTTATCGTTGCTTTTAATGTTTAAGTTATGAACATTAGTTTTATTTGGTAAAGTCGTGTTATTCTCTACAATATCAATAAAGAAGTTGTTAAATAGATTTGCTATATCCGATCCAGACGTAGTAGAAATATCATCCTCGATTATGTTATTAATATGTTCACGAGTTATTTCGTCACCTGTACATCGTCTAACAATATCCCATGAAGCTTTGCCTTTATTTTTAGAATATGCAATATGCCTAAGGTTACATAAAGATTGCAAATTGTGAATACATTTCTTTAAAACATTAGAATATACCTTAAATTTAGATTTATTCTCAGTAGTTTTGTTTGAATAAAATTTAAACCTTAAAAGTCGTTTGGTCTTGCTACTCATTTTAATCCCTTTTGTTATCCATTTTAATTTACTGCATTTAAATTGTTTTTTTACTTTGATAGGCGGGAAACACAATTTATAGAATAAAGTTAATGTGTCATGAAACGTTTCAAAAGCATTATTCATGTCCGAAATGTTGTAGATATCAGAAAAAGTTAATTTACTTATGTTTTCAATGAATTTGTTGACATTATCTTTACTATGGTCATTTAAAACCACGAAGTAATAACCTGATATAGGTTTTTGGTCATATTCGAATTTAACAACTTGCGCTGTGTTGTGATCAGATAAACAAACATTATGAGTTTTACCTATTAAATTTGGAATGTTACTGATGATGTTATCGATGCATGTGTTCATTCTGGTGGCCTCTTGAATGTGAAATCGCATACCGTAATTTGAAATAAGTTCTTTGAATTTTGTACAATTAGTGTCATTGCTTAGAAGGTTTATATTAAAGTCTCCAGCTATTATTATTTTACTTTTTTTATATTGTAATTTTAGTAGAGCCTTGTTTAAGTTATCAAAAAAAATATTTATATTAGACGAGGGTGTTCTATAAACACATAGTATGATCACATGTACAGATTTAATTTCAAGTCCACAAATCTCAAAGTGTTTATCTATGCAGAATTCTTTTATTTCTTTAAGTTCAGTACTTTGGATATGATTTTTGCATAGTATGGATGTCTTTTTTGCTATATGCATTATTTGACATATTTTTAGATCATCGAAGTATCATGTGTCATACGTATTATTTTACCGAACTATGTTTCTCCGATTTACAAAATAACTTTTTCCTATTGGCCGAAGTCTCTTTTGAACTATTTTCATTTGCCAAATGATATATTTGCCATATTTTCACCCCGTCAAAACAACATTTCAGAATATTATTTGATCTCAAATATATAGCCGGTTACTTGGTTGCCTTTTCAACATTAAATTAAAATAGTGTCATAAAAAGTCAATACGTTACAAAATTTAGTGACACAAACGAATCGCAGCAAAACTGACTTCACGCAGTCTGGTCTGCCCTACCCCTAGAGTGTAATTTAAGAACGCGTAGGCGCGGAGGGGTGGGTGGCCCGCGAGCTGAGGAGCAGGCGGTTTGAAGGTTCGCCGCCGCGACTGAGGTTCCCCGCGGTTAGCCTCAATTCCCCGCAAATCAGGGAAAATCCCCGCAAGTGGCAGCTGGTTTTGGTGTTATTTATGTTATGGTGAAACAGTTGTCGAAACAAACAGATTGTGCCCATTGTGCTACAGATAGAACACAACAGAACAGAGACACATCAACAACACAAACACAGAGTTACATTCTGTATGTGAGAGTTACAGAGTCACTTTATAGGCTTATTATCTTATACAATTTGTAGAAAATCTATTTAGGAAATCAGCAGGTGTAATCGCAGTTAGAACAGATTGGATCCGATTTAATGTAAATTGGTGTACATACTAAATTTAATTCTAAATTGGTCCATTTTAGAATTCACTTTAGTGTAGTGTTATCACTAGCTAACAACTTTCGTTCCTAAATAGATTTTCTACAAATTGTATAATGTAATAAGCCTTCTATTAATGTAAATAACAACAAATATTCAAACAACTATAATAATATCTTCATGAACATATAGTCGGTCAGTCAAGTCAACCACAGGATTGACTCCTGTCAATGTCACTGGCATCATGGCATGTTATTGAACTACGAAGTTACCTTAATGTCATTATTAGTCAGCCCAGAGCCCTGTCCTGTCAGTTAGACAAAGGCAGAAGGCTGTCTGGCTAGGGATGCCAGATTGGGAGGATTCCCACCAAATTTAGGGGTTTTTATAGTAATGCGGGGACAATTGGGGAGAAAATATTATTGGGGGGATATTTGGAGAGAAGAATCTGAATTTGGTGGGAATTGGGGGATTTTTATTAATATAACAAAGCTTTAATCTGGGAAAACCACCCAGGTTTTGGTGAATAATCGACAGTAAATAGGTGAAATATTCATTTATAAGAAGTTATTACATCGTTTTAGATAATATTTGCACGAAATAGCATCATAAAATCTTATTTTTGAACAAAGAAATGTTACGATAAAAACCGTTTTCGCGCGGTTTAAAGTTTGAATTATAAAAATGTTACGTAGAATCTTCATAAAACGCTATTGTTCGTTTTCTTATCTATTCATAATGCAACTTGCAAAGTTTCATGTAAATTAATAAAATAGTTTTATCACAAATCGATGTGATACCAGCACATATTTACACTTTAAGGCAATAGGGTATTTTACTCTATACGAGAAAAAATCTATAAATATGTTATTGAGACAGTTTAGGCATAAAGCAGTCGGAAAATGTAAGTTTTAGTTCATAAAATAACAAAACAAATTTTTAAATTCAATTCAAAGTTTTCAGTATTTTTAATCTGTTATAAAACACCATGAAATAGTAGCGGCCATGTTATTACGTCATACGGCTGTGTAAACAAAAAATTGTCAACTGTCAGTCAACCGATTGGCGTAATATAGGCTTTGTACTTTTATTATTTTTGTAACCAACGTAATTTTTTCATTATTACACCTATTACAAAATTTGTTTTTAATTATTTTTAAATAATGTACAATAATCATATTTAATATGAGCTCATTTGATACAAAACGAACTGACGTCATTTACGCTGAGCAATATGGCGTCTAGTAAGAGGCGTTTTCGTCAAACTACGCGCGAAATTTAAAAATGGAAAATTTATATGCATTTTTGTGGCACTTATCGATTGAATAAAAATTGTGGGTTTTTTTTGGTGGCATATTAGCACTACAGAATTTCATTAAGACACTTTTTAAAAATGGGTGTAATACCCTATTCTCCAATAACATCTTCTGTTTTCAAATACAACTATCATAATTCTTTTTTATTTATCCATAAGTACCTGCTCAGTTTATTCACGATAACAAAGCCGTCGTCATTATTGCTGTACGACTAAAGATAAGCTTAGGAGAGCGTTTTTTGTGAAGCGAGTTGAACGTGACGTCACGCCTTCCGGGATCGCTCATCATGTTATTTTTAGGCCATGCGCGCGCTAGCTTGATCGGTGAAATTAATAGTATAAAATTGTATCTTTTATTAACTTAGAGAATTCATACCTAGAGGGACTATAGCAGGGCGAAACCCTCTGCCAAAGTACATTGACCATTTGTTATATAAAAGTAGTTTATTCGCTGACTACCGCCATTGTGTATAGTATTGTGTCACAAATAAGTATTCATAAACAATGGTGAATTATGCAGTTTCGTCCTGCATAAAGCAATCTGCCACATCTAATTTACGAAACCATGGTGTTTCCTACCACATTTAAATTCAAATTATACATCAAAATGGTTCTATATAAGTACAATGTTAAAATATTATTTACCCTTTGACGATAGAAAAATACAGTGGTACGTTGGTAGCGGAAACGTTCGTTTCATTTGTGTGATTTTGAGTTTTTATTTTGTCCTTTATTAAAGACCTAGGCTTTGACTTTGGTGGTCGCCACTGTTGATTCTGGCAATCGGAATTTGCCGTGATTTGGTAATTGAGTCGCGGGATTGTCCCAAAAAAAAACTACAATATTTTTTGTAACATTTGTGACTGTTTAAATAAAATATTAGTGATTTTGGTTTAAATTGGTAAAGATTATTTATCCCGAACCCTAGCTTTAATAATAATAACACATAAGTTTGTTAAGAAATACCGAACTCAGATGTGGTTATGTGATATTTACAACCAATAGAAGTCTATCCGATTAATTGTAATGTTCAACCCTTCCCTACTTTTTCACACATATACATTAGGCCCGTTAAGTTAAATAAATGTACCTATTTAATGAAAATATGACATTTAAGACCTTTTCTAACTTGGAGAGTTATTTTGATAATTTTAATTATTATAATTCTGTTAATGCATTTTTATTACATTACAACCTGATACTGAGCTGCAAATTGCAAAAAAACGTAAGAATATTTGAATTTCGAGGGCTACCCAGGCGCTTTCACCTTGAAGAACGGGGTTCAAGTGTGAATTCTGAATTCCTGACTATAAATATAGAATGACAGTTATACGCAATTATGAGTTGAAATCTATAGGTATGTACCATAAGAATCTAGTTTAATATTCATGAACATTGATGTAAGACGTACGCCACTATTTTGCGACTAACTCCAGTTGGTTTATTTGTAGCGTATTTATTATAGGAAAAAAGGCAAGGTCCAGTAACAAGGCATAATAATCTAAAAAAAAACTTTTAAATTGAATACAATCGTTATTTTTCCGTAGTGTACTATACTATAAACTGTTTTGTCATTACCTTTGGCTACCTACGCAGTTTCACAGATAACTAATCTTATTGCGTATACTACTTTATTGGTGAAATTAGGTAAGTATTCATACAAGAAAATAAAACATGATAATTTTGTTAATTCATTCATACGCAAAGAATGAAATGGGTACACTCATTGTTTATGTCACATCACTAGTACTTTGTGTTTGTTGTCATAGATAATTGCGTTAAATTGCGTAGATACGTACAAATTTGTCAATGGGTGTGTGTTGTTTTATTAGTGATTGTTATTGTTTTTTGGGTTTGTAGCAATAGGAAGCATTTATTTGTGCTTGAATGTCAATCGTAGTGATGTATGTGTTTCCCTCGCCTCCCGCAAAAAGTGGCAGAAAAAGTTTTATGCTCGAAGTTTATTAAAAAAAACATATTTTACCAATCGTGGGGGTTTTTTATAATACCTCAGTTTTCGGGGGAATTTGGGGAAGATTTAAGGGCAATGCGAGACGGTCATCTGGCAACACTGTGCCTGGCTGTCACTGGCTGTCAGAGTGTTAGTCCTCCTGACTGACAGTCACTTGACACTTCACGTAAAATGTGTGTTGTTTAGTACAGTGCAGTGCTGTGTTGTTCTGTTGTTAGTTTAAGTAGAATGCAGTTTGAATTGTGGTTTTCCTTTAGTCCAAAGACTACAATTAAGTACTCCTTTTCTGTTGAATGTCGGTAACGGGTGTTACCTGCATGGATACTCAATGTCTAGATACCTTGTACCAAATATCTTCTCTACTAGTAACCTAATTATTCGTGTATTTTGTAATGAAAAAAATTAAAGTATTTTTTTTGTTTATGAAATATATGTTCCATTTAAAGCATACATTCTAGTGGAAAAGTTCTTTTAACTCTTGTCAGAAAGTATAATATTCCTTGCATAATATTTTCTGGGAAACAAAATAGAAAAAAAAGAATCACTATTTCAACAAAATGGTAAGTGAACAATTTACTAAAACTTAGTCAAAGCGTTTTTATGTTAATATTATTCACAACCAGTATATTATAGTAATGCTCTGTAATCACATCTCTTTTGGAGACAAGACTTCTCGACCAAGACAACAGAAACACTGGTCAGTGGGTCATCTTAGGGGCGGCTGCTAATCACTGCTTGTAGGAATAAGAAATCTTGCAGCTTCTTGGTCATAAAGTGTTATTTTTATGAGATTTATTCCATCTCAACATTTAATAATAAATCTGCAAAGTTCAAGCCATCTCTGGTCAGGACTCCTGAGACACGAATAGCCGTACACAAGTGTCCAGGTATCAAACCCTTGATCTGATTGCCCAACAAGAAGGTGGTGAATCTCTCGTCTATTAACCCAAGAGCTTCACTAACACCTGAGCAACACACCAATGCCTCTTGGCAGCACAGCTATCAGCACAATGTCTGCTAAACTCACATTGCACATGATGGAAACTTCACAGGCTTCTTAACATGCAGAACCAATATATCAACAATCAACACTGCATAATCGATCTATCACCACTATGTTCAGCTTATTAGCAACAAAAGCCTTCTCTGAGTACTCACAGATTTTAATCACAACCAGTATAATTATAGTAATGCTCTGTGATCACATCTTGGTTAAAGTTTTGAAACGTGCCACCCTGATAGGGTTCTGTGGAGCGGGGGAGGGGGGGAAGGGGGGTACCCATTCCCCCCCACTCCCCCCGCCGGAAATGTATACATTTTTTTTTATGATTTTTATATGCAATTTGATTGTCATAGCAAATGTAGATTGTAGAGGTTCTGGGGAGTTCAGAGGGGAGGGGGAGGGCAACGGCAGAAATTTATTTTATCAATCGGATTGTATCTAACCTAATCCAGTCAAGGTGGACTGAGTCGGACTCCGGGTGTGCTCCCGCCAGAAACTCTTCGGTCACCCCTGAGTGTCGCTACGCCACACTCCACCTTCGCTCTGCTCTGTGTGGCTTGCTCCACTCAGGAGTTCCCTTGAGCTTCTGGCTCCCGCCTTTATAAAAAACACTCTAGGGGTAGGGACCACAAGACTACGTGGGGTCGGGGTGCTCTGTGTCGGTTCTAAGACCAAGTCCTGTCTGCATGAAAAAATAATCATAACATATACTAAAGAGTTGGGGCAAGTAATATATCTAATATATATTTATCTCGACTACTTCCTTTTCCCGAATTTAGATTCATCAATCTGGACAATTTTGCCGCGTCCTCCAATTTTTCCTAATTGCTGCTGCTGCTCCAAATATTAAAGTACAATAAACTTCTGAGGATAGGCCTAGAGATAGGCCTCATGACAGTGACAGCTGTCAAGGTGACAAAATGGCGGCATTGCGTTTAGTTTCACGTAATTATGATCATTGTAATAGGTACATATTTTTGGTCTAAATATGTACGTTTCTAACCTAAAAGTTAGGTTTTTTTTTTTTTTATATTTTGTCCCCTGCAAAAAAAAACTGTTGTAGGGATATCAAAAAACCCTCTAGAACCCCCTAATATACTCACTTTTCTTTTCAAAACTTTACGTTTCAAAACCAAACCCCACATCTCTTTTGGAGACAAGACTTCTCGACTGAGACAACAGAAACACTGCTAATCACTGCTTGTAGGGACGAGAAATCGTGCAGCTTGAATAGGTATAGTTCTTTATAGTTTTTCATAACCTGACCTATATTTTAAAAACTGGATCCCATGCAATACCCAAATGAAAACACCCAGAGATAATGTGTAAAGTTGGATTGATTTCCCTGGACTGTGGCATGCCCTAAAAATGTCAATCATGCCGTTTTACATTATATGTTTCCTGTAAATATTCTTCATCTACAATTGCACAGACTTACTGAAGCACAGCCAGGTAACACTTAAAACCCAAATTCAAAACCACTTACTAGTATGTACTAAGCTACCATGTTTATTCCAGACAGTAGTTTATATGGAGCAGAACAATTAAAATCCATGAACACTTTTAAAATCAATAGGTCTAATAAAACAGTTTTTAAAGAAAATACATGATTCTTCAAAATCAATTAGGAATCATGTATTTTCTTTAAAAAACTGCTTTAGTACTTATTTTTATTGATACTTCACATCTTTTTTACATAATTAGAGAATAGAATAGAATAAATGTACATACATCAAGTGTGAAGATAACATGTAGGGTTACTGCTAAAGTAATTGCCCACTCATAAAAGAGGTAAAAACAATTTAACCTATTGACTGCCACGTTATAAAAAAGAAAATAAAAAAAAAAGAAAATGGCGGTGGCTTTGTGTTTGTTGTTTTGTATTGCCACCGACTTCCGAAAGTAAAGTAATGTGTGTTCTGTGCTAAAGTTATTTATCACTTTTTAGTTTTTGAAGGCAGTTTTCTATTTTTTGAAAAAACTTTTATTTTTCGCTTTTTAGTGTTGCCCTAACATCCAAATCCATTAAGAAACGGCGACATACTTAAAAGAGATTGTAAGTCCTCCAAAGATACTAAAAGACTAAGATGAAGAAGATACTAGAAGAAACTAAAACGTCGTCTAAGTAATTTATTTTTGAATTTGTTGATTTTCTCAAAAAGGGCTGTATCAATTTTGATAAAAAATTTATGGGACCATTTCGGAATAAACCCCTTTCGAACAAAAAAAGAATTTTGCAAATCCGTGTATATATGAATGAGCTATGCCCGAACATACAAAAAAATATATATATATACAATATATACTACTCAAAACAAAATAAGGGCCACAAGGTATTTTGTCTGTACCATGAAAATAATAAAACCAATATATATTTTTTGTCTCCATAACGAAAACTAATGTTGTTTTTACCATGTAGACCAATAAATTTATTCAAATAATAATGATTAAAAAGTTTATTTGCTTTTGAAAGAAAAAACACATTTTAGGTTAAAAATAAAAACAACGTAAAATTACTGAAATCAAAAGAAAATACTCCATGTTCATCTTTTAGTAACGGGTATGCCCCCCTCGTTTAGCTACGCACTCCTGAAGCCTGGAGTGCATGCTCTCAATCAAATGCCTGACATTTTCCATTGGAATCTCTTCCCAGGTCCTTTTCACAGCGTTGATGAGTTGCTGTTGGTTGTGGATTTCCTGATCACCGTCACTAACTCTTCGTTTCAACTGATCCCACATGTGCTCTATTGGATTTAAATCCGGACTGTTCGCCGGCCACGGCAAGACTTGAATTTGAGAGTCTTCCACATTATTATTATTATTGTCGGTGCGCTCGGTTCGATGATTGTTCCACAGGATTTGGTGCGGTCCGCACCTAGTTCGATCGTGTGGCCGAACCACCGCACTGTTCAGCGCTTTAGTCGCAATTCTACCTCCGAGTGAGACATACGTTTTTAATGGCGTCAGGCCAAGAAGGCGTATATTTTAAGGTTGCCACTAATCTCTCTTCAGCTGTCACAGCTTTTCTCATAACTGTATTGGTTTTAGTTATATATGGTTTCACCAGTTCAAGCAATTCAGCAAATGAATCGCAATTCATGCGAAGACATAATAAAAAAAAAAAAGATTTTCGTATCTTACACGAAAATCTTCATCATCAAGGTGTTTTATAAGTCGCATAATTATGACTGTACGACTCTCTGTCTTTTAAATAGAATTTGGCCCATTCTTTTCTTTTTTTCTCTCTTCTTTTCGATAGGTGTAGTAGCTACGACGGTTGCCGCAACTAACGCGATTTTAGCTTGTTTGGATAAAGTTGGAGGCATGTCGACGTGATCACTATGTAGTAGCACGGAAAGCACTGGACCGTCTTTGATGCGGTGCGGTGGTGTGGCGTGCAGTGATGTGATTAAACGTTAAAAAATATTAATGGTTAAAAGTTAAAAGTTACTTAAATAAAAATAACATGTTAAGGGCGCGTATTCGATTTAGCGCAACTCAAAATCTAAACGATTGCTAGAACGGCGTAGCAGCATTGACACACACTAGTACAATACAATGGTCTGTTTGTGTGCATCAGAAAATAAAATATGCACGGAATAAGCACGAATCATTGAAATTGATCGGCAAACGACAGCGCACGATGTTTTACAGTGCTTTTTAAAATAATTGTCTAAAATAAATGAGTTCGTATAACGGACTGAAAAATATTCTGTATATTAAACATAACATTTACTTTCATAAAATAAATAGATCAGTTATGTTTTTATTCAAATACTGGTGAAAAAAAATGGACAAAGTAAACCGATTTTTTACTTTTTCAACATTGTTTTATAATACATAATAGTAATATTTTCGTAATTTTGGCTCTTTACTGTCTTTATGACTGTATTTACTGTTGGAAAAACGCATAAAACAAAATATTTTGGCATATTGTAATGGTTGTATTCGTCCTGAAAGTTAACTCTGATGTCTATTTTCGTAAAACGATATGAAAGAATTGTCTTCGCTTTAAAAAACCATAATTAAAAATTATACTTTTACTCTGTAGCTGTCTAAATCAAGACTTAATCTTTCTAAAACTGTAAATTGTCTTTAAATAATCTGCTCACATAATTACGATATTGCTCTGGGCAAAACGCAAAAACATGAAGTTTTCGTCACGAATCGAATACGCGCTCTTAAATTAAAAGTTAAAAATAATAACTGTTAAGAAGTTCATTATTTTTAACACGACCTATGTCTCGTTATTTTTTATTTAATCCTAAATGTTTAAACATGTTCCGTTGGTTATTGGTGGTACGAGTTCCAAATTACGGCATTAATATGTCTTGAAGTCATAATAATAACACAGGTATGTCACTATACACTCATGAACACAATCAACGAATCCCAGAATAAAATTTGCAGGAAATAAATTGACATTGACGATCAAACATTAAAAGTTGTTTTAAATTTTCAACCAAACTGATACTATTACCATAGCATAAGACTTCCAATTCTATGAATAACTTTTAACGTGTGTTAAAAGTTATTTTTTTTGCCAGGCAACTTTCAATTACAATTCAAACAATCAAGACTTTATAATGACCATAATCGCTTACATTAGGAACCACGCCATCTTGTATTAAAAGTTATATTGACAACATACGTTAAGAGTTGTTTTCAGTTTTCAACCAAAAAGGAATACTATTTCCATAGCGTAAGACTTACAATTCCATGAATAACTTTTAACGTGTGTTAAAAGTTATTTTTATTGCCAGGCAATTTTCAATTGCAATTCAAACAATCTTGGCTTTATATCGATCATAATCGCTTGCATTAAGAACAACGCCATCTGCAAACACTTGTAATTTAAACTTTTAGAATAAACTTACACGCGAGCCACTAGAGGGTGTTAAAATAAACAATGATATTGCTCGCCCAATTCGAAGAAGTTCGTTGTTATAACTTTTAACGGAAATCTCAGTTATTATTAATGAAGTTAAATGTTAAAAAAAAATATTCTGTTAAATTAAGCGTTATAACTTTTAATGATCATCTCTAGTGGCGTGTCAAGCGCACCGTACCGGTCCGTCGGTTCGGACGCACCATATTCGAACGTCTGTTAATACTATTAGAATGGTGCCTGATAAAAGAGTAACAGCAAAAATTAGACATGACATGTGCATAAATCTAGGCGTTTGGAGAAATGAAAATATTAATTTAAACAGTGGTATAATAAATGTTCGGAAACATAATACTTCGAACACATGTTATTTCGACTGTGTAACTTCGATAAAAAGCTTTTCGACCAAATTAAACTTTGGAGAAACGAAAAAAATCGAATTGATACTAGGTCAACTGATACAGTGGCAGACGTAACTTCGACGAAGTAAAAAAAAACGAAACGATACTAGTTGAAAAGTTTTGGGTGAAATGAAATTCGGTTAAATATTTTTCAAAATTATTATAGGTATACATTCAAGCAAGTTAATGAAAGACATACATGTTAAGGTGGTAGCTTTACATAGTGCTTAATGCATGTATGTACGTACATATTCTACATATGTAAAATTGTATAATACTAATGGACTGAGTTTATACAATGCAAATATAATATGCAGTTCTACATCTTCAGCAGCTCCATCAATAGTTACAAATGCTAAGCAATTAATCTATGCACCCTTGTGGCCGCCATGAGGTCTGCATCGGACCCATGTAGGACCAGGTTAAAGTGCCCACGATGCTCCTTGCCCTGTTCTCATTAGTATATAACACTGTAGGTTTGCCTATATGGGTACCCTCTTCTATGTTCGTAACCTTCATCCTGACCTCAATCCAGCAGTTCATTAAACGCAGCTCCAAGTGCTTCTTTGGTTCTGCTCAAAAGCACCCGTTGATCGTATCGGCCGCCCGGTTCACTCCCTCTCACATCAGTAAGACTGCCGACCAAGACATATCCTGACCGACTCCGAAGACGCTATAAGCCTTCTCAAGAAGACTGGTTACTGCAATGATATTATATTATTGGGTTACTGGCACGTTGAGAAAACGATACTTAGTTTCTGGGGTCTGATGAATAAGACTAGATATAGGACTTACGATACATTTATTGTTTTTTAAAGTTTATTCCCTCGCAATTAATGTATTTTAGCATTCGCTGAAACCATTGTACAAAGCAGTTAAACGGGTCTTCCTTCGGGACCTCTTCAAGAGCTTCATGGAACGCATTCACCGCCGATTCAGGGCTTGTAAAACGTGCGCCTCTAAGTTTTTGGAAACAAAAAGAAGTCACAGGGTGCAAGGTCCGGGCTGTAAGGCAGATGCATCATCAGTTCAACATTTGGAAACTTCAAATAGGCTTCTGTTAGCGGAATGTGAGGATGCGTTATCGTGGCGAAAGATAACATTGCTTCAAGGACGCTTTTCTCGAACTGTTTTTAACTCTGCTCAAGCAAGTGATGCCGTACCAATTTGCACTGTCCTTTGATCTTCAAGCGATACTGTAGTGTGATGTCCGGATTTGCTAAAAAAGGACCATTCATTTTTTTTACCAATGACTGACAATGACTTTTCTTAACTTTCGTTGGCAAATCTTCAAAAGGAAAGACCCACTTTACCGACTGGCTTTTTCTTTCGGCTTTAAAGCAGTACACCCAGGTTTCGTCACCTTTCACGGTATTATAGATAGCCAATGACTGTCCTCCGTTAAACTTTTTAATCATTTTACGGCACCACTGGACACGCAGTCAAGTCCTGCGCTATCCATCGAGTGCAAAACTTTCGAATTCAGATGCACATGTAAAATGTGCATTTGGCTCATTCCAATGCCTAACAAAGCACGAATTTGCTGGCAAGTAATTTTTTTGGCAGTTTCAATAAGTTGTCGTACGGTGTCAATATTAGAGTCTGTAACCGCAGTCGCCGGCCGAACTTCACGTACCTCATCATGGAGTTGGTCACGTCCACGTCTAAATTCTCCGAACCACGAATACACAGCTGCGACATTGTGCTTCATCACAAAATTCCAATGGAAATCTCTGGCAACTCTATAAAAAATAATAAAAAAAAATTGAAAGAAAAATCAGTTCACGAGTTAAATTCATTTTGATAGCGACACACAATTTTCGAAAGACGTCACAATTAAAAAACTGTAGCGACATCTATCGCACATAATACGAACTACAACCGTCTTTTCCTAGATCGCGCAAGCAGAGTTCTCCGCGACATTAGCATACAAAATCCCGACTACAACCGTCGGGCAGTAGCCCACCAGACACAACACCCGTCTGGTCGGAGGATCCTCCCTTTTCTATGGAGGATGAGGAACTTTACACTCTGTTCCTCATACCTCTAAAAAACAAATGACAGTCTCGCAAATTAAAAAGTAAAATGTTCCCAAAGAGTTCCATTTTATAATCCCATCATTGTTTTTTATCGTAAGTGGCCAGATCCAGAAACTTTCAGTATGCCGTAACTCCGTACAAACCGCTGTCATTCCGTACTCCCCACCGAGGTCCGCCGCAACGACTCCGTAAGGCCCCTCCCCTCGTTGGTCCTGCCAGCCTGCGCCGCTACGCGCGGCCTGTAGCTTTCAATTCGTCCCTACATAATTGAGATCCGATCCAACCTGTCCCTTTGCTGCCCTCCCCCCAACAGGGGGTGCCTAGCGTGTGTTCGCTTAGTTTACGAGTTTTTTGCCCTGGCTGGAGGTCTTTATAGGAAAGTCCGGTTAAGCAACTAACAACCTCCCAGGTTGACGTGCGAGATGCCATTCCATGATTTATTCTGAGTCTGCATACTCACGATTGTGTAGCATTTAAGAGCGCGTATTCGATTCGTGACGAAAACTTCATGTTTTTGCGTTTTGCCCAGAGCAATATCGTAATTATGTGAGCAGATTATTTAAAGACAATTTACAGTTTTAGAAAGATTAAGTCTTGATTTAGACAGCTACAAAGTAAAAGTATAATTTTAATTATGGTTTTTTAAAACGAAGACTATTCTTTCATATCGTTTTACGAAAATAGACGTCAGAGTTAACTTTCAGGACGAATACAACCATTACAATATGCCAAAATATTTTGTTTTATGCGTTTTTCCAACAGTATATACAGTCATAAAGACAGCTACAGAGCCAAAATTACGAAAATATTACTATTATGTATTAAAAAACAATGTTGAAAAAGTAGAAAATCGGTTCACTTTGACAATTTTTTTTCACCAGTATTTAAATAAAAACTCTGATTTACACTTCTGGACACATCTATTGGCCCACCTTAGAGTTTAGGTTTCGATGGCCCCTACCGAAATATGATTGCTAGATTGAACAAAAACTGTTGATGCAGTTTTAAACCTGATACATTTTACCATCTTTTTCGATCGTATTGTTTTAAATTTGAATTCAGAATACCATACGACATGGAGCTACGCCTAACAAGTCGGATATGCGCCTTGTTAAAGGCAATTGATTTTTGAATAAAAAACATGTTTTATCAAATAAAGGTTTAATATAATAACGCGTGTTGCCTCCATGGGCATCTACCACAGCTCTTATACGATTAGGCATAGAGTTTATCAACCGCTCTATGAAATTTTGAGGGATCATCTCCCATTCCTCTTCTATGGCAGTTTTCAACTCCTGCATCGTCTGGGCAACTGGCTGACGAGCCCTAACACGTCTTTTTAGCTCGTCCCACATGTGCTCAATGGGGTTCATGTCTGGGCTTCTGGCTGGCCAGTCCATAACTGTGATGTTCACATCCCGAAGATATTCCCTGACGATGCCGGCCGCATGGGCTCTTGCATTATCATGCATAAAAAGGAAATTTGGGCCCACATAGTCCGCGTATGGTATCACGTTAGGTTCTAAGCACTCACGAATGTACCTTTCAGCATTTAATGTTGGCAGCCGTGGTCCTGTAACAACCTCAAGTTGAGTTTTGCCGCTCGCGGATATACCGCCCCAGACAGTCCATGAGCCACCGCCATAAGCAACCCTCTCTTCAAAGCAGCATTGTGCGAAACGCTCTCCCTTACGTCGGTAGACCTTCTTCCTTCCATCATTGCCATGTAACACAATTTTAGACTCATCAGAAAAGAGTACACGGCTCCAATCTTGCTGTGTCCAATTCAAATGACTGCGTGCGAAATGAAGGCGCGCTGTTCGGTGGGCTCGCGTTAGTTTGGGTCCATTAGCTGGCTTGTGTGGTACCATATCGCGTTCTTTTAACCTTCTCCGAACAGTTCGAGCGCTCACAGATACTCCGTGGAAGTCGCGAAGTTGGTTTTGTGTCTCAATGGAGGTAAGGTGACGATTTCTCAAGCTGGTCGTTACGATGAATCGATCCTGCCTTTCAGTTGTGACCCGAGATCGTGGCCTTCCTTGGCGACGAACAAAGCCGCCAGTCTCTAGGTACCTCCGATAAACATTTCGGACCGCAGATCGACTTAAATTAAGTTGAGCACTCACGTTTCTTTGGCTGTGTCCGGCCTGAATAAGTGCCACAGCTTGGGCGGCGACTTCAGGTGAAGTATCCATAGATTATTGATAGAACCTCACCTTAATGTTAAGAATAAGTAATGTTTGTTGCAAAACCAAAGATATCAGTCACTTTTTCAAGAATTAAATCCAAGTAAACCAATAAAACCCAGTTTTCTTAGTATTCGATTGTTTGATATCAACAAACAGGCTCCAAATTGTCTTTTGTTTCTTTAAATTCTGTGTTCGAAATTCAAAAAAAGACTATTGAATGAAATTGTGAATGTGCCAGGTTCAAAACTGCATAAAAACTTTTTGCTCGACCTAATATAAAATTTTAGCTAGGACCATTGGCTAGGACCAAACGAAACTGAAAATACAAGGTGGGCCAATAGATGTGTCCAGAAGTGTATTTATTTTATGAAAGTAAATGTTATGCTTAATATACAGAATATTTTTCAGTCCGTTATACGAGCTCATTTATTTTAGACAATTATTTTAAAAAGCACTGTAAAGCATCGCGCGCTGTCGTTTGCCGATCAATTCCAATGATTCGTGCTTATTTCGTGCAAATTTTTTTTTCTGATGCACACAAACAGACCATTGTATTGTACTAGTGTGTGTCAATGCTGCTACGCCGTTCTAGCAATCGTTTAGATTTGAGTTGCGCTAAATCGAATACGCGCCCTTAAGGGGCTATTAAACGACTTTTACAGATTTTAAACTGACAATCACGTCAAAATGTGCAGTGTAAATGATTTGAAAAAAATATATGTTAAACTAGAACATTCTCTTAATCATATAGAAAGTGAATATTTTTGATTAAGTTCATATTAAATAGACACAATACTTCACGAGTTAATTAAAATTAACTCGTGAAGTATTGTGTCTGACGCGGACAAAACATTGACAATCACACAAAATCTACCAGGTATAATTATCCGAAACTTACACTATCTTACATACAATTTTATTATCTATCTTTTAGTATACGCATTTTTTTTAATTTTGAAAGAATACTACTTTTGTTTAATTTTTTCGACTAAATTTGGAAAGTTTTGGACGCAGACTGCGTCCGTTCTGCATCAGTTTTGCGCCCAAAACTCTCAAAGTTTAGTCGAAAAAATTAGATAAAAGTAGTATTCTTTCAAAATAAAAAAAAGGCGTATACTAAAAGATAGATAATAAAATTGTCTGTAAGATGGTGTAAGTTTCGTTTAATTATACCTGGTAGATTTTGTGTGATTGTCAATGTTTTGTCCGCGTCAGACACAACTTCACGTGTTAATTAAACTAAATAATATGAATATAATTAAAAATATTCACTTACTAAGTGATTAAGAGAATGTTCTAGTTTAACATATATTTTTTTCAAATCATTTACACTGCACATTTTGACGTGATTGTCAGTTTAAAATCTGTAAAAGTCGTTAAATAGCCCCTTAAGAAGCCACGACATACACACTTCCGCCGGTTATGCAGTTATGCGCTCGGATGATGCATCCAATTTGCGGTCAGCAGTTGGCGAACCCTCCTCCGAATCAAGGGCGTGAGTCAAGACTCAACCGTTAAAGGCAAAAGCGCACACCTTGTTTCCGCCTTATTAAAGACTAGCTCTTACCCGCGACTTCGTCCGCGTGAATGTCGGTCAAAAAAGTAGCATGTCCTTTCCCAGGGCTTAAGCTATTTTCATACCAAATTTCATAAAATCTGTTCAGCTGTTTCATCGTGAAAGCGTATCAGACAGAGTTACTTTCGCATTTATAATATTAGTATGGATAAAGTATGGAAAAAAATTTAATAAGCACTTTCTTGAGGTGGCCAAAGAAGCGCGCAACGATTGCTTTATGGCGGCAGCATTGACGTCTGACGCTTCCGATATACACAAACAAATGTGTTTTTATGACCTACTGAGTGATAAAGTCAAACCTCATTATTAGGTGTAAATCAACAAGCTAACTGCAAAGAGAAACCTGTTGATCCAAACCAAAATCTTGGGTATTTTTTTCAAATGTGATTTTATTGAACTAGTCATTGAGAAATTATTATGATTTTTAGCAATTAGCATTACCAATTAAGACCGTTTACGCGGCACAGTATCTCATAATGTTTCACGAAGCAAGCCTATAATTATCACCATTTAACCTCGGTAGGCATATGAAGTAGGTTTGATGCATTCGCTGGTATTATTGTTTTTTTAAGAAACAACCTATCGAAGTAACGTGCTATTGATTAAACATGCATTCGAAGTAATGACCTGCCGGATTGGTAAGAATTTATATCCGCGAATTACATCGCGGATACACTCAGCGACGGGATCGAACATTTTTGAACAATGGCAAGCAGATTTCTTTCGTCTGACGATTTGACGAAGCCGCCAAACAACCTGATTTAAAAAAAAAATGTTCATAGAAGACAAGTTACTGTAACTTTTTTGTCTGTAAAATACAAATTACTGTATTTTTTTTTACAAAATTAATTGACAAAGTACTTAAGTTAATAAAATATTTAAATAATGATTTTTATCATATTTTATTAATTGACATAGTTCTTCGTTTATTAACAAAATATTTAGGCTTAAAAACAATCAAAAGTGCCAAGAATTAAAAAAAATAACAATTCAAAGAGCATGAGTATTGAGTAGGTACACGTAGTATTGTAGTGTTATATTACTTTGTATGACCTTATACACCTTTCAATAAAAGTCACTTTACAAGCAAGTGTGTCAAAAAATCCTCATCTAATAGTGTTAAATTATTACCAGTGTTGTATTGTTGTCGTTTTGTGAATACAAGAGTATTATGAATTAACGTATAAACAACTTCATATGCAAGCGGAGTTTACCTGTAACTTGTAAGTGATTGCTGCATACATTTTTGCATGTGACCCGCATGAAATCAGTGTTAACAATTGTTGGTGAACCAATAAAAAATAAATAAAAAAGAAAATTAACATAACCGCCAAAAGCCGACTTTAGAGGAAAGTCATAAAATAACACAATTGCAATTCACAAAAAGAGTTTTGTGTAAGTACTTATTCTATAGTATTACTATTACTGCATTAAAATATTTTATTGAAAATTCAGAATCTGTAGTCTGAGAAAAAGCATAATCCTGGCCTGCTAACATGGGTTCAAAGATGGCATTATTACTTATGTTAATTTTATTTTAAAAAAGCGGCCAAGTGCGACTCGGACTCGCCCATGAAGGGTTCCGTAGCAGCAAGTAACATAATATAAAAGTTGTTTTATTGTTATATTGTGAGTTGATTGAATGAAAGGTAAATTGCGGTTAAACTGTTTTTCTTTGACCAAATGAGTTTCCTGATGAAATCTTGTGAAAACTGGTTAACCCTTAACTTAAACAAAAGTACCTAACGAACCTTCTCGTTGACAACCTCCACTCAACTTCACTCGATACCTACAATCTAAAGGCACACTCCTGCGACACAGGTGACATTTGTCGCCATATAACTGTGCCATGCTATCCTAAGTCCACCCACGTCAAATATTTGGGTGTTTATATTGATAACTTGATTAATGATTAGAAGTGTCACTTATCTAATCTTACCTCTCGTATCCGCAAGATAATATATTTTTTTAATAATGTGCCCTGCATGTATTTTGATACCATAAAAACTGTTTATGTACTGTGTTTGTTTACTCTGTGTGTCTGTCTGTTCTGCTACTGTTTATAATATCAGTATGGGGTGGAGCTTTAAAAACGCACCTTCTGGCACTGGAGCGAGCACAGAGGGCTGTACTGAAAGTAATGAGTTTCAAACCATTTAGGTACCCCACTTATAAGCTGTATGATATCTGTTAAGTGCTTACCGTGAGGCAGTTCTTTGTGCTTGAAACAATTGCCATAAAGCATATTTCCTTGGAATATGATTCAAGTATCGCCAAAAAACGTCTATGGAATATGGTTAGCAAAACTCACGCATCTAAAAGTGGTCTAGCCGCACGGCGCGCTTTTACCACGTGATCAGGGGACATAACACACTCAACAAACACTGTAACATCTGTCCACTGTCTAGATCAGAATGCAAAAAAAAGTATCTGGATGGCTCATGACAATGCCCTATGCTGAAACTGGTGATATACTAAAATGAACATACCACACTGACACATACACAAATCACTACACACCCATCTCACCCACACAACGCACTCACACCTCTACTCTTCACACCTGTTCTTAGTTAACTTTTATTCAATAGAAATTGAAAACTCACAAACTATACCTAGATTATTTATAAAATCCACTGCAAGTACCCTGTCACCCAAAACACAAGTTAAATCTTACTTTGGGTGCCAGTACTGCCAGTGTTCATTTAAATTATAACAAGCAAAGATAAAGGTGTTATAATTAATTTTTCCTAGATGGACATAGAACGTGTTTCACCTACAATGTTAGCAAATTGTGCAAGTAATTGGATATTGAGAAGAAAGAAAGAAAGAAAAGCCATTTATTTACGCGAAAAGCGACGCACTTAATATATAACAATATTAACTTATAACTAAACAAGTAAATTCTAAAAAAAAGACATGCGTCACCCCCGCGCTAAACGGCCAACGCTCAGCATAATGCCCTGGCCCGTACAGCAAGGCACGAACCACGGCGCTGGTTTTCAGCGTCGGCCGGGATGCGTATTGCCAAACTGTATACTGACCCAGACCGGGGTTTGCTCTGAGTTCGATCTCAGTTTGCCTTTGTAGTTGAAGAGCAAACTGTATACCTATTCAGAGAGTGTCTGAATCAATATACATCTTGCTTAAAATACTAGAGCAAAATACATACGAGTCCAGACGTCCATACTTTCCAGTGTCTGGTGTAGTAGAAGTAGAAACCAACAAAACAACACATTCATCATGCATCTCATCATCATGCATCATGCCAGAGAGCATGCAACATGCAGCAGGCATAGTTTCTGTCACGGCTTCGGCGCTGCGGGGCTCCGGCGGTCCCACGCGAGGTTATCGTCGCAGATGGTATTCACGCTCACCACCGCAGCTTCGGCTTACTGGCTGGCTACGCCGGCCAGCCTCAGCCGCGGCGACGGGCGTTAAAACCATCTGCTCCTCAGCTCGCGGGCCGCCTCGCCCCTACACACCTACGCAGATATAAATTACACTCTAGGGTAGGGCAGACAAGACTACGTGGAGTCGGTTTCGCAGCGATTCGTTTCTGTCATTAACTTTGGTAGCACAACATATTACTTTTACCGACGAGTGTAGTGAATTATTAATAACTTACTTTTACAGAATACAGATATTCGCGTGTCACAGTTTGCTTTACACACAATCGAGCAAAATGCATACATTCTCAGATTGCTTTGAGCTCGTATGTACTTTGCTCCAATTTGTTGCGAGCAAAATGCATACCTTCTCAGATTGCTCTGAGCTCGTATGCACTTTGCTCCAATTGATTTGTGATTTTAATGAGCACGATGTAGTTCAGTACAGACTACGGGTGTCTGGGTCAGTATACAGTTTGGCAATACGCGGCCGGGATGCCGCTGTCTCGGAACCATAAATAAACATCATTTACTTATAGTTCCGAGCCACACAAAAAGAAGCTGATCGGCACGGCGCGCACAAAGAATATCATAAAATATATATTAAACATAGATAAAAAAGAGTATAATTTATAAACAATAGAGTGTAGGTATAAAAAAAAAACAGAATTTAAAAATATTACACATACTTAGAGACAATATTACACATACTGAGCTTATAGCATTGTATCTTATAGCAATCACACTAGTTGTGCAAAGTGCAAGCGGCCGACGCGACGCCGATGTAGCTTTTTGTACAGCGGTTCAGCTTGGAGCGAGCACTTGGCTCATGTATAATCCAGTAGAGTCAATAACGAAGGCTCATTTTGCCGAAATACTTGTAGGGCCCATTTCACTTAACTTTTATACCTAGTATACATTGTATTATGTTAAGACATATAAATAATATTATATTTATACCATTGCAGGATTTGCAGGTATTAAAGTTTGGTCAAATTCACTACCTATAAACAAATAAAATTTAATTTAGATTGAAGTATGAGGATTCTTTTGCTATCTTTTAACTTTCATACGATATTATCTAATACATAATTTATAAAGATCAGGCAAATAGTAGTGGATGTGATATCCGAAGAGAACAAATTAGATGTATTGTGACCCTTCGATAGAAGTCACCTTCACTAACACAGGTCAATAGGCTCTGACTCACCGGTGTCCTCCATGGCTCCAATGAAACGACTTCCTTTTTTGCGTGACGTTCCACGTGTTAAACTACAAACTGCCATATGTTTGAAAAGTAATCTTGGTTAAAATTATTTTGTTGTAGATACAAGTAGAAAATGGCTCTATTGCTTGTTAGCGTTGGGCGTCTTTTTTATAGTCAAAGTCAAAGCATTTATTTCAATTAAACCATTTGCAGGCACTTTTAAATAGTCAAAGAGTCAGTTAGTTAGTCAGAAAGTTGAAGCTAGTTGCTCGTTCCGAAACGTAGGGTAGGTCTCTATGGAGAAGAACGAGCAAGAAACTCCACGGACACTCTTTTCAATCAAGCTTTTACAAAATCCAGGCATAGCTTTCTTACTTAGGTAAACTTATAAAGTACATATTGTGAACTCGACAGGTGGTGTTATCTCAAAAGCGGTCGGAACAGTCGGAGCTGGTGAAGGAGAACCGTCCCGCGCAGGCGCCGCTGTCGGTGTGGTGGCTGCTGGCGGCGCTGGCGGCCAGCGCGGCCTGCCTGGCGGCCGTGGCCAGCATCGACTACGCGCTGCCCGCGCCGCTGGACGCCGGCGCGCCGCCCGAGCGCTTCCACGCGCTCACCGCGCACCGGCTGCTCGTCAACCTGACGTCCATCGGGCCGCGGGTGCGTCCGACTTCCCGACCGCCGACACTTGCGGCGACATTCGGTTTTCATGTTTATTTAAAGGACATGGTCCAAAATATACGGACCAATAACCCAAAATCAAAATGTAATCGACACGGCCAAACTGTGTGCACAAGAATTCCCTAGGACTATCTAAATAAATGTACCCAAGCTGCTATATCCTTATCCGTGGGATATCGGAGCTATAGGCTGTCAAAGTATGCTTTGGATTTTCACAGATAAGTATGGTGCCAAAATAGTCATACTTTCGATTGTATATGAACCAACGACGCCACAGATGCTAAAAATAATATCGATATACACTTGATAAAATAATAATAGAAATAAACTACTTGAATTAATGAATTTTGAATTGAAATTTGAATGATGTACGGAACCGCACATTATTTTGCAAACTCACGCCGCCGCACAATAGGCCCATACTGAAAATTAGTGGACATAAGCAACGAAGTTGCAATATCGATGCGATTTTTTTTATATGACGTATTATGATATTCCTGACAACTTTTACTCTTATAATTTTTTTTCTAAAGTTGATAGCTTGTCTTGAAAAAATTAATTAGATTTTTTTGCATGGAGCGAATCACGTTCAATTTTTTTTCTTCAATTGTGCTAATATGTTGGGTGTGTGGTGTGAGTATATGATAGCTAGGGTCATTCTCGATGACGAAAACGAAAAACGAAAAAAAAATCATCGCCAGCCGTCCGCGGCAGCGCGAGTAATCATTCGATAAAAACTAAATGTTTTGTAAGAATTTTTTGGCCATTTAAAATAAATTAAAAGTATATTTTTTGTCTCATTTGACTGTTTTGACTTTTGACCTTCTTTTTAGTTAAATATATAGTTTTAATAGCGAATAGGTACTTATAACTAATTATTCTGGTAGAAATTTAGTTATTATTGCTATGCTATGTTATCGGCACAAACAAATGAGTCATCAATCACAATGCAGGTGTGCATTGTGATTGATGACTCATTTGTTTGTGCGCTCGGCTAAGCGCATAACTAATACGTCATCGAAAACTGCTCGTCTCTGATTGGCTGTGTTAACCTGCATTGTGATTGATGACTCATTTGTTTGTGCGCTCGGCTAAGCGCATAACAAACGAGTCACCGAAAAATGTTTGTCTCTGTTTGGCTGTGTTAACCTGCATTGTGATTGATGACTCATTTGTTTGTGCGCTCGGCTAAGCGCATAACAAACGAGTCACCGAAAAATGATTGTCTCTGATTGGCTGTGTTAACCTGCATTGTGATTGATGACTCATTTGTTTGTGCGCTCGGCTAAGCGCATAACAAATGAGTCACCGAAAAATGATTGTCTCTGATTGGCTGTGTTAACCTGCATTGTGATTGATGACTCATTTGTTTGTGCGCTCGGCTAAGCGCATAACAAACGAGTCACCGAAAAATGTTTGTCTCTGATTGGCTGTGTTAACCTGCATTGTGATTGATGACTCATTTGTTTGTGCGCTCGGCTAAGCGCATAACAAACGAGTCACCGAAAAATGATTGTCTCTGATTGGCTGTGTTAACCTGCATTGTGATTGATGACTCATTTGTTTGTGCGCTCGGCTAAGCGCATAACAAATGAGTCACCGAAAAATGATTGTCTCTGATTGGCTGTGTTAACCTGCATTGTGATTGATGACTCATTTGTTTGTGCGCTCGGCTAAGCGCATAACAAATGAGTCACCGAAAAATGATTGTCTCTGATTGGCTGTGTTAACCTGCATTGTGATTGATGACTCATTTGTTTGTGCGCTCGGCTAAGCGCATAACAAACGAGTCACCGAAAAATGTTTGTCTCTGATTGGCTGTGTTAACCTGCATTGTGATTGATGACTCATTTGTTTGTGCGCTCGGCTAAGCGCATAACAAACGAGTCACCGAAAAATGCTTGTCTCTGATTGGCTGTGTTAACCTGCATTGTGATTGATGACTCATTTGTTTGTGCGCTCGGCTAAGCGCATAACAAACGAGTCACCGAAAAATGTTTGTCTCTGATTGGCTGTGTTAACCTGCATTGTGATTGATGACTCATTTGTTTGTGCGCTCGGCTAAGCGCATTACAAACGAGTCACCGAAAAATGCTTGTCTCTGATTGGCTGTGTTAACCTGCATTGTGATTGATGACTCATTTGTTTGTGCGCTCGGCTAAGCGCATAACAAATGAGTCACCGAAAAATGATTGTCTCTGATTGGCTGTGTTAACCTGCATTGTGATTGATGACTCATTTGTTTGTGCGCTCGACTAAGCGCATAACAAACGAGTCACCGAAAAATTCTTGTCTCTGATTGGCTGTGTTATTTTTTTAACTGCACGTTATCTATTGTTGAATAAATATCGTAATAAGTTTCAGGTTATACAAATTTTGTTAATGATAGGTAAAATAATTTAAATTTGTACGGGCAAGTCGTTGATAGTTATCTACATAATCAAGCGTATGTATATTGTAGTATAAGTTATCGTACTTATGTTCAATAAGAAACTGTGAAGTAATTGTAGCCCTGAAAAGGGCTGTTTGTCATATTCCTAGCCCTAAAGGGCTTTTGTGGGAATAATCTAGAGCCGGATCACATTATTTATTGTTCCAGAAGTGCTAGTGGGTCTGGCAAATTTTGGGACTCTGCTATGAGGCTTTCTTCTTCCTCCATAATCTCACTGTCACAGGGAGGCTCAGTAGTCTGTAGCAACTAAATTGCACTTGATATCGCATCTGAATGACTGGAAAGGTATTCGACCACTTTTGCCAGACTCGTTTTGCCGTTGTTTTTCAATTTTGTTATGTACCAGTGCTGCAACTCTTCCTCGGAATTTTCTTCTACTATGGAAGTAGAACGTTTTTTTTTTGCTTATTACTTAACTCTGCGAACGGTTTTCTTTGCTCCTTTTCTGTAGATATTCCGACTTCCGCAGTACATACTACTGCAAGAGTAGGAACATGGGAATCTATATTCACATGTTCAGATAAGAATGCGTCCGAAAAGCCCATCTCACTTCTTAGGTCAACACTGTCACAAACAGACCAGTTGATGTTTTTTTCCAAACACTTGCGATTACTTACACGATTCATAAAGGTTTTTTGATTTCTACTTGACTCTATCCATTTTTTATTTAGATTTACACAAAAAAGTCGACAGAACTCCTTGATTCGGTTCTTATCTTCTTCAGAAACTTCGGTAGTCAAGAGAGAAATTATACTTTCATATAGAAACATATGATTTTTTAGATCACCGCCACTTCTTTATTTCACAAAAAGATCTATAACAAAATTCAGCCATAGTTCTAATGTAAATATAAAAATAAAAGTATTTCACTGAGTTCATAAATAAACGACAAGAGCGAAACTCATATTTCCCATACAAACGCTCGTACGCGATTACGGCGTTATAACAAATTATTTCGCAAATATTTTTTACACACAGGTATCTTGTGGTTTAAATCTAGGTTTGTATGAAGCCAAAAATAAACTTTTTTGAGAAACGAATTCAGTAAACACGTCCGAAAATCAGTTTTTTTGTACAATTTTATCTGAACTTTGGCCGTTCATAATGCACTCATACATTGAAAAAGTAAAAAGTAAAAAAAACAGCTTCATACAGACCTTGCACATGTAATGGTGATTCTAAATTGCAAACATTTTTACCAAAAACTAGTAAGGCTTTTTTAAAAACACGTATGTCCTAGAACAAGTTTTGTGAAATTTCCGCGCGCCAATTTTCCTGTGATGCTATCGCGTTCTCACTCATTCGTTTGTTTTAGAGCTTTGTGTTGGTTGAAACAAAAAAAAAATTCAATCACGCTCGCGTTGAATTTCGTTCGATGGGGATGGGCGCTCTTAATGAATGTCTTTATATTTATAGTCAGTGTTAATTACTCAAGTAGTGGGTGTTATGCCCACTGAGTGAAAATTATTCAGTCAATCAGAGATGAGCATTTTTCGATGACTCATTAATTATGCGCTTAGCCGAGCGCACAAACAAATGAGTCATCAATCACAATGCAGGTGCTACCGATAACATAGCAATAATAACTAAATTTCTACCAGAATAATTAGTTATAAGTACCTATGCGCTATTAAAACTATATATTTAACTAAAAAGTATCGATATTGCAACTTTGTTGCCTATGTCCACTAATTTTCAGTTTATTTATTTTTGATTATTTACTTACTACTGTGCGCCGTGCATTCTGTGCGCTTAGCATTTCGTAACTACCATTTAAGGTAATTTGTGTAAGTAAAATAATTCAATAAATCAGTGTTCAACGGACATTCGCGGTGGTCGGTTTGCAAAATAATGTGCGGTTTCGTACAGAATTCTTTGCATACTTTGACAGCCCATAGCTCCGATATCCCGCGAATTAGAATGTTGCAACTTGAGTACGTTTGTTTAGATAATTTTAGGGAATTATTGTGCACGTAGTTTGATCGTATCGATTGCACTTAAGATTTTCGGGTGAATTATGACACCATCATTCTCCTTTCATCATGTAAAATAAAAACGCTTCTGCAAAGCCGATGACACCAAAATCGGCATAAGTAGTTGGTAGTCGTGAGCGTAGTGGACAGTCGCCGTGTCCTGTGTCGCAGGTGGCCGGCAGCTACGAGAACGAGGTGCTGGCGGTGAGCATGCTGGTGTCGGCCGTCAAGCACATCGCGGAGCACGCGTCGCCGCACAACCGCGTCGAGCTCGACGTGCACGCCGCCAGCGGCGCCTTCGCGCTCGCCTTCATGGACGGTCAGTATCGCCACAGTGTAAATATTGTGAACAGTCGGCACACTCACACAGACGCGCGTGTTAGAATAAAAGGTATAATAAAGGCAAGCTCTTCATTAAATACACATACTTATATACTCAAAGAATATTATTATTTAAGAACAGAATAGTGAAATGAAAATACTTTGTTTAGGAAACATATATTTTATTGTAATATTTCAGACTCAAAATCATTTATTTCAATTCAACCATTTACAGGTACTTTTGAATTGTCAGAGTCAGTCAGAAAGCTGAATCTAGTTGCTCGTTCCAAAGGGTAGATTTCTATGGAGAAGAACGAGCAAGAAACTCCATTAACACTCTTTTAAAATCAGTAATATTTTACAAATTAAGGTTACATCATTCATGTCATAACAACTAGGTACATATAATTTAATATTAAAATTATACATATACATAGCCTTTCATAGTTATCATCATAATTATACTTATCAAGTATTTTCTTCGGGAGCTCCGTACCGATCAACGTTTCGATCAAAAGTCCTCCAATGAATTTTTTTTTTTTTTTTTTTTTTTGATATGACCATTCGCAGCGCAACAACTCTCTGAGGTTGATGCTGCTTAACCGGACAATTAGTCCTCCAATGAAGTCGGAACACTCGCTTTTATAAGCGGCGACAAACAAGTATGACTCATGTTTTTATAAACGATGACAAGCAAACATGATTCATACTTATTTACTATCCAAATTTTAAACACACTTTATCCTTTTTAAAATGATGCTATTTACTATACTTTTACTGCATTTAATCAGAAATTAATTATTACTTTATATTACAACACGAATTACGTTGTTATGTATTAATTACATCGGTATAAATCTAACACGCGCATCTACGATACCCTAAGCGATAGTCGCGGTGCTCTCAGTCACGGCCTCACGGATGCCGTGTTTGAACGAGTGTTGAGTATTCGCGTAATACATTTATTTATTATTGAAAGGTAAGAATGATTTATTGTTGATATTGATTATGATTGAATATGTACAGTACGCAAAGGAGATAAGTATCCATGTCGTCGGGAATAGTTGAAGTTTACTTAGAAACCGATAGGTTTTTATGAATAAAATAAAATACAATTTATAGAGAATAAACAGTTCAATGATTTAATAAAATTTCATTTGAAAGCCCCCATTGGTTTCTAAGAAATCTTCAACTATTCCCGACGACATGGATACTTATCTCCTTTGCGTACTGTACATACATGTTAGCAGCCGCCATCTTTGTTTTACAAATAAGTTCACATTAAATTCGTGAATTTATTTGTAAAACAAATATTGCGGCTTTTTTATTTGTTCGTGTAAATTATTTTTTTCGTCATGGGTGTCGTTATAATTTTCGTGGGTGCCAGAACCGATAGTAAGGACAAAATGTAGATCCAAGATGGCGGCTGTCATTTTTTTTAATTTATTTGTCATGGGTCTCATTTTCGTAGTATTCAAGGGTGCTAAAGCCAATAGTGAGGTCATAATGTAAATCCAAGATGGCGTCTTCAAAAATTTTCAAATTTTTAGTCATGGGTATCGTTTTCATAGTTTTCGTGGGTGCCAAAACCGATAGTGAGGTCAAAATCTGAATCCAAGATGGCGGCTTAAATTTTTAAAATGTATGTGTCATGGTTATCATTTTCTTATTTTCGAAACCCTCGAAAAACATTTTGACCTCACTATTGGCTTTAGCACCCTCGAGAACTACGAAAATTACACCCATGACAAATAAATTTACAAAAAAAATGACAGCCGCCATCTTGGATTTAAATTTTGACCAGAAGGAGGGTAAGATAACCAGCCAAATTCTAACCGTTGAACGCGTGTAAAAAGTTTGTTACAATAAAATACATCAATTTTACAGACATCAAGAGTGACAACCTTAACGCTCCAATGGAGCGTAGGTAATTATTTCAACAAATAGGCCTAGTTTCCATACTGTTCATATCTTTATACTGTGGTATCGTGGCGCCGCACAGTGGCCGACTCAACGCGAACGCGAAGCGTCGCGACGCAGCGTGAAAACAGCAAACAGTCGAAACCACAGATGTAGATAGACCTAGATAACGCAAGTATCACGATCTATATGAAAACCAAGCGTGCCATTTTTTGGACGTCACAATGTAATACGAATGTTTTGTTTTTCCTAAATTTGGTATTCCCAGGTATTACTGAGGGTATTAGATTAAAAATAATTGTTTTTTAAATTAATTACGCATAATATTAATCACAAAATGACTTACCGATGGAAGAAAGCGTTTACTTTATTTTTTTACTTACGATTTTTTATCGTAAGTTAGGCACGAAAATAGGCACGCGAAGTAGTTGCTCGTGCGTTATCTAGGTCTGTCTATATCTGTGGTCAAAACCTATTGATGTCAAATGCACGTTGGGTACGGAGCGCCGCATCGCGGTGCGAAGCGAACGCGATCAGCGCAAGCTATTCTGTTACATTCTCCCTCAGTGAACACCTAGGTGTAGTGAGATGTCATCTGTCCCGATGCTAGGGATTGACAAAGCAGGCGGACGAATGACAGCTCACTTCACGTAGGTATTCACCGAGGGAGATTGTATTGTAACTGAATAGACATACTGTTGGCTTCATATTTTCTCGCGAAATGAGTGCAGTGCAGTGCCGTGATTTCTTTTTGTAATAATGTCGGAAATAGAAATGTTAGATAATTCTATACAAGAACTTCCTATATTATGGTATATACAAGGTGTCCGGTAATTAATGGATAACCTTGAAATGGCATAAGTTCTACTATAAGCCATTTCAAGGTTATCCATTAATTACCGGACAGCCTGTATAAAGAAAAAAATATCACAACCGGTTATTATTGTATCATGAGCAATGTCGGACGAAGGCGCGCGGCGGGCGGTTCGCGCGCACGTAGGACAGAGCCGCCGTATCGTTCGCAATCCCGTTCGCTTTGAATCGCCGCCGCCGACGTAAGACTGCGCGTATACCAGCGTGTAGTTGGTGTAGTGCCTCGTGTGAGCATGTGTGCGTGTGCGTGTGCAGGCATGAGCAACGTGTACCGCGGCGTGCAGAGCGTGGTGGCGCGCGTGCGCGGCGCGGGCGGGCGCGCTCCCCGCCGCACGGCGCTGCTGCTCAACTGCCACTTCGACACCGTGCCTGACAGTCCAGGTACAGTACACTGACACTTCGACACCGTGCCTGACAGTCCAGGTACAGTACACTGACACTTCGACACCGTGCCTGACAGTCCAGGTACAGTACACTGACACTTCGACACCGTGCCTGACAGTCCAGGTACAGTACACTGACACTTCGACACCGTGCCTGACAGTCCAGGTACAGTACACTGACACTTCGACACCGTGCCTGACAGTCCAGGTACAGTACACTGCCACTTCGACACCGTGCCTGACAGTCCAGGTACAGTACACTGACACTTCGACACCGTGCCTGACAGTCCAGGTACAGTACACTGACACTTCGACACCGTGCCTGACAGTCCAGGTACAGTACACTGCCACTTCGACACCGTGCCTGACAGTCCAGGTACAGTACACTGCCACTTCGACACCGTGCCTATAGTCACCTATTATTCACACCACCTAATTGCTTTTGAACTAGTCAGTTACGAAGATGCGCACAGCTTTCAAACCACTAAATTACTTTGAAGTAGGGAACCATAATAAAATTATAACTATGTTGCACACAGCATGATGGCGTCACCGCTAGGGTGATACACGGAGATAGTGATATTATTTCGATCGACAAGCTCGGTGTTGCCTGCCGCATGAAAGCACGTTTATTCGTACGGTTCCGTACCCACCTCAAAGGAAAAAATAACCCTTATAAGATCACCTCGTTTTCTGTCTGTCTGCCAAGGCCCTTTTCCTCAGGAACGCGTGCGTGGAGGTATCAATTTAATTAATATCAAGGAGGTACAGAATTAATATAAAAAACCGGATAAGTGCGAGTCGGGACTCGCTCACCGAGGGTTCCGTACAAAGTAGGTACCCTCTACATATTCATACTTCCATACTTAATATTATAAATGAGAAAGTATCTCTGTCTGTTACGCTTCCACGATGAAACGGCTGAACTGATTTTGTTGAAATTTGGTATGAAAATAGCTTTAACCCTGGGAAAGCACATAGGGCACATACTTTTTAATCCAGGACTTCGTCTGCATCCGTGATAACTGACATTCACACGGACCAAGTCGCGGACAAAAGCTCATTACAAATAAAGAATATTATATTTTTAATGATTTAATTACAAATGTATAGTTTTCAGACGAGGAAGTACAAAAAACCGAAAAATAAAAAAACGTTTTTACAAAAAAGACAACCGCCTTCAAAAATCAAAAAGTGAAAAATAACTTTAAAACAGAACACACATGACTTTAGTTTCGGAAGTCGGTGGCAATACAAAACAACAAATAGAACAGCCAAGCCACCGACTTCCGAAACTAAAGTCATGTGTGTTCTGTTTTAAAATTATTTTTCACTTTTTGGTTTTTGATGGTGGTCTTTTTTTGTAATAAGCTTTTTTTATAGTTCTAGGTCAACGGAAAGTACCCTATATTTTGATTACCTTGAGAGTGTAGAAATGTACGTTTTTTGCGACATAAACGGCATTATCTTTTTTTCACGTTAACTTAGAAGTTTGATTTTTTCAGAGCTTGAAGGGACCGTGAATATGGTTTAAATTTCAACTCGATACTTCTACGCGTTTCCGAGATAAAGGGTCTTGACAGACAGACAGACAACAAAGTGATCCTATAAGGGTTCCGTTTTTTTCTTTTGAGGTTTGGAACCCTAAAAATAGGTAGGTCTTTTGGAGTTGTAAAAAAAACCAAGCTTAAAAGTCAACGCATTTCAGAAATGCGGGCATTCATTCACCATATTTGGTAAATAAATCAAATCCTATAGGGTAGGTAGGACACGTGCAGGCAACATCCAGCAACACGAAACCGCCATAACGACGACGAGTAAATAAGATGAAGTAATCGCAATAAACGTAAATGATCTGTGCGATACAGATACAGTGATAACAAGCGCGCGCCTGGTTGTGGGATTAAAGAGGATTAGTACATTGTTTTGCAGGACTTTATTGTTAGCAGCAACACTTTCGTTCTCTGCAACCTGTACGCGTTGCTTGTACAGGTACTGCTATGCTATTCTCTAACGTTACCGTTCGTGGCTTGTTTTAGCTGCTTCAGCGCTTGTTTTAGCTTAGCGAATATCGTTTTTCATATATGAACTATCAAATTAAAGAACAAGTTAAACAAGTAAAAAATTGCATGTATAGGTACTTATTCTAATTTGAAAATATCAATGTTCCTAATTATTATTTTATTTTGTGACTTATGATTTGCACGACCAAAAGGTTGAATATAGTATAACAAACACACTGTATCAACAACAAAGATATCATTCAATCAAAGTGTCAGATTATTAAACCTTGTGTACCTAATTCTACCAAAAGTTATGTCATGTTAAATGTAATTTACCGTTGCCGCAGACTCGAGCTTTTGGTTGTGTTACTTAGAGAATAGCACCACTGACTCGCTAAGCAGTTCGAGCTCACAAACTAGCGTAACTAGCAGCTTTTAAAAAACAACCAGGTTTCACAAAAATCGAGTAGGTACGTCAGCAACGAAAGTCGATGAACACTTCAGATTTTTAAATCATAATTCTTAAACAGTAGGAAAAACGGACGGGATAGAAAATCAAGATATAATAAACTCTTGACTATGACCCGAAATACTGCAAAGTATTACTTACATCGTCTTTTTACCCTTTTAGAGGATATGAAAATGTAAAGTGTTAATCTACTTTTGTTGCTAACTGTACATGATTGATTTGACCATTTTTCTCTGTTCAGAATATATTCAATGATCGCCTTTAGGTCCCGTCTCTAAAATTCACAATGAAGTACTATACCATCTTTTTCTTAGCGTAGGTATAATAGTAATTATAGGTATCAATTTAATTATGTTGAACGGTACGAGAAAACTGCTATTGTCGATCAATTGTGAGCCACTTGAGGTAGTGTAGTGTAGTGTGGTGTAAATGGCTGACGATGTGAGCGGGGTCAGTGCGCAGGTGCTAATGGACACAATTGGTAATTGACCGCGTTACGTCTGCTCGCTGTAACTCCTCTTTTTCACCAAGAAACAAGTATAATACATCTTTTATACAAAACTTGTATAAAACACGTATAATACTTGTCGAAAACACAACTTGTCTTACACTTGCATTATACTTGTTTTCTATATGTTTTGTTTTATCTTTTGTTCAGACCGGATTAAAAATAAGTATTTGTACAACAAGTATGATACAAGTTTTGTCTAAAACAAGTTTTATACTTGTATTTGAGTGTGAACGATAATTACAGATACTGCATAAAACTTGTAGAATGCTTGTAGGTATTATACCTTTGTGTAAACGAGAGGTAAGACGCGGCTTCGTGGAGCGCTTCGACCATGAACCTTTGCATCACTGCACACTCCGGCAACACACGAGAACACTCTTGTTACCAGTTCAAGCGTACATTATTCAGTGTTGAATTTTATTCTTTCATTTTAAAAAAGAAAACATTACCCTACCTAGTAATTTGTCCTGTGTTGTGGTGGTTGTGGCTTGTTTACAAACATATAAGGCCGAAACAAGTAACAGTCGTCGTTGTCGGTGTCGCAGGCGCCAGCGACGACGGCGCGGGCTGCGCCGTGCTGCTGGAGAGCATGCGAGCGCTAGCGGCCGGCCCGCCCCTGCGACACGACGCCGTGTTCCTGCTCAACGGAGCCGAGGAGAACATCCTGCAGGCGTCGCACGCCTTCATCACGCAGCACAAGTACCACTCCTAGCATTACTACCGCCCCTGCGACACGACGCCGTGTTCCTGCTCAACGGAGCCGAGGAGAACATCCTGCAGGCGTCGCACGCCTTCATCACGCAGCACAAGTACCACTCCTAGCATTACTACCGCCCCTGCGACACGACGCCGTGTTCCTGCTCAACGGAGCCGAGGAGAACATCCTGCAGGCGTCGCACGCCTTCATCACGCAGCACAAGTACCACTCCTAGCATTACTACCGCCCCTGCGACACGACGCCGTGTTCCTGCTCAACGGAGCCGAGGAGAACATCCTGCAGGCGTCGCACGCCTTCATCACGCAGCACAAGTACCACTCCTAGCATTACTACCGCCCCTGCGACACGACGCCGTGTTCCTGCTCAACGGAGCCGAGGAGAACATCCTGCAGGCGTCGCACGCCTTCATCACGCAGCACAAGTACCACTCCTAGCATTACTACCGCCCCTGCGACACGACGCCGTGTTCCTGCTCAACGGAGCCGAGGAGAACATCCTGCAGGCGTCGCACGCCTTCATCACGCAGCACAAGTACCACTCCTAGCATTACTACCGCCCCTGCGACACGACGCCGTGTTCCTGCTCAACGGAGCCGAGGAGAACATCCTGCAGGCGTCGCACGCCTTCATCACGCAGCACAAGTACCACTCCTAGCATTACTACCGCCCCTGCGACACGACGCCGTGTTCCTGCTCAACGGAGCCGAGGAGAACATCCTGCAGGCGTCGCACGCCTTCATCACGCAGCACAAGTACCACTCCTAGCATTACTACCGCCCCTGCGACACGACGCCGTGTTCCTGCTCAACGGAGCCGAGGAGAACATCCTGCAGGCGTCGCACGCCTTCATCACGCAGCACAAGTACCACTCCTAGCATTACTACCGCCCCTGCGACACGACGCCGTGTTCCTGCTCAACGGAGCCGAGGAGAACATCCTGCAGGCGTCGCACGCCTTCATCACGCAGCACAAGTACCACTCCTAGCATTACTACCGCCCCTGCGACACGACGCCGTGTTCCTGCTCAACGGAGCCGAGGAGAACATCCTGCAGGCGTCGCACGCCTTCATCACGCAGCACAAGTACCACTCCTAGCATTACTACCGCCCCTGCGACACGACGCCGTGTTCCTGCTCAACGGAGCCGAGGAGAACATCCTGCAGGCGTCGCACGCCTTCATCACGCAGCACAAGTACCACTCCTAGCATTACTACCGCCCCTGCGACACGACGCCGTGTTCCTGCTCAACGGAGCCGAGGAGAACATCCTGCAGGCGTCGCACGCCTTCATCACGCAGCACAAGTACCACTCCTAGCATTACTACCGCCCCTGCGACACGACGCCGTGTTCCTGCTCAACGGAGCCGAGGAGAACATCCTGCAGGCGTCGCACGCCTTCATCACGCAGCACAAGTACCACTCCTAGCATTACTACCGCCCCTGCGACACGACGCCGTGTTCCTGCTCAACGGAGCCGAGGAGAACATCCTGCAGGCGTCGCACGCCTTCATCACGCAGCACAAGTACCACTCCTAGCATTACTACCGCCCCTGCGACACGACGCCGTGTTCCTGCTCAACGGAGCCGAGGAGAACATCCTGCAGGCGTCGCACGCCTTCATCACGCAGCACAAGTACCACTCCTAGCATTACTACCGCCCCTGCGACACGACGCCGTGTTCCTGCTCAACGGAGCCGAGGAGAACATCCTGCAGGCGTCGCACGCCTTCATCACGCAGCACAAGTACCACTCCTAGCATTACTACCGCCCCTGCGACACGACGCCGTGTTCCTGCTCAACGGAGCCGAGGAGAACATCCTGCAGGCGTCGCACGCCTTCATCACGCAGCACAAGTACCACTCCTAGCATTACTACCGCCCCTGCGACACGACGCCGTGTTCCTGCTCAACGGAGCCGAGGAGAACATCCTGCAGGCGTCGCACGCCTTCATCACGCAGCACAAGTACCACTCCTAGCATTACTACCGCCCCTGCGACACGACGCCGTGTTCCTGCTCAACGGAGCCGAGGAGAACATCCTGCAGGCGTCGCACGCCTTCATCACGCAGCACAAGTACCACTCCTAGCATTACTACCGCCCCTGCGACACGACGCCGTGTTCCTGCTCAACGGAGCCGAGGAGAACATCCTGCAGGCGTCGCACGCCTTCATCACGCAGCACAAGTACCACTCCTAGCATTACTACCGCCCCTGCGACACGACGCCGTGTTCCTGCTCAACGGAGCCGAGGAGAACATCCTGCAGGCGTCGCACGCCTTCATCACGCAGCACAAGTACCACTCCTAGCATTACTACCGCCCCTGCGACACGACGCCGTGTTCCTGCTCAACGGAGCCGAGGAGAACATCCTGCAGGCGTCGCACGCCTTCATCACGCAGCACAAGTACCACTCCTAGCATTACTACCGCCCCTGCGACACGACGCCGTGTTCCTGCTCAACGGAGCCGAGGAGAACATCCTGCAGGCGTCGCACGCCTTCATCACGCAGCACAAGTACCACTCCTAGCATTACTACCGCCCCTGCGACACGACGCCGTGTTCCTGCTCAACGGAGCCGAGGAGAACATCCTGCAGGCGTCGCACGCCTTCATCACGCAGCACAAGTACCACTCCTAGCATTACTACCGCCCCTGCGACACGACGCCGTGTTCCTGCTCAACGGAGCCGAGGAGAACATCCTGCAGGCGTCGCACGCCTTCATCACGCAGCACAAGTACCACTCCTAGCATTACTACCGCCCCTGCGACACGACGCCGTGTTCCTGCTCAACGGAGCCGAGGAGAACATCCTGCAGGCGTCGCACGCCTTCATCACGCAGCACAAGTACCACTCCTAGCATTACTACCGCCCCTGCGACACGACGCCGTGTTCCTGCTCAACGGAGCCGAGGAGAACATCCTGCAGGCGTCGCACGCCTTCATCACGCAGCACAAGTACCACTCCTAGCATTACTACCGCCCCTGCGACACGACGCCGTGTTCCTGCTCAACGGAGCCGAGGAGAACATCCTGCAGGCGTCGCACGCCTTCATCACGCAGCACAAGTACCACTCCTAGCATTACTACCGCCCCTGCGACACGACGCCGTGTTCCTGCTCAACGGAGCCGAGGAGAACATCCTGCAGGCGTCGCACGCCTTCATCACGCAGCACAAGTACCACTCCTAGCATTACTACCGCCCCTGCGACACGACGCCGTGTTCCTGCTCAACGGAGCCGAGGAGAACATCCTGCAGGCGTCGCACGCCTTCATCACGCAGCACAAGTACCACTCCTAGCATTACTACCGCCCCTGCGACACGACGCCGTGTTCCTGCTCAACGGAGCCGAGGAGAACATCCTGCAGGCGTCGCACGCCTTCATCACGCAGCACAAGTACCACTCCTAGCATTACTACCGCCCCTGCGACACGACGCCGTGTTCCTGCTCAACGGAGCCGAGGAGAACATCCTGCAGGCGTCGCACGCCTTCATCACGCAGCACAAGTACCACTCCTAGCATTACTACCGCCCCTGCGACACGACGCCGTGTTCCTGCTCAACGGAGCCGAGGAGAACATCCTGCAGGCGTCGCACGCCTTCATCACGCAGCACAAGTACCACTCCTAGCATTACTACCGCCCCTGCGACACGACGCCGTGTTCCTGCTCAACGGAGCCGAGGAGAACATCCTGCAGGCGTCGCACGCCTTCATCACGCAGCACAAGTACCACTCCTAGCATTACTACCGCCCCTGCGACACGACGCCGTGTTCCTGCTCAACGGAGCCGAGGAGAACATCCTGCAGGCGTCGCACGCCTTCATCACGCAGCACAAGTACCACTCCTAGCATTACTACCGCCCCTGCGACACGACGCCGTGTTCCTGCTCAACGGAGCCGAGGAGAACATCCTGCAGGCGTCGCACGCCTTCATCACGCAGCACAAGTACCACTCCTAGCATTACTACCGCCCCTGCGACACGACGCCGTGTTCCTGCTCAACGGAGCCGAGGAGAACATCCTGCAGGCGTCGCACGCCTTCATCACGCAGCACAAGTACCACTCCTAGCATTACTACCGCCCCTGCGACACGACGCCGTGTTCCTGCTCAACGGAGCCGAGGAGAACATCCTGCAGGCGTCGCACGCCTTCATCACGCAGCACAAGTACCACTCCTAGCATTACTACCGCCCCTGCGACACGACGCCGTGTTCCTGCTCAACGGAGCCGAGGAGAACATCCTGCAGGCGTCGCACGCCTTCATCACGCAGCACAAGTACCACTCCTAGCATTACTACCGCCCCTGCGACACGACGCCGTGTTCCTGCTCAACGGAGCCGAGGAGAACATCCTGCAGGCGTCGCACGCCTTCATCACGCAGCACAAGTACCACTCCTAGCATTACTACCGCCCCTGCGACACGACGCCGTGTTCCTGCTCAACGGAGCCGAGGAGAACATCCTGCAGGCGTCGCACGCCTTCATCACGCAGCACAAGTACCACTCCTAGCATTACTACCGCCCCTGCGACACGACGCCGTGTTCCTGCTCAACGGAGCCGAGGAGAACATCCTGCAGGCGTCGCACGCCTTCATCACGCAGCACAAGTACCACTCCTAGCATTACTACCGCCCCTGCGACACGACGCCGTGTTCCTGCTCAACGGAGCCGAGGAGAACATCCTGCAGGCGTCGCACGCCTTCATCACGCAGCACAAGTACCACTCCTAGCATTACTACCGCCCCTGCGACACGACGCCGTGTTCCTGCTCAACGGAGCCGAGGAGAACATCCTGCAGGCGTCGCACGCCTTCATCACGCAGCACAAGTACCACTCCTAGCATTACTACCGCCCCTGCGACACGACGCCGTGTTCCTGCTCAACGGAGCCGAGGAGAACATCCTGCAGGCGTCGCACGCCTTCATCACGCAGCACAAGTACCACTCCTAGCATTACTACCGCCCCTGCGACACGACGCCGTGTTCCTGCTCAACGGAGCCGAGGAGAACATCCTGCAGGCGTCGCACGCCTTCATCACGCAGCACAAGTACCACTCCTAGCATTACTACCGCCCCTGCGACACGACGCCGTGTTCCTGCTCAACGGAGCCGAGGAGAACATCCTGCAGGCGTCGCACGCCTTCATCACGCAGCACAAGTACCACTCCTAGCATTACTACCGCCCCTGCGACACGACGCCGTGTTCCTGCTCAACGGAGCCGAGGAGAACATCCTGCAGGCGTCGCACGCCTTCATCACGCAGCACAAGTACCACTCCTAGCATTACTACCGCCCCTGCGACACGACGCCGTGTTCCTGCTCAACGGAGCCGAGGAGAACATCCTGCAGGCGTCGCACGCCTTCATCACGCAGCACAAGTACCACTCCTAGCATTACTACCGCCCCTGCGACACGACGCCGTGTTCCTGCTCAACGGAGCCGAGGAGAACATCCTGCAGGCGTCGCACGCCTTCATCACGCAGCACAAGTACCACTCCTAGCATTACTACCGCCCCTGCGACACGACGCCGTGTTCCTGCTCAACGGAGCCGAGGAGAACATCCTGCAGGCGTCGCACGCCTTCATCACGCAGCACAAGTACCACTCCTAGCATTACTACCGCCCCTGCGACACGACGCCGTGTTCCTGCTCAACGGAGCCGAGGAGAACATCCTGCAGGCGTCGCACGCCTTCATCACGCAGCACAAGTACCACTCCTAGCATTACTACCGCCCCTGCGACACGACGCCGTGTTCCTGCTCAACGGAGCCGAGGAGAACATCCTGCAGGCGTCGCACGCCTTCATCACGCAGCACAAGTACCACTCCTAGCATTACTACCGCCCCTGCGACACGACGCCGTGTTCCTGCTCAACGGAGCCGAGGAGAACATCCTGCAGGCGTCGCACGCCTTCATCACGCAGCACAAGTACCACTCCTAGCATTACTACCGCCCCTGCGACACGACGCCGTGTTCCTGCTCAACGGAGCCGAGGAGAACATCCTGCAGGCGTCGCACGCCTTCATCACGCAGCACAAGTACCACTCCTAGCATTACTACCGCCCCTGCGACACGACGCCGTGTTCCTGCTCAACGGAGCCGAGGAGAACATCCTGCAGGCGTCGCACGCCTTCATCACGCAGCACAAGTACCACTCCTAGCATTACTACCGCCCCTGCGACACGACGCCGTGTTCCTGCTCAACGGAGCCGAGGAGAACATCCTGCAGGCGTCGCACGCCTTCATCACGCAGCACAAGTACCACTCCTAGCATTACTACCGCCCCTGCGACACGACGCCGTGTTCCTGCTCAACGGAGCCGAGGAGAACATCCTGCAGGCGTCGCACGCCTTCATCACGCAGCACAAGTACCACTCCTAGCATTACTACCGCCCCTGCGACACGACGCCGTGTTCCTGCTCAACGGAGCCGAGGAGAACATCCTGCAGGCGTCGCACGCCTTCATCACGCAGCACAAGTACCACTCCTAGCATTACTACCGCCCCTGCGACACGACGCCGTGTTCCTGCTCAACGGAGCCGAGGAGAACATCCTGCAGGCGTCGCACGCCTTCATCACGCAGCACAAGTACCACTCCTAGCATTACTACCGCCCCTGCGACACGACGCCGTGTTCCTGCTCAACGGAGCCGAGGAGAACATCCTGCAGGCGTCGCACGCCTTCATCACGCAGCACAAGTACCACTCCTAGCATTACTACCGCCCCTGCGACACGACGCCGTGTTCCTGCTCAACGGAGCCGAGGAGAACATCCTGCAGGCGTCGCACGCCTTCATCACGCAGCACAAGTACCACTCCTAGCATTACTACCGCCCCTGCGACACGACGCCGTGTTCCTGCTCAACGGAGCCGAGGAGAACATCCTGCAGGCGTCGCACGCCTTCATCACGCAGCACAAGTACCACTCCTAGCATTACTACCGCCCCTGCGACACGACGCCGTGTTCCTGCTCAACGGAGCCGAGGAGAACATCCTGCAGGCGTCGCACGCCTTCATCACGCAGCACAAGTACCACTCCTAGCATTACTACCGCCCCTGCGACACGACGCCGTGTTCCTGCTCAACGGAGCCGAGGAGAACATCCTGCAGGCGTCGCACGCCTTCATCACGCAGCACAAGTACCACTCCTAGCATTACTACCGCCCCTGCGACACGACGCCGTGTTCCTGCTCAACGGAGCCGAGGAGAACATCCTGCAGGCGTCGCACGCCTTCATCACGCAGCACAAGTACCACTCCTAGCATTACTACCGCCCCTGCGACACGACGCCGTGTTCCTGCTCAACGGAGCCGAGGAGAACATCCTGCAGGCGTCGCACGCCTTCATCACGCAGCACAAGTACCACTCCTAGCATTACTACCGCCCCTGCGACACGACGCCGTGTTCCTGCTCAACGGAGCCGAGGAGAACATCCTGCAGGCGTCGCACGCCTTCATCACGCAGCACAAGTACCACTCCTAGCATTACTACCGCCCCTGCGACACGACGCCGTGTTCCTGCTCAACGGAGCCGAGGAGAACATCCTGCAGGCGTCGCACGCCTTCATCACGCAGCACAAGTACCACTCCTAGCATTACTACCGCCCCTGCGACACGACGCCGTGTTCCTGCTCAACGGAGCCGAGGAGAACATCCTGCAGGCGTCGCACGCCTTCATCACGCAGCACAAGTACCACTCCTAGCATTACTACCGCCCCTGCGACACGACGCCGTGTTCCTGCTCAACGGAGCCGAGGAGAACATCCTGCAGGCGTCGCACGCCTTCATCACGCAGCACAAGTACCACTCCTAGCATTACTACCGCCCCTGCGACACGACGCCGTGTTCCTGCTCAACGGAGCCGAGGAGAACATCCTGCAGGCGTCGCACGCCTTCATCACGCAGCACAAGTACCACTCCTAGCATTACTACCGCCCCTGCGACACGACGCCGTGTTCCTGCTCAACGGAGCCGAGGAGAACATCCTGCAGGCGTCGCACGCCTTCATCACGCAGCACAAGTACCACTCCTAGCATTACTACCGCCCCTGCGACACGACGCCGTGTTCCTGCTCAACGGAGCCGAGGAGAACATCCTGCAGGCGTCGCACGCCTTCATCACGCAGCACAAGTACCACTCCTAGCATTACTACCGCCCCTGCGACACGACGCCGTGTTCCTGCTCAACGGAGCCGAGGAGAACATCCTGCAGGCGTCGCACGCCTTCATCACGCAGCACAAGTACCACTCCTAGCATTACTACCGCCCCTGCGACACGACGCCGTGTTCCTGCTCAACGGAGCCGAGGAGAACATCCTGCAGGCGTCGCACGCCTTCATCACGCAGCACAAGTACCACTCCTAGCATTACTACCGCCCCTGCGACACGACGCCGTGTTCCTGCTCAACGGAGCCGAGGAGAACATCCTGCAGGCGTCGCACGCCTTCATCACGCAGCACAAGTACCACTCCTAGCATTACTACCGCCCCTGCGACACGACGCCGTGTTCCTGCTCAACGGAGCCGAGGAGAACATCCTGCAGGCGTCGCACGCCTTCATCACGCAGCACAAGTACCACTCCTAGCATTACTACCGCCCCTGCGACACGACGCCGTGTTCCTGCTCAACGGAGCCGAGGAGAACATCCTGCAGGCGTCGCACGCCTTCATCACGCAGCACAAGTACCACTCCTAGCATTACTACCGCCCCTGCGACACGACGCCGTGTTCCTGCTCAACGGAGCCGAGGAGAACATCCTGCAGGCGTCGCACGCCTTCATCACGCAGCACAAGTACCACTCCTAGCATTACTACCGCCCCTGCGACACGACGCCGTGTTCCTGCTCAACGGAGCCGAGGAGAACATCCTGCAGGCGTCGCACGCCTTCATCACGCAGCACAAGTACCACTCCTAGCATTACTACCGCCCCTGCGACACGACGCCGTGTTCCTGCTCAACGGAGCCGAGGAGAACATCCTGCAGGCGTCGCACGCCTTCATCACGCAGCACAAGTTCCACTCCTAGCATTACTACCGCCCCTGCGACACGACGCCGTGTTCCTGCTCAACGGAGCCGAGGAGAACATCCTGCAGGCGTCGCACGCCTTCATCACGCAGCACAAGTACCACTCCTAGCATTACTACCGCCCCTGCGACACGACGCCGTGTTCCTGCTCAACGGAGCCGAGGAGAACATCCTGCAGGCGTCGCACGCCTTCATCACGCAGCACAAGTACCACTCCTAGCATTACTACCGCCCCTGCGACACGACGCCGTGTTCCTGCTCAACGGAGCCGAGGAGAACATCCTGCAGGCGTCGCACGCCTTCATCACGCAGCACAAGTACCACTCCTAGCATTACTACCGCCCCTGCGACACGACGCCGTGTTCCTGCTCAACGGCGCCGAGGAGAACATCCTGCAGGCTGCGACGCCTGCAGGATGTTCTCCTCGACGCCGCACTGACATTGTAGGGCGAGCCCAGCGGGAAGCCGAGCGAGCGGCGAGCGAGACGATGACATTCTACATTTCGTGATATGGACAAATTGGTGCTTTCCCGTCCACAAAACACCTTAAATTGTTAGTTTTGAAGCATCCACTGATGGATCCTAATTAAATGATCACCACCATGCAACATCAGTACCGATTGCATAGACTAATGACGTCGCTGAGCACAGCTCCGTCTGTCGCAGGTGGGCGAGGGACGTGCGCGCGTTCATCAACATCGAGGCGTGCGGCGCGGGCGGGCGCGAGGTGCTGTTCCAGGCGGGCCCGCACGACCCCTGGATCATAGAGGTACGCTCTGCCGGCCGCCGGTAGTAGTGTAGGTAATTATATAGTTTCGTTTGTATGGAGTGTCGTAGGTGTGGCGCTGCTGAGGCTGTGCGGGACGCGAGGAGAGAACGCGACTCCTAACTCATTTATATCATAATAAAATACATTCGTGTTCAAAATTAAAATTGTGGTCAGAGGTCAGAGGCCAGTCGACGACTGACCGATAAGCTAGTACGTTTCGCAATGGTTAGAACAGAATAGAATATCGATATGTCAATGCTGCTTACCACTAATGAAGGATAAAAGATATTTTATTTTTGCAAATATGGGTACACACGGCTACACATCAAGCTATACATTTCCAGTTAATGCTGATCTCGCATTGTAAAGGATTTCCGTACAATGCGAGGTCAACTTATACTGGAAATGTATAGCTTACACAGCCGTGTGTGCAAGATAAGGTGACAAAAAATATAATTAGCAACAGCCATATTTGACCAAAAGGCATGCAAAAGTACACAATACACCAGAGATACTTAGTACATTATTAAATATAAAGATAAATTAATTAATTAACTAATATTACAATTTAATAATAAAAATCAAAATATACATAGTTCAATAGGCTTTTACACCTATTTTTGAAAAGTGTCTCAATAAAATTCTGTAGTGCTATTTATTATGCCACCAAAAAAAACGTAAAATTTTTATTCAATCGATAAGTGCCATTAAAATGCATCTATATTTTAAATTTTCAAATTTCGCGCGTAGTTTGACGAAAACGCCTCTTACTGGAAGCCATATTGCTCAGCGGAAATGACGTCAGTTCGTTTTGTATCAAATGCGCTCTTATTAAATATGAAAATTGAATATAATTTAAAAATAATTAAAAGCATATTTTGTAATACTTAGGTGTAATCATTAAAAAAATACGTTGATTACGAAAATAATAAAAGTACAAAGCCTATATAAGTACGCCAATCGGTTGCCTGACAATTAATGTCAATTTTTTTGTTTACACAGCCGTACGGCGTAATAACATGGCCGCTACTATTTCATGGTGTTTTTAACAGATAAAAAAAAAAGAAAGCTTTGAATTGAATAAAAAAAAATATTTTGTTATTTTATGAACTAAAACTTACATTTTCCGACTGCTATACGACTAAACTGTCTCAATAAAATATTTACACAATTATTACAAAATTCCATATGGACACTATTTTTAGTTTTAACATAATCTATCACGTAACATATTAAGTTAGAGTTAAATTGCTTATTAGTCTTTTAGGCTAGATCGTAATTAATTATCAAGAATTTAGTTCTTATTAATACAGTATAAAAAAATATATATATATTTATAGATTTTTTCTCGTATAGAGTAAAATACCCTATTCTCAATTTTTCTACTATCAATTTATTTCGTAGGTATTGGAATTATACAAGATGTCTGTTTAGCGATGATTTCGACAGCTTTCACCATTTCCAATTTAAAAGTTTGCCAGTGGTGTTCTATGCTGTCTTGCTGAACTTGCGAGGATTCTAGAAATGCTCTTTTCGTGATTACTGCCAATAACTCAGTGCGGGTTTTTCCATCTTCCTAGGTGATTAAAATTTGAAGTGGATTCTTATCTCTGCGACAACATGTTGATGATCTAAGTTACAGTCTGCGCCAGGAAACGCTTTAGAATTTATGACGCTCGACCGGCACCGTTGGTCAATAGTGATGAAATCTATTTGGTTGCTAAAACGATCTCCTGGTGATTTCCATGTATACAGACGGCGAGGGTGGATTTTGAATCAGGCGTTACTGACTGTGAGTCTGTTTCCAATGTAGAATTCTAAAAATCTTTCACCCCTTTCATTCCGCACTCCAAGGCCGTATTTACCTACTACATTTCTAATGTGATCATCGCCTGTCACCGATCTTAGCTTTCCAGTCTCCCTGGACCAACGGCTGTGTGAACTTGGCGCCCGACTTTAAAAAAAAATTTTTTTTTTTGGTTAGTTTGATAGATTTCGGTAAGTAGTGGATAGTAGTGAAGATAACTTCGTTTGTAGTTGCACCAAAAAAAAATAAAAAAAAAATACAAAAAAATCATCCCCCGACCTTGAAAAAAAAATTTTTTTTCGGCTGTTTCTTATAGTAAACCGTAAGTAGTGGATTGTAGTGCATTTTTTTTTGTTTGTAGTAAAATAAAAAAAATAGTAAAAAATATTTTTATTTTAGGGTATTTTTCCAAAACGATATTTACTACATAAATGCAATTTAAAAGCCTATTCGAATACTAGGAAAGCTAAAACTGACTGAGAAACGATTGCAGAGGTCAATAGTAGCAGGTTTCTTAGGTGCAGTGGAACAGAAGTATACATAAGAAGCGATTAACCCGAGTAAAACTTGTTTCGGACTGAATTCGAAGTTACTTTCGATACAAAGGCACTACTAACGCTAAAACTGACTGAGAAACATTTGTTTAGGATAGCAATAGTATTAGTTAAGTTACTACGAATGATATTCATGTTACTACAAATAACTACTAACGAAAAAAAGTTAAACAAAAAGAAGATACTACAAACGAAAAGAAGTTACTACAAACGAAAAGAAGGTACTACAAACGAAAATCTTTCTACTACAAACGAGAAGGAGTTACTACAAACGATAATCTTCCAACTACAAACGAAAAGAAGTTACTACAAACGAAAAGAAGGTACTACAAACGAAAATCTTTCTACTACAAACGAAAAGGAGTTACTACAAACGATAATCTTCCAACTACAAACGTAAAGATGTTACTACAAACGAAAATCTGTCTACTACAAACGAAATGAAGTTACTACAAACGAATTTCTTGTTACTACAAACGAAAAAAAGGTACTACAAACGAAAATCTTTCTACTACAAACGAAAAGGAGTTACTACAAACGAAAAGAAGTTACTACAAACGAAAATCTAGCTACTACAAACGAAAGGAAGGTACTACAAAAGAAAAGAAGTTACTACAAACAAAAATCTTGCCACTACAAACGAAAAGGAGTTACTACAAACGAATTTCTTGTTACTACAAACGAAAACAAGGTACTACAAACGAAAAGAAGTTACTACAAACGAAAATCTGTCTACTACAAACGAAATGAAGTTACTACAAACGAAATGAAGTTACTACAAACGAAAACAAGGTACTACAAACGAAAATACAGCTACTACAAACGAAAGGAAAGTACTTCAAACGAAAAGAAGTTACTACAAACGAAAAGAAGGTACTACAAACAATAATCTTGCCACTACAAACGAAAAGGAGCTACTACAAACGAAAATCTTTCTACTACAAACGAAAAGGAGTTACTACAAACGATAATCTTCCAACTACAAACAAAAAGAAGTTACTACAAACGAAAATCTGTCTACTAAAAACGAAATAAAGTTACTACAAACGAATTTCTTGTTACTACAATCGAAAAGAAGGTACTACAAACGAAAATCTTTCTACGACAAACGAAAAGGAGTTACTACAAACGAAAATCTGTCTACTACAAACAAAATGAAGTTACTACAAACGAATTTCTTGTTACTACAAACAAAAAGAAGGTACTACAAACAAAAATCTTTCCACTACAAACGAAAAGGAGCTACTACAAACGAAAATCTTTCTACTACAAACGAAAAGGAGTTACTACAAACGAATTTCTTGTTACTACAAACGAAAAGAAGGTACTACAAACAAAAATCTTTCCACTACAAACGAAAAGGAGCTACTACAAACGATAATCTTCCAACTACAAACAAAAAGAAGTTACTACAAACGGATTTCTTGTTACTACAAACGAAAACAAGGTACTACAAACGATAATCTTTCTACTACAAACGAAAAGGAGTTACTACAAACGAATTTCTTGTTACTACAATCGAAAACAAGGTACTACAAACGGAAAGAAGTTACTACAAACGAAAATACAGCTACTACAAACGAAAGGAAGGTACTTCAAACGAAAAGAAGTTACTACAAACGAAAAGAAGGTACTACAAACAAAAATCTTGCCACTATAAACGAAAAGGAGTTACTACAAACGAAAAAAAGTTACTACGAACGAAAATCTAGCTACTACAAACGAAAAGAAGGTACTACAAACAAAAATCTTTCTACTACAAACGAAAAGGAGTTACTACAAACGATAATCTTCCAACTACAAAGGAAAAGAAGTTACTACAAACGAAAATCTGTCTACTAAAAACGAAATAAAGTTACTACAAACGAATTTCTTGTTACTACAAACGAAAAGAAGGTACTACAAACAAAAATCTTTCCACTACAAACGAAAAGGAGTTACTACAAACGAAAAGAAGTTACTACAAACGAAAATCTAGCTACTACAAACGAAAGGAAGGTACTACAAACGAAAAGAAGTTACTACAAACAAAAATCTTGCCACTACAAACGAAAAGGAGTTACTACAAACGAATTTCTTGTTACTACAAACGAAAACAAGGTACTACAAACGAAAAGAAGTTACTACAAACGAAAATCTGTCTACTACAAACGAAATGAAGTTACTACAAACGAATTTCTTGTTACTACAAACGAAAAAAAGGTACTACAAACGAAAATCTTTCTACTACAAACGAAAAGGAGTTACTACAAACGAAAAGAAGTTACTACAAACGAAAATCTAGCTACTACAAACGAAACGAAGGTACTACAAACGAAAAGAAGTTACTACAAACGAAAAGAAGGTACTACAAACGAAAAAAAGTTACTACAAACGAAAATCTGTCTACTACAAACAAAATGAAGTTACTACAAACGAAAAGAAGGTACTACAAACAAAAATCTTTCCACTACAAACGAAAAGGAGCTACTACAAACGATAATCTTCCAACTACAAACAAAAAGAAGTTACTGCAAATAGATTTCTTGTTACTACAAACGAAAACAAGGTACTACAAAAGAAAAGAAGTTACTACAAACGAAAATACAGCTACTACAAACGAAAGGAAGGTACTTCAAACGAAAAGAAGTTACTACAAACGAAAAGAAGGTACTACAAACAATAATCTTGCCACTACAAACGAAAAGGAGCTACTACAAACGAAAATCTTTCAACTACAAACGAAAAGGAGTTACTACAAACGATAATCTTCCAACTACAAACAAAAAGAAGTTACTACAAACGAAAATCTGTCTACTAAAAACGAAATAAAGTTACTACAAACGAATTTCTTGTTACTACAAACGAAAAAAAGGTACTACAAACGAAAATCTTTCTACTACAAACGAAAAGGAGTTACTACAAACGAAAAGAAGTTACTACAAACGAAAATCTAGCTACTACAAACGAAAGGAAGGTACTACAAACGAAAATCTTTCTACTACAAACGAAAAGGAGCTACTACAAACGAAAATCTTTCTACTACAAACGAAAAGGAGTTACTACAAACGAATTTCTTGTTACTACAAACGAAAAGAAGGTACTACAAACAAAAATCTTTCCACTACAAACGAAAAGGAGCTACTACAAACGATAATCTTCCAACTACAAACAAAAAGAAGTTACTACAAACGGATTTCTTGTTACTACAAACGAAAACAAGGTACTACAAACGAAAATCTTTCTACTACAAACGAAAAGGAGTTACTACAAACGAATTTCTTGTTACTACAATCGAAAACAAGGTACTACAAACGGAAAGAAGTTACTACAAACGAAAATACAGCTACTACTAACGAAAGGAAGGTACTTCAAACGAAAAGAAGTTACTACAAACGAAAAGAAGGTACTACAAACAAAAATCTTGCCACTATAAACGAAAAGGAGTTACTACAAACGAAAAAAAGTTACTACAAACGAAAATCTAGCTACTACAAACGAAAAGAAGGTACTACAAACAAAAATCTTTCTACTACAAACGAAAAGGAGTTACTACAAACGATAATCTTCCAACTACAAACGAAAAGAAGTTACTACAAACGAAAATCTGTCTACTAAAAACGAAATAAAGTTACTACAAACGAATTTCTTGTTACTACAATCGAAAAGAAGGTACTACAAACGAAAATCGTTCTGAAATTTTATGAAATGGGCGTCATGGGTGTAGTATTCATGGTTTTCCGGGGTGCTTTTGCCGAAAAAGAAGTTTAATACAAAATTCAAGATGGCGGCTTTAATGGTTTACGAAATATTTGCCATAGGTTCATTCACACACATTCACTTCATTTTCGGCATGAGTGCCCCCGAAAACCATGGAAATGATACCAATGACAAGTAATTAAATTCCGTGACTGTACAGCGTACATAACTAGGATTTGGAAAAAAATAACAATTATTATCCTTAGATTAAAAATAAATAGGCCGCTAATGGCGCTAGGTCGGTCGACGACAGGGGCACCCCAAGATTTGGTTTGGTTCCTTTAAACCCTGCAGACAGAAATAGGAGCCCGAGTAGCGGGGCTCCGTCGACCTGACGTCGACCGACATACCAAATTTCATCAAAATCAGTTCAGCCGTTTCATCGTGAAAACATTACAGACAGCGTTACTTTCGCAGTTATAATATTAGAATGGAAGTATGGATTACCGAGTGACAGCCCTATGAAAGTAGGCAAGAATTTTGAACGATGTTAGGAAGCTTGTCTTCTGCTCGGGTTTTTTTTTTCTTGTGGGACTACCCTTTACAGCAGAACTTTTTATGTCTAAATATTATTTTACATAACAGCGGATAGCATAAACTTCATTTCGCAGAAAGTTAAACACAACGCATTGAACGCATTGGATTAGGAATTGATGTGACTAAAAAACGTTTTTTACATATCTCATAAAGATAGCAAGAAATTCGTTTGTAGTAACACATTTTCGTTTGTAGTACCTTCTTTTCGTTTATAGTAACTAGAAATTCGTTTGTAGTAACTTCTTTTCGTTTGTAGTAGAAAGATTTTCGTTTGTAGTACCTTCTTTTCGTTTGTAGTAACTCCTTTTCGTTTGTAGTAGAAAGATTTTCGTTTGTAGTACCTTCTTTTCGATTGTAGTAACAAGAAATTCGTTTGTAGTAACTCCTTTTCATTTGTAGTTGAAAGATTTTCGTATGTAGTACCTTGTTTTCGTTTGTAGTAACAAGAAATCCGTTTGTGGTAACTTCTGTTTGTATGTAGTTGGAAGATTATCGTTTGTAGTAGCTCCTTTTAGTTTGTAGTGGAAAGATTTTTGTTTGTAGTACCTTCTTTTCGTTTGTAGTAACAAGAAATTCGTTTGTAGTTACTTCATTTTGTTTGTAGTAGACAGATTTTCGTTTGTAGTAACTTTTTTTCGTTTGTAGTAGCTAGATTTTCGTTTGTAGTAACTTTTTTTCGTTTGTAGTACCTTCTTTTCGTTTGTAGTAACTTCTTTTCGTTTGTAGTACCTTCCTTTCGTTTGTAGTAGCTAGATTTTCGTTTGTAGTAACTTCTTTTCGTTTGTAGTACCTTGTTTTCGTTTGTAGTAGCTAGATTTTCGTTTGTAGTAACTTCTTTTCGTTTGTAGTTGGAAGATTATCGTTTGTAATAACTTCTTTTCGTTTGTAGTTGGAAGATAATCGTTTATAGTAACTCCTTTTCGTTTGTAATAGAAAGATTTTTGTTTGTAGTACCTTCTCTTCGTTTGTAGTAGCTAGATTTTCGTTTGTAGTAACTTTTTTTCGTTTGTAGTAACTTCTTTTCGTTTGTAGTGGCAAGATTTTTGTTTGTAGTACCTTCTTTTCGTTTGTAGTAACTTCTTTTCGTTTGAAGTACCTTCCTTTCGTTTGTAGTAGCTGTATTTTCGTTTGTAGTAACTTCTTTTCGTTTGTAGTACCTTGTTTTCGTTTGTAGTAACAAGAAATTCGTTTGTAGTAACTCCTTTTCGTTTGTAGTGGCAAGATTTTCGTTTGTAGTACCTTCTTTTCGTTTGTAGTAACTCCTTTTCGTTTGTAGTAGAAAGATTTTCGTTTGTAGTACCTTCTTCTCGATTGTAGTAACAAGAAATTCGTTTGTAGTAACTTTATTTTGTTTTTAGTAGACAGATTTTCGTTTGTAGTAACTTCTTTTCCTTTGTAGTTGGAAGATTATCGTTTGTAGTAACTCCTTTTCGTTTGTAGTAGAAAGATTTTTGTTTGTAGTACCTTCTTTTCGTTTGTAGTAGCTAGATTTTCGTTTGTAGTAACTTTTTTTCGTTTGTAGTAACTCCTTTTCGTTTATAGTGGCAAGATTTTTGTTTGTAGTACCTTCTTTTCGTTTGTAGTAACTTCTTTTCGTTTAAAGTACCTTCCTTTCGTTTGTAGTAGCTGTATTTTCGTTTGTAGTAACTTCTTTTCGTTTGTAGTACCTTGTTTTCGTTTGTAGTAACAAGAAATTCGTTTGTAGTAACTCCTTTTCGTTTGTAGTAGAAAGATTTTCGTATGTAGTACCTTGTTTTCGTTTGTAGTAACAAGAAATCCGTTTGTAGTAACTTCTGTTTGTTTGTAGTTGGAAGATTATCGTTTGTAGTAGCTCCTTTTCGTTTGTAGTGGAAAGATTTTTGTTTGTAGTACCTTCTTTTCGTTTGTAGTAACAAGAAATTCGTTTGTAGTAACTTCATTTTGTTTGTAGTAGACAGATTTTCGTTTGTAGTAACTTTTTTTCGTATGTTCGTTTGTAGTAACTTTTTTTCGTATGTAGTAGCTAGATTTTCGTTTGTAGTAACTTTTTTTCGTTTGTAATACCTTCTTTTCGTTTGTAGTAACTTCTTTTCGTTTGTAGTACCTTCCTTTCGTTTGTAGTAGCTAGATTTTCGTTTGTAGTACCTTGTTTTCGTTTGTAGTAGCTAGATTTTCGTTTGTAGTAACTTCTTTTGGTTTGTAGTACCTTGTTTTCGTTTGTAGTAACAAGAAATTCGTTTGTAGTGGCAAGATTTTTGTTTGTAGTACCTTCTTTTCGTTTGTAGTAACAAGAAATTCGTTTGTAGTAACTTCATTTTGTTTGTAGTAGACAGATTTTCGTTTGTAGTAACTTTTTTTCGTTTGTAGTAGCTAGATTTTCGTTTGTAGTAACTTTTTTTCGTTTGTAGTACCTTCTTTTCGTTTGTAGTAACTTCTTTTCGTTTGTAGTACCTTCCTTTCGTTTGTAGTAGCTAGATTTTCGTTTGTAGTAACTTCTTTTCGTTTGTAGTACCTTGTTTTCGTTTGTAGTAGCTAGATTTTCGTTTGTAGTAACTTCTTTTGGTTTGTAGTACCTTCTTTTCGTTTGTAGTAACTTCTTTTCGTTTGAAGTACCTTCCTTTCGTTTGTAGTAGCTGTATTTTCGTTTGTAGTAACTTCTTTTCGTTTGTAGTACCTTCTTTTCGATTGTAGTAACAAGAAATTCGTTTGTAGTAACTTTATTTCGTTTTTAGTAGACAGATTTTCGTTTGTAGTAACTTCTTTTCGTTTGTAGTTGGAAGATTATCGTTTGTAGTAGAAAGATTTTTGTTTGTAGTAACTCCTTTTCGTTTGTAGTGGCAAGATTTTTGTTTGTAGTACCTTCTTTTCGTTTGTAGTAACTTCTTTTCGTTTGTAGTACCTTCCTTTCGTTTGTAGTAGCTAGATTTTCGTTTGTAGTAACTTCTTTTCGTTTGTAGTAACTCCTTTTCGTTTGTAGTAGAAAGATTTTCGTTAGTAGTACCTTTTTTTCGTTTGTAGTAACAAGAAATTCGTTTGTAGTAACTTCATTTCGTTTGTAGTAGACAGATTTTCGTTTGTAGTACCTTTTTTTCGTTTGTAGTAACAAGAAATTCGTTTATAGTAACTTAATTTCGTTTATAGTAGACAGATTCTCGTTTGTAGTAACTTCTTTTCGTTTGTAGTACCTTGTTTTCGTTTGTAGTAACAAGAAATTCGTTTGTAGTAACTCCTTTTCGTTTGTAGTGGCAAGATTTTTGTTTGTCGTACCTTCTTTTCGTTTGTAGTAACTTCTTTTCGTTTGTAGTACCTTCCTTTCGTTTGTAGTAGCTAGATTTTCGTTTGTAGTAACTTCTTTTCGTTTGTAGTAACTCCTTTTCGTTTGTAGTAGAAAGATTTTCGTTTGTAGTACCTTTTTTTCGTTTGTAGTAACAAGAAATTCGTTTGTAGTAACTTCATTTCGTTTGTAGTAGACAGATTTTCGTTTGTAGTAACATCTTTACGTTTGTAGTTGGAAGATTTTCGTTTGTAGTACCTTCCTTTCGTTTGTAGTAGCTAGATTTTCGTTTGTAGTAACTTCTTTTCGTTTGTAGTAACTCCTTTTCGTTTGTAGTAGAAAGATTTTCGTTTGTAGTACCTTTTTTTCGTTTGTAGTAACAAGAAATTCGTTTGTAGTAACTTCATTTCGTTTGTAGTAGACAGATTTTCGTTTGTAGTAACATCTTTACGTTTGTAGTTGGAAGATTATCGTTTGTAGTAACTCCTTTTCGTTTGTAGTAGAAAGATTTTCGTTTGTAGTACCTTCTTTTCGTTTGTAGTAACTTCTTTTCGTTTGTAGTTGGAAGATTATCGTTTGTAGTAACTCCTTTTCGTTTGTAGTAGAAAGATTTTCGTTTGTAGTACCTTCTTTTCGTTTGTAGTAACTTCTTTTCGTTTGTAGTATCTTCTTTTTGTTTAACTTTTTTTCGTTAGTAGTTATTTGTAGTAACATGAATATCATTCGTAGTAACTTAACTAATACTATTGCTATCCTAAACAAATGTTTCTCAGTCAGTTTTAGCGTTAGTAGTGCCTTTGTATCGAAAGTAACTTCGAATTCAGTCCGAAACAAGTTTTACTCGGGTTAATCGCTTCTTATGTATACTTCTGTTCCACTGCACCTAAGAAACCTGCTACTATTGACCTCTGCAATCGTTTCTCAGTCAGTTTTAGCTTTCCTAGTATTCGAATAGGCTTTTAAATTGCATTTATGTAGTAAATATCGTTTTGGAAAAATACCCTAAAATAAAAATATTTTTTACTATTTTTTTTATTTTACTACAAACGAAAAAAAATGCACTACAATCCACTACTTACGGTTTACTATAAGAAACAGCCGAAAAAAAATTTTTTTTTCAAGGTCGGGTATGATTTTTTTGTATTTTTTTTTTATTTTTTTTTGGTGCAACTACAAACGAAGTTATCTTCACTACTATCCACTACTTACCGAAATCTATCAAACTAACCAAAAAAAAAATTTTTTTTTAAAGTCGGGCGCCAAGTTCACACAGCCTGGACCAACAACATCTCGCGGCGGGTAAGTCCTTTAATAATGTCTTCTAGGACTTCATAAAAGCTGTCTATGTCACTTTCCGAAGATTGAGCAGTTGGGGTATATACTTGGATGATATTGAAGTAGTATAGTACTCCGTGTTTTCGATTCTGTTGGTATACTACTTGCAAGATAGCGTGATATATCGAAAGGTAGCTACTGCAGCAATTTAGCGATTGGCGAAGAAATGAAATGTCGGGCGAGAGCGACAGAGTTATATTATATTACAAGTATTAAGCAGTAATGAATTTGCACACAAAATACACAGATACTAAGTTCACGAAAACAATTAACAATAATAACGGTTCGTGCTTGACTGTTTTGCGCAGGAGTTGACGCCTCCTCATTAGCGTAGACAATAGACGAGTCCGCCGACATCTTGCCTCGTTAGTGCTCGAACAAAAGATGCGTAAGCGCCATGTTCCAGAAGGCGGCGCTAAGTCTGACTGACGGCGTGAGGTAGGCGGAGCTTTGCAACTTGTTTTGCACACGACACGCTCTGACGTAAAATCGTATGATTCTGATGCCTCGTTGAGTCGTGCGAGTGAACTTGCCTACTCGCCACACCACTCCCCCGGCGAGACCGTGACTACGGGCGAAAGTAATCAGGGAATCTCACCGTCCTGCCGCTTCTTGTCTTTCTGACCGTGTTATCAGATTGCGCTGGATCTGGAGTTTGGGTTTGGCCTTGACCCGGATCCAGATCTTCTCTCGCCATGTATGCTGGTTTAACACGGTCCATCGTCACCTTTTGTCTCTTCCCATGCACCTCGATGTCCACTGTGTTCTGGTCGCGAGCAAGGACTTTGTGTGGACCTGTATATGGGGCCCGCAGTGATCTTCGAGCTGGACCTTCGCGCAAGAAGACGTGGGTTGCTGTGCTTAGGTCTTTCGGGATGTAAAAGGGACGGTTGGAGCTCGTATGCCACGACGTTGGTTGTGGTGTTATTTTGGTCATGTGTGCGCGCAACCTGTCGACCAGGTCACTCATGTCCAGGACATCCTTTGGTGCTTCTGTGAGGAACTGCCCAGGCAAGCGGAGTGGCTCGCCGTAGACGAGTTCAGCGGTTGTTGCTCCTAAGTCTTCCTTCCATGCGCTGCGGATGCCTAGCAGAACCCATGGAAGGGCCTCTGGCCAGCTTGAATTTGCATGGCACATGATCGCGGCCTTCAGCTGGCGGTGTAGTCTCTCGACGAGGCCGTTAGCTGCAGGGTGATAGGAAGTGGTTAAGTGGTGAGTGGCGCCTATGAGGGCGGCTAGGTTCTTGAAGGTGCGGCATTCAAATTGCCTCCCGCGGTCCGTTGTTATATGTTCTGGACAGCCGAACCGGGCGATCCACCCAGTGGTGAGAGCAGCTGCACAGGTTTCCGCGGTCATGTCCTGCAGTGGATACGTCTCAGGCCAACGCGTTGCGCGGTCGACCATCGTGAGGCAGTACCTGTAGTTAGAGGATAAAGGTAAGAGCCCAATCAAATCAAGGTGAATGTGACGGAAACGTGCTGATGGTGGTTTGAATGCCTGTAATGGGTTGAGGTATGGCGTGTCACCTTACTCTTTTGACACGCTTCACATTCCTTTGCCATTTGTCTGCAGTCTTTTCTTACTCCTGGCCAAACAAACCTTTCAGTGACCAACCGAACACTTGCCTTTCGCCCAGGATGGCTGAGGTTATAAAGGGAAGCGAATACTTGCTTGCGGAACGATGTTGTAATAAATGGGCGTGGAGTACCCGCTACGTCGCAGTAGATCTCGACGTCAGATTCGGGTAATTTCACCTTCCGCAGCTTCAATGATGATCCATCTTTCAGCAAGTTCTGCAGTTCGGGGTCGGTTTGCTGTTCCTTGGCCAGGGACTGGTAATCAAAGGGCAGATGAAGCTCATTAATGCGCGAAAGTGTGTCTGCGACCACATTGTCCTTACCAGCGATATACCTGATGTCCGTCGTGAATTGACCTATATAATCCAGGTACTGTAAGGTCGGGTGTTTAGGAGACAAATGAAACGTACGAGGTTCGAGAATACACTGACTATATTGTAATAATGAAACCTTATTATATAGTTTACAACTACTACATCACACCTTCCCCTTTATTTAAAAAAAATAATAATAAGAAAACACAATTATTATTTTTGAGTTTTAATATGGTATACCTGCGCAGGGTATAATAATGTTACATAATATATATATTATTATTATTATTATTATAATAATATCATATTGATTTTTTACGATTACAATGTTTTATTTTTAACCAAATTATAAAAAATTGCCTAGTGATATAACATAGGAATAAAATATTCTAAATTAATATACATGACACTGGAGAAGCCTATTTAGTAAATACACATTGGTTACTTAAGTAATTTTTATAAAGTTTAGTTCTATTTTTATGAACTACATATTCTTTTCCTTTTTTCAAAATTTTAACATTACTATCCATGTCATCAATAACTACATAAGGTCCCAAATATATGGGGTCCATTTTACTATCTGAAATATTTTTTATTAATAATAAATCACCCTTTTTATAATACACTGGGTTTATATTAGTATCATAGTTATGCTTTCTCTTAACCTTACTCTTGATTAAATTATTATATGCGTCTTTTTGTGCTACTTGTAGCCTATATTTTAGCTCAAGAGCGTAATTGTCGTGAGCATACAAGGGATCTACCGTATGTCCTTCTAAATTGGTCGGTAGCACGCAGCGTTTGCCAAACACTAATTCATGTGGTGTGTACTTGGTCTCCGTATGTACTGTATTATTGTAAGAAAAACACCAATACGGCAACCAAGTACTCCACGCACTTGTTTGATTCTCACAATTAATCCTAAGATACGCACCCATCGCTTTATGATTGTTTTCCAGCGCTCCAATACTTTCGTGATGGTAAGCTGTAGAAGAAATTTGGTTGATTTTTAAGATTTGACATATCTCTCTCATAGTACTTGATATAAACTCGGACCCACGATCGGTTGCTATTTCTCTAGGTATGCCATATCTTAAAATAAAATTATCAACAAACGCACGAGCTACACTTACTGTATCTTTGTTGTATAGAGGGTACGCCTCCGTAAATTTCGATAGCTCGCACTGTAGGGTCAAAATGTATTTGTAGTTATGTATGTCTTGTGGAAGTGGCCCCACAATGTCTAAATAGACCTTTTCTAGTGCTGAATTTGCAGTCGTTGTTACTTGCATTGGTTGCTTGGTATGTTTAGAATATTTCTGTTTCTTACATTGCTCACATTTAGAGACATAATCAACGACATCTTTTTCCAAACTTGGCCAGAAGTAGTACTTTTTAATGTTATTTACCATCCGCCTAATGCCCGCGTGGCCACTTGTGGGCAGTAGGTGGAAGTCATTTAATATCACACGCCTGTTATCTAAATTATTTATTCTTTGGACATTGCTGACTACACAAATTCGTGGTCCGGACCACTTTTCATAACTTTTTATTTCATTTATAAGCCCACTTATAAAATCTTTATTGTAGTCGTTTCTTATTATGCATATTTCATTTATCAATAACCTTTTACATAAACATAACAAGTCTCTCACCAATTCGACTCGCGTAATCGGAGATCGAGATATTGTTTGTAAATAAATTATAGCTTTACTGGGCACGTACATAAAATATTTGTATCTGTCCACTATTATTCCTTTTCTTTCTAAATAATTTAATTGTCTGGAGTTTATTAAGGAAAGTTCAACAATATCCTTCGGTTTTTTAATTATTTCCACCACTCTCGGTTGATCAGGCCTCGAGTGTGTGTCCATATTATCCACCGACTGGTTATTATTGCTCTTATCATTATTCATATTTAATTGACGCAATTGTGCTCTAGTCATTACACCAACTATCTGTTCATTCATTGATTTTAAGTCTTCCGACGTAATTATTATTCGCGACAATGCGTCTGCCACTGAGTTTGATTGTCCTTTTATGTATTCAATTGTGAAGTTAAATTCTTCTAACTGTAGTCTAAATTTCAATAATCTACTAGATGGATCTCTCATTGAAAATAAATAAACTAGAGGTCGATGGTCGGTCTGTATTTTAAACCGTCTTCCGTATAAATAAGGTCGAAAATATTTAACACTCCACACTATTGCTAAGAGCTCTTTTTCAATAGTAGGATAATTAATTTCGGCCTTATTCAAACCTCGACTTGCATAAGCCACTGGCCGTCCATCCCCGTTACATAACACGGAACCGATTGCAATACCCGATGCGTCAGTTTGTAATACAAATTCATTGCTTTCCGAAAAATTGGGATACTGGAGGACCGGTGGGTTTATCAGGGCTGATTTCAGCATTTGAAAAGAATGCTCACATTCCTTGGTCCAATTATACTTCATATTTTTGCAACACAATTTGTTTAAAGGAAATGCTAACTCGGCGAAGTTTCTAATAAACTTTCTGTAATAGTTTGCAAAGGCTACAAAACGCTTTAATTCGTCTACATTTTGTGGCCTTGGATAACTTTCTACTACTTTAATTTTTTGTGGGTCTGGTAAAATACCCTTTGCGGAAACTGTATGTCCTAAATAAAGAATCTCTTTTTGCAAAAATGTACACTTGGTGGGATTCAATTTCAAATTTACTTTTCGTAACCTAAAAAAAACATCCATTAGATTTTGATTATGAATACTCAAATTTCTACCCATTACTACCAAGTCGTCCTGATAAATGAGACATTTATCGTAATTGAGGCCAGACATTGCAATGGTCATCATTCTACTAAAGCTACCGGGACTAGACTTGAGCCCCATCGGCATCCGAGTCATTTGATACTGATTGTTACCTGTAGTGAATGCCGTATAAGGTCTGCAGCTTTCTTTTAATGTAACTTGAAAAAATCCTTGAGCTAAATCTAAATGAGTAAAGTACATTGCTCCTGCCAAGGAATCTAGTATTTCGGTGATGTTGGGCAAGGGAAATTTATCGTCCTGTATGTTATCATTTAACTTGCGGTAGTCAATCACGACACGCCACTTTTTATTACCGGCCGCATCACATTTTTTGGGGACCAACAATAATGGACTAGACCAAGCACTGCGGGATGGCTCAATTATGCCGTCATTTAACATATGTTTGACTTGTTTCTCTATTTCCGGTTTTTGTGCATATGGTACTCGGTATGGTTTGGTATAAATTGGTACAGTCTGTGGTTTCATGTCAATTGTCTGTTCATAAATTGGGGTAGTGGATAATTTATCCCCTGGTAGATAGAAAATATCAGGAAACTTTGCACAAATACATTCTATCGATTTCTGTTCCTCTATATTCAAGTCCTTTAAGTTTAATGAGGAAAGTAAAGTTTTCACCCTTTCCGAATCTACCGTATTCCTATTAAATTGACAAATATAGTATTCAGTTAACTTACTAGTGCTAACTTGAAAATAGTTTAAATTTACATCTGTGTCTCGTGTATTTAAAATACGAATAGGCATTTTTCCGTTAATCGGTTTATTTACACTACTAGCTAAATAAACACCATCACATAATTGTTGATTTGACACCACACACTCTTCTTTTGATTTCGTACTAATGTAATGCGTGGACTCGCTACGTGCTGGTATGGTCAGATAGTAGCTGTTACGTTTTGTCTGATTATTTTCTAACGATAATGTTACTAGCTTAGACTCATTGGTCATTAATTGTAACGTATTGACTTCAAAATTTAAAATAGCTCTATAATGTGTTAAAAAGTCTTGACCCACAATGCCATCAGTAATACACGGTAAATCTTTAAATACTGTAAATTTATGTGGAAAGCTATGATCGCTATAATTAAGAGTTAAATACACATAACCTTCAGAGAACAAATATCCACCAATACCTTTTACGCTAACTCTCTCTTTATGGTAAGGAATCTGTAAACGCTCTAAACATTCCAGCTTTATTCCCGATATAGATGCGCCAGTGTCAATTAACAAGCTATGGTTACAGTTACCAATTTTAAACAACACCTTGTTTAAAATGTTACACGTAAGGATGACATCAGTCACGAAAAAAATGATTCAATGACTCATTATTCGACGTACTGGTTGCTACCTGGCTATTCTCTGTTATGACATTGATATCCCTTTTCAACCCGACACCCCGGCCGCGGTTACTACGCGGTGGTCTATAAGTTTTGCGATAACGATTATTATAATTAGTACGATAATAATTGCTATTATTATAACCATGTGGTACCTGTGGCCGATGACCCCGATGCTGGTTCGCATTTTGTGCACCACCTCTTGCGCCGAAATTTCGTTGGCCTCGGTAACCTCGTTGGGCCCTCCGAGCCTGGTAATTCGACTGTCTATACGTACCTATTAGTTCTGATGAGCCACTGGGACCAGGTTTCTCCTCGTCTTGAGCCGCCTGTATTGCTTCTGTTAAAGAAGTGAAGTTACGCGCGGCAATTATTGTGCTTAATCGACGATCCCGCAAACCATCAGCGAACCGCTTGATTGCTAGCTTCTCATTCATGGGTTTCAATAAAGCATATTTGGCTGTGTCACTGTCAGCTTGCGATACCGTCAAATTAACAAAGAGGTCAGATATCTCTTTGCCGTAATCTGTTATTGTTTTACTCTCTTGTTTACTAAACTGTAACTTTGTTTGAATAGCGATGTAACTCTTTTGTGGTAGTAATAATTTACGCATATCCTTTGTAAGCTCATCGACAGTGTCATATCTTGGTGACAATAATAACTTTGCACGCTGGGATAACCTACTTTTCAATATAAACTGAATTAGTTTGTTTTTACATGCCGGTGTGTCTAACATAGTATCGTAATATTCGATATTTTCGATCAGTTGCTTAGTGTTATCAATACTATCATCCATGACGGGCATAAGATGTAGCGCCGTTTTTAATTCGAATGAATCCGTAGCCATGGCTTGTAATGAGATATCTTTCTCTCCCGTTATACTACTCAAAGTAATTATTTCTAAAAATAACCTATCGAACTCTTCGCAAATCTTGTTAATTAATGTAATTTCTGAACTCGTATAGTTTTTTAAGTTTTCTTTATAGATTTCTAAAAACTTGTTGTACTTGACTAAAACAGTATTTGCCTCTTTTCTTTTTGTCTCTAAAATCTTTCCTTGTCGGCGGCTAGGTCCAATTTTTATCAAGTAGCTTCTTATAACTTTTAGCTCGTTTAATATTATACCTAAATCCTCAGCCATAACACTTTGTTATCCTCTTAATTAGTGAGTAGCGCTTTTTCTTAACTACATTTTTCTTACAATCGAATTTATCAAGAAAACGCATATAATAATTTAACAGAAACTATTAGTAGATACTTAACAGATACTCCTAAAATAAACAATAAATGCAATCATTATATAAGTACATACCATCATCAAGAGACATCGCAAAATAGGTCGTAAAATAAACCTCGTTATTACTTCGATTCACTTACTCTAGCCACTGATATAAATGTTAGGAACGATCACATCACTGCCTACTTTTTCACACCATCACTACACTATTACTCTCACAACGTTGAATTACGCGCCTTGAAGATACCATTGGTTATTTCGCCGTCGTAGTTATATATCGAGAACTTCTGCCTTGCCAGCCTGTGTCGCAGCACCCATGTATGCCTGCTGCCTGCGTAGGATACTGGAGTATCGCTTCAATGTCACTTCATCTATGCGACGCTGTATTTGTTTCTTATGACAACGGTTATACAGCTTGTATAATATAATGAGTAGTCCAATCGCCAATATGGTACATATCACCACGAGAATGGTGTTGGAGGTCTCCTGCAGCTGCTGCGTACGAGCCGTATTACTACCGACTCCGGCGGTTTGCGCAATCACAACTTCTTCTTTGCTGTTAGTATTTCCCATTTTTCACAAAAATGTGTGCACGAATACGCAACAATAGAACACTCCTTGTGCTCAGGTATCTTAATGTTTTTCTGCTTCATCTTAAAGTCCACATTAACTCTCCACTGATTGTTTATAATATTTTGACCATTTATGGAACACACGCGCGCGCGCCCGTGCCGACTACTGTTACAGGCAGGGTCGCCATGTAAGGTCGGGTGTTTAGGAGACAAATGAAACGTACGAGGTTCGAGAATACACTGACTATATTGTAATAATGAAACCTTATTATATAGTTTACAACTACTACATCACAGTACCTAAATTGAGGAGGAGGGCAGATTAAGCGTGGGCTTGCGAAGGCGTATATCAACGGCTTGTGGTCCGTTGTGACGTGGAATACGCGTGCCTCGACCATGAAGCGAACATATCTGATTGCCTCATATATTGCCAACAGCTCTCGGTCGTAAGGACTGTACTTCTTCTGCGAAGGGCTGAGCTGCTTCGAAAAGAATGTCAGTGGTTGCCATTCCAGCTTGCTCCGTTGTTGCAGTACAGCCCCGATTGCTGTATCAGAAGCATCCGTCAAGATATTCAGCTCTGCATAAGGGTCTGGGTGTACCAAGAGCGTTGCTTCTGAAAGGCTCTATTTGCAGCTGTTGAATGCTTCTAGCAGCTCTGGTGTCATGGTGACTGGATGCGTTCCCTTGACTTTAGGACCTGCGATCAAACTGTTGAGGGGTGCCTGTTTGGATGCTGCTTCTGGAATAAATCGACGATAAAAATTAAGCATTCCAAGGAAACGCCTCTGTTCCTTGATAGTCTTAGGCACAGGGAAGTCTTGAATGGCTTGGACTTTGCAGTCAGGCGGCTGAGTACCTGACGCAGAGACTTTGTATCCCAAGAATTTCACCTCCGCTTGGCTGAAAATACACTTGCTAGTATTTAATAGGATGCCGTATTTGACCAATCTCTCGAACAGTTGTCTGAGGTGCTGCTGGTGCTGCTGGGTATCCTTGCTGAAGACCAGAATATCGTCTAGGTACTCATAGCAGAAGGTTAGGTCCCGTTGAAGAACTTCATGTATGAACCTCTGGAAAGTTTGGGCAGCGTTTCTAAGTCCAAAGGTCATGTAGGGAAATTCGTACAGACCAAATGGCGTTGTTATGGCCGTCTTTGATATATCTTCGTCAAATACTGGTATGACATGTAGAAATTCTTGTCCACTTTCGATGTGCTCTCAATATCTGATACTTTCCTGGCTTTTAGGCTTCAGTCCGTAACGAACGTCGGTGGTCACCAGTGAAGTAGTATAGTAATCCGTGTTTTCGATTCTGTTGGTATACTACTTGCAAGATAGCGTGATATATCGAAAGGTAGCTACTGCAGCAATTTGGCGATTGGCGAAGAAATGAAATGTCGGGCGAGAGCGACAGAGTTATATTATATTACAAGTATTAAGCAGTAATGAATTTGCACACAAAATACACAGATACTAAGTTCACGAAAACAATTAACAATAATAACGGTTCGTGCTTGACTGTTTTGCGCAGGAGTTGACGCCTCCTCATTAGCGTAGACAATAGACGAGTCCGCCGACATCTTGCCTCGTTAGTGCTCGAACAAAAGATGCGTAAGCGCCATGTTCCAGAAGGCGGCGCTAAGTCTGACTGACGGCGTGAGGTAGGCGGAGCTTTGCAACTTGTTTTGCACACGACACGCTCTGACGTAAAATCGTATGATTCTGATGCCTCGTTGAGTCGTGCGAGTGAACTTGCCTACTCGCCACAATATTGAGCACAACAGGCTTGCAATCTATTTTGATCATCATGATCCGGTTATTTATTGGCTTGTATCATCCAAGAACACAGTTGTTATATTTCTTGGGAATAGGGTATTTTACTCTATACGAGAAAAAAATCTATAAATATACACACACCACTTGTCTTAAGGTTTGTTGTTATTGTTCTATTTTTACAAACTCGCGTGCTTACAGTCAGTCTGACGCATGCAGGCGACATGTGCCACGCCTCCATACCATAATATCCCTCCATATCCGTGGATGCAATCATGAAATCAACACTAAATGATGATGTCGTAATGCGCAGATGTACGCGGGGGCCGTGCCGCATCCGTTCGCGTCTTCGCTGGCGCAGGAGCTGTTCGAAAGCGGACTCATCCCCGCCGACACCGACTTCCGCATCTTTCGTGACTTCGGCAAGCTGTCGGGTACGTAGCGCTCCCCCTGCCTCAGCCCCCCTGCCCCCCCCCCCTCCCCCCGCTGACCCCCCTGCCGCGTGTCGCAGGCGTGGACCTGGCGTGGAGCGCTAACGGCTACGTGTACCACACGCGGCTGGACACGGCCGAGCGCGTGCCGGCCGCCGCGCTGCAGCGCACCGGCGACAACGTGCTGGCGCTGGCGCGCGGCCTGCTGGCCGGCGACAGCCTGGAGTCGGAGCCGGACGCGGCGCGCCAGCCGGTGTTCTTCGACGTGCTGGGGCTGGGCGTGCTGGCCGCGCGTGCGCCGGCCGCCGTGCTGCTGGCGGCCGGCGCGCTGCTGCTGGTGCTGCTGAAGGTGCACGTGAGCGCGGGGCAGGCGCGCGACGCGCTGTTCGTGTCGCGCGCACAGTGGTGGGCGCTCGTGCTGCGCGCGGCGGCGGCGGGGGCGGGGGCGGCCTGCGCGGGGGCGGGCGCGGCGGCCGCCCCCGCGCTGCTGCTGCACGCGTGCGGCGCGCGCCTCTGCTTCTACTCGCGCGGAGCGCTGCTGGCGCCGCTGTACGCGCTGCCGGGTGAGTACAGTGTGATCTAAACCATTGTCGAATCCACTGGAACACACACAAAAAAAAACATCAAAATCGGTCCAGCCGTTTAGGAGGAGTTCACTTTCATACACACGCACAGAAGATTAATTTTATATATAAGATTAGAGATTTACTGAAAAATACTTTCGGCTGCTACGACATGTTCGAAATACTTTGTTATTAAATTTTTTTGTAACTTTTGTGTAAAATATTCTCATTTTAATAAATAGTTTTTTTTAATAAATTATCGGGAAACAAGGACAGGGTACTATGTAAAACAGATTTTGTCAAGTTCTTTTATTTATTATTAATTAATTTTAAGTGAGTCTGTGCCTTTACTAATAACACAGCTAGCTTTTTTGTCAGAAATTCTGTCACACAATTGATATTTTCCCGTTTTATTGTCAATTTTGTATAATTGATTTAGTTTTCTACATGCTAAAAGATCGCATTTTTTTGTAAACCTGATTGATTAAGAGATGATAATGAACTGGTTTTAAGTTTCTTGCGATGCACTCCCGGTAGAATATCCATAGGGTTAAAATGTTCTGCACAAACGGTACAGTTTTGTGGCGGTCTGTTGATCAAATCTTCTCGAGATATTAAGCCAAGCTATTGGGAACGTCTGAAAAAGGTAACAACATATCCATTTTTATCATGTAAGTCTTATTATGAAATAATTGTTTGTGGTCGGGGGACCTCCTTTAGGAACGAAGTTCCTCGTCACATATGAAATAAAATAAAAACAGCCGCCATCTTGACTTCACTATTGACTCTAGCACCCTCGAAATTAATGAAAACGACTCCCATAACGAAAAATGTAAAATTTTCGTCGTCGCCATCTTGGATTTATATTTTGACCCCACTATCGGCTTTAGCACCCACGCAAACTATGAAAACGACACCCATGACGAAAAATTAAAAAAAATTCGCAGCCTTTATTTTGGATTTACATTTTAGCCTTGCTCTATAGCAAGGCTAAAATGCTAAAATGGCTTTAGCACCCTCGAAAACTATGAAAATGACACCCGTGACAAAAGAATTGAAAAATTTCACAGCCGCCATCTTGGATTCAGATTTTGACCTCACTATTGGTTTTGGCACCCACGAAAACTAAAACGACAGCCATGACGAAAAAAATAAACATGAGCAAATAAAAAAGCCGCCATCTTTGTTTTACAAATAAATTCACGAATTTCATGTGAACTTATTTGTAAAACAAAGATGGCGGTTGCTAACATGTATGTACATATTCAATATCAACAATAGTTCATTTTTACCTTTCAAGATCTGCAGGAAAGTTTAAAAACGAAAGCTCCAGTTTTGAAGAAACCGAGTTCAAACAGCCGTATGCTACACAATACGCTCGAGGCGTTTTTAAAAAGATGAACGGTCCGTGGCGCAAAGTTTAAATGTATTACGCGACTACCGGACTTCTCGTTCAAACACGGCACCCGTGTCTGAGAGCACCGCGACTATCGCTTAGGGGTATCGTAGAAGCGCGCGTCTGTGTGCGTGTGCCGTTTCGAACGTTTGTACGTAGTTTCTGTAGTGTTGATATCTTTATTCTGTGGCTCTGCGTACAGCGCTGGCGGGCGCGTGGGCGGGCGCGCTGCGGCTGTGGGGGCGGCCGGCGCTGCTGCGCGGCTGGTGGGGCGCGCGCGCGTGGCACGACGCGGGCGCGCTGTGGGCCGCGGCCGCGCTGCTGCTGTGCCTGCTGCGCGGCCTGCGCTCGGGCTTCCTGCCGCTGCTGTGGGCGCTGGGCGGCGCGGGCGCGGACCTGGCGGGCGCGGCGCTGGGCGCGGGCGGGGGCGCGCGCGCGGCGCTGTGGGCGCTGGGCGCGGCGCTGCCGGCGGCGCAGACGTGGTACCTGGCGCTGGGCCTGCTGCACATGTTCGTGCCCATGACGGGGCGCGCGGGCTCGGGCTGGCTGCCGGCTGACGTGAGTGACGCGCGGGGCGGGCGGGCGGGGCGGGGGCGCAGACTGTAGCGCGCGTGTTGCAGGTGACGGTGGCGGTGCTGGTGGCGCTGCTGGTGCAGGCGAGCTGCGCGTGGCTGCTGCCGCTGGTGCTGGCGGCGCGCGGCGTGCGGCGGCTGGTGAGTGCGGCGGCTGCGCGGGCGGGCCGGGGCACGGGGGGCTGAAAATCGGCTCTCGTAGACAGGGATTTCAATTTGCAAGTGCCGGATGTTTTGCCAGATATTGCTTTTATTAGTTACTACTATATACAATAATGACACTAGAGTTAATTTTATTCTACACAAAAACCAAAGGATTAGTATCCATTTCATATGTTATAATAAATAAAAATATTTTTAAGATTAAAAAAAATCGGCATCGAGAACATCATAAATAATTAGTACTATAACCACCTGTAAGGATACGGCTTTCCTTACCGTTTAAGAGATAATTAGATTTTTCATACTAGCCCCATACAAATTTTTCGTATAAAAATTATATTCTTTCGGTTTTATGTAGAATTAACTTGGGGTATAATTTTGATATAATATAGTAATAATTAATAGAAGCAATATCCGGCAAAAAATCCGTCATTTGCAAATTGAAATCCCTGCCTATGAGAGCCGTTGTCCAGGCCCCCGTGCGGGGTGGCGTGAGACGGCGGAGCTGACGGCGCTGTCGCAGGTGGCGCTGGGCTGGCTGTGCTGCGCGCTGGCGGCGCTGCTGGTGCTGCTGTCGCCGCTGGGCGCGCCCTACAGCGCGGCGCGGCCGCAGCGCCTCATGGTGTTCCACACGCGCCGCACGCTGCACGCGCCGCTGGTGGCGCAGGACCACGAGGAGCACTTCTACTGGGTGCCGGAGCTCGACGCCAACACGCCGCGCTCCGTAGACACATACGGTATGCGCTGCTGTCTCCGCTAGGCTCCCCCTACAGCGCCTCATGGTGTTCCACACGCCGCGCTCCGTAGACACATACGGTATGCGCTGCTGTCTCCGCTAGGCTCCCCCTACAGCGCCTCATGGTGTTCCACACGCCGCGCTCCGTAGACACATACGGTATGCGCTGCTGTCTCCGCTAGGCTCCCCCTACAGCGCCTCATGGTGTTCCACACGCCGCGCTCCGTAGACACATACGGTATGCGCTGCTGTCTCCGCTAGGCTCCCCCTACAGCGCCTCATGGTGTTCCACACGCCGCGCTCCGTAGACACATACGGTATGCGCTGCTGTCTCCGCTAGGCTCCCCCTACAGCGCCTCATGGTGTTCCACACGCGCCGCACGCTGCACGCGCCGCTGGTGGCGCAGGACCACGAGGAGCACTTCTACTGGGTGCCGGAGCTCGACGCCAACACGCCGCGCTCCGTAGACACATACGGTATGCGCTGCTGTCTCCGCTAGGCTCCCCCTACAGCGCCTCATGGTGTTCCACACGCCGCGCTCCGTAGACACATACGGTATGCGCTGCTGTCTCCGCTAGGCTCCCCCTACAGCGCCTCATGGTGTTCCACACGCCGCGCTCCGTAGACACATACGGTATGCGCTGCTGTCTCCGCTAGGCTCCCCCTACAGCGCCTCATGGTGTTCCACACGCCGCGCTCCGTAGACACATACGGTATGCGCTGCTGTCTCCGCTAGGCTCCCCCTACAGCGCCTCATGGTGTTCCACACGCGCCGCACGCTGCACGCGCCGCTGGTGGCGCAGGACCACGAGGAGCACTTCTACTGGGTGCCGGAGCTCGACGCCAACACGCCGCGCTCCGTAGACACATACGGTATGCGCTGCTGTCTCCGCTAGGCTCCCCCTACAGCGCCTCATGGTGTTCCACACGCCGCGCTCCGTAGACACATACGGTATGCGCTGCTGTCTCCGCTAGGCTCCCCCTACAGCGCCTCATGGTGTTCCACACGCCGCGCTCCGTAGACACATACGGTATGCGCTGCTGTCTCCGCTAGGCTCCCCCTACAGCGCCTCATGGTGTTCCACACGCCGCGCTCCGTAGACACATACGGTATGCGCTGCTGTCTCCGCTAGGCTCCCCCTACAGCGCCTCATGGTGTTCCACACGCCGCGCTCCGTAGACACATACGGTATGCGCTGCTGTCTCCGCTAGGCTCCCCCTACAGCGCCTCATGGTGTTCCACACGCCGCGCTCCGTAGACACATACGGTATGCGCTGCTGTCTCCGCTAGGCTCCCCCTACAGCGCCTCATGGTGTTCCACACGCCGCGCTCCGTAGACACATACGGTATGCGCTGCTGTCTCCGCTAGGCTCCCCCTACAGCGCCTCATGGTGTTCCACACGCCGCGCTCCGTAGACACATACGGTATGCGCTGCTGTCTCCGCTAGGCTCCCCCTACAGCGCCTCATGGTGTTCCACACGCGCCGCACGCTGCACGCGCCGCTGGTGGCGCAGGACCACGAGGAGCACTTCTACTGGGTGCCGGAGCTCGACGCCAACACGCCGCGCTCCGTAGACACATACGGTATGCGCTGCTGTCTCCGCTAGGCTCCCCCTACAGCGCCTCATGGTGTTCCACACGCCGCGCTCCGTAGACACATACGGTATGCGCTGCTGTCTCCGCTAGGCTCCCCCTACAGCGCCTCATGGTGTTCCACACGCCGCGCTCCGTAGACACATACGGTATGCGCTGCTGTCTCCGCTAGGCTCCCCCTACAGCGCCTCATGGTGTTCCACACGCCGCGCTCCGTAGACACATACGGTATGCGCTGCTGTCTCCGCTAGGCTCCCCCTACAGCGCCTCATGGTGTTCCACACGCCGCGCTCCGTAGACACATACGGTATGCGCTGCTGTCTCCGCTAGGCTCCCCCTACTAGACTCTCTATTTAGACATGTATTGTTGGGGTTGTAATGCCCAACAGTGAAAATGTTATGTTATAGTTACGTAAACTTGTTAAGGGCGCGTATTCGATTTAGCGCAACTCAAAATCTAAACGATTGCTAGAACGGCGTAGCAGCATTGACACACACTAATACAATACAATGGTCTGTTTGTGTGTATCAGAAAAAAAAATATGCACTAAATAAGCACGAATCATTGAAATTGATCGGCAAACGACAGCGCGCGATGTTTTACAGTGCTTTTTAAAGTAATGTCTAAAATAAATGAGCTCGTATAACGGACTGAAAAATAAATATATCAGTTATGTTTTTATTCAAATACTGGTGAAAAAAAATTGTCAAAGTGAACCGATTTTCTACTTTTTCAACATTGTTTTTTAATACATAATAGTAATATTTTCGTAATTTTGGCTCTGTTTCTGTCTTTATGACTGAATATACTGTTGGAAAAACGCATAAAATAAAATATTTTGGCATATTGTAATGATTGTATTCGTCCTGAAAGTTAACTCTGACGTCTATTTTCGTAAAACGATATGAAAGAATTGTCTTCGCTTTAAAAAACCATAATTAAAAATTATACTTTTACTCTGTAGCTGTCTAAATCAAGACTTAATCTTTCTAAAACAGTAAATTGTCTTTAAATAATCTGCTCACATAATTACGATATTGCTCTGGGCAAAACGCAAAAACATGAAGTTTTCGTCACGAATCGAATACGCGCTCTTAAGGTATGTTATGTTATGTAAATGAGTAGACGAAAGACTCCCTTGATGGATTTATCGTACTGAATATTATCACATAATTGTTCCACTTAAATGCTATGTACAGAAATGCACAGCTAAACAATAACGATGTGCATTATTAAATTATGAAGAACAAATAAAATGTTAATGTTATGGTAATAAAGGGTTACAAAGAGAGATAAAATGTAAAAGAAAATAATCTAATTCAAGCCTTGAACAATTAAATCACAACGCGCAATAGGCGACGTTGCTTTGTTGAGTGTACGTGCACTCGATAAGTGCACTGCGCTGCTGTCGTCTGTGACGTCACATACAGCCGTGTTGTCCACGCTGCTTGCAGTCGACCTCCTTCGGGGCGCTGGATTGGGAACAGGTGGTGCCTCAGGTTTCTTGTGACTCGTGCAATGTTTGCGAAGTCGGTGGTACCCATATATTGCGCTTGCTATCGCTGCTACTGCTGTCAATACGTATATGACAACATATTGGTGAACATCGTGGTATGTTGCCCGATCAGATATGACGTCTTCTGCCGCCGCGGCTTTCAACTGTCTATCTGTTTTCCCAGATGTAGCAGTAATGAGCTTTGTTCCATTACCGTCTCGTTCTCGGGTTCATGTTTCAATACCGGTACCGATAGGTTGATGATCCGGTTAATTGGAGGGATTTCCAGCGTGAGTTCTTCCACCTGAGCATGTATTATATCCTTCAGTTGCCTTTGGGAATGTACAGTAAACGTCTCACTATTTATTGATAGTGCAGTCGCTACCGTGACATTACCCCTGCGTTGTTAAGTGATGCAGTTGAAACTTGATTCCCGCATATGACGCGTAATTTGCAAGCGTCACAACAAAGTATAGGTAGCTATTTATGTCGTTGAGTTCCAACCATTCGTTTTGACAGTTGTCATGTTTTGTTTTGCAGCCAGACGAATCTTGTCTTTTCTTACAGAGGCTCTCGTCAGACTGCATGTGGTATGTTGGTGACCTCATGGGGCACAGAAGAGTCGTACTGTCGTAGTGCAGGCATTGATGTAGGTCGGTTCCAGTCATCGGTAGGTATGAATTCTTCTGTATGTTAATTGCTAACAGTTCCGCTATGGGCAGTAGGGTGACCATGTCGAAGTCATTCTTTTTTGGGACAGGAATGACGTGGAAAACTTCGTAGTTTTCTCTACTGATTAACGGCACCCGTATCTCAATGATTAGATATCTCTCTGTCATTTTTGCCTTCACTTGTAAAAGGTGATATAGGCGAAATAAATCATCTTGAATGTTAGTGATGGGAAGTGCCACATCCTTCGAGAGCTGACTGGATATGACTTTAATTCGTCCCGTAGTTGTTCTGGCGCAATGAGGTGTAGGTTCATTTTGCCGTTGTAAATGTTGGTTACGGTATCCAACAGGACCTCTTGAACGTTTCTTAGATGCTCTGTAAAGCTGTTTGCAGAAATGGCAGACATCACAAACTCAATTGCTAGTTCTTAAGATTCAATTTCTTGCTGAATGTTGCTCGTTAGCTTGTCTAGGCTGAGCAGATGGTTATTGAATAATTTGTATTGTTTTGCGATTATTTCTTCCGATCTTCTTAGTATGTTGTATTCGGCTTCTATTATCGTTGCCTGATTTTTAGACAAAAGGGCCAGATGTTTTTCATTTTGTTTGATGAGTTCAATATCCCGTTGATATTGTTCGGCGAATTGGTCATCCAATACTCCGAACAGGGAACGTGCGATTGACCCGACACCGTTGATAACGTTTGCTTCTCATATTCACCCGACCTTGCGGATTCAGCAACATACGGTTGTAGTGGTCGAGTTCAGCGAACGCGTGATGTAATTGTAAAGAAATTACGTCACATTGAGTCTTCTGTTTTAGTTTTGAACATATGTTTTCAAGATGATCGTTGAACTCTGTGAAAACTGCTGTGCCATGCCAGTAAGGTTTGACGTCGTAGTAGACAACTATCTTCCACTCGTCGCGAATTAATTTAATGTTGGTGATTTTATCGAAATATAGGCCTTATTGCAATTCGATAAAGTTTGTTATGTTTGTTGTCGCTCTTGCTGGGCTTAGTAGGTATAACAGGGTCATTACTAATCCGATCAAGTTGATTTTGCCTGTCTTGGCATTTTGCTGATGTTTTGTTTTGGTTTCGTTTGTATCTTGTTTTTTGTGTTCATTTTCGGTATTTTGTGGAATACAGTTTTCCTTGCTGTCTATTGGTAAAATAGATAGCTTTGTTATGGGTCTCCTTATAGAACCATTTCTTGTTCTCAGGGTCACGACACGAACATATCCGTCGTTTCCTGGGTGAAGATCTGTTACTCTGCCCATCAACCATTTTCCTGCGGGCCGCTGGTCATCATGTACAACAACCAAGTCACCAATCTTCACGTTGTTCTGAGGCTTCTGCCATTTTGTTCTTGCTAACAGTTGGCACAAGTACTCGTTTTTCCACTTCTTCCAGATTTCTGTGTATATTTGTCTAGTAAGCTCCCATCTTGTACGGGCGTCTTCTCTTGTTTCGATGACGGTCAACCCTGATCTTCCTGTTAGAAAGTGTGCTGGCGTCAGACAGTCTAGGTTTTCCACATTTTCACTCAGCGCACACAGAGGTCTGGAGTTTAGACATGCTTCTAGTTTTGTTAAGATTGTGGTGAACTCCTCAAATGTTAACTTTTGCTCACCCACCACTCGTTTTAAATGGTGTTTCAAGCTTCTTACGGCTCGTTCCCACAATCCCCCCGCCGAGGGCCAAGCAGGAGCGTTGAAATGCCACTGTATGAACATCTCGGCGACTTCCTTCTGTAGTTGTTCGTTCTTGTAGGTGTTCTCTATTTCCTCGTATTGTTCCATGAGCAGTCGATTAGCGCCGACGAAGTTCGTGCCATTATCGCTGTACATATGGCGAGGGGCGCCTCTCCTTGCTGCCATTCTGTTAAGGGCTGCCAGAAATGCTGAGCTTGAAAGATCAGAGACCAACTCAATGTGCACTGCCTTTGTTACCATGCAAACAAAGATCGCTATGTAACCCTTGGTGGTTTTAGCCCCTCTTCCTTTATTCATCTTAATGTCGACGAATCCCGTAAAGTGCACTCCTGTATGGTGGAATGGCGGGGCAGGGTTTATTCTTGCGGTCGGCAGTTCACCCATGATTTGTTGTTGTTTGGTTGGACTGATTTTTCGGCACGTTACGCATTTTCTGACTTGCATTTTCGTAACTCGCACGCCACCGATGATCCAGTATTTTTGGCGAAGATGCGACAGAGTGAGTCGCGGTCCGCCGTGAAACGTCATTTGGTGAGCTTGATTGATAAGCAAATGCGTTAGCCGACTGTCGTGAGGGATGATCATCGGGTGTTTCATCTCTTCAGCTAGCGTGGCGTTGTTCAATCTTCCGGCTCGAAGGACCAAATGTTGGGGTTGTAATGCCCAACAGTGAAAATGTTATGTTATAGTTACGTAAACTTGTTAAGGTATGTTATGTTATGTAAATGAGTAGACGAAAGACTCCCTTGATGGATTTCTTGCTACTGAATATTATCACATAATTGTTCCACTTAAATGCTATGTACAGAAATGCACAGCTAAACAATAACGATGTGCATTATTAAATTATGAAGTACAAACTATCACAAAGGTCACAGCGTAGCTCGTACATGTATAATAATCAAAGGGAACCTATTACAAAGTACTTATAAAGTGTGTGTGAGTGTGTGGAGACCTATACCACTTATTGATGGACTGTGTTCGAAATGAGTCTGGTAGAAATGACTTGTTTAGGGTTTTGAAGTTGAATAGACTTGAAGTAGGCACATTCCATAAAATTGTCTCTGAACCAAATGGCGATGATGCGAAGAGTTTGTTTAGGTTCATGGTCCAGATATGACTAATGTGTATTTAGGGTATGATGGGATTGACATACGCATTGCGTTTAAAAGTGTCTCAAAATAAAAAAAAAGTACTAATAATTTTTAATACATAGTGAAGTAAACTATAAAAATAAAAGTATTGTGACAGCACTCATCTAATTATAAGATAAACTATCAATTTGTTTTGCTATAGTCGCTAATGTGTTATCTTTAGTTAAATGTGCCTTATAAAGGCCATAAATGTACTTTCCTAAAAATAAACGTAAATGTTAAGCATTCTGTATGAGACGTTGACGAGCCTCCCGCCCGCAGTGGGCGCGGCGCGGCGCGTGGCGGGCGCGGACTGCGCGCGCCTGCTGCACTGCGGCGCGCCCTACTACCTGCCCGTGCTGGGGCTGGTGCCGCGCTCCCTGGCCGCGCCCGCGCCCGGCCCGCCCCTGCCGCGCCTGCGGGCTCAGCTCGGCCTGACGCGACTCAACGCCACCGCGCTGCGCCTCAGCGTGGAGCTGCTGGGGCCCGCGCACGTGGTGCTGCTGCTGGCGCCGGCGCCGGGCGCGCGCGTGGCGTGGTGCAGCGCGCTGGCGGAGCTGGCGCCGGGCGCGGCCTGGGGCGCGCGCCGCACCTACTTCGTGGCGCTGCACGACGCACGCGCGGGGGCGGGGGGCGCCGCCTGGAGCCTGCAGCTGGTGCTGGAGCACGCGGCGGGGCTGGCGCCCCCGCACTGGGTGGACGTGTCGCTGGGCGGGCACGCGCTGGCGGGCGCGCTGGCACACGCGCCGGCACACCGCGCGCTACTGGACGCGCTGCCCGAGCACGTGGCGGGCACGGGCTGGGGCGTGGACCTGCACCTGTACCGCCTGTAGTGCCGGGGCGGGGCGTGGACCTGCACCTGTACCGCCTGTAGTGCCGGGGCGGGGCGTGGACCTGCACCTGTACCGCCTGTAGTGCCGGGGCGGGGCGTGGACCTGCACCTGTACCGCCTGTAGTGCCGGGGCGGGGCGTGGACCTGCACCTGTACCGCCTGTAGTGCCGGGGCGGGGCGTGGACCTGCACCTGTACCGCCTGTAGTGCCGGGGCGGGGCGTGGACCTGCACCTGTACCGCCTGTAGTGCCGGGGCGGGGCGTGGACCTGCACCTGTACCGCCTGTAGTGCCGGGGCGGGGCGTGGACCTGCACCTGTACCGCCTGTAGTGCCGGGGCGGGGCGTGGACCTGCACCTGTACCGCCTGTAGTGCCGGGGCGGGGCGTGGTCCTGCACCGCCTGTAGTGCCAGCTGTTGTTGTCAGTGAGCAGGTGCGCGTGGAGAAGCCGCTGTCGACGAGTATTGCACGTGAATACTTTATTTTTTAATATTTATAAGACGATTCCAATAATAATTAGTACTAGTTGAGTAGGCTATTCTGTTATTGTTAAACTTCAATTTATGGGAAACAAAGTTGTGCAAAAACGCTGAGATATGCGCTAAATTCAAATATACATTCATCCCGGCATCAAATTGTAAGAGAAATAAAAAAAAATTGTCAATAAAAAGAATTGATGTAAAATACCTCTGACGACTATAGATCTACAGAGTTATAATGAATCATTCCAATCATCGTGCATACAACTCTCCAAGTTAAATTTAGCCTTAGTAAATGTAAATGTCATAAAAACATTTCATTTACGACCACTTCGAACTTGAGCAGTTGTATTCATGATTCTGATTATTATTCAGCCAAACCAGTGAACTGCTCACGATGACACTAGACAGAGATAACTTGTGTTTCGGATATGAACATATCTACGATGCCATTTCGCCGTGTCCGTGATGACCGAGAAAAAGCGGACAAAGTCGCGAGCAAAAGCTAGTTTTTATTAAAATGATGTACGTATGTTGTATGTTTGCAGCAGCGTCATATTATTGTACCGCTACTACACAGCGACAAATTATATTTTAGAAGATAGCAATAAACTTTTCAGTTTGGATGATTGCTCCCAAGAGGAACATCCAAATATGTAAATATAGTCATATTATAGTATAGTTTACTGTGATGTATCACGTGATATGGTTGTAAGTGGATGCGGTGGTGGTTGGAACATATCTGTCGGCCTGTGCCTGACTATAACTAAATAGTTGTGTCACATGTAGGTGTACAGTCACGACTATAAATATGTAAACAGATTGCAAAATTCAAAAGCAATTTTCTCGTAAAATAACTATTTAAACTTATAGATAAAACCTATGTTATAGTAGTTTGGGATCAAAAATTGCCTATTCGTAACCCCATAACATTTCAATCAATAGTTTAGGTTTTTGCTCGAGACTGTACATGACATAAGTCACAATGGTCAGATGCGTGTCAGGGTCAGAGTTTCTGGTTTCTCTATCTTTTTTATATCTCGAAGCACGAGAATTCGAGAAATCCTGGTCAGGAAACACTGCTCTTAAAGCTTGAACATTACGGACTGGGAAAACTAGCGCTTAGCTTAGTAAAATTATATTTAACTGATAGACTGCAAATAAACGGTGTAAATTCATCGGGCTTAAAAGTGAAAATGGGGGTACCGCAGGGCTCAATATTGGGTCCGTTCCTTTTTTTAGTATATATAAACGATTTACCTTATTTGCTGAAAAATCAACAACAAATGGTGTTATTTGCTGATGATACTTCTTTGATTTTTAAAGTGAATAGACGGGCACAGCACCTTAACGACGTAAATGACGCCATGCTTAAGATTCATAATTGGTTTACTGTAAATAATTTAGTATTAAATGAGAAGAAAACTAAATGCGTAAGATTCGCTTTACCGAATTTCAAAAGTAGTGAATGTAACGTTGTATTGAATAAGGACATACTTGAATTCGTCGACAAGAAGGTTTTCCTAGAGATTAAGCTTGGCTCAAAGCTGCAGTGGGGTCCTCACTTAACATCTCTTGCAGGGCGGTTAAGTTCATCCGCTTACGCTATCAGAAAAATCCGTCATTTGACAGACGTTGATACCGCTAGCTACATGATGTCAAAGTCAAAGTCTAATCATTTATTTCAATTAGACCATTATAAGGCACTTTTGAACGTCAAATGAGAAAAAAAATAATTGATTCTAGGTGCCCATTCCAAAAGGTAGTTTTGTATGGAGAAGAATGGGCAAGAAATTCCACAATTACTCTTTTAAAAACGATGTTAACAATATTTGCATTTACAGGAATTATATAATTATACGTGAATACGATGTACCTTGCATAAAAACACTAGGTATTTGAAAGTGTGTACAAAGTATCACAGATTAAGGAATGACAGACTAAGTTATATGTACATAGATACACAGTGTTCACATTTTAATACAAATGTTGAAACAGTAGACGACCACTCCTTATATTTAGACAAACAATGAATCAGTATGCGAGCCTGAGCAGTGTATAAAAAAAGAGTCAAATATATATATGTACATATTTATACTAAGCATCATGTCTTACGGTATTTTGCTTTCGAGACACAGATCTATCTTTATTCTGCAAAAGAGAGCTGTCAGAGCCATCTATAATCTCAGCAGACGCGAATCTCTAAGAGAAATGTTTAAATAGATTAACATCATGACGGTACCTTGTCAATACATATATGAAAACATTATGCATGTTCGAAAAAACCTTCATCTTTTTAATAAAATAAGTGACAGACATAGTGTTTAGTAGAAATAGGAACAAATTTGATCAGCCAAGTTTCAGATTGTCAAAAGTTCATACTTCTTTTATGGGGTACTGTGTAAAATTTTATATAAAAAAAGTTTTTTCAAAAAAAAGAAAACCGCCTTCAAAAACTAAAAAGTGATAAATAACTTTAGCACAGAACACATTACTTTGCTTTCGGAAGTCGGTGGCGGTGGCTTTGTGTTTGTTGTTTTGTATTGCCACCGACTTCCGAAAGCAAAGTAATGTGTTCTGTGCTAAAGTTATTTATCACTTTTTAGTTTTTGAAGGCGGTTTTCTTTTTTTTGAAAAAACTTTTATTTTTCGCTTTTTAGTGTTGCCTTAACATCCAAATCCATTAAGAAACGGCAACACACTTAAAAGAGATTGTAAGTCCTCCAGTGATTGAAGAAACTAAATTTCGTCTAAGTAAGTTTTTTGGGAATTTGTTGATTTTCTCAAAAAGGGCTGTACCAATTTTGATAAATATATGGAACCTTTTCGGAATAAACCCCTTTCGAACAAAAAAAGAATTTTGCAAATCCGTCTATATATGACAGAGTTATGCCCGAACATCCATAAAAAAAATATATATGTATATATAAACATTCGAATTGAGAACCTCCTCCTTTTTGAAGTCGGTTAAAAATACCTCTTGATATTCTACAACTAAATGAAAGACAATTTAAAACATGTATTAAACGCACACTGTGTAGGCAAGCATATTATAAATTAGAAGATTAAGTACATCAATTATAAAAATGCTTGGCTTAAGATATTTTAGAAAATATCTTAACATAGACAACGTATTAGCTATGTGTTATTGCTCGTGACTGTACATGCACAATGGTGACTAATATTGGTGCTGACTGTACATTAACGTTTGATATCATTGTCTGTATAGTATGTTAACAACGCTCACTAGGCTTATGAACTAGGTTAAGTATCGGACAACGGGCCTAGCTAGACGAATAACTATAGATAATATATAAATATGGCGGAGGAGTCCGTGACCTAATGCCCACGTAACGTCGAATAGCTGTTGTTCTGTGCAACCGCTGCCAGCGCTCAGGCGCGGGCACGAGCAGGCTGGCTGAATACCAAACTGTAAATGTTGTCCGGGCCCTGAGACCATGCCACCGTGACTTGGTTGGATATTGCATGTCATTTATCCTAACAATAAGCATAACACACAAACGTATTCGATTCTAGTCCATTTTTTTCGAAGTGCATTTTGATACAAGCACTATAAATTAGTATCATCCTTAATAAATGTATATAGGTAATATAATAATATGATATAGGTAATAATATACCTATATAAATAAAAGTAGTTAAGGGCGGGTTGTTTCAAACACCCGGTTAACGTTACTTACGGACGGTTAAAAAGTTACTATGACGTGAGATGTTTAACGTACCTACGTTAAATGTAACGAGTTGTTTCATGACATAAAAATCCGTCAGTTAAAGTTGTTCAAAAAGAGATTTCATAATATTTTGATGTTTGAAGTAGCTGTTTGACATCACAAAATTACGTTGACTGGTCGGTTAAGGTACCTACCTATTAGTAACTTTTGACGTATGATTTTGTGAAACAACCCATTTTTATGATTTGACGATAGTTAGCGCCATTTTTGACTATTACCGGTCAGTAATGTATAGTTGAAGCAACCCGCCCTTAGTATTTCTAATTCAAAAATTCAACTGTTATCGAATACGTTTACATGAGGGCGAGGGCACTTGTGCTTCATTTAGACTATGCTGCGGTCGCGACTACTTCGCGTGGAACTTCTATAAGTATAAGTACCTGCTTGCATTTTACGTGTGATCATGTTGGACTGGTTGTAGGGTTGCCAACTATACTGTTTTTCACTATATTATACTTTTTACTGTCGGACAAAAAACTACTTATTAAAAATACTGTTTTTTAGTGCATGCAGTACAGGCCCCCTCGTTTCAAAACGAAAACGCAATTTAGAACAAATTGTAGGCCATTTAAATTTGCATAGACTCTAATGCAAATTTAAATGACCTACTATTGTATTGGCATGGATGATTTATATTCAGAATTAGAATAGTTCAAAGTAATTTATGAAAGAGTATCAGAAGAAGACAAAAAATGTATCCAAATGAGTAATGGCGAAAAGTGGAAACATTAATTGATAGTAAACACTTCAGAAGAATTTAAAATATAACAAAATTATTACTATACTTTCTGTTCCCGCCACAGAAACGAGTTTTTTCTGTCATGAATGCAAAGTAGCGGGCCGACAGAAATAGATCTTCCATAAATTTAACAAAAAATGAGCTACTCCTAAAGCCTTCAAAAATGACACTAAATTGCTAAGTTGTGCGAGAAGCACCGAGAAATGTTTTTAAAACATTACAAAAATAAAGTACCTACTGTTTTATTTTTTATTTTATATTATAAACTGTTGATTTTCTTTCTCCAACCTGAATATACTGTTTTTCTTGCAAAAAAAGTTGGCAACCCTAACTGGTTGTGAGGCTTCGTCTCCGCCGCAGTCAGTGCTAATACTGATAATAGAACATTAACAGGCTTTCTGCTCGCCACCGCGACTGAGTGACTATAGACTAGTGACACGAACATCCCACGCACGTCATGCACCTAAGTTCGACAGGCATTCCTTGAAAAAAATATATATTTTTGCCGGGTGTCGTAAGTTTTGTAAAAAAACCCGGGAATTGTGTGTTTTTGGTATTCTCACCAAAATAATGCTAAGGGCACAATATGGTTATGGTTCTCTGAACTCTATACCGAAGTTGTAGTACCTAGTCTACCTGCTGGTAGTTGTGAAGGTACGTACCTACTTACTTACTGGGATACATACATACACACACACACACACACACACACACACACACACACACACACACACACACACACACACACACACCTACTTCTTATGTATTTTACGAGGATTGGATTGTTTTTATTTAAATATAAATTACGGACCTAGCATTATTTTATTTCTGATGGATCCCTAAATATACCGTACCTACCTAGGAGCATACCCTGTACCTACACAACGTAACTAGGTATATTATTATAACCTTTTTTTTAAATCTAGCAAAAGAAACCGCAAAAAAATGTGTCCGTTTCGACTGCTCGGCGAATTGTAAAACACACAATGCAAGTCGCAAATTCGTAGATCCAATTTTCAGAAAGTTTTAAAGGTTTAACCATGGCTGCGCGGTCGAAACGTGGAGAACCGCGCGGCCACACAGTTCTCTAAAACGGGACTTGGTAGAGCTAGAGGTTTCATCCTTTTTGCTAACCACTAATACGATTTCGAAGAAAATGTAGACAGTATGAATATAGCCCTAGGTAATGTGTGGATTTTACGACCTACAGTACAGAACTTATAACCTATATGCAAGTCTGAAGAAGGGTGACCAAGATTTATGTTCAATTAATTATAACTCTGTGTTATTAGATGTTTGTAAAAATATATCTGAGCTTGCAGTATGATTTCAATCAATACAAAACATAGGTAATTAACTACTTGTTAAATTATAATTATAGCTACATATAAAAAACGAAACTGTGATAATTAAAATGTGTGATTTAATGTAATGAAATGATACTGCAAGCTCAGGTGTACCTTACCCCAGCAGGAAAGTGTCTCCTAGAGTGATATGAGTGGAACTTATAAGGGACTAACTATAATTATTCAGCTCTATTCGTGTTTCGCTGAACGATTTTGATCACACTTATACAGTTCTGCTTCTATCAGCCGCGTACAGCATCATAAGATTGAAAATCCGCGTGTTGTCTCCGCTGAAGCGCTTGTATGTATTGCGTGCGGCGCTGGATGTTTGAGAAGTGATTACATACTCTTTGCTGCGAAAACGGTAAACTACTAATTTAGTATTGTGCCCTCAACATAGACAGTTCTATGTGCCGTATTGTCATCGTTTCGCTTCTTGTTGAAGAAATAGACAAAATTAACGTAATAAAACACAAACAACAGTGGATCGACCTACTTTGGAGAAATTGGCGCTGAACTTGGCGCTGAACTCCTCGGCGACAAGTTGCGGCCGCGTACACCCCTGAACGTGGCGGAACAGCGCTGTACACGGATGGTTCTGATGAACTGTATCTATGCACTCGCATGATAGAAACACTGTAGGGACATTGTATGTGTGAATGTTATGTGTCAGCGGTTTTGTGGAGTGCAAGGGACGGTGTGAACGGCGATCGACAGTTACTGCGAGCTGTCCGATTCGAGTGCTTGTGTATTCGCTTGGGGTTCCCTAAGGTGACAATAAAACAATAATATTCAGTGTACATTCAAGTGACTTTTATTCTATACAGTGCGTGGTAACACTTGTCCTCATTTTATACTTGTTTAGCGCGAAAGCTGGGCCTCAAGTCTGCTATTACAATAGTGTCAGAATGGTCTATCATTGATTTTCATAATGACGCCATTATACTAGTAGATCACCAAACTTGTCAAATTCAACAATTATGAAATCAATGATAGACCATTCTGACACTATTGTAATAGCAGACTTGAGGCCCTGAACGGATGCGTACGCATCTCCATACAAAATTGTTGTTTTCTATGGACAAAAGCTGAACAGAGCTGAATATGTGTGGTTAGTCCCTAATTAGTGAGTATACTGCTGTAAAGAAAGATGAAAAAAGAAAAGCCTTTTATTCAAGTGAAAAGCGACGCACATATTGCGATCGCTGTAAAAGTGCGCCATACAAAAAATTGTGCAGTGTGGTTTTGAAAAAAAAAAACGAAAAAGCTATTGCTGCTGGAGTAACATTGTTCCAGCAGGAAAAGTCTAAACGATAATCGGAGAGATAAATATTGTGCATGGGCAGATAGCTTATATTTATGCTAAAATGTGTGCCGAAAATATAATTTGTGTGTCTTCAAGTTTTCGAGATATTGCATTTCCTGCTGGAGTAACGTTTTGCAGAATCGCGTTTCTCTAAAACCATTGTATGTGCGCCTGTAGAATAAACATACATAAGTAGCTCTTATTGGTGCGTAGGTATTTGTGACAGAATTAGTTTAAATAAAAATATGTATAATTATCAAGTAAACGCGCTTTTTTGAAAACCTGAAAAAATATCGCATGCCGTTGGTTATAGTATACACTAAATACAACTAACAAGAATACAATCCAATAACAATTTATCTGCCCATGCACAATATTTCTCTCTCCGATCATTCGTTTAGACTTTTCCTGCTGGAACAACGCTACTCCAGCAGGAATAGTTTTTTTTTCCTTTTTTTTTTCAAAACGACACTGTGCGCTAGTTTTTTTATTTGGCGCACATTTACAGCAGTATACGCACAAATTATTCGTTCCACTTTTATCCCTCTAGGAGACACTTTCCTGCTGGGGTAACGTAGTTAGGTGCACCAAGCCAAACACAAAAATTTTCACAAACATCTAAAATCAGAGTTATAATTATTTGAACATAAATCTTGGTCACCCTACTTCTAACTAATATAAAACATTATAGGTCTTAAGTTCTGTAGGTTGTGAAATCCAGTAATTAAGGCTTTATTCATACTGTCTACATTTTCTTCGAAATCGTAATAGTGGTTAGCCAGAAGGATGGAACCTCTACTAAGCTCCGTTTAATAGAACAGCGCGGTTCTCCATGTTTCGAACGTGCGGCCATAGCATTTAAGTTCTGTAGGTCGTGAAGTACAAATCTTAGGGCTTCGTTCTTATTATCTACATTTCCTTCTAAATCGTATCAGTGGTTAGCAAAAAGAATGGGACTTAAACTAAGCTCCGTTTAAGAGAACTGCGCGGCCGCGCGGTTCTCCACGTTTCAACCGCGCGGCCATGGTTAAACCTTTATAACTTTCTGAATATTGGATCTACGAATTTGCGACTGCCATTGTCAGTGTTTTACAAATTCCTTCGTAATGTTGACGTAGTTGTTTTTTTACTACGACACTGTGGCCGAGCAGTTGAAACGGACACAAACAAAACAAATTTGTTATATGGCAGAATTAAATAAATATTTATTTTATTCTGTTTTTAGTATACATCACCGGTGAAAATTTCAACTGTCTATCACGGTTCATGAGATACGGCCTGGTGACAGACAGCCAGACAGACGGACAGTGGAGTCTTACCTACGTCTTAAGTTTTAATTATCTATCGAAGAAAGTAAGTATTAGTGAGATTTTTTTTATAAACAACACCTATTAATATGTAGAACTACCGATAATATGCAAAACATATTTTTTATTCATAATAGAAAGCCTTGCAATGTGTTTTGAATATTTCGATAGGGTGACCATGCCTTGTTGTTTACAGAAAACTTTCCACCTCTTTTAGGTCTTGTTCACAGAGTAATATAATATAGAGCATTTATTTTGTAATGTGCGTCACTATCTCGTGAATATATGGTTTTGCTTTCTTCTTTCTTTCTTTCTTTCTTTCTTGTAATAGAAATCATGTCCCAAATGGTCTAACTGTCTAAATGGTCTAAAAAAAAATCTTACTACTTCTTCGATAGATAATCAAAACTTACTTTTACACGATACCGCACTACTGCTCCTGAAATATAAACCTAGGTATTTTTTATATATTTTTTCCATTTTCGACAAATTCAAATCTAGGTATTACAAAAAACTTCAGACCTCTGCGATGCTTTTTCAGCGAGATATCAGCGATAACGTGTTTTCCACCGTTTCAATGGCGCGGCGATGAGGTTTTAGTCTTACAGCTTCTGAAATATAAACCTAGGTATTTTTTGTATATTTTTTCCATTTTCGACAAATTCAAATCTAGATTTTACAATGAATTTCAGACGTCTGCGATGCATTTTCAGCGTGATATCGGCGATAACGTGTTATTCACCGTTTCAATGGCGCGGCCATGAGGTTTTTGTCTTGCAGCTCCTAAAATATAAACCTAGGATTTTTTTCTGTATTTTTACATTTTTTTTACAAATTCAATCTGTTATTTACCTGAATTTTACGCCACTGATGCTGCGATAAATGTGGCTACCTACTGGGCCCAAGTAGTCTAGCATAAAGGAAAACCATCGATACGAAAAGAAGAAGACCTGAATTTTAGGTCTCTGCTACGCTTAGTTTTAAAGATCTCCATGGCCGCGCGGTTTTCCGCGTTTCAATGGCGCGCCCACGTTCAAACCCTTATAACTTTTTAACCATAACTTCGACAAATTAATGGTTTTGGAAATCAACTTTTACAAAATTTTATATAATCTTGGAATAGTTTTTTTTTTCGAAATATCGCCGTGGCCGCGCGGTCGAAACGCACACAGTTATGCGTATCAGTTTTTAAAACATAAATATTGTTCACTAGTTGCAGCTGTCAAAAAACGATTAAGCCAGTGGACAGAGTGTAGTATGCCGCAATAAAAAACGGCCAAGTGCGAGCCGGACTCGCCCATGAAGGGTTCCGTAGCAGCAAGTAACATAATATACAAGTTCTTGTAGTTCATTGTAACTTTGATCGATATTTTAATAATACTGTATTTTTTTAATTAAGTTACATTTTGATAAGTAAACATTATAATTAATCTCGTTCAAACCGGTGGAAGTATAGGTAAGTACATGGTAATGTCAAAAAAAATCATATATTTTTTTTGTTTTATCATTCTCTTATTTTAGAAGTTACCTACAGCGGGGGGAACCCACATTTTACCACTTTGGAAGTGTCTCTCGCACAAACTATTCAGTTTAGAAAAAATTATATTAGAAACCTCAATATCATTTTTTAAGACCTATCCATAGATACTCCACACGTATCGGTTTGATGAAAAAAAAATGTTGAGTTTCAGTTCTAAGTATTGGGAACCCCCAAAATTTATTGTTTTTTTTCTATTTTTGTGTGAAAATCTTAATGCGGTTCACAGAATGCACCTACTTAGGAAAAAAGTGGCTGTGACATACGGACGGACAGACAGACAGACAGACATGACGAATCCATAAGGGTTCCGTTTTTTGCCATTTGGCTACGGAACACTAAAAAGGAAAAAAAATGGGTCCATGGATCCGACATAAGGTCGGTATTAGATTGATGAGAGCTGTCGTGTACGGTTGCCGGTGGACCTGTAGACAAAATTCCTTTTCTGTTAGCGTTAACGCCAACGGAAAAATGAAATTGTATGCAGTTGACATATTTGCATCACGTAACATCGCGTAAGCAAACAGCAACTCCATAAAATTTGATTTTCCGTTGGCGTTAACGCTAACAGAAAAGAAAAAAAAATTGTCTACAGGCCCTGGTTTACCACGACGTAAGATGGCGGCAGAATTTCCGTAGTCTGGCGCAAGCCTTGTTCAATTACCGTTCGTAGCATACTTTTGGCTCGCAGTAATGTGTCAAGCCAAGAAAAAGAAAAGAGAAATTGGCGACACAGCAGCCGTTGTTACCAATATTACACGAACTTTTTGGATTATTAACTTAATCTACCATCTAACAGCCAAGTCTTCAAGTCTTCAAGTCAAATCTTGAAACTTCTCAGACACAAACAAAAAAAAACAATACGTACCTAAGTAACAATTTTTTTTATCTAGCTCATGATGTTGTTCTACTGGGCAAAAAGGTGTGCGTTACCCCAGCAAAATAATGTCGAAAATAGTAATATAAATGTTACAGGCAATTAGTTCTCCAGCTTCTGTAATTGTTGCGCACATTTTTAAATTTGTTGCGCACATTTTTAAATTTGTTGCACATATAGATTTTGAGTTATTCCACAAAAACATTTCCTGCTGGGGTAACGTTACCGCAGCCAGACATTTTCTTTTATAATGGGAATATCGAAATAAATATTAGCCACAGAATTAGTAGTCTAGACTAGGTAAATGTTGCGACTTATTTTGTATTTGTTCTTCCTTCGACTGCGATGTTATTCAAGATTTTGCTGGAGTAACGTTTGTGGTTTTGCTGGATCTCTGAAACGAATAAGCAGATTTTTATCATCTTTTTTACATGACTTCTTAAGAATTAGTTTGAATTAGTTGGGTAATGAAAAAACAAAATTAATGCACCATTCAAAGGTTATTTAATTAAATATAAAAACACTTCAATAGGTCCTAACACTTTAGATAAGAGCTCGAAAGTCTTACTTTGAACGTTATTTTGTACCTTGTATCTGTCTTCAAATGTATGTGAAGTTTTATTAGTATCCTGTTAGTAATAAACAAATTATGATGAAATTCAGTTCTCCACTTTGACGGTCATAATGCGCGCTTAGTTATTTGGCCTCCGATAACCCTGTATGTGAACATGTAAACTAAATGATATATCAATAGTTAGTTACTTAGTTCAGTTCTAATCCTGTAAAATTTTAGCGTAGTACATACAATAATTAACGAGATAATAAAATAAAAGCCATTAGGAAGTGCAACACCGTGATAACCCGACCATATTAAGGTGGTTACAAAAAAGCGACCGCGCAGTACATTATGCTACCTTTAAAATGTTTAGTATAATACACCTTACAAGTTCGGTACAGACGCGTACACTGTTCAATATTCGATGTGATTATTAAATAATTTAAGTCATTTTTAGAATACAACTATCCGTATTTAGCTAGGAAAAAATATTGTGATATTTGAAATTAGACTATAAAACAGTGGGGCTTACTGTAAGCACTTTACTACTTACTTTGTGATGTTATTTTATATTACCATCACTCTGTGATTTTTAAACGATATATGTAAGTATTAGTAGGCATAGGTAGGTATAATGTGAACTTAAAACATTTATTCTATACCTGTTATTTTCTGTGATGGTTTTAAATCTTAATTTATATTTTAAAAGTGAAGATTTGTATTATTAGACAAAGTGTAAACTAAAATTTCAAAAGTAATGGAAAATTCTATAAGAACAGTATTGCTACCTGTGATTGTTTTAAAGTTTTATCAATATTTTGAAAGTTTTATTGAAATGATTATTTTACCTGTAAATAAAATTTCAAAACACAAATTCAAAACACTTGTGTACACATCCGTACTAAACGTGTAAACCTATCCTACATATTTAAGAAGGTAGCATATTGTACTATGCGGTCGCTTTTTTGTAACCACCTAAATATGGTCGGGTTGCCACGGTTTTACGCTTCCTTTGACTTTTATTTTATTATCTCGTTAATTATTGTATGTACTACGCTAAAATTTTACAGGGGTGTAAGTCTAGGGAATGCAATCTCGGACGAGATTTCCGCCTAGCGAGATCTCGCGAGACTCAAAACCCAGTCTCGCGAGATCTCGCAAATGACGGGATCTCGCGAGATTGGGAGAATCGCAATTAAAACATATGCAAATGCTTGTTTTAAGAACTAGTAATTGACATGATATGTAATTAAATAGAAACTGCGTTGCTTAGTTATAAAAATAATGTAAGTTTTATTTTAAAAATCAACAGAGTACTTATTATTTTGTCTCTAACTCTAATAACATTTGTTTATGTCTATAATTATTATACCTACTGTAGCTAATCAGTTCAAATTCTTACAATATTGGTAACAAAACAATAATTATCTATATTTAGTCTTTTGTAAATTATTACTTTAGTTTCAATAATTAAGAGTAATAGGAACATTACTTATGGTTAATAAATACAACAAAACAAAAACTTAACTTCACAAGTTCTTAAATAAATGTTGTGAGATCGTATTAATCAAATAAAAGAAGTTTAAAGTAGAAGTCAGATGAAGTTATCAAGGTACGGAAAGGCAAGTTAGTTTGTCTGAAAATGGCTTCTCAAAAAACACATCATGTCGAGAGTATCATATGACAGACGACTTCTGATTTTGCATGCCAAATACCCTGCTGCTGAAAAAGCTCGTTCTGCCTCAACACTTGTGGGAACCACAGTTGAGAGGCAGTTATGTACGAAGTTTAAAAGTTCCCCTCTTACTCCACCAGCTTCGTACAAATTCATTTCTTTTTTTATTAAAATGTCTAAAGTATTTGTTGTAGAATTTGTTGAGCGAGCAGTGGGCTGTTTCAGTGCTTTCAGCGATTTTTGCAGCCGCGCTATGAAATACACGTCGTCACGCTGCATATGTCGATCTCGTTATCTCGCGAGATCTCGTACGAAATTTGACGAGATACAATCTCGTAAAATATGGCCGGGATCTCGCGAGATCGGGATCTCGGCGAGACGAGATTGCATTCCCTAGGTGTAACTGAACTAAGTAACTAACTACCTATTGATATATCATTCAGTTTATATATCCACAACCAGGGTTATCGGGGGCCATATAACTCCGTGCGCATTATGACCGTCAAAGTGGATAACTGAATTTCATCATAATTTGTTTATTACTAACTGGATACTAATGAAACTTCACATACATTTGAAGACAGATACAAGCTTCAAAATTACGTTTAAAGTAAGTCTTTCGAGCTCTTATTCAAAGTGTTAGGACCTATTGAAGTGTTTTTATATTTAATTAAATAACGTTTGAATGGTGCATTAATTTTGTTTTTTTATTACCCAACTAATTCAAACTAATTCTTAAAAAGTCATGTAAAAAAGTTGATAAGAATTTGGTTATCCATTTCAGAGATCCAGCAAAACCACAAACGTTACTTCAGCAAAAACTTGAATAACATCGCAGTCGAAGGAAGAACAAATACAAAATAAGTTGCAACATTTACCTCGTCCAGACTACTAATTATGTGGCCAATATTTATTTCAATATTCCCATTATAAAAGAAAATGTCTGGCTGCGGTAACGTTACCCCAGCAGGAAATGTTTTTATGGAATAACTCAAAATCTATATGTGCAACAAATTTAAAAATGTGCACAACAATTACAGAAGCTGGACAACTAATTGCCTGTATCATTTAAATTACTATGTAAATGTTGTTATTTTAAGTGTATAGTTTAATTAGTATTTATAAGGTCTTAACTGTCGCATTAGGGTAAACCCTGTAATGATAGTTTAAGTTGGTACAAATAAATAAATAAAAAATTCAGTGTGTACTTATGTACGCGCGTGAGAAGTTATACTTCTTCGAGTCACAAAATAGCAACGAAGGCAGTAAGTAGTTCAGCATGTACGTCAGAGATGGCGTTGTTTACAATTACTCCCGTGAGAATTTTGTGTGACGCTGTGCGCGCGCATCGTAAAATTTCACTCTCATCATTTTTTCATAACGCGCCTAAAGAAGTCTTCAATAAATAAATAAATTTTCGACATTATTTTGCTGGGGTAACGCACACGGCAAAAAGGCCTCCCCCAAATCTTTCCAAAGCAACCCTCGCAGTGCGCGTCTAGGTCATGTCGCCACCACCTCCCCCTCCCCTCGCTCTGAAAGAGCTAGAGCTGCAACTGAAAGGACTCTACACAGCGTGTCTTGAGCGGAACCAGTTGCCCACTTTGCGGAAATCAGGTCCTCAGTCCTGCTCAGGAAAGCGAGGCGCCCTGCGGACTAACCGTCTGCGTACCGGCCCATATTACAGCTGGAAGAAGTGGGTAGGTAAGCTATTCGAACGGATAATAGCAACCCGCCTCGTCAGCCACTTGTGTGGAGAGGAGAGGGACCGGATAAGAGCCAGTGCAGTTTTTAGTACCTACCTATAAGCGCTACACCTTCCACGCGATATCGCGGGTAAGGTCCTGGTTGAGGAAGCTGTGTCCTAGGGTGGGGTGATGTTGGTAGTGTCATTCTCTTTCAGCGAGTTACAGCTACAGTCTGCAAGATACGAAGCGCTAGCAACATTCGGGAAAAAATCCGTCAGTTTGTTTAAGACAAAGAACTTAAAATGGCTCTATTGTTTGATAAATTTAATTAATATAATAATGGGGCCAGATTCTCAGATATAAAAGTCTTCATGACGGCGCACGGCGCCATCGCACCGCTCATCGACCTAGGGCCACCAGGCACCACTGATTATTATACAACCGCGGTTATTTCACCGCTTTTTGGTTTTTAATGCAGAAATATATGCCTGCGTCATGGGTGTTTCCGTTGCCGTTGCCGACATAAGGTTGATTCCAAAATCCAAGATGGCGGTTATGAAATTTTACGAAAGGACATGTTTCATAATGGGCCCAGTCTATGTACTTTCACCACTTCAAAAAAAATAGATAAATTCGTAGAATCCGGGAAAAATACAGATAATTCATTTAAATGTGTACTGTTGTGGTAGTAAATTGATAATTTAATAAATGGCTCCATGATATTCACATTCACAAAATTGAAATAACGTTGCTAAATTATTTTAACTTTATATATGCCAAAATATGGTTTGCGTTCCCATTGAGGGACCACATTTGATTTTGAGTTTTTGAATGCGTCATCCTTTAGTAAAAGTTCTCAAGCAATTGTAAATTCAGCTACTAGTTTGTAAACGTAGCCACTCAAAAGTTACAATCGGTTTAAAGGTGGTCCCTCAGTCGTGACTGACAGGCCTCCATATCTCAAAACCTAGTTAAAATTTATAACTGCTATAAATGACTACTACTCTTAGTAAAAGATTTGTAAAACTAATTTAATGAATATCTACTTTTCCTGTTCAAACGACCCCCGTTCCCGTTTCCTCAAACGATCACCATAATTTCACCTTGAGTGGAGACAACAATGAAATTTGAAATTACTTAGGGGTCTAGCGTTAGTAAAAGTACACCATATAGATTGAGAACAACGGATTAACTCACTGTGTGTTTGTTTTAATGAAAAAATTTGTAAAACTACTTGAACGATTGTAAATTCAACGTCTGGTTTGTAAAAGAACCTATTCAAAAGTTATAATCGATTTTTAAGGTGGTCCCTCAATTGAAACTTTTGTCATAAGAAAAATCAATTTACGTAGCATTCGGATGTTAAATAAACAAATGTCTAGTCTATCCTTTAGTATTTTTTTTTACTAGTAAAGTAAACTAAGTTCATTAAACAGTATCAAAAAAGTCACAGTTTTATCTCAAATAATAAATTCCTGGGAACAAATAAGTCAGAGGTGACCACACAGCAGGATTTTTTTGAATACTTACTTAAGTAAAAACTTGTGACTATTGATATTCATTATTAACAGACTTCTAAAAAGTAGGAGGTTCTTAATTCTCCTGTATATTTTTGAAGTTATACTTCTTTAGGCGCGTTATGAAAAAATGATGAGAGTGAAATTTTACGATGCGCGCGCACAGCGTCACACAAAATTCTCACGGGAGTAATTGTAAACAACGCCATCTCTGACGTACATGCTGAACTACTTACTGCCTTCGTTGCTATTTTGTGACTCGAAGAAGTATAACTTCTCACGCATGTACATAAGTACACACTGAATTTTTGAAGTTATTGAAGTTATACTTCTTTAGGCGCGTTATGAAAAAATGATGAGAGTGAAATTTTACGATGCGCGCGCACAGCGTCACACAAAATTCTCACGGGAGTAATTGTAAACAACGCCATCTCTGACGTACATGCTGAACTACTTACTGCCTTCGTTGCTATTTTGTGACTCGAAGAAGTATAACTTCTCACGCGCGTACATAAGTACACACTGAATTTTTGAAGTTATACTTCTTTAGGCGCGTTATGAAAAAATGATGAGAGTGAAATTTTACGATGCGCGCGCACAGCGTCACACAAAATTCTCACGGGAGTAATTGTAAACAACGCCATCTCTGACGTACATGCTGAACTACTTACTGCCTTCGTTGCTATTTTGTGACTCGAAGAAGTATAACTTCTCACGCGCGTACATAAGTACACACTGAATTTTTTTGATGTTATACTTCTTTAGGCGCGTTATGAAAAAATGATGAGAGTGAAATTTTACGATTCGCGCATGCGCGCGCACAGCGTCACACAAAATTCTCACGGGAGATGGCGTTGTTTACAATTCAAATTGTGCTTATATACTTTTTTAATAATGCCAAAGAAGTATAACTTCTCACGCTCGTACATAAGTACACGCACCCATTTTTTTTTAATGATTGTTACCTACTCGATTCCGACAATTGTAGATAGGTACATTTTGAAATTTCTTTTTAAACCTTCAAAAACTAAAGAGTGGTAAATACGAATACCAAAAAAACTACACCCATGACGCAAATATTTTTAAATTTCGCATTGTTGCATGTTCGGGTCGATCATCTTTAAAACTAGTGATTTAGTTTCATTTATGATGTTGGACATAATATTAATAAATTAGGTCCAATCCTCTTCAATTTGTATTGTGCAGACATAAATAACATAGATACGCCGATGATGTCCCATTTCAACCGCGCGGCCAACTCATAAAATTTGATGAAACTTTGCCAGGAATAGATGTCCTCGAAGGGAATAATTCCTTTCGAGGACATCTAATTCCTGGCAAAGTAAGTAAAGCAGGATCGGCCACCTATAAACCCTTATATGTTTTGAACCAGTGACCGACAAATTCTGCTATTTGGCGACAAATTTAATTTCGTAAATTTTTTTGTGTTATCAAAATTCAAATCCCTTATGGTGGCTAAGCCAGTGTCAGTCACACTCAGACCTGGCCGCGATTCTATTAGGGTCATCGAAAGAAAAGAGGTGTGCGTTACCCCAGCAAAATAATGTCGAAAATAGTAATTTAAATGTTACAGGCAATTAGTTCTCCAGCTTCTGTAATTGTTGCGCACATTTTTAAATTTGTTGCACATATAGATTTTGAGTTATTCCACAAAAACATTTCCTGCTGGGGTAACGTTACCGCAGCCAGACATTTTCTTTTATAATGGGAATATTGAAATAAATATTAACCATATAATTAGTAGTCTAGACGAGGTAAATGTTGCAACTTATTTTGTATTTGTTCTTCCTTCGACTGCGATGTTATTCAAGATTTTGCTGGAGTAACGTTTGTGGTTTTGCTGGATCTCTGAAACGGATAAGCAGATTCTTATCATCTTTTTTACATGACTTCTTAAGAATTAGTTTGAATTTGTTGGGTAATAAAAAAACAAAATTAATGCACCATTTAAAGGTTAATTAATTAAATATAAAAACACTTCGTCGTCGGTCGCCTCACTCGCCACCGCTACACGACTCAGCGTTCAAGTACAAAACGGGTTACCGTTACGGCACTGTGAGTTAATTTATTTCTTTAACACTGTTTGTAACAAGAAATGGAGCGCACGCCGCCGCCTAAGTCCCTATCTGTTTCGGACCCCAACATCAACAGATCAGATGAAGAACCACTGCTCCCTAATGTCACTATTAGAAGTAGCAAAAGGGTGCGCCTGGAAGATGACGTCGAACCTGACAAATTTGAACAATTTAAGGCTGAGGTTATGGAAATGCTCACTACTATGATCTCTCCTCTGTGTATGAGACTACAAGGTGTGGAAAAAACCTTATCCGACATCCTCTTGCAAAATTCTGACATAAAGTCATCAAATATTGAAATTGAGAAGTCTACTGATTATATAAAAAATCAAATCTCTGAGTTTGAACGAAAAATCATAGTTCTAGAGAAGGAACACAGAACCACTAACATTTTACTGGCGGAACTGGACGATAAGACGGAAAACTTCGAGCGAATTCTGAGAAAAACCTCCGTTGAAATTAGAGGGGTACCAAAAGTAAGGAAAGAAAACAAGGTTACTATCCTGAACTCAGCCACTAACCTTATGAAAGCCATCAGTCTTGACTTATCCTCGTCCGACGTAAGGGATGTATACCGTCTCCCCTCAAAAGAAAGCGCCTCAACATCGACTGTAGTCGTCGAGTTTTCCAGTACGTTCATAAAGGACAAATTTTTAAAGGGTACCAAACAGTACAATACGGAACACAAACCATCGTCGCTTAATTCCTCACATATGGGTCTAGAAGGCACTACTCCTCTCTACTTCTCTGATTATCTGACATACAAAGCAAAAAGACTTCATTTTCTTGCTCGGGACTTTGCTGCCTCTGAAAAATATCGTTTTTGCTGGATTACAAATGGCAGGATTTTTCTCCGTAAAGAAGAAGGAGCTAAATACACCCTCGTCAAAAATGAGAATACCCTTTTGCAACTGCGCGGGAAATAATTGGCTTTTTGTATCTTATTTTAAGTATTCTAAATCGTTATTATCTGTAACAAATGTTATAATTCAGGTACACACTTATACTCCGCTCTCAATAATTCTTGACACAATACACACTTACTCACACAAATACATAACTCATATTCACACAAAACAAAACAAGTTAAAAAATATTATATGTTCAACAGATTCACCATTACTCTTTCCGATAATTTTACATTCTAATATTATTTTCATTAAAACGCATATTGTTAACAGTACCCTATATCTATTTGACACTAAAAATGGCTAGTCAGATTGATCTTATCGATGAAATTGATAGAACTGAAATATCACTACTAATAGCACTAAGCACAACCATCCAGAACAATGCGTGAAAGACCTCGGTATCGTTAAAAATCAACTCACCATTGTACACCAAAACATTCGAAGCATTAACAAAAATTTTGACAACTTTACATTATTCTTAACTAGACTGAGTTTCATGCCTGATATTGTAATACTCTCAGAATGCAGACTTAATGATAAAACTCCTAAGGTACACCTACATGGCTATGTATGTCATTATTCTCAAAACTACCAAAATCAAAATGATGGTCTAGCAATCCTTTACAAAAATGACCTAAATGTCTCAATTACTGAGCCACCGTTTAAAGATGCAAATTGCCTCGTGATCCGTGTAGGCACAGATATTACTATTTGTGCAATATACCGGTCACCTTCGATTTATAACATCCGCAATTTCTGTGACTCATTGGACTCTCTGCTACATACTTGCACCTCATCTTCGGTTGCGATACTTGGAGACATTAATGTTGACATTAAAGTTGGTACTGACGACAAACGCGCAGGTGAATACCTTGATGTCACAAGTCATCATGGCTTCTATCCAGGACACCAGTATTCTACTCGCGAACGTAATTGCCTAGATCACGCAATGTTTAGAACAAACAAAATCACTAAAACCATAATATGCGAAACTGGCCTGACAGACCACGACACAGTATTAGTTGGTATTTCCATGGATAGAGTAAATCTGTCAGCTCCTTCAGACAAAGCTAAATATAAAATTAAGATCAACTATCCCAGCTTAATAACGGACGTTGAGGATGCTGACTGGAGTCCAATACTATGTCTTCATGATGTAAATGAAGCAACGAATGAACTTACAACTAAATTACGCGAAATCATACAACGACATACTAATAAAAAAATAGTACGGAACTCTAAGTCGATCAGAAGGCCATGGATGACCGAAAATTTAATGAAATGTGTAAGAAAAAGAGATGCACTACACAGTGAAACAAGAAAAAAAGCAAATAAAGATAACTACACCTTACAACAGCAGTACAAATCATATAGAAATTACTGTAATAATACTATACAGAACCTTAAAAATGCTCATGAAAAAGAACTTCTGAACAGTGCTAAAGGCAACAGCAAAAATACTTGGGCTGCAGTAAAATCTATTTGTAACCTAAAGAATAACACATCTACTAATACGGCCCTATTAAATGCAAATTCTGACCCAGTGATCGCGTTAGACATAGCTAATCAGTTTTTTGCTAATATAGGAGAACAACTAGCTGAAAACACCTTATCACGACTGGACAAATCAGAGTCCGACCTAGCTAACTTGGTCAAGACAATTGAGAAAACCGGAGCTCCTCCAATTGAATCTTTCTTTATGAATCCTACCGATGAAATTGAAGTTAAAGCAGTTCTGTCTAGCCTTAAAAATGACTCAGCTCCAGGATGGGATGGCATATCAAATCATGTTCTTAAACTTACCCAACACTGTCTCGCGGCTCCCATTTCACACATTTGCAATTTAAGCATGTTCAACGGTATAGTCCCAGCCCAAATGACAGTTGCAAATGTGTGCCCAATTCATAAAGGAGGGGATGCGACCATAGTGTCTAACTACAGACCTATATCCCTACTTACGTCGTTATCGAAGATACTGGAGAAATTGGTGAATAGGAGGCTGTTGACATACCTAGAAAAAATGAACTTGCTGTCTGAAAACCAGTACGGCTTTCGTAATGGCAGGTCTACGGAGGACGCAGTCACTAATTTAGTAGATTATGTCGTTGATAAACTTGATAATGGGCAACGATGTGGCGGCGTCTTCCTGGACCTTGCCAAAGCCTTTGATACTGTGTCAAAACCGATCCTAATCCAGAAAATGGAACGCATTGGCATCAGGGGCACTGCACTGGAATGGTTCATATCGTATCTGAGTGACCGCAGGCAAAGGATCTGCTTAGGAGACTTCCAGAGTTCTTTCGCTACTGTAGGATACGGGGTGCCTCAGGGCAGTGTCCTTGGCCCTACTCTATTTCTCCTGTATGTCAATGGTCTCTGTTCACTGAGCCTGAATAATGCACAAATCTTCGCGTATGCCGATGACACTGCTATTATCTTTCACGGTAAGTCTTGGGAGGAAGTTTACAGAGTCGCAGAATGTGGAATGTCAACCGTTTCTAACTGGTTACAGCACAACTTACTGACCTTAAATGTAGCAAAAACCAAAATAGTAAACTTCTCGATAAACAGAAAAACATCGGCTTCCACTCAACTCTCACTTAAATTTCATGTCTGTGATTACTACTTAGGATGTACATGTAGCTGTCCTACATTTGAACAGATTGACTGTATTAAGTATCATAAGGGCATTAACATAGACAAACATCTGACTTGGAGCAAACACATTGAATGTCTGAACGCTCGAGTAAGAAAACTGCTTTACATATTCAGGAAATTAAGATCGATAGCAGACCAACACACTCTGAAAATAACTTACTACGCGCTGTGTCAGACGATCCTGGGGTACTGCATAATAGCTTGGGGCTCAGCTGCGAAATGTTTTCTTATCACCGCTGAACGAGCGCAAAGAGCCATTCTAAAAGTAGCCTACAACCAGAAGTTCCGTTACCCCACGGACTTGCTGTACCAAGATACTGGAATGCTGACGGTTCGCCAACTGTATATTAAGGTGGTAATCATGAGGTTTCACACAACAGCATCCTTCACCATGAAACACGATAAACGTTCGCGCAGGCTGCCCATATGGGATAGAAGGGTCTGCCATCGAGTGTTTGGAAACAAAGCGTACTCCTATATGGGGCCTCACTTATATAGTAAAGCAAACAAACACCTGAACTTAATCTCCATGACCAGGTATAAGTGCAAGAAGCATGTTACGGAATGGCTTCAAGGTCTTAACTATAATGAAACTGAACATATAATAGCAATTTGTTAGTTATCCCGATGCACTTATTCACAAACACATACTCTCATAACACACACACACAGACAAACACACACACACACACAGACACACACACCCACACACAGACACACACACATACACACACACACAACACACATTCTCAACCTAGTTTCTCAGTAGAATCTTCACCCACACCCTTTCACCTATATCGTTATACATACTGACATTCCCCTTACCTCACTCACACTTACATTAAGCCTTACAACACGATACAATATTCCGAACAACCCATAATCACTCAAAACTCTAACAAAATGTTTTTCCATTTTTTATATTTTATTTTATTTTTTTTGTTAGTTTGTACCTCATAAAGTGTAACACCTATTGCAACTGTATCTGCTTCACATTAGACGAAAGAGACTGATCCCCACGACACAGGGTATCCTAGTGTGGGGCTCAGTGTCACACAAATGATGGATGTTACTCTCTTTTTTGAACAATAAACTTTTTATTATTATTATTATTATTACTTCAATAGGTCCTAACACTTTGAATAAGAGCTCGAAAGACTTACTTTAAACGTTGTTTTGTAGCTTGTATCTGTCTTCAAATGTATGTGAAGTTTCATTAGTATCCTGTTAGTAATAAACAAATTATGATGAAATTCAGTTCTCCACTTTGACGGTCATAATGCGCGCTTAGTTATTTGGCCTCCGATAACCCTGTATGTGAATATATAAACTAAATGATATATCAATAATTAGTTACTTAGTTCAGTTATATTCCTGTAAAAGTTCAGCGCAGTACATACAATAATTAACGAGATAATAAAATAAAAGCCATTAGGAAGCGCAACACCGTGATAACCCGACCATATGAAGGTGGTTACAAAAAAGCGACCGCACAGTACATTATGCTACCTTCTTAAATATGTAGGATAGGTTTACAAGTTTAGTACGGATGTGTACACAAGTGTTTTGAATTTGTGTTATTAAATTTTATTTACAGGTAAAATAATCATTTCAATAAAACTTTCAAAATATTGATAAAACTTTAAAACAATCACAGGTAGCAATACTGTTCTTATGGCATTTTCCATTACTTTTTAAATTTTACTTTACACTTTGTCTTTAGTAACACAAATCTTCACTTTTAAAATATAAATTAAGATTTAAAACCATCGCAGAAAATAACAGATATAGAATAAATGTTTTAAGTTCACATTATGCCTACTAATACTTACATATATCGTTTAAAAATCACAAAGTGATGGTAATATAATATAACATCACAATGTAAGTAGTAAAGTGCTTACAGTAAGCCCCACTGTTTTATAGTCTAATTTCAAATATCACAATAGTTTTTCCTAGCTAAATACGGATAGTTGTATTCTAAAAATGACTAAAATTATTTTAAAATCACATCGAATATTGAACAGTGTACGCGTCTGTACCGAACTTGTAAGGTGTATTATACTAAACATTTTAAAAGGTAGCATAATGTACTGCGCGGTCGCTTTTTTGTAACCACCTTAATATAGTCGGGTTATCACGGTGTTGCGCTTCCTTTTATTTTATTATCTCGTTAATTATTGTATGTACTACGCTGAAATTTTACAGGAATATAACTGAACTAAGTAACTAATTATTGATATATCATTTAGTTTATATATTCACATACAGGGTTATCGGAGGCCAAATAACTAAGCGCGCATTATGACCGTCAAAGTGGAGAACTGAATTTCATCATAATTTGTTTATTACTAACAGGATACTAATGAAACTTCACATACATTTGAAGACAGATACAAGCTACAAAACAACGTTTAAAGTAAGCCTTTCGAGCTCTTATTCAAAGTGTTAGGACCTATTGAAGTGTTTTTATATTTAATTAATTAACCTTTGAATGGTGCATTAATTTTGTTTTTTTATTACCCAACTAATTCAAACTAATTCTTAAGAAGTCATGTAAAAAAGATGATAAGAATCTGCTTATCCGTTTCAGAGATCCAGCAAAACCACAAACGTTACTCCAGCAAAATCTTGAATAACATCGCAGTCGAAGGAAGAACAAACACAAAATAAGTTGCAACATTTACCTCGTCTAGACTACTAATTATATGGCTAATATTTATTTCAATATTCCCATTATAAAAGAAAATGTCTGGCTGCGGTAACGTTACCCCAGCAGGAAATGTTTTTGTGGAATAACTCAAAATCTATATGTGCAACAAATTTAAAAATGTGCGCAACAATTACAGAAGCTGGAGAACTAATTGCCTGTAACATTTAAATTACTATTTTCGACATTATTTTGCTGGGGTAACGCACACAGAAAAGAGGTGTGTCTAGTACTATACACACCTCTTTTCCTGCAAAAAAGAAACTAAGACGCTATGACCAAAAATTGTTGGCCGCTGGAACCGCCACTTGCCGTAGTCATCGCCTGTGATTACACAGAAACTAAATAATGCAGATAGGCGAATATCAAAAGTTTTTTTTTTTTTGCAACAAATTCAGGAAAAGATGTGTGTATAGTAACAAATTACCACTAGTTCCTGGCAAAGTTTCATCAAATTTTATGAGTTGGCCGCGCGGTTGAAATGTACATGTTCATGTATCCTTTAGACCGGATGAATACGAAGGAGCCTTTACGGATCTCAACGATGACCCTAATAGAATCGCGGCCAGGTCTGAGTGTGACTGACACTGGCTTAGCCACCATAAGGGATTTGAATTTTGATAACACAAAAAAATTGACGAAATTAAATTTGTCGCCAAATAGCAGAATTTGTCGGTCACTGGTTCAAAACATATAAGGGTTTATAGGTGGCCGATCTGGAGTCTCCCCAGCTTGGCCACATTTATATGACCTTATCTCAAAAACTAGGGCAAAGGTCTGCTTTGTTCCAAATTGAATTGCTAATTAGTCGCAATTTGTTGCCAAGTCACAGATTAACGGGTCTTAGTTTAGAAGATGAGTGAAGATATTGATGTTGATGTTTGAGTTTGAGTGAATCACAAGTGGTAATGCTAGCATATAGGCTGGCTGCGCATATTTGATAAATAAATATGCGCAGCCAGCCTATATGCCAGTATGTCGTGGTATAGTAATACTGAATATGAATATTCACTCTCGAGCACAAATGCAAATACTGAGTAAGTACAAAATGGTGTCGTGTCGTATCAAGATTTATCCTTCACATAAACGTGCAGTATAATGCAGACAATCCGACAATCTGTGAATTCTCGTGCAAATTTTACTTATTTAAAATTACGACGAAACTGAATATTTGCTTTCTTCACTATCATAGCGTTTTTCATCCGACACTCCGTATCTAAACTCAAAACTACTATTTCACCTCCGTTCACACCGATATCCGTGGTTTACACACTCACCACACTGAATCACTAAACATACAAAACACACACATACAAAACACGCACACATACACTCACACTCACACGTATATAACAGAACACACACATACATATACACACACACACACACACACACACACACACACACACACACACACACACACACACACATTTACACTTTACACCCCTAATAATATTACATGGCGAATTTAATTGCAGCATACCTACCATCACTGTCCTTGGCAGTCTCTTTTGTTTTTGTAATCCTGTCATGGGAATCTGGGTGGCGTACCTTAATACAGGTTACTGTGTAACCTAGCTAGGACGCCTGAGCCATTCTTGAATTTGTTATTTGTTAAAACTATTTGTTGTAACTGTAGCAGACTGTACCACAATTTGCAAATAAATTATTATTATTATTATTATTATTATTAAAATGAAACAGTGGTATCAACATAATAATTTATTTTAATAATATAATCTACTTACTATTTTAGTTTTTGAATACCTACACAAATGGTCGGCGCCGAGCGGCTGCGTGAAAATGATTAATAAAGCAGCGCTGTGAGACCTTTAGCTGCTTAACAGGGCCCCGTCCAGTAGGTAGAACTGCTCATTACATAATCTCAAATATAATCGCCGCTCAGGTTTAAAATACCAGTGAAGAGCATTATTATAACAGATTAATTACAATATCTACAAAATAATGAAAATATAAGTACACGGAAGTCAGCGCATAATATTTTACAAAGCTATAGTACAAACGGAATTATTGCGATTACTCAATGCATTGTAGTGTGAAGTTAATTCATGCTCGCTGTAAAGCGTGGCTTTCGTTATTGTACTTTTCCCTCGGATTAATTTACAAATGATTAAAATAGCGGCTCGTTCCGCGCCGACCGACAGACGAGAGACGAACATTCTCGAAGGGTCGCAGCGGCCGGAGGAACGACGCCGTCGTCAACGTGCGGAGATACATATTAATCTATTGCGAACGAAACATAACAACGATCACAAAGTCAACGAGGCGGCCGGCTGCGCCCGCCTCCGCCGCGCGGCGACGCTTACGACTTCTTCCTGCAACACACAAGCGCGGCGCGTGAGTGTGAGGTGAGTGTGAGGACAGCGGGTGAGGGTAGGGGCGGGGGCGGGCTGCGGACGCACTCACTGCTCGTGGTTGTCGGTGTCCGAGTCGTCCAGCTCGGGCTTGGTGCGGCGCTTCTCGTACACCAGGATGATGGCGCACAGCACGAACACCTCGGCGCAGATGCCCAGGAAGGGCCACAGCGCCGCGTACATGTCCTTGACGCGCAGCACCGTGGCGGCCGCCAGCCCCTCGGCGGGCGCGCACGTGTACACGCCGGCGTCGCCGCGCTCGGCCGCCTCCAGCACCAGCTGCGCGTTCAGCACGCCCTGCTCCGAGCGCGCCAGCAGCGCGCGCGCGCCCAGCGCCTCCGTCACGTCCGTGCCGTTGCCGTCCTCCGACGAGTTCGCCACCAGCCACCTCACGTCGGGGTACGGCTTGCCCACCACCTGCGGGCAGAGGGCGGTGAGGGGGCGCGGGCGCGGGGCGGGCGCGGCCGCCGCGCGGTACGTACCTTGCACACCAGCTTGAGCTTCTGCCCCTCCACGACGTTGGTGTTGGGCGGCAGCTTGGCGTGCGGGCGGCCGCGCAGCTCCCAGGCCTGCGCGGCGCCGCCCACTGCGCACGAGTAGTTGCCGAAGTCGTCCTCGTGCGTGCGCGCCGTCATGCGGAACACGTTGTCCTCTGTCTTGTAGCGGTCGCGCAGGTCGGGCACGTCTTCTACGGCCGTGTCGTTCTTCTTCCTGCACGGCAGAAACGCAAGTCGAGCGGTTTAATCTCTGTGACCATCGATCGATCGAGATGAAGCTCGTCTCAGTGTTTTCGCACGGACGTTGCTAAGGGCTACGGATTATGTCAACGCGCTTAAAGTTAATAGTTACATACGAACCCTTTCATTATTAGCTTCATTTTAGACCATACAAGAAATGTGTTTTGTAAGTCGGGACCCCACGTGTGCGTGTCCGACTCGCACTTGGCCGGTTCTTTTTTCTATTTCTAACAGTAGCTTGTAAAAAGCTTTCAATTTTCGACTCAAATGAATTAGTTGCAAGCTTAAGTAATAGAATGGACACTGTTATGCAGGTGATAAGTATGTGATGACTGACCACACGATCTTCTCGGCGGCGTCCGCGCGCGGCAGGGTGCAGTTGAAGGAGAAGAAGCGGCCGACGTCGTAGTACGTGAGCAGCAGGTCGCCCGCCCCCGCCCCCGCCCCGGCCGCCGCCGCGGTGGGGCCCGCGGGGGCCTCGCCTGCAACACGTCGCTATTACACTAAACAGCCAAGCATGATACTTGCGCATAATATGCATTATTCCGTGTTACCTAGCAGCAAAAGCAAAACAGGTTATTCATAGAGCTATAGAGCTTCCCTCTTCTCTTCTCTTTTTCGTCGTAACACTCCTAATACGTTTAAATACAGTTTTCCTTTCCTTTTTAATTATAACGGCCATTAAAAAAATAAAAACTGAAAGTATTAAAAACACAATGTGTTTTGATTAGGTTTATGATTCTTTAACCGGATTAAGGGCTGATTTTTCAATGATCAGTATGTCTATTCTGTTACAATCTCCCTCAGTGAACACCTAGGTGAAGTGAGCTGTCATCCGTCCGTCTGCTTTGTCAATCCCTAGCATTGGGACGGAAGAGAATAGACATACAGATCTCATTTATGTGGAGAATAATGTCATCAATCATTCAGGTAAGTGAGTAAGTAAAAGTTATATGACGATTGAAAATTCAGCCCCAATAGATGCTTTTATTTATTTCGCTTTTCACCCTGACTGAAGTTCCATGTTAAAAATTCACTAGACTTTTGTGTGCTTTGGTAGACATTATCCATTTAACCAACGACTTGAGATTTTTTGAGTGTTTTAAAATTTTATGCCGGCTGGAGAGTTGAAGAAAAAGGGTATTGAAAAAACCGTGGAAAAAACTTAGACAAGGTGGGGGGGGGGGGGGTAGTTTAGTTAACCGTACTCAAACGTGCTGAAGACCTGATTATCCTGCTTGAAATTCGATGAATGATATTTAAATCATTCAATTGAAGGAGAATAGTAGATTGTATGACAAGGGAGCAAAATAATATTTTTACGGCGAGGGCGCTAGAATAGAATCCCGAGCATAGCGAGAGATTCTAAAATAGAATCCTGAACGTAGCGATGGATTCAAAGTACATCGCCTGACGAAAAAATATTATTGCTCTCGAGTCATATACTCTACTTTTCATCGCGTTCTATGAGAAAATATTTCTCCCGGGATTTCGTAGGTATTAAGTTTTGTATGACGTTATTAGGTTCTAGTTTTATTGTTTCAACAATTAATTTTCAACATTACAACAACAGTGAAGTAAATCGCGCGCTTGTTTTTTTTTTTTTTTAGTTACTGCGCCTCCCCGCACCGTTCAGCCACAACAAATCATGTTCCAAATTCAAATCTCATTACTGCCCGCTTAAAAGTCTAGTGCAGAAAAGAGCTACTTTGCTCCCGCTTATAGAGGAACAAAACGACACTTTTCGATTAAAAAGGATGAAAAAGCTGTTTTTTGTAAGTATCCTGTTGTTATCTATTCGCATACGGTCTTTTTATCTCCCGTGTGATATTATCTTACACATTACTATGCTACTTAAATCAAATGTAAGTACTTATCACTACACAGATAACGTTACTACAAACTTATCTAATGAAATAAAGTAGGTAGATTCTACTGGCGATAAATTAATAACACCTACATAAACTAAGGCTTAACTACAGGCATACAAAATCAACAATACGTCATTAGCTACATTTAGATAAAACAAAACAGATATGTGGAATTATGGAGTGGAAGCGCCATGAGTGATGTTACTGCGGCTGTTACCACAGACTACAGAGTAGATCTAGGCGAGCATCTCCCGCAGTTCTGATATACCGTTGAAATACGTTTATATGCTAGTTCTTGGACTAACTGAAGTTGTGCAAGTTGCATATTAATAGTGATGCTGAATGCGATTAGTCCATTATGCCACTTTAAACCAACATCATTTTGTTATAACTACCGTAATCTTTTACATTACGAACTAACTAAACATACACAAATAATAAACGATACTTTTGGAAAAAATAATCAATAGCTTCAAGTAAATATAAAAACAATTCAAACTACGGTCGTGTACGTAGAGCGAAGCTACATAGCATAGCCGAGTGAGTGCCGCCGCCGGTACTACAGCGCCCAGCAGACCACCAGCGCTGTGGACCCCTTCGTCCCAACACCACGCGCACACACGCAATGCTTCCATTAGTTTCCCAACCTTAACAATGGCACTCCTTTCCAGTCTCCAAACGACCTGCGTCAACTTGTCGCCTGATTATTTAATCAGCAATCAATTGGTTTCGAAGAAGTCCATAGCTATTCGTAGGGCTGTCGCCTGCAGTACCTACCGGCCGCGACCTCCGCCGAGCGCAGCACTCCTGTAAGCTGGCCGGCTCCCGCACACACCTACCATCCCGCGCCGGTCAATTGATCAATGATATTGTTCTGCCATTTGCAACATTCACAAATACATCGGTTAAATACGGGCAGGTGGTCTTGACAAACGACATTTCTAACTAGTTTTCAAAGTATTGGGAAAGACATCTATACTAATATTGTAAAACGGTAAAGATTGTACGTTTCGTTGTTGCAGGTAGGTAATCTCCGAAACCACTCGGCGGATTGCAAATTATCTTTCATCAATAGGAAGTTACGTTAACCATGACTGCTATATTTTATTAATATCAAAAAATTAGAGATCCATAAGAAAATGAACGCGGAAGAAGTCGCGGGAACAAGCTAGCAATAGACAATTTCATTGAGACTGAACAACTGTCAAGCTGATGAACAAGGCAGTCTGTCGGTCGCACACACATGTAGTGTGAAGCATTGCATTGCGACACGATATCAGCGGCGCGCGAGTTGTTTTCTTTCCGTACGCGATGGACGACAAAGAAGGAGGAAGGTTAGCCTTATAAATAAATTATACTTGTATACTCAATGTATTACGAACACAAATAAGTAAATGAATATTTTCTTCCTGGATATATAACCGTTTTAATATCTTTTTTACCCTACTGACAAAAAGGGTGGTTTTCCGCATATATTTTTGTTTAAATGATTCAAAATTTTTTAAATCAAATCATTTATTTCAACTAGGTCATTAAAAGGCACTTTTTAACGTCATACATGACAAATTGAATCTAGTTGCCCATTACAAAAGGTAGTTTCCTCGTAGCATCCAAACGGCTGGATGCATTTTAATCACAGACATGTCTTGTTAAATCAGTTCCAAGCGCCAGGTGACAAAGGACAGGTGACGTTTTTGAGAAGAGTCAACATGGTTCAATCCCAGCCAATGGGACCCAATGGGATACTCCACCTCGAAGACAATCCATCAAACTACTCATCGACAAACATCAAACTACTCATCGACACATACGGTGAAAGGTGTATGATGTCAAATCGTGTGCAATATGAGGTTATTTGTAGTTATGTATTTTATCATTAAACGAAACGTGAGTATTGTTATTGTTACACATTATAGATTGAGAAAAACGGATTAACTCACTGTGTTGCCGGGTTCGTCCGACTAGTTTCGATGGCATACGACCACCTTTCTCAAGCAGTTTCACAAGATGACACACCGCCCGTCGCATTCCTGCGGGTTGCGGGGTGTCCATATGCCATCGAACATCGTACGTAGGATAAAAGGTGAAATGTGCTCGTCTGACTATGAAAGACTGCGATTTTTAGATAACTACATAATCTCGTTTGACATTTAACGCACTAGTTCCAGCGTTTCTCCAACATCAGTTTTCCTTCCCGGAAGTGAGAGTCTGAAAGGCTGTGAAAATATTCCCTCAACTTCTTCATTGGATGCGAAGCGCTTCTCAGAATATGGGAATGACCGAGCAAATCAAACCCCAACTCCCGTAATTTTCCCATCGCCAACGCACCCTTGTGTACAGGTATTGAAAGACGATTTTTTTGGCAAATTTTGGCATCCAGCTGGTCAAGAAAGTTGGGAGTAATATTTGTGTACAGGCGTATTCGAGTACAGGCGGCCTTTCGTATCCCAAAACACGCTGGCAATAACTTTTCTGGCAGTATCGATCAACTTCGCTTTTTTTGGGCTGTATCATCGGCTTCCACCCACTGCTTCGACGACTGTTTTATTCGGCGATTAATGGTGGACCTATGATATCATATGATATATTAGGTCCTTACATATGAAATTGCCGATACTTAATACTGGCAACTTTGAAATCAAATATTTTGTGTTTGATTAGGAATTCCAAATTCAAAATTATTTCAAAATAAAGACTAAAGAATATTGTTTTAAAATTCGTGTTTCATTTGTTTTATCGTCATTTGTTTGGGCTTGAAAATTGCTATTGCAACAACAATGGAGAAATTAAAAATTCGCGATATTTACGAATATGAGTTCTACCGTGGCACCAGTGCAGCAGAAACGGCTCGAAGGATTAACGACGTGTACGGGCCAAGCACCGCTAACGAACGAACGGTGCGTTTTTGGTTTCAACGTTTCCGTTCTGGAAATTTTGATTTACAAAATGAGCCTCGTGGACGACCGGATACTCAAGTGAATAATGAAGAATTAAAGGCGATAGTTGAAGCGGATCCATCTCAAACCACTTCTGAATTAGCAGCAGCCTTTGGAGTAAGTGACAAAATAATCACTATCCATTTGCGTCAAATTGGAAAAGTAAAAAAGCTCGAAAAGTGGGTACCGTACGAATTGACTGAAACACACCAACAAACACGCGTCGGTTGCTGCGCTTCCTTGCTCAATCGTCACAATAATCAGGGAATTTTAAATCGTATTGTCACTTGTGATGAGAAGTGGATCGTGTACGATAATCGCAAGCGATCATCACAATGGCTTAACCCTGGAAAACCGGCAAAACCTTGCCCCAAGCGAAAACTGACCAAAAAGAAGATTCTAGTTAGTGTTTGGTGGTCCTGTGCTGGTGTCATCCACTACAGCTTCATGAGATCAGGCCAAACGATTACTGCAGACATGTATTGTCAACAGTTGCAAACAATGATGGAAAAGCTCACCATTAAACAACCGAGATTGGTCAATTGCTCTAGCCCATTGCTCCTTCAGGATAACGCTCGACCACATACTGCACATCAGACGGTCGCCAAGTTAGAGGAGCTGCGACTGGAAACTCTGCGTCACCCACCATACTCTCCAGATCTTGCCCCAAACGATTACCATTTATTCCGAAATTTGGACAACTTTTTACAAGGAAAAAAAAACAATTCTGATGAGGCAGTTTAAACAGCCTTCAAGCAGTTCATCGATTCTCGCTCCCAGGATTTTTTTACCAAAGGGATCAATGAGCTCCCGATAGAATGGCGAAAGTGTATCGATAACAATGGTACATACTTCGATTGACTAAATATATAATTTCTTTTAAAAATGTTATTTTTAATTTTTTGATACCGAGCGGCAATTTCATATGTAAAGACCTCCGATTCTACTGAATCGGTCCAAAGATTGCTGCAAAAATCGTCACCCATTTCGCGCAGAGCTTTCATATTCCTAATTCTATGTGCAAGACGGGACATCATCATCATTTCCTTAGGGAAATCCAAAACGAAGAATTTTATGACTACCCGTTATTCAAGTTTATCCATTTTAATGAAAACACGTAAGGCGTCTACTGCAAATATTTGTGTAAAATAAACTACTTTAAGAGAACTACTTAAAACTTGATATATACGAACTAATGACACGTGTACCAAGGCAGGAAACATTTTTTGCTGATTGCAACGCTAACTCTGTGTCAGGCAGAGAACTTTTCACCTTACCCTAGTAAGTAGGTACGCGAACTTGATCGTACGTCTATTCTATCGTCGTCGTAAGTATTTGCAACCACCGTTCGGCGCTTCAGCGCTGGCTTACAGGAGTGTCACAACCGATACGAGTATGCGGAGTATTAGTGCTCGTTCGCAAGGGTGCTTTTTTTAACGCGGAGTTATTATTCCGCGTACTAGATTTCAACACTCGGCTCGATGCAAATCCAGGGCGCGTTAAAAAAGCAGCCGTGCGAACTACGCTTAAAGCGGTGCGGCCGCACTAGGCGCAGGGCGCAGGGCGAGGGCGCAGTACCGGGCGGGGCGCGGGCGGGCGCCACGTGCACGCGCACGCGCTGCGCGGCCTGGCGCGCGCACGTGTACACGCCGGCGTGCTGCGGGCGCGCGGCGGCCGCGGCCAGGCGCGCCGTGAGCCGGCCGCCGGCCGCCGCCTCGCCGGCGGGCCGCATGTCGGGCGGCGGCGCGGCGCCGTCCAGCCGCCAGTCCACGCGCTCCTCCACGCGCAGCGCGCACTCCACGGTGAGCGGCGCGCCCTCCGCCACGGTCACGTCTGCGTCTGCGCACACGCGCACGCCACGCGTCACAACGTTACATCGTTACAACGTTACAACGTTACAACGCTACTCATGCGAGCGTACGTCGCCACGCTCTCCGATGTAGTCTTAGTAATACGGGGGACTAGTCCAGCCGTGTTTCCTGGATTTTATTATCATCCGCATACACGTTTACAAATTTTAACAATAAATAGTTGATGTGAATCATAATTAAACAAAATATCAACACAAACTTTATCAACGTATTACATATTTTTAAAACGTTGTATGTATATTGAAAAATGTAACCTGTAAAAGGTTTGAGTGATGTTGATTTAGTATAGCATATTCTACATAATATCACTTGTTTACTTTTCTTGTTAATGTACAATAAAGACTTCTATGTAGTCTAGATAGACCAGTACAGAGACTGAACTGATATGTGTATTGAGAAAAAAAATATCACTTATTTCAGCCTGCATGTGTATGACCATACTATGTTAGTAGCAGTGAACCGAAAAAAAAAATATAATCTATTTTAAACTTCTCATCAAAAAAACCGAAACGGTACTGCAAGTACTATGAAAGGTAAGCACAGTTCCGCATCGTACGTATCAGACGCATCGCATCGGATTATTTTTTTACAATGCATCCACTGTATCGGCACTTCGGCAGTGATCGGGTTTGCCGACGCGACTAGCAATCGGAATACCGACGCAATTTTCATTCGGATTTTCATAGTAAACGTACAGACAGCGTCATCAACTGCTAACCCCCTATCCGAAGAAATATTAATGCGTGCGGGTAAGCCGTTGATGACGCTGTCTGCGTGTGGAATTGTGAAATGTGTTTGTGATATAATGGAGGAAAACGAAGAAGAAGAATTTGTCGTAATTGCTTGTTTGTTAGCAGAAGAAGAGGAACAAAAACGGAAGAAAAACCTAAAAACAGGATGTCATAACGGACGACGCGGAGCGAGCGCGCGGCGTGCGTCTAGTCCACTGATCGCCATTTCGTATGACGTCATCAGCACGCATCGCAAAAGTTGCCCATCGGAGCATCAATGATGCAACGTCGGCATTGCCGACAAGCAGATTCTTGCGATGCGTCCGATACGTACGATGCGGAACTGTGGACGCTTACCTTTATGAGGCATTTAAATAAAAAGACTGATAACATAAAAAAAAATACGCCAATAAATAGCTGGCAGTTTAGTCAACACAATAGTGTACTGATATTAAATTTTCAAATTTTTATCCAATAAATGAATGTAGAGATTGTTTTCAATGCGTATTCCGTCTGCATTGAATCACATTATTTTTGCAAAAAAAAATTGTTTATTTGTGATTTTAACTAAGCTCTGTGACATCTTATCAAAGAGATTTTTTCCTAACAAATATGGACACCTCGCGACAGTCGAGTGGAGCACACAGCGCCCCCATCGAGCTGCGCTGATTGTTCTAATGCCCGAGTTGCAACGCCATCATCAGCCTCAAAACATACTACTATGTATGTTTTGAGAATGTAGATAACATGCTAAGGAAAACAACTTGACAACCTTCATTTACATACAGAAGTAACAGTAGTAAGTAGAACAGTTGACAAGTCACGTGCTACACTGAGGGCTACTACTCATGAACAGGGTCGCATCGCAAGGTACCTATGCACTTTGTTACCTTACTCACAAAACTAAAAATATCAAAAATACCAATTATATTCTCAGTATTTATCTAGTAATGACAATATTATCGAAGCATGAGTGGTTCAGTATTTTTTTTAAATACATTCATGACACCAATTAATTTATTGATTTGAATTTGCTTGCAAATCTATATAGGTACATAGTTCATACATAAATAATGGGCTTTTCACTCATATGAATGAATCACTAGTTTCTGGCCATGAATCTTACAGTGTACACTCCAGAATTATTATGAAACCCAAGTCCAAATGGGGTTGGGTTTACGCTCGAATCCCCTGAATTTGAGGATTCTGACACTGTGGGGGGGGGGTCAAGGGGACTTATCTTAAGCCCCCCCAAGCAATTTTAGCCGCCGGGGCCCCCGTCCCCCTTACTACCCTATTAAGGTGACTAGATACAAAACCCTAGTAGGGCTCTGTCGAGCATCTCCGGCGGGGAAAATGGTGGGGGGCGGCTCCCCCCAGCCCGGATCAAGGGGATTCAATCGTAAACCGAGGGGTAACCCTCGAAACAAACCAAGTCTCAATATGGTGGAAAATTTTACGTTTGCGACATGTAGTGACTTGTCAAAATGGGACAACAAATACTTCTTGAAAGTTCTAACTAGAAATAATAATTTTAATGTTTACTGTGTGTTTTATTGTGTTCAACAGCTCAATCATTTCCTTCATCAGGCCATGTTCAATAATTTTATCAATTTGATCTGGAACCCTGCTCATGACTAATTATTTGCACTTAACCCATAATTGGTTGTGCGAGGTGTCCTACACCCCAACCAATGTTTACAGGCTCTTAACAAAAAAAAACATGAAGTTAGTGTGCTGGTCTTCTAGGTAGCTTCATAAACGAATGTGATATTCATTGTGATATTCACAATATAAATGCCAGCTGCACTCGGACGTCGGGTTTGGGAAGTGTGTTTGTTGACTGTTTGTATGGTATAAATTATGGTTACTTACATAAATACTAATTGTTCATTTTGATATGTATGCTTTAAAGCATTTTGTCATTTTTGAAGTTATTTTTATTTTGTTGTTTTATGTTAGCTGTAAATGTCACGTGAATTAAACAATCCCTGAAGAGTTATTCTGAAGTTACTGGCTGTTGATTTGGCAACGCTCACCACATATCAAGAGTCAAGCCTACCCACACTACCTGGACCACTGTAAAAATGATTAAAAATGCATCTTGAAAGTCAGGACCAAGAATCTGCTTCTGGAGCAGGCTGATCGCCTTCATACAAAATGTCCCATTTATCACCGAGAAGCAAGGACAGTAAAACAACGACTGAATGCTGTAAGTACCATGAAAATGTGTGCAATGACCATATAAATGATAGTCTGCCAAATTCTAATGAAAAAATTACCTAATATTTGAAAATGTTTTATTATATCTTGTTATTTTTTTTTTATTATATTAAATAGAGGTTTAAATGTTGGTTAATACGTATGATCAAATGTTCTCATTAGTACAGTACGGTCAACGTAACTTGGCGCGTCTGAAGTTAGCCGATTAGCTGCGCAGTAGACAATTTCGTTCCTAAAAGTTCCATTGCGCAGCCAAACAGCTAACTTCAGACGCGCCAAGTTACGTTGTCCGTATTGTAAAAGTCTGTTATTGCATTTATTTCGTATTTTATTTTCAACTAATTTGGGGTGCTACACACCCCACGCGATCACATGCCACTTTTTAGATGTGCCCAATTAAGGGTTAACTATTTAGTCATTTAGTCTAATAATTAGTCTAATTAAATGAATAATAATGAAACAGTTTTATGATTAAAGAAACAGTGAGATTACATGACTGTGTGTTTGTTCAGTTTAACTGATAAAGTTAAGATGTGAAATAAACAACACAAAGACCAGGAAAATTATCTGCAGATAATAGCACTGTTGTTTGTACTCAACACTTTAACATTCATTATGAGTTTTAATGAAATAATAATATGCTTTAATATTTGAGTGAATAGCATGTTCATTCAAATATTACTAGGTCTACTAGGTACCTACTTTGTTATTATGTATCTTATCAAAACTTAAGACCATTAACGTAAAAATGTATTTAGACAAAGATACGGTAATTTCTATTACACTTAAGGTTCCCCTATGGATTTTCAGAGAGAATTACTAGATGAAAGTGAATGAACAAAATTGCGAGCATAGTGAGAACCAGCATACTTACGCGAGTTTCAACTACGAATATTGATAACTGTGTCTTTGAAAACAGTGCTTAATAATGAAATCACAGATCCCAAAACTTTGCTAGCAGTACCTAACTAGGTACTTTGTCGATTACAATAATTACTGTCCTTGGTCTAAATATGTTGTAAATTTGAAGAACGCGTCGTGCGTACTGTCGCATTGCGCCCGCCCACAATGCTAATATTCTGTACATAATTTAAATGAAAAGTAATTAGGTCAAAAAAAGTAATTAAGTCGAAAGAAGCAATTACTCATCCAATGACATCATGCAAGCTGCCGTCGCCCATCAGCTGCGGCGGATCGACTACCTGCGTAGTACACAGCCAGTGTCAGGCCTCAACTTGCGCGACACACAATAATCCTTATCCAATTATCCATCAAGAGATGCCTACTCCGCCCCACTGACCCTATCTTAAAATTTTATTTTCGTGTTGAGTAGTACTTTATAATAACAGCAAAACAAATTTTACACTTACTTTGTGCGTTTGAGGGAACTCCGAGCGCTATAAATAGCAGAGCCAGCGGCAAAACGAGCACTCGCCGCATGGTGACTTAATTAGATCGCACCGTATTAAATAAAGCTAATGATTTGATGGAAATACAGCTAAGGCACTGTCTTGAACCTAAATTCCAATAGATCCATCCGACTTCTCGAATGCTAGTGAGTGAGTGGAACAATGGTTAGACCTAGATGGTGGAAAAACTAAAATGGCGACAGCGCAGCGAACAGACAGACCGATATACATAATATATTACTCTTTACTCTATGAGCAGTGTTGCCAACTGCTATCATGCTATTGTAAGAAATGTGCTAAACAAACCCTAAAATGCACTAGGGTTGTGATAATTTTGATAAAAGAGCACAAAATAAATATTTATTTTAAAAAAGAAGTTTCTTGAGAATACGAAGTTGTTATTCACACCAAATTCTTCAATTAAATTGACAAGCAATCTTAAGTCTTTGTTGGAGTCAAGTGCTTGCGATGCGCTTAAAACATTAATATTTTTCTAAATTTTGATATTAGGTGGTAATCTCTTTTATTAGTTTAACCGTAAATTTAATGCAACGTTTTGCCAATACTTGTTTCTCTCCACCCGCGTAGCATGACCACCGCTATGTCTACGGAAGAATAGACATACTGACAGGAAGAATAGACAAAATGACGGTCGTAGAAAGATTTATTTCGTTGCGAGCATGGCGATGAAGGGAAGAAATGTTTCTACTCTACAGTAGACAAGAGTCTACAATGCCGAGCATGACGACCATTTTTTTCTCTACTTTTGACATTAGGGTGTAGAAACTTTTCTTCTAACAAGTGTCAAATAGTCTACATCACAATTTGACCTACACAAGTATATTTCTATGTAGACAAGGATCTATATTGATTTTAAAAATTCAATTCAATATTTTTTACCATCTAAATTTGTTGTTATTGAATAATCTCCTTCATTTGATGGCCAATCATGATAAGTACCTACGTGATATTGGCAAAATTGTGGTGACTCTTTCACAAAAGCAGAGTTGAAGTTGTTTTTATAAACATGTTGGAGGACTACCGTCACCATCCTTTCAGGTTTTTTTGCAAAGAAGAATGCATTAAACCGGGTCTCAAGTTCTTCCCGAAAACGAGGCTTTGGAAAATAATGAAGTTAGTAAAGAGAAATGCAGAATCTGTGCCCGGAGCTGAGCAAGAATCTGTCTCCTAGAAAATCTCAGGAACTGCCTATTCTTGTTTAAGTAAGTTCAACCTATTTGAAGATTAGGAACCCACGCCTTCCAACTGCTTCTAATACAAATAGGTCAGAAATATTACCTAGGTACCTACGGTGGATCTAACAATGTCTAATCATTTGCTGGGTCTTTGATTGCTGAAAGTGAGTAGCCATTTAGTTAGATAGATTTCTTACTGTAGGTACTTACCAAATAAAAAAAAAGTATATTGCACATAATAGGGTTGTACTTATTTTTGAAACTGGACTTCCAAACGAAGTAAAACTTGTACTATGGAAGTCAAGGCGCTCTCTTATATCTAAAACAAGAATACAATAAACGGCAAAGGAAGCATGCAAGGCCAGAGTACTTGGCAAACAAGTAAAAAAAGTAGAAAATCTTCATAAAGAAACTTTATACTATATTGTATTTAATTTATTTCAGTCTGAAACCGGACATATTAATAATTTGAAATAATAAACAGTCAATAGGTGTATAGTTTTATTTATTAATATAATTATAGTATGTACAACTAGGTAATTCATTTTTGGGCCTCATATATCGATTCTCCATTCGGGAACTATGTTATCTGTAATAACAAAACACAAAATTAATTATTTATTATTGATTTTCAGGAGGTTCAGGCTAAACTTTGGAACCGGCTCATGACTTGAATGCTTGTCATGGTACACCCTGAAGCACGGAAGCACAGAGGTAGCCCTTTATGGAGGCACATAGGTAGAGGTTCTACAAGTTGTAACTCATGGAAGAACTGACATTACTTGTATAATAAGAAATTTATTTTAAGTACTTAAATAAAAATTGTACCTTTGTAAATGGCTTTGTCTCATTTTCCTTTCAGTTTGTTTGTTTTAAATAAACTTATTGTCACAGATTAACTAATAGTTACTTTGGAAATTGTAGTCCACCAGCAACATCTCAATCTGTGGGTTGGTACTTTGCATGCTGCAAATAAATAATTAATCAGTTTTAGTATGTGAATGAGGTAAGAACACTGACGATAAGTAATAAAGAAAAGAAAAAGTATGACCAAGGCACCTATCATATATCATAGCAAGGAGATAAAAGTGAAGAATTTTGATAATCGACGACGCGAGAGGGCGCTGCTCGCTTGACATCTCAAGTGATTTAAACAATAATATTAAAAATATTGGTGATATGTGTGATAACATAGTAGTCACGAATATAAAAACAAACGATTACAGTGACAACCTAATCGACCATAATCAGTGGAATCAATAATAGTAACAGTGGAATCAATAACAACAATATAACAGTCATCGTAAAAAGTTAATTTGATAAAGTGTTTACATTTATGTTTTAAACAAAATAGTACCCACGCCAAGTGAAAAAAAAAATCAACGGCTTCAAAATTCAAATTTTTTACCCTTGATAAGCACTACTTAATTTCACCTGCAGTTGTCAAGAACTCCGTGGCGTAGCGGGTAAGATAGCTACATGACAAGATAATACACAGCTAAGCACGAGGTTCGAATCTCAGACACCCAATCGATGTCTTTTTGGGAATGTTTTTAAACAATTTATAATTTGTAACTTAACTTAAGACATCACACCGCACATTACGTACCAACAGAGGGCGTTAGTCACAATTAAAAATATGGATACAGATAAGAATATAACGCATCGGAAACCATATAGATCAGGATCTCTAGGCAATTTGTCTGACATGACAAATTATGACGAAAAAACAATATTTGATACTACAATGTTGAGTATTCCTGACAGTCTACATAATAATAGTGTCAACGACATAGTTACCGACTTACAAGCACAAATAAAATCACTTGAGATGCAACTAATGAGTGCTCATAAAGAAATAGAAAACCTAAACAACGAGAACTTCCGTTTAAAAACCGATCTTCAAAAATCTTTAGAGCCCGTCGAAACCTGTAAAAAGATTTCCTTAACGCCTGATAGGAAAATCGGCCCTTCAACATCAGCCCGCAAACAAAAGGCACATTCAAACATTTCTCCAATTACTATAAATATTGAGGCCACTCACTCCAAAAAAGCAAAAGTACATAATAAAGAAACCCAAACTTCCAATCTGACTAACGACACATCGACCCAAATAAAACAAAAAATGACAACAACTTCACAAGTGTGTAAAGTTGCCTGCAAAAATTCACCAGGCGCTATACAATCTGCACCAAAACCTAAAAACAGACTATCTGTTATAAGCAGCAATTGCACAAAGGGAAAACTGCCCATAATCGAAGAAGTATTTTCAAAACATTTCAATTACTGTCACTATTTACTGCCAAAAGTCACCACAACAGATTTTCTAAACTCTCTGGAATATAAACTAAAAGACTTCACACTGAACGATTACTGCTTGATTTTCATTGGAGAAAATGATCTGAACAATGGAGACTATTTAAATATACTTGACCATTTTAAAAACCTTTTGAAAAAGGTTATCCACACGAATGTTATTATCTGCGCTCCGACTTATAAACAAGGCGCTTTAATCCACAACTATAAAGTCGAGTTATTTAACAACTTACTATATTTAGACTTAAAAAATAATCAATATGCATATTTTTTCGATAGCAATTACACCCTATCACATGACATGTTTTCTAACAGTACAGGAAAATTAAATAAATATGGATGGAGGAACATTTTTGAACAGATCATGTCCAACATATTGATAGACTACAAATTATTCTGCTCTCAAGACGATTTAACAAACGACACGATTGACCAAACACTGCCATTCTCAGACAGCGTGATTGAAGACAGAACAACACCTACACAAGACCAGTTATTTCTATTATAAGCACATGAACATTATGCACCAAAACATCGCTGGACTACTTAATAAAACTGACATGTTGACGTTGCATATACAAGAGCTGCGCACTGAAAGAAATTTAGATGTAGATATTTTATGCATCACTGAACATTTTGTAACCTCTGGACAAGAATCATTAATTAACGTGCCAAATTATAAGCTTGCATCGTGTTATTCTAGGAATAAGAAGCGTGGCGGAGCATGTATCCTTATTAAAGACAATTACGAATATAAAGAGCTACCTAATTCATCTATTACAGGTGTATTTGAATACTGTTCGATAGAATTAAGCAAGCAGGGGTTAATAGTTGTTTGTATTTATAGACCACCAAACATGTCCTGCATTAACATGTTTTTTGATCATTTAGATAATTTATTAAAGACATTGTGTACCAAAGTAAATAAAAAAATTGTAGTATGCGGCGACTTCAACATCAATACATTGAAAAGAAATAATTTTACATTAGACTTCGAAAATTTACTATTGAATCATAATTTAAAATTAGTATTTAACCAGCCAACTAGACCAAAAAGCGGCACGTGTTTGGATAATTTTGCCCATAATTCGAAACAAAATTGTGTGAGCGAAGTAGTTGACTTCGGATTATCGGACCACACCGCTCAAATTTTAAAAATACCGGTAAACAAAACCTGTACTATAAGTTCCTGGCGTATTAAAAAACGTAATTTAACCAAAGAAAACTTAATATTATTTAAAAAGCACCTTCAATCCCTATCTTTTTCACAAGTACTTGATACAGATAACCCTAACGAGGCATATAACAATTTTATTGATATCTTTCGTTTATTATACGACTTATGCTTCCCAATTCAATCAATAAATGTAAAAGCTGATAAAACAATTAAATGGCTATCACGCGGGATTAGAATATGTAGTAGAAAACAACGAAACATGCTTTGGAAATACAGAAGAGCACCTACGAGTGAGAATAAACATAAATTTCAAAACTATGCTCAGAAACTTAAAAAGATCGTAAAACTAACACAAAAAGCCCAAAATAATTATTTAATAAATAGCTCAACTAACAAATCCAAGGCATCATGGCAAATTATAAATAATAAAAACAATCTTATAAAAGAACCAATTTTACAAGTAAATCAAGGTAACAAATTAATTAAAGATCCTAGGCAGATTGCTGAATCATTTAATGACTTTTTTGTGGACCAAATACATAATGTATCCAGTAGTTGTACGGGAAATACAGTTGCCATTACAAAAACCCGAAATTCTTTATTTATGCAGCCGGTTATCCCTCAAGACATTATACGTGTAATAGAAAAGTTAAAAAATAAAAAAAGCTTCGGAGACGACGGGGTTTCAACCGTTGCGGTAAAATTTGTCTCTGATATTATCGCAAAACCATTAAGCCATATAATAAATGTGTCTATAAGTTCAGGCATATTCCCTGATACACTAAAGACTGTAATCATAAAACCATTACATAAAAAGAAAGACAAAGAAGATATGTCTAACTATAGACCAGTAGCTTTAATCTCAGTATTCTCGAAGATTTTCGAAAAAATTATTTATGAATCTATTTACACCTTTATATCTAAAAATGACATTTTATGTGAAGAACAAAAGGGCTTTCGGAAGAATAAAAATATCAACATGGCAATATTCGATCTCCTGAAAGTTATCATGAATAATATGGATAAAAAAAACCCTATATGTGCAATTTTTACAGACATGACAAAGGCATTTGACTATGTAAAACATGACATTCTCTTAAATAAACTTAACGATTATGGCATAAGAGGCAACGTACTAAGCCTGATTAAGTCTTATCTCACGGATCGAAAACAATACACGGAAATAACGAGAATCTGTACTAAAACAAAACGTGAACTAAAATATCTTTCCAGTTGCAGAACAACTGAATTCGGAGTCCCACAGGGCAGTGTACTTGGACCGTTACTATTCTTACTATACATTAATGACCTTCCCCGTCAAATTCGTCAACCAATGACATTATTTGCTGACGATAGCACAGCTATAGTTGAATGTGTAGATGAAAAGAACTACGAAGATGAAATAAACAGCACACTTAGCACAATAATTAATTGGCTTAATAAAAATAATCTAGTCATTAACTTAAATAAAACTCAAGTCATGCATTTTCATCAGAGGTTACAGCCAAAAAAGGTAACTACTCAATATAATGACCAAAAAGTAGACACAACCTCAGTGACTAAATTCTTAGGAGTGCATATTGATGACAAATTGTCATGGAAACCTCATGCTGAAAACGTGTGCCAAAAACTAAGTAAATCTGCCTATGTGCTTCATAACCTTTCCAAAAAAGTAAACATAGAAACCTTAGTGATTGCCTATCATGGATTAGTTGCTTCAGTTTTAAGATATGGCGTCATATTCTGGGGTAACTGCAGTGAGAAAGATAGAATATTTAGGGCCCAAAAACGTTGTCTCAGATCAATGACAGGTCTTAAATCCACTGACAGTTGTCAACCAGTATTTAAATTACTAAAAATTATGACATTACCTTGCTTGTATATACTAGAAGTTGCTCTATTCGTCACTTTAAACAAACACTTATTTTCCTCAATGGCTGAGATAAGACAACGCACAGGACCAATAAGAAGCCAGTATAAAAATCAATTATACACAGGCGGGCATAAAACAGCCCTACTAAAAAATAATATTCTATCTATGGGACCGCTTATTTATAACAAACTACCTAAACATTTTAAAGAATTACCCATAAAAAAATTTAAAAACCAATTAACTAAACTATTGCTAGAGAAATGTTATTACACAATTAAAGATTTCCTAAATGATAAAACTTTATAGGAACACGTTGATGTTTGTAAAATAAAATAAAATAATTTTATCGTTTTATTCTAAATTTCAAATGTACTTGTATATCAATATTATACTGACATCATATATTAGTTAATGTTTATTGGTAATTTTGTATTAGAATTATATTGACTTTACTTAAACTGACATTATACATATTGACATTATCTATATTATACATTTTGTGTGGTTGTTGTTAGAGTATTGACTATTGTGTATTTTGACATCAATAATTTTTACATTGTTATATTTAAACTTACATTTTAATTATTAATATTTTCAGACAGATAAATCCTATTAAATATGACTGAGTAGAACTAGTAATAATAATTGTAATGGTTGTAATTGTAATTATATTATTAAATTCAAAATTAATATTTTGCATGCCGCAAGGTAAAATGTATCGGGACAATTTACAAATATTCCAACTAATATGTATACCTACATTATTAGCAAATAAATGATTTCTTTCTTTCTTCTTTCTTTCTTTCTTTCCCTTTGTAAATCAAGAATTTTTATCAGACGATGCGACTATCTTCTTTCAATCCTCAAATGCGATTTTCAACTAATCGAGGACTACATTCTCTTAAATTAATCACACACAATAGGTACACCAATGCACAATGCTAATATTATTTAGTAATTTCTTTCACTTAGATTTACTCGTACTTACTTTTTTCTGCCGTAGTCCCAAGTCTATTTATTTTCCAAAATCAAAACATTTGGACAATTACATTTTTAATATTGTTTTCTAAAATATTTTGTTATTTAAATCGATCCGACAGCCGTCACAATAAAAATATTAAATAACGTTTCGTTTCGTATAAATAATTCAAAGCAACAAGCTTTGAATAACATTACAATGTGGATAAGAGTAGTGTACATAATATTTATTTGTTACCTTTATTATTAAGTTCTAACCTGTCTACTTATTATTACACTGTTTGTTGTCTCTAAGTAAATAAATAAACGTTCAAAATGTGATAAAACGTAACGATTGACACATTTTTGTCGACAACGAAACGCAATTTTATCGTAAAAATTTTAACGTCTAGCTACAACACGGCACTCCGGCGTTGCTATGGAAAGAAAAGATATGTCTTTCTCTACGTAGAAACGCGAGTCTACCAGTCGGCTCATGCTCGGTGGTATAGAGATGTCAAGTAGGATAGAAAGAACTATGTCTATTCTACGTAGAGTAGAGATAGAATTGTCATGCTACGCCTGCTGCAGGAATATGTTCTAGCGCCATTTCGAAATTGTATCCAAGATGCGGCGAACCGGCGATGGATCCAAATATTGCTCAAAATTTTTCTCTGTGAGAATATCTATCGAGTGGCGTCTTGTAGGAATTATTAACAACACACACAATGAACGGACACTATTATTACTCAAAGACAGGTGTTTGTTAGTGAATAAGAGAAATATAGAATAAAAGATCAGCTAAAGAAACAATTTGGGAATTCCCCTAGAGATCAAAACTCAGATCGGACGCCCTTGTTCCATTCTCCACGGAAACACAGACCTATAAAAATGCGCTAGTTATGGCACTAGGCACTGTTATGGAATTTAGAAATGCACTAGATCTACTGCCGAAAGCACTAAGTTGGCAACATTGTCTATGAGACAGGATGACAGACTGACAGAAGTGACAAAAAGCAAGCGAAGCGAATTAATTAAATCTGAACCACAGAGTCACAGACGTACTCGTAGACAGAGAAGGCACTATAGACTGCTGGTTAACTTCTATCTCGCTTACACAAGAAAAAGAAAAATATATACAAGATGCTTGTAAAGAAAAGAGACAGAGCCTAATATTTTTTGTCCCTCATCGCGTGTTGCGTTTTTGAGTTTTTGGTTCATGTGCTAAACCAAGAAGCTTATAGATAAAAGTGGAGGCAACACTCTAAATACCTAAGTGAAACCACCTGTGGGCAGACGCTCTCTTTCTGAATGTATACATAAGAACGAGACAGTGATAAGTGTTTTCTTTATCTTATGTATGCATTCAATGGTAGAATTAAGTAATATTATTGTTTTTTTTGATTCACACTGTTTAAAATACTTAACCTCTTTAGAAATGCAGTACAATTTTTTTAGTAATCGTTATATGCATGTTAGTTATCTTATTAATAACATCACAGACCCCCACCTACAGATTTATATAACGTTGTTTAGTGGTAATCTCATAATCGTGTAACCTTTTATAAGTAATTCTTTGTTAAAAGACCTACAGGCCTTTTGGTGGGCGGTATGTTATGACGTATTGCGTTCAACCAAAGAGGTACAAATATGTCTATGCGTTCAACGCATATACCTACTTAGTAATAGTGATGTATATGTCATATAGATTTATTTTAATGGGCATTTGTTCGAACCAAAACTAGTCGCTCAATATACTTGTAGTGGAACACACGTCCTTTTTCATTTAAAAATCCCATACAAACCAAAGTGAACCTTATACCAATACCAATCAACAATTATGATATTTTCAAAGTTACTATAAATTACGCAGCGCCGAGCGCTGTCGGCCAAATACCTAGGTGTGATTCTGGACCACCATCTTACTTTCGGAGAGCACATAAAGACGGTGCGTTCGCGCGCTGCTTTTGCTCTCGGTAGGCTCTACTTCATGTTGAATGCACGCAGCAAATTGTCACTCAAGTGCAAATTGCGCATTTATTCGGCGTGCATTCGTCCCATCATGACTTACGCCTGTGCTGTATTCGCACACGCAAAACCATACCGTCTCCATAGGATGCAGACCCTCCAAAACCGTTTCTTGCGAAGAATCACAGGAGCCCCTTTTTACCTTCGCAACGAGTACCTCCATCTCGATTTAAAAATACCCACCATCCAGCAGTTCATGAAACGCTCCGCCAAGCGCTTTTTTTTTTTTTTTTCTAACCCTTTGATCTATCGGCCGCCCGGTACACTCCCTCTCATATTAGTAAGACTCGACGACCGAGACATACTCTGACCGACCCTGACGATGCTATTACTCTCCTCCAGGAGAGAAATAAGGCCACCAGTACAGTAATCAAACACAGACACAGACCGCCGTCATTCCGTCCTCGCCGCCGAGGCCCGCCGCGACGACCCCGTACGTCCCCTCCCCGTCCTTTGCTCGTGCCAGCCCGCGCCACTGAGCCTGTAGCTTTAAATTCGTCCCTAAATAGTGGGAATCCGATCCAGCCTGTCCCTTTGCTGTCCTCTCCCAGCGACGCCCTAAGCCGAGGCTCGTACCCCACAGGGGTACGAGCCTCGGCGTGTACGCCTTAGCGTGTAGTCGCTTAGTTTGTAAGTTATTTGGCCCTAAAAATAATAATTTTTAAGGCACCACAGGAAAGTCCGGTTAAGCAGCCGACAACCTCCTAGGTTGTCCGAGATGCCAACCGAAAAAAAAAACTCTATCGGCCAGTCGCGCCACAGAGTACATTTTAATATTCGCGCTTTGGCGCTCTCTGAGCTAGGACCTATGTCGCTAACGCCGCGATCTATCGACAATACAGATAGGTACAGTCTATCAACATTGCCGGTAGATGGCAGCATCAACCCGCTCATTTATAGTTCGCCTGACTTGTTTTGATCCTTAAGTAGGTATTTTTTTTACATAATATTAATTTTGTTCTATTTATACATTCCAATTAAGACATTAACTTAGTGTAGTAACAACTAGGTGTGTTTAGTATATTCAATATTATATCGGGGTGTCGAGCGGCTGCTATGCCCCGTGTCGCTGCTGATCCATTATCTCTTGGTTTTCCATCCTAGGCGTGTAACGTTGCAGGTGTTCAGAAAATAATACTCGCAAAATAACTCAAGTAGTTTACTTGAAAGCATTCTAACAAAACTTTTTAATAAAGAGTAGGGATTACAATGATGAACACTGATTAAATGAAGTTACAATAACTGTTTTAACTTTAAATTAGAGCCAATAGATTTGTGCCACGCGACGACTGCATCAAACAAAAGTAAAAGTGATCAGTTCCGACGCATTCATGTTCGTGAACGGGCGCTGTCAGTGGAGATTGGTCAGCTCTTATCTGCCATGGATTAGATGCCACTTTATCTTGCTTCTTTTTTGTGTTTTGTATTGTTAGATTACCTTCATCGTTTTCACATATAGAAGCAGCAAGAATGTAACCAAACTTTGTAAAAACTTGATTTAAAAGAGTGTCCGTGGAGTTTCTTGCTCGTTCTTCTCCATAGAGACCTACCTACGTTTTGGAACGAGCAACTAGCTTCAACTCTCTGACTAACTGACCGACTCCTTGACAATTCAAAAGTGCCTGTAAATGGTTTAATTGAAATAAATGCTTTGACTTTGACTTTGACTTTGACGCCATGACATTCACAACCCCATTTGGTGTTACCCGCTCTAAATTTAAATTACCATTTAGTCGAATACAAAACGATTAATCGGTAAAAAAATAACAATAGTTTCCCAATGATTAAAAAAACAACAAAATCATTCATAACTCTCAAAATTAACTGATTTCCATTATTCAATAATGTCACGCGCCGATATATACTTTTATGATTTAGGCGATGGGCCGAAACAGTACATATTGTATTATGGTGACAGTGGAGGTAAAAGAATCACATAGAAGCAACAAGAATATTGTAACTGTGATTTGAAAGTGTCCGTTTTGTTGTTGTTAATGTTTAGTACTAATTATATAATATTTAAAACACTGAACAAAATTATCAGCTTTTATTTAATTTCGTACCCACAAAATAAAAACATTTTAATATTACTCTATTTAATAATTTATATTATTTTTCAATCGACTTCAAAAAAGGAGGTTCTCAATTCGACACAATTTTTTTTGACACAATTTTCAAAAATAAACTGTTTATTTCATGATCCAAAGGATCAAAATAAGTTATAACCCGCACACTAGTGCCGTCTATACTCACTCTCGCCCGTACCGTCAGACGAAACAACCGAGAAAAAGAAATAGTTATGGAACTTGACAATGTGTTTTTTTGTTTGGTGAGATATCTTAACGATTTTGGTGTCAAATGAAAGGTCTACAACCATTTTATGCGTTTAAATTATGTAAATCGGTCCAAGTGTTTAAAAGATAATCGCTAATTAGTAGAATGAAAATGTAAGAACACCTGAATATTTGATGTTTGCCGTTGGCAGAAGCTAGTTCGATTAATGTGACCTAGTCTTGTTTTTATTATCTATAATTTGAAAAAAAACTTTAACTTGAAATTTTATATGCTGACTGTACTATTTGTCAACGCAAGTACATGCCGCCATTTTAGATTCCTTTCTCTATTGCACCGGCTTATAGTCGTTCCTGCGGTCACGCGTGCCTGTGCGTGCCGTGCGGTTGCACCACGGTTGCACACATATACATCGGGAGCTAGTCTCTATGCCTACATCACGGGCGGCCCGTTTAGATGAAATTAAAACCATATACCTACTTTAAAACTCAAAATTAAGTATATTTATATTTGTTTTTATTTTGTACATACTAGCTTTTGCCCGCGACTTCATCCTCGTGAATGTCGGTTATCGTGGATGCAGACGAAGTTGCGGATTAAAAAGTAGCCTACCTCCTTCCCCAGATTTCAAGCTAACTTCATACCAAATTTCATCAAAATCGATCCAGCCTTGTATTAAAAAATATCTACTTATTTTGGTTACTCATCTCCTTTGCTGACTGTAGAATAATTACGATACTTACCTACCTGAATTATGGAATGTGGACCTCTCCATAATCTATATAATAAAAATGAATCGTTGTTCTTTAGTCTCGCTAAAACTCGAGAACGGCTGGACCGATTTGGTTAATTTTGGTCTTGAAATATTTTTGGAAGTTCAGGGAAGGTTTATACGGTGAGACAATTGAAGAATCGATTGACAGTACAACGTCTGTCGGGTCAGCCAGTAATTAATAATAGCATTAGACACGTTAAATGTACAGACACCAGGCACATCAAGCTACTACAATCTGTCACATTTCTTTAATCGATTTTTAACTTTATGGTTAAAGAACAAGGTTCAAGATTGATTGTGAAAATGTGACAGTTTCGGGTAGGTTGACCTGCTGGCGTCTGTACCTACAACATTCCTAATTCTCTATGAATGCACTTAGCAAATAAATATTCCTTGATATCTTACTCTTTTTGGAACTGCATAGGTAACGACTCGACGTAGTCCATTTTTCGTGGTATACAAATCATGTGTATCAAAATGGACATATACACATATGTACCTACATATTACGCTGGTTTTCGACGGAACCCATTGGTCTTCACTTCTGCAGTTTTTTATTATTTCAATCCAATCATTTTTCGATGATTGATGCTGTAGGAAATCTATGCAAATAATCAAAGTCGAAAAAAATTTACAAAGAACACAAAAAAGAATAATTACCCAATCTCTCGGGAAAATTACCCATTTATTTTCTGACAACACTTATAAATCGGTTGACGTTTTGTTTTCCATTATTAACGATATTAAAATGTCAAAATACAATAAATCAACAAGTAAAATTGTGCCTTACCTGTGAAATGACACCCTTATTCATGGATGTAGTATTATATTTTATTTTATTAGGTACCGTAGAACCTGCTAGCTTTGCCAACGGTTGCTGACTTTGCCATAGCCAACTTCTGAGGGAAAAAGTGTAGTTACATTTTAATAACAGTTTTTTGTCATGTATGTATGCCTTTATGGTAAAGTTTATGAGTTAAATGGCAACACCGAATGAGTTGTGGCAACCCAGCTTGTTTTTAAGATGTCATTTTCGGCGGTTACTTTTTTCGAATGTTGGCGGCGTAAAACTTAGTGGTCCACTCCGGAACTTTTACAAAAACAAACGGGAAAGGCATTGCCTACGGAGGTACTTTTTTGATATTATGTTAGCATAATAGTCTTTAACTAAATAAAAGCTGATTTACTGTGCTACAAGCTACCTGTAGTTCGCAATTGGTGTTGGTAAATTCAACAACCCCAATCACAACGTCCGTGATGGTGACTTTGCCATGTTTTGTTGGAGGTTAGGGCTGCCACATTTTTTATGAATATTTTAATTAAATTGTCGTTGTAAGTACCTACTTATAATATAAGTACCTCGGTAGGTACCCAGATATGAAATACACAGTGCATGTGCTTAAATGAAGGTTGTTTTAGAAAAGGTACACAGGGTGGCGGGTTATTTAAAAAGTATTTTTTTGTTTTGGGTCAGTTAGAATTAAATATGTGAAGTGATTTAGTTATTTGCGCAAATACTGTACCTATAGCGTTGCAATTTCACAATACTTTTTAATACATGTTTTTTATTTCCTTTTCCATCTAAAATGTTGTTTCCATTGGAAATAATATTTTAGATCGTGGCAGTTACTGCTTGTGACTTTTACAAGTCCCGTAAATGGATCAAAATGATTTGACTAGACACTGTTTAACATTGATGGGACGTGTATAAGTCTATAATGTTATAGTCGCTATCCAGTTTACCTTTAGGTTAATTTCATGAGTACCTTGTGTACAAAATATTGACTAAATAAACATTTAGTTTTCCTTTTTTAGAAGATGAAAAACTACGCTGTCTATATTAATGAATACCTAGTCACAACAAATAATAGTGCGTGTTGATCTCACTAAAACAGATTATGTCTTTTTTACTCTTTTTAATTTTTTCCTACTATGAAAACATTTTTGTTTGACAACCCTAACCCTAACTTCTTCTTACTATGAAATATTTTGGAAAGGTTGGTGAATTTGCCACCTTCTTAGAGAGTTAAATGACCAATGCTAAATAATATCAAATTTTCACTTTTATTTTACGAGTTATAGGAAGAGTGTAAATATATTACTTTTTAACCTCATAAACTCCAGAAATTTCATTTTTATTTTCATATGGCAAATTTACCAGAAGAGACAGCTGACTTTGCCATATTTGTTTTTATGCTTAAAATATTTTAATTTACAAAAATTAAATAGATATTTGCTAATAATATAAATTTGCATGAAATTTACTACGTCTAGGTGTAGGTTACTCATTATGTTTTCATATAATTATATTTTTTTTAAGCGAATCAAACTTTTTGACACATGAAAAAGTGGCAAAGTAAGCAGGTTTCACGGTACTTCACGTAAATAGTAAGTACCTACCCACAAAGACGCCGTCGTGTTCGTAATGGCGGCCGGTCGGCTTACTATGATGTAAATGAGCCATTCCGCGAAAAATTGTACATACGGAAAAAGTACTGTCACAAGAATATACAAACAATTTACAAGACCATCTTATTCTCCATTGAGTGCATTTTTTTTTAATGTATAGTATAGTTCATTAGCTATACAAATAAATACAAAACGTAGTCATTTGTAGCTAATTTAACTGATAAAAAAATAAAACTAAGGAACAAAAAGGGTTATTTTAGCGTGTCACACCTAGGGAATGCAGAACCGGTGCTGTTTTGAAGAACCGGGATTTTTGGGACCTTCTGGCTTAAGAACCGGGATTCCCGGTACTATCGATACTTTTGATACTTTAATAAGTCTTTGTAAGAGAGTTGAAAGTGTTGAAACGGAGAAAGTAAAAAAAGACGAAATGACAGGGCAAAGTAAAAACATTTTAATCAAATCAAATAAAACGTTTTATTTCTTGTTTTATAGACACTAAATCAGTCTTATTTAGTATAATTTTACTGGTAATAACGCATATTATGCCAGCAACATTTTTTAACATTAAACGATTTTTATACCTAATCCTACATAATATATAACAGAAACATTTATTAAACATCTTCACTTTACCAAACAAATTAACATGACTCTTATTGCAATTCTGCATAACCAAATTATAATTTAAAACTTACGTAACATCTACAAAAAAAGGAACTATGGAGTTTTAGCGTAGCATTAATCAGTCTCAATATTTATTGGTAGATAATCTTAACAAACATTTTTTAAATTTTAATCTTATATAATAATTCAACAATAGTTTGGAACAACTTGAATCGACAAATTCTTTATCAACTTGACTCTAATTATACATTTAAGAAAACATAAAATAAAAATATAACTTTAAACTTAAATATTTTTGCAAAACTTAAACATAGATATTCATCCTTACAATACTATAAATAAAAATACCCAACTAATACTTGCTCAGACCAATATTACATTGGTCTGATTCTTATAGTTAAAATGGGGGCACTCAAAAATCTAGGTAAGGTACCTGTTTATTTATTTTTTAGAGTATTTCTCTCCTGCCTATATATTGATCTTTAAAATATAAGAGCGTCCAAACTATTATCACTTAAACGTGATCTTATTTTATTGCAAAGGTACCCAGCGGAAGAAAAAACTCTTTCCGGCTCTACACTTGTCGGTGGAATTGTTAAAATAAAAGTCGAAAGCCTGCGACAAATAACGTCCACGATCCCCTCCGTTCTCAAAAAGAGCCATTTCAATCCTCACATTCGTATTAAGGTCACTGTGAGTCACTGTGAGTCATTCTTGTTCTTTTACAAGCAGTAGCTTTTTTAAGCTCTGCATTAAGCTCCTCTTTTTTTGATTGAGGTTCACTTTCTATCTCTTCATCTGTATCTGACGGCAATTGAGCTGTTTGAAAAAAAGAATCTCCTAAAGTACGCCTTAGCAGTTCCACTATCTTCCTGCATATTTCGTCACTACTTGGCCGAGTAAACACTGACCAATCTTCATCATGTGCATTTCAGGGTTTTGCAAATATGTTAATATTGATGTTTCCGGCAATCGACGTTGCCTGTATCTGTTTTTCAGCATCGTCAACATTTTTGCGGCTATACTGTTATTTATGGTGGACAATTTCTTTAATGCGAATTTTACAGCTATATCTGCAGTTAATAGTGTCGCATCTCGCTGGCATAACGCTTCCAAAATTGTTCTGATAATGTCAAGTACCTCGTAAAGTTCTGTCATATTCTGCCAGTCTTCTTCTGTAAAACATATATCTGACTTCACATCAATTAGTGCCTTCACTATGCACGTTCGTTTCGTTCGTTCATGCTCTTGTATTACAGGTAGCAACGCAACGGTGGTAGCTAGGTAGTATAGTAACAGTGCAGCGGTCGGATTTTAGGCAATAAAATTAGAAAAATTCTAAACGCGAATCTTTTACCGAAAGTATCGAAAGAACCGGGATTTGGTTTTGGAAATTCCGGTTCCTAAAACAACGCAAATTTCCGGGATTTCCCGGTACTTTCGGTTCCGGGATTTCCCGGGACTATTCACTAGTCACACCTCCTGTCGCAAACTTTAACTAACCGAAATTCATGTTTTTTTATGACACACTTAAGCGTTTTTTGTGAGCTTTTAAAGATTAATGTTTTCTTGTCAATTATAACATATTTTTTTAAACAAATCTTATTGTATTACAAGAAAAATCTTGAAATAAATGATAATCAAATTAGCACCAAGGTGGACATTCCACTTTAGTCACTACTGTTTTATTTGCTTTCTATAGTACAAAACTACTAAAAGAAGTTATTTTATTTTCATGGTAACATTATTATGATAGACCAACCATTTGTTTTTACCCATCGGGCATTTGTGACGCGGTAATCGGTGACGGAAGGCGTATTCGACGCACGACGCAATTAAGATGTCCACTATAGTCACAGTTATAACGTGATACCAGTAAGTTCTAAGAATATTCTTTCATTTGTGAAATAGACTACATGTATCTGTGTATGTAATGAATTAATGATTTCTTCTAAAAGAACAAAGAATATTGAAAGTTGTCGTCATTATTGTTAGTAAAGCAGGATTTGTCACGTCCGTTTAGTGTCGTGACATATTAGGGGAACATTTTTTCTGACTTAATGGACACATAAGGCTGAGTTTACGTGGTGTATTTTAACCGACTGCTACTAAGATGGAGTTATGTGTTTTTGTTTATATTATATGTACATATATATATATATATATATATATATATTTACGGCTGTAAAGTTATAGCCGTGTATCGACTTCATGATAGTCATTGATTAGAAGTTTAAAAATATTTATTATTCTTTCAGTTTATCATAAGATTGCGCATTTGTTGAACGAGGTAAACGTTACCGAAAAAAGCTTAAACTACATAAATAGAACGGCTAAAGAAAGGCACGAACAACTGTTCTCGGAAAAATAATATTTTTTGTATACTTATTAAAAGTTTATCATGAACACCGCTTATGTTTCCCTTTAGTCACGATGACATTTCCTACTAAGTCACTGTCACAATTTTCTACACCAAGTTATCGTCTGTAAAGTGGAATTTATTACTAGTAAAGGTATATATTTGGGATGAAATATAGTAGAATGTGATACACATTTTCATTTAAAATAGTTTGAATCAATTTAGAAAGTGCTAATTAACTAAAATGTTAAAAACGTAAGTCAATCTGACCTAAAACGTGACGAAAATATTTTAATAGGTGATTTAAAGCTAGAAATATATTGCAGATAGGGTAAATGAAATTTATTTCAAAATTGTTTATAATTATTTTAAATAACAATTGTTAAAAATATGTAATAGATAACTCACATTGCTGATAAAATATTACGTTAGTGATAGTTACTAAATGGACATTTTTCATCGTGGTTCATGTTCGAAACTCAGATATTTTTAAAGTTATATATATTTAATTGTATATTATATAGTTTTCTTAAACCCTGATAAATACCACATCGAATCATGCAAAAACCCTTATATTTTCATTTATTTATTGTCCATTTTGTCCCACTTAGTAACGGGACAATTTTTCGCGGATTGGCCCAAATGAGTGCGAGAGGCGTGTTTGTACAAGCGGTCCGGCTTACTTTAGGGTGCTTCACTTTCGATATGCGTGACGCGGAGTCCTTCTTTTTTTTTCTAGTCCGTGTTCGTAAAATATATTTTTTTAATTTGATTTTAGACTTGAATGTTATTTGCATGCCCATGCGACGGTAGAATATGGAGGACTTTATTATGTAAAACAGAACATCTATGTACTAATTACCCATGTTTGCAAATTAATAAATGATTTGATTTGATTTAGGACTTTTTTGAAGTTAGAAAAACTCCGCTGTCTTCTGTCTGACACAGTCATGTAGTTTTTGAACCACAATAGGTACCTAGGGTATTTTACTGTATAGGTACGAAAAAAAATTTATAAATATATATTGAGATAGTTTAGACAAAAAGCAGTCGGAAAATGTTAGTTTTAGTTCATAAATTAACAAAATAAATTTTCAAATTCAATTCAAAGTTTTCAGTTTTTTTTTCTTTTTATAACACCATGAAAATATGAAATAGTAGCCGCCATGTTATTACGCCGTACGGTTGTGTAAACAAAAAAATGACAACTGATGAATTGACAAAAACCGTCAGTTCAAAAACCGATTGGCGTATAATAATAATAATAATAATATCATTTATTTGCTAAAAACATGGTATAAAAGATGGTGATGTTAGCAATGTGTACAAACATGTTTTGCCTAATAGATTTAAGCATGCAAATTTTTCATGCATAACGAATAGTCATCATGCGATTTTATGTTCCAGGAACTCCTTACCTAACACTGTAAAAACTGTTAGCAGATAGCCATTTATACAATTTAGTTCTGAACAATTTTGTATTTAATATTTTTAATTAATTTGGTATTCTATTGTATACCTGGGCCTCAAGTCTGCTATTACATTAGTGTCAGAAATGTCAGAATGGTCTATAATTGATTTCATAATTGTTGATTTTGACAAGTTTGGTAATCTACTAATATAATGCCGTCATTATGAAAATCAATGATAGACCATTCTGACACTATTGTTATAGCAGACTTGAGGCCCAGGACACACATAAACATGCAGTTTTTATTATATTTCGCAAGCCTTGGGAGGACATCTAACACGAGCCTATAGGGGTCGCGCCTGCTGCGACAATTTACATCACTTGCTTTTGTAAACAATTCCTTATTCCTACACACAAATAAACAAATTTCAAAAATATAGCCATGCACTCCTAGTACCAGGGTGACAGTTATGCGCTCCTAGTACCAGGGTGACAGTTATGCGCTCCTAGTACCAGGGTGACATACATCTAAGAAGTTCTATAACTCAACTGCAGCGCCACCAACCGGGTCCAATTGTGAATCTAAACCATTCTCGAATCCACTGGAACACACCCGACAAATTTCATCCATATCGGTCCAGGCGTTTAGGAGGAGTTCACTTTCATACACACGCACAGAAGATTTTTATATATAAGATCAGCGCATTTGTTAACCAGCGAGCTGACGACATTTCCGCAGAGCAATATGGCGACCACTATGAGGTGTTTTCGTCAAGCTACGCGCGTAATTTAAAAATTTAAATGCATTTTTATGGCACTTATCGATTAAATAAACATTTAGTTACTTTTCAAAAATGGGTGTAATACCCTATTGACATTTTCACTGAGTGTGTTTTATTATGGCCGTTTTAAAGGTTTATTCCTAACCTGAGCCCCCCCCCCCCCTTTTAAATTACCTACTCTTCAAAGTGAAATAAAATCCGATGTAACATCTTTGAAAAGTCTTCTATAGCACCGCGTTTGTTTAAGGGTTAAAATGTGTGTAAATGAGAAATCCCACTTATGATGAAAACGAAAAGTTTCATCATGCCAACCTGTAGACGCCCACTGCGGGGTCATAGCTCTCCAACCTGCCAAGCTACGATGACGTCGCCGATGACACGGTAACAGTGCAGTTGTAACTTAGGGCTTGTTCATAATGGTAGGTAATCATTTTATGAGGATGATGGAAATGAAACAGATATAGGTATAACATTTAAATTTATTGATAATAGTAGGAGACTAACACTGAGCTGTTGGACGAACGGCGTCGAGCCGCCCTTTCTTACATTACTCGAGACGACTAAGTCTAAAAATAAATACTCGCAAAAATTAACATCACCTTTCAACGTGCTCGATAACCAATATTTACATACATTACTTAGATCTTTATAAATAATAAATATGAATATTTTATTATTATCATACTATCATCGACTAGTGCTAGTAAAGGTATACTGGACTAAACTACGCACAAGGTTTTCGGAATAGTACTATTCTTTAAATAAAAGAAATGCGCCTATTATCCACAACAAGTCGCCGGACCGAGCTCGCGTGCAACACAAACTGCGCTCGCCGGGCGCCAGCGGTGCCACAGCCGCGCTAAGTGTTCACTCCAACTAGACTACCGGCGCCAGTGGGGCCCTCGCCTTACGCCCATATCTGTAACAGAGGCGGGGTCAGACATGACCGCACATGACGCACACGCGCGAGTGAGCTGGGGGTCGTACGTACCCGTATCGTGGCGTCCCAGGACGCGGTGGAGAGCGCGGTGCCGTCGGGCGACAGCTGCACGCGCGTGACGCGGTGCTCGTGGCCGCACATGACGCACACGCGCGTGGCCCGCAGCGCGTCCCAGGCGCAGGCGGTGTAGTCGCTGTAGCCCGCGAACACCAGGCGCCCGCTCAGCGACCACTCCACCGAGTTCACGCCGAAGATGATGCTCTCGCGGCTGTAGCGAGCCACCTGCGCACGCGCGGCGACTTACTCTCATGATATGACATATCATTATACATGTTAGCGGTAATCTATATAAGGGGCGTCCAGGCAATGTACGAGATATTATGAATCATTATTAAAGTGCATTACGTACTTTACCGGGGCGGGTCTGCGTTTATGCTTTAGCGGTTCCCGTACGGCATGCTTAACATGTTAGCATAGATGCAGGCCCACCCTATCACCTCCCTCAGACGAGATAGGGGGGCGTTGTTCTCGGGGCAGAGTGACAAGTTGGTCGCAAAGATCCCCAAGGCAAGTTCGGCGGACTAGCCTTCTCGAGGTTGCCAGCCCTGTTACTGGGTCTAGTTCATTAGGGAAATAGGCTCAAACAAAAACACCGAGCGCTTTCGTATAAATTATATATATTACTAGCTGACCCGACAGACGTTGTCCTGTCCCGAGGGGATGAAAAAAGGGTGAAAAAAGGGGATGAAAAATAGATGTTGGCCTATTCTCAGACCTACCCAATATGCACAAAAAATTTCATCAGAATCGGTCAAGCCGTTTCGGAGGAGTACGGGAACGAAAACTGTGACACGAGAATTTTATACCGTATGGGGACCACATATTGTCAATAAATTATACGACGTACTTGTTATCGCCTTTTCTGACGATATACAAAAAATTAACGAAATCGGTCCAGTAATTAGGTCAAAAAGTAGAGTTTTAATTTTGAACAAATTAAAACACTGTAGAATTGGATCACTAGGTCAATGACTCAATGAACTTGAATTCCTGTAAGGGTCAGCGCACACCGAGAACAGAGGAGAGCGGAACATTTTTTGAAACCACAAATTAAATGACTAATGCCCGTTTTCACCAACAATCCCTAAATTTTAAGTAACCCCTAAGAGATTTTAGGTGACGGTATCGTTTGTGTTAGTGTCACCTAAAATCTCTTAGGGGTTACTTAAATTTAGGGATTGTTGGTGAAAACGGGCATAGGACTATAGCATACAGTGCAAAATGAAATACACGTCTAAACTTGATGCTCGACCATGCTCGAGCTTGCAAGATGAGTGTTCGAGTATGTGTTCTACATGGGCGACCACGCTCGAGCCACCCGCGTTTAGTTTCATTAGTATTGCCACAGCGGGAAAACTATGTGGACGTATGTTTACTACCCACGGCGCGGCCGGTGTAGGTAAAAATCAACGTCGGATTATGGCATCAAACTGGTCCTGCACGCTCACCTGGCAACCCAGAGCATTTTCAACGAAGCTTGCTCACGGGAGGGGCGACTGAAAAAAATTTTGACTGCTGTCGAGCAGTCAAAATTTTGCTCGAACATGCGAGAGCATTTTGCAGTTTGGTGTGCGCTGGCCCTAACACTGAAAAGCGACGTTGCCACGTAGTGCAAAACTACAAACTATCACGAGTTACGTAGGTACCTATTCTAGTTATTTGCCTAAATGTAAAAATGGTACACCTAAAAGACAAAGTGGAATTTAATGTAACAAATTTTAATTCAACGTTCGACTGTGCAAACTAACCGTGTATGGGGGCCGCGGCCGCGGACCGTGCTACCCGACTTCCACATTCGTTTCGCTACTATTATGAATTTTAATACTGTGACGATACGGCCCACTGCCTCTCTCTCACAGACAGAAGATTTTTAAATTAGATTATTAAATTTTATAATTAATATTGTTTTTTCTTCGGTATACTAGTACCTACTTGGAATTTCCTCTTGAACAACCTCGACCTGCCACGCTCGAAACTTTCTTTTCCAAAAAATACAATTCACTGGGACGCGCCAGTATTTCCTGCGGGTGTACGTCGGCAGCGGTGTCTTTTGACGGCTACCTATAATAGGCGGCACGAGGCACGCGGCTTTCTTCAAAGGCCTTTGAGCGGCGCCGGCGCCGCGCTTGGCAGGCCGGCGGGGGGAGGGGGAGCGCGGGCGCGGGGTGCGCTCGCGCCACGTAGTGTAGGACGTCTGTTATTGACTATTAATAATTATCGATAAAAAATTGTTGTTTAGCTTTAAATACTTATGTGGTGCTAAGGTGTTTTTAGAATTATCGTGCTGTTATGAAAATACTAAAAAAACAATATGCCCCAAGTATTTAAAACTAAACAGCTTTTCTGTTTAAGTGTGTTCTTATTCAATATTATTAAGTAGATTTAGAGATAAAATGAACCACAAAAAATTATGCATTGTTTTACCATGTTACATAGGAAGCAACCTATAAAAAAACTCGTACCTACGAGCTTATTATTACTTATTGATAACAATTAAATTTCTACTATTACTGATCAGCTCTTGGGCGATCGACAGACCCGTTTGATACTCAGAAAGTCACAAAACGTTACTTTCGTTTTTTTTTATTGTTCTTCCAGTTATTGTTAAAAATATTAAAACATTCGAATCACACAAAGATCTTGTATTCTAATGCCTTGTTTAGGTAGCAGATTAGTAAGTGTAAAAATTTATCGATATCGATTAGGACGATAATTACAACGTTGACCCTACATTATAACTTTTATTTTTTTCGCTATTTCGGATTTCGGAAGTTCCGACTTCCGCATTGTCAGTTACCGCGCTACCTCTTCCGGGATAGTGTGTGTGGCTTTCGCAGAGATTTCGTTGAACCTAATTGCGAGCATTGCTTTAAAACGCGATATTAATAAATACAATTACAAAGTTTAATATTTTTTACAGTGAAATTGACACTTATTAGTTTATTAACTACTTGACTTTGTGTGTGTGTAAATTGTGTTTTATTGTGTTTTGTGTTTGTGTTTGTTGTTGTGTTGGTTGTTGTGTTGAGTTGTGTTGTTGTTGAGTTGTTGTGTTGTGTTGTAAGTTGTGTTGTGTTTGTATTTAGTTTTTACAGTGAATTTGACACTTGACTTTTGTGTACGCGTGTCTTTTTAACAATATGCCAAGACAACAGCATTTGTACAGTGCTGCAGAGTATACTGACATGGTATTATTGTATGGCGAATGCAGCCAAAATGCAGCCCTAACTGTGCGTACCTATCGTGAGAGATACGGCGCTACTCGCGTCTGCCCTACTAGTGTCCGGACAATCCTGGGAGCTGTCCAAAGGATCAGGGAAAATCAGCACATAGTACCCAACACTCATGAAGGAGTTGCTCCACGTCACGTTCCGTCCTCCTTTGAACAACGGGTCTTAGAACATTTCGATCGGAACCCAACCTGCAACCTAAGGCAAGCTGGGCGTGTATTTAGAATGAGTCATAGAACAATACATCGAGTGCTGAAAAGGAACAAACTACGACCTTATAAATATGCAAAGGTGCAGGCGCTGCTGCCACGAGATAAGCCGATTAGAGAGTTTCACTGCCACTGGGTACTGGAAAAAATCATGCAAAACCAACGTTTTTTATCAGATGTGTTTTGGACAGATGAAAGCACGTTTACTCGAAACGGCATGTGGAATCGACAAACGATGCGTCACTGGAGCCGTACGAATCCGCATTTATTTAGGTATTTAGGCAGGTATTCACGGAGATCAAATAATCGGCCCTGTTTTTATCAACGGAAACCTGAATGCACAGAAGTTTCTAGATCTTCTTAACGGACCAATAACCGAATACTTAGATGGATTGTCTGTGGTAGCTTACACGAGGGTATGGTTTCAGTTAGATGGAGCTCCTCCACACTCCGTACTCCTCGCGAGAGAGCGGCTTAACACCATGTTCGGCGAGCAATGGATTGGGCGCTACGGCCCCCGCAGGTGGCCAGCTCGGTCACCCGACCTTACTCCTCTCGACTTCTTTTTATGGGGCTTTATTAAAAATGAAGTTTACTCGCGGGTCTCCGAAACCGAAAATGAACTGCGTAATCGTATTGTCGCCGCCTTTGACAAATTAAAAGCCATGGCTCTGGATCCTGAACGAAATTTGTTGAGCAGGCTTCGGGATAACATTGTGCGGCGGTGTAACTTGTGCATTCAAGAACGTGGTGGTCATTTTGAAAATTTGAAAATTTAAGTTGCTACCTATTCTTTTCGGAACGAATGTGTAATATTGAATTTATTTCGTTCAGTTCAGTTATCGCGAAATAAATAAGTGGCGGTAAAAATGAACTCAGTGAATTTTATTTTCGTCGCACATTGTCAAATGAATCAAAGTCGGCACTTTGATTTGACGCCGACAAAAAAGGCCGCGTGCATCGTTGCCGCTCTTCGCTCCGGGGTCAAGGTATGTTGTCTAAACAGAGTGTTTTCTTTTACTGAATTTATTTTAATGTTTATTTTGTTTGAAAATTTTACTTTTTTAATTTTCGGTTTTTAGTTTAACTTTTAATTTTGCTACACTTTTGTGGACTAGTATTACTTGAGGTTTCATTTATTGCCTATAAGTGAGTTCCATACTGTATATTAGATATATCTATGTAAGGTTTATTTTATAGTATAGTTTTATATATAGCCCAAGTTTCGCGGCCCCTTTTGACTGGGTGGCCGCGAGCTCGCCCCAAGTGTTGACGAGTAGGGACATTAGTCAACTGCGCCAGGACCTGCGCAGTTGAGCGAGATGCAGGGATGAAGGAGTCCTGGGGGGTTGGGCCGATCGGCGCCGGTGGTCGTGTCCGTGAGACAACACGCCCCCTTTGGTCTGGATTTCAGGCAAAACAGCGGCCTTACCCTCTAGCCAGGGGTAGGGAAATGACCATTGTGTCCCGTCAGAGGGCCACAGGCGAGGTGCGTGAGGTAGGTAAAGGTCGTGCTGACGGTGTAAGAGAGGGTTGATCAGCTCTTGAACGTTAGTGTGACGTTCCCAGTTGCGGGCTCCATGGAGAGATGACATTTTTTTCGAACATACTATGGACAATTTCCGGCCATGTATAATACCACCTTCTGGAGTGGAGTCGGTGAAAGCCGACAAAACTTCTCAACAGGATGCTTCTAGCAGCCCTGTCGCCCCTGGCGTTTCGGTAGCGAACTTCGGTAACCCAGGTAACCTACGGGAGATCGCGCGTCAAGGCGCTGCTGGCCTTTCTTGAGGAGCTCGGGCGGATCGAATCTACTTCCCACCTGTACGCAACATACGCGCTGAGACGAGGAGTTGCGGAGACCAGCCCGTGATACTACTACTACATACTTTACCTAGGTAATGGATACAATTCCTAGGGATTGTATAGAATACCTGCTAGTCCACGGGCAATGTGTAAAATAGATTTTGGTCAACAAAAAATTGGTCAGAATATCAGTATTGGATATAGGTTGTTATATTGGATTGGTTGGTTGGTTGGTTGCTTGGATTCGACTTGGATTTTGGTTTTTTGAACCATGTTAACCGGCCTACCTGTAAAATGACGGCAATGACTATTAGCCTAATAGTATTTAGGCATACAATTATTAGAAATAACGGAAACTGAGTTATTTTTACGTATCAAAGTATTGTTTAAAAAAAAACAATAAATTGTGCTATAAAAGTTAGTGACAGAAACGAGTCGCTGCAAAACCGACTCCACGTAGTCTTGTCTGCCCTACCCCTAGAGTGTTATCTAAGCCCTTGTGTGCGCGGAGGGGCGAGGCCGCCCGTGACCTGAGGAGCAGGTCGCAAGCTGCGGTACTGAGCGTCACCACATCTGCGACGATGCGCTGGCCTGGGCTAGCCGCCGCCCCGCCCCGCCCCGCCGCCCCGCCCCGCCACGCCGCCACGCCGCGCCGCGCGCCGGAGCCGTAATAAACTCAAAACTTTTATTTCAATTAAACTATTTACAACAGGCACTTTTAAATTGTCAAAGAGTCAGCTAGTTAGTCAGAAAGTTGAAGCTAGTTGCTCGTTCCAAAACGTAGGTAGGTCTCTATGGAGAAGAACGAGCAAGAAACTTCACGGTCACTCTTTTAAATCAAGTTTACACACAAATTACTACACGCAAATCTACATGCAAATCTACAGCCAGGAGGCTGTCAAGTAGATTTGCGTGTAAAACACGAGAGCAGGAAAGAGGACCCCTACTCTCGTCATTTACACACATTACAGGCTGCGCATTCGGTATTGTTTAGCATACCTATACTCCATTTATAAAAGCATTAGAAAAAGAGGCTCATAGAAGCAGGAATGCAAAACTCTTCTTCCTTCTATAATCATTACAATTATTTTCATTAATTTACTTTTTCTGTACATGGGTGGGGCAGGATCTGGCATTGTCATTTCTATGGGACCAACTTTGAGGTATACACCAGTGGCGTGTCTTCCATTAAAGCTCAAAAGCCAAGCTTGCAATCAATAATGCGAGACGATAAGAAAAAATCATTATCTCATCTGTCGGGCTTGCTGTAACTTTGACCCCTAGGCACGCCACGCACACAATCAATTCCTTCTTTTTTTTAAGTCTTTCTTTTAAGGGATAGAACTGATCTGGCATATCGACCCGCCGTCATTTTAATTATTTTCGAAATCACGGCGCACAATTATCGTCATATGAATGGGTAGAGCTCAACGACAATCATTATAAATAGACTTATTACGTGTCTATAGGCGTCATATTGTATCCAAATAATCGTTCCCAGGTTAATTATTATTATTACTGTTTATTGGAAGAGAGTAGGTACAGTACATACTACTAGAAGCACGAGAAAACGGCTACTATAAGAAATATTTGCCTAGTAAATCGCATTGCATCGCAATTAGACCCTATATTTATTTCAAAGAATGTCGCGCGCGTGACAATAATGATGATGATGATGATGTAGTAGTAGTTTTCACGTGCTCCAAGTGGAATGTAATGCACTTACTCTCTTTCAATAAACAGTAATAATCATAATCAACCTGAGAACCATTATTTGGATACAATCTGACGCTTAAAGACACGTACCTAATAAGTCTATTTTTAATGATTGTCGTTGTACGCACGGCTACACATCAAGCTACACATTTCCAGTTTACGCTGAACTCGCATTGTATAGAATTACCCTAAAATTAGAGATCAGCTTATACTGGAAATGCATAGGTTGATGTGTAGCCGTGTGTACTCATTGTCGACCTTTGCTTTTAAATATCTTGGTAACGTGACACTTTGGGGTACCATGTTACTTGACATTTTTTGTTCGTCTATGAGTCTTCTAACCACAGACCACTCTCACAGTGCGCCGCGATTTAAAAAAAATCACAATGGCACTGGGCCGATATGCCAGCTTCCATACAAAAAGGTTCGAACCCCGTACGGCATCATTATAATATGAGTACTGAGTAGTAACTGATAGTGGTAGTATCTGAGTGAGCAGTATAAAAACTGACGATACTCATCGGCCGGTTCATTAGATCCTCGTTTGTACCTAAATGAGTCTTATGAGGAAACGGAAAGGTTACTTTGTAGTACAGACAGCGTCATTAACTGCTTACCCCCTATGCGAAGAAATTTCAACGCGCGGGGGGTTAGCAGTTGATGACGCTGTCTGTACCAGTTAGTACCCACTCACACACGCTCAAAATACACTCTTTCACATACTAAGTGTTCACATACTCACACACATACCATAATGTTGTTTCTGTTATTTTTAACCGACTTGAAACAAAAAAGAGGTTCTCAGTTCGACCCGTATGTTTGTAAACTTTGTATGTATGTATGTTTGTCCGCGATCATTTCCCGTTTGGCTAAACTGATTTTGATGCGGTTTTCAGAAAAGTGTTTGTTACATTCTGGAGAAGGTTTTAGTATACAACAAATAGAAATTTATTCAGCGCTTTTTGAAAAAAAAACTACAAAAACCGAGAAGACGTTTTCGTTTCTTCCATCTTTCCATCTTTGGAGGACTTTCAATCTCTGTTTTAACCGTGTTGCCGTTCCTTAATGAATTTAGGTGATAAGGAGACACTAAAAAGTGGAAAATAGTAGAAGTCAACAAAGATTAATAAAAACTTTAGCACAGAACACACATGACCTAAGTTTCGGAAGTCGGTGGCTTTGTTCTGTTTGTTGTTTTGTATTGCCACCGACTTTCGAAACTTAAGTCATGCGTGTTCTGTGCTAAAGTTATTGATCACTTTTTTGTTTTTTTTAAGGTGTTTCACTTTTTTCAAAAAAGTTTTTATTAATCTTTGTTGACATATAATGTTAAATTCTGTCCGTGACGCACAAACCTAAATAAAATAAAACTAAACCAACCCCCCCTAACTTAAATATAATATGGGTGTGTATGTATTTATTTCTGTGTATATATATTCCAGAATATAATTATGTATGTGTAGTTTATATATATTTTTTTTACTTTTTAAGTATTACTTTTTGTAATGCACCTGCCATGTTATCTCTTCATCACCCTTGGTTGACTAGTAGAGATCGTCTAAGGCATTAAGTCCGCCTTTGTACCTTTGTGCATGAAGCATAAATAAATAAACGTGCGGTATCAGAACACGACTGAATGTACCTCGCGGTCCGCGCGCAGGTCGAACAGGCGGCAGCACGAGTCGTCGGAGCCGCTGACGAGCGAGTCGCCGGACGGGTGGTAGCGCACGCTGTTGACGTCCGAGTCGTGCGTGTCGAAGGCCTGCACGGCCTGCCCCGAGCGCAGGTCCCACACCAGCACGGCGCGGTCGCAGCCGCCCGACACGAAGGTGTCGCCCATGTCGGACGGTGCCAGGTCCAGCGCCATCACGTCGGCGGCGTGCGCCTGGAAGCTCTGCAGCAGCTGCCCCGACTCCACGTCCCACAGCGCGCACGTGCCGTCCCCGCTGCCCGTCAGCAGCTGGCGGTCCGAGTGCGGGAACAGGCAGCACGACATGTACGACGTGTGCGTGGCCACCACGCGCCGCCGCGACGCCGGCTCCTCGTCGTGCGGGTTGAACACCGTCACCTTGTTGTCCAGCCCCCTGCGCACACCGTCACTGTGAAGCTGTCTACTGCTGTACACACCCACACCTACCACCTACGGCACCTACCCGGCGGCGATGAGGTTCCCGCTGGGCGCGTAGGCGCACGCCATCACCCACGTGCCCGCCATGTTGATGGCCGTCTCCCGCGTGGACGTGAAGGCGTCCCACACCAGCAGCTTGCCGTCCTGCACACACACACACAGCACTCGTTACGTCACGCACTCATTGTCTATTCCTATACTTTATACCTATTATAGGTACGTACTGTACTATTAGAAATGTCAAAGTGAGCTTGTTTGTTACGAACATTTGTGAACATTTAGCACGGACTAAGTTTGAACTCCAACAAATAAAGGACTTTACTTTACTTTTTAATCCGTGACTTAGCTTCGTCTGCACCCACGAAGAGTGACATTCACGCGAACAACCAAGTCGCAGGAAAAAGCTAGTAAATAATAAAACTTTGCACCTACAGTTTAGTGACCAAGTCAGCACTGTATTATAATTATTATCCATATAAGTGCTGCTAGCAACAATTTTCTTAAAATCTGTGCTAGAAATCTTTATGTTCACGTGCCGGACGGGTCAACTTTCAATATAGTTTACCCGGAAGCTTTGCGCTGAAGTATTTTCGATCTATAGGTACTTAAGCCTCATGTGAACGTGATCTAAACAATATTACCAATACATTAACTTAATAACACACAAGGAGTTACACGCTGACGGAGTCGCGGGCACAGCTATCTATTACTTTTCTGTCGGAAGTCACTATTCCACACGGACGAAGTCGCGGGCAAAAGCTAGTAATATAATAAAGTGAAAATTAAACAGTTACATAATTAATGTTCCCCCACCCAGTCGTGTGCATTTAGGGAACAGTCAAGGCAGGATGCAATTATTTTAATTTATTTTTTTAAATGCATGACGTCATTTAGCCAGTATTGTTGTAGGGCAAATATGTACCTCCCTTATATTATTGAGAGGTCGGTCGCATGTTGACCTTGCGCTGACCCGTACCTACTTGCCCGTCCCCCGACCGTGGCGAGTTGTGTACTTAGAAGAAATCGGCCTATAAGCTCTCTAGTGGTTTAAATTCTCTTTATGATTACATATATTTTTTAATTACATATATCTATCAATATATATATCAATCATACACCCATGTTATCGATCCTTCTTTGCCGATGTAATTTTTCTAAATGCCGATGCAAGGCATACCTCAACACGGTACCCACTTATCTAGACGAGGTGAGCGAAGCGCAAGGGCACTACCTACCTTTTCTCGAAGCGCTTCATCGTTTTTAGGGTTCCGTAGCCAAATGGCAAAAAAACAGAACCCTTATGGATTCGTCATGTCTGTCTGTCTATCCGTCCGTACGTGTGGTGTTTCAATTAGAATATCATTGTTCAAACCCATACGTGTGGGGTATCTATGGATAGGTCTTCAAAAATAATATTGAGGTTACTAATATAATTTTTTTCTAAACTGAATAGTTTGCGCGAGAGACACATCCAAAGTGGTATAATGTCCCCCCCCCCCCCTGTAACTTCTAAAATAAGAGAATGATAAAAGGAAAAAAAATATATGATGTACATTACCATGTAAACTTCCACCGAAAATTCATTCGCTGAATACTCATTGGCTGCGCGTCGATGTCAGCATAAAATTGATACAATTGATATGTACGGGTTTGCTCGTGCACCATAATAACTCGTATTATTATCATGTCCATATTGATGAAAAGATACAAATGTAGTGAAAACAAAACCCTAATCAAACAAATAACTGAACTTTAAAATATAATTTATTACTTTTTTAAATAAATTTCATTTCAGTTTAGAATTTATTGCCATACATAAATACGTTTCAAGTGGCCAGTTTTGTAAAACGTCAACTTCCTAATAGCGCATTGAGAGTACTGTTGGGCTGCCTTGGCGCTGCAGGCTGCAGTGCGACACGGATGTTTGCGGACAACCATATTGACGGGTTTTCCGTTATTATTACACAAAGGTGCGCCTCTCTGACTGATGCCCCGTCAGCCCGTCAGCCCGTCACCCCGTGTCCGTACTCCGCACCTAGTGCTGGCACAACACTACTCCCAGTGTGTTCGCTGAGCGCTGAGCGGTGGAACACTATGGACCTTGTCTGAATTAAAGTTTATTATTATTATAAAGAATAAGTAGTAAAGTGTGTTACTTGTGAGGAGGAAACAATGTGACGCTTGTCGGGCGACCAGTCGGTGCAGAGCACCTTGGAGGCGCCCTTCAGCATGCGCCGCATCTTCAGCACGGGCAGCGAGATGCTCTCCAGCTTGTCGCCCACGGTCTTCACTGCAACAGAGCCACACAACGCGGTCATACAACGTTCACTAACTATGTGAACTATATGATGAGTGACACTGTTCAGATGTAGGCTGGTAGTTCTTTGCCTAACATCAACAGCAGCTTTTTAGCATGCCTTATTTTTTCTTTAAACATGGTAAAACCAACATAAAATACTAGGTTAGCACAAGTAGGGTTCTAATCTAAATTACAGTAAGACATCCATAAAATGTACAGAACCCTAAACATGGTTCCTCACGAGTTCAGTACTTGAGTCTGAGGTCGCAGTCGAGCCTCGGATGGGGCGTGTTCCGACGCGAGTTACCAGCCACAGTTGACTCCAGCTCAGTATAAATGTTACTACTGTCGTAACTACAGGCTGAGCCGGAGACCGGTGGGCGTGTCATGTTTGTGTTGTGTTATTGTGTATTCATTATCCAAGAGCTTTTGATGTATGCGTTGGTTTCAAAAAGTGGAATCTATTGTTGACACCTTAAAAAGTGCTGTGATTTATTATTGGTGATCTAAACATCAAAAGATGTTTTAATTTTTTTTTTTTCTTAATATTTGTGACTTGACTGAAAACAATGAGGTGATGAATGCATACAGTTGGACGTGTGTGGTTTCGGTGTCCGCCAACATTAGCAGTGGTAATGTAGAAGAGGTTGATGGAGGTCTATTTCAGGGACGGGACACCTATTGTACACCTTCAGAGGTATGCTTAACGCTTACTGACACAATGTGTGCACTTAGCTCTTAAAAAGTGAATCATAGTAATATTGATACACCGTTGATGATTCAGAGAGATTGGATTTTTTTTCGAAGCCACTTGACTGGGTGTTAGTCAAGGGATCACTTTGGGACCTTATGACCTTGAAAAGGCTTCTAACCATTCTATGTGGTTATTAGTTAGCTTGTTGTTAGGAATGTTAAAACTTAATTAACTTGATTTAATGTCGCATTGTAAGTCTAACTTGCTCCTGGTTGGTGTGCTCGCAATGCTAAATGCTACTCTGGTATCAACATCAGTGTGATATGTTCCTGCGAAATGGATAGATGTGTCTCGTGAATGTGTAAGATTTAGTAAGGAATAAAAGTTGTGTATTTTTTTGTGGTACCCATTTTATTTACTTACTTTTACTTATTTGTGGTAGTAAAAGCCGGACGGACATGGTTCAGTTACGTTTGCCGCGGTCCTTGCATGAGTGACCATTCATTTCATAACGAGACCCCTTGTTCTCTTCTTGTAATATACTTTTTATATTGTTTTTTTTACTGCACTTCTTGTAATATACTTTTTATATTGTTTTTTTACTGCACAATTATTTGAAAACTGTCTGTTATGTTGTATTGCATGTTCCTTGTTAATAAATAAATAAACACTGAGAACTTTATTGCTAGGCCCTATTTTTGGTAGATACAAAGGGCAACCTACAAAATTTTTAGAGCCTACGGTGATAAGGGGAAAGGTCTTTCTGAGCTTTTATCTTTAACATCACTAGACCAAACACATCATTCTTTTTGTTTGGTGATTAAACACATTATCAAGATAGCTAGCATTTGCCAAAATTTAAATGTCTATATTGCATCTATCTTGAGACAGCCCCTTCGTGACAGACTGACAAGAAAAGCTCTTTTAATTTAAATGTCTATATTGCATCTATCTTGAGACAGCCCCCTTCCTGACAGACTGACAAGAAAAGCTCTTTTAATTTAAATGTCTATATTGCATCTATCTTGAGACAGCCCCCTTCGTGACAGACTGACAAGAAAAGCTCTTTTAATTTAAATGTCTATATTGCATCTATCTTGAGACAGCCCCCTTCGTGACAGACTGACAAGAAAAGCTCTTTTAAGGGTTTCTTATTTCTTTTTGAAGTATGGAACCCTAAAAACAAGTTTAAAGATTAAAATCTTGATATGAAGTTTATAAAGGGATTTATATATATTGTCAATGCGAAAAGAAGACAGACAAGACACATCATTAGATCCATACAATTTCCATTTCCATTATCCATTTGTTTCATTGGTAATTTGGTATTTAAGAACATAGGTTTTTACTATGTACTTGCAAGTGCATAAACTCTATCATAGGGACATAAATGGAATGATGTGCTCCAGCAAGCAGTGCTTATGTACCGTGGGACTCACGTGTCACGTCGTTGAGCTTCTGGCGCTCCTCCTCAAGCTTCTGCTTGAGTGCCTCGGCTTCGCGCAGCAGCGATTCGAGGGTCTCCTCGGGGCTGGCCGTCACCGCGGTGTCAGCCGCCATAGCGCCGCTCAGCTACTTCGAGCTGGTTTTAAAACCACATTGTATCGCCTAGTCCTGTAACCCACTTCTAGCACGCCCTTCGGTAGGCCGTAAGGCCGCCCGTGCGACGCGTCACTCCCCACACTGCGCCACCGCTACCGATTCTAGTGCGATTTATGTCTCGAATCATTCATTAATCTTGATAATTATTATGAACACTCAGTTTTATATCATTAAACTTTAAAACAATATGTAATTTGTCCAGTACGGTTTCTTTACTTTTAGTTCTAGACAGAATCAATAATAGGTACTAGTAGGTACCTAACTTCAACCTATCAAACATAATATGTCATTTATGTCAATGTCATGTCATTAAGTAAACGTCATACACCAAACAAAAAACTACCCAAGAAGCTTATAGATAAAAGTGGAGGCAACACTCTAAATACCTAAGTGAAGCCAACTGTGGGCAGACGCTCTCTTTCTAAATGCGTACATAAGATAAAGAAAACATATATCACTGTCTCGTTCTTATGTATGCATTCAGAAAGAGAGCATCAGCCCACAGTTGGTTTCAAGCTTTTGTTCTAAGTGTTGGCTCCATTTATACCTATATCTTCATGAAACTACCAACAAAACCAAACGTAGATCTCTAAAGCGCCTTAAACGCCTTAAACGTCTTATTCACCATCCATCTTGCTGTACGTTCGCTCAAGGTCGCGGCGCTGGACGTAGCATACTCATTATCAGTGCACGCATCCAGCGTGCTGGATGTAATTCATAGAGTTATAGAGTGGTAATGTAATCGAACGAATTTCTAAATGAGAAGACTGGTTTTATTTATTTAAAATACCACCTATTTTATCAAAACGCCAAAAAATGGAAGTTCTGATGTTGTAAGCAGCAACAGAAGATCGAGAAATTATAGGATGAGGTTTTGGATGAAAAATAATGTATGTATTCTACGTATGCGCGATTCTCTAAGGGAACTGTTTAAGGAAATTAACATAATGACGGTACCTTGTCAATACATTTATGAAAACATTATGTACGCTAGAAAAAATCTGCATCTTTTTGGTAAAAGAAGTGACAGACATAACTATAGTACTAGAAACAGGGACCAACTAGTTCAACCAGGTTTCAGGCTGGCTAAAGTAGATTCTTCTTTCATGGGGTTCTGTCTAAAGTGTTACAATAAAATACCTCCCCACATTGTTCAACTTAATGAGACAAAATTTAAGTCCTATATTAAACGCACACTATGCAGCCGAGCATATTATAAATTGGATGATTACATCACTGATAAAAATGCTTGGCTGGATGCTGGTCTAGCTCCACAGCCATAAGGGTTCATAGATTTATTGATTAGCATTGGTGACAATTTTTTTGGAGCTGCTGAAGATGTAGAACTACATTATCTTTGCATTGTATAAACTCAAACTATTAGTATTATATAATTTTGCATAGCACATACATGTGAGCACTATGTACTTTAAAGCCACCATTTACGAGATGTCTTTCGTTGACTTGAATATGCCCTGGCGGTTGAGTGTTTGTCATGCTCACTTGAATGTCTCGCTGATGGTGGCGCATGTGTTGGATCATTTGGTTCCCTTCAAAATGGTTGAACTAAATGGTGCCGATCCGTGCGTCATGTTCGTGAACGGGCGCCGTCAGTTGAGACTGGTCATCTCTTGGCTGCCTCGGTTATTTTAAATTTATTTTGAATTGTCTAATTTCATTGCCACTAGGACCTCTTTTAACGTGCACAATTTGTTACATCGTTCTCACATTGTACCTCTAGATTCGGCATGAATGATGTAACCAAAATTTGTAATATTCTATTGATTTTAAAAGAGTGTTCATGGAGTTTCTTGCTCGTTCTTCTCCATAGAAACCTACTGTTTGGAACGAGCAACTAGCTGCAACTTTTTGACTGACTGACTCCTTGACGGTTCAAAAGTGCCTGTAAATGGTTTATTTGAAATAAATGATTTGAGTTTGAGTTTGAGTTTGCACGTTTATTTATGATACATTTTTTCAACCAAAACCTTTTTCTATTTGTACAATTATAAACGTGCAGAGTATACTCAAAAGATGGTAAAAAAAGGACATCAAATCATAGCAACACAATGTTTCCGTTCAAACATCATTTAGCGAACGTCCCTGTGGATAAACTGGCATTAACTTTCTTTAGTTCTCTAAAATTAACCGTTTCTAATTAGGTATGCCATTTTTTTTACGCTCGATATCAATCGTTGCAGCTTTCCCTAAAATGGGCACCACATCTTGTAATGCTTAAATTGTTTTTTGTTTATTCATGTAGTCTGCACTTGAGACATTCAACAGACATATTTTTGTAGGACCTTGCAACACAAGCTCTAAATGTCAAATCGGCTGTACAGCAAGTTTATTCACTATCACTTCACTACGACAGTGAGTATGCTACGTCCAGCGCCGCCGCGACCTTGAGCGGACGTACAGCAAGACGGATGGTGAATAAGGCGTTTAAGTTCTTACGAAAAGGTACAGGTACAGGTACATGTGCGTTAGCATGTCAAGGTCAAGGTCAAAACATTTATTTGCATAAATGCAGTTTTACAAAAGATATTAAGTAATTATTGTTAGTGCTGAGACACATTTCGTCACAAATTGGCATGCATATATTGGACCAAACCCTTCACGAAATGAACATATTTGAGCATTATTTTATAAGCACATTTGCTGCATTGCTAAATAGTCAATAAAAATTACAGATTATCATAAATTTTGTGAATAAAATTGTATAAATAACAAACAATAGACAATCATATTAATAATAACATAAAATAAAGCTTATCAACTAGTGCTTAAAACTAGCATGTAAACGTGCTTGAGAAAAGAATACTCATTTTAAGGATGGCCTTAGATCAGCATGCTAAGAGCATTACTACATTACTTTTGCATAGTGGCGATTGCGGATTCTAAAAGCAGGGCCGGCCTTAGCCATCTATGCGCCCACAAAATTTTTCTAACGCAATGTTCGAAAACAAATAAGTGAGCGAGAACGCGAAAAGATCGCATGAAAATTGGGACATTAAATATGTGATTTTTGAAAAAACACATGTGCAAGGTTCCTAACAAACTGTTTTTTTTTTTAATTTTTCAATGTAAAAAAAGTAATGTGCAAAAAGCTGGTTTTCGGACGTTTTTACTGAAACGGTTTCTCAAAAAAGTTGTTTTTTCGTTTCATAGGAACCTAAATATTAAATTAACCACAAGAGGAGTAAAAGTAAAATTTGCTATATCGCCGTAATCACGTACGAGCGTTTGTACTTATGGGAAATATGACATAATGGGCGCTCTTCAATGAACCTATCTATATTGTCTGTCAGTCACGTCATGAACCAATAAAAAATATTAAAATCTTATTTTTCTAGTTTTTGTCAGCAAGTTCTCTGAAATGACTGACAAAATCTTGATTTTCTGCAACTTGATTTGCAACGGATATCGCGGCCAAACGAGTCAATCTTGTTTGAGACATTGTAGACCGCAAGTATTCAGAAGTGGTGCCCGTTATTTTAAGCTTATTCGCTCTACCTACTGGGCCTTCCCCACTTCAAAATGTATAGGGGTTTTTAAACGACACTGAATGGGCGTTCTAATGGTACCTTTTATCTTAATTAAGGTATCACGCAAATAATAAATACATATTTAACCTAAGCCTAACCTAAGTTTTCCAAAAAGGATTTTTGATTTGCTTGTGAATTTACGAGATGTGAAAAGCAAAGAAAAAAAAGTATGTATATTGCAGGGAGCCTAATACGAGTTGTAATTTCTCGCCTGTTGCCTATAATTCGTTCTACATTATTTCGTGAGAGATGACAAAGACGACCATTTCGACATGACAGGTTATGTTTGTTAGACATAGAATACATCATACTCACTCCCACGAGATATCTAGAAAAGTTAATACGCTGAGTCTAGTTTTCCTTTAGATCGATAAAAATAGGTATTCAAATTAGCTGGCGCACGTGGCGCCCCGGGCAACCGCCTCGGTCGCCTCCCCCTAAAGCCGGCACTGTATAAAAGCATTCTTTGTTCCGATATATAGTTACAAGATTTATTGTTTTTTCATCTCCCAGCGAGACATTTTTAACACCTAGTTGAACACGCACACATACCTACTGCGCAAAGAGTATGTAAAAACGTTGCCACGAACAACAGACTGATCGATACTAGCATGCTCATTTAAATCAAACATCAGATGATCGCGTCGTGTGAGCGAACGGACGTGTTACGGATCGTGTGTGCTAATTTCACACCATTGATCATTGTTATTATTTAGTAGATAATTTTCGCTGTTTGGACTTGGTCCTCAGTACATTTGAGGAGGGGGGGAGTGTGAGTGTGCGCGCGGCGGAGGCGCCGCTCGTGCCGGTGGACGCTTATCACCCGCCACTAGAGGTGACCGTCAGCCCGCGTTTACATACAACTACCCACTTAGGGCCAAGTTTGAGCACATCGTCTTCGGAAACACGTAGTCATGTTAGTTGGAATTTCAATAAAGCCGATTTCTTTTTTTTATATTCAAAAATCGCGGCAGTCGACTGGACTCCTTTATATAACTTGGATTTAGATATGAGTTTAAAGTATTTTTATGACACGATTTATTCAATTATAGATGACTGTGTTCCCAGGAAAAAGCGAAGTCGTGTACGCTCGAGATACAGTTATCCCGAGTGGTATACGGGGGAGATAATTCGCGACATAAAACTCAAAGCTACTTTTCATAAAAAATATAAAAGTAGTGGTTTAGGGAGTGATTACGAAGCGTTTGCTCAGTGTAGGACCCGAGTTAAAGAGATGATATTAGTAGCACTGGAACAATATCGGCAACGTTTACAAAACCAAATGTCGATCGACCCTAAATCTTTTTGGGCTTATATTAATTCTAAAAGGGGTAACAGTTGTAGCCAAAAGATTGTAAAGAACGGGGAAGCCTTAACTCCTGAACAAGCGGTTCAAGAATTTGCTGAATATTTTTACTCAGTATCTAATATCGAGAAGCCTACATTAGATGTAGATGCGGCGATAGTTGAAGCGGGCAGTCAGAATGGAGCAGGGCGGGTCCATATTGACAAATTTGAATTGGATGACGTAGTACGCGCTCTGCAGCAACTTAAGCCAAAAAAATCAGCAGGGCCTGATGGCCGTACATTTTTAGGGACTGTCGAATGGGATTAGCGAAACCGCTCTTGTACATCTACAATCTTTGCCTGAATTCAGCTGTATTCCCCGAAATGTGGAAGATTACCCGGGTCGTACCGGTACCGAAGGGAGGTTCGGGAACGAAAGTTGAAGAATATAGACCGGTAGCGGTATTGTCAACAACGGCTAAAATATTAGAATCTGCAATCCATAAGAAAGTATTTCAGCAAGTTAGCTCGCAACTCACAGACGCGCAGCATGGATTTCGGCCGACCAGAAATACTACGAGCAATTTATTGAGCTACATGGCGGAAGTGGTGCCGATAGTAGACAGTGGGGGGCAAGTCGATGCTGCGAACTTCGACTTTAAAAAAGCCTTTGATCTAGTCGATAACGACGTGTTACTGAAAAAATTTGCAGGGGTCGGTTTCACACCGCGTTTACTTAAGTTTTTTGCAAGCTACCTGAGTAACAGGCAACAGTATGTTGATTATGCAGGTTATCAATCGAAGGCATACTATACCAGATCTGGTGTAAGTCAGGGAAGTAATCTAGGGCCCCTAGGTTTTCTGTTAGTGGTAAATGACCTACCAAGTGTTGTACAAGATGCTAAGTGCTTACTCTTTGCTGACGACCTCAAACTTTCTCTTCCCATAAAAAACATCGATGACTGTGAGAGACTGCAGAAAGATATAGACAGAGTGGTAACTTGGAGCAAGAATAATCTCCTGCAATTTAACACGTCTAAGTGTGTGACTATAAGTTTCTCGCGCGCACACGCACCCATCACACACGATTATACGGTGGACGGGGTACCGATGGATAGGGTCACTGAAGTGAGAGACTTGGGAGTCCGTTTCACATCTGGACTAACGTTTCGTGATCACATAATTAAGGTATGCAAGAAAGCATATAGAAATCTAGGATTTGTTCTCAGAATGGTTAAAGGTTTTACTAACATTAAAGCTATAACGACATTGTATAATGCTTTAGTAAGGAGCCAATTAGAGAGTAATGCAGTTATCTGGGCTCCGCATGAAACTAAATATAGTCTCATGTTGGAGCGAGTACAAAATAAATTTATTAGGTACAAATATATGAGGGATTACGGGGTATATCCATTTTACCCATTGATGTATCCAACTCTATTTATCTTGGGTATGGTCGGATATAACGAACTGAGGGTCAGGCGGCAACTCACACTCGTAACCTATATCTTTAAGGTAATTATAGGGAAGATACACCATGCGGACATATTACGAAGGGTGGAGCTAGTCGTGCCAGACGGGTATGTGGGTCGCCGTCGTCGGCCGCGGTTGCTGGCGGTACCGCGCGCGCGCACTAAATTGCTGCGCGAGGCGCCGCTGACGAGCGCTCTCCGCACTCTCAACCTCATTGCTGATGACGTCGACATATTCTGTTGCTCTTTGGGTGAATTTGAAAGAATAGCTACCTATAAGATTTGCTATGGTAACGGTTAAAATATTTAATAATTATTTTTTTGTGTTAAAGTGTTAGCGTCATTGTTAAAGTGTGCAACAATATCGCATTGGGTCTAGCCTGTAAGGATATTTGTTTGTTGGGTGAATAAATAAAATAAAAAATAAACCTGTTCAGACACGCTTACTACACGCCCCCTTCTACCCGCGCTGTAGGTAGCATGCCCAAAAATCGCTCGATCTTCGATTTTTGAGCAAACTCGAAATGAGCATGCTCATTATTAACAATGTTTTGACACACTTGCTTAATAGTGGCATGCTTTCGTGCTAGTAATGAGCATGATTGTGTAACTGTACCTTCACTGAACATTTCGAAACACATCCAATCCCACGCGGGCGAATACAAAAACAAAGACGCGAACGTCACGAACTGTCAAGCACAACAGTCATGGCTGCCCTAAAAACGGGGTTATCATATTAAAAATTCTTCCCAGGCAATCATTTTCTTGCACCTCGTACTTACTCTTCTTCAAATTATTATATTTATATTTTTGTGGAAATCCCCTTTGTCTATGTAGTATAGATAGTGGTGGCCATGAAGATCTACAGCTTCATGGTGGTGGCCCAAAATCGAACATCTCCTCTCTCATGTTCATTTACGCATGCAGAAAGAATAAAACACCGGAAACACCATACATTGTTTATGTCACATCCAAAGAGTAGTAGTACTATAAGTGTATGGTCACATCACTAGCATCATGTCTACATCAACGTGGTGTTTTTTTTAACCGACTTAAAAAAGGAGGCTCTCAGTTCGACCCGTATGTTTGTATGTATGTTTGTCCGCGATTATCCCCCGTTTGGCTGAACCGATTTTGATGCGGATTTCAGAAAAGAGTTTGTTACATTCTGGAGAAGGTTTTCGTATACAATAAACAGAAATTTATTCAGCGCTTTTTGAAAAATACAACAAAAACCGAGAAGACGTTTACATTTCTTCCATCTATCCATCTTTGGATGACTTTTAATCTCTGTTTTACCTGTGTTGCCGTTTCTTAATGGATTAGGGTGATAAAGAGGCTCTAAAAAGTGGACAATAAAAACTTTTTTGATAAGAGAGAACCGCCTTTAAAAACTAAAAAGTGATAAATAAGTTTAGCACAGAACATACATGACTTTAGTTCTGGAAGTCCGTGGCAATATAAAACAACAAACAGAACAAAGCCACCGACTTCCAAAACTAAAGTCATGTGTGTTCTGTGCTAAAGTTATTTATCACTTTTTAAAGGCGGTTCTCTTTTATCACAAAAGTTTTTTTTTATTACCTAGTGGTTATTTCTTTTATTTGGGTGGGTTTCTAGGAATAGGAAGCATGTATATGTGCGTGATTGTCAAATTTTCTTAGTCTGCTGTATGTGTTTTGTGGCAGAAAAAGTTGTTTGATGGTTACGTTATCTTGCCGTTATATGCTTCTCCGGGCCGTTGTAGAAGTAGAAATGTCACGGAATTTAGGTTGTTTTTTTTTTGTATTTTCTGTTTCAGATTGCCCACCTGGCAACACTAATCTGCCTGCCGTGATTGCCGTCGCCCGTTCTGTCCTGTCCAATTACTATACTCTTTGGCACAGAGTACATGCTCTTTGGTCCTGTCACTTTTATTTGAATTGCTGTTGCTAAATGCTAATATTTGCCAGTTAATTCAAATTTTGATCTACGATTTTGATTGTTGGTTTATTAAGTTAATTTCGTTCGTGAAATTGTCAAAATAATAATTGTGGTTCCTCTCCTTCCACTTAAACCATACATTTATTATTTAATAAAGAATTGAAGTTGATTGTGAATTTATGATAGGACACGAAACTTGTGGCTTGCAAATATATTTTAAAAAATTGTTTTACTGTGCTATTACAGTGGTACTGTCTTTTGCAAGACTAATGTGGTTTATTAAATAAAGACTTGTTTTTTAAGGCTATCGGTATTACCAATTACTATGAATCCAGCGCTTCATGTTGAAGTGGTTCAAAGATCTCAAAGCCGTGCAAGTAAGGACTATGTTAGGGATCTTGTACGAACATTTTTGATGAATTTTGTATCCCTAAGTCCTGGTGTTACCTTATCTGAATCTGATTTAGAAGAAAACCTCGAATTAAAAGAACATGTGCAAATGATAACTTTTTGTGACATTGAACATGATACTGAAGTTTTAGTGACAGAAACAGAACTTGTTTATCACATTTATAAACTGGATGCTTTTGGCGCAGAAACTGATACGATGACGGATACCAGCACCGGGGAAGAGTTTGCTGCTGCGGACGTTTGGGCATTGCCTAGCCAAGAGTTTCACGGGCTATGGGAGAGCCTTATTTACGACACCAAATTAAAGGAGGATACTGTTCGATTCGTGGAGACTGCTTTCGAGTTTGCGGACAAAGGTGTAGACCCGAACGTGATCGGTTGGAACCGAGTGGTTCTGCTGCACGGCCCTCCCGGGACCGGAAAGACCAGCTTGTGTCGCGCGCTTGCTCAAAAGTTGTCCGTGCGTCTCGCAGACCGCTTCCCGCGGGCGCGCCTCGTCGAGATCAACGCTCACGGGCTCTTCTCCAAGTGGTTCGCCGAGAGCGGCAAGCTCGTGGCGCGCCTGTTCGAGCGCCTGGAGGAGATCGTGGCGGACCGGCGTCTGCTGGCGTGCGTGCTGGTGGACGAGGTGGAGTCGCTGGCGCACGCGCGCCGCGCCGCGCTGTCCGGCCTCGAGCCGTCCGACTCCATCCGCGCCGTGAACGCGCTGCTCACCCAGCTGGACCGGCTGCGGCGCCGGCCCAACGCGCTCGTGCTCACCACGTCCAACGTGACCGGCGCCATCGACGTGGCCTTCGTGGACCGCGCCGACATCAAGCGGCGCGTGGGCCCGCCGTCCGCGCGCGCCGCCTACGAGATCCTGCGCGGCTGCTGCGCCGAGCTCATGGCGCGCGGCCTGGTGGCGCCGCGCGAGCCCGTGTTCGAGCTGCGCGTGCTGGAGGGCTCGCGCTTCGCGGACAGCGACTCGTCGCGCGCCAGCCTGCGCCTGTGGCGCGTGGCGCGCGCGGCGGCGGGCGCGGCGGTGTCGGGGCGCGCGCTGCGGCGGCTGCCGTTCCTGGCGCGCGCGCTGCACGTGCGCGAGGCGGCGCCGGCGCTGCCGCGCTTCGTGGACGCGCTGGACGCGGCGCTGCGCAGCCACTTGGCGGACGCGGCCGACTTGGATGAAGCCGCTGCTCCTGCACCTGTACCTGTTTAAGCCGAGCCCGTTGTCTTATTTTACACCAACGATGATAGTGCCTATGTAGATTTGAATTTGATATGATACATTCTTGATTATCAAATTTTTAAGAACCAAAATAAATGTTTTAGTCGTTTAACATTATCATTGATTTTTGTATCATTTACCTAGGTATCTCAAAAATCCACTAAAGTAAACAGGTTAATTAGTATACATGTAAAAGTTTGACCAGTGTCCTATTTAATATTATAACTTACAAACCTTTTTGGAACGAAGTTCTTTAACGCGGCTTACAGGTAGTCTAATGCGAAATAGTAGAAATCGTCACGTAACCAATGACATCTTCTTATATATAAAAATGAATCGCTAAATGTGTTGGTAAGCGCATAACTTGCGAACCGCTTGACCAAATTGGATAATTCTTTTTTTATAATATTCCTTGAAGTACGAAGATGGTTCTTACGGAGAGAAAAAAAAAAAAAAAAAAGAATAACTTTTGTAGGGTAGGTGTAGGGTAGATGTAGGGTAGGTGTAGGGTAGATGTAGGGTAGGTGTAGGGTACGTGTAGGGTAGGGGTAGGGTAGGTGTAGGGTAGGTAAATAGGCAGGTAAGTAGGTAGAAAAGGACAGGACAACGTCTGTCGGGTCAGCTAGTTTAATATAATAGCAACGAAATGCGTGTGTCGAGCCGTGCTGCGCGCACGAGTCGCCTGCTCGTGGTATAATTATTATTATTTTTATATATTTCTTTTTGTGTGTATACCTATTCAGTAGGTGAGTCTAAGAATAGGTAGGTCGTAGGCAGACACGGACTAGAAAACTATAAAGTTTGACCACGGGGAAAATTAATTTGACAAAATATAGTACACAGTCAAACTATTTTGTCAAAATCAGTTTGACAAAATAGTTTGACTACGGGGAAGGACCCAAAAAAGAAGGACTCCATGCCACGCATATCGAAAGCGAAGCACGTAAAGTACGCCGGACCGACGCGACGTAGGTACACATAGATCCCGATCTCTGAAACTAACTTGTGGTTTGTAAATGTTAAAAAAAAGACAACCGCCTTCAAAAACTAAAAAGTGAAAAATAACTAGCACAGAACACACATTGACTAGTTTCGAAATTCAGTGGCTTTGTTCTGTTTGTTGTTTTCTATTGCCACCGACTTCCGAAACTAAAGTCAATGTGTGTTCTGTGCTAAAGTTATTTTTCACTTTTTAGTTTTTGAAGGTGGTTGTCTTTTTTGTAAAGAGCTTTTTATTTTCCGCTTTTTAGTACCTCCTTCTTATCCAAATCTATTAAGAAGAGATTGAAAGTTAACTACTACAAAGATTGATAAAACTAAATCGTCTTTGTATCGTATTTGTTGATTTTTCAAAAAGTGCTGAATCAATTTCGATTAAATTTACATGGGACCACCCCTGAAGCATACCCTATCCATGCCATTGTCAGAACTGGACCAAATTAAATAGGACCACAGGGGAAGCACTAGCTTTCAAAGAAAAAAAGCAATATCGGTTCACCCAGTCCCAAGAAATCATGTCACAAAAAAAAAAAAAAAAATACAGACGAATTGATAACCTATTCCTTTTTTGAAGTCGGCTGAAAAGATGTTTATCCAAACGGTCCACTTTCGATATGCGTGGCGCGGAGTCCTTTTTTTTTGTAGTCCGTGGTCGTAGGCTATTTTTATTAGTTTTTCAAAACTCAAGAGAAACTCATAATATATCATGTGATTTTCTGGAGTGGACGTAGGACGTGTATACGGGAAGAATTTATTAAAGAACAAATTTTGATGGATTGTTTTATTTACACTCTCAATAAAAACGATTTTAGCATAACCGAGGATTTAAATAAAGCAAACGATACTCGGTCGGTCACCGGCCGATGATCCACAGCATGTTGAGGCCGGCGCGGCCGAGGTGCAGGCGGCGCAGCGCGGGCGGCTCCTGCCTCGCCGCCGCGGCCAGGAACAGCAGCAGCGTGTGCAGCAGGTTGTTGCGGCCGCGCGCCAGCTCCACGGTCTCCTCGCCCAGCACCAGCGCGTAGTGCGGCGGCCGCGCGCCCAGGCGGTGCAGGCCCAGCGCGGCCGGCCCGCGCGGCGGCGCGGCGGGCGCGGCCGACAGGTGCGCGGCGCTGAAGGGGCGCGCGCCGGCGCCCGGCAGCTGCGCGTCCAGGTACGTGGCCAGCAGGTGCAGCAGCAGCTCGGCGTCCGACGGCTTGCTGTCGTCCCAGTCCGAGCCGCCGCCGCTCCAGCGGTAGCCGCTCAGGCAGCCGCCGTGCGCCAGCTCTGCGGGGGACAACATCGACTGTGAGGCTCGAGGTACGAGTGCCCGAGCCTGCGTGGGCGGGACGTACCTCTGATGCGCTGCACGACGTAGCGCTGGTCGGCGAAGGGCTCGAGGTAGGCGAGCAGCGCGGGCAGCGAGTGCAGCTGCGCGTGCGCCCCCGCCGCCGCGCCGCGCAGCCGCTCCGCGCTCACCGCGCCCACGCGCGCCTCCAGGCCGCCGGCCGCCAGCGCCTCGTCCGCCGCCTGCAGCTCGCGCACCAGGCGCTGCAGGATGGTGACGTGCAGCCACAGGCGCAGGTTGAGGTTCCACTGCTCCAGGCGCTGCGGGTCCAGGTGCAGGCGCCGCCACACCTGCGGCGCGCGCGCGGCCGGCGCGTCGTCCGCGCCCGCCGCCGCCGCTGGCGCCGACAGCTGGTAGTGCGCGCCCCCGCCCGCGCCCGCGGCCCCCGGCGCCCAGCCCGCCGGCGCCGGCTCGGCGCGCGCGCGCTCCGCCTCGCCGCGCAGGTAGGCGGCCAGGCTGCGCGCGTCCGCGATGAACTGGTCGGGCGCGGCGCGCTCGGGGCGCGGCGACGCGGGCGACGGAGGGGACGGGGGCGGCGACGCGTCCGTGCGCCAGGCGCGTCGCGGCGACAGCGACGCGTCGGGCTCGTCGGGCTGGTCGCGGGCGGGCGAGGGGGGCGCGGCGCGGGGCGCGGGCGGCGTGCGCAGGCCCAGCAGGCGCTGCTGGCGCGGGCTGAGGGCGGGGGGCGCGCGGCGGGGCGCGGCCAGGCGCGCGCCGTGCTGCAGCACGTTGGCGGCCAGCACGCCCGCCGCACACATCTCCACGTAGTGTAGCGCCGACGTGTAGCCTGGGCACTTACAGCACCTGCGTCCATGTCATCGGTTATGATTACAGTGCCTGAACATTACACATTTTTAAATAGTTTTATTAATCAAACTATGGGCTATTATTACATCCACGCGCTGAGATATGGACTTGTGGACACCAGCCCGTCCGACTACTACTACCCTTTGGCCATTTTCATGGAAATGCATTGATGCCAGCTCTTTGGAAATTCTGGGGATGGAAATCTTTTGATTGACAGTATTCATAAATGCAGTTGGAGGCATCAAATACATTAATTATGATTTCTTAATTGTTATCAAATCCGTTGAAAGCGTCTAAACTCTAACTTGATGACTCAACTCTAACTGTCAACCACCATCATTAAAACAACAAAAAAATAGGTCGACCTTTTCTGTTCATTATAAAATAAGTCTGAAAATTAAGATAAATAAATTTTACAGTCTCATATTTTGTTTTTTTTTTTCATCAGTAACACCGAGAGTTGGGTTGGGTTGTTTCAAACAGTTGGTTAACGTTACATACGGATGGTTAAAAAGTTACTATGACATGCGATGTTTAACGTATGTTAAATGTAACGGGTTGTTTCATGACATAAAAATCCATCAGTTAAAATTATTCAAAAAGAGATTCCATAATATTTTGATGTTTGAAGTAGCTGTTTGACAACACAAAATTACTTTTTGACTACACTTTTTGACATTTATGATTTTGTGAAACAACCCATTTATTTGATTTGACGATAGTTAGCGCCATTTTTGACTATAACCGGTCAGTAATGGTTAGTTGAAGCAACCCGCCCTTAGTTGTTATTAGTAAAAGTGTGTGAAGTGTGTGTTGAGCTTGAACCATAGACACAGAATAGGTACGGTACTTAAAGTACTACGCCATAATTATGCTAGATTTTCTGTCAGGTCAGAAGCAATCTAAGAGATGGTTTAATTACTGGCCAAGATAGACAGGAAAAGTCACTTCTAAAACAAGATTATCATATGGTCATAAATGTAACGTGTTAATATAGAAGGTTTTCCTCACAAGTCGTACGCAAACAGCAAGAATAACACTATGTTGACCACGATCCATTTGAGTGAACTGGATCGCTTCTTATTCGTATAATTCAGATCAATCGTGTGTTGCACTAGACTAGAGTTGGGACTCTGAGACCTAAAAAAGATAACACATTGTTAGAAACATCAATTTGGTTTTAATTTTATAATAAATAACATTCTGGCAAAAGCCGACGTAGTAGTTGAATCAGATTACTTACATGTCGATTTCAATCAATGTTAGAAGATATTCACTCAAATATTACCATTACATTAAAAACACAGTACATTGATGCACAAACTTATTCATAATAAAATTGTAAAAAACAATAACATAACCTAGAAGGAACCATTACGCACGAATTATTCACGATTCGAATAAAAATTAAAAGCCCTACCAGTGTTGCCATGTCCGAAAGTTGAAAATGCGATTGCGGTAGTGCCGTGGTACTTTAAAAACGCGGATTTTCAACAAAAAAAGCGGGATTTCTAGTTTTAACATTTACATAGCAATAATTAATTCTCTTATTGATGTTTTTAATTGTTTAATCATACAAAGACAAGGGAATTTACAAATTAGAGAGTAAAAGAATAATGTCAGTATGTAATCAAGTTTTAATAAATTATATTTGAGGGACGTGTTTTAACACCGGACTGGTAAAGCCACAGATTACTGAATACCTATTATAGGTAGTGGGACATGAAGATATTTTAGGAATAGCGTGTTACAAGTAAGAAGGCGAATAATGATCTGTGTCGTTTATTTGGGAGCGCTGCTTATATACAAAATTAGTCAAAATAAATCATAATAAATAGGGTAGGTACATTATATACGTTTGTAACTAACACAAAACAGTAATGTCGGTAGAGTGTGCCGCGCTCCTTTCGTTTAGCGAGCGCGATGATACGGCCGGCCGGCCCGCATTCCTTTTGCATTTGCTTAGCTTAGTATGCGCGGGCGCGCGGCGACGATCGGCTGCGTGCGCTCCTAATCGTATGTCTGTCGTACGTAAGTATCAGCTGCTACATCATTCCCCCGCTAGTGAAGCGTACGCAGGGCTTCGATGTCCTGCCTGCCCTTGTGACGTATGCATACGTATCTGTGTTTGGTGCTTCTGGCTCTGTGTTGATCCGGAAAGCGGGCTTTAGTCTGTCAACAGTGATATTAGTACATCTATTGGGTAACTTGATAGTGAAGTACTTTTCGTTGCGACTAATTACTTCGTACGGGCCAGTGTAGGTTGGCGTCAGAGGTTTGCTTGATGCGTTATTGCGTAGATAAACGTGCGAACATTTATGTAGGTCATCGTGAATAAATGTCGCTCGGTTTTGATTTGATTTTCGCTGCGCCCAGGCGCAGAATGAATCCATTCAACTTATTCATGAAGTTTTAAATGGTATCGCGATGTTTTGTTGATTCCTCATAGAACTCGCCGGGTAATCGTAGCGTTTGGCCGTAAAGTAGTTCGGCGGTACTTGCACCTACGTCCTCTTTTATAGAAGCGCGCAGTCCTAGCAGTACTGTAGGTAGCTCATGTGACCATGTTGTAGATTTCAGTCTTGCGGTGAGTGATGTCTTGAGTGAGCGATGCCATCGTTCTATCACGCCGTTACACTGCGGGTGGTAGGCAGTGGTGCGGGTGCGATGTATTCCCATGCGTTGTGATACATAAAAGACAGATAAACCAAACGGAAACTTGGTTTTATTGAACTTTAAAACTTTAGCGAGATAATTTAATCACATTGTTATTTTATATGACAACGTCTTGTCAAACCGTCAAAACATAATAGACAATAAAAGTAACAAAGACTTCTTACAAGACAAGGAGTTCATATCATTCACCCCATCCTTTTAAGACGAAACGTAATCTCGAAGGTAGGGCGGAGGCCTACGCTCTCGGGTAGAGCGACGAGGCTGAGGGTCTTCTATCAATGCCGACGGGCCAGGTTCCTCATTCAGAGATTGTGTATTTTCTGTGGTAGAGTTTGGTACGGGTATTTCTACAGTATCTTCGGCATCTAGGAAGATATCATAATTTTCCGGGATTGGAGCCAAGGACCTGTTCGAAACGGTTGTTTCACGACCATCCGGCAGCCTCACGAATGAATAGTCAGGATTGCTTTGTAACAATTCGACTTCTTCAATGGCTGGATCATATTTAGAATTTCTAATATTTCTCTTCATGTAGACAGGGCCTGGTGATAGCAGCCAAGTTGGCATAGATGAACCATTGGAAGATCGGCGAGGGTGACTAAACATCCTTTCATGAGGTGTGGTGTTTATGCCCGTGGATAACAGAGATCTAATAGAGTGTAAGGCAATAGGTAAGGCTTTCTCCCAGTCAGCAATTTCTAGATTATTAGAACGGAGATAAAGCTGGACCGTCTTCCACAACGTCCCATTTAGGCGCTCTACCAATCCGTTGCCCTGTGGGTTGTATGGTGACGTACGGCTGCATGCAATGCCAAGATTTGTCAAAAATGTTCTTGTTTCATCTGAGAGAAAAGAGGTTCCTCTATCGGTATGTACGTAAGCAGGAATACCAAATAAGCAGAAAAGTTCTTTTAAACACTTAATAACAGTCGCTGAGGTCATATCCTTACACGGGAAAGCGAACGGAAACCTGCTATATTCGTCGATTATAGTTAAGATGTATTTGTTAGAGGAAGTGGATGGCAAAGGTCCTTTGAAATCTAGGTTAAGCCTTTCGAATGGAGCTGTCGCTTTGACCAGATGCCCTTCATTCCTTACATATCTGGGTTTTACTTCGGCGCAAACACGACAACTAGCGGTCATCCTTTTCACGTCTTCTACAGAATATGGTAGGTTTTTGGAGCGTATCCAATGTACCATTCTTGTTACGCCGGGGTGACATAAGGAGTTATGAAGGTCAGCAAGTTTATTGGGAGAGCCATTTACAACGGCACAAACCCTGGATAGCGCATCAGCGGCAAAATTTTGTTCGCCAGGTCGGTAAATAATATCGTATTTATAACAGGATAGTTCAAGGCGCCATCTCTCTATTTTCTCATTTTTAATTTTACTCGTGTGGGTTTGATTGAACATGAAAGAGACCGATTGTTGATCTGTGATAAGTATGAAATGTCGGCCGATCAAATAATGGCGCCACTTGCGAAGGGCTTCTACGATAGCACATGCCTCTTTTTCTATTGAAGGTTGGCGCTTCTCTGAATCATTTAATGAGCGTGTGAAAAACGCTACTGGGCGGCCTTTCTGTGAAAGTGTAGCGGCGATGGCGAATTCTGATGCATCAGTCTCGACGGTGAACGTCTCTTTGGTGTCAATTGAAGCAAGAGATGACTGTGCGATGTCAGATTTTAGATTATTGAAGCATTCAAGTGCTTCTTTAGACAGGGGAAACGTAGTATCGACTAACGGTTTAATTTTAGCTGAAAAATTGTTGATCCATTTGGAGTAATGGGCAAATAGACCGAGAGTTCTTTTTAGAGAAGCTGAATCTGAGGGGGCTGGGAGATTTAGCAGTGGTTCTAGGCGTGACTTGTCAGGCTTGATAGTGTTGTTATTGATAGTGTAGCCGAGAAGGTTAATGGCGTCAGTTTCGAACACGCACTTGTTTTTGTTTAAAGTTAGATTATACTTTTCTGCTGCTTCCATGAATCGGCGCAGATTGAAGTCATGTTCTTGTTTGTCCTTTCCACAGATGGTGACATCGTCTAAGTAAGCGTAAGTACCTTTGAGCTTCTCCGTACGTATAATATAGTGAAGGGTTCTTTGAAAAGCGGCGACACCGTTGGTGACACCGAATGGTATGCGAGTAAATTGATACAGATTACCGCAGGCCTCGAAGGCAGTGTATATCTTTTCTTTAGGAAGGATAGGTACTTGGTGATATGCACTTTTCAAGTCAATTTGACTGAATAAGTTGTACTTAGAGACTGCGGTGACGATAGAATCTATACTTGGAAGGGGATATGCATCTAAGTCTGTGAATTTATTTATCGTTTGAGAATAATCAATCACTAGACGTTTGCGGTGATGTCCGCCTCCAGCGACCAAAACTTGTGCTCTCCATGGGGAGATGCTCGGCTCAATGACTTTGTCTTTAAGGAGATTTGAAATTTCGTTAGATATGAATGATTGATCTTCTGCTGAGTGATGTCTGGAGCGAATGGCGATAGGCTTGATAGATGGCGAAAGGTTTGTGAAAACAGATGCTGGTGGTACAGAGGCTTCGAGAACGTTGCAAATCTTTAGGGATTCCTTTTCACCACCAAACTGCAATTCGAGAGAAGAGTGGGTTTTGAGGATGTCGTGACCGATGATAACGTCAGCACATAAGTCATTGACAATGAGCAGCGGTTGTTGCTTATAGATGTGGTTGCCAATCTGAATAGTAGCGTGACATACGCCGTTAACATAAGATACGTTGTTTAATGATGCGAGGGTTACAGCTTGTTTGCAGTGCTTCCTTTTTAGATTCATAGTTAGTGCCAAGGCGTTATCTATGAAACTGATAGAGCTCCCGGTATCAACAAGCGCATCGGCATTGTAATTATTAACAGTAATAGGGATTGTGGCCTTTCGTAAACTGGAAGGAGCTGCGGCACAGAAGGATGCAAGGGAAGTAGTAGGAGGTTCTTGAGATTCTTCCTCAGCATTTACAGTATTAAGGTTTTGCTGTTTTTGTCCAGCACTGCGACAAACGTTGGCAAAATGACCCTTCTTTTGACAGAGCTGACATTCAGCGTTATTTGCTGGACATCTAATTCTTGGATGGACGTTACCGCCACAAAAAAAGCACTTGCGTCGTTGCGAACTGCCGTTATGAGAGGTAAAAGCTGCTACATTTGGCTGTTGAAGATTTGCTTGAGGTTCGGTAGGTGCTACAGCATTCAACATGCTAGGAGAGGCAGGTAATGAATTTGATTGCAAGGCTTGAGAGGTATTCTCCGCGGTCTCGAGGGAAATAGCTAGATTTAAGGTCTCCTCTAGCGTCATTTCCGATTTTTCAAGCAGGCGTTCACGAATTCGTTGTGTAGACAGACCTGCGATGAATGCTCCACGGATTGATTCACTTTGGTGCTCTTCAGCTGTGACTGCCTTGTAGTGGCAGTCGTACGCCAGAGAGGTAAGCGTTCTGCAGTACTCGGCTACTGATTCCCCAGGCTGCTGTTTCCTACAGGTCAGTTGGTGTCGAGCCAGTGTAATGTTCTTTCTCTTTTCAAAGGTATCGTTGAGGAGTTTGATAGCGGCGCTGTACTTTGAGCATTCTCTAATTATATTGAATATGGTAGGTGACACATGATTTGCGAGGAGCTTGAGTTTAATGACTTCGGTAGCAGATGAAGCTTGTTCAGAAAGAAAGTTTTCAAATGTATACCGCCAGTGAGTCCATCGTAAGTCCGAACCAGCGGCGGAAGGTTCAACCTCGAACCTTTCTGGACGTAGATAGCGCGACCAACTAGAAGACGGCGGGGCCTCTTTCTCCGACATGATATATTCGTAGATATAATTAAAGTTCAATAAATTGATACATAAAAGACAGATAAACCAAACGGAAACTTGGTTTTATTGAACTTTAAAACTTTAGCGAGATAATTTAATCACATTGTTATTTTATATGACAACGTCTTGTCAAACCGTCAAAACATAATAGACAATAAAAGTAACAAAGACTTCTTACAAGACAAGGAGTTCATATCACGTTGCATTAATTTTTTAAAAAGGTCGGACTCGAATTGCCTCCCTTGATCGGTGGTTATGGTTACTGGGCAACCGAATCTCGCAATCCAACCCTCATAGAATGCATTAGCAACCTTTTCTGCGGTTATGTCTTCCAGCGGAATGGCTTCGGGCCATTTGGTAGCCCTATCTATCATGGTCAATAGATATCGATAGCCGTCAGAAATTGGCAGTGGGCCGACAATATCAATTTGGGCGTGCTCCAGTCTGAAATTGTGGAATCGCCGTTGAAATTTGCGGGGACGATTCGTTTTCAGCTCTGCTATTTCCTTGGTCAGGGTTTCAATCATGCTGTACAGTTTCTGGTTTTCTCGTTCAGATGTCGCTGCTATCCTTGGAGCCTTTGACGTGGAAGATTGGCACTGGCAGGAGGAACACACGGCGTTCACCTCCTTCGACGTAGTAGTCTTGTCTTCTTTCGATATGGGCGAAGTCATTTTAACGCGGGGTCACCACTTTAGGGATAGCGTGTTATAAATGAGAAGGCGAATAATGATCTGTGTCGTTTATTTGGGAGCGCTGCTTATATACAAAATTAGTCAAAATAAATCATAATAAATAGGGTACATTATATACGTTTGTAACTAACACAAAACAGTAATGTCGGTAGAGTGTGCCGCGCTCCTTTCGTTTAGCGAGCGCGATGATACGGCCGGCCGGCCCGCATTCCTTTTGCATTTGCTTAGCTTAGTATGCGCGGGCGCGCGGCGACGATCGGCTGCGTGCGCTCCTAATCCTATGTCTGTCGTACGTAAGTATCAGCTGCTACAATATAATGTATCTATATCTTCATGTGAGTAGAGCACAGATTTTTTTTTCTTTATCGAGATCCAAACAGATACAGCGTTGTCTGATGTAGAATAGATTTACCTATTTTTATTTATTTGTTATTCTGCTATGAAAAGTTAAAGGGTTGTTCTAGCAAATTCGAAAAAAGCGGAACGCGTAGATGAAAAGCGGAAGGCGGATCCATTATCAAAAAGGTGGTGTAAAAAGCGGAAATGCGGTACATCTGGCAACACTGAGCCCTACCTAGCTAGCAGCTCCGTTAAAATCTGCTAAACTATGTTAAACTTTTTTTTTAAACTGCTAAAATTCTGCAAAGCCGAATTAACTCTATTTTGAACGAAATTGTATAAAATAAAACAGTTTTGAATGATTACACTTCGGGTTTAAACTTCGAAAAAAAAAACATATTAATTAAGTGTATGTACCGACATTAAAATACAGAAACTGTGCAAAAATTGTGTACGATATAATAACTAGCAATGTCAACGCTGTCCTATTGACTTGCGGTTTTGATAATTTATAAAAATAATCATAATCAAACAAACACGATAGTATTTTGGATACCTACTGGGCTACTATACTTTGTAGTACATAACAGTATTTTGTAAGGATTGGGTAAATTCACTTACCGATGACTGTCCAGAATACCCAGTAACTAAAACTTTTGTGTTTCGCTGAGGTTACATGATTTTTTAAAACAGAAAGTCGTGAAACTTATTTGATATTACATACTTCACAAAAAGCAGCATTGCAGTCATCCTTGGCTCTCGATAACCAGGATGAAAACAATGGATCCTCCTCCTACTCAGAACGATACTTCTGGTCATATTTTCTTTTCATTTTTACTGCACTTGGACACACAACAATAAACGAATACGAAAAAATTGCACTCTACGTACAACTCGAGGAAAATACACATGAGCGGAGAGTTCCCCTAAAATACAGTAAGTACTACAGGGCTGCCAGACAACAAGAAAAATTAGACAAATTGAATTTTGCAAAATATGCTAAGGTTTCATTAGTTCTGCTAAAAACTGACAACTTTTTCTAATCTGCGGCATAATATGCTAAGCCCTAAATTGGGGGTCAAATTCTGCTAAAATCGCAGAATTCTGCTAAATCTGGTCACACTGCCAGCTAGCCAATTGAGAAGTATAATAGGGTACACCCATGAAGATATAGGTATAAATGGAGCCAACACTTCGAACAAAAGCTTGAAACCAACTGTGGGCTGATGCTCTCTTTCTGAATGCATACATAAGAACGAGACAGTGATATGTGTTTTCTTTATCTTATGTATGCATTCAGAAAGAGAGCGTCTGCCCACAGTTGGCTTCACTTAGGTATTTAGAGTGTTGCCTCCACTTTTATTTATAAGCTTCTTGGGTACACCACGACCATGAAGCTGTAGATTTAAATGGAGTCAACACTTCGAATACCTACTTCAAGCCATACCTATCTATCACTATCTCGCTCTCTGTGGGCCAACCCTCTCTTTCTAAGTAGGGTAACCTTTATTTTATTTTTCCCAGGACATCGCTATAAGTATTCATTTATAAATATCTACATTCTGTTTACCATTAAGGCCTAAGATAAACAAATATCTCGTCTAAGTTAGTTTACATCATGATACGTAATGTATGCGTATATATTGCATTAAGAAATAAAGTAATATGAATTCTAAACTCGATGAAGTAAGAATAAAAATAACTTTATGAAATATAAAATCCTTTGCCGTGCCGCGACGTCAGTCAACGCCGGCCCTAATATGAACGCTTATATGTAAGAACCTCAAAATGGAAATAAAAACACCACCCAAATTAAAATCATTTATTGTAACTTTTCTAGCATACATGACTAAATATCATTACTCTATGTAGTTTATGTCTCTACCACGTAAATCACCGAGATATTTTCTGTATGTCTCTTAAACAGAGCGCATGGCTCACTAGTTAAAATATATAGTATGTAATTGAAACTTTACTTAACAACATGATTATGTAATACATAATAAATAGACATAAAAGGTATGTATTTAATATTTATTAACGGAAAGGGACACCAGGTAACTTGTTAAGATTGCTTATATTTTCAAGAATATTTCGACACTGTTTTTAACTACATTGCAGCCAGCATGTTTCACTCCCATTTCCGTAAATGGAGAATTACAATAAACGCCAGAACTAGTACTTGGCAGAGCAGCTATTTGCACCATAGATCATGTAGTGAACTTGTTGTCTGGAAATTATAATAAATTTTATAAAATGTTGTTTTTTGTTATATATTATGTCGGATCAGTCAGGATTTAGTCCGTTAGATTCAGTCATCATGTGGGCAAAATAAGGGTTTCGTGCAAGACACACTGGGTATAGGGTACAATACACTGCGTTTATTAAAACCACTATTTCTCAACTAAATTTAAATAACCATTGACTCCAATTTATAATTGACATAGTAACACTTAAGCACAACGAATCGAGTACAGTTCCGGGACGTCTTAGCTCCGATGCGATCAGAGACTGAATTGTGAATGTCCTGCTCGCTGTGGGCTCAAAACATCACGACTCTGTAGAAGCGCGCCAAAAGTAGTGGTGGTAAATCACGTGTTCTCAAAAATGGCGGGCCTCCGATTCGTTTCACCATAGACTATTGTCTTTGCGTTTCACGTTCATACTATTGACCGGATACGACATAATATATTTGAAACAATATATTTCTAAATACATGATAATAATGTAACACAGTTTTAAATACAGTTATCTTTTTACCTTTCCTACTGTTTTAGTATAGTAGGAACTGCTGTTTGTTTTAAGCACCTTGTTCTTGAATCATATCTGATTCTTGAAATGCAAATTGCAAATCCTTGCACTTTTATAGAACTTCATTTTCAACGGCTCAATGGATAACCACAATTTTCTTTGAGTACTATTTTTAGGAAACCTAAAAAAATAATGTTATTAAAATACCCGAATAATGAGCAACTAAAATTAAATAAAAATTGCTGCCGTAAGTGTATGTGTATATCAGTCATTAAATATATAAACGTTTCTTAGTATTAGTATAATTAGTTAAGTTCTCACGCAAAGTCCTAAATGTATCCTCAATATGGTCAAACTACTTCAATACGACTTCTTTTAAATAAAATCAAATAGATTGCACAAAATCAATGAAATTCAATGTAAAAGTATTTGATCTTGATATAGTTATCATTTACTAATATGTTAAAAACACTGGTTAAACGTTTTAAGAAGAAATTAAGTGAAAAAACAACGAAATATGTTTACAATGATTCAATGTCAGAAATCACGATTTTAACACTTACGGGTGTAATTTTATATCACCACCTGGACACCACGTATTACCACAACCACGCACTACTCATTTTTGCAACATTTCTTTAATTGAAACTATGATTTCCTCGAAAAATACCAGACGAAGCTGTGAACTGCAAAGTAAACAACCGCCATATTGACCATTTTTATGTTGACACATAGTGTCAATGTTGCCACATTACCGATTCCTTAGGAAATGGCATTGTAATTTAGTGATCGTCAACCCAGTTTAGCATGCGTGACGCGTGAGTGTGACCTAAAATTTTATGTTTTATAACTTAAGTAATCATAGTACAACTACTGATCCATAATAACATTATTTGACAGAGTTTAACTTCTGATTTGGTTAGTGTGACGACTATTTCGAAGAATTTAGTAGGAGATTTAAATAAGAAGGTAGCAATACTACAGGCCACACTAAAAAGAGAGGGGTGGCCCACAGAGAGTGAGATGGAGATACGTAGGTATTTGACTCAACTTTTTGTTCGAAGTGTTGGCTCCATCTTTACCTATAAGCTTCTTGACCACGACAGCGACACAACAACGAATTGTGTTGCCAGCGTAGTATAAAAACATATATATATATACTTACTATACTCTTTGGTCATATCACATTTCTTTTGTAGCCCTGTGAGTGGTGGTAATATAAAATGTACTCTGTGGTGGTGGTTAAAAAAATATTATTCGTACACCGGGTGCAACAACGTCATAAATGCTAAAGTTGGTAAAATGAGTTTTTCATCACAAATGATGTCAACCTTGCGTTCACATCCGGTGCAGTAATATCATAAATGTAACTCTTAAAATGTCCCACTGAGGGCGTAAATGTCGTTGTGGTTTTGGCGGGTTTTTGTTAACGCTAGCGCCAGAACGTCTTAATTGGTCAGTTGGGTATATTCATCTATGCAGTTGCTCGCGGCCACCCATAAGAAGTGTGTATGTGTAGGAGCAACAACGTCATAATGGTAATTATGACAAATATTTCATACAATTTTGGTGCAAGAATAACACAAGTGAACAGTTCTGACTTTGTGGTTCTATTTTCTATCACAAGTAGCAAGTGTTATCGTCATTTATTACAATTATGCCAATATTGACAATATTAATTAAACATAATAATATTGTTTCAGGTTCATATTTTGTATGTACTACAGTACGGCGTCCCCTTGTTTCGCAGACAGAAATTTCATAGAATTTCGTTTCCCAGAAAATGTTTAACAATGTGGTTCTCGTATTTTTATTTCGACTATTATTGTTTTAAAGACTATTTACTTCAATGAACATATTTCACAGAAACACAATTCCATGAATTTTTATTCACATTTTTTTGTTTAACAAAGTTATCAAAAAGTAGAATTCTTTTTTAACGAATATTGTTTGTATTTTTCTATGGAATTTATTTCAACGAAAATGTATAGATATAAATAGACAAAAACAAAAATGTTGTCTTAATATATATGTTGTGCTACCAAAGTTAATGACAGAAACGAATCGCTGCGAAACCGACTCCACGTAGTCTTGTCTGCCCTACCCCTAGAGTGTAATTTAAATCAGCGTAGGCGTGGAGGGGCGAGGCGGCCCGCGAGCTGAGGAGCTGGTGGTTTTAACGCCCGCCGCCGCGGTTGAGGCTAGCCTGCGTAGCGGGCCAGTAAGCCGAAGCTGCGGTGGTGAACGTGAATACCATCTGCGACGATAAGTTCGCGTGGGACCGCCGGAGCCCCGCAACGCCGGAGCCGTGACAGAAACTATGCCTGCTGCACGCTGCATGCTTGCTTGCACGCTGCATGCTTGCTTGCACGCTACACGCTTGTTTGCACGCTGCATGCTTGCTTGCATGCTGCATGGTTGCTTGCACGCACGCGCAGTAAGTTTGGGAACACATTTTATTTGAAATAAAAAATATAAGGATAAAGAACATTTGATTTGTTATTCTATGATATGATAATTCAGGTTAGGTTAGGTTAGGTTAGGTTTTCGATGGCCCTTTATGGGGCCCCGATCTGGGCGGCAGACCTGACGGCCGGAAGCATCGCCGTGCTGCGAAAGCCGCAACGCGCGATGGCCGTCAGAGTCATCAGGGGATATCGCACGATCTCCTACGAGGCGGCTTGTGCACTGGCCGGATCCCCGCCCTGGGACCTGGAGGCGAAGGTGCTCGCGTCACTGTACCGGTGGCGCGAGGAAGCGCGGGCGCGGGGCGAGCGACCGATGCAGCGACACATGGAGCTGCGTCGGTCTCAGCTTCGCGAGGTCCTGGTGGCGGAATGGCGGGACAGGCTTTCGCGCCCTACCGCCGGCCTCGCTATCATCGAGGCGGTCCGGCCAGTGCTCGAGCGCTGGCTCGGGAGGAGGCACGGCTCCCTGTCGTTTCGGGTGACGCAGGTGCTCTCGGGGCATGGTTGCTTCGGGAAGTACCTGTGTCGCATAAACAGGGAGCCGGACGCCCGGTGTCACCACTGCGTCGACTGCCGGGAGGACACGGCGCGGCATACGCTGGCGGAATGTGCCGCTTGGGAGGGGCCGCGCCGTGCCCTCGTCTCAGAAGTAGGCGGTGACCTGTCGCTGTCGGCCGTGGTCGAGTCGATGGTCGACAGCGCAGAGTCCTGGGACGCGGTGGTTTCCTTCTGCGAAAGTGTCATGTCGCAGAAGGAGGCTGCGGAAAGGGAGAGGGAGATCTCAACCTCCCACCCTGCCCGCAGCAGGCGCACCGGGCGTCGGCGAAGGGCGGATAACGCCCTCTTCCGGCCCCCCTAAACGGGTCCAGGGGCGACAGACTCGGGGACGTCTGTCGCCCCCCACATACACCAGGACCCGAGGTGGCGGCGCGTCGTGTTCCACGCGCGCCCCTCTTAGACGTCCGGGGGGGAGTCTAACACCTCACTCCCCCCCTGACCCGAGAAGTGGCCCGCTGCAGCGGGCCGGCACCAGCCGGGGGTTGCGGAAGTATCTCCAGTTCCCGCGACCCCCGACGTAGGTGTGAGATGGAACACCGGGGTGGTTTTTAGTCAGTAAGAGTCTGACAGACCCCTCCGCCCGCCCCAGGGCGGAGGACATCCATGAGGATTTTCCACCCCGTACCAAAAAAAAAAAAAAAAAAAGGTTAGGTTAGGTTTGGGTTGCAGCGAGGGTGAAGCTGCTGCAACCCAGGGTTATGCGGTGCTTCCGCTGCCTTGACATTGGGCATGTCAAGGCTCGGTGCACCGGCCAAGTCGACCGCAGCGATCAGTGTTATCGCTGCGGTCAGCCCGGCCACAAGGCGGCCCAGTGCTCCGCGGCGCCAAACTGCAGCCTCTGTACAGCTGCAGGGAGGCCCGCTGGGCACACAGCGGGTGGAAAGGCCTGTGCGCCCCCCAGGAAGAGACGGGGCGCCAAGGCTGCTGGGGGCCCTTTACCCCCCCCGCAGGCTGGCGCCTCATCGGCCGACTCCCGGTCTGGTGTCACGGAGGGAATGGACTGCGCATAAATGGCGCTGTACCATTTCCTCCAGGGCAACATCAACCACTCTGCCAGAGCTCAGGACCTCTTCCTCCAGAGCATGGCAGAGTGGTCGATTGACGTGGCTGTGGTCGCCGAGCCGTACTTCGTCCCCCCCAGGGATAACTGGGTGGGAGACTTGAGCGGCTTGGTGGCCATCATTGGCGGGGCTCTGGTCAACCCGTCCCGAGGTCACGGCTGGGTAGCCGCCCTCGCGGACGGCATTGGCATAGTTGGTGCGTATTTTTCGCCCAACAAGAGCCTCGCCGACTTCGAGAGGTTCCTTGTCGAGTTGGGTGCCGTCGTAGGCCGTCTTCACCCTCGCCCGGTGCTGTTGCTGGGGGATCTCAACGCCAAGTCTGCGGCGTGGGGATCTCCAGTGACCGATGCTCGGGGCGAGGTGCTGGAGGAGTGGGCGGTCGCGACTGGCTTGGCCGTTCTGAATCGGGGTGAGGTTCACACGTGCGTGCGGCAGCGGGGCGGGTCAATAGTGGACGTCTCGTTCGCTAGCCCTGCTGTCGCGAGCCGTGTCCGCGACTGGCGTGTCGCCGTGGAGGTGGAGACGTTGTCGGATCATCGATATATCCGTTTTGACGTCTCCGCCCAGACCACGGGCGGCCGCGGTTCATCGGCCCCGCAAACGAACGGTCCGCGGTGGGCGCGTAAGCGCATGAACAGGGAACTTCTCGAGGAGGCCGCCATTGTCCAGGCCTGGTTCCGGGAGTCGGAGACGAACGGACCCGTCGACGTCGAACTGGAGGCGCTGTGGTTCCGCGGGGCGATGACGCAAATCTGCGACGCGTCCATGCCCCGGGTCCACGCACAGTCAGCAGGGCGCCAGGTGTACTGGTGGTCGGCCGAGATCGCACGTATGCGCGTTGAGTGCGTAGCGGTCAGACGCCGGTACACCCGATACCGGAGGAGACGTCGTCGGGTCCCGGACGAAGAAGCCGCGCTGTATGAGGTGTACCGCGCGGCTAAGAGGACTCTGTGTCTGGCCATCGGCGATGCGAAGACGCAAGCCAGGGAGGAGATGTTGGAGACCCTAAACCGGGATCCGTGGGGGCGCCCATATCAAGCGGTTCGAGGGAAACTTCGGTCTGCGGCGCCCTCGCTCACGGGGAGTCTCCAACCAGAGCTGCTGGAGGAGGTTGTCTCAGCCCTCTTCCCGGCACGAGCGGAGCATACTCCACCGCCGATGGCTTTGCCCACAGACGCAGAGTCCACAGAGGAGAACGCCATCAGCGTCCCAGAGGTGACACAGGCAGAGATGGGGGCGGCCGTGCTGCGGCTCCGGGCCAAGAACGTGGCTCCGGGGCCCGACGGCATTCACGGCCTAGCGTTGGCCCTCGCTCTGAAGGAGCTAGAGCCCCAACTTAGAGGACTGTTTACAGCGTGCCTTGAGCGGGGCCAGTTTCCCACATTGTGGAAATCTGGTCGTCTGGTCCTGCTCAAGAAGGCGGGGCGCCCTGCGGACTCTCCGTCCGCGTACCGGCCCATAGTGCTGCTAGACGAGGTGGGAAAGCTGTTTGAGCGGATAATCGCAGCCCGCCTCGTCGGCCACTTGTGCGAAGAGGGGCCGGACCTGGACGAGAGCCAGTATGGCTTTCGGCATGGGCGCTCCACCATACACGCTGTATCAAGGGTAAGAGTCCTGGCGGAGGAAGCGGTGTCCCGGGGCGGGGTAATGTTGGCGGTGTCCTTGGACATTTCCAACGCATTCAACACCCTGCCCTGGAGTTGTGTACGGGAGGCACTGCGCTATCATCGTGTGCCTTCCTACCTCCGCCGCATAGTTGGGGCTTATTTGTCCGAGAGGTGTGTCACCTACGTGGGACGTGATGGCGAGCACCAGCGCCGCATGTCGTGCGGTGTTCCGCAGGGTTCCGTCTTAGGACCGCCCCTGTGGAACATCGGGTACGACTGGGTGCTGAGGGGCGAGCTCCAGCCGGGCGTGGACCTGACGTGTTACGCTGACGACACGCTGGTCACGGCCCGGGGGAGTTCGTACAGGGAGGCAGCGTTGCTGGCGACGGCTGCGGTCTCACAGGTGGTGAGCCGCATCCGGCACCTCGGCCTGGAGGTGGCCCTCAACAAGTCGGAGGCCGTGATCTTTCACGGTCCTCGGCGGGCGCCGCCGCCGGGATCACACATCGTGGTCGGGGGGGCCAGAATAGCTGTCGAGTCTACCATGAAGTACCTTGGATTGGTGCTCGACAGCCGATGGGATTTTGGCCCTCATTTCCAGCGGCTGGCGCCCAAGTTGTTGGGCGCGGCTGGGGCGTTGTCAACGCTGCTTCCCAATCTGGGGGGCCCGAGCGCCGTCTGCAGGCGGCTCTACGTGGGGATCGTGCGATCGATGGCCCTTTATGGGGCCCCGATCTGGGCGGCAGACCTGACGGCCGGAAGCATCGCCGTGCTGCGAAAGCCGCAACGCGCGATGGCCGTCAGAGTCATCAGGGGATATCGCACGATCTCCTACGAGGCGGCTTGTGCACTGGCCGGATCCCCGCCCTGGGACCTGGAGGCGAAGGTACTCGCGTCACTGTTCCGGTGGCGCGAGGAAGCGCGGGCGCGGGGCGAGCGACCGATGCAGCGACACATGGAGCTGCGTCGGTCTCAGCTTCGCGAGGTCCTGGTGGCGGAATGGCGGGACAGGCTTTCACGCCCTACCGCCGGCCTCGCCATCATCGAGGCGGTCCGGCCAGTGCTCGAGCGCTGGCTCGGGAGGAGGCACGGTTCCCTGTCGTTTCGGGTGACGCAGGTGCTCTCGGGGCATGGTTGCTTCGGGAAGTACCTGTGTCGCATAAACAGGGAGCCGGACGCCCGGTGTCACCACTGCGTCGACTGCCGGGAGGACACGGCGCGGCATACGCTGGCAGAGTGTGCCGCTTGGGAGGAGCCGCGCCGTGCCCTCGTCTCAGAAGTAGGCAGTGACCTGTCGCTGTCGGCCGTGGTCGAGTCGATGGTCGACAGCGCAGAGTCCTGGGACGCGGTGGTTTCCTTCTGCGAAACTGTCATGTCGCAGAAGGAGGCTGCGGAAAGGGAAAGGGAGATCTCAACCTCCCACCCTGCCCGCAGCAGGCGCACCGGGCGTCGGCGAAGGGCGGACAACGCCCCTTTTCCGGCCCCCCTAAATGGGTCCAGGGGCGGCAGACTCGGGGACGTCTGTCGCCCCCCACGTACACCAGGACCCGAGGTGGCGGCGCGTAGTGTTCCACGCGCGCCCCTCTAAGACGTCCGGGGGGGAGTCTAACACCTCACTCCCCCCCCTGACCCGAGAAGTGGCCCGCTGCAGCGGGCCGGCACCAGCCGGGGGTTGCGGAAGTATCTCCAGTTCCCGCGACCCCCGACGTAGGTGTGAGATGGAACACCGGGGTGGTTTTTAGTCAGTAAGAGTCTGACAGACCCCTCCGCCCGCCCCAGGGCGGAGGACATCCATGAGGATTTTCCACCCCGTACCAAAAAAAAAAAAAAAAAAGGTTAGGTTGGGGTGCGTGCAGAAAACCTCCTCGTGTGCCTGATTGCTGCTGTTTCTGTTCGAATACGTTTGGGGGAAAGAGCAGTGGTCGGGCCGGTGCACCCTGGGCACGGTCAATGGTCTCTCCAATTCGGGGAGGGTATTGATTACCCTCTCCGAGTTGGAGAGACTATTGGCCGTGGCGAATTTCTGCGTGGGGGGGAGCATTATGCTCCGGGGTCGTCTCCGACCGAGTGACGGATCGTCCATTCACCTCCCTCTGATCGCAGAGGGCAGGACGAGTGGACGAAGGGTGGCGAAACCTAATCCCAAGGTCTAGCGTGCTGAGGGGATGAATGGCCGGAGGGTATCCGGTCGTTAGCGCTTGGGGGGGGATCAGGGTATAGGGACCTCACCCTTAAAAAGGGGAAAAACAGCATGGAAATCACGACTTTAGATAATAATCTCCAGGCGGGTCCCGGAAATTCCGGGGAATCCCGCCCCTCTACTGAGGGCTGCCCTATCGTATCTGGAGGGGGCAAACCAATCTACAGTCAAACCAACGACCTTACGCAAGCTAAACGGACCGAAACACAACAATTGGAAAATGATGAGAGGAATTATAGGCGAGAAAAGGAGCTCCAGGTCAGCCTGGAGCGCCTGCGCGATGAGGAGGTGGTCTCTGCCAAGAGGGCGGCGTTGGCGAGCGCTTTCAGGAAGCGCCCGCGGAGTGTGGGATCGGGACCAATGGGTCTCTCCTCTAGCGAGGAGAGCTTGTCGGCCCCGAAGGTGCCAACGGCACGCAGGGGGCGAGGTCGAAAGGTGGCGAATGTAGCCCCCGCTCGACCGCCGGAGCGTGATGTGCGGGGCCGGTTCGTGCCGGTATCCCGGCCCGACACGCCGGCGCCGTCGGATATTGTGGAGAGCGTGGGGAGCGACTCTGAGCCCGGTCGGAGTTCGATCGCGGACCAAAGTGAGAGCTCCCTACTGGGCTCGAACAGGGCGGAGGCGAACGCCGCCAGGCGGGCTCAGCGAAAGGCTGTCGCGGAAGGCGAAGTCGCCGAGTTATCCCGACAGGCTCGAGAGCGGCGCGAAGCTCGGCTGGCGGCCGGCGAGGGTGTTTCGGCGGTGGCGCTCAGTCGCCAAGTTCTGGACGGCGTGGATGTCGTCCTGAAGGTTGCCACCAAATCGGGCAACCTGAAGGGCACGTTCACGCGCGCCCTGAAGGAGGCGGCTGACGACATAAGAGAGGCGGTTGGGGTCCTCGTAAGTCGTACGAGCACGGATGAGACGGCGAAGCTGTGGGAGGAGAACCGCCGTCTCCGCTCCGAGGTAGAGGACCTCAAGCGGCAATTTGCCGCCCAGAGGGCAGTCCCCACGGCCGCTGGCACTGCTTTCGCTGCGGCTCCGGCATCGGCCCCTCCAACGGCCACGTCGTCGGGCCCTGCACTTGCGGATGCGGAGATCGAGAAGATCGCCCGCATCTGCATGATGCAGTGTGGGAAGATGGTGGGGGCCCGACTGGAGGCCATTGACGGGAGGCTGCTTCCGGCCGAAACTCTCCGCCCACCGCTCGCTGCGGACCAGCGGAAGAAGGCGACGCCCGCTCGGCCGGGGCCGGTACCCGCTATATTGGGGACGACGCCCGCGACTGCGGCCGCGGTGGCGGCAGGGCCTAAGAAGCCCAGTAAGGCTCCGGATAAAACCGCATCCGCGGCCGCTTCGAGGACGACCGCGAGAGGCGCATCTGCGGCCGCTTCGCGAACGACCGCGACGGGCGCATCCGCACCCGCTTGTCAGACGACGGCGGCGGCGGCGACCACGTCCGAGCCCACCGAGAAGACGGAGGAGGGCTGGACCGAGGCCAAGAAGCGCCGCCGTCGTAAAAAAAAGAAGAAAGCAGCACCACCGGCACCGGCACCGCCAGCACCGGCAACGAAAAAGGCCAAAAGACCGCCTAGGGTCAGAGCCCCTCGCTCCGCGGCTGTAGTGATTACGCTGCAGCCCGGAGCCGTCGAAAGGGGCCTGTCCTACAGGGCGGTCCTAATGGAGGCGAAGGCCAAAGTCGCGTTCCCTGACCTTGGCACACCGTCCGGCTTCAAAATGAGGCCGGCGATCACGGGGGCGCGGCTGCTGGAGGTGTCGGGTGCCTCTAGCGCGCAAAAGGCGGACATCCTGGCTGCCAAGTTGAGGGAAGTCCTCAACCCGGAGGACGTCCGGGTGTCCAGGCCGACGAAGACCGCTGAGCTGCGCGTTGACGGTCTGGACGACTCGACTACTCCGGATGAGGTCGTGGCGGCCGTCGCCCGTGTCGGTGGATGTCCGCCTGCAGACGTGCGGACGGGAGAGATTCGCGTCGACGCTTCCGGGCTCGGCGCGATCTGGGTGCGGTGTCCGGTGGTGGCGGCCAACAAAGTCGCCGATGCTGGGCGTCTGTTGGTGGGGTGGGTTGCAGCGAGGGCGAAGCTGCTGCAACCCAGGGTTATGCGGTGCTTCCGCTGCCTTGACATTGGGCATGTCAAGGCTCGGTGCACCGGCCAAGTCGATCGCAGCGATCAGTGTTATCGCTGCGGTCAGCCCGGCCACAAGGCGGCCCAGTGCTCCGCGGCGCCAAACTGCAGCCTCTGTACAGCTGCAGGGAGGCCCGCTGGGCACACAGCGGGTGGAAAGGCCTGTGCGCCCCCCAGGAAGAGACGGGGCGCCAAGGCTGCTGGGGGCCCTTTACCCCCCTCGCAGGCTGGCGCCTCATCGGCCGACTCCCGGCCTAGGAATGGTGCGAACCCGGAGGGAATGGACTGCGCATAAATGGCGCTGTACCATTTCCTCCAGGGCAACATCAACCACTCTGCCAGAGCTCAGGACCTCTTCCTCCAGAGCATGGCAGAGTGGTCGATTGACGTGGCTGTGGTCGCCGAGCCGTACTTTGTCCCCCCCAGGGATAACTGGGTGGGAGACTTGGACGGCTTGGTGGCCATCATTGGCGGGGCTCTTGTCAACCCGTCCCGAGGACACAGCTGGGTAGCCGCCCTCGCGGACGGCATTGGCATAGTTGGTGCGTATTTTTCGCCCAACAAGAGCCTCGCCGACTTCGAGAGGTTCCTTGTTGAGTTGGGTGCCGTCGTAGGCCGTCTTCACCCTCGCCCGGTGCTGTTGCTGGGGGATCTCAACGCCAAGTCTGCGGCGTGGGGATCTCCGGTGACCGATGCTCGGGGTGAGGTGCTGGAGGAGTGGGCGGTCGCGACTGGCTTGGCCGTTCTGAATCGGGGCTCGGTCCACACGTGCGTGCGGCAGCGGGGCGGGTCAATAGTGGACGTCTCGTTCGCTAGCCCTGCTGTCGCGAGCCGTGTCCGCGACTGGCGTGTCGCCGTGGAGGTGGAGACGTTGTCGGATCATCGTTATATCCGTTTCGACGTCTCCGCCCAGACCGCGGGCGGCCGCAGTCCATCGGCCCCACGAACGAACGGTCCGCGCTGGGCTCGTAAGCGCATGAACAGGGAACTTCTCGAGGAGGCCGCCATTGTCCAGGCCTGGTTCCGGGAGTCGGAGACGAACGGACCCGTCGACGTCGAACTGGAGGCGCTGTGGTTCCGCGGGGCGATGACGCAAATCTGCGACGCGTCCATGCCCCGGGTCCACGCACAGTCAGCAGGGCGCCAGGTGTACTGGTGGTCGGCCGAGATCGCTCGTATGCGCATTGAGTGCATAGCGGTCAGACGCCGGTACACCCGATACCGGAGGAGACGTCGTCGGGTCCCGGACGAAGAAGCCGCGCTGTATGAGGTGTACCGCGCGGCTAAGAGGACTCTGTGTCTGGCCATCGGCGATGCGAAGACGCAAGCCAGGGAGGAGATGTTGGAGACCCTAAACCGGGATCCGTGGGGGCGCCCATATCAAGCGGTTCGAGGGAAACTTCGGTCTGCGGCGCCCCCGCTCACGGGGAGTCTCCAACCAGAGCTGCTGGAGGAGGTTGTCTCAGCCCTCTTCCCGGCACGAGCGGAGCGTACTCCACCGCCGATGGCTTTGCCCACAGACGCAGAGTCCACAGAGGAGAACGCCATCAGCGTCCCAGAGGTGACACAGGCAGAGATGGGGGCGGCCGTGCTGCGGCTCCGGGCCAAGAACGTGGCTCCGGGGCCCGACGGCATTCACGGCTTAGCGTTGGCCCTCGCTCTGAAGGAGCTAGAGCCCCAACTGAGAGGACTATTTACAGCGTGCCTTGAGCGGGGCCAGTTTCCCACATTGTGGAAATCTGGTCGTCTGGTCCTGCTCAGGAAGGCGGGGCGCCCTGCGGACTCTCCGTCCGCGTACCGGCCCATAGTGCTGCTGGACGAGGTGGGAAAGCTGTTTGAGCGGATAATCGCAGCCCGCCTCGTCGGCCACTTGTGCGAAGAGGGGCCGGACCTGGACGAGAGCCAGTATGGCTTTCGGCATGGGCGCTCCACCATACACGCTGTATCGAGGGTGAGAGTCCTGGCGGAGGAAGCGGTGTCCCGGGGCGGGGTGATGTTGGCGGTGTCCTTGGACATTTCCAACGCGTTCAACACCCTGCCCTGGAGTTGTGTACGGGAGGCACTGCGCTATCATCGTGTGCCTTCCTACCTCCGCCGCATAGTTGGGGCTTATTTGTCCGAGAGGTGTGTCACCTACGTGGGACGTGATGGCGAGCACCAGCGCCGCATGTCGTGCGGTGTTCCGCAGGGTTCCGTCTTAGGACCGCCCCTGTGGAACATCGGGTACGACTGGGTGCTGAGGGGCGAGCTCCAGCCGGGCGTGGACCTGACGTGTTACGCTGACGACACGCTGGTCACGGCCCGGGGGAGTTCGTACAGGGAGGCAGCGTTGCTGGCGACGGCTGCGGTCTCACAGGTGGTGAGCCGCATCCGGCACCTCGGCCTGGAGGTGGCCCTCAACAAGTCGGAGGCCGTGATCTTTCACGGTCCTCGGCGGGCGCCGCCGCCGGGATCACACATCGTGGTCGGGGGGGCCAGAATAGCTGTCGAGTCTACCATGAAGTACCTTGGATTGGTGCTCGACAGCCGATGGGATTTTGGCCCTCATTTCCAGCGGCTGGCGCCCAAGTTGTTGGGCGCGGCTGGGGCGTTGTCAACGCTGCTTCCCAATCTGGGGGGCCCGAGCGCCGTCTGCAGGCGGCTCTACGTGGGGATCGTGCGATCGATGGCCCTTTATGGGGCCCCGATCTGGGCGGCAGACCTGACGGCCGGAAGCATCGCCGTGCTGCGAAAGCCGCAACGCGCGATGGCCGTCAGAGTCATCAGGGGATATCGCACGATCTCCTACGAGGCGGCTTGTGCACTGGCCGGATCCCCGCCCTGGGACCTGGAGGCGAAGGTACTCGCGTCACTGTTCCGGTGGCGCGAGGAAGCGCGGGCGCGGGGCGAGCGACCGATGCAGCGACACATGGAGCTGCGTCGGTCTCAGCTTCGCGAGGTCCTGGTGGCGGAATGGCGGGACAGGCTTTCACGCCCTACCGCCGGCCTCGCCATCATCGAGGCGATCCGGCCAGTGCTCGAGCGCTGGCTCGGGAGGAGGCACGGCTCCCTGTCGTTTCGGGTGACGCAGGTGCTCTCGGGGCATGGTTGCTTCGGGAAGTACCTGTGTCGCATAAACAGGGAGCCGGACGCCCGGTGTCACCACTGCGTCGACTGCCGGGAGGACACGGCGCGGCATACGCTGGCAGAGTGTGCCGCTTGGGAGGAGCCGCGCCGTGCCCTCGTCTCAGAAGTAGGCAGTGACCTGTCGCTGTCGATCGTGGTCGAGTCGATGGTCGACAGCGCAGAGTCCTGGGACGCGGTGGTTTCCTTCTGCGAAAGTGTCATGTCGCAGAAGGAGGCTGCGGAAAGGGAGAGGGAGATCTCAACCTCCCACCCTGCCCGCAGCAGGCGCACCGGGCGTCGGCGAAGGGCGGATAACGCCCTCTTCCGGCCCCCCTAAATGGGTCCAGGGGCGGCAGACTCGGGGACGTCTGTCGCCCCCCACATACACCAGGACCCGAGGTGGCGGCGCGTAGTGTTCCACGCGCGCCCCTCTAAGATGTCCGGGGGGGAGTCTAACACCTCACTCCCCCCCCTGACCCGAGAAGTGGCCCGCTGTAGCGGGCCGGCACCAGCCGGGGGTTGCGGAAGTATCTCCAGTTCCCGCGACCCCCGACGTAGGTGTGAGATGGAACACCGGGGTGGTTTTTAGTCAGTAAGAGTCTGACAGACCCCTCCGCCCGCCCCAGGGCGGAGGACATCCATGAGGATTTTCCACCCCGTACCAAAAAAAAAAAAAAAAAAAAAGGTTAGGTTGCATACTCCACCGCCGATGGCTTTGCCCACAGACGCAGAGTCCACAGAGGAGAACGCCGTCAGCGTCCCAGAGGTGACACAGGCAGAGATGGGGGCGGCCGTGCTGCGGCTCCGGGCCAAGAACGTGGCTCCGGGGCCCGACGGCATTCACGGCTTAGCGTTGGCCCTCGCTCTGAAGGAGCTAGAGCCCCAACTGAGAGGACTATTTACAGCGTGCCTTGAGCGGGGCCAGTTTCCCAAATTGTGGAAATCTGGTCTTCTGGTCCTGCTCAAGAAGGCGGGGCGCCCTGCGGACTCTCCGTCCGCGTACCGGCCCATAGTGCTGCTGGACGAGGTGGGAAAGCTGTTTGAGCGAATAATCGCAGCCCGCCTCGTCGGCCACTTGTGCGAAGAGGGGCCGGACCTGGACGAGAGCCAGTATGGCTTTCGGCATGGGCGCTCCACCATACACGCTGTATCGAGGGTAAGAGTCCTGGCGGAGGAAGCGGTGTCCCGGGGCGGGGTGATGTTGGCGGTGTCCTTGGACATTTCCAACGCGTTCAACACCCTGCCCTGGAGTTGTGTACGGGAGGCACTGCGCTATCATCGTGTGCCTTCCTACCTCCGCCGCATAGTTGGGGCTTATTTGTCCGAGAGGTGTGTCACCTACGTGGGACGTGATGGCGAGCACCAGCGCCGCATGTCGTGCGGTGTTCCGCAGGGTTCCGTCTTAGGACCGCCCCTGTGGAACATCGGGTACGACTGGGTGCTGAGGGGCGAGCTCCAGCCGGGCGTGGACCTGACGTGTTACGCTGACGACACGCTGGTCACGGCCCGGGGGAGTTCGTACAGGGAGGCAGCGTTGCTGGCGACGGCTGCGGTCTCACAGGTGGTGAGCCGCATCCGGCACCTCGGCCTGGAGGTGGCCCTCAACAAGTCGGAGGCCGTGATCTTTCACGGTCCTCGGCGGGCGCCGCCGCCGGGATCACACATCGTGGTCGGGGGGGCCAGAATAGCTGTCGAGTCTACCATGAAGTACCTTGGATTGGTGCTCGACAGCCGATGGGATTTTGGCCCTCATTTCCAGCGGCTGGCGCCCAAGTTGTTGGGCGCGGCTGGGGCGTTGTCAACGCTGCTTGCCAATCTGGGGGGCCCGAGCGCCGTCTGCAGGCGGCTCTACGTGGGGATCGTGCGATCGATGGCCCTTTATGGGGCCCCGATCTGGGCGGCAGACCTGACGGCCGGAAGCATTGCCGTGCTGCGAAAGCCGCAACGAGCGATGGCCGTCAGAGTCATCAGGGGATATCGCACGATCTCCTACGAGGCGGCTTGTGCACTGGCCGGATCCCCGCCCTGGGACCTGGAGGCGAAGGTACTCGCGTCACTGTACCGGTGGCGCGAGGAAGCGCGGGCGCGGGGCGAGCGACCGATGCAGCGACACATGGAGCTGCGTCGGTCTCAGCTTCGCGAGGTCCTGGTGGCGGAATGGCGGGACAGGCTTTCGCGCCCTACCGCCGGCCTCGCCATCATCGAGGCGGTCCGGCCAGTGCTCGAGCGCTGGCTCGGGAGAAGGCACGGCTCCCTGTCGTTTCGGGTGACGCAGGTGCTCTCGGGGCATGGTTGCTTCGGGAAGTACCTGTGTCGCATAAACAGGGAGCCGGACGCCCGGTGTCACCACTGCGTCGACTGCCGGGAGGACACGGCGCGGCATACGCTGGCGGAATGTGCCGCTTGGGAGGGGCCGCGCCGTACCCTCGTCTCAGAAGTAGGCAGTGACCTGTCGCTGTCGGCCGTGGTCGAGTCGATGGTCGACAGCGCAGAGTCCTGGGACGCGGTGGTTTCCTTCTGCGAAAGTGTCATGTCGCAGAAGGAGGCTGCGGAAAGGGAGAGGGAGATCTCAACCTCCCACCCTGCCCGCAGCAGGCGCACCGGGCGTCGGCGAAGGGCGGATAACGCCCTCTTCCGGCCCCCCTAAATGGGTCCAGGGGCGGCAGACTCGGGGACGTCTGTCGCCCCCCACATACACCAGGACCCGAGGTGGCGGCGCGTAGTGTTCCACGCGCGCCCCTCTAAGACGTCCGGGGGGGAGTCTAACACCTCACTCCCCCCCCTGACCCGAGAAGTGGCCCGCTGCAGCGGGCCGGCACCAGCCGGGGGTTGCGGAAGTATCTCCAGTTCCCGCGACCCCCGACGTAGGTGTGAGATGGAACACCGGGGTGGTTTTTAGTCAGTAAGAGTCTGACAGACCCCTCCGCCCGCCCCAGGGCGGAGGACATCCATGAGGATTTTCCACCCCGTACCAAAAAAAAAAAAAAAAAAAAAAAAAAAAAAAAAAAAAAAAAAAAAAAAAAAAAAAGGTTACGTTAGGTTAGGTTAGGTTTTTTTTTTTTTTTTTTTTGTACCTCTACCTCCGACAAAATCGGAGTCTATTTTAAGCTATTTCATTCATTCCAGTTCTCTCTTTTATTCTTCTCGTACTTTCATTCAGCATACTTTATCTTTCTTGCTTTCATCATCTTTCTGTCTTTAAGGGTAGGACGCCCTTCTATTTATCTACTCTAATTTCTATTTCTTAATTGTTTTTGATATATTTATTTTTGGGGAAATAAACACAGCAACACCGGTTTTCTTATTAATTTGGTACAGTACTTCTTATTCTAATTTACATTTATTTCTTAATTCTATTACATTCCTGGTTTACAAAATTTAAACAGCCAGCTTAAAACTAATCCTTATTCCTATTTACATATTATGCTATTTGGTTATCTACTACTTAGTTACATATTTTAACCGACACAATTTTTCTTATTATTCTAATAGGTATATAATATGATTGTGTATTCCTTAATATTACAACATAAATGGTTTTCTTATTTAAAAAGCTCTCATAAAACCTATTCTTATTCTAGTAACATGGCAACTTAATGATATAATGCTTGGTTTATTATGCCTGTTTCTTAACACTAAACCTCTGTTTTCAATGCTTGACATTAATATAATCACAATATTATGTAAGCATTTTTACTTACGCACTTTTATTCCTATTTATGACCTTTTTACATATTTCCACGCAGTATTTAAGAAACGGCTCTCTATTTTTGCCGGCTACTAATTTCCACGTATTTTCCGCATTTATTTTGGTGTCGAGTGCAAGTTCGGCCTCGAGTCTTTGTCTGTCAAAGACGGGACAGCTAAACAATATATGAGGCACCGTTTCAGCAGTTTCAGGATCGCAGATGCACGATGGGCTCCCTTTACACTTAAAGCGATTTAAGTATTCCGAGAACCCACCGTGCCCCGTCATGATTTGGGTTAGTGTGCTGCTTATTTTGCATTTCCTGATTATCCTGTAGGCCGCCACCGCGTCCGGGAAAAACAGTTTCGTCACTGAGGCAGTCTCTCCGGAGCTGTATCTGTGATTCCACACGTCAAGCGTTGCCGTTCGGATGCATCGCTTGACGTACGAGACCGGGCACAGATCATAGTCTGGCTTTCGTTTGGAACCTTCAGCGGCACTTTTGGCTAGTTCATCGGCTCTCTCGTTTCCAACCAACCCTGCATGCGCTTTGATCCAAAACAAAGTAACAGACTTGTTTTGTATAGTCAGGGACCTAATGTTAGCCCTTGTCTCGACTGCCAAAGGGTGGTATCTGTTGTGGTTTTGAACTGTTTGGAGAGCTGCCATGGAATCACTGAAGATTCCAAACGATTGCGCACTGTGTTTTAGGATTTCCCTGGTGGCGACGCATATCGCCAGAAGCTCAGCCTGGTAGACGGTGGAGTAATGTGGAAGAGCAAGCTTGCGAGTTTGGGTTTCGGCGTCACCGGTCCACATGGACAGTGCCGCTCCAACCTTGCCCCCAATCTTGCTCCCATCCGTAAAGATACGAACTTCAAGTTCGTTCTGGGCATCAAGTTGCTCTTGGTTTACCAGGCTTACAACCTCCAGCTCAGCGCGCTCCGCAGGGTGTGGGGCCTCCATTGCCGAGGCAGTCTGCTCGACCATCCTGTCGCAAAGTGCTGGCTGAGGCACCCCTCTCTTGGCCTCGTATAACGATGCAGCTTCGCGGACACGAAGATCGAGAGGTAGTATCCCAGCCAGCACTAGTGCGGCGTTTAAGGAGACCGTTCGGTATGCCTTGCACAGCGTTTGCGCAATACCGCGCTGTACTGCTCCCAACTGCTTCATGACGCCCTGCTTCCTAACGGCCGGGGCCCATACGCTGGCGGCGTACAGGACAACTGGTTCCACGGTGGCCTCATATATTATTTTTATGACTTCGGGGTGGAGCCCCCAGCTGGCTTTTGCAGCTCTAGTCAGTTGTTTGTGGACTCCTATTGCTTTTCTACAAACGTTTGCGACGTGTGCGTTAAAGGTGAGCTGTTTGTCGATGGTGACACCCAGGAGTTTGATCTCGTTGGACATGGCAATGTCGATCCCATCCATGCTCAGGCGCGGGGTGTCGTATTTAAGTTTGCGAGTCACCACCATTGCGTTGGTTTTATGTGGGGCAAATTTAAGTTTATTTTGTACTCCCCACGCCTGAACATGTCCGAGAGCGTCATTAGCACGTCCCTCGATCTCCAACGCTGTGTCACCGTCGAATACCAACACAACGTCGTCTGCAAAAGCTTGGCAATAGTCGTCCCTAGCTTCCAGACTCTTTAAGAGCGGGTCCAGCAACAGGTTCCAAAATATTGGTCCCCCTATCGAACCCTGGACGCAGCCTTTGCTTGTAGCCTTGCAGAACTCTTCACCTGCGTATCTTACTCTGACCCTTCTGTGTTCGAGGTAACTGTCAATGACCCTCCTCAAGCCGATCGGACACTTTTCCTCAGCCAGGCGGACCCTTATGGCTGGCCACCAGGCGCTGTCGAAGGCTCCCTCTATGTCCAATGATACTAGGACTACTATTTTCTTTCGTTCCAGCTTGCCGCGTATGTGTTGCATTAGTACATAGAGGGAGTCCTCAGTGCTCCTTTGGGGCATGAATCCATATTGGCGAGTACTCATCCTCGGGATCAGATGAAACTTGAGGCGGGCCACCAACATCTTCTCGTATATTTTGCCTAGTATTGGCAAAAGGCCGATTGGTCTGTATGCCTTTGGGGTGCTGTAGTCCGTTTTTCCAGGCTTCTTTAGCACGACAACAGTTGCCTCCTTCCAGACTTCAGGGAAGAGGTAGCACCTCCGGCAGCCATTCATGAGTGCCAGGGCCACCTCAGGAGCGCTGTTAATGGCTTGGCTACAAATATCGGCAGTGATGCCGTCTGCTCCTGGCGCTTTTTTAGGGTTGAAAGAACCACACGCTGCCATTAGTTCAGCCATTGTGAATGGTGGATCACAAGAGTCATCTTGCCCTCCAGCATTCACGGCATCGGCTTTTTCTCGAATAAGACGGTGGTAGGTGCTGTCACTGCCCGAGTGGTCTTCTGGGTAGAATGTGTTCGCCAGTAGTTCTACTGAACCTTTTGTGTCCAGCACCCCACCGTCCTTCACTAGTGGCTGGTCTTCTCCCCTTCCCTTGGTCCTTCCTATCACCCGATAAATTCCTTCCCAAACCCCTTCTCTGTCCTGTTTTGCGCAGAAGTTCTTCCAACTTTCGATTTGGGCTTTGGCTGCTTCTGTCTCATACTCAACTTTCAGTTTCAGGTACTCTTCTACGACTTTCGATCTACGGGACGGTGCAGCACACCTGACTCTGCGTTTCCTGGTGGCGACCTGTTTCTTCAGCTTCTCGAGTTTCTCGGACCACCACGGCAAGGTAAGTACTTCGCTACTCTTCTTCATAGGCATTGATGAAGTGCATGCGTCTTTTATTAAATTAGTGTAAGTATTTGTGATTGAATTTAGTTGGTCGACTGTATTTAATTTATCTATTTCGTCTTTGTTAATTTTGTTATGCTGCATTAATTGTCCGAGTTTCTCACGAAACTCAGCCCAATTTGCTTTTTTGGTGTTAAAAATTCTGGTTGTTCTATTGACTACAATGCCTTTCGATCTTTTTAATTTTATATTAAAAACAATGCCGTTATGATCCGAGCTTGTGAGACTCTCGTCTACCCTCCAGTCGTCCACCAGGTCCAGGATATCCGTCGAGCATGCTGTGATATCGACGTGGCTGTAGTAACGGATTCCCCCTCTGATCGTGTCGAAAGTCGGAATTTCCCCTCTGTTGAGTATGTTAAGACTCAGCTCGCCGAGAACTCCGGACACTTCTTCGCCCCTGCGATCGATGTACAAGCTTCCCCACCAGGTACTCTTGGCGTTTGCGTCTCCTCCAACAACCCACATTCTGGAACCTACCGTTTCCTCAACAAGTTTGAGATGCTCTAGGTATGGTCCGATTGGCTGATCCGGCTCAAAGTAAAAGGAGACCACAGTGATGTTCCAGGCACTGGTTCGGATCCCCACCACGGTGATGTTTTTCGTGGTGAGTTTCGGGTACTGTGTGACTACAAGGTCTTGGTCGAATACCGCTATTGCGGCCTTCACAGTCCCATCTCCGGTATAAGCGCTCTGGAAGATCCGAACGCCCCTGCGGTCCCCTATTACCCGAGCCCCACCCACGTAAGGTTCCTGGAGGAGAGCAACGGCGACTCCGCGCTTTACCGCTTCCGCCAAGAGCTCGTCGGTTGCGAGTTTTTTACGCTGGAGGTTGGCTTGCACAAAACTGTAGTGGTTTGGGTTGTCCTGGGTGCCCTTAGCAGTACGCAACTGTTGCCCTTGCTATTTCATCCCATTTTTGGCGTGTCGGACATTCGAGGTCAAAGGCATTGTGGGCAGTGTCTCCGAGCTTGGCTTTTGTGCAGTTTTGGCGTTTGGGTGGTTCACCCGCCAGAAAATCGACACACTCAGACTTTAGGTGTGGGCCGCCACAATGACTGCACAGGTCAGCCGGTTCTTTGCAAAAACGTCTGCCATGCCCGTAGCCCAGGCAGCGCGTACACTGCACCAACGGCGTTTGGTCTTCAACCTTTACGCGCTGTAGGTCCACGTGCAGGCATCCGACTTCTGTTGCCCTTCTCCATATTATAGGTGAGACGCTGATCACAATGTGACTCGTGTGTGGGTTCCTGGTTCTTCTTCGGAACTTAACCACCACTCTGTCCTCCTCTTTGTCGAGGCCGTGAAAAACACCCCTGTTCTGATTTCTCAGTGCCACTAGGATGTCCTCGTCTGAATTAACAGAGAGGACACTTCTGAGGATCAGCAAAGGGTCTCTATTTTTCACCTCCTCGACATTGAGGTCCTGTCCATCCCTTGTCAATCTGTTCTTTATTTTGTCTCTCTCTTCGGTGTTTTGAAAGCCCATTATTACTTTTTTGTCTTTGGCCTTTCTCACCTTTTCTACCCGAACCCAGCCCTCTTTTGCGTCAACAGTCTTTCTAATTTTGTCTAGGACATCGTCCCCCGTGTCCGCTCCGTCCTTCGAGGTGACGACGATAGAATGCAGCGTACTCCGCACTGGGTTCGCTTTTCCGCTGTGAGTCGCAGTCACACTCGCGTACGTTATGGTATTGGCAGTTTCTAACCTGACTTTGTGCTGCTCGATTGCTGTTCTTAACTCCTCCAGCTTTGTATTGTTTTCTTCCAGCAACAAGGAGTGGTTTTTTATTTGGGTTGCCAGGTTTTGATTGGTTGGGCATAAAAAGGTGGCGTCAGTCGCAGCGACTTCGGGTCGTGTGCTTCCTTTCCCCATTTCTGAGGCCCTAGTTTTGGTCAGCCTATCCGCCTCCTTCACCAGCTGGAACATTCGTTCCAGTGCCTCAGTTATGCCGGTTTTTATCTCGGTTTTGGTGTTCCTTGAGGTACCGAGCAATAGTTTGGCTTTATTGAGGCAAGCTCTAGCCTCTGTCGATCGGTCTGCATACTGGGCTTTCGGCGGAGAGTGTACTTCTATCAGTTTAGACCGCGTTGGGAGTGTTTTTTGTTCCTGCACTAGTGGAGGTTTCTGCACGACTTTTGATGGGCCAGCCTGTGCCTCCTTGGTGGTTACGGGAGGTGTTGAGTCCGTGCTGGCGGGCCTAACGGCTTCCCACTCTCCAACGCTGCGTCTGACGTTAGGTGGTGATGGGGTAGGTTTTGGTGGCGATTTCTCACCTTCAACCACCTTCTTCATAGGGGTCCTATACCCAATCATGGTAGAGGTACGCGTCAAAACGTGTATATGTCAAAATAAGTAAAGATGTAAAAGTGTATAATAAAAATAAAACAGTGAGAGTGCGACTAAGACCGTAAAAGTCCTAGCGCGGTCAGCCTTTATGTTCAATAGAACGGGTCAAGCCTTAAAAACAGAGGAAAATTGGTTTCCAGGGTTTAGAAACCGTGGATAACTTCCTTCAGGAAAGCCGCAGACCCCTCGAGTTTGGGCTCACCCGCCTTGGCCTGAGTCCCCCTATCTGCTGAAACCGTTTTCAGGACCCCGAAAATTTTCAGCTTCAAACCGCCTGAAAATATGGGGTACAGTAGGTAATGAGCCCCTGAACAATACTCTAAAAACCGCAACTTCCCACGACCACTGGTTCGGGAGTAATCGCGGTTTGAAGCTGAACAAAATGGCCGCCGAACTGTCAAAGGTCTATTTAAAAGGCCCGTAACTTCCGAACCCTTCGACGTAGAAGGTCGGGGTTTTGGATATACAGCTTCGCGTGACTTCAGGTATATCCTGAAAAAGGTTTCAGAGACAAAAATATTTGTCGCCTGAAATGTCCTGAAAAGTTGCTAATCTTAAAACTAACAATTTGCTCCGGGTAATAGCGAAAATTCGAGAATTTTCGGCCCAGCGGTTACCAAGATATCGCTACTTTAAATTTAAAAACAAAAAACCAAAGTTGGGAGATTTAACCGAAAATCTCAATTTAAAAGGTATGTGGTCCAAGTTTGGACTTAAATAAGTCGCAATGGACGTGTTGGACCCAGTCCTAGTGTTAAAAATGTATATTTACTATTTAATTATGAATAAAAGCTAAAAAACAGTTAAAATTCAATATCTTTGGACTCGCTGGATGGAAAATTCTGGAAAAAATGACAATAAATTGTAAAAATAAAGCGCTACACAACACAATATTAAAAATTTTAAAAGACTGGAAGTAAAGAGGAAAATTTTTTGAAAATGAGATTTTTTAACAAAATTCAATATAATTTAAAAACTATTCAAAATAAAAATCTAAAATTTAAATTCTGTATTCTTCTAAGAAGCGCGCCAAGGACTGCAGTTGAAAATCTCAAAAATTTTGATAGGATCCGAAGATATAAGTGGCCGAATTTCGTGATTTCAAACTCTTCTTAAAAATCAGGTATAGTAGGTAGACTAAAATAAATTGCAGTTACCGGCTATGTCGTCATAGAAGATGATATCTGCAAAGTTTCAGGCGTCTGGCTCAACGTTTACTGTGTTTTCAGCACCACGTGTTTTTCGATTTTTCTTAATATCTCCTGAAGCTTTGGGTTTTTCAGGCTTCTGGGTTGTCGGGACGGTGCACGGCGTTGATCCCCTCCCCTTCCTTTAATAAAAAGGTAGGGTCATCGATTTCGTTCTGGCAGCGTATGCGTCTGAAGATTTTTCTTCACTGTTTAACCTCAAAATAACGAGGTTTTTCAGGTCAATTCAATGAAGCACTGCAATCCGGGTTAAAATTTTCACAGGGGCGTATCAAGTGCACTTAGCCCAAAACATAGACACCTCACTGGTTAAAATCGGAGAACTTTTTACCACTTTTTTGAATTTATTAAGACGGAGACGATCAAAAACGTGGCGTTCGCGGCGGTGGTTGGAGCCAGACTGGGTTAGGTTAGGTTAGGTTAGGTTTTTTTTTTTTTTTTTTTGTTTTGGCAGGAGTGGGAAATCCTCATGGACGCCCAGACTGCCTCACTAGTGGGACAGTCTGGGCAGTGCCGGACTCTTACCGGCTAAAACCACACTCCTGCCACATGTTTATCCCCTGACGTGGTCAGAGACATTTTCGGCCTTGTTTTGAATTGGTGTGCTTTTTATGATTTCATCAGCGATTTTATAAGTTTCATTACATTTCATTTATTATTTTTTTTTTTTACATTTTATATTTATTACTTAAGGTATGAGAGAGTTCAAGAAAATTAGCCAAATGATGTTATATTATTTCTTTTATAATTTTGTTCGTAATTTTAGCTATATCTAATTGACCTAGTATTTTAATTCGTGCGTTCATATGATATCCAGCATATAAAGACATTTTAAATATATTGGTATCATACTTTTGCTTCATCTATTTGTTTCTATTTATGACTATATTTGCAATTTTAATGCAGAATTCCATGACATTTTTCCTACTTTTTGTACAGGCAATCAGTTGTGGCAGACTTTGAGCTTCTAACTTCATTTCTATTCGTTGCTCTAAATCCAGTCGCTGCTTAGCGAAAATGGGACACTCTAGTAGGATGTGCGGCACGTCTTCTTTGACTCCTGGCTCGCAGGCACACGATGGGTTCTCCTTACACCTGAAGCGATTCAGGTATGCGGAGAACCCACCGTGCCCCGTAAAGATTTGTGTGGCAATGTTGGAGCGCTCGATTTTGTTTACCACGCTGTATGCCGCTACTGCATCGGGGAAAAACAGCTTCGTAGTCGAGGCAGTTTCGCCTGTTTTATATCTTCTGTTCCATTCGTCAAGCGTCTCTAAACGGATAGTACGCTTGACGAATGAAACAGGGCACCGGTCATAGTCGGCTCGTGTCTTTGATCGCAGGGCAGCCTCCTTCGCGAGCTGGTCAGCCCTCTCGTTCCCCTGTAGTCCTGCGTGGGCTTTAATCCAGAACAAGGAGACACTCTTGTTCTGGAGGTTACAGCGTCGTATGTTGTCTCTAGTTTCCACTGCTAGGGGGTGAGGGGAGTTTGGGTTTGCGATGGTTTGAAGGGCTGCCCTTGAGTCACTGAAAATCGCAAACGAGGTCTCCTTTCGCCTGAGGACTTCTCCCATTGCTCTATTTATGGCCAACAGCTCTGCCTGATAGACGGTGCAATAGGACGACAGACTAAGTCTGAGGGCTTTGGTTTCAGAGGCGCTATTCCACAAGGATAGCGCTGCTCCAACCTTACCCTCAATCTTACTGCCGTCCGTGAAAATACGCACAGCGAAATTGCTGTGGTTGGTATACTGGTCCTCGTCTACCAGGCTGCCAAACTGCAAGCTCAGTTGCTCTGCGGGGTGCGGGGCCTCTGAAGCTGGAGCCATCCGCTCAACCTCCCGATCCCCCAGCGCTGGCAGGGGCACTCCCCTCTTGGCCTCATATAGCGAGGCCATCTCGCGGATGCGAAGGTCGAGGGGGAGAATACCAGCCAATGTCAGCGCTGAGTTTAGGGAGACCGTGCGGTAGGCTCTGCACAGCTTTTGCGCGAAACCTCGCTGCACCGAATTCAAAAGTTTTTGCACTCCGACTTTTTTGGTCGCCGGCGCCCAGGCGCTGGCTGCATAAGTTATCACCGGCTCCACCGTCGCGACGTAAATGTTGCGGATGACCTCCGGGTGCAGACCCCAGCTGACCTTTGCTGCTCTGGAAAGCTGTTTGTAGGCGTTGATGGCTTTCTTGCATACGTTAGCAGCGTGCGCGTTGAAGGTCAGTTTGTGGTCGATGGTAAGGCCCAGTATCTTGATTTGCGGTGACATGCAAATGTCGACCCCGCCCATGCTCAGGAGTGGGATATCGTACTTCAGTTTATTTGTCACGACCATTGCGCATGTTTTATGTGGTGCGAATTTTAGTTTGTTTCTGATACCCCACTCCCGAACATATTCAAGGGCGGCATTTGCCCGTCTTTGCACCTCCAGTGCTGTGTCCCCGTCAAAAAGAGTCAAGACAAAGTCGTCGGCGAACGCCTGGCAATAGTCTCCCCGCCCCTCGAGCTCTCGCAGAAGTGGGTCGAGCACCAGGTTCCACAGTATCGGACCGCCAATCGACCCCTGAACGCATCCTTTGCTGGTGTTCTTCACGCGCTCTTCACCCGCATACCTCACCCGGACCTTTCGGTCAGCCAGATAACTGTCCAGTATCCTCCGGAGGTTAACCGGGCACTTTTCCTCAGCCAGTCTGGTTCTGATTGCCGGCCACCATGCGCTATCGAAGGCTCGCTCTATGTCCAGTGACACAACAGTGATCAGCTTTTTCTGGTTCAGCTTTTTATTGATATGTTGTATCATGGTGTAGAGGGAGTCCTCGGTGCTTTTTTGGGGCATGAACCCAAACTGACGAGTACTCATCCGCGGTATCAGATGCCACTTTAACCTGCACACCACCATCTTTTCTAAAATCTTACCCAAGACTGGCAGAAGGCCGATGGGCCTGTACGATTTAGGGCTAGTGTAAGACTCTTTACCTGGTTTCCGGAGGATTACTACAGTTGCCACTTTCCAGGCTTCTGGGAAGTGGCCCTGCTCCAGACACTTGTTGGCTAGTGCAAGAAATGCCTGCGGGTCTCGGGTTATCGCTTGAGCGCAAATGTCGGCTGTAAGACCGTCCGCCCCGGGTGCCTTTTTCGGGTTAAAACTTTCCACCGCGGTTTTCAGTTCCTGGAGCGCAAACGGCGGGTCATGTACTTCACCATGCGCCCACTCGTTTGCGTGACTGGCTTCTTTACGAATCCGTCGGTGGTAGTCACTATCTTGATCTTCCAGGTCTTCGGGGTAGAAGGTCTCTGCCAGAAGCTTAACTGAGTCCTTGGGATCTAGCGGCACTCCGTCCTTCTCCAGCGGCAAGTCCTCGTGTCGCTTGGCGGTCCGTCCAATGACCCTGTATATTCCTTCCCATAGTCCCTCTCTGTCTTGCTTGCCACAAAATGCCTTCCAGCTCTCGATTTGCGCTGTTTTGGCTTGGGTCTCATATTTTTCTTTTGCCTGCAGGTACTCTTCGACAACTTTAGATCTGCGAACTGGTGCAGCGCAACGGATGCGGCGCCTCCTAGTGTTGACTTCCCTCTTCATGTCGGCGAGCTTCTTGGACCACCACGGTAAGGTAAGTACACTTTGTTCTTTAATTTTTGGTAAAGTTTCTTCACAAGTTTTAGTTATTACGTTTATATATTTATTAATATTATTTTCTAAATCTATTTTACTATTTATTGAATTTATATCTGTTAAATTTATTTTGTTTTCTATTTTTAATTGTTCCAGTTTCTTATGAAACTGGGACCAATTAGCATTTTTTGTTTTGTATAGCCTGGTAGTTCTTTTGACATTGATGCCTTTACTTTTTATTAAATTAATTTCAAATAAAATAGCGTTGTGGTCCGAGCTCGTGATCCCCTCGTCAACTCTCCAGTCTTCCACCAGGTCCAACACGTCCGTTGAGCAGGCAGTTACGTCAACGAAACTACTGTAGGATTGGCTTCCTCTTATAGTGTCGAAAGTCGGTGTGTTCCCGACATTTAGCACCTGCAGGCTCATCTCCTCCAAGGTGCCCGACACTGCCTCACCTCTGGCGTCCACTACGGCGCTGCCCCACCAAGTGCTCTTTGCGTTTGTATCGCCTCCAATTATGAGTTTCATGGGGCCAATTTCCTCGCGAATCTGCTTTAGCTGCTCCAGGTATGGCTCTATGGGCTGGTCTGGTTCAAAATAGAAGGAGACTACTGCGAGTTCCCATGCGCGGGTTCGGATCTTCACCACCGTGATGTTGTTTGTGGTGTGCTTTGGACACTGGATTACATCTAGGTCATTGTCGAAAACGGCTATTGCCGCCTTCACAGGTCCATCTCCTTGTACCGCGCACTGGTATATTCTCGCTCCGCGGTAGTCTCGCATTCTTTTAACCCCACCCACATATGGTTCCTGGAGCAGCGCGAATGCAGCCTTGCGCTCGCTGGCAACAATCATGAGTTCTTGTGTTGCCAGGTTCTTTCTTTGCAGATTCGCTTGGATCACCCGATATTGTGTGAAGGTGTTTGAGTCCATTTTTGTGCGGGCAGCGGTGCCTGTGTGTCCGGTCTCGCGTGCGTCCACCTTAGCAATACGCTACCGACAGACGTGCCAGTGCGTCCCATTTTACGCGGACCGGACACTCGCTGTCGAGGGCGTTGTGATTGGTCTTGTCCATTTTTGACAGTTTACAATTATGGCAGGTCGGTACCTCTGCTGCCAATCAATTTTTTGAAATTTTTCAGCTGCGATTCGCACGTGCGAGGTGTCAAAAGACGCGTCTCGGCGCGAGCTGTCGAACGGTGAAATAAACTAAAATGGACGCTGAACAAAAATTTTGAATTATCGCCTAAAAACTGTATTTTTGCCACTGAAAATTGGGCAAAGTGCAAATTTTCACTACGCTGCGGCAGGTAGGTAACTATTGGTATACTAAGATGTGCTGTTTCTGGAACAAAAACCCGGGTAAGTCGAGTTTTTCAAATAAAAATTTAAATAAAACAAGGTTTGTATGGAATAATAAATTTCCACGCGTTTAGGTCAGTCAAAGTAGGTCTAAACGTTAGACGGAGCCTAGTCTAGCTTAAAAAAGCTGAAAACCGCTTCAAAATGCGTCACCGGGATGCAAAGTAATTACGGTTATGTTAGGTTTTTTTTTTTTTTTTTTTGTACCTCTACCTCCGACAGCATCGGAGTCTATTTTAAGCTATTTCATTCATTCCAGTTCTCTCTTTTGTTCCTCTCGTACTTTCATTCAGCATACTTTTTCTTTCTTGCTTTCATCATCTTTCAGTCTTTAAGGGTAGGGCGCCCTTCTATTTATCTACTCTTACTATATCTACTCTTTCTATTTCTTCTTTGTTTTGATACATTGTATTTTTAGGGAAATAAACACAGCAACACCGGTTTTTTTATTAATTTGGTACAGTACTTCTTATTCAAATTTACATTTCTTTCTTAAATCTAGTACATTCCTGGTTTACAAAATTTAAACAGCCAGCTTAAAACTAATCCTTATTCCTATTTACATATTATGCTACTGACACAATTTTTCTTATTATTCTAGTATGTATATAATATGGGTATTCCTTAATATTACTACATAAATGTTTTTCTTAATTACTTCTTAATTACAGCCCTCTTAAAACCTATTGTTATTCTAATAACATGGCAACTTTAAAAATATAATGCTTGGTTTTATGCCCATTTCTTAACATTAAACCTCTGTTTTCAATGCTTGACCTTAATATATTTACAATATTATGTAAGCATTTTTTCTTATGCACTTTTATTCCTATTTATGACCTTTTCACAAATTTCCACGCAATACTTAAGAAACTGATCTCTTCTTTTACCGGCCACTATTTTCCACGTATTTTCCGCGTTAATTTTGGTGTCGAGTTCAAGTTCGGCCTCGAGTCTTTGTCTATCAAAGACGGGACAGCTAAACAATACATGAGGCACCGTTTCAGCAGCTTCAGGATCGCAGATGCACGATGGGCTCCCTTTACACTTAAAGCGATTTAAGTATTCCGAGAACCCACCGTGCCCCGTCATGACTTGTGTTAGTGTGCTGCTTATTTTACATTTCCTGATTATCCTGTAGGCCGCCACCGCGTCCGGGAAAAACAGTTTCGTCACTGAAGCAGTCTCTCCGGAGCTGTATCTGTGCTTCCACACGTCAAGCGTTGCCGTTCGGATGCATCGCTTGACGTACGAGACCGGACACAGATCATAGTCTGGCTTTCGTTTGGAACCTTCAGCGGCACTTTTGGCTAGTTCATCGGCTCTCTCATTTCCAGCCAACCCTGCGTGCGCTTTAATCCAAAACAAAGTGACAGACTTGTTTTGGATAGTCAGGGACCTAAGGTTAGCCCTTATCTCAACTGCCAAAGGGTGGTGTCTGTCGTGGTTTTGGACTGTTTGGAGAGCCGCCATGGAGTCACTGAAGATTCCAAACGATTGCGCACTGTGTTTCAAGATTTCCCTGGTGGCGACGCATATCGCCAGAAGCTCAGCCTGGTAGACGGTGGAGTAATGTGGAAGAGCAAGCTTGCGAGTTTTGGTTTCGGCGTCACCGGTCCACATGGACAGTGCCGCTCCAACCTTGCCCCCAATCTTGCTCCCATCCGTAAAGATACGAACTTCAAGTTCGTTCTGGGCATCAAGTTGCTCTTGGTTTACCAGGCTTACGACCTCCAGCTCAGCGCGCTCCGCAGGGTGTGGGGCCTCCATTGCCGAGGCAGTCTGCTCGACCATCCTGCCGCAAAGTGCTGGCTGAGGCACCCCCCTCTTGGCCTCGTATAACGATGCCGCTTCGCGGACACGAAGATCGAGAGGTAGTATCCCAGCCAGCACTAGTGCGGCGTTTAAGGATACCGTCCGGTATGCCTTGCACAGCGTTTGCGCAATACCGCGCTGTACTGCTCCCAACTGCTTCATGACGCCCTGCTTCCCAACGGCCGGGGCCCATACGCTGGCGGCGTACAGGACAATTGGTTCCACGGTGGCCTCATATATTATTTTTATGACTTCGGGGTGGAGTTGCCTTTCTACAAACGTTTGCGACGTGTGCGTTAAAGGTGAGCTGTTTGTCGATGGTGACACCCAGGAGTTTGATCTCGTTGGACATGGCAATGTCGATCCCATCCATGCTCAGGCGCGGGGTGTCGTATTTAAGTTTGCGAGTCACCACCATTGCGTTGGTTTTATGTGGGGCAAATTTAAGTTTATTTTGTACTCCCCACGCCTGAACATGTCCGAGAGCGGCATTGGCACGTCCCTCGATCTCCAACGCTGTGTCGCCGTCGAATACCAACACAACGTCGTCTGCAAAAGCTTGGCAATAGTCGTCCCTAGCGTCCAGACTCTTTAAGAGTGGGTCCAGCAGCAGGTTCCAAAATATTGGTCCCCCTATCGAACCCTGGACGCAGCCCTTGCTTGTAGCCTTGCAGAACTCTTCACCTGCGTATCTGACTCTGACCCTTCTGTGTTCGAGGTAACTGTCAATGACCCTCCTCAAGCCGATCGGACACTTTTCCTCAGCCAGGCGGACCCTTATGGCTGGCCACCAGGCGCTGTCGAAGGCTCCCTCTATGTCCAATGATACTAGGACTACTATTTTCTTTCGTTCCAGCTTGCCGCGTATGTGTTGCATTAGTGCATAGAGGGAGTCTTCGGTGCTCCTCTGGGGCATGAATCCATACTGGCGAGTACTCATCCTCGGGATCAGATGAAACTTGAGGCGGGCCACCAACATCTTCTCGTATATTTTGCCTAGTATTGGCAAAAGGCCGATTGGTCTGTACGCCTTTGGGGTGCTGTAGTCTGTTTTTCCAGGCTTCTTGAGTACGACAACAGTTGCCTCCTTCCAGACTTCAGGGAAGAGGTAACACCTCCGGCAGCCATTCATGAGTGCCAGGGCCACCTCAGGAGCGCTGTTAATGGCTTGGCTACAAATATCGGCAGTGAAGCCGTCTGCACCTGGCGCTTTTTTGGGGTTGAAGGAACCACACGCTGCCATGAGTTCGGCCATCGTAAATGGTGGATCACAAGAGTCATCTTGCTCTCCATCATTCACGGTATCGGCCCTTTCTCTAATAAGGCGGTGGCAGGCGCTGTCACTGACCGAGTGGTCTTCGGGGTAAAACGTGTTTGCCAATAGTTTAACAGAACTTTTCGTGTCCAGCACCTCCCCGTCCTTCGCTAGTGGCTGGTCCTCTCCTCTTCCCTTGGTCCTTCCTATCACCCGGTAGATTCCTTCCCAAACCCCTTCTCTATCCTGTCTCGCACAGAAGTTCTTCCAGCTCTCGATTTGGGCTTTGGCTGCCTCTGTCTCATACTCAACTTTCAGTTTCAGGTACTCTTCTACGACTTTAGCTCTACGGGACGGTGCAGCACACCTGACTCTACGTTTCCTGGTGGCGACCTGTTTCTTCATCTTTTCGAGTTTCTCGGACCACCACGGCAAGGTAAGTACTTCACTGCTCTTCTTCATAGGCATTGATGAAGTGCATGCATCTTTTATTATGTTATTGTAGATGTTTGTTACTGTATTTAATTGTTCGACTGTATTTAATTTCTCTATTTCTATTTTATTAATTTTGTTCTGTTGCATTAATTGGCTGAGTTTCTCACGAAACTCAGGCCAATTTGCTTTTTTTGTGTTAAAGATTCTGGTGGTTCTATTAATTTTTATGCCCTTGGATCTCTTCAATTTTATATTAAAAACAATGCCGTTATGATCCGAGCTCGTGAGACTCTCGTCTACCCTCCAGTCGTCCACCAGGTCCAGGATATCCGTCGAGCATGCTGTGATATCGACGTGGCTGCAGTAACGGATTCCCCCTCTGATTGTGTCGAAAGTCGGAATTTCCCCTCTGTTGAGTATGTTAAGACCCAGCTCGCCGAGAATTCCGGACACTTCTTCGCCCCTGCGATCGATGGACAAGCTTCCCCACCAGGTACTCTTGGCGTTTGCGTCTCCTCCAACAACCCACATTCTGGAACCTACTGTTTCCTCAACAAGTTTGAGATGCTCCAGGTATGGTCCGATTGGCTGATCCGGCTCAAAAAGTAAAAGGAGACCACAGTGATGTTCCAGGCACTGGTTCGGATCCCCACCACGGTGATGTTTTTCGTGGTGAGTTTCGGGTACTGTGTGACCACGAGGTCTTGGTCGAATACCGCTATTGCGGCCTTCACAGTCCCATCTCCGGTATCGGCGCTCTGGAAGATCCGAACGCCCCTGCGGTCCCCCATTACCCGAGCCCCACCCACGTAAGGTTCCTGGAGGAGAGCAACGGCGACTCTGCGCTTTACCGCTTCCGCCAAGAGCTCGTCGGTTGCGAGTTTTTTACGCTGGAGGTTGGCTTGCACAAAACTGTAGTGGTTTGGGTTGCCCTGGGTGCCCTTAGCAGTACGCAACTGTTGCCCTTGCTATTTCATCCCATTTTTTACGTGTCGGACATTCGAAGTCAAAGGCATTGTGAGCAGCGTCTCCGAGCTTGGCTTTTGTGCAGTTTTGGCATTTGGGTGGTTCGCCCGCCAGAAAATCGGCACAATCAGACTTCAGGTGTGGGCCGCCGCAATGACTGCACAGGTCTGCCGGTTCTTTGCAGAAACGTCTGCCATGCCCGTAGCCCAGGCAGCGCGTACACTGCACCAACGGGGTTTGGTCTTCAACCTTTACGCGCTGTAGGTCCACGTGCAGGCATCCGACTTCTGTTGCCCTTCTCCAGATTACCGGTGAGACGCTGATCACAATGTGACTCGTGTGTGGGTTCCTAGTTCTTCTTCGGAACTTAACCACCACTCTGTCCTCCTCTTTGTCGAGGCCGTGAAAAACACCCCTGTTCTGATTTCTCAGTGCCACTAAGATGTCCTCATCTGAGTTAACCGAGAGGACACTCCTGAGGATCAGCAAAGGGTCCTTATTTTTCACCTCCTCGACATTGAGGTCCTGTCCGTCCCTTGTCAATCTGTTTTTTATTTTGTCCCTCTCTTCGGTGGTTAGGTTAGGTTAGGTTAGGTTAGGTTTTTTTTTTTTTTTTTTTTTTTTTTTTTTTTTTTTTTTTTTTTAAATTTGTATCTCTCTCAGTCTTTTAGGGTAGGACGCCCTTCTATTTATCTACTCTTACTATATCTACTCTTTCTATTTCTTCTTTGTTTTGATACATTGTATTTTTGGGGAAATAAACATAGCAACACCGGTTTTCTTATTAATTTGGTACAGTACTTCTTATTCTAATTTACATTTATTTCTTATTTCTATTACAATTTTGGTTTTCCAAATTTGAACAGCCAGCTTAGAACTAATCCTTATTCCTATTTACATATTATGCTATTTTGTTATCTACTACTTTGTTACATATTTTAACCGACACAATTTTTCTTATTATTCTAGTATGTATATAATGTGATTGTGTATTCCTTAATATTACAACATAAATGGTTTTCTTATTTAAAAAGCTCTCTTAAAATCTATTCTTATTCTAGTAACATGGCGACTTAATGATATACTTGGTTTATTATGCCTATTTCATAACACTAAACCTCTGTTTTCAATGCTTGACATTAATATTCACAATATTATGTAAGCATTTTTACTTACGCACTTTTATTTCTATTTATGACCTTTTTACATATTTCCACGCAGTATTTAAGAAACGGCTCTCTATTTTTGCCGGCCACTAATTGCCACGTATTTTCCGCATTTATTTTGGTGTCGAGTGCAAGTTCGGCCTCGAGTCTTTGTCTGTCAAAGACGGGACAGCTAAACAATATATGAGGCACCGTTTCAGCAGTTTCAGAATCGCAGATGCACGATGGGCTCCCTTTACACTTAAAGCGATTTAAGTATTCCGAGAACCCACCGTGCCCCGTCATGATTTGGGTTAGTGTGCTGCTTATTTTGCATTTCCTGATTATCCTGTAGGCCGCCACCGCGTCCGGGAAAAACAGTTTCGTCACTGAGGCAGTCTCTCCGGAGGTTAGGTTATGTTAGGAGGTTAGGTTAGGTTAGGTTAGGTTGGGGTGCGTGCAGAAAACCTCCTCGTGTGCCTGATTGCTGCTGTTTCTGTTCGAATACGTTTGGGGGAAAGAGCAGTGGTCGGGCCGGTGCACCCTGGGCACGGTCAATGGTCTCTCCAATTCGGGGAGGGTATTGATTGCCCTCTCCGAGTTGGAGAGACTATTGACCGTGGCGAATTTCTGCGTGGGGGGGAGCATTATGCTCCGGGGTCGTCTCCGACCGAGTGACGGATCGTCCATTCACCTCCCTCTGATCGCAGAGGGCAGGACGAGTGGACGAAGGGTGGCGAAACCTAATCCCAAGGTCTAGCGTGCTGAGGGGATGAATGGCCGGAGGGTATCCGGTCGTTAGCGCTTGGGGGGGGATCAGGGTATAGGGACCTCACCCTTAAAAAGGGGAAAAACAGCATGGAAATCACGACTTTAGATAATAATCTCCAGGCGGGTCCCGGAAATTCCGGGGAATCCCGCCCCTCTACTGAGGGCTGCCCTATCGTATCTGGAGGGGGCAAACCAATCTACAGTCAAACCAACGACCTTACGCAAGCTAAACGGACCGAAACACAACAATTGGAAAATGATGAGAGGAATTATAGGCGAGAAAAGGAGCTCCAGGTCAGCCTGGAGCGCCTGCGCGATGAGGAGGTGGTCTCTGCCAAGAGGGCGGCGTCGGCGAGCGCTTTCAGGAAGCGCCCGCGGAGTGTGGGATCGGGACCAATGGGTCTCTCCTCTAGCGAGGAGAGCTTGTCGGCCCCGAAGGTGCCAACGGCACGCAGGGGGCGAGGTCGAAAGGTGGCGAATGTAGCCCCCGCTCGACCGCCGGAGCGTGATGTGCGGGGCCGGTTCGTGCCGGTATCCCGGCCCGACACGCCGGCGCCGTCGGATATTGTGGAGAGCGTGGGGAGCGACTCTGAGCCCGGTCGGAGTTCGATCGCGGACCAAAGTGAGAGCTCCCTACTGGGCTCGAACAGGGCGGAGGCGAACGCCGCCAGGCGGGCTCAGCGAAAGGCTGTCGCGGAAGGCGAAGTCGCCGAGTTATCCCGACAGGCTCGAGAGCGGCGCGAAGCTCGGCTGGCGGCCGGCGAGGGTGTTTCGGCGGTGGCGCTCAGTCGCCAAGTTCTGGACGGCGTGGATGTCGTCCTGAAGGTTGCCACCAAATCGGGCAACCTGAAGGGCACGTTCACGCGCGCCCTGAAGGAGGCGGCTGACGACATAAGAGAGGCGGTTGGGGTCCTCGTAAGTCGTACGAGCACGGATGAGACGGCGAAGCTGTGGGAGGAGAACCGCCGTCTCCGCTCCGAGGTAGAGGACCTCAAGCGGCAATTTGCCGCCCAGAGGGCAGTCCCCACGGCCGCTGGCACTGCTTTCGCTGCGGCTCCGGCATCGGCCCCTCCAACGGCCACGTCGTCGGGCCCTGCACTTGCGGATGCGGAGATCGAGAAGATCGCCCGCATCTGCATGATGCAGTGTGGGAAGATGGTGGGGGCCCGACTGGAGGCCATTGACGGGAGGCTGCTTCCGGCCGAAACTCTCCGCCCACCGCTCGCTGCGGACCAGCGGAAGAAGGCGACGCCCGCTCGGCCGGGACCGGTACCCGCTATATTGGGGACGACGCCCGCGACTGCGGCCGCGGTGGCGGCAGGGCCTAAGAAGCCCAGTAAGGCTCCGGATAAAACCGCATCCGCGGCCGCTTCGAGGACGACCGCGAGAGGCGCATCTGCGGCCGCTTCGCGAACGACCGCGACGGGCGCATCCGCACCCGCTTGTCAGACGACGGCGGCGGCGGCGACCACGTCCGAGCCCACCGAGAAGACGGAGGAGGGCTGGACAGAGGCCAAGAAGCGCCGCCGTCGTAAAAAAAAAGAAGAAAGCAGCACCACCGGCACCGGCACCGCCAGCACCGGCAACGAAAAAGGCCAAAAGACCGCCTAGGGTCAGAGCCCCTCGCTCCGCGGCTGTAGTGATTACGCTGCAGCCCGGAGCCGTCGAAAGGGGCCTGTCCTACAGGGCGGTCCTAATGGAGGCGAAGGCCAAAGTCGCGTTCCCTGACCTTGGCACACCGTCCGGCTTCAAAATGAGGCCGGCGATCACGGGGGCGCGGCTGCTGGAGGTGTCGGGTGCCTCTAGCGCGCAAAAGGCGGACATCCTGGCTGCCAAGTTGAGGGAAGTCCTCAACCCGGAGGACGTCCGGGTGTCCAGGCCGACGAAGACCGCTGAGCTGCGCGTTGACGGTCTGGACGACTCGACTACTCCGGATGAGGTCGTGGCGGCCGTCGCCCGTGTCGGTGGATGTCCGCCTGCAGACGTGCGGACGGGAGAGATTCGCGTCGACGCTTCCGGGCTCGGCGCGATCTGGGTGCGGTGTCCGGTGGTGGCGGCCAACAAAGTCGCCGATGCTGGGCGTCTGTTGGTGGGGTGGGTTGCAGCGAGGGCGAAGCTGCTGCAACCCAGGGTTATGCGGTGCTTCCGCTGCCTTGACATTGGGCATGTCAAGGCTCGGTGCACCGGCCAAGTCGATCGCAGCGATCAGTGTTATCGCTGCGGTCAGCCCGGCCACAAGGCGGCCCAGTGCTCCGCGGCGCCAAACTGCAGCCTCTGTACAGCTGCAGGGAGGCCCGCTGGGCACACAGCGGGTGGAAAGGCCTGTGCGCCCCCCAGGAAGAGACGGGGCGCCAAGGCTGCTGGGGGCCCTTTACCCCCCTCGCAGGCTGGCGCCTCATCGGCCGACTCCCGGCCTAGGAATGGTGCGAACCCGGAGGGAATGGACTGCGCATAAATGGCGCTGTACCATTTCCTCCAGGGCAACATCAACCACTCTGCCAGAGCTCAGGACCTCTTCCTCCAGAGCATGGCAGAGTGGTCGATTGACGTGGCTGTGGTCGCCGAGCCGTACTTTGTCCCCCCCAGGGATAACTGGGTGGGAGACTTGGACGGCTTGGTGGCCATCATTGGCGGGGCTCTTGTCAACCCGTCCCGAGGACACGGCTGGGTAGCCGCCCTCGCGGACGGCATTGGCATAGTTGGTGCGTATTTTTCGCCCAACAAGAGCCTCGCCGACTTCGAGAGGTTCCTTGTTGAGTTGGGTGCCGTCGTAGGCCGTCTTCACCCTCGCCCGGTGCTGTTGCTGGGGGATCTCAACGCCAAGTCTGCGGCGTGGGGATCTCCGGTGACCGATGCTCGGGGTGAGGTGCTGGAGGAGTGGGCGGTTGCGACTGGCTTGGCCGTTCTGAATCGGGGCTCGGTCCACACGTGCGTGCGGCAGCGGGGCGGGTCAATAGTGGACGTCTCGTTCGCTAGCCCTGCTGTCGCGAGCCGTGTCCGCGACTGGCGTGTCGCCGTGGAGGTGGAGACGTTGTCGGATCATCGTTATATCCGTTTCGACGTCTCCGCCCAGACCGCGGGCGGCCGCAGTCCATCGGCCCCACGAACGAACGGTCCGCGCTGGGCTCGTAAGCGCATGAACAGGGAACTTCTCGAGGAGGCCGCCATTGTCCAGGCCTGGTTCCGGGAGTCGGAGACGAACGGACCCGTCGACGTCGAACTGGAGGCGCTGTGGTTCCGCGGGGCGATGACGCAAATTTGCGACGCGTCCATGCCCCGGGTCCACGCACAGTCAGCAGGGCGCCAGGTGTACTGGTGGTCGGCCGAGATCGCTCGTATGCGCATTGAGTGCATAGCGGTCAGACGCCGGTACACCCGATACCGGAGGAGACGTCGTCGGGTCCCGGACGAAGAAGCCGCGCTGTATGAGGTGTACCGCGCGGCTAAGAGGACTCTGTGTCTGGCCATCGGCGATGCGAAGACGCAAGCCAGGGAGGAGATGTTGGAGACCCTAAACCGGGATCCGTGGGGGCGCCCATATCAAGCGGTTCGAGGGAAACTTCGGTCTGCGGCGCCCCCGCTCACGGGGAGTCTCCAACCAGAGCTGCTGGAGGAGGTTGTCTCAGCCCTCTTCCCGGCACGAGCGGAGCATACTCCACCGCCGATGGCTTTGCCCACAGACGCAGAGTCCACAGAGGAGAACGCCATCAGCGTCCCAGAGGTGACACAGGCAGAGATGGGGGCGGCCGTGCTGCGGCTCCGGGCCAAGAACGTGGCTCCGGGGCCCGACGGGATTCACGGCCTAGTGTTGGCCCTCGCTCTGAAGGAGCTAGAGCCCCAACTTAGAGGACTGTTTACAGCGTGCCTTGAGCGGGGCCAGTTTCCCACATTGTGGAAATCTGGTCGTCTGGTCCTGCTCAAGAAGGCGGGGCGCCCTGCGGACTCTCCGTCCGCGTACCGGCCCATAGTGCTGCTGGACGAGGTGGGAAAGCTGTTTGAGCGGATAATCGCAGCCCGCCTCGTCAGCCACTTGTGCGAAGAGGGGCCGGACCTGGACGAGAGCCAGTATGGCTTTCGGCATGGGCGCTCTACCATACACGCTGTATCGCGGGTTAGAGTCCTGGCGGAGGAAGCGGTGTCCCGGGGCGGGGTGATGTTGGCGGTGTCCTTGGACATTTCCAACGCCTTCAACGCCCTGCCCTGGAGTTGTGTACGGGAGGCACTCCGGTATCATCGTGTGCCTTCCTACCTCCGCCGCATAGTTGGGGCTTATCTGTCCGAGAGGTGTGTCACCTACGTGGGACGTGATGGCGAGCACCAGCGCCGCATGTCGTGCGGTGTTCCGCAGGGTTCCGTCTTAGGACCGCCCCTGTGGAACATCGGGTACGACTGGGTGCTGAGGGGCGAGCTCCAGCCGGGCGTGGACCTGACGTGTTACGCTGACGACACGCTGGTCACGGCCCGGGGGAGTTCGTACAGGGAGGCAGCGTTGCTGGCGACGGCTGCGGTCTCACAGGTGGTGGGCCGCATCCGGCGCCTCGGCCTGGAGGTGGCCCTCAACAAGTCGGAGGCCGTGATCTTTCACGGCCCCCGGCGGGCGCCGCCGCCGGGATCACACATCGTGGTCGGGGGGGCCAGAATAGCTGTCGAGTCCACCATGAAGTACCTTGGATTGGTGCTCGACAGCCGATGGGATTTTGGCCCTCATTTCCAGCGGCTGGCGCCCAAGTTGTTGGGCGCGGCTGGGGCGTTGTCAATGCTGCTTCCCAATCTGGGGGGCCCGAGCGCCGTCTGCAGGCGGCTCTACGTGGGGATCGTGCGATCGATGGCCCTTTATGGGGCCCCGATCTGGGCGGCAGACCTGACGGCCGGAAGCATCGCCGTGCTGCGAAAGCCGCAACGAGCGATGGCCGTCAGAGTCATCAGGGGGTATCGCACGATCTCCTACGAGGCGGCTTGTGCACTGGCCGGATCCCCGCCCTGGGACCTGGAGGCGAAGGTACTCGCGTCACTGTACCGGTGGCGCGAGGAAGCGCGGGCGCGGGGCGAGCGACCGATGCAGCGACACATGGAGTTGCGTCGGTCTCAGCTTCGCGAGGTCCTGGTGGCGGAATGGCGGGACAGGCTTTCGCGCCCTACCGCCGGCCTCGCCATCATCGAGGCGGTCCGGCCAGTGCTCGAGCGCTGGCTCGGGAGAAGGCACGGCTCCCTGTCGTTTCGGGTGACGCAGGTGCTCTCGGGGCATGGTTGCTTCGGGAAGTACCTGTGTCGCATAAACAGGGAGCCGGACGCCCGGTGTCACCACTGCGTCGACTGCCGGGAGGACACGGCGCGGCATACGCTGGCGGAATGTGCCGCTTGGGAGGGGCCGCGCCGTGCCCTCGTCTCAGAAGTAGGCAGTGACCTGTCGCTGTCGGCCGTGGTAGAGTCGATGGTCGACAGCGCAGAGTCCTGGGACGCGGTGGTTTCCTTCTGCGAAAGTGTCATGTCGCAGAAGGAGGCTGCGGAAAGGGAGAGGGAGATCTCAACCTCCCACCCTGCCCGCAGCAGGCGCACCGGGCGTCGGCGAAGGGCGGATAACGCCCTCTTCCGGCCCCCCTAAATGGGTCCAGGGGCGGCAGACTCGGGGACGTCTGTCGCCCCCCACATACACCAGGACCCGAGGTGGCGGCGCGTAGTGTTCCACGCGCGCCCCTCTAAGATGTCCGGGGGGGAGTCTAACACCTCACTCCCCCCCCTGACCCGAGAAGTGGCCCGCTGCAGCGGGCCGGCACCAGCCGGGGGTTGCGGAAGTATCTCCAGTTCCCGCGACCCCCGACGTAGGTGTGAGATGGAACACCGGGGTGGTTTTTAGTCAGTAAGAGTCTGACAGACCCCTCCGCCCGCCCCAGGGCGGAGGACATCCATGAGGATTTTCCACCCCGTACCAAAAAAAAAAAAAAAGGTTAGGTTAGGTTGGGGTGCGTGCAGAAAACCTCCTCGTGTGCCTGATTGCTGCTGTTTCTGTTCGAATACGTTTGGGGGAAAGAGCAGTGGTCGGGCCGGTGCACCCTGGGCACGGTCAATGGTCTCTCCAATTCGGGGAGGGTATTGATTGCCCTCTCCGAGTTGGAGAGACTATTGACCGTGGCGAATTTCTGCGTGGGGGGGAGCATTATGCTCCGGGGTCGTCTCCGACCGAGTGACGGATCGTCCATTCACCTCCCTCTGATCGCAGAGGGCAGGACGAGTGGACGAAGGGTGGCGAAACCTAATCCCAAGGTCTAGCGTGCCGAGGGGATGAATGGCCGGAGGGTATCCGGTCGTTAGCGCTTGGGGGGGATCAGGGAATAGGGACCTCACCCTTAAAAAGGAAAAACAGAATGGAAACAAAGACTACTGGTAATAATCTCCAGGCGGGTCCCGGAAATTCCGGGGAATCCCGCCCCTCTACTGAGGGCTGCCCTATCGTATCTGGAGGGGGCAAACCAATCTATAGTCAAACCAACGACCTTACGCAAGCAAAACGGACCGATACAAAACGATCGGAAAATGATGAGAAGAATAGGCGAGAAAAGGAGCTCCAGATCAGCCTGGAGCGCCTGCGCGATGACGAGGTGGCCACTGCCAAGAGGGCGGCGGCGGCGAGCGCTTTCAGGAAGCGCCCGCGGAGTGTGGGATCGGGACCGATGGGTCTCTCCTCTAGCGAGGAGAGCTTGTCGGCCCCGAAGGTGCCAACGGCACGCAGAGGGCGAGGTCGTAAGGTGGCGAATGTAGCCCCCGCTCGACCGGAGCGTGATGTGCGGGGCCGGTTCGTGCCGGTGTCTCGGCCCGACACGCCGGCTGCATCAGATAATGTAGAGAGCGTGGGCAGCGACTCCGAGCCCGGACGGAGCTCGATCGCGGATCACAGCGAGGGCTCCCTACTGGGCTCGAACAGGGCGGAGGCGAATGCCGCAAAACGGGCCCAGCGAAAAGCTGTCGCGGAAGGCGAAGTCGCCGAGTTATCCCGACAGGCTCGAGAGCGGCGCGAGGCTCGGCTGGCGGCCGGCGGAGGTGTTTCGGCGGTGGCACTTAGTCGCCAAGTTCTGGACGGCGTGGATGTCGTCCTGAAGGTTGCCACCAAATCGGGGAACCTGAAGGGCACGTTCACGCGCGCCCTGAAGGAGGCGGCTGACGACATTCGAGAGGCGGTTGGGGTCCTCGTAAGTCGTACGAGCACGGATGAGACGGCGAAGCTGTGGGAGGAGAATCGCCGTCTCCGCTCCGAAGTAGAGGACCTCAAGCGGCAATTTGCCGCCCAGAGAGCAGCTCCCACGGCCGCTGGCACTGATTTCGCTGGGGCTCCGGCATCGGCTCCTCCAACGGCCACGTCGTCGGGCCCTGCACTTGCGGATGCGGAGATCGAGAAGATCGCCCGCATCTGCATGATGCAGTGTGGGAAGATGGTGGGGGCCCGGCTGGAGGCCATTGACGGGAGGCTGCTTCCGGCCGAAACTCTTCGCCCACCGCTCGCTGCGGACCAGCGGAAGAAGGTGACGCCCGGTCAGTCAGGGCCGGTACCCACTAAACCGGGGATGGCGCCCGCAACTGCGGCCGCGGTGGCGGCAGGGCCTAGAAAGCCTGGCAAGGCGGCGACCACGAAGGGTGCATCCGCGTCCACTACACGGACGACCGCGACGGGCCCATCCGCACCCGCTTGTCAGACGACGGCGGCCGCGGCGGCCGCGACGACCGCGTCCCAGCCCACCGAGGAGACGGAGGAGGGCTGGACAGAGGCCAAGAAGCGCCGCCGTCGAAGAAAAAAAAAGAAGAAGGCAGCACCACCGGCACCGGCACCGCCAGCACCGGCAACGAAAAAGGCCAAACGACCGCCGAAGGTCAGAGCCCCTCGCTCCGCGGCTGTAGTAATAACGCTGCAGCCCGGAGCCGTCGAAAGGGGCCTCTCCTACAAGGCGGTCCTACTGGAGGCGAAGGCTAAAGTCGCGTTCCCCGACCTTGGCACACCGTCCGGCTTCAAAATGAGGCCGGCGATCACGGGGGCGCGGCTGCTGGAGGTGTCGGGTGCCTCTAGCGCAGAAAAGGCGGACATCCTGGCCGCCAAGTTGAAGGAAGTCCTCAACCCGGAGGACGTCCGGGTGTACAGGCCGATGAAGACCGCTGAGATGCGCGTCGACGGTCTGGACGACTCGGTGACTCCGGCTGAGGTCGTGGCGGCCGTCGCCCGTGTCGGTGGATGTCTGCCTGCAGACGTGCGGACGGGCGAGATTCGCGTCGACGCTTCCGGGCTCGGCGCGATCTGGGTGCGGTGTCCGGTGGTGGCGGCCAACAAAGTCGCCGATGCTGGGCGTCTGTTGGTGGGGTGGGTTGCGGCGAGGGCGAAGCTGCTGCAACCCAGGGTTATGCGGTGCTTCCGCTGCCTTGACATTGGGCATGTCAAGGCTCGGTGCACCGGCCAAGTCGACCGCAGTGATCAGTGTTATCGCTGCGGTCAGCCCGGCCACAAGGCGGCCCAGTGCTCCGCGGCGCCAAACTGCAGCCTCTGTACAGCTGCAGGGAGGCCCGCTGGGCACACAGCGGGTGGAAAGGCCTGTGCGCCCCCCAGGAAGAGACGGGGCGCCAAGGCTGCTGGGGGCCCTTTACCCCCCCCGCAGGCTGGCGCCTCATCGGCCGACTCCCGGTCTGGTGTCACAGAGGGAATGGACTGCGCATAAATGGCGCTGTACCATTTCCTCCAGGGCAACATCAACCACTCTGCCAGAGCTCAGGACCTCTTCCTCCAGAGCATGGCAGAGTGGTCGATTGACGTGGCTGTGGTCGCCGAGCCGTACTTCGTCCCCTCCAGGGATAACTGGGTGGGAGACTTGGACGGCTTGGTGGCTATCATTGGCGGGGCTCTGGTCAACCCGTCCCGCCCTCGCGGACGGCATTGGCATAGTTGGTGCGTATTTTTCGCCCAACAAGAGCCTCGCCGACTTCGAGAGGTTCCTTGTCGAGTTGGGTGCCGTCGTAGGCCGTCTTCACCCTCGCCCGGTGCTGTTGCTGGGGGATCTCAACGCCAAGTCTGCGGCGTGGGGATCTCCAGTGACCGATGCTCGGGGCGAGGTGCTGGAGGAGTGGGCGGTCGCGACTGGCTTGGCCGTTCTGAATCGGGGTGAGGTTCACACGTGCGTGCGGCAGCGGGGCGGGTCAATAGTGGACGTCTCGTTCGCTAGCCCTGCTGTCGCGAGCCGTGTCCGCGACTGGCGTGTCGCCGTGGAGGTGGAGACGTTGTCGGATCATCGATATATCCGTTTTGACGTCTCCGCCCAGACCACGGGCGGCCGCGGTTCATCGGCCCCGCAAACGAACGGTCCGCGATGGGCGCGTAAGCGCATGAACAGGGAACTTCTCGAGGAGGCCGCCATTGTCCAGGCCTGGTTCCGGGAGTCGGAGACGAACGGACCCGTCGACGTCGAACTGGAGGCGCTGTGGTTCCGCGGGGCGATGACGCAAATCTGCGACGCGTCCATGCCCCGGGTCCACGCACAGTCAGCAGGGCGCCAGGTGTACTGGTGGTCGGCCGAGATCGCACGTATGCGCGTTGAGTGCGTAGCGGTCAGACGCCGGTACACCCGATACCGGAGGAGACGTCGTCGGGTCCCGGACGAAGAAGCCGCGCTGTATGAGGTGTACCGCGCGGCTAAGAGGACTCTGTGTCTGGCCATCGGCGATGCGAAGACGCAAGCCAGGGAGGAGATGTTGGAGACCCTAAACCGGGATCCGTGGGGGCGCCCATATCAAGCGGTTCGAGGGAAACTTCGGTCTGCGGCGCCCCCGCTCACGGGGAGTCTCCAACCAGAGCTGCTGGAGGAGGTTGTCTCAGCCCTCTTCCCGGCACGAGCCGAGCATACTCCACCGCCGATGGCTTTGCCCACAGACGCAGAGTCCACAGAGGAGAACGCCATCAGCGTCCCAGAGGTGACACAGGCAGAGATGGGGGCGGCCGTGCTGCGGCTCCGGGCCAAGCGTTGGCCCTCGCTCTGAAGGAGCTAGAGTCCCAACTTAGAGGACTGTTTACAGCGTGCCTTGAGCGGGGCCAGTTTCCCACATTGTGGAAATCTGGTCGTCTGGTCCTGCTCAAGAAGGCGGGGCGCCCTGCGGACTCTCCGTCCGCGTACCGGCCCATAGTGCTGCTAGACGAGGTGGGAAAGCTGTTTGAGCGGATAATCGCAGCCCGCCTCGTCGGCCACTTGTGCGAAGAGGGGCCGGACCTGGACGAGAGCCAGTATGGCTTTCGGCATGGGCGCTCCACCATACACGCTGTATCAAGGGTGAGAGTCCTGGCGGAGGAAGCGGTGTCCCGGGGCGGGGTAATGTTGGCGGTGTCCTTGGACATTTCCAACGCATTCAACACCCTGCCCTGGAGTTGCGTACGGGAGGCACTGCGCTATCATCGTGTGCCTTCCTACCTCCGCCGCATAGTTGGGGCTTATTTGTCCGAGAGGTGTGTCACCTACGTGGGACGTGATGGCGAGCACCAGCGCCGCATGTCGTGCGGTGTTCCGCAGGGTTCCGTCTTAGGACCGCCCCTGTGGAACATCGGGTACGACTGGGTGCTGAGGGGCGAGCTCCAGCCGGGCGTGGACCTGACGTGTTACGCTGACGACACGCTGGTCACGGCCCGGGGGAGTTCGTACAGGGAGGCAGCGTTGCTGGCGACGGCTGCGGTCTCACAGGTGGTGGGCCGCATCCGGCGCCTCGGCCTGGAGGTGGCCCTCAACAAGTCGGAGGCCGTGATCTTTCACGGCCCCCGGCGGGCGCCGCCGCCGGGATCACACATCGTGGTCGGGGGGGGCAGAATAGCTGTCGAGTCCAACATGAAGTACCTTGGATTGGTGCTCGACAGCCGATGGGATTTTGGCCCTCATTTCCAGCGGCTGGCGCCCAAGTTGTTGGGCGCGGCTGGGGCGTTGTCAACGCTGCTTCCCAATCTGGGGGGCCCGAGCGCCGTCTGCAGGCGGCTCTACGTGGGGATCGTGCGATCGATGGCCCTTTATGGGGCCCCGATCTGGGCGGCAGACCTGACGGCCGGAAGCATCGCCGTGCTGCGAAAGCCGCAACGCGCGATGGCCGTCAGAGTCATCAGGGGATATCGCACGATCTCCTACGAGGCGGCTTGTGCACTGGCCGGATCCCCGCCCTGGGACCTGGAGGCGAAGGTGCTCGCGTCACTGTACCGGTGGCGCGAGGAAGCGCGGGCGCGGGGCGAGCGACCGATGCAGCGACACATGGAGCTGCGTCGGTCTCAGCTTCGCGAGGTCCTGGTGGCGGAATGGCGGGACAGGCTTTCGCGCCCTACCGCCGGCCTCGCCATCATCGAGGCGGTCCGGCCAGTGCTCGAGCGCTGGCTCGGGAGGAGGCACGGCTCCCTGTCGTTGCGGGTGACGCAGGTGCTCTCGGGGCATGGTTGCTTCGGGAAGTACCTGTGTCGCATAAACAGGGAGCCGGACGCCCGGTGTCACCACTGCGTCGACTGCCGGGAGGACACGGCGCGGCATACGCTGGCGGAATGTGCCGCTTGGGAGGGGCCGCGCCGTGCCCTCGTCTCAGAAGTAGGCAGTGACCTGTCGCTGTCGGCCGTGGTCGAGTCGATGGTCGACAGCGCAGAGTCCTGGGACGCGGTGGTTTCCTTCTGCGAAAGTGTCATGTCGCAGAAGGAGGCTGCGGAAAGGGAGAGGGAGATCTCAACCTCCCACCCTGCCCGCAGCAGGCGCACCGGGCGTCGGCGAAGGGCGGATAACGCCCTCTTCCGGCCCCCCTAAACGGGTCCAGGGGCGACAGACTCGGGGACGTCTGTCGCCCCCCACATACACCAGGACCCGAGGTGGCGGCGCGTCGTGTTCCACGCGCGCCCCTCTAAGACGTCCGGGGGGGAGTCTAACACCTCACTCCCCCCCCTGACCCGAGAAGTGGCCCGCTGCAGCGGGCCGGCACCAGCCGGGGGTTGCGGAAGTATCTCCAGTTCCCGCGACCCCCGACGTAGGTGTGAGATGGAACACCGGGGTGGTTTTTAGTCAGTAAGAGTCTGACAGACCCCTCCGCCCGCCCCAGGGCGGAGGACATCCATGAGGATTTTCCACCCCGTATCAAAAAAAAAAAAAAAAAAAGGTTAGGTTAGGTTAGGTTGGGGTTCCAGTGACCGATGCTCGGGGTGAGGTGCTGGAGGAGTGGGCGGTCGCGACTGGCTTGGCCGTTCTGAATCGGGGTGAGGTTCACACGTGCGTGCGGCAGCGGGGCGGGTCAATAGTGGACGTCTCGTTCGCTAGCCCTGCTGTCGCGAGCCGTGTCCGCGACTGGCGTGTCGCCGTGGAGGTGGAGACGTTGTCGGATCATCGATATATCCGTTTTGACGTCTCCGCCCAGACCACGGGCGGCCGCGGTTCATCGGCCCCGCAAACGAACGGTCCGCGATGGGCGCGTAAGCGCATGAACAGGGAACTTCTCGAGGAGGCCGCCATTGTCCAGGCCTGGTTCCGGGAGTCGGAGACGAACGGACCCGTCGACGTCGAACTGGAGGCGCTGTGGTTCCGCGGGGCGATGACGCAAATCTGCGACGCGTCCATGCCCCGGGTCCACGCACAGTCAGCAGGGCGCCAGGTGTACTGGTGGTCGGCCGAGATCGCACGTATGCGCGTTGAGTGCGTAGCGGTCAGACGCCGGTACACCCGATACCGGAGGAGACGTCGTCGGGTCCCGGACGAAGAAGCCGCGCTGTATGAGGTGTACCGCGCGGCTAAGAGGACTCTGTGTCTGGCCATCGGCGATGCGAAGACGCAAGCCAGGGAGGAGATGTTGGAGACCCTAAACCGGGATCCGTGGGGGCGCCCATATCAAGCGGTTCGAGGGAAACTTCGGTCTGCGGCGCCCCCGCTCACGGGGAGTCTCCAACCAGAGCTGCTGGAGGAGGTTGTCTCAGCCCTCTTCCCGGCACGAGCCGAGCATACTCCACCGCCGATGGCTTTGCCCACAGACGCAGAGTCCACAGAGGAGAACGCCATCAGCGTCCCAGAGGTGACACAGGCAGAGATGGGGGCGGCCGTGCTGCGGCTCCGGGCCAAGCGTTGGCCCTCGCTCTGAAGGAGCTAGAGTCCCAACTTAGAGGACTGTTTACAGCGTGCCTTGAGCGGGGCCAGTTTCCCACATTGTGGAAATCTGGTCGTCTGGTCCTGCTCAAGAAGGCGGGGCGCCCTGCGGACTCTCCGTCCGCGTACCGGCCCATAGTGCTGCTAGACGAGGTGGGAAAGCTGTTTGAGCGGATAATCGCAGCCCGCCTCGTCGGCCACTTGTGCGAAGAGGGGCCGGACCTGGACGAGAGCCAGTATGGCTTTCGGCATGGGCGCTCCACCATACACGCTGTATCAAGGGTGAGAGTCCTGGCGGAGGAAGCGGTGTCCCGGGGCGGGGTAATGTTGGCGGTGTCCTTGGACATTTCCAACGCATTCAACACCCTGCCCTGGAGTTGCGTACGGGAGGCACTGCGCTATCATCGTGTGCCTTCCTACCTCCGCCGCATAGTTGGGGCTTATTTGTCCGAGAGGTGTGTCACCTACGTGGGACGTGATGGCGAGCACCAGCGCCGCATGTCGTGCGGTGTTCCGCAGGGTTCCGTCTTAGGACCGCCCCTGTGGAACATCGGGTACGACTGGGTGCTGAGGGGCGAGCTCCAGCCGGGCGTGGACCTGACGTGTTACGCTGACGACACGCTGGTCACGGCCCGGGGGAGTTCGTACAGGGAGGCAGCGTTGCTGGCGACGGCTGCGGTCTCACAGGTGGTGGGCCGCATCCGGCGCCTCGGCCTGGAGGTGGCCCTCAACAAGTCGGAGGCCGTGATCTTTCACGGCCCCCGGCGGGCGCCGCCGCCGGGATCACACATCGTGGTCGGGGGGGGCAGAATAGCTGTCGAGTCCAACATGAAGTACCTTGGATTGGTGCTCGACAGCCGATGGGATTTTGGCCCTCATTTCCAGCGGCTGGCGCCCAAGTTGTTGGGCGCGGCTGGGGCGTTGTCAACGCTGCTTCCCAATCTGGGGGGCCCGAGCGCCGTCTGCAGGCGGCTCTACGTGGGGATCGTGCGATCGATGGCCCTTTATGGGGCCCCGATCTGGGCGGCAGACCTGACGGCCGGAAGCATCGCCGTGCTGCGAAAGCCGCAACGCGCGATGGCCGTCAGAGTCATCAGGGGATATCGCACGATCTCCTACGAGGCGGCTTGTGCACTGGCCGGATCCCCGCCCTGGGACCTGGAGGCGAAGGTGCTCGCGTCACTGTACCGGTGGCGCGAGGAAGCGCGGGCGCGGGGCGAGCGACCGATGCAGCGACACATGGAGCTGCGTCGGTCTCAGCTTCGCGAGGTCCTGGTGGCGGAATGGCGGGACAGGCTTTCGCGCCCTACCGCCGGCCTCGCCATCATCGAGGCGGTCCGGCCAGTGCTCGAGCGCTGGCTCGGGAGGAGGCACGGCTCCCTGTCGTTGCGGGTGACGCAGGTGCTCTCGGGGCATGGTTGCTTCGGGAAGTACCTGTGTCGCATAAACAGGGAGCCGGACGCCCGGTGTCACCACTGCGTCGACTGCCGGGAGGACACGGCGCGGCATACGCTGGCGGAATGTGCCGCTTGGGAGGGGCCGCGCCGTGCCCTCGTCTCAGAAGTAGGCAGTGACCTGTCGCTGTCGGCCGTGGTCGAGTCGATGGTCGACAGCGCAGAGTCCTGGGACGCGGTGGTTTCCTTCTGCGAAAGTGTCATGTCGCAGAAGGAGGCTGCGGAAAGGGAGAGGGAGATCTCAACCTCCCACCCTGCCCGCAGCAGGCGCACCGGGCGTCGGCGAAGGGCGGATAACGCCCTCTTCCGGCCCCCCTAAACGGGTCCAGGGGCGACAGACTCGGGGACGTCTGTCGCCCCCCACATACACCAGGACCCGAGGTGGCGGCGCGTCGTGTTCCACGCGCGCCCCTCTAAGACGTCCGGGGGGGAGTCTAACACCTCACTCCCCCCCCTGACCCGAGAAGTGGCCCGCTGCAGCGGGCCGGCACCAGCCGGGGGTTGCGGAAGTATCTCCAGTTCCCGCGACCCCCGACGTAGGTGTGAGATGGAACACCGGGGTGGTTTTTAGTCAGTAAGAGTCTGACAGACCCCTCCGCCCGCCCCAGGGCGGAGGACATCCATGAGGATTTTCCACCCCGTATCAAAAAAAAAAAAAAAAAAAAGGTTAGGTTAGGTTAGGTTGGGGTTGGGGTGCGTGCAGAAAACCTCCTCGTGTGCCTGATTGCTGCTGTTTCTGTTCGAATACGTTTGGGGGAAAGAGCAGTGGTCGGGCCGGTGCACCCTGGGCACGGTCAATGGTCTCTCCAATTCGGGGAGGGTATTGATTACCCTCTCCGGGTTGGAGAGGCTATTGACCGTGGCGAATTTCTGCGTGGGGGGGAGCATTATGCTCCGGGGTCGTCTCCGACCGAGTGACGGATCGTCCATTCACCTCCCTCTGATCGCAGAGGGCAGGACGAGTGGACGAAGGGTGGCGAAACCTAATCCCAAGGTCTAGCGTGCCGAGGGGATGAATGGCCGGAGGGTATCCGGTCGTTAGCGCTTGGGGGGGATCAGGGAATAGGGACCTCACCCTTCAAAAGGAAAAACGAATATGGAAAACACGACTACAGTAAATATTCCCCAGGCGGGTCCCGGAAATTCCGGGGAATCCCGCCCCTCTACTGAGGGCTGCCCTACCGTATCTGGGGGGGGCAAACCAACCTGCAGTCACACCAACGACACAAAGCTAGCACAAAGGACTGAAACTGACGGAATGGAAATTGATGCGAGGAATAGGCGAGAAAAGGAGCTCCAGGTCAGCCTGGAGCGCCTGCGCGATGAGGAGGTGGCCACTGCAAAGAGGGCGGCGGCGGCGAGCGCTTTCAGGAAGCGCCCGCGGAGTGTGGGATCGGGACCGATGGGTCTCTCCTCTAGCGAGGAGAGCTTGTCGGCCCCGAAGGTGCCAACGGCACGCAGAGGGCGAGGAGGTCGAAAGGTGGCGAATGTAGCCCCCGCTCGACCGCCGGAGCGTGATGTGCGGGGCCGGTTCGTGCCGGTATCCCGGCCCGACACGCCGGCGCCGTCGGATAATGTGGAGAGCGTGGGGAGCGACTCTGAGCCCGGTCGGAGCTCGATCGCGGACCACAGTGAGAGCTCTCTACTGGGCTCGAACAGGGCGGAGGCGAACGCCGCCAAGCGGGCTCAGCGAAAGGCTGTCGCGGAAGGCGAAGTCGCCGAGCTATCCCGACAGGCTCGAGAGCGGCGCGAAGCTCGGCTGGCGGCCGGCGAGGGTGTTTCGGCGGTGGCGCTCAGTCGCCAAGTTTTGGACGGCGTGGATGTCGTCCTGAAGGTTGCCACCAAATCGGGCAACCTGAAGGGCACGTTCACGCGCGCCCTGAAGGAGGCGGCTGACGACATTCGAGAGGCGGTTGGGGTCCTCGTAAGTCGTACGAGCACGGATGAGACGGCGAAGCTGTGGGAGGAGAACCGCCGTCTCCGCTCCGAGGTAGAGGACCTCAAGCGGCAATTTGCCGCCCAGAGGGCAGCTCCCACGGCCGCTGGCACTGCTTTCGCTGCGCCTCTGGCATCGGGTTCTCCAACGGCCACGTCGGCCACGTCGGGCCCTGCACTTGCGGATGCGGAGATCGAGAAGATCGCCCGCATCTGCATGATGCAGTGTGGGAAGATGGTGGGGGCCCGGCTGGAGGCCATTGACGGGAGGCTGCTTCCGGCCGAAACTCTCCGCCCACCGCTCGCTGCGGATCAGCGGAAGAAGGTGACGCCCGGTCAGTCGGGGCCGGTACCCGCAAAACCGGGGATGGCGCCCGCAACTGCGGCCGCGGTGGCGGCAGGGCCTAGAAAGCCCGGCAAGGCGGCGAATAAGACCGCGAAGGGTGCATCCGCGTCCACTTCACGGACGACCGCGACGGGTCAGTCCACACCCGCTTCTCAGCCGACGGCGGCCGCGACGACCGCGTCCCAGCCCAGCGAGAACACGGAGGAGGGCTGGACAGAGGCCAAGAAGCGCCGCCGTCGAAAAAAGAAGAAGGCAGCACCACCGGCACCGGCACCGCCAACACCGGCACCTAAGAAGGCCAAAAGACCGCCTAGGGTCAGAGCCCCTCGCTCCGCGGCTGTAGTGATTACGCTGCAGCCCGGAGCCGTCGAAAGGGGCCTCTCCTACAGGGCGGTCCTAATGGAGGCGAAGGCCAAAGTCGCGTTCCCTGACCTTGGCGCACCGTCCGGCTTCAAAATGAGGCCGGCGATCACGGGGGCGCGGCTGCTGGAGGTGTCGGGTGCCTCTAGCGCGGAAAAGGCGGACATCCTGGCCGCCAAGTTGAGGGAAGTCCTCAACCCGGAGGACGTCCGGGTGTCCAGGCCGACGAAGACCGCTGAGCTGCGCGTTGACGGTCTGGACGACTCGACTACTCCGGCTGAGGTCGTGGCGGCCGTCGCCCGTGTCGGTGGATGTCTGCCTGCAGACGTGCGGACGGGCGAGATTCGCGTCGACGCTTCCGGGCTCGGCGCGATCTGGGTGCGGTGTCCGGTGGTGGCGGCCAACAAAGTCGCCGATGCTGGGCGTCTGTTGGTGGGGTGGGTTGCGGCGAGGGCGAAGCTGCTGCAACCCAGGGTTATGCGGTGCTTCCGCTGCCTTGACATTGGGCATGTCAAGGCTCGGTGCACCGGCCAAGTCGACCGCAGCGATCAGTGTTATCGCTGCGGTCAGCCCGGCCACAAGGCGGCCCAGTGCTCCGCGGCGCCAAACTGCAGCCTCTGTACAGCTGCAGGGAGGCCCGCTGGGCACACAGCGGGTGGAAAGGCCTGTGCGCCCCCCAGGAAGAGACGGGGCGCCAAGGCTGCTGGGGGCCCTTTACCCCCCCCGCAGGCTGGCGCCTCATCGGCCGACTCCCGGTCTGGTGTCACGGAGGGAATGGACTGCGCATAAATGGCGCTGTACCATTTCCTCCAGGGCAACATCAACCACTCTGCCAGAGCTCAGGACCTCTTCCTCCAGAGCATGGCAGAGTGGTCGATTGACGTGGCTGTGGTCGCCGAGCCGTACTTCGTCCCCTCCAGGGATAACTGGGTGGGAGACTTGGACGGCTTGGTGGCCATCATTGGCGGGGCTCTGGTCAACCCGTCCCGAGGTCACGGCTGGGTAGCCGCCCTCGCGGACGGCATTGGCATAGTTGGTGCGTATTTTTCGCCCAACAAGAGCCTCGCCGACTTCGAGAGGTTCCTTGTTGAGTTGGGTGCCGTCGTAGGCCGTCTTCACCCTCGCCCGGTGCTGTTGCTGGGGGATCTCAACGCCAAGTCTGCGGCGTGGGGATCTCCAGTGACCGATGCTCGGGGTGAGGTGCTGGAGGAGTGGGCGGTCGCGACTGGCTTGGCCGTTCTGAATCGGGGCTCGGTCCACACGTGCGTGCGGCAGCGGGGCGGGTCAATAGTGGACGTCTCGTTCGCTAGCCCTGCTGTCGCGAGCCGTGTCCGCGACTGGCGTGTCGCCGTGGAGGTGGAGACGTTGTCGGATCATCGATACATCCGTTTTGACGTCTCCGCCCAGACCACGGGCGGCCGCGGTTCATCGGCCCCGCAAACGAACGGTCCGCGGTGGGCGCGTAAGCGCATGAACAGGGAACTTCTCGAGGAGGCCGCCATTGTCCAGGCCTGGTTCCGGGAGTCGGAGACGAACGGACCCGCCGACGTCGAACTGGAGGCGCTGTGGTTCCGCGGGGCGATGACGCAAATTTGCGACGCGTCCATGCCCCGGGTCCACGCACAGTCAGCAGGGCGCCAGGTGTACTGGTGGTCGGCCGAGATCGCTCGTATGCGCATTGAGTGCGTAGCGGTCAGACGCCGGTACACCCGATACCGGAGGAGACGTCGTCGGGTCCCGGACGAAGAAGCCGCGCTGTATGAGGTGTACCGCGCGGCTAAGAGGACTCTGTGTCTGGCCATCGGCGATGCGAAGACGCAAGCCAGGGAGGAGATGTTGGAGACCCTAAACCGGGATCCGTGGGGGCGCCCATATCAAGCGGTTCGAGGGAAACTTCGGTCTGCGGCGCCCCCGCTCACGGGGAGTCTCCAACCAGAGCTGCTGGAGGAGGTTGTCTCAGCCCTCTTCCCGGCACGAGCGGAGCATACTCCACCGCCGATGGCTTTGCCCACAGACGCAGAGTCCACAGAGGAGAACGCCATCAGCGTCCCAGAGGTGACACAGGCAGAGATGGGGGCGGCCGTGCTGCGGCTCCGGGCCAAGAACGTGGCTCCGGGGCCCGACGGCATTCACGGCTTAGCGTTGGCCCTCGCTCTGAAGGAGCTAGAGCCCCAACTTAGAGGACTGTTTACAGCGTGCCTTGAGCGGGGCCAGTTTCCCACATTGTGGAAATCTGGTCGTCTGGTCCTGCTCAAGAAGGCGGGGCGCCCTGCGGACTCTCCGTCCGCGTACCGGCCCATAGTGCTGCTGGACGAGGTGGGAAAGCTGTTTGAGCGGATAATCGCAGCCCGCCTCGTCAGCCACTTGTGCGAAGAGGGGCCGGACCTGGACGAGAGCCAGTATGGCTTTCGGCATGGGCGCTCTACCATACACGCTGTATCGCGGGTTAGAGTCCTGGCGGAGGAAGCGGTGTCCCGGGGCGGGGTGATGTTGGCGGTGTCCTTGGACATTTCCAACGCCTTCAACGCCCTGCCCTGGAGTTGTGTACGGGAGGCACTCCGGTATCATCGTGTGCCTTCCTACCTCCGCCGCATAGTTGGGGCTTATCTGTCCGAGAGGTGTGTCACCTACGTGGGACGTGATGGCGAGCACCAGCGCCGCATGTCGTGCGGTGTTCCGCAGGGTTCCGTCTTAGGACCGCCCCTGTGGAACATCGGGTACGACTGGGTGCTGAGGGGCGAGCTCCAGCCGGGCGTGGACCTGACGTGTTACGCTGACGACACGCTGGTCACGGCCCGGGGGAGTTCGTACAGGGAGGCAGCGTTGCTGGCGACGGCTGCGGTCTCACAGGTGGTGGGCCGCATCCGGCGCCTCGGCCTGGAGGTGGCCCTCAACAAGTCGGAGGCCGTGATCTTTCACGGTCCTCGGCGGGCGCCGCCGCCGGGATCACACATCGTGGTCGGGGGGGCCAGAATAGCTGTCGAGTCTACCATGAAGTACCTTGGATTGGTGCTCGACAGCCGATGGGATTTTGGCCCTCATTTCCAGCGGCTGGCGCCCAAGTTGTTGGGCGCGGCTGGGGCGTTGTCAACGCTGCTTCCCAATCTGGGGGGCCCGAGCGCCGTCTGCAGGCGGCTCTACGTGGGGATCGTGCGATCGATGGCCCTTTATGGGGCCCCGATCTGGGCGGCAGACCTGACGGCCGGAAGCATCGCCGTGCTGCGAAAGCCGCAACGCGCGATGGCCGTCAGAGTCATCAGGGGATATCGCACGATCTCCTACGAGGCGGCTTGTGCACTGGCCGGATCCCCGCCCTGGGACCTGGAGGCGAAGGTACTCGCGTCACTGTTCCGGTGGCGCGAGGAAGCGCGGGCGCGGGGCGAGCGACCGATGCAGCGACACATGGAGCTGCGTCGGTCTCAGCTTCGCGAGGTCCTGGTGGCGGAATGGCGGGACAGGCTTTCGCGCCCTACCGCCGGCCTCGCCATCATCGAGGCGGTCCGGCCAGTGCTCGAGCGCTGGCTCGGGAGGAGGCACGGCTCCCTGTCGTTTCGGGTGACGCAGGTTCTCTCGGGGCATGGTTGCTTCGGGAAGTACCTGTGTCGCATAAACAGGGAGCCGGACGCCCGGTGTCACCACTGCGTCGACTGCCGGGAGGACACGGCGCGGCATACGCTGGCGGAATGTGCCGCTTGGGAGGGGCCGCGCCGTGCCCTCGTCTCAGAAGTAGGCGGTGACCTGTCGCTGTCGGCCGTGGTCGAGTCGATGGTCGACAGCGCAGAGTCCTGGGACGCGGTGGTTTCCTTCTGCGAAAGTGTCATGTCGCAGAAGGAGGCTGCGGAAAGGGAGAGGGAGATCTCAACCTCCCACCCTGCCCGCAGCAGGCGCACCGGGCGTCGGCGAAGGGCGGATAACGCCCTCTTCCGGCCCCCCTAAATGGGTCCAGGGGCGGCAGACTCGGGGACGTCTGTCGCCCCCCACATACACCAGGACCCGAGGTGGCGGCGCGTAGTGTTCCACGCGCGCCCCTCTAAGACGTCCGGGGGGGAGTCTAACACCTCACTCCCCCCCCTGACCCGAGAAGTGGCCCGCTGCAGCGGGCCGGCACCAGCCGGGGGTTGCGGAAGTATCTCCAGTTCCCGCGACCCCCGACGTAGGTGTGAGATGGAACACCGGGGTGGTTTTTAGTCAGTAAGAGTCTGACAGACCCCTCCGCCCGCCCCAGGGCGGAGGACATCCATGAGGATTTTCCACCCCGTATCAAAAAAAAAAAAAAAAAAAAAAAAAAAAGGTTAGGTTGGGGTTCCAGTGACCGATGCTCGGGGTGAGGTGCTGGAGGAGTGGGCGGTCGCGACTGGCTTGGCCGTTCTGAATCGGGGTGAGGTTCACACGTGCGTGCGGCAGCGGGGCGGGTCAATAGTGGACGTCTCGTTCGCTAGCCCTGCTGTCGCGAGCCGTGTCCGTGACTGGCGTGTCGCCGTGGAGGTGGAGACGTTGTCGGATCATCGTTACATCCGTTTCGACGTCTCCGCCCAGACCGCGGGCGGCCGCAGTCCATCGGCCCCACGATCGAACGGTCCGCGCTGGGCTCGTAAGCGCATGAACAGGGAACTTCTCGAGGAGGCCGCCATTGTCCAGGCCTGGTTCCGGGAGTCGGAGACGAACGGACCCGTCGACGTCGAACTGGAGGCGCTGTGGTTCCGCGGGGCGATGACGCAAATCTGCGACGCGTCCATGCCCCGGGTCCACGCACAGTCAGCAGGGCGCCAGGTGTACTGGTGGTCGGCCGAGATCGCACGTTTACGCGTTGAGTGCGTAGCGGTCAGACGCCGGTACACCCGATACCGGAGGAGACGTCGTCGGGTCCCGGACGAAGAAGCCGCGCTGTATGAGGTGTACCGCGCGGCTAAGAGGACTCTGTGTCTGGCCATCGGCGATGCGAAGACGCAAGCCAGGGAGGAGATGTTGGAGACCCTAAACCGGGATCCGTGGGGGCGCCCATATCAAGCGGTTCGAGGGAAACTTCGGTCTGCGGCGCCCCCGCTCACGGGGAGTCTCCAACCAGAGCTGCTGGAGGAGGTTGTCTCAGCCCTCTTCCCGGCACGAGCGGAACATACTCCGCCGCCGATGGCTTTGCCCACAGACGCAGAGTCCACAGAGGAGTACGCCATCAGCGTCCCAGAGGTGACACAGGCAGAGATGGGGGCGGCCGTGCTGCGGCTCCGGGCCAAGAACGTGGCTCCGGGGCCCGACGGCATTCACGGCCTAGCGTTGGCCCTCGCTCTGAAGGAGCTAGAGCCCCAACTGAGAGGACTGTTTACGGCGTGCCTTGAGCGGGGCCAGTTTCCCACATTGTGGAAATCTGGTCGTCTGGTCCTGCTCAGGAAGGCGGGGCGCCCTGCGGACTCTCCGTCCGCGTACCGGCCCATAGTGCTGCTGGACGAGGTGGGAAAGCTGTTTGAGCGGATAATCGCAGCCCGCCTCGTCGGCCACTTGTGCGAAGAGGGGCCGGACCTGGACGAGAGCCAGTATGGCTTTCGGCATGGGCGCTCCACCATACACGCTGTATCACGGGTTAGAGTCCTGGCGGAGGAAGCGGTGTCCCGGGGCGGGGTGATGTTGGCGGTGTCCTTGGACATCTCCAACGCGTTCAACGCCCTGCCCTGGAGTTGTGTACGGGAGGCACTCCGGTATCATCGTGTGCCTTCCTACCTCCGCCGCATAGTTGGGGCTTATCTGTCCGAGAGGTGTGTCACCTACGTGGGACGTGATGGCGAGCACCAGCGTCGCATGTCGTGCGGTGTTCCGCAGGGTTCCGTCTTAGGACCGCCCCTGTGGAACATCGGGTACGACTGGGTGCTGAGGGGCGAGCTCCAGCCGGGCGTGGACCTGACGTGTTACGCTGACGACACGCTGGTCACGGCCCGGGGGAGTTCGTACAGGGAGGCAGCGTTGCTGGCGACGGCTGCGGTCTCACAGGTGGTGGGCCGCATCCGGCGCCTCGGCCTGGAGGTGGCCCTCAACAAGTCGGAGGCCGTGATCTTTCACGGTCCTCGGCGGGCGCCGCCGCCGGGATCACACATCGTGGTCGGGGGGGCCAGAATAGCTGTCGAGTCTACCATGAAGTACCTTGGATTGGTGCTCGACAGCCGATGGGATTTTGGCCCTCATTTCCAGCGGCTGGCGCCCAAGTTGTTGGGCGCGGCTGGGGCGTTGTCAACGCTGCTTCCCAATCTGGGGGGCCCGAGCGCCGTCTGCAGGCGGCTCTACGTGGGGATCGTGCGATCGATGGCCCTTTATGGGGCCCCGATCTGGGCGGCAGACCTGACGGCCGGAAGCATCGCCGTGCTGCGAAAGCCGCAACGCGCGATGGCCGTCAGAGTCATCAGGGGATATCGCACGATCTCCTACGAGGCGGCTTGTGCACTGGCCGGATCCCCGCCCTGGGACCTGGAGTCGAAGGTACTCGCGTCACTGTACCGGTGGCGCGAGGAAGCGCGGACGCGGGGCGAGCGACCGATGCAGCGACACATGGAGCTGCGTCGGTCTCAGCTTCGCGAGGTCCTGGTGGCGGAATGGCGGGACAGGCTTTCGCGCCCTACCGCCGGCCTCGCCATCATCGAGGCGGTCCGGCCAGTGCTCGAGCGCTGGCTCGGGAGGAGGCACGGCTCCCTGTCGTTTCGGGTGACGCAGGTGCTCTCGGGGCATGGTTGCTTCGGGAAGTACCTGTGTCGCATAAACAGGGAGCCGGACGCCCGGTGTCACCACTGCGTAGACTGCCGGGAGGACACGGCGCGGCATACGCTGGCGGAATGTGCCGCTTGGGAGGGGCCGCGCCGTGCCCTCGTCTCGGAAGTAGGCAGTGACCTGTCGCTGTCGGCCGTGGTCGAGTCGATGGTCGACAGCGCAGAGTCCTGGGACGCGGTGGTTTCCTTCTGCGAAAGTGTCATGTCGCAGAAGGAGGCTGCGGAAAGGGAAAGGGAGATCTCAACCTCCCACCCTGCCCGCAGCAGGCGCACCGGGCGTCGGCGGAGGGCAGATAACGCCCTCTTCCGGCCCCCCTAAATGGGTCCAGGGGCGGCAGACTCGGGGACGTCTGTCGCCCCCCACATACACCAGGACCCGAGGTGGCGGCGCGTAGTGTTCCACGCGCGCCCCTCTAAGATGTCCGGGGGGGAGTCTAACACCTCACTCCCCCCCCTGACCCGAGAAGTGGCCCGCTGCAGCGGGCCGGCACCAGCCGGGGGTTGCGGAAGTATCTCCAGTTCCCGCGACCCCCGACGTAGGTGTGAGATGGAACACCGGGGTGGTTTTTAGTCAGTAAGAGTCTGACAGACCCCTCCGCCCGCCCCAGGGCGGAGGACATCCATGAGGATTTTCCACCCCGTACCAAAAAAAAAAAAAAAAAAAAAGGTTAGGTTGGGGTGCGTGCAGAAAACCTCCTCGTGTGCCTGATTGCTGCTGGTTCCTTTCGAATACGTTCGGGGGAAAGAGCAGTGATCGGGCCGGTGCACCCTGGGTACAGTCAATATTCTCGAGAATATTGGCTGTGGCGAATTTCTGCGTGGGGAGTGGGGGGGGAGCTTCGGGCTCGTGGAGGTGGGGCCCAATCTGGGCCGAAAAGGGGCGTTTTTTCACGTGTCCCTCTGATTTAAGCAGAGGACACAGTGGTGAAGCATGGGCGGCGCTCGTAGTGCACTTACCCTGCCTACGGGCTGGCAGCGGGAGAACCTTTCTCCCGACTGCACCCGTCGAAATCGTAATCCGTGAAGAGCTCACATCTTGTGACTTGGAACGGGACGAGGGTCTTGGCTTAACCGCCTGGGCCGCGAGGAAGAGAACCTCTATAATAAATTCCTCTAATACCAAGTTTTGGTGCGTGGCGAGGGTATGGATGGCTGAGGAGTAGTGTCACTTGCAACTATGTAGTTGTACGTGGCGCATCAGTCGTTAGCGCACCCCCAGCCAGGGGCCAGTGGGACCTCGGGGTTGGGAAACAAATGACACCACTTACCTAGGGACAGGGGGTTAACTAGGTGGACTGAATAAATCCCCCACTACTCGTGGGAACAAAATGGAAAAATTAAACTTAACAACAAAAGAGGAAGAGGTGGATGCGGCATCAAAGTCTGATGACGCATCGGTGACGAGCGTGCGAAGCGCGGAGAAAGTAGACAAGCGAGAAAAGGAGCTCCAGGTTAGCCTGGAGCGCCTGCGCGACGAGGAGGTGGCCACTGCCAAGAGAGCGGCGGCGGCGAGCGCTTTCAGGAAGCGCCCGCGGAGTTTGGGATCGGGACCAATAGGTCTCTCCTCCAGCGAGGAGAACCTGTCGGCCCCCAAAGTGCCAACGGCACGGAGAGGGAGAGGTCGTGCGGTGGCAGGTGGAGCCCCCGCTCGACCACCGGAGCGTGACATGCGGGGCCGGTTCGTGCCGATATCTCGGCCCGACACGCCAGCTCCGACTGACAACATAGAGAGTATGGGAAGCGACTCTGAGCACGGACAGAGCTCGATCGCGGACCATAGCGAGGGCTCCCTGCTAGGCTCAAATAGGGCGGAGGCGAATGCCGCAAGGCGGGCGCAGCGAAAGGCTGTCGCGGAAGGCGAAGTCGCCGAGTTGTCCCGCCGGGCACGAGAGCGGCGCGAAGTTCGGCTGGCGGCCGGCGAGGGTGTTTCGGCGGTGGCGCTCAGTCGCCAAGTTCTGGACGGCGTGGATGTCGTCCTGAAGGTTGCCACTAAATCGGGCAACCTGAAGGGCACGTTCACGCGCGCCCTGAAGGAGGCGGCTGACGATATTCGCGAGGCGGTTGGGGTCCTCGTAAGTCGTACGAGCTCTGACGAGACGGCAAAGTTGTGGGAGGAAAACAGCCGTCTCAGATCTGAGCTGGAGGACCTCAAGCGGCAATTTGCCGCCCACAGAGCAGCTCCCGTGGCAGCCGGCTCCCTTGCAATCGCGGCCACGGCGTCGGCTTCGTCTTCGGCCCCGTCCTCGGTCCCTGCTCTTGCGGATGCAGAGATCGAAAAGATCGCTCGCATCTGCATGATGCAGTGTGGGACGATGGTGGGAGCACGGCTGGAGGCCTTAGAGTCGAGGCTCTTACCGGCCGAGACCCTCCGCCCACCGCTCAATGCGGACAAGCGGAAAAAAGAGACGCCCGCTAAACCGGGGCCGGTGCCCGCTAAGCCGAGCTTGGTGCAAGCTAAACCGGGCCCGGTGCCCGCGACTGCGTCCGCGGCGGCGGCTGGGCCGAAAAAACCAGGGAAGGGAGCCAAAAAAGCCGAAGGAGCCGGCAAGCCCGCAGCAGGTACGTCCGTACCCGCTTCTCAGACGACGGCGGCCGCGGCGACCGCGTCCGAGCCCACCGAGAAGACGGAGGAGGGCTGGACAGAGGCCAAAAAGCGCCGCCGTCGAAAAAAGAAGAAGGCGACACCGCCGGCACCGGCACCGCCAGCACCGACATCGAAGAAGATCAAAAGCCCGCCTAAGGTCAGAGCCCCTCGCTCCGCGGCTGTAGTAATTACGCTGCAGCCCGGAGCCGTCGAAAGGGGCCTCTCCTATAAGGCGGTCCTGATGGAGGCAAAGGCCAAAGTCGCGTTCCCCGATCTTGGCACACCGTCCGGCTTCAAAATGAGGCCGGCGATCACGGGGGCGCGGCTGCTGGAGGTGTCGGGTGCCTCTAGCGGTGAAAAGGCGGACATCCTGGCCGCCAAGCTGAAGGAAGTCCTCAACCCGGAGGACGTCCGGGTCTACAGGCCGATGAAGACCGCTGAGGTGCGCGTCGACGGTCTGGACGACTCGGTGACTCCGGCTGAGGTCGTGGCGGCCATCGCCCGTGTCGGCGGATGTCCGCCGGGTGATGTAAAGACGGGCGAGATACGCGTCGACGCTTCTGGGCTCGGCGCGATCTGGGTGCGGTGTCCGGTGGCAGCGGCCAATAAGGTTTCTGACGGCGGCCGTCTGTTGGTGGGGTGGGTTGCAGCGAGGGTTAAGCTGCTGCAACCCAGGGTTATGCGGTGCTTCCGCTGCCTTGACATTGGGCATGTCAAGGCTCGGTGCACCTCCAAAGTTGACCGCAGTGATCAATGTTATCGCTGCGGTCAGCCCGGTCACAAGGCGGCCCAGTGCTCCGCGGCGCCAAACTGCAGCCTCTGTACAGCTGCAGGGAGGCCCGCTGGGCACACAGCGGGCGGAAAAGCCTGTGCGCCCCCCAGGAAGAGAGGGGGCGCCAAGGCTGCTGGGGGCCCTTTACCCCCCCCGCAGGCTGGCGCCTCATCAGCCGACATAGCATTGGCATAGTTGGTGCGTATTTTTCGCCCAACAAGAGCCTCGCCGACTTCGAGAGGTTCCTTGTTGAGTTGGGTGCCGTCGTAGGCCGTCTTCACCCTCGCCCGGTGCTGTTGCTGGGGGATCTCAACGCCAAGTCTGCGGCGTGGGGATCCCCGGTGACCGATGCTCGGGGTGAGGTGCTGGAGGAGTGGGCGGTCACGACTGGCTTGACCGTTCTGAATCGGGGCTCGGTCCACACGTGCGTTCGGCAGTGGGGCGGGTCAATAGTGGAGTCCTGGCGGAGGAAGCGGTGTCCCGGGGCGGGGTGATGTTGGCGGTGTCCTTGGACATTTCCAACGCCTTCAACGCCCTGCCCTGGAGTTGTGTACGGGAGGCACTCCGGTATCATCGTGTGCCTTCCTACCTCCGCCGCATAGTTGGGGCTTATCTGTCCGAGAGGTGTGTCACCTACGTGGGACGTGATGGCGAGCACCAGCGCCGCATGTCGTGCGGTGTTCCGCAGGGTTCCGTCTTAGGACCGCCCCTGTGGAACATCGGGTACGACTGGGTGCTGAGGGGCGAGCTCCAGCCGGGCGTGGACCTGACGTGTTACGCTGACGACACGCTGGTCACGGCCCGGGGGAGTTCGTACAGGGAGGCAGCGTTGCTGGCGACGGCTGCGGTCTCACAGGTGGTGGGCCGCATCCGGCGCCTCGGCCTGGAGGTGGCCCTCAGCAAGTCGGAGGCCGTGATCTTTCACGGCCCCCGGCGGGCGCCGCCGCCGGGATCACACATCGTGGTCGGGGGGGCCAGAATAGCTGTCGAGTCCACCATGAAGTACCTTGGATTGGTGCTCGACAGCCGATGGGATTTTGGCCCTCATTTCCAGCGGCTGGCGCCCAAGTTGTTGGGCGCGGCTGGGGCGTTGTCAACGCTGCTTCCCAATCTGGGGGGCCCGAGCGCCGTCTGCAGGCGGCTCTACGTGGGGATCGTGCGATCGATGGCCCTTTATGGGGCCCCGATCTGGGCGGTAGACCTGACGGCCGGAAGCATCGCCGTGCTGCGAAAGCCGCAACGAGCGATGGCCGTCAGAGTCATCAGGGGGTATCGCACGATCTCCTACGAGGCGGCTTGTGCACTGGCCGGATCCCCGCCCTGGGACCTGGAGGCGAAGGTACTCGCGTCACTGTACCGGTGGCGCGAGGAAGCGCGGGCGCGGGGCGAGCGACCGATGCAGCGACACATGGAGTTGCGTCGGTCTCAGCTTCGCGAGGTCCTGGTGGCGGAATGGCGGGACAGGCTTTCGCGCCCTACCGCCGGCCTCGCCATCATCGAGGCGGTCCGGCCAGTGCTCGAGCGCTGGCTCGGGAGAAGGCACGGCTCCCTGTCGTTTCGGGTGACGCAGGTGCTCTCGGGGCATGGTTGCTTCGGGAAGTACCTGTGTCGCATAAACAGGGAGCCGGACGCCCGGTGTCACCACTGCGTCGACTGCCGGGAGGACACGGCGCGGCATACGCTGGCGGAATGTGCCGCTTGGGAGGGGCCGCGCCGTGCCCTCGTCTCAGAAGTAGGCAGTGACCTGTCGCTGTCGGCCGTGGTCGAGTCGATGGTCGACAGCGCAGAGTCCTGGGACGCGGTGGTTTCTCTCTGCGAAAGTGTCATGTCGCAGAAGGAGGCTGCGGAAAGGGAAAGGGAGATCTCAACCTCCCACCCTGCCCGCAGCAGGCGCACCGGGCGTCGGCGAAGGGCGGACAACGCCCTCTTCCGGCCCCCCTAAATGGGTCCAGGGGCGGCAGACTCGGGGACGTCTGTCGCCCCCCACATACACCAGGACCCGAGGTGGCGGCGCGTAGTGTTCCACGCGCGCCCCTCTAAGACGTCCGGGGGGGAGTCTAACACCTCACTCCCCCCCCTGACCCGAGAAGTGGCCCGCTGCAGCGGGGCGGCACCAGCCGGGGGTTGCGGAAGTATCTCCAGTTCCCGCGACCCCCGACGTAGGTGTGAGATGGAACACCGGGGTGGTTTTTAGTCAGTAAGAGTCTGACAGACCCCTCCGCCTGCCCCAGGGCGGAGGACATCCATGAGGATTTTCCACCCCGTACCAAAAAAAAAAAAAAAAAAAAAGGTTAGGTTAGGTTAGGTTTTTTTTTTTTTTTTTTTTTTTGTTTTGGGGCAGGAGTGGGAAATCCTCATGGACGCCCAGACTGTTCCGAGATTGAAGCAGTCTGGGCAGTGCCGGACTCTTACCGGCTAAAACCACACTCCTGCCTAAGCGTGAGCCCCTGCTACAACTGTTGCAAGGATGTTTTTTATGCCTTTCATTTGCTTTGTCATTTTAAGTTTTATTTCTTATATTGACAATTTTAACTATTTTTGTGATATAGGCTATAAATTCGTCTGTTGTCTTTTTTCCTTTTAATAGCAAACTTAGGTTTTCTTCCGTTATGTCTACTCCTAATTTCACTTCCAGGTTGTGCCTGTGGGAGAGATGCACCGGGCAATCCGTCAGTAGATGGAGGACTGTTTCCTGCTTGTCGGGGTCGCAGATACACGCTGGGTTCTCCTTGCACTTGAAGCGGGTCAAGTATTCGGAGAACCCACCGTGTCCCGTTAGGGCTTGGGTCAGCTCCTTCGTCAGTTGTAAATTCCGCACCGTCCTGTACGCCGCGATCGCGCATGGGAAGAACAGCTTGGTGGTGGCCGCTGTTTCTCCCGTACAGTACCTCCGGTTCCATTCGCCCAGCGTTTCCAGTCGGATCGCTCGCTTGACGAATGAAACCGGGCATCTGTCATAGTCGGGTGCACGCTTCGACTTCAAGGCAGCCTCCTTTGCGAGCGAGTCGGCTCTCTCGTTACCCTCCAGCCCCGCATGAGCTTTTATCCAGAACAAGGATACGCTCTTGTTCTGGCAGTTACTGTGGCGGATGGCGTTTCTTAATTCGACAGCGAGGGGGTGGAGGGCTTCGGGGTTCACGACTGTTTGGAGGGCTGCCATGGAGTCGCTATAGATAGTGAACGCCGTCTCTGGTCTTTGGAGGACCACTTTTGTAGCTTCGCAGAGGGCAAGGAGCTCAGCCTGGTAGACGGTACTGTAAGACGGCAGGACAAGTTTGCGGGTCTTTGTCTCGGCCTCGCCAGTCCATATGGATAGCGCGGCTCCGACTTTACCCTCTATCTTGCTGCCGTCTGTGAAAATTCGCACCGCGTAATCGCGGTGGGAGTTATATTGCTCCTCGTCTACCAGACGTCGTAGCTCTATGTTCCTCTGCTCCGCCGGATGTGGTGCCTCTAGTGCCGATGCCACACGCTCAATCTCCGTGTCTCCCAGCGCTGGATGGGACACCCCCTTCTTGGCCTCGTATAGTGAGGCCACCTCTCGGATTCGGAGGTCGAGTGGGAGTATCCCGGTCAGCACCAGCGCTGCATTCAGGGAGACCGTGCGATAGGCACGACACATTTTCTGTGCGAAACTTCTTTGGACGGCGTTCAACTTTTTCTGCACTCCGACTTTGTTCGCGGCTGGCGACCACGCACTCGCTGCGTACAGGACGATGGGCTCCACCACGGCCGTGTAAATACAGCGGATTATTTCCGGGTGGAGACCCCAGCTGACCCTTGCGGCCCTCGACAGCTGCTTATAAATCCCGATGGCTCGGGAGCACACGTTTGCGACATGGGTAGTAAATGTCAACTTGTGGTCGATGGTGAGACCGAGAAGTTTAATCTCGTTTGACATGCCAATGTCCACCCCGCCCATCCTCAGACTTGGGGTGTCGTGTTTCAGCTTCCGCGTAATAAGCATGGCTTTCGTCTTATGCGGCGCAAATTTGAGCTTATTCGCGACACCCCAAGTCCGGACATACTCGAGGGCGACATTGGCATCCCTCTGCACCTCAAGTGCCGTCTCCCCATCGATCACAAGGACAACGTCGTCCGCAAACGCCTGACACTGGACCCTTCTACTCTCCAGCCCCTTCAGTAGAGGATCCAGCACGAGGTTCCACAGTATGGGACCACCGATCGACCCCTGGACGCATCCTTTCTCGGTCCTGGTCTCGTACTCCGCTCCCGCATATCGGACTTTCACCACTCTCTCGGACAAGTAACTGTCTATGACCCTCCTCAAGTTTACAGGGCACTCTTCCTCAGCCAGACGCACTCTGATAGCTGGCCACCATGCGCTATCGAAGGCTCCCTCAATGTCCAAGGACACAATCGTGACAAGCCTCTTCTCAGCGAGTCTGCCACGAATGTGCTCCATCAGTGCATAGAGGGAGTCCTCGGTGCTTTTTTGTGGCATGAAGCCGTACTGGCGAGTACTCATCCTGGGCAACAGATAGAACTTGAGTCGGGCGACGAGCATTTTCTCGTACACCTTGCCGAGTACAGGCAAAAGACCAATCGGCCTGTATGATTTCGGAGTGGTGTAGTCTTCCTTTGCGGGTTTGCGGAGCACAACAACCGTTGCCTCTTTCCAGGACCGTGGAAAGTATCCATGCGCCAGGCACTTGTTCATCAAGCGCAGGACTAGGTCTGGGTCTTCGTCGATCGTGTGGCCCCATATATCCGCCGTCAGACCGTCGGAACCGGGGGCTTTTTTGGGGTTGAACGAGGAAGCAGCTCGCTTCAGCTCGTCGAGAGTGAAGGGAGGATCGCAAGGTTCAACTTGGTCCCTCCCGTTCACCTCTTCCGCTCGTCGCCGCACCCTTTTGTGCTCCTCGTTGTCCCCCTCCGTACGGTCTTCAGGGTAAAAAGTCTCTGCTAGGAACCTCGCTGAAGCCTCTGGGTCCAGTGTCCTTGCATCCCTCACCATCGGCAAGTCCTCCTCTCTCTTTACTGTTCTTCGGATTACCCGGTATATACCCTCCCACATCCCTTCTCGGTCCTGCTTCTCGCAGAAACCCTTCCAGCTCTCGACCTGAGCTTTTACCACTGCAAGTTCATACTCTTGTTTCTGTTTCAGGTACTCCTCAACAACCTTTGGTCTCCGGACTGGCGCTGCACATCGGATCCTCCGCCTTTTTGTGACGACCTTCCTCTTCAGGTCAGCGAGTTCATCGGACCACCACGGCACGGTTACTTCCTCTACTCTTTTCTTTTTGGGTATCACGTGATCACACGTCTGCTGTACCGCTGTTGTGAGTCGCTGGACTACCTCGTCTACTTTGTGTACGCTGTCGATGTCATCGAACAGGTGTCGTGTGTGTGTCATAATTTGGCGCAGTTTCTTACGAAACTGGCCCCAATTTGCTTTCCTTGTGTTGTAGACTCTGGTAGTCCGGTTCACCGTGACACCCGCAGATTTTTCGAGGTGGATGTTGAACTCAATGCCGTTGTGGTCCGAGCCTGTCAGGTCGTCGACGACTCGCCAGCCGTCTGTCACCGTAAGTATATCCGGTGTGCAGGCTGTGACGTCGACGCAGCTAGTGTAACGTCTGTCACCCCTAACTACGTCGAAGGTTGGAGTTTCCCCTGTGTTAAGAACTTGCAGTCCGAGCTGGTCGAGAGCTGCCAGCATTTCGTCGCCTCTGCTGTTCGTCTCGCTGCTGCCCCACCAGATACTCCAGGCGTTGGCGTCTCCTCCCATTATGAGCCTATGCGGGCCGGTCTCGCTTTCGACCTTTCTGAGCGTGTCCAGGTATGGCCCCAAGGGCTGATCTGGCTCAAAGTAGAACGAGACCAGCGTGAGCTTCCAGGCACCGGTTTGGATCCCCACCACGACGATGTTGTCCGTGGTGAGTTCTGGGTACTGTCTTACGGTAAGTTTTGGGTCAAAGACGGCTATTGCCGCTTTGACAGTCCCTTCTCCTTGCCTGGTGCTCTGGAAGATTCTCACGCCTCTGGTCCCGTTCATCCTTTTTGCGCTTCCCACGTAGGGTTCCTGGATCAACGCTGCGGTCGCTTTGCGCTGCTCGGCCTCGATCATAAGCTCATGGGTTGCCAGTTTCTTCCTTTGGAGATTCGCCTGGAGTATCTTGTGTGGCATTTGGCTCTGTGGGACCACCTTAGCAGTAGGCGACGGACGCACGTGCCAGCCTATCCCACTTTACCCGAACAGGACACTCGGGGCTAAAGGCGTTGTGGTCGGACCTCTCCATCTTCGCCTTGACGCAGTTGTGGCATTTCGGGACACTAGCCTCTAGCCACTGGGCACACTCTGCACGGAGGTGTGGGCCCCCGCAATGACTGCATAGGTCGGCAGGTTCTTTACAGAGCCGCCGGCCATGCCCATAGCCAAGACACCTCGTGCACTGCACCAGTGGCGACTGGTCGTCGACGAAGACGGTCTGGAGGTCAATTCGCGCTTTTCCCTTTTCGAGCATCCTGTTCCATACTGCCGGAGACGTGCTGACAACTACGTTGCTGGTCTGAGGGTTTCTAGCGTTCCTCCTGAACTTGACGCTCATTCGATCCTCCCCCTTGTCGAGGCCGTGAAAGACATCCCGGTTTTGATTCCGCAGCGCCCCCAGCACTTCCTCGTCGGAGTGAATGCGAAGAACGCCCCGGAATATCAGCATAGGGTCTTTGTTCTTCACTTCCTCGACAACGAGGCGGTCTCCTGCCTTCTCTAACTTATCCCGGACCCTGTTACGTTCCTCTGCCGACCTACAGCCCATAATAATTTTCCTGTCTTTGGCCTTTCTCACGCTCTCTATCTCCACTCCCCCTTCTTTTGCATTGACTGCTTTTCTTATTTTATTTAGGACCTCCTCGCCTGAGTCCCCTTCGTCCTTTGACGTCACCACTATGGAATGCAGTGCGGTCCTTCCTGGGGTCTGCCGTTTCGGTGGACCCGCTGCTACACTCGCATAAGTGGCCGTCTTTTCCAAAAGTTCCCCCTGTCTCTCCATCGCTCCCTGGAGCCTCTCCATTCTTTCGCTGCTCTCCTTCACCAGCGTGCTATGCTCTGCTAGTGAAGCGAGCAGCGAATTTATCACCCGGGTGCACTCTTGATTCTCCGGGGGGGCGGAAGCCTTGATGGGTTCCTTCGCCTTTAACTCAGCCCCCTTAGCTGGTGGTGCAGCAGCCGCCTCTTCCTTCACCAACTGGAACAGCCGTTCCACCGACTGGGTGATCCCAGCCTTCAAGTCTGACCTCAGGTTGCGGGAGTCGTTAAGATGAGACTTCGCCCGCAGGAGGCAGTTTCGGGCTTCAGTCACCCGGTCGATGGGTCTAGGAGGCTGCTGCTGGCTAGTTCCCGGCGATCCTCCCGCTGCTTCCGCAGAAGTTCTGCGCGCGACAACCTTGCCGTCTGAAGGGGGTGCTACTTTCCGTGTGGGCTTTGGGACGGTCGCCTCGGCCGGTGCTGCCTTCTTGGGTGAAAGTGCGGCTACTGAAGGGGGCTGGGTGTCCACCACCTTTCCGTTTTCCCACTCTCCAATGCTTCGCCTCACACTCGAGGCCTGAGTTGAAGTACTGGGAGGGGGAGTTATCTTCTCTCCATTCGATGGAGAAACAAGGGGACCCGTGGATGTCTTCTTTGCGGGTGTTCGTGAGAGGAACATGGTTGGGGGGAGTAGGATAGGGTTTGACAATTATTAAAACGATTAAAATATGTATTGATTATTTGTAGATATAAGGTAAATAATAATAATTAGTTCAATAAAACTTTGTCTTGTAAAATTGTAAAAGTAGATAAGATTAATAATATTAAAATAGATCCCTGTAAAGGGGGGGTCAATAAGTCCGCTACGATCTAGCTATGAAGTGCAGGAGTCACTCTCGTCAGGAATGTGTCCAACGTACGTGTATTTTGTAAAATAAATAGAGCTAATAATTGTGCGAATAAATAATTAAGATAATTAGAAATGACTATAATACTTTAAATGATTAATAAGTTCAATAAAAACTGTGTCATGGGTCAGATAAGATGCCTGTAAAGGGGGAATCTGTAGGTTTGTTTGTCTTCAGAAGCCTCCGTCGGGCTTGGACACACTTTAGTCTATTATTTTTGTCAGTAGAAGAAGACTAATACGCGTGAAAAACGATTTATGTGTGTTTAGTACAATTGAGAGGTCGAGGACAAACTAATAAAGGTTTAAAAGAGATTTAAAAATTGTAGTGAAACGAAAAAGTTCACCTGGTCAGCCACTATAGGGTGGGTGGGCGGGCAATTTTTTAAAATTTCACAGCTGCGATCCGCACGTGCGAGTCGTCAAAAAACGCGTCTCGGCGCGAGCTGTCGAACGGTGAAATAAACTGGAATGAGCGCAATACTAAAATTTTGAGTTTTCGCCTAAAAACTGTATTTTTTCAACTGAAAATTGGGCAAAGTGCAAATTTTCACTACACTGCGGCAGTCTGGTTCGCGGAACGCGGTGCAGAATGCGGGTATGGCAGGTAGGTAACTATTGATATACTATGATGGGCTGTTTTTGATGTAAAAATTTGGAATAAGTGGAGTTTTTCAAATAAAAAGTTAAATAAAACAAGGTTTGTATGGAATAACAAATTTCCACGCGTTTAGGTCAGTCAATATAGGTTTAAACGTCAGACGGAGCCTAGTCTAGCTTAAAAAAGCTGAAAACCGCTTCAAAATGCGTCACCGGGATGCAAAGTAATTACGATTTGATGTTTTGTCGTCACCCCTTAGGTGTATTTTGCGTGAAATTTTCTAAGTGTCGGATATGAAAATTAAGTATTTTTTGAAGTTTCACAGCTGCGATCCGCACGTGCGAGTCGTCAAAAAACGCGTCTCGGCGCGAGCTGTCGAACGGTGAAATAAACTGGAATGAGCGCAATACTAAAATTTTGAGTTTTCGCCTAAAAACTGTATTTTTTCAACTGAAAATTGGGCAAAGTGCAAATTTTCACTACACTGCGGCAGTCTGGTTCGCGGAACGCGGTGCAGAATGCGGGTATGGCAGGTAGGTAACTATTGATATACTATGATGGGCTGTTTTTGATGTAAAAATTTGGAATAAGTGGAGTTTTTCAAATAAAAAGTTAAATAAAACAAGGTTTGTATGGAATAACAAATTTCCACGCGTTTAGGTCAGTCAATATAGGTTTAAACGTCAGACGGAGCCTAGTCTAGCTTAAAAAAGCTGAAAACCGCTTCAAAATGCGTCACCGGGATGCAAAGTAATTACGATTTGATGTTTTGTCGTCACCCCTTAGGTGTATTTTGCGTGAAATTTTCTAAGTGTCGGATATGAAAATTAAGTATTTTTTGAAGTTTCACAGCTGCGATCCGCACGTGCGAGTCGTCAAAAAACGCGTCTCGGCGCGAGCTGTCGAACGGTGAAATAAACTGGAATGAGCGCAATACTAAAATTTTGAGTTTTCGCCTAAAAACTGTATTTTTTCAACTGAAAATTGGGCAAAGTGCAAATTTTCACTACACTGCGGCAGTCTGGTTCGCGGAACGCGGTGCAGAATGCGGGTATGGCAGGTAGGTAACTATTGATATACTATGATGGGCTGTTTTTGATGTAAAAATTTGGAATAAGTGGAGTTTTTCAAATAAAAAGTTAAATAAAACAAGGTTTGTATGGAATAACAAATTTCCACGCGTTTAGGTCAGTCAATATAGGTTTAAACGTCAGACGGAGCCTAGTCTAGCTTAAAAAAGCTGAAAACCGCTTCAAAATGCGTCACCGGGATGCAAAGTAATTACGATTTGATGTTTTGTCGTCACCCCTTAGGTGTATTTTGCGTGAAATTTTCTAAGTGTCGGATATGAAAATTAAGTATTTTTTGAAGTTTCACAGCTGCGATCCGCACGTGCGAGTCGTCAAAAAACGCGTCTCGGCGCGAGCTGTCGAACGGTGAAATAAACTGGAATGAGCGCAATACTAAAATTTTGAGTTTTCGCCTAAAAACTGTATTTTTTCAACTGAAAATTGGGCAAAGTGCAAATTTTCACTACACTGCGGCAGTCTGGTTCGCGGAACGCGGTGCAGAATGCGGGTATGGCAGGTAGGTAACTATTGATATACTATGATGGGCTGTTTTTGATGTAAAAATTTGGAATAAGTGGAGTTTTTCAAATAAAAAGTTAAATAAAACAAGGTTTGTATGGAATAACAAATTTCCACGCGTTTAGGTCAGTCAATATAGGTTTAAACGTCAGACGGAGCCTAGTCTAGCTTAAAAAAGCTGAAAACCGCTTCAAAATGCGTCACCGGGATGCAAAGTAATTACGATTTGATGTTTTGTCGTCACCCCTTAGGTGTATTTTGCGTGAAATTTTCTAAGTGTCGGATATGAAAATTAAGTATTTTTTGAAGTTTCACAGCTGCGATCCGCACGTGCGAGTCGTCAAAAAACGCGTCTCGGCGCGAGCTGTCGAACGGTGAAATAAACTGGAATGAGCGCAATACTAAAATTTTGAGTTTTCGCCTAAAAACTGTATTTTTTCAACTGAAAATTGGGCAAAGTGCAAATTTTCACTACACTGCGGCAGTCTGGTTCGCGGAACGCGGTGCAGAATGCGGGTATGGCAGGTAGGTAACTATTGATATACTATGATGGGCTGTTTTTGATGTAAAAATTTGGAATAAGTGGAGTTTTTCAAATAAAAAGTTAAATAAAACAAGGTTTGTATGGAATAACAAATTTCCACGCGTTTAGGTCAGTCAATATAGGTTTAAACGTCAGACGGAGCCTAGTCTAGCTTAAAAAAGCTGAAAACCGCTTCAAAATGCGTCACCGGGATGCAAAGTAATTACGATTTGATGTTTTGTCGTCACCCCTTAGGTGTATTTTGCGTGAAATTTTCTAAGTGTCGGATATGAAAATTAAGTATTTTTTGAAGTTTCACAGCTGCGATCCGCACGTGCGAGTCGTCAAAAAACGCGTCTCGGCGCGAGCTGTCGAACGGTGAAATAAACTGGAATGAGCGCAATACTAAAATTTTGAGTTTTCGCCTAAAAACTGTATTTTTTCAACTGAAAATTGGGCAAAGTGCAAATTTTCACTACACTGCGGCAGTCTGGTTCGCGGAACGCGGTGCAGAATGCGGGTATGGCAGGTAGGTAACTATTGATATACTATGATGGGCTGTTTTTGATGTAAAAATTTGGAATAAGTGGAGTTTTTCAAATAAAAAGTTAAATAAAACAAGGTTTGTATGGAATAACAAATTTCCACGCGTTTAGGTCAGTCAATATAGGTTTAAACGTCAGACGGAGCCTAGTCTAGCTTAAAAAAGCTGAAAACCGCTTCAAAATGCGTCACCGGGATGCAAAGTAATTACGATTTGATGTTTTGTCGTCACCCCTTAGGTGTATTTTGCGTGAAATTTTCTAAGTGTCGGATATGAAAATTAAGTATTTTTTGAAGTTTCACAGCTGCGATCCGCACGTGCGAGTCGTCAAAAAACGCGTCTCGGCGCGAGCTGTCGAACGGTGAAATAAACTGGAATGAGCGCAATACTAAAATTTTGAGTTTTCGCCTAAAAACTGTATTTTTTCAACTGAAAATTGGGCAAAGTGCAAATTTTCACTACACTGCGGCAGTCTGGTTCGCGGAACGCGGTGCAGAATGCGGGTATGGCAGGTAGGTAACTATTGATATACTATGATGGGCTGTTTTTGATGTAAAAATTTGGAATAAGTGGAGTTTTTCAAATAAAAAGTTAAATAAAACAAGGTTTGTATGGAATAACAAATTTCCACGCGTTTAGGTCAGTCAATATAGGTTTAAACGTCAGACGGAGCCTAGTCTAGCTTAAAAAAGCTGAAAACCGCTTCAAAATGCGTCACCGGGATGCAAAGTAATTACGATTTGATGTTTTGTCGTCACCCCTTAGGTGTATTTTGCGTGAAATTTTCTAAGTGTCGGATATGAAAATTAAGTATTTTTTGAAGTTTCACAGCTGCGATCCGCACGTGCGAGTCGTCAAAAAACGCGTCTCGGCGCGAGCTGTCGAACGGTGAAATAAACTGGAATGAGCGCAATACTAAAATTTTGAGTTTTCGCCTAAAAACTGTATTTTTTCAACTGAAAATTGGGCAAAGTGCAAATTTTCACTACACTGCGGCAGTCTGGTTCGCGGAACGCGGTGCAGAATGCGGGTATGGCAGGTAGGTAACTATTGATATACTATGATGGGCTGTTTTTGATGTAAAAATTTGGAATAAGTGGAGTTTTTCAAATAAAAAGTTAAATAAAACAAGGTTTGTATGGAATAACAAATTTCCACGCGTTTAGGTCAGTCAATATAGGTTTAAACGTCAGACGGAGCCTAGTCTAGCTTAAAAAAGCTGAAAACCGCTTCAAAATGCGTCACCGGGATGCAAAGTAATTACGATTTGATGTTTTGTCGTCACCCCTTAGGTGTATTTTGCGTGAAATTTTCTAAGTGTCGGATATGAAAATTAAGTATTTTTTGAAGTTTCACAGCTGCGATCCGCACGTGCGAGTCGTCAAAAAACGCGTCTCGGCGCGAGCTGTCGAACGGTGAAATAAACTGGAATGAGCGCAATACTAAAATTTTGAGTTTTCGCCTAAAAACTGTATTTTTTCAACTGAAAATTGGGCAAAGTGCAAATTTTCACTACACTGCGGCAGTCTGGTTCGCGGAACGCGGTGCAGAATGCGGGTATGGCAGGTAGGTAACTATTGATATACTATGATGGGCTGTTTTTGATGTAAAAATTTGGAATAAGTGGAGTTTTTCAAATAAAAAGTTAAATAAAACAAGGTTTGTATGGAATAACAAATTTCCACGCGTTTAGGTCAGTCAATATAGGTTTAAACGTCAGACGGAGCCTAGTCTAGCTTAAAAAAGCTGAAAACCGCTTCAAAATGCGTCACCGGGATGCAAAGTAATTACGATTTGATGTTTTGTCGTCACCCCTTAGGTGTATTTTGCGTGAAATTTTCTAAGTGTCGGATATGAAAATTAAGTATTTTTTGAAGTTTCACAGCTGCGATCCGCACGTGCGAGTCGTCAAAAAACGCGTCTCGGCGCGAGCTGTCGAACGGTGAAATAAACTGGAATGAGCGCAATACTAAAATTTTGAGTTTTCGCCTAAAAACTGTATTTTTTCAACTGAAAATTGGGCAAAGTGCAAATTTTCACTACACTGCGGCAGTCTGGTTCGCGGAACGCGGTGCAGAATGCGGGTATGGCAGGTAGGTAACTATTGATATACTATGATGGGCTGTTTTTGATGTAAAAATTTGGAATAAGTGGAGTTTTTCAAATAAAAAGTTAAATAAAACAAGGTTTGTATGGAATAACAAATTTCCACGCGTTTAGGTCAGTCAATATAGGTTTAAACGTCAGACGGAGCCTAGTCTAGCTTAAAAAAGCTGAAAACCGCTTCAAAATGCGTCACCGGGATGCAAAGTAATTACGATTTGATGTTTTGTCGTCACCCCTTAGGTGTATTTTGCGTGAAATTTTCTAAGTGTCGGATATGAAAATTAAGTATTTTTTGAAGTTTCACAGCTGCGATCCGCACGTGCGAGTCGTCAAAAAACGCGTCTCGGCGCGAGCTGTCGAACGGTGAAATAAACTGGAATGAGCGCAATACTAAAATTTTGAGTTTTCGCCTAAAAACTGTATTTTTTCAACTGAAAATTGGGCAAAGTGCAAATTTTCACTACACTGCGGCAGTCTGGTTCGCGGAACGCGGTGCAGAATGCGGGTATGGCAGGTAGGTAACTATTGATATACTATGATGGGCTGTTTTTGATGTAAAAATTTGGAATAAGTGGAGTTTTTCAAATAAAAAGTTAAATAAAACAAGGTTTGTATGGAATAACAAATTTCCACGCGTTTAGGTCAGTCAATATAGGTTTAAACGTCAGACGGAGCCTAGTCTAGCTTAAAAAAGCTGAAAACCGCTTCAAAATGCGTCACCGGGATGCAAAGTAATTACGATTTGATGTTTTGTCGTCACCCCTTAGGTGTATTTTGCGTGAAATTTTCTAAGTGTCGGATATGAAAATTAAGTATTTTTTGAAGTTTCACAGCTGCGATCCGCACGTGCGAGTCGTCAAAAAACGCGTCTCGGCGCGAGCTGTCGAACGGTGAAATAAACTGGAATGAGCGCAATACTAAAATTTTGAGTTTTCGCCTAAAAACTGTATTTTTTCAACTGAAAATTGGGCAAAGTGCAAATTTTCACTACACTGCGGCAGTCTGGTTCGCGGAACGCGGTGCAGAATGCGGGTATGGCAGGTAGGTAACTATTGATATACTATGATGGGCTGTTTTTGATGTAAAAATTTGGAATAAGTGGAGTTTTTCAAATAAAAAGTTAAATAAAACAAGGTTTGTATGGAATAACAAATTTCCACGCGTTTAGGTCAGTCAATATAGGTTTAAACGTCAGACGGAGCCTAGTCTAGCTTAAAAAAGCTGAAAACCGCTTCAAAATGCGTCACCGGGATGCAAAGTAATTACGATTTGATGTTTTGTCGTCACCCCTTAGGTGTATTTTGCGTGAAATTTTCTAAGTGTCGGATATGAAAATTAAGTATTTTTTGAAGTTTCACAGCTGCGATCCGCACGTGCGAGTCGTCAAAAAACGCGTCTCGGCGCGAGCTGTCGAACGGTGAAATAAACTGGAATGAGCGCAATACTAAAATTTTGAGTTTTCGCCTAAAAACTGTATTTTTTCAACTGAAAATTGGGCAAAGTGCAAATTTTCACTACACTGCGGCAGTCTGGTTCGCGGAACGCGGTGCAGAATGCGGGTATGGCAGGTAGGTAACTATTGATATACTATGATGGGCTGTTTTTGATGTAAAAATTTGGAATAAGTGGAGTTTTTCAAATAAAAAGTTAAATAAAACAAGGTTTGTATGGAATAACAAATTTCCACGCGTTTAGGTCAGTCAATATAGGTTTAAACGTCAGACGGAGCCTAGTCTAGCTTAAAAAAGCTGAAAACCGCTTCAAAATGCGTCACCGGGATGCAAAGTAATTACGATTTGATGTTTTGTCGTCACCCCTTAGGTGTATTTTGCGTGAAATTTTCTAAGTGTCGGATATGAAAATTAAGTATTTTTTGAAGTTTCACAGCTGCGATCCGCACGTGCGAGTCGTCAAAAAACGCGTCTCGGCGCGAGCTGTCGAACGGTGAAATAAACTGGAATGAGCGCAATACTAAAATTTTGAGTTTTCGCCTAAAAACTGTATTTTTTCAACTGAAAATTGGGCAAAGTGCAAATTTTCACTACACTGCGGCAGTCTGGTTCGCGGAACGCGGTGCAGAATGCGGGTATGGCAGGTAGGTAACTATTGATATACTATGATGGGCTGTTTTTGATGTAAAAATTTGGAATAAGTGGAGTTTTTCAAATAAAAAGTTAAATAAAACAAGGTTTGTATGGAATAACAAATTTCCACGCGTTTAGGTCAGTCAATATAGGTTTAAACGTCAGACGGAGCCTAGTCTAGCTTAAAAAAGCTGAAAACCGCTTCAAAATGCGTCACCGGGATGCAAAGTAATTACGATTTGATGTTTTGTCGTCACCCCTTAGGTGTATTTTGCGTGAAATTTTCTAAGTGTCGGATATGAAAATTAAGTATTTTTTGAAGTTTCACAGCTGCGATCCGCACGTGCGAGTCGTCAAAAAACGCGTCTCGGCGCGAGCTGTCGAACGGTGAAATAAACTGGAATGAGCGCAATACTAAAATTTTGAGTTTTCGCCTAAAAACTGTATTTTTTCAACTGAAAATTGGGCAAAGTGCAAATTTTCACTACACTGCGGCAGTCTGGTTCGCGGAACGCGGTGCAGAATGCGGGTATGGCAGGTAGGTAACTATTGATATACTATGATGGGCTGTTTTTGATGTAAAAATTTGGAATAAGTGGAGTTTTTCAAATAAAAAGTTAAATAAAACAAGGTTTGTATGGAATAACAAATTTCCACGCGTTTAGGTCAGTCAATATAGGTTTAAACGTCAGACGGAGCCTAGTCTAGCTTAAAAAAGCTGAAAACCGCTTCAAAATGCGTCACCGGGATGCAAAGTAATTACGATTTGATGTTTTGTCGTCACCCCTTAGGTGTATTTTGCGTGAAATTTTCTAAGTGTCGGATATGAAAATTAAGTATTTTTTGAAGTTTCACAGCTGCGATCCGCACGTGCGAGTCGTCAAAAAACGCGTCTCGGCGCGAGCTGTCGAACGGTGAAATAAACTGGAATGAGCGCAATACTAAAATTTTGAGTTTTCGCCTAAAAACTGTATTTTTTCAACTGAAAATTGGGCAAAGTGCAAATTTTCACTACACTGCGGCAGTCTGGTTCGCGGAACGCGGTGCAGAATGCGGGTATGGCAGGTAGGTAACTATTGATATACTATGATGGGCTGTTTTTGATGTAAAAATTTGGAATAAGTGGAGTTTTTCAAATAAAAAGTTAAATAAAACAAGGTTTGTATGGAATAACAAATTTCCACGCGTTTAGGTCAGTCAATATAGGTTTAAACGTCAGACGGAGCCTAGTCTAGCTTAAAAAAGCTGAAAACCGCTTCAAAATGCGTCACCGGGATGCAAAGTAATTACGATTTGATGTTTTGTCGTCACCCCTTAGGTGTATTTTGCGTGAAATTTTCTAAGTGTCGGATATGAAAATTAAGTATTTTTTGAAGTTTCACAGCTGCGATCCGCACGTGCGAGTCGTCAAAAAACGCGTCTCGGCGCGAGCTGTCGAACGGTGAAATAAACTGGAATGAGCGCAATACTAAAATTTTGAGTTTTCGCCTAAAAACTGTATTTTTTCAACTGAAAATTGGGCAAAGTGCAAATTTTCACTACACTGCGGCAGTCTGGTTCGCGGAACGCGGTGCAGAATGCGGGTATGGCAGGTAGGTAACTATTGATATACTATGATGGGCTGTTTTTGATGTAAAAATTTGGAATAAGTGGAGTTTTTCAAATAAAAAGTTAAATAAAACAAGGTTTGTATGGAATAACAAATTTCCACGCGTTTAGGTCAGTCAATATAGGTTTAAACGTCAGACGGAGCCTAGTCTAGCTTAAAAAAGCTGAAAACCGCTTCAAAATGCGTCACCGGGATGCAAAGTAATTACGATTTGATGTTTTGTCGTCACCCCTTAGGTGTATTTTGCGTGAAATTTTCTAAGTGTCGGATATGAAAATTAAGTATTTTTTGAAGTTTCACAGCTGCGATCCGCACGTGCGAGTCGTCAAAAAACGCGTCTCGGCGCGAGCTGTCGAACGGTGAAATAAACTGGAATGAGCGCAATACTAAAATTTTGAGTTTTCGCCTAAAAACTGTATTTTTTCAACTGAAAATTGGGCAAAGTGCAAATTTTCACTACACTGCGGCAGTCTGGTTCGCGGAACGCGGTGCAGAATGCGGGTATGGCAGGTAGGTAACTATTGATATACTATGATGGGCTGTTTTTGATGTAAAAATTTGGAATAAGTGGAGTTTTTCAAATAAAAAGTTAAATAAAACAAGGTTTGTATGGAATAACAAATTTCCACGCGTTTAGGTCAGTCAATATAGGTTTAAACGTCAGACGGAGCCTAGTCTAGCTTAAAAAAGCTGAAAACCGCTTCAAAATGCGTCACCGGGATGCAAAGTAATTACGATTTGATGTTTTGTCGTCACCCCTTAGGTGTATTTTGCGTGAAATTTTCTAAGTGTCGGATATGAAAATTAAGTATTTTTTGAAGTTTCACAGCTGCGATCCGCACGTGCGAGTCGTCAAAAAACGCGTCTCGGCGCGAGCTGTCGAACGGTGAAATAAACTGGAATGAGCGCAATACTAAAATTTTGAGTTTTCGCCTAAAAACTGTATTTTTTCAACTGAAAATTGGGCAAAGTGCAAATTTTCACTACACTGCGGCAGTCTGGTTCGCGGAACGCGGTGCAGAATGCGGGTATGGCAGGTAGGTAACTATTGATATACTATGATGGGCTGTTTTTGATGTAAAAATTTGGAATAAGTGGAGTTTTTCAAATAAAAAGTTAAATAAAACAAGGTTTGTATGGAATAACAAATTTCCACGCGTTTAGGTCAGTCAATATAGGTTTAAACGTCAGACGGAGCCTAGTCTAGCTTAAAAAAGCTGAAAACCGCTTCAAAATGCGTCACCGGGATGCAAAGTAATTACGATTTGATGTTTTGTCGTCACCCCTTAGGTGTATTTTGCGTGAAATTTTCTAAGTGTCGGATATGAAAATTAAGTATTTTTTGAAGTTTCACAGCTGCGATCCGCACGTGCGAGTCGTCAAAAAACGCGTCTCGGCGCGAGCTGTCGAACGGTGAAATAAACTGGAATGAGCGCAATACTAAAATTTTGAGTTTTCGCCTAAAAACTGTATTTTTTCAACTGAAAATTGGGCAAAGTGCAAATTTTCACTACACTGCGGCAGTCTGGTTCGCGGAACGCGGTGCAGAATGCGGGTATGGCAGGTAGGTAACTATTGATATACTATGATGGGCTGTTTTTGATGTAAAAATTTGGAATAAGTGGAGTTTTTCAAATAAAAAGTTAAATAAAACAAGGTTTGTATGGAATAACAAATTTCCACGCGTTTAGGTCAGTCAATATAGGTTTAAACGTCAGACGGAGCCTAGTCTAGCTTAAAAAAGCTGAAAACCGCTTCAAAATGCGTCACCGGGATGCAAAGTAATTACGATTTGATGTTTTGTCGTCACCCCTTAGGTGTATTTTGCGTGAAATTTTCTAAGTGTCGGATATGAAAATTAAGTATTTTTTGAAGTTTCACAGCTGCGATCCGCACGTGCGAGTCGTCAAAAAACGCGTCTCGGCGCGAGCTGTCGAACGGTGAAATAAACTGGAATGAGCGCAATACTAAAATTTTGAGTTTTCGCCTAAAAACTGTATTTTTTCAACTGAAAATTGGGCAAAGTGCAAATTTTCACTACACTGCGGCAGTCTGGTTCGCGGAACGCGGTGCAGAATGCGGGTATGGCAGGTAGGTAACTATTGATATACTATGATGGGCTGTTTTTGATGTAAAAATTTGGAATAAGTGGAGTTTTTCAAATAAAAAGTTAAATAAAACAAGGTTTGTATGGAATAACAAATTTCCACGCGTTTAGGTCAGTCAATATAGGTTTAAACGTCAGACGGAGCCTAGTCTAGCTTAAAAAAGCTGAAAACCGCTTCAAAATGCGTCACCGGGATGCAAAGTAATTACGATTTGATGTTTTGTCGTCACCCCTTAGGTGTATTTTGCGTGAAATTTTCTAAGTGTCGGATATGAAAATTAAGTATTTTTTGAAGTTTCACAGCTGCGATCCGCACGTGCGAGGCGTCAAAAAACGCGTCTCGGCGCGAGCTGTCGAACGGTGAAATAAACTGGAATGAGCGCAATACTAAAATTTTGAGTTTTCGCCTAAAAACTGTATTTTTTCAACTGAAAATTGGGCAATGTGCAAATTTTCACTACACTGCGGCAGTCTGGTTCGCGGAACGCGGTGCAGAATGCGGGTATGGCAGGTAGGTAACTATTGATATACTATGATGGGCTGTTTTTGATGTAAAAATTTGGAATAAGTGGAGTTTTTCAAATAAAAAGTTAAATAAAACAAGGTTTGTATGGAATAACAAATTTCCACGCGTTTAGGTCAGTCAATATAGGTTTAAACGTCAGACGGAGCCTAGTCTAGCTTAAAAAAGCTGAAAACCGCTTCAAAATGCGTCACCGGGATGCAAAGTAATTACGATTTGATGTTTTGTCGTCACCCCTTAGGTGTATTTTGCGTGAAATTTTCTAAGTGTCGGATATGAAAATTAAGTATTTTTTGAAGTTTCACAGCTGCGATCCGCACGTGCGAGGCGTCAAAAAACGCGTCTCGGCGCGAGCTGTCGAACGGTGAAATAAACTGGAATGAGCGCAATACTAAAATTTTGAGTTTTCGCCTAAAAACTGTATTTTTTCAACTGAAAATTGGGCAAAGTGCAAATTTTCACTACACTGCGGCAGTCTGGTTCGCGGAACGCGGTGCAGAATGCGGGTATGGCAGGTAGGTAACTATTGATATACTATGATGGGCTGTTTTTGATGTAAAAATTTGGAATAAGTGGAGTTTTTCAAATAAAAAGTTAAATAAAACAAGGTTTGTATGGAATAACAAATTTCCACGCGTTTAGGTCAGTCAATATAGGTTTAAACGTCAGACGGAGCCTAGTCTAGCTTAAAAAAGCTGAAAACCGCTTCAAAATGCGTCACCGGGATGCAAAGTAATTACGATTTGATGTTTTGTCGTCACCCCTTAGGTGTATTTTGCGTGAAATTTTCTAAGTGTCGGATATGAAAATTAAGTATTTTTTGAAGTTTCACAGCTGCGATCCGCACGTGCGAGGCGTCAAAAAACGCGTCTCGGCGCGAGCTGTCGAACGGTGAAATAAACTGGAATGAGCGCAATACTAAAATTTTGAGTTTTCGCCTAAAAACTGTATTTTTTCAACTGAAAATTGGGCAAAGTGCAAATTTTCACTACACTGCGGCAGTCTGGTTCGCGGAACGCGGTGCAGAATGCGGGTATGGCAGGTAGGTAACTATTGATATACTATGATGGGCTGTTTTTGATGTAAAAATTTGGAATAAGTGGAGTTTTTCAAATAAAAAGTTAAATAAAACAAGGTTTGTATGGAATAACAAATTTCCACGCGTTTAGGTCAGTCAATATAGGTTTAAACGTCAGACGGAGCCTAGTCTAGCTTAAAAAAGCTGAAAACCGCTTCAAAATGCGTCACCGGGATGCAAAGTAATTACGATTTGATGTTTTGTCGTCACCCCTTAGGTGTATTTTGCGTGAAATTTTCTAAGTGTCGGATATGAAAATTAAGTATTTTTTGAAGTTTCACAGCTGCGATCCGCACGTGCGAGGCGTCAAAAAACGCGTCTCGGCGCGAGCTGTCGAACGGTGAAATAAACTGGAATGAGCGCAATACTAAAATTTTGAGTTTTCGCCTAAAAACTGTATTTTTTCAACTGAAAATTGGGCAAAGTGCAAATTTTCACTACACTGCGGCAGTCTGGTTCGCGGAACGCGGTGCAGAATGCGGGTATGGCAGGTAGGTAACTATTGATATACTATGATGGGCTGTTTTTGATGTAAAAATTTGGAATAAGTGGAGTTTTTCAAATAAAAAGTTAAATAAAACAAGGTTTGTATGGAATAACAAATTTCCACGCGTTTAGGTCAGTCAATATAGGTTTAAACGTCAGACGGAGCCTAGTCTAGCTTAAAAAAGCTGAAAACCGCTTCAAAATGCGTCACCGGGATGCAAAGTAATTACGATTTGATGTTTTGTCGTCACCCCTTAGGTGTATTTTGCGTGAAATTTTCTAAGTGTCGGATATGAAAATTAAGTATTTTTTGAAGTTTCACAGCTGCGATCCGCACGTGCGAGGCGTCAAAAAACGCGTCTCGGCGCGAGCTGTCGAACGGTGAAATAAACTGGAATGAGCGCAATACTAAAATTTTGAGTTTTCGCCTAAAACTGTATTTTTTCAACTGAAAATTGGGCAAAGTGCAAATTTTCACTACACTGCGGCAGTCTGGTTCGCGGAACGCGGTGCAGAATGCGGGTATGGCAGGTAGGTAACTATTGATATACTATGATGGGCTGTTTTTGATGTAAAAATTTGGAATAAGTGGAGTTTTTCAAATAAAAAGTTAAATAAAACAAGGTTTGTATGGAATAACAAATTTCCACGCGTTTAGGTCAGTCAATATAGGTTTAAACGTCAGACGGAGCCTAGTCTAGCTTAAAAAAGCTGAAAACCGCTTCAAAATGCGTCACCGGGATGCAAAGTAATTACGATTTGATGTTTTGTCGTCACCCCTTAGGTGTATTTTGCGTGAAATTTTCTAAGTGTCGGATATGAAAATTAAGTATTTTTTGAAGTTTCACAGCTGCGATCCGCACGTGCGAGGCGTCAAAAAACGCGTCTCGGCGCGAGCTGTCGAACGGTGAAATAAACTGGAATGAGCGCAATACTAAAATTTTGAGTTTTCGCCTAAAAACTGTATTTTTTCAACTGAAAATTGGGCAAAGTGCAAATTTTCACTACACTGCGGCAGTCTGGTTCGCGGAACGCGGTGCAGAATGCGGGTATGGCAGGTAGGTAACTATTGATATACTATGATGGGCTGTTTTTGATGTAAAAATTTGGAATAAGTGGAGTTTTTCAAATAAAAAGTTAAATAAAACAAGGTTTGTATGGAATAACAAATTTCCACGCGTTTAGGTCAGTCAATATAGGTTTAAACGTCAGACGGAGCCTAGTCTAGCTTAAAAAAGCTGAAAACCGCTTCAAAATGCGTCACCGGGATGCAAAGTAATTACGATTTGATGTTTTGTCGTCACCCCTTAGGTGTATTTTGCGTGAAATTTTCTAAGTGTCGGATATGAAAATTAAGTATTTTTTGAAGTTTCACAGCTGCGATCCGCACGTGCGAGGCGTCAAAAAACGCGTCTCGGCGCGAGCTGTCGAACCGTGAAATAAACTGGAATGAGCGCAATACTAAAATTTTGAGTTTTCGCCTAAAAACTGTATTTTTTCAACTGAAAATTGGGCAAAGTGCAAATTTTCACTACACTGCGGCAGTCTGGTTCGCGGAACGCGGTGCAGAATGCGGGTATGGCAGGTAGGTAACTATTGATATACTATGATGGGCTGTTTTTGATGTAAAAATTTGGAATAAGTGGAGTTTTTCAAATAAAAAGTTAAATAAAACAAGGTTTGTATGGAATAACAAATTTCCACGCGTTTAGGTCAGTCAATATAGGTTTAAACGTCAGACGGAGCCTAGTCTAGCTTAAAAAAGCTGAAAACCGCTTCAAAATGCGTCACCGGGATGCAAAGTAATTACGATTTGATGTTTTGTCGTCACCCCTTAGGTGTATTTTGCGTGAAATTTTCTAAGTGTCGGATATGAAAATTAAGTATTTTTTGAAGTTTCACAGCTGCGATCCGCACGTGCGAGGCGTCAAAAAACGCGTCTCGGCGCGAGCTGTCGAACGGTGAAATAAACTGGAATGAGCGCAATACTAAAATTTTGAGTTTTCGCCTAAAAACTGTATTTTTTCAACTGAAAATTGGGCAAAGTGCAAATTTTCACTACACTGCGGCAGTCTGGTTCGCGGAACGCGGTGCAGAATGCGGGTATGGCAGGTAGGTAACTATTGATATACTATGATGGGCTGTTTTTGATGTAAAAATTTGGAATAAGTGGAGTTTTTCAAATAAAAAGTTAAATAAAACAAGGTTTGTATGGAATAACAAATTTCCACGCGTTTAGGTCAGTCAATATAGGTTTAAACGTCAGACGGAGCCTAGTCTAGCTTAAAAAAGCTGAAAACCGCTTCAAAATGCGTCACCGGGATGCAAAGTAATTACGATTTGATGTTTTGTCGTCACCCCTTAGGTGTATTTTGCGTGAAATTTTCTAAGTGTCGGATATGAAAATTAAGTATTTTTTGAAGTTTCACAGCTGCGATCCGCACGTGCGAGGCGTCAAAAAACGCGTCTCGGCGCGAGCTGTCGAACGGTGAAATAAACTGGAATGAGCGCAATACTAAAATTTTGAGTTTTCGCCTAAAAACTGTATTTTTTCAACTGAAAATTGGGCAAAGTGCAAATTTTCACTACACTGCGGCAGTCTGGTTCGCGGAACGCGGTGCAGAATGCGGGTATGGCAGGTAGGTAACTATTGATATACTATGATGGGCTGTTTTTGATGTAAAAATTTGGAATAAGTGGAGTTTTTCAAATAAAAAGTTAAATAAAACAAGGTTTGTATGGAATAACAAATTTCCACGCGTTTAGGTCAGTCAATATAGGTTTAAACGTCAGACGGAGCCTAGTCTAGCTTAAAAAAGCTGAAAACCGCTTCAAAATGCGTCACCGGGATGCAAAGTAATTACGATTTGATGTTTTGTCGTCACCCCTTAGGTGTATTTTGCGTGAAATTTTCTAAGTGTCGGATATGAAAATTAAGTATTTTTTGAAGTTTCACAGCTGCGATCCGCACGTGCGAGGCGTCAAAAAACGCGTCTCGGCGCGAGCTGTCGAACGGTGAAATAAACTGGAATGAGCGCAATACTAAAATTTTGAGTTTTCGCCTAAAAACTGTATTTTTTCAACTGAAAATTGGGCAAAGTGCAAATTTTCACTACACTGCGGCAGTCTGGTTCGCGGAACGCGGTGCAGAATGCGGGTATGGCAGGTAGGTAACTATTGATATACTATGATGGGCTGTTTTTGATGTAAAAATTTGGAATAAGTGGAGTTTTTCAAATAAAAAGTTAAATAAAACAAGGTTTGTATGGAATAACAAATTTCCACGCGTTTAGGTCAGTCAATATAGGTTTAAACGTCAGACGGAGCCTAGTCTAGCTTAAAAAAGCTGAAAACCGCTTCAAAATGCGTCACCGGGATGCAAAGTAATTACGATTTGATGTTTTGTCGTCACCCCTTAGGTGTATTTTGCGTGAAATTTTCTAAGTGTCGGATATGAAAATTAAGTATTTTTTGAAGTTTCACAGCTGCGATCCGCACGTGCGAGGCGTCAAAAAACGCGTCTCGGCGCGAGCTGTCGAACGGTGAAATAAACTGGAATGAGCGCAATACTAAAATTTTGAGTTTTCGCCTAAAAACTGTATTTTTTCAACTGAAAATTGGGCAAAGTGCAAATTTTCACTACACTGCGGCAGTCTGGTTCGCGGAACGCGGTGCAGAATGCGGGTATGGCAGGTAGGTAACTATTGATATACTATGATGGGCTGTTTTTGATGTAAAAATTTGGAATAAGTGGAGTTTTTCAAATAAAAAGTTAAATAAAACAAGGTTTGTATGGAATAACAAATTTCCACGCGTTTAGGTCAGTCAATATAGGTTTAAACGTCAGACGGAGCCTAGTCTAGCTTAAAAAAGCTGAAAACCGCTTCAAAATGCGTCACCGGGATGCAAAGTAATTACGATTTGATGTTTTGTCGTCACCCCTTAGGTGTATTTTGCGTGAAATTTTCTAAGTGTCGGATATGAAAATTAAGTATTTTTTGAAGTTTCACAGCTGCGATCCGCACGTGCGAGGCGTCAAAAAACGCGTCTCGGCGCGAGCTGTCGAACGGTGAAATAAACTGGAATGAGCGCAATACTAAAATTTTGAGTTTTCGCCTAAAAACTGTATTTTTTCAACTGAAAATTGGGCAAAGTGCAAATTTTCACTACACTGCGGCAGTCTGGTTCGCGGAACGCGGTGCAGAATGCGGGTATGGCAGGTAGGTAACTATTCATATACTATGATGGGCTGTTTTTGATGTAAAAATTTGGAATAAGTGGAGTTTTTCAAATAAAAAGTTAAATAAAACAAGGTTTGTATGGAATAACAAATTTCCACGCGTTTAGGTCAGTCAATATAGGTTTAAACGTCAGACGGAGCCTAGTCTAGCTTAAAAAAGCTGAAAACCGCTTCAAAATGCGTCACCGGGATGCAAAGTAATTACGATTTGATGTTTTGTCGTCACCCCTTAGGTGTATTTTGCGTGAAATTTTCTAAGTGTCGGATATGAAAATTAAGTATTTTTTGAAGTTTCACAGCTGCGATCCGCACGTGCGAGGCGTCAAAAAACGCGTCTCGGCGCGAGCTGTCGAACGGTGAAATAAACTGGAATGAGCGCAATACTAAAATTTTGAGTTTTCGCCTAAAAACTGTATTTTTTCAACTGAAAATTGGGCAAAGTGCAAATTTTCACTACACTGCGGCAGTCTGGTTCGCGGAACGCGGTGCAGAATGCGGGTATGGCAGGTAGGTAACTATTGATATACTATGATGGGCTGTTTTTGATGTAAAAATTTGGAATAAGTGGAGTTTTTCAAATAAAAAGTTAAATAAAACAAGGTTTGTATGGAATAACAAATTTCCACGCGTTTAGGTCAGTCAATATAGGTTTAAACGTCAGACGGAGCCTAGTCTAGCTTAAAAAAGCTGAAAACCGCTTCAAAATGCGTCACCGGGATGCAAAGTAATTACGATTTGATGTTTTGTCGTCACCCCTTAGGTGTATTTTGCGTGAAATTTTCTAAGTGTCGGATATGAAAATTAAGTATTTTTTGAAGTTTCACAGCTGCGATCCGCACGTGCGAGGCGTCAAAAAACGCGTCTCGGCGCGAGCTGTCGAACGGTGAAATAAACTGGAATGAGCGCAATACTAAAATTTTGAGTTTTCGCCTAAAAACTGTATTTTTTCAACTGAAAATTGGGCAAAGTGCAAATTTTCACTACACTGCGGCAGTCTGGTTCGCGGAACGCGGTGCAGAATGCGGGTATGGCAGGTAGGTAACTATTGATATACTATGATGGGCTGTTTTTGATGTAAAAATTTGGAATAAGTGGAGTTTTTCAAATAAAAAGTTAAATAAAACAAGGTTTGTATGGAATAACAAATTTCCACGCGTTTAGGTCAGTCAATATAGGTTTAAACGTCAGACGGAGCCTAGTCTAGCTTAAAAAAGCTGAAAACCGCTTCAAAATGCGTCACCGGGATGCAAAGTAATTACGATTTGATGTTTTGTCGTCACCCCTTAGGTGTATTTTGCGTGAAATTTTCTAAGTGTCGGATATGAAAATTAAGTATTTTTTGAAGTTTCACAGCTGCGATCCGCACGTGCGAGGCGTCAAAAAACGCGTCTCGGCGCGAGCTGTCGAACGGTGAAATAAACTGGAATGAGCGCAATACTAAAATTTTGAGTTTTCGCCTAAAAACTGTATTTTTTCAACTGAAAATTGGGCAAAGTGCAAATTTTCACTACACTGCGGCAGTCTGGTTCGCGGAACGCGGTGCAGAATGCGGGTATGGCAGGTAGGTAACTATTGATATACTATGATGGGCTGTTTTTGATGTAAAAATTTGGAATAAGTGGAGTTTTTCAAATAAAAAGTTAAATAAAACAAGGTTTGTATGGAATAACAAATTTCCACGCGTTTAGGTCAGTCAATATAGGTTTAAACGTCAGACGGAGCCTAGTCTAGCTTAAAAAAGCTGAAAACCGCTTCAAAATGCGTCACCGGGATGCAAAGTAATTACGATTTGATGTTTTGTCGTCACCCCTTAGGTGTATTTTGCGTGAAATTTTCTAAGTGTCGGATATGAAAATTAAGTATTTTTTGAAGTTTCACAGCTGCGATCCGCACGTGCGAGGCGTCAAAAAACGCGTCTCGGCGCGAGCTGTCGAACGGTGAAATAAACTGGAATGAGCGCAATACTAAAATTTTGAGTTTTCGCCTAAAAACTGTATTTTTTCAACTGAAAATTGGGCAAAGTGCAAATTTTCACTACACTGCGGCAGTCTGGTTCGCGGAACGCGGTGCAGAATGCGGGTATGGCAGGTAGGTAACTATTGATATACTATGATGGGCTGTTTTTGATGTAAAAATTTGGAATAAGTGGAGTTTTTCAAATAAAAAGTTAAATAAAACAAGGTTTGTATGGAATAACAAATTTCCACGCGTTTAGGTCAGTCAATATAGGTTTAAACGTCAGACGGAGCCTAGTCTAGCTTAAAAAAGCTGAAAACCGCTTCAAAATGCGTCACCGGGATGCAAAGTAATTACGATTTGATGTTTTGTCGTCACCCCTTAGGTGTATTTTGCGTGAAATTTTCTAAGTGTCGGATATGAAAATTAAGTATTTTTTGAAGTTTCACAGCTGCGATCCGCACGTGCGAGGCGTCAAAAAACGCGTCTCGGCGCGAGCTGTCGAACGGTGAAATAAACTGGAATGAGCGCAATACTAAAATTTTGAGTTTTCGCCTAAAAACTGTATTTTTTCAACTGAAAATTGGGCAAAGTGCAAATTTTCACTACACTGCGGCAGTCTGGTTCGCGGAACGCGGTGCAGAATGCGGGTATGGCAGGTAGGTAACTATTGATATACTATGATGGGCTGTTTTTGATGTAAAAATTTGGAATAAGTGGAGTTTTTCAAATAAAAAGTTAAATAAAACAAGGTTTGTATGGAATAACAAATTTCCACGCGTTTAGGTCAGTCAATATAGGTTTAAACGTCAGACGGAGCCTAGTCTAGCTTAAAAAAGCTGAAAACCGCTTCAAAATGCGTCACCGGGATGCAAAGTAATTACGATTTGATGTTTTGTCGTCACCCCTTAGGTGTATTTTGCGTGAAATTTTCTAAGTGTCGGATATGAAAATTAAGTATTTTTTGAAGTTTCACAGCTGCGATCCGCACGTGCGAGGCGTCAAAAAACGCGTCTCGGCGCGAGCTGTCGAACGGTGAAATAAACTGGAATGAGCGCAATACTAAAATTTTGAGTTTTCGCCTAAAAACTGTATTTTTTCAACTGAAAATTGGGCAAAGTGCAAATTTTCACTACACTGCGGCAGTCTGGTTCGCGGAACGCGGTGCAGAATGCGGGTATGGCAGGTAGGTAACTATTGATATACTATGATGGGCTGTTTTTGATGTAAAAATTTGGAATAAGTGGAGTTTTTCAAATAAAAAGTTAAATAAAACAAGGTTTGTATGGAATAACAAATTTCCACGCGTTTAGGTCAGTCAATATAGGTTTAAACGTCAGACGGAGCCTAGTCTAGCTTAAAAAAGCTGAAAACCGCTTCAAAATGCGTCACCGGGATGCAAAGTAATTACGATTTGATGTTTTGTCGTCACCCCTTAGGTGTATTTTGCGTGAAATTTTCTAAGTGTCGGATATGAAAATTAAGTATTTTTTGAAGTTTCACAGCTGCGATCCGCACGTGCGAGGCGTCAAAAAACGCGTCTCGGCGCGAGCTGTCGAACGGTGAAATAAACTGGAATGAGCGCAATACTAAAATTTTGAGTTTTCGCCTAAAAACTGTATTTTTTCAACTGAAAATTGGGCAAAGTGCAAATTTTCACTACACTGCGGCAGTCTGGTTCGCGGAACGCGGTGCAGAATGCGGGTATGGCAGGTAGGTAACTATTGATATACTATGATGGGCTGTTTTTGATGTAAAAATTTGGAATAAGTGGAGTTTTTCAAATAAAAAGTTAAATAAAACAAGGTTTGTATGGAATAACAAATTTCCACGCGTTTAGGTCAGTCAATATAGGTTTAAACGTCAGACGGAGCCTAGTCTAGCTTAAAAAAGCTGAAAACCGCTTCAAAATGCGTCACCGGGATGCAAAGTAATTACGATTTGATGTTTTGTCGTCACCCCTTAGGTGTATTTTGCGTGAAATTTTCTAAGTGTCGGATATGAAAATTAAGTATTTTTTGAAGTTTCACAGCTGCGATCCGCACGTGCGAGGCGTCAAAAAACGCGTCTCGGCGCGAGCTGTCGAACGGTGAAATAAACTGGAATGAGCGCAATACTAAAATTTTGAGTTTTCGCCTAAAAACTGTATTTTTTCAACTGAAAATTGGGCAAAGTGCAAATTTTCACTACACTGCGGCAGTCTGGTTCGCGGAACGCGGTGCAGAATGCGGGTATGGCAGGTAGGTAACTATTGATATACTATGATGGGCTGTTTTTGATGTAAAAATTTGGAATAAGTGGAGTTTTTCAAATAAAAAGTTAAATAAAACAAGGTTTGTATGGAATAACAAATTTCCACGCGTTTAGGTCAGTCAATATAGGTTTAAACGTCAGACGGAGCCTAGTCTAGCTTAAAAAAGCTGAAAACCGCTTCAAAATGCGTCACCGGGATGCAAAGTAATTACGATTTGATGTTTTGTCGTCACCCCTTAGGTGTATTTTGCGTGAAATTTTCTAAGTGTCGGATATGAAAATTAAGTATTTTTTGAAGTTTCACAGCTGCGATCCGCACGTGCGAGGCGTCAAAAAACGCGTCTCGGCGCGAGCTGTCGAACGGTGAAATAAACTGGAATGAGCGCAATACTAAAATTTTGAGTTTTCGCCTAAAAACTGTATTTTTTCAACTGAAAATTGGGCAAAGTGCAAATTTTCACTACACTGCGGCAGTCTGGTTCGCGGAACGCGGTGCAGAATGCGGGTATGGCAGGTAGGTAACTATTGATATACTATGATGGGCTGTTTTTGATGTAAAAATTTGGAATAAGTGGAGTTTTTCAAATAAAAAGTTAAATAAAACAAGGTTTGTATGGAATAACAAATTTCCACGCGTTTAGGTCAGTCAATATAGGTTTAAACGTCAGACGGAGCCTAGTCTAGCTTAAAAAAGCTGAAAACCGCTTCAAAATGCGTCACCGGGATGCAAAGTAATTACGATTTGATGTTTTGTCGTCACCCCTTAGGTGTATTTTGCGTGAAATTTTCTAAGTGTCGGATATGAAAATTAAGTATTTTTTGAAGTTTCACAGCTGCGATCCGCACGTGCGAGGCGTCAAAAAACGCGTCTCGGCGCGAGCTGTCGAACGGTGAAATAAACTGGAATGAGCGCAATACTAAAATTTTGAGTTTTCGCCTAAAAACTGTATTTTTTCAACTGAAAATTGGGCAAAGTGCAAATTTTCACTACACTGCGGCAGTCTGGTTCGCGGAACGCGGTGCAGAATGCGGGTATGGCAGGTAGGTAACTATTGATATACTATGATGGGCTGTTTTTGATGTAAAAATTTGGAATAAGTGGAGTTTTTCAAATAAAAAGTTAAATAAAACAAGGTTTGTATGGAATAACAAATTTTCACGCGTTTAGGTCAGTCAATATAGGTTTAAACGTCAGACGGAGCCTAGTCTAGCTTAAAAAAGCTGAAAACCGCTTCAAAATGCGTCACCGGGATGCAAAGTAATTACGATTTGATGTTTTGTCGTCACCCCTTAGGTGTATTTTGCGTGAAATTTTCTAAGTGTCGGATATGAAAATTAAGTATTTTTTGAAGTTTCACAGCTGCGATCCGCACGTGCGAGGCGTCAAAAAACGCGTCTCGGCGCGAGCTGTCGAACGGTGAAATAAACTGGAATGAGCGCAATACTAAAATTTTGAGTTTTCGCCTAAAAACTGTATTTTTTCAACTGAAAATTGGGCAAAGTGCAAATTTTCACTACACTGCGGCAGTCTGGTTCGCGGAACGCGGTGCAGAATGCGGGTATGGCAGGTAGGTAACTATTGATATACTATGATGGGCTGTTTTTGATGTAAAAATTTGGAATAAGTGGAGTTTTTCAAATAAAAAGTTAAATAAAACAAGGTTTGTATGGAATAACAAATTTCCACGCGTTTAGGTCAGTCAATATAGGTTTAAACGTCAGACGGAGCCTAGTCTAGCTTAAAAAAGCTGAAAACCGCTTCAAAATGCGTCACCGGGATGCAAAGTAATTACGATTTGATGTTTTGTCGTCACCCCTTAGGTGTATTTTGCGTGAAATTTTCTAAGTGTCGGATATGAAAATTAAGTATTTTTTGAAGTTTCACAGCTGCGATCCGCACGTGCGAGGCGTCAAAAAACGCGTCTCGGCGCGAGCTGTCGAACGGTGAAATAAACTGGAATGAGCGCAATACTAAAATTTTGAGTTTTCGCCTAAAAACTGTATTTTTTCAACTGAAAATTGGGCAAAGTGCAAATTTTCACTACACTGCGGCAGTCTGGTTCGCGGAACGCGGTGCAGAATGCGGGTATGGCAGGTAGGTAACTATTGATATACTATGATGGGCTGTTTTTGATGTAAAAATTTGGAATAAGTGGAGTTTTTCAAATAAAAAGTTAAATAAAACAAGGTTTGTATGGAATAACAAATTTCCACGCGTTTAGGTCAGTCAATATAGGTTTAAACGTCAGACGGAGCCTAGTCTAGCTTAAAAAAGCTGAAAACCGCTTCAAAATGCGTCACCGGGATGCAAAGTAATTACGATTTGATGTTTTGTCGTCACCCCTTAGGTGTATTTTGCGTGAAATTTTCTAAGTGTCGGATATGAAAATTAAGTATTTTTTGAAGTTTCACAGCTGCGATCCGCACGTGCGAGGCGTCAAAAAACGCGTCTCGGCGCGAGCTGTCGAACGGTGAAATAAACTGGAATGAGCGCAATACTAAAATTTTGAGTTTTCGCCTAAAAACTGTATTTTTTCAACTGAAAATTGGGCAAAGTGCAAATTTTCACTACACTGCGGCAGTCTGGTTCGCGGAACGCGGTGCAGAATGCGGGTATGGCAGGTAGGTAACTATTGATATACTATGATGGGCTGTTTTTGATGTAAAAATTTGGAATAAGTGGAGTTTTTCAAATAAAAAGTTAAATAAAACAAGGTTTGTATGGAATAACAAATTTCCACGCGTTTAGGTCAGTCAATATAGGTTTAAACGTCAGACGGAGCCTAGTCTAGCTTAAAAAAGCTGAAAACCGCTTCAAAATGCGTCACCGGGATGCAAAGTAATTACGATTTGATGTTTTGTCGTCACCCCTTAGGTGTATTTTGCGTGAAATTTTCTAAGTGTCGGATATGAAAATTAAGTATTTTTTGAAGTTTCACAGCTGCGATCCGCACGTGCGAGGCGTCAAAAAACGCGTCTCGGCGCGAGCTGTCGAACGGTGAAATAAACTGGAATGAGCGCAATACTAAAATTTTGAGTTTTCGCCTAAAAACTGTATTTTTTTTAACTGAAAATTGGGCAAAGTGCAAATTTTCACTACACTGCGGCAGTCTGGTTCGCGGAACGCGGTGCAGAATGCGGGTATGGCAGGTAGGTAACTATTGATATACTATGATGGGCTGTTTTTGATGTAAAAATTTGGAATAAGTGGAGTTTTTCAAATAAAAAGTTAAATAAAACAAGGTTTGTATGGAATAACAAATTTCCACGCGTTTAGGTCAGTCAATATAGGTTTAAACGTCAGACGGAGCCTAGTCTAGCTTAAAAAAGCTGAAAACCGCTTCAAAATGCGTCACCGGGATGCAAAGTAATTACGATTTGATGTTTTGTCGTCACCCCTTAGGTGTATTTTGCGTGAAATTTTCTAAGTGTCGGATATGAAAATTAAGTATTTTTTGAAGTTTCACAGCTGCGATCCGCACGTGCGAGGCGTCAAAAAACGCGTCTCGGCGCGAGCTGTCGAACGGTGAAATAAACTGGAATGAGCGCAATACTAAAATTTTGAGTTTTCGCCTAAAAACTGTATTTTTTCAACTGAAAATTGGGCAAAGTGCAAATTTTCACTACACTGCGGCAGTCTGGTTCGCGGAACGCGGTGCAGAATGCGGGTATGGCAGGTAGGTAACTATTGATATACTATGATGGGCTGTTTTTGATGTAAAAATTTGGAATAAGTGGAGTTTTTCAAATAAAAAGTTAAATAAAACAAGGTTTGTATGGAATAACAAATTTCCACGCGTTTAGGTCAGTCAATATAGGTTTAAACGTCAGACGGAGCCTAGTCTAGCTTAAAAAAGCTGAAAACCGCTTCAAAATGCGTCACCGGGATGCAAAGTAATTACGATTTGATGTTTTGTCGTCACCCCTTAGGTGTATTTTGCGTGAAATTTTCTAAGTGTCGGATATGAAAATTAAGTATTTTTTGAAGTTTCACAGCTGCGATCCGCACGTGCGAGGCGTCAAAAAACGCGTCTCGGCGCGAGCTGTCGAACGGTGAAATAAACTGGAATGAGCGCAATACTAAAATTTTGAGTTTTCGCCTAAAAACTGTATTTTTTCAACTGAAAATTGGGCAAAGTGCAAATTTTCACTACACTGCGGCAGTCTGGTTCGCGGAACGCGGTGCAGAATGCGGGTATGGCAGGTAGGTAACTATTGATATACTATGATGGGCTGTTTTTGATGTAAAAATTTGGAATAAGTGGAGTTTTTCAAATAAAAAGTTAAATAAAACAAGGTTTGTATGGAATAACAAATTTCCACGCGTTTAGGTCAGTCAATATAGGTTTAAACGTCAGACGGAGCCTAGTCTAGCTTAAAAAAGCTGAAAACCGCTTCAAAATGCGTCACCGGGATGCAAAGTAATTACGATTTGATGTTTTGTCGTCACCCCTTAGGTGTATTTTGCGTGAAATTTTCTAAGTGTCGGATATGAAAATTAAGTATTTTTTGAAGTTTCACAGCTGCGATCCGCACGTGCGAGGCGTCAAAAAACGCGTCTCGGCGCGAGCTGTCGAACGGTGAAATAAACTGGAATGAGCGCAATACTAAAATTTTGAGTTTTCGCCTAAAAACTGTATTTTTTCAACTGAAAATTGGGCAAAGTGCAAATTTTCACTACACTGCGGCAGTCTGGTTCGCGGAACGCGGTGCAGAATGCGGGTATGGCAGGTAGGTAACTATTGATATACTATGATGGGCTGTTTTTGATGTAAAAATTTGGAATAAGTGGAGTTTTTCAAATAAAAAGTTAAATAAAACAAGGTTTGTATGGAATAACAAATTTCCACGCGTTTAGGTCAGTCAATATAGGTTTAAACGTCAGACGGAGCCTAGTCTAGCTTAAAAAAGCTGAAAACCGCTTCAAAATGCGTCACCGGGATGCAAAGTAATTACGATTTGATGTTTTGTCGTCACCCCTTAGGTGTATTTTGCGTGAAATTTTCTAAGTGTCGGATATGAAAATTAAGTATTTTTTGAAGTTTCACAGCTGCGATCCGCACGTGCGAGGCGTCAAAAAACGCGTCTCGGCGCGAGCTGTCGAACGGTGAAATAAACTGGAATGAGCGCAATACTAAAATTTTGAGTTTTCGCCTAAAAACTGTATTTTTTCAACTGAAAATTGGGCAAAGTGCAAATTTTCACTACACTGCGGCAGTCTGGTTCGCGGAACGCGGTGCAGAATGCGGGTATGGCAGGTAGGTAACTATTGATATACTATGATGGGCTGTTTTTGATGTAAAAATTTGGAATAAGTGGAGTTTTTCAAATAAAAAGTTAAATAAAACAAGGTTTGTATGGAATAACAAATTTCCACGCGTTTAGGTCAGTCAATATAGGTTTAAACGTCAGACGGAGCCTAGTCTAGCTTAAAAAAGCTGAAAACCGCTTCAAAATGCGTCACCGGGATGCAAAGTAATTACGATTTGATGTTTTGTCGTCACCCCTTAGGTGTATTTTGCGTGAAATTTTCTAAGTGTCGGATATGAAAATTAAGTATTTTTTGAAGTTTCACAGCTGCGATCCGCACGTGCGAGGCGTCAAAAAACGCGTCTCGGCGCGAGCTGTCGAACGGTGAAATAAACTGGAATGAGCGCAATACTAAAATTTTGAGTTTTCGCCTAAAAACTGTATTTTTTCAACTGAAAATTGGGCAATGTGCAAATTTTCACTACACTGCGGCAGTCTGGTTCGCGGAACGCGGTGCAGAATGCGGGTATGGCAGGTAGGTAACTATTGATATACTATGATGGGCTGTTTTTGATGTAAAAATTTGGAATAAGTGGAGTTTTTCAAATAAAAAGTTAAATAAAACAAGGTTTGTATGGAATAACAAATTTCCACGCGTTTAGGTCAGTCAATATAGGTTTAAACGTCAGACGGAGCCTAGTCTAGCTTAAAAAAGCTGAAAACCGCTTCAAAATGCGTCACCGGGATGCAAAGTAATTACGATTTGATGTTTTGTCGTCACCCCTTAGGTGTATTTTGCGTGAAATTTTCTAAGTGTCGGATATGAAAATTAAGTATTTTTTGAAGTTTCACAGCTGCGATCCGCACGTGCGAGGCGTCAAAAAACGCGTCTCGGCGCGAGCTGTCGAACGGTGAAATAAACTGGAATGAGCGCAATACTAAAATTTTGAGTTTTCGCCTAAAAACTGTATTTTTTCAACTGAAAATTGGGCAATGTGCAAATTTTCACTACACTGCGGCAGTCTGGTTCGCGGAACGCGGTGCAGAATGCGGGTATGGCAGGTAGGTAACTATTGATATACTATGATGGGCTGTTTTTGATGTAAAAATTTGGAATAAGTGGAGTTTTTCAAATAAAAAGTTAAATAAAACAAGGTTTGTATGGAATAACAAATTTCCACGCGTTTAGGTCAGTCAATATAGGTTTAAACGTCAGACGGAGCCTAGTCTAGCTTAAAAAAGCTGAAAACCGCTTCAAAATGCGTCACCGGGATGCAAAGTAATTACGATTTGATGTTTTGTCGTCACCCCTTAGGTGTATTTTGCGTGAAATTTTCTAAGTGTCGGATATGAAAATTAAGTATTTTTTGAAGTTTCACAGCTGCGATCCGCACGTGCGAGGCGTCAAAAAACGCGTCTCGGCGCGAGCTGTCGAACGGTGAAATAAACTGGAATGAGCGCAATACTAAAATTTTGAGTTTTCGCCTAAAAACTGTATTTTTTCAACTGAAAATTGGGCAAAGTGCAAATTTTCACTACACTGCGGCAGTCTGGTTCGCGGAACGCGGTGCAGAATGCGGGTATGGCAGGTAGGTAACTATTGATATACTATGATGGGCTGTTTTTGATGTAAAAATTTGGAATAAGTGGAGTTTTTCAAATAAAAAGTTAAATAAAACAAGGTTTGTATGGAATAACAAATTTCCACGCGTTTAGGTCAGTCAATATAGGTTTAAACGTCAGACGGAGCCTAGTCTAGCTTAAAAAAGCTGAAAACCGCTTCAAAATGCGTCACCGGGATGCAAAGTAATTACGATTTGATGTTTTGTCGTCACCCCTTAGGTGTATTTTGCGTGAAATTTTCTAAGTGTCGGATATGAAAATTAAGTATTTTTTGAAGTTTCACAGCTGCGATCCGCACGTGCGAGGCGTCAAAAAACGCGTCTCGGCGCGAGCTGTCGAACGGTGAAATAAACTGGAATGAGCGCAATACTAAAATTTTGAGTTTTCGCCTAAAAACTGTATTTTTTCAACTGAAAATTGGGCAAAGTGCAAATTTTCACTACACTGCGGCAGTCTGGTTCGCGGAACGCGGTGCAGAATGCGGGTATGGCAGGTAGGTAACTATTGATATACTATGATGGGCTGTTTTTGATGTAAAAATTTGGAATAAGTGGAGTTTTTCAAATAAAAAGTTAAATAAAACAAGGTTTGTATGGAATAACAAATTTCCACGCGTTTAGGTCAGTCAATATAGGTTTAAACGTCAGACGGAGCCTAGTCTAGCTTAAAAAAGCTGAAAACCGCTTCAAAATGCGTCACCGGGATGCAAAGTAATTACGATTTGATGTTTTGTCGTCACCCCTTAGGTGTATTTTGCGTGAAATTTTCTAAGTGTCGGATATGAAAATTAAGTATTTTTTGAAGTTTCACAGCTGCGATCCGCACGTGCGAGGCGTCAAAAAACGCGTCTCGGCGCGAGCTGTCGAACGGTGAAATAAACTGGAATGAGCGCAATACTAAAATTTTGAGTTTTCGCCTAAAAACTGTATTTTTTCAACTGAAAATTGGGCAAAGTGCAAATTTTCACTACACTGCGGCAGTCTGGTTCGCGGAACGCGGTGCAGAATGCGGGTATGGCAGGTAGGTAACTATTGATATACTATGATGGGCTGTTTTTGATGTAAAAATTTGGAATAAGTGGAGTTTTTCAAATAAAAAGTTAAATAAAACAAGGTTTGTATGGAATAACAAATTTCCACGCGTTTAGGTCAGTCAATATAGGTTTAAACGTCAGACGGAGCCTAGTCTAGCTTAAAAAAGCTGAAAACCGCTTCAAAATGCGTCACCGGGATGCAAAGTAATTACGATTTGATGTTTTGTCGTCACCCCTTAGGTGTATTTTGCGTGAAATTTTCTAAGTGTCGGATATGAAAATTAAGTATTTTTTGAAGTTTCACAGCTGCGATCCGCACGTGCGAGGCGTCAAAAAACGCGTCTCGGCGCGAGCTGTCGAACGGTGAAATAAACTGGAATGAGCGCAATACTAAAATTTTGAGTTTTCGCCTAAAAACTGTATTTTTTCAACTGAAAATTGGGCAATGTGCAAATTTTCACTACACTGCGGCAGTCTGGTTCGCGGAACGCGGTGCAGAATGCGGGTATGGCAGGTAGGTAACTATTGATATACTATGATGGGCTGTTTTTGATGTAAAAATTTGGAATAAGTGGAGTTTTTCAAATAAAAAGTTAAATAAAACAAGGTTTGTATGGAATAACAAATTTCCACGCGTTTAGGTCAGTCAATATAGGTTTAAACGTCAGACGGAGCCTAGTCTAGCTTAAAAAAGCTGAAAACCGCTTCAAAATGCGTCACCGGGATGCAAAGTAATTACGATTTGATGTTTTGTCGTCACCCCTTAGGTGTATTTTGCGTGAAATTTTCTAAGTGTCGGATATGAAAATTAAGTATTTTTTGAAGTTTCACAGCTGCGATCCGCACGTGCGAGGCGTCAAAAAACGCGTCTCGGCGCGAGCTGTCGAACGGTGAAATAAACTGGAATGAGCGCAATACTAAAATTTTGAGTTTTCGCCTAAAAACTGTATTTTTTCAACTGAAAATTGGGCAAAGTGCAAATTTTCACTACACTGCGGCAGTCTGGTTCGCGGAACGCGGTGCAGAATGCGGGTATGGCAGGTAGGTAACTATTGATATACTATGATGGGCTGTTTTTGATGTAAAAATTTGGAATAAGTGGAGTTTTTCAAATAAAAAGTTAAATAAAACAAGGTTTGTATGGAATAACAAATTTCCACGCGTTTAGGTCAGTCAATATAGGTTTAAACGTCAGACGGAGCCTAGTCTAGCTTAAAAAAGCTGAAAACCGCTTCAAAATGCGTCACCGGGATGCAAAGTAATTACGATTTGATGTTTTGTCGTCACCCCTTAGGTGTATTTTGCGTGAAATTTTCTAAGTGTCGGATATGAAAATTAAGTATTTTTTGAAGTTTCACAGCTGCGATCCGCACGTGCGAGGCGTCAAAAAACGCGTCTCGGCGCGAGCTGTCGAACGGTGAAATAAACTGGAATGAGCGCAATACTAAAATTTTGAGTTTTCGCCTAAAAACTGTATTTTTTCAACTGAAAATTGGGCAAAGTGCAAATTTTCACTACACTGCGGCAGTCTGGTTCGCGGAACGCGGTGCAGAATGCGGGTATGGCAGGTAGGTAACTATTGATATACTATGATGGGCTGTTTTTGATGTAAAAATTTGGAATAAGTGGAGTTTTTCAAATAAAAAGTTAAATAAAACAAGGTTTGTATGGAATAACAAATTTCCACGCGTTTAGGTCAGTCAATATAGGTTTAAACGTCAGACGGAGCCTAGTCTAGCTTAAAAAAGCTGAAAACCGCTTCAAAATGCGTCACCGGGATGCAAAGTAATTACGATTTGATGTTTTGTCGTCACCCCTTAGGTGTATTTTGCGTGAAATTTTCTAAGTGTCGGATATGAAAATTAAGTATTTTTTGAAGTTTCACAGCTGCGATCCGCACGTGCGAGGCGTCAAAAAACGCGTCTCGGCGCGAGCTGTCGAACGGTGAAATAAACTGGAATGAGCGCAATACTAAAATTTTGAGTTTTCGCCTAAAAACTGTATTTTTTCAACTGAAAATTGGGCAAAGTGCAAATTTTCACTACACTGCGGCAGTCTGGTTCGCGGAACGCGGTGCAGAATGCGGGTATGGCAGGTAGGTAACTATTGATATACTATGATGGGCTGTTTTTGATGTAAAAATTTGGAATAAGTGGAGTTTTTCAAATAAAAAGTTAAATAAAACAAGGTTTGTATGGAATAACAAATTTCCACGCGTTTAGGTCAGTCAATATAGGTTTAAACGTCAGACGGAGCCTAGTCTAGCTTAAAAAAGCTGAAAACCGCTTCAAAATGCGTCACCGGGATGCAAAGTAATTACGATTTGATGTTTTGTCGTCACCCCTTAGGTGTATTTTGCGTGAAATTTTCTAAGTGTCGGATATGAAAATTAAGTATTTTTTGAAGTTTCACAGCTGCGATCCGCACGTGCGAGGCGTCAAAAAACGCGTCTCGGCGCGAGCTGTCGAACGGTGAAATAAACTGGAATGAGCGCAATACTAAAATTTTGAGTTTTCGCCTAAAAACTGTATTTTTTCAACTGAAAATTGGGCAAAGTGCAAATTTTCACTACACTGCGGCAGTCTGGTTCGCGGAACGCGGTGCAGAATGCGGGTATGGCAGGTAGGTAACTATTGATATACTATGATGGGCTGTTTTTGATGTAAAAATTTGGAATAAGTGGAGTTTTTCAAATAAAAAGTTAAATAAAACAAGGTTTGTATGGAATAACAAATTTCCACGCGTTTAGGTCAGTCAATATAGGTTTAAACGTCAGACGGAGCCTAGTCTAGCTTAAAAAAGCTGAAAACCGCTTCAAAATGCGTCACCGGGATGCAAAGTAATTACGATTTGATGTTTTGTCGTCACCCCTTAGGTGTATTTTGCGTGAAATTTTCTAAGTGTCGGATATGAAAATTAAGTATTTTTTGAAGTTTCACAGCTGCGATCCGCACGTGCGAGGCGTCAAAAAACGCGTCTTGGCGCGAGCTGTCGAACGGTGAAATAAACTGGAATGAGCGCAATACTAAAATTTTGAGTTTTCGCCTAAAAACTGTATTTTTTCAACTGAAAATTGGGCAAAGTGCAAATTTTCACTACACTGCGGCAGTCTGGTTCGCGGAACGCGGTGCAGAATGCGGGTATGGCAGGTAGGTAACTATTGATATACTATGATGGGCTGTTTTTGATGTAAAAATTTGGAATAAGTGGAGTTTTTCAAATAAAAAGTTAAATAAAACAAGGTTTGTATGGAATAACAAATTTCCACGCGTTTAGGTCAGTCAATATAGGTTTAAACGTCAGACGGAGCCTAGTCTAGCTTAAAAAAGCTGAAAACCGCTTCAAAATGCGTCACCGGGATGCAAAGTAATTACGATTTGATGTTTTGTCGTCACCCCTTAGGTGTATTTTGCGTGAAATTTTCTAAGTGTCGGATATGAAAATTAAGTATTTTTTGAAGTTTCACAGCTGCGATCCGCACGTGCGAGGCGTCAAAAAACGCGTCTCGGCGCGAGCTGTCGAACGGTGAAATAAACTGGAATGAGCGCAATACTAAAATTTTGAGTTTTCGCCTAAAAACTGTATTTTTTCAACTGAAAATTGGGCAAAGTGCAAATTTTCACTACACTGCGGCAGTCTGGTTCGCGGAACGCGGTGCAGAATGCGGGTATGGCAGGTAGGTAACTATTGATATACTATGATGGGCTGTTTTTGATGTAAAAATTTGGAATAAGTGGAGTTTTTCAAATAAAAAGTTAAATAAAACAAGGTTTGTATGGAATAACAAATTTCCACGCGTTTAGGTCAGTCAATATAGGTTTAAACGTCAGACGGAGCCTAGTCTAGCTTAAAAAAGCTGAAAACCGCTTCAAAATGCGTCACCGGGATGCAAAGTAATTACGATTTGATGTTTTGTCGTCACCCCTTAGGTGTATTTTGCGTGAAATTTTCTAAGTGTCGGATATGAAAATTAAGTATTTTTTGAAGTTTCACAGCTGCGATCCGCACGTGCGAGGCGTCAAAAAACGCGTCTCGGCGCGAGCTGTCGAACGGTGAAATAAACTGGAATGAGCGCAATACTAAAATTTTGAGTTTTCGCCTAAAAACTGTATTTTTTCAACTGAAAATTGGGCAATGTGCAAATTTTCACTACACTGCGGCAGTCTGGTTCGCGGAACGCGGTGCAGAATGCGGGTATGGCAGGTAGGTAACTATTGATATACTATGATGGGCTGTTTTTGATGTAAAAATTTGGAATAAGTGGAGTTTTTCAAATAAAAAGTTAAATAAAACAAGGTTTGTATGGAATAACAAATTTCCACGCGTTTAGGTCAGTCAATATAGGTTTAAACGTCAGACGGAGCCTAGTCTAGCTTAAAAAAGCTGAAAACCGCTTCAAAATGCGTCACCGGGATGCAAAGTAATTACGATTTGATGTTTTGTCGTCACCCCTTAGGTGTATTTTGCGTGAAATTTTCTAAGTGTCGGATATGAAAATTAAGTATTTTTTGAAGTTTCACAGCTGCGATCCGCACGTGCGAGGCGTCAAAAAACGCGTCTCGGCGCGAGCTGTCGAACGGTGAAATAAACTGGAATGAGCGCAATACTAAAATTTTGAGTTTTCGCCTAAAAACTGTATTTTTTCAACTGAAAATTGGGCAATGTGCAAATTTTCACTACACTGCGGCAGTCTGGTTCGCGGAACGCGGTGCAGAATGCGGGTATGGCAGGTAGGTAACTATTGATATACTATGATGGGCTGTTTTTGATGTAAAAATTTGGAATAAGTGGAGTTTTTCAAATAAAAAGTTAAATAAAACAAGGTTTGTATGGAATAACAAATTTCCACGCGTTTAGGTCAGTCAATATAGGTTTAAACGTCAGACGGAGCCTAGTCTAGCTTAAAAAAGCTGAAAACCGCTTCAAAATGCGTCACCGGGATGCAAAGTAATTACGATTTGATGTTTTGTCGTCACCCCTTAGGTGTATTTTGCGTGAAATTTTCTAAGTGTCGGATATGAAAATTAAGTATTTTTTGAAGTTTCACAGCTGCGATCCGCACGTGCGAGGCGTCAAAAAACGCGTCTCGGCGCGAGCTGTCGAACGGTGAAATAAACTGGAATGAGCGCAATACTAAAATTTTGAGTTTTCGCCTAAAAACTGTATTTTTTCAACTGAAAATTGGGCAAAGTGCAAATTTTCACTACACTGCGGCAGTCTGGTTCGCGGAACGCGGTGCAGAATGCGGGTATGGCAGGTAGGTAACTATTGATATACTATGATGGGCTGTTTTTGATGTAAAAATTTGGAATAAGTGGAGTTTTTCAAATAAAAAGTTAAATAAAACAAGGTTTGTATGGAATAACAAATTTCCACGCGTTTAGGTCAGTCAATATAGGTTTAAACGTCAGACGGAGCCTAGTCTAGCTTAAAAAAGCTGAAAACCGCTTCAAAATGCGTCACCGGGATGCAAAGTAATTACGATTTGATGTTTTGTCGTCACCCCTTAGGTGTATTTTGCGTGAAATTTTCTAAGTGTCGGATATGAAAATTAAGTATTTTTTGAAGTTTCACAGCTGCGATCCGCACGTGCGAGTCGTCAAAAAACGCGTCTCGGCGCGAGCTGTCGAACGGTGAAATAAACTGGAATGAGCGCAATACTAAAATTTTGAGTTTTCGCCTAAAAACTGTATTTTTTCAACTGAAAATTGGGCAAAGTGCAAATTTTCACTACACTGCGGCAGTCTGGTTCGCGGAACGCGGTGCAGAATGCGGGTATGGCAGGTAGGTAACTATTGATATACTATGATGGGCTGTTTTTGATGTAAAAATTTGGAATAAGTGGAGTTTTTCAAATAAAAAGTTAAATAAAACAAGGTTTGTATGGAATAACAAATTTCCACGCGTTTAGGTCAGTCAATATAGGTTTAAACGTCAGACGGAGCCTAGTCTAGCTTAAAAAAGCTGAAAACCGCTTCAAAATGCGTCACCGGGATGCAAAGTAATTACGATTTGATGTTTTGTCGTCACCCCTTAGGTGTATTTTGCGTGAAATTTTCTAAGTGTCGGATATGAAAATTAAGTATTTTTTGAAGTTTCACAGCTGCGATCCGCACGTGCGAGTCGTCAAAAAACGCGTCTCGGCGCGAGCTGTCGAACGGTGAAATAAACTGGAATGAGCGCAATACTAAAATTTTGAGTTTTCGCCTAAAAACTGTATTTTTTCAACTGAAAATTGGGCAAAGTGCAAATTTTCACTACACTGCGGCAGTCTGGTTCGCGGAACGCGGTGCAGAATGCGGGTATGGCAGGTAGGTAACTATTGATATACTATGATGGGCTGTTTTTGATGTAAAAATTTGGAATAAGTGGAGTTTTTCAAATAAAAAGTTAAATAAAACAAGGTTTGTATGGAATAACAAATTTCCACGCGTTTAGGTCAGTCAATATAGGTTTAAACGTCAGACGGAGCCTAGTCTAGCTTAAAAAAGCTGAAAACCGCTTCAAAATGCGTCACCGGGATGCAAAGTAATTACGATTTGATGTTTTGTCGTCACCCCTTAGGTGTATTTTGCGTGAAATTTTCTAAGTGTCGGATATGAAAATTAAGTATTTTTTGAAGTTTCACAGCTGCGATCCGCACGTGCGAGTCGTCAAAAAACGCGTCTCGGCGCGAGCTGTCGAACGGTGAAATAAACTGGAATGAGCGCAATACTAAAATTTTGAGTTTTCGCCTAAAAACTGTATTTTTTCAACTGAAAATTGGGCAAAGTGCAAATTTTCACTACACTGCGGCAGTCTGGTTCGCGGAACGCGGTGCAGAATGCGGGTATGGCAGGTAGGTAACTATTGATATACTATGATGGGCTGTTTTTGATGTAAAAATTTGGAATAAGTGGAGTTTTTCAAATAAAAAGTTAAATAAAACAAGGTTTGTATGGAATAACAAATTTCCACGCGTTTAGGTCAGTCAATATAGGTTTAAACGTCAGACGGAGCCTAGTCTAGCTTAAAAAAGCTGAAAACCGCTTCAAAATGCGTCACCGGGATGCAAAGTAATTACGATTTGATGTTTTGTCGTCACCCCTTAGGTGTATTTTGCGTGAAATTTTCTAAGTGTCGGATATGAAAATTAAGTATTTTTTGAAGTTTCACAGCTGCGATCCGCACGTGCGAGGCGTCAAAAAACGCGTCTCGGCGCGAGCTGTCGAACGGTGAAATAAACTGGAATGAGCGCAATACTAAAATTTTGAGTTTTCGCCTAAAAACTGTATTTTTTCAACTGAAAATTGGGCAATGTGCAAATTTTCACTACACTGCGGCAGTCTGGTTCGCGGAACGCGGTGCAGAATGCGGGTATGGCAGGTAGGTAACTATTGATATACTATGATGGGCTGTTTTTGATGTAAAAATTTGGAATAAGTGGAGTTTTTCAAATAAAAAGTTAAATAAAACAAGGTTTGTATGGAATAACAAATTTCCACGCGTTTAGGTCAGTCAATATAGGTTTAAACGTCAGACGGAGCCTAGTCTAGCTTAAAAAAGCTGAAAACCGCTTCAAAATGCGTCACCGGGATGCAAAGTAATTACGATTTGATGTTTTGTCGTCACCCCTTAGGTGTATTTTGCGTGAAATTTTCTAAGTGTCGGATATGAAAATTAAGTATTTTTTGAAGTTTCACAGCTGCGATCCGCACGTGCGAGGCGTCAAAAAACGCGTCTCGGCGCGAGCTGTCGAACGGTGAAATAAACTGGAATGAGCGCAATACTAAAATTTTGAGTTTTCGCCTAAAAACTGTATTTTTTCAACTGAAAATTGGGCAAAGTGCAAATTTTCACTACACTGCGGCAGTCTGGTTCGCGGAACGCGGTGCAGAATGCGGGTATGGCAGGTAGGTAACTATTGATATACTATGATGGGCTGTTTTTGATGTAAAAATTTGGAATAAGTGGAGTTTTTCAAATAAAAAGTTAAATAAAACAAGGTTTGTATGGAATAACAAATTTCCACGCGTTTAGGTCAGTCAATATAGGTTTAAACGTCAGACGGAGCCTAGTCTAGCTTAAAAAAGCTGAAAACCGCTTCAAAATGCGTCACCGGGATGCAAAGTAATTACGATTTGATGTTTTGTCGTCACCCCTTAGGTGTATTTTGCGTGAAATTTTCTAAGTGTCGGATATGAAAATTAAGTATTTTTTGAAGTTTCACAGCTGCGATCCGCACGTGCGAGGCGTCAAAAAACGCGTCTCGGCGCGAGCTGTCGAACGGTGAAATAAACTGGAATGAGCGCAATACTAAAATTTTGAGTTTTCGCCTAAAAACTGTATTTTTTCAACTGAAAATTGGGCAAAGTGCAAATTTTCACTACACTGCGGCAGTCTGGTTCGCGGAACGCGGTGCAGAATGCGGGTATGGCAGGTAGGTAACTATTGATATACTATGATGGGCTGTTTTTGATGTAAAAATTTGGAATAAGTGGAGTTTTTCAAATAAAAAGTTAAATAAAACAAGGTTTGTATGGAATAACAAATTTCCACGCGTTTAGGTCAGTCAATATAGGTTTAAACGTCAGACGGAGCCTAGTCTAGCTTAAAAAAGCTGAAAACCGCTTCAAAATGCGTCACCGGGATGCAAAGTAATTACGATTTGATGTTTTGTCGTCACCCCTTAGGTGTATTTTGCGTGAAATTTTCTAAGTGTCGGATATGAAAATTAAGTATTTTTTGAAGTTTCACAGCTGCGATCCGCACGTGCGAGGCGTCAAAAAACGCGTCTCGGCGCGAGCTGTCGAACGGTGAAATAAACTGGAATGAGCGCAATACTAAAATTTTGAGTTTTCGCCTAAAAACTGTATTTTTTCAACTGAAAATTGGGCAAAGTGCAAATTTTCACTACACTGCGGCAGTCTGGTTCGCGGAACGCGGTGCAGAATGCGGGTATGGCAGGTAGGTAACTATTGATATACTATGATGGGCTGTTTTTGATGTAAAAATTTGGAATAAGTGGAGTTTTTCAAATAAAAAGTTAAATAAAACAAGGTTTGTATGGAATAACAAATTTCCACGCGTTTAGGTCAGTCAATATAGGTTTAAACGTCAGACGGAGCCTAGTCTAGCTTAAAAAAGCTGAAAACCGCTTCAAAATGCGTCACCGGGATGCAAAGTAATTACGATTTGATGTTTTGTCGTCACCCCTTAGGTGTATTTTGCGTGAAATTTTCTAAGTGTCGGATATGAAAATTAAGTATTTTTTGAAGTTTCACAGCTGCGATCCGCACGTGCGAGGCGTCAAAAAACGCGTCTCGGCGCGAGCTGTCGAACGGTGAAATAAACTGGAATGAGCGCAATACTAAAATTTTGAGTTTTCGCCTAAAAACTATATTTTTTCAACTGAAAATTGGGCAAAGTGCAAATTTTCACTACACTGCGGCAGTCTGGTTCGCGGAACGCGGTGCAGAATGCGGGTATGGCAGGTAGGTAACTATTGATATACTATGATGGGCTGTTTTTGATGTAAAAATTTGGAATAAGTGGAGTTTTTCAAATAAAAAGTTAAATAAAACAAGGTTTGTATGGAATAACAAATTTCCACGCGTTTAGGTCAGTCAATATAGGTTTAAACGTCAGACGGAGCCTAGTCTAGCTTAAAAAAGCTGAAAACCGCTTCAAAATGCGTCACCGGGATGCAAAGTAATTACGATTTGATGTTTTGTCGTCACCCCTTAGGTGTATTTTGCGTGAAATTTTCTAAGTGTCGGATATGAAAATTAAGTATTTTTTGAAGTTTCACAGCTGCGATCCGCACGTGCGAGGCGTCAAAAAACGCGTCTCGGCGCGAGCTGTCGAACGGTGAAATAAACTGGAATGAGCGCAATACTAAAATTTTGAGTTTTCGCCTAAAAACTGTATTTTTTCAACTGAAAATTGGGCAAAGTGCAAATTTTCACTACACTGCGGCAGTCTGGTTCGCGGAACGCGGTGCAGAATGCGGGTATGGCAGGTAGGTAACTATTGATATACTATGATGGGCTGTTTTTGATGTAAAAATTTGGAATAAGTGGAGTTTTTCAAATAAAAAGTTAAATAAAACAAGGTTTGTATGGAATAACAAATTTCCACGCGTTTAGGTCAGTCAATATAGGTTTAAACGTCAGACGGAGCCTAGTCTAGCTTAAAAAAGCTGAAAACCGCTTCAAAATGCGTCACCGGGATGCAAAGTAATTACGATTTGATGTTTTGTCGTCACCCCTTAGGTGTATTTTGCGTGAAATTTTCTAAGTGTCGGATATGAAAATTAAGTATTTTTTGAAGTTTCACAGCTGCGATCCGCACGTGCGAGGCGTCAAAAAACGCGTCTCGGCGCGAGCTGTCGAACGGTGAAATAAACTGGAATGAGCGCAATACTAAAATTTTGAGTTTTCGCCTAAAAACTGTATTTTTTCAACTGAAAATTGGGCAAAGTGCAAATTTTCACTTCACTGCGGCAGTCTGGTTCGCGGAACGCGGTGCAGAATGCGGGTATGGCAGGTAGGTAACTATTGATATACTATGATGGGCTGTTTTTGATGTAAAAATTTGGAATAAGTGGAGTTTTTCAAATAAAAAGTTAAATAAAACAAGGTTTGTATGGAATAACAAATTTCCACGCGTTTAGGTCAGTCAATATAGGTTTAAACGTCAGACGGAGCCTAGTCTAGCTTAAAAAAGCTGAAAACCGCTTCAAAATGCGTCACCGGGATGCAAAGTAATTACGATTTGATGTTTTGTCGTCACCCCTTAGGTGTATTTTGCGTGAAATTTTCTAAGTGTCGGATATGAAAATTAAGTATTTTTTGAAGTTTCACAGCTGCGATCCGCACGTGCGAGGCGTCAAAAAACGCGTCTCGGCGCGAGCTGTCGAACGGTGAAATAAACTGGAATGAGCGCAATACTAAAATTTTGAGTTTTCGCCTAAAAACTGTATTTTTTCAACTGAAAATTGGGCAAAGTGCAAATTTTCACTACACTGCGGCAGTCTGGTTCGCGGAACGCGGTGCAGAATGCGGGTATGGCAGGTAGGTAACTATTGATATACTATGATGGGCTGTTTTTGATGTAAAAATTTGGAATAAGTGGAGTTTTTCAAATAAAAAGTTAAATAAAACAAGGTTTGTATGGAATAACAAATTTCCACGCGTTTAGGTCAGTCAATATAGGTTTAAACGTCAGACGGAGCCTAGTCTAGCTTAAAAAAGCTGAAAACCGCTTCAAAATGCGTCACCGGGATGCAAAGTAATTACGATTTGATGTTTTGTCGTCACCCCTTAGGTGTATTTTGCGTGAAATTTTCTAAGTGTCGGATATGAAAATTAAGTATTTTTTGAAGTTTCACAGCTGCGATCCGCACGTGCGAGGCGTCAAAAAACGCGTCTCGGCGCGAGCTGTCGAACGGTGAAATAAACTGGAATGAGCGCAATACTAAAATTTTGAGTTTTCGCCTAAAAACTGTATTTTTTCAACTGAAAATTGGGCAAAGTGCAAATTTTCACTACACTGCGGCAGTCTGGTTCGCGGAACGCGGTGCAGAATGCGGGTATGGCAGGTAGGTAACTATTGATATACTATGATGGGCTGTTTTTGATGTAAAAATTTGGAATAAGTGGAGTTTTTCAAATAAAAAGTTAAATAAAACAAGGTTTGTATGGAATAACAAATTTCCACGCGTTTAGGTCAGTCAATATAGGTTTAAACGTCAGACGGAGCCTAGTCTAGCTTAAAAAAGCTGAAAACCGCTTCAAAATGCGTCACCGGGATGCAAAGTAATTACGATTTGATGTTTTGTCGTCACCCCTTAGGTGTATTTTGCGTGAAATTTTCTAAGTGTCGGATATGAAAATTAAGTATTTTTTGAAGTTTCACAGCTGCGATCCGCACGTGCGAGGCGTCAAAAAACGCGTCTCGGCGCGAGCTGTCGAACGGTGAAATAAACTGGAATGAGCGCAATACTAAAATTTTGAGTTTTCGCCTAAAAACTGTATTTTTTCAACTGAAAATTGGGCAAAGTGCAAATTTTCACTACACTGCGGCAGTCTGGTTCGCGGAACGCGGTGCAGAATGCGGGTATGGCAGGTAGGTAACTATTGATATACTATGATGGGCTGTTTTTGATGTAAAAATTTGGAATAAGTGGAGTTTTTCAAATAAAAAGTTAAATAAAACAAGGTTTGTATGGAATAACAAATTTCCACGCGTTTAGGTCAGTCAATATAGGTTTAAACGTCAGACGGAGCCTAGTCTAGCTTAAAAAAGCTGAAAACCGCTTCAAAATGCGTCACCGGGATGCAAAGTAATTACGATTTGATGTTTTGTCGTCACCCCTTAGGTGTATTTTGCGTGAAATTTTCTAAGTGTCGGATATGAAAATTAAGTATTTTTTGAAGTTTCACAGCTGCGATCCGCACGTGCGAGGCGTCAAAAAACGCGTCTCGGCGCGAGCTGTCGAACGGTGAAATAAACTGGAATGAGCGCAATACTAAAATTTTGAGTTTTCGCCTAAAAACTGTATTTTTTCAACTGAAAATTGGGCAAAGTGCAAATTTTCACTACACTGCGGCAGTCTGGTTCGCGGAACGCGGTGCAGAATGCGGGTATGGCAGGTAGGTAACTATTGATATACTATGATGGGCTGTTTTTGATGTAAAAATTTGGAATAAGTGGAGTTTTTCAAATAAAAAGTTAAATAAAACAAGGTTTGTATGGAATAACAAATTTCCACGCGTTTAGGTCAGTCAATATAGGTTTAAACGTCAGACGGAGCCTAGTCTAGCTTAAAAAAGCTGAAAACCGCTTCAAAATGCGTCACCGGGATGCAAAGTAATTACGATTTGATGTTTTGTCGTCACCCCTTAGGTGTATTTTGCGTGAAATTTTCTAAGTGTCGGATATGAAAATTAAGTATTTTTTGAAGTTTCACAGCTGCGATCCGCACGTGCGAGGCGTCAAAAAACGCGTCTCGGCGCGAGCTGTCGAACGGTGAAATAAACTGGAATGAGCGCAATACTAAAATTTTGAGTTTTCGCCTAAAAACTGTATTTTTTCAACTGAAAATTGGGCAAAGTGCAAATTTTCACTACACTGCGGCAGTCTGGTTCGCGGAACGCGGTGCAGAATGCGGGTATGGCAGGTAGGTAACTATTGATATACTATGATGGGCTGTTTTTGATGTAAAAATTTGGAATAAGTGGAGTTTTTCAAATAAAAAGTTAAATAAAACAAGGTTTGTATGGAATAACAAATTTCCACGCGTTTAGGTCAGTCAATATAGGTTTAAACGTCAGACGGAGCCTAGTCTAGCTTAAAAAAGCTGAAAACCGCTTCAAAATGCGTCACCGGGATGCAAAGTAATTACGATTTGATGTTTTGTCGTCACCCCTTAGGTGTATTTTGCGTGAAATTTTCTAAGTGTCGGATATGAAAATTAAGTATTTTTTGAAGTTTCACAGCTGCGATCCGCACGTGCGAGGCGTCAAAAAACGCGTCTCGGCGCGAGCTGTCGAACGGTGAAATAAACTGGAATGAGCGCAATACTAAAATTTTGAGTTTTCGCCTAAAAACTGTATTTTTTCAACTGAAAATTGGGCAAAGTGCAAATTTTCACTACACTGCGGCAGTCTGGTTCGCGGAACGCGGTGCAGAATGCGGGTATGGCAGGTAGGTAACTATTGATATACTATGATGGGCTGTTTTTGATGTAAAAATTTGGAATAAGTGGAGATTTTCAAATAAAAAGTTAAATAAAACAAGGTTTGTATGGAATAACAAATTTCCACGCGTTTAGGTCAGTCAATATAGGTTTAAACGTCAGACGGAGCCTAGTCTAGCTTAAAAAAGCTGAAAACCGCTTCAAAATGCGTCACCGGGATGCAAAGTAATTACGATTTGATGTTTTGTCGTCACCCCTTAGGTGTATTTTGCGTGAAATTTTCTAAGTGTCGGATATGAAAATTAAGTATTTTTTGAAGTTTCACAGCTGCGATCCGCACGTGCGAGGCGTCAAAAAACGCGTCTCGGCGCGAGCTGTCGAACGGTGAAATAAACTGGAATGAGCGCAATACTAAAATTTTGAGTTTTCGCCTAAAAACTGTATTTTTTCAACTGAAAATTGGGCAAAGTGCAAATTTTCACTACACTGCGGCAGTCTGGTTCGCGGAACGCGGTGCAGAATGCGGGTATGGCAGGTAGGTAACTATTGATATACTATGATGGGCTGTTTTTGATGTAAAAATTTGGAATAAGTGGAGTTTTTCAAATAAAAAGTTAAATAAAACAAGGTTTGTATGGAATAACAAATTTCCACGCGTTTAGGTCAGTCAATATAGGTTTAAACGTCAGACGGAGCCTAGTCTAGCTTAAAAAAGCTGAAAACCGCTTCAAAATGCGTCACCGGGATGCAAAGTAATTACGATTTGATGTTTTGTCGTCACCCCTTAGGTGTATTTTGCGTGAAATTTTCTAAGTGTCGGATATGAAAATTAAGTATTTTTTGAAGTTTCACAGCTGCGATCCGCACGTGCGAGGCGTCAAAAAACGCGTCTCGGCGCGAGCTGTCGAACGGTGAAATAAACTGGAATGAGCGCAATACTAAAATTTTGAGTTTTCGCCTAAAAACTGTATTTTTTCAACTGAAAATTGGGCAAAGTGCAAATTTTCACTACACTGCGGCAGTCTGGTTCGCGGAACGCGGTGCAGAATGCGGGTATGGCAGGTAGGTAACTATTGATATACTATGATGGGCTGTTTTTGATGTAAAAATTTGGAATAAGTGGAGTTTTTCAAATAAAAAGTTAAATAAAACAAGGTTTGTATGGAATAACAAATTTCCACGCGTTTAGGTCAGTCAATATAGGTTTAAACGTCAGACGGAGCCTAGTCTAGCTTAAAAAAGCTGAAAACCGCTTCAAAATGCGTCACCGGGATGCAAAGTAATTACGATTTGATGTTTTGTCGTCACCCCTTAGGTGTATTTTGCGTGAAATTTTCTAAGTGTCGGATATGAAAATTAAGTATTTTTTGAAGTTTCACAGCTGCGATCCGCACGTGCGAGGCGTCAAAAAACGCGTCTCGGCGCGAGCTGTCGAACGGTGAAATAAACTGGAATGAGCGCAATACTAAAATTTTGAGTTTTCGCCTAAAAACTGTATTTTTTCAACTGAAAATTGGGCAAAGTGCAAATTTTCACTACACTGCGGCAGTCTGGTTCGCGGAACGCGGTGCAGAATGCGGGTATGGCAGGTAGGTAACTATTGATATACTATGATGGGCTGTTTTTGATGTAAAAATTTGGAATAAGTGGAGTTTTTCAAATAAAAAGTTAAATAAAACAAGGTTTGTATGGAATAACAAATTTCCACGCGTTTAGGTCAGTCAATATAGGTTTAAACGTCAGACGGAGCCTAGTCTAGCTTAAAAAAGCTGAAAACCGCTTCAAAATGCGTCACCGGGATGCAAAGTAATTACGATTTGATGTTTTGTCGTCACCCCTTAGGTGTATTTTGCGTGAAATTTTCTAAGTGTCGGATATGAAAATTAAGTATTTTTTGAAGTTTCACAGCTGCGATCCGCACGTGCGAGGCGTCAAAAAACGCGTCTCGGCGCGAGCTGTCGAACGGTGAAATAAACTGGAATGAGCGCAATACTAAAATTTTGAGTTTTCGCCTAAAAACTGTATTTTTTCAACTGAAAATTGGGCAATGTGCAAATTTTCACTACACTGCGGCAGTCTGGTTCGCGGAACGCGGTGCAGAATGCGGGTATGGCAGGTAGGTAACTATTGATATACTATGATGGGCTGTTTTTGATGTAAAAATTTGGAATAAGTGGAGTTTTTCAAATAAAAAGTTAAATAAAACAAGGTTTGTATGGAATAACAAATTTCCACGCGTTTAGGTCAGTCAATATAGGTTTAAACGTCAGACGGAGCCTAGTCTAGCTTAAAAAAGCTGAAAACCGCTTCAAAATGCGTCACCGGGATGCAAAGTAATTACGATTTGATGTTTTGTCGTCACCCCTTAGGTGTATTTTGCGTGAAATTTTCTAAGTGTCGGATATGAAAATTAAGTATTTTTTGAAGTTTCACAGCTGCGATCCGCACGTGCGAGGCGTCAAAAAACGCGTCTCGGCGCGAGCTGTCGAACGGTGAAATAAACTGGAATAAGCGCAATCTAAAATTTTGAGTTTTCGCCTAAAAACTGTATTTTTTCAACTGAAAATTGGGCAAAGTGCAAATTTTCACTACACTGCGGCAGTCTGGTTCGCGGAACGCGGTGCAGAATGCGGGTATGGCAGGTAGGTAACTATTGATATACTATGATGGGCTGTTTTTGATGTAAAAATTTGGAATAAGTGGAGTTTTTCAAATAAAAAGTTAAATAAAACAAGGTTTGTATGGAATAACAAATTTCCACGCGTTTAGGTCAGTCAATATAGGTTTAAACGTCAGACGGAGCCTAGTCTAGCTTAAAAAAGCTGAAAACCGCTTCAAAATGCGTCACCGGGATGCAAAGTAATTACGATTTGATGTTTTGTCGTCACCCCTTAGGTGTATTTTGCGTGAAATTTTCTAAGTGTCGGATATGAAAATTAAGTATTTTTTGAAGTTTCACAGCTGCGATCCGCACGTGCGAGGCGTCAAAAAACGCGTCTCGGCGCGAGCTGTCGAACGGTGAAATAAACTGGAATGAGCGCAATACTAAAATTTTGAGTTTTCGCCTAAAAACTGTATTTTTTCAACTGAAAATTGGGCAAAGTGCAAATTTTCACTACACTGCGGCAGTCTGGTTCGCGGAACGCGGTGCAGAATGCGGGTATGGCAGGTAGGTAACTATTGATATACTATGATGGGCTGTTTTTGATGTAAAAATTTGGAATAAGTGGAGTTTTTCAAATAAAAAGTTAAATAAAACAAGGTTTGTATGGAATAACAAATTTCCACGCGTTTAGGTCAGTCAATATAGGTTTAAACGTCAGACGGAGCCTAGTCTAGCTTAAAAAAGCTGAAAACCGCTTCAAAATGCGTCACCGGGATGCAAAGTAATTACGATTTGATGTTTTGTCGTCACCCCTTAGGTGTATTTTGCGTGAAATTTTCTAAGTGTCGGATATGAAAATTAAGTATTTTTTGAAGTTTCACAGCTGCGATCCGCACGTGCGAGGCGTCAAAAAACGCGTCTCGGCGCGAGCTGTCGAACGGTGAAATAAACTGGAATGAGCGCAATACTAAAATTTTGAGTTTTCGCCTAAAAACTGTATTTTTTCAACTGAAAATTGGGCAAAGTGCAAATTTTCACTACACTGCGGCAGTCTGGTTCGCGGAACGCGGTGCAGAATGCGGGTATGGCAGGTAGGTAACTATTGATATACTATGATGGGCTGTTTTTGATGTAAAAATTTGGAATAAGTGGAGTTTTTCAAATAAAAAGTTAAATAAAACAAGGTTTGTATGGAATAACAAATTTCCACGCGTTTAGGTCAGTCAATATAGGTTTAAACGTCAGACGGAGCCTAGTCTAGCTTAAAAAAGCTGAAAACCGCTTCAAAATGCGTCACCGGGATGCAAAGTAATTACGATTTGATGTTTTGTCGTCACCCCTTAGGTGTATTTTGCGTGAAATTTTCTAAGTGTCGGATATGAAAATTAAGTATTTTTTGAAGTTTCACAGCTGCGATCCGCACGTGCGAGGCGTCAAAAAACGCGTCTCGGCGCGAGCTGTCGAACGGTGAAATAAACTGGAATGAGCGCAATACTAAAATTTTGAGTTTTCGCCTAAAAACTGTATTTTTTCAACTGAAAATTGGGCAATGTGCAAATTTTCACTACACTGCGGCAGTCTGGTTCGCGGAACGCGGTGCAGAATGCGGGTATGGCAGGTAGGTAACTATTGATATACTATGATGGGCTGTTTTTGATGTAAAAATTTGGAATAAGTGGAGTTTTTCAAATAAAAAGTTAAATAAAACAAGGTTTGTATGGAATAACAAATTTCCACGCGTTTAGGTCAGTCAATATAGGTTTAAACGTCAGACGGAGCCTAGTCTAGCTTAAAAAAGCTGAAAACCGCTTCAAAATGCGTCACCGGGATGCAAAGTAATTACGATTTGATGTTTTGTCGTCACCCCTTAGGTGTATTTTGCGTGAAATTTTCTAAGTGTCGGATATGAAAATTAAGTATTTTTTGAAGTTTCACAGCTGCGATCCGCACGTGCGAGGCGTCAAAAAACGCGTCTCGGCGCGAGCTGTCGAACGGTGAAATAAACTGGAATGAGCGCAATACTAAAATTTTGAGTTTTCGCCTAAAAACTGTATTTTTTCAACTGAAAATTGGGCAATGTGCAAATTTTCACTACACTGCGGCAGTCTGGTTCGCGGAACGCGGTGCAGAATGCGGGTATGGCAGGTAGGTAACTATTGATATACTATGATGGGCTGTTTTTGATGTAAAAATTTGGAATAAGTGGAGTTTTTCAAATAAAAAGTTAAATAAAACAAGGTTTGTATGGAATAACAAATTTCCACGCGTTTAGGTCAGTCAATATAGGTTTAAACGTCAGACGGAGCCTAGTCTAGCTTAAAAAAGCTGAAAACCGCTTCAAAATGCGTCACCGGGATGCAAAGTAATTACGATTTGATGTTTTGTCGTCACCCCTTAGGTGTATTTTGCGTGAAATTTTCTAAGTGTCGGATATGAAAATTAAGTATTTTTTGAAGTTTCACAGCTGCGATCCGCACGTGCGAGGCGTCAAAAAACGCGTCTCGGCGCGAGCTGTCGAACGGTGAAATAAACTGGAATGAGCGCAATACTAAAATTTTGAGTTTTCGCCTAAAAACTGTATTTTTTCAACTGAAAATTGGGCAAAGTGCAAATTTTCACTACACTGCGGCAGTCTGGTTCGCGGAACGCGGTGCAGAATGCGGGTATGGCAGGTAGGTAACTATTGATATACTATGATGGGCTGTTTTTGATGTAAAAATTTGGAATAAGTGGAGTTTTTCAAATAAAAAGTTAAATAAAACAAGGTTTGTATGGAATAACAAATTTCCACGCGTTTAGGTCAGTCAATATAGGTTTAAACGTCAGACGGAGCCTAGTCTAGCTTAAAAAAGCTGAAAACCGCTTCAAAATGCGTCACCGGGATGCAAAGTAATTACGATTTGATGTTTTGTCGTCACCCCTTAGGTGTATTTTGCGTGAAATTTTCTAAGTGTCGGATATGAAAATTAAGTATTTTTTGAAGTTTCACAGCTGCGATCCGCACGTGCGAGGCGTCAAAAAACGCGTCTCGGCGCGAGCTGTCGAACGGTGAAATAAACTGGAATGAGCGCAATACTAAAATTTTGAGTTTTCGCCTAAAAACTGTATTTTTTCAACTGAAAATTGGGCAAAGTGCAAATTTTCACTACACTGCGGCAGTCTGGTTCGCGGAACGCGGTGCAGAATGCGGGTATGGCAGGTAGGTAACTATTGATATACTATGATGGGCTGTTTTTGATGTAAAAATTTGGAATAAGTGGAGTTTTTCAAATAAAAAGTTAAATAAAACAAGGTTTGTATGGAATAACAAATTTCCACGCGTTTAGGTCAGTCAATATAGGTTTAAACGTCAGACGGAGCCTAGTCTAGCTTAAAAAAGCTGAAAACCGCTTCAAAATGCGTCACCGGGATGCAAAGTAATTACGATTTGATGTTTTGTCGTCACCCCTTAGGTGTATTTTGCGTGAAATTTTCTAAGTGTCGGATATGAAAATTAAGTATTTTTTGAAGTTTCACAGCTGCGATCCGCACGTGCGAGGCGTCAAAAAACGCGTCTCGGCGCGAGCTGTCGAACGGTGAAATAAACTGGAATGAGCGCAATACTAAAATTTTGAGTTTTCGCCTAAAAACTGTATTTTTTCAACTGAAAATTGGGCAAAGTGCAAATTTTCACTACACTGCGGCAGTCTGGTTCGCGGAACGCGGTGCAGAATGCGGGTATGGCAGGTAGGTAACTATTGATATACTATGATGGGCTGTTTTTGATGTAAAAATTTGGAATAAGTGGAGTTTTTCAAATAAAAAGTTAAATAAAACAAGGTTTGTATGGAATAACAAATTTCCACGCGTTTAGGTCAGTCAATATAGGTTTAAACGTCAGACGGAGCCTAGTCTAGCTTAAAAAAGCTGAAAACCGCTTCAAAATGCGTCACCGGGATGCAAAGTAATTACGATTTGATGTTTTGTCGTCACCCCTTAGGTGTATTTTGCGTGAAATTTTCTAAGTGTCGGATATGAAAATTAAGTATTTTTTGAAGTTTCACAGCTGCGATCCGCACGTGCGAGGCGTCAAAAAACGCGTCTCGGCGCGAGCTGTCGAACGGTGAAATAAACTGGAATGAGCGCAATACTAAAATTTTGAGTTTTCGCCTAAAAACTGTATTTTTTCAACTGAAAATTGGGCAATGTGCAAATTTTCACTACACTGCGGCAGTCTGGTTCGCGGAACGCGGTGCAGAATGCGGGTATGGCAGGTAGGTAACTATTGATATACTATGATGGGCTGTTTTTGATGTAAAAATTTGGAATAAGTGGAGTTTTTCAAATAAAAAGTTAAATAAAACAAGGTTTGTATGGAATAACAAATTTCCACGCGTTTAGGTCAGTCAATATAGGTTTAAACGTCAGACGGAGCCTAGTCTAGCTTAAAAAAGCTGAAAACCGCTTCAAAATGCGTCACCGGGATGCAAAGTAATTACGATTTGATGTTTTGTCGTCACCCCTTAGGTGTATTTTGCGTGAAATTTTCTAAGTGTCGGATATGAAAATTAAGTATTTTTTGAAGTTTCACAGCTGCGATCCGCACGTGCGAGGCGTCAAAAAACGCGTCTCGGCGCGAGCTGTCGAACGGTGAAATAAACTGGAATGAGCGCAATACTAAAATTTTGAGTTTTCGCCTAAAAACTGTATTTTTTCAACTGAAAATTGGGCAAAGTGCAAATTTTCACTACACTGCGGCAGTCTGGTTCGCGGAACGCGGTGCAGAATGCGGGTATGGCAGGTAGGTAACTATTGATATACTATGATGGGCTGTTTTTGATGTAAAAATTTGGAATAAGTGGAGTTTTTCAAATAAAAAGTTAAATAAAACAAGGTTTGTATGGAATAACAAATTTCCACGCGTTTAGGTCAGTCAATATAGGTTTAAACGTCAGACGGAGCCTAGTCTAGCTTAAAAAAGCTGAAAACCGCTTCAAAATGCGTCACCGGGATGCAAAGTAATTACGATTTGATGTTTTGTCGTCACCCCTTAGGTGTATTTTGCGTGAAATTTTCTAAGTGTCGGATATGAAAATTAAGTATTTTTTGAAGTTTCACAGCTGCGATCCGCACGTGCGAGGCGTCAAAAAACGCGTCTCGGCGCGAGCTGTCGAACGGTGAAATAAACTGGAATGAGCGCAATACTAAAATTTTGAGTTTTCGCCTAAAAACTGTATTTTTTCAACTGAAAATTGGGCAAAGTGCAAATTTTCACTACACTGCGGCAGTCTGGTTCGCGGAACGCGGTGCAGAATGCGGGTATGGCAGGTAGGTAACTATTGATATACTATGATGGGCTGTTTTTGATGTAAAAATTTGGAATAAGTGGAGTTTTTCAAATAAAAAGTTAAATAAAACAAGGTTTGTATGGAATAACAAATTTCCACGCGTTTAGGTCAGTCAATATAGGTTTAAACGTCAGACGGAGCCTAGTCTAGCTTAAAAAAGCTGAAAACCGCTTCAAAATGCGTCACCGGGATGCAAAGTAATTACGATTTGATGTTTTGTCGTCACCCCTTAGGTGTATTTTGCGTGAAATTTTCTAAGTGTCGGATATGAAAATTAAGTATTTTTTGAAGTTTCACAGCTGCGATCCGCACGTGCGAGGCGTCAAAAAACGCGTCTCGGCGCGAGCTGTCGAACGGTGAAATAAACTGGAATGAGCGCAATACTAAAATTTTGAGTTTTCGCCTAAAAACTGTATTTTTTCAACTGAAAATTGGGCAAAGTGCAAATTTTCACTACACTGCGGCAGTCTGGTTCGCGGAACGCGGTGCAGAATGCGGGTATGGCAGGTAGGTAACTATTGATATACTATGATGGGCTGTTTTTGATGTAAAAATTTGGAATAAGTGGAGATTTTCAAATAAAAAGTTAAATAAAACAAGGTTTGTATGGAATAACAAATTTCCACGCGTTTAGGTCAGTCAATATAGGTTTAAACGTCAGACGGAGCCTAGTCTAGCTTAAAAAAGCTGAAAACCGCTTCAAAATGCGTCACCGGGATGCAAAGTAATTACGATTTGATGTTTTGTCGTCACCCCTTAGGTGTATTTTGCGTGAAATTTTCTAAGTGTCGGATATGAAAATTAAGTATTTTTTGAAGTTTCACAGCTGCGATCCGCACGTGCGAGGCGTCAAAAAACGCGTCTCGGCGCGAGCTGTCGAACGGTGAAATAAACTGGAATGAGCGCAATACTAAAATTTTGAGTTTTCGCCTAAAAACTGTATTTTTTCAACTGAAAATTGGGCAAAGTGCAAATTTTCACTACACTGCGGCAGTCTGGTTCGCGGAACGCGGTGCAGAATGCGGGTATGGCAGGTAGGTAACTATTGATATACTATGATGGGCTGTTTTTGATGTAAAAATTTGGAATAAGTGGAGTTTTTCAAATAAAAAGTTAAATAAAACAAGGTTTGTATGGAATAACAAATTTCCACGCGTTTAGGTCAGTCAATATAGGTTTAAACGTCAGACGGAGCCTAGTCTAGCTTAAAAAAGCTGAAAACCGCTTCAAAATGCGTCACCGGGATGCAAAGTAATTACGATTTGATGTTTTGTCGTCACCCCTTAGGTGTATTTTGCGTGAAATTTTCTAAGTGTCGGATATGAAAATTAAGTATTTTTTGAAGTTTCACAGCTGCGATCCGCACGTGCGAGGCGTCAAAAAACGCGTCTCGGCGCGAGCTGTCGAACGGTGAAATAAACTGGAATGAGCGCAATACTAAAATTTTGAGTTTTCGCCTAAAAACTGTATTTTTTCAACTGAAAATTGGGCAAAGTGCAAATTTTCACTACACTGCGGCAGTCTGGTTCGCGGAACGCGGTGCAGAATGCGGGTATGGCAGGTAGGTAACTATTGATATACTATGATGGGCTGTTTTTGATGTAAAAATTTGGAATAAGTGGAGTTTTTCAAATAAAAAGTTAAATAAAACAAGGTTTGTATGGAATAACAAATTTCCACGCGTTTAGGTCAGTCAATATAGGTTTAAACGTCAGACGGAGCCTAGTCTAGCTTAAAAAAGCTGAAAACCGCTTCAAAATGCGTCACCGGGATGCAAAGTAATTACGATTTGATGTTTTGTCGTCACCCCTTAGGTGTATTTTGCGTGAAATTTTCTAAGTGTCGGATATGAAAATTAAGTATTTTTTGAAGTTTCACAGCTGCGATCCGCACGTGCGAGGCGTCAAAAAACGCGTCTCGGCGCGAGCTGTCGAACGGTGAAATAAACTGGAATGAGCGCAATACTAAAATTTTGAGTTTTCGCCTAAAAACTGTATTTTTTCAACTGAAAATTGGGCAAAGTGCAAATTTTCACTACACTGCGGCAGTCTGGTTCGCGGAACGCGGTGCAGAATGCGGGTATGGCAGGTAGGTAACTATTGATATACTATGATGGGCTGTTTTTGATGTAAAAATTTGGAATAAGTGGAGTTTTTCAAATAAAAAGTTAAATAAAACAAGGTTTGTATGGAATAACAAATTTCCACGCGTTTAGGTCAGTCAATATAGGTTTAAACGTCAGACGGAGCCTAGTCTAGCTTAAAAAAGCTGAAAACCGCTTCAAAATGCGTCACCGGGATGCAAAGTAATTACGATTTGATGTTTTGTCGTCACCCCTTAGGTGTATTTTGCGTGAAATTTTCTAAGTGTCGGATATGAAAATTAAGTATTTTTTGAAGTTTCACAGCTGCGATCCGCACGTGCGAGGCGTCAAAAAACGCGTCTCGGCGCGAGCTGTCGAACGGTGAAATAAACTGGAATGAGCGCAATACTAAAATTTTGAGTTTTCGCCTAAAAACTGTATTTTTTCAACTGAAAATTGGGCAATGTGCAAATTTTCACTACACTGCGGCAGTCTGGTTCGCGGAACGCGGTGCAGAATGCGGGTATGGCAGGTAGGTAACTATTGATATACTATGATGGGCTGTTTTTGATGTAAAAATTTGGAATAAGTGGAGTTTTTCAAATAAAAAGTTAAATAAAACAAGGTTTGTATGGAATAACAAATTTCCACGCGTTTAGGTCAGTCAATATAGGTTTAAACGTCAGACGGAGCCTAGTCTAGCTTAAAAAAGCTGAAAACCGCTTCAAAATGCGTCACCGGGATGCAAAGTAATTACGATTTGATGTTTTGTCGTCACCCCTTAGGTGTATTTTGCGTGAAATTTTCTAAGTGTCGGATATGAAAATTAAGTATTTTTTGAAGTTTCACAGCTGCGATCCGCACGTGCGAGGCGTCAAAAAACGCGTCTCGGCGCGAGCTGTCGAACGGTGAAATAAACTGGAATAAGCGCAATCTAAAATTTTGAGTTTTCGCCTAAAAACTGTATTTTTTCAACTGAAAATTGGGCAAAGTGCAAATTTTCACTACACTGCGGCAGTCTGGTTCGCGGAACGCGGTGCAGAATGCGGGTATGGCAGGTAGGTAACTATTGATATACTATGATGGGCTGTTTTTGATGTAAAAATTTGGAATAAGTGGAGTTTTTCAAATAAAAAGTTAAATAAAACAAGGTTTGTATGGAATAACAAATTTCCACGCGTTTAGGTCAGTCAATATAGGTTTAAACGTCAGACGGAGCCTAGTCTAGCTTAAAAAAGCTGAAAACCGCTTCAAAATGCGTCACCGGGATGCAAAGTAATTACGATTTGATGTTTTGTCGTCACCCCTTAGGTGTATTTTGCGTGAAATTTTCTAAGTGTCGGATATGAAAATTAAGTATTTTTTGAAGTTTCACAGCTGCGATCCGCACGTGCGAGGCGTCAAAAAACGCGTCTCGGCGCGAGCTGTCGAACGGTGAAATAAACTGGAATGAGCGCAATACTAAAATTTTGAGTTTTCGCCTAAAAACTGTATTTTTTCAACTGAAAATTGGGCAAAGTGCAAATTTTCACTACACTGCGGCAGTCTGGTTCGCGGAACGCGGTGCAGAATGCGGGTATGGCAGGTAGGTAACTATTGATATACTATGATGGGCTGTTTTTGATGTAAAAATTTGGAATAAGTGGAGTTTTTCAAATAAAAAGTTAAATAAAACAAGGTTTGTATGGAATAACAAATTTCCACGCGTTTAGGTCAGTCAATATAGGTTTAAACGTCAGACGGAGCCTAGTCTAGCTTAAAAAAGCTGAAAACCGCTTCAAAATGCGTCACCGGGATGCAAAGTAATTACGATTTGATGTTTTGTCGTCACCCCTTAGGTGTATTTTGCGTGAAATTTTCTAAGTGTCGGATATGAAAATTAAGTATTTTTTGAAGTTTCACAGCTGCGATCCGCACGTGCGAGGCGTCAAAAAACGCGTCTCGGCGCGAGCTGTCGAACGGTGAAATAAACTGGAATGAGCGCAATACTAAAATTTTGAGTTTTCGCCTAAAAACTGTATTTTTTCAACTGAAAATTGGGCAAAGTGCAAATTTTCACTACACTGCGGCAGTCTGGTTCGCGGAACGCGGTGCAGAATGCGGGTATGGCAGGTAGGTAACTATTGATATACTATGATGGGCTGTTTTTGATGTAAAAATTTGGAATAAGTGGAGTTTTTCAAATAAAAAGTTAAATAAAACAAGGTTTGTATGGAATAACAAATTTCCACGCGTTTAGGTCAGTCAATATAGGTTTAAACGTCAGACGGAGCCTAGTCTAGCTTAAAAAAGCTGAAAACCGCTTCAAAATGCGTCACCGGGATGCAAAGTAATTACGATTTGATGTTTTGTCGTCACCCCTTAGGTGTATTTTGCGTGAAATTTTCTAAGTGTCGGATATGAAAATTAAGTATTTTTTGAAGTTTCACAGCTGCGATCCGCACGTGCGAGGCGTCAAAAAACGCGTCTCGGCGCGAGCTGTCGAACGGTGAAATAAACTGGAATGAGCGCAATACTAAAATTTTGAGTTTTCGCCTAAAAACTGTATTTTTTCAACTGAAAATTGGGCAAAGTGCAAATTTTCACTACACTGCGGCAGTCTGGTTCGCGGAACGCGGTGCAGAATGCGGGTATGGCAGGTAGGTAACTATTGATATACTATGATGGGCTGTTTTTGATGTAAAAATTTGGAATAAGTGGAGTTTTTCAAATAAAAAGTTAAATAAAACAAGGTTTGTATGGAATAACAAATTTCCACGCGTTTAGGTCAGTCAATATAGGTTTAAACGTCAGACGGAGCCTAGTCTAGCTTAAAAAAGCTGAAAACCGCTTCAAAATGCGTCACCGGGATGCAAAGTAATTACGATTTGATGTTTTGTCGTCACCCCTTAGGTGTATTTTGCGTGAAATTTTCTAAGTGTCGGATATGAAAATTAAGTATTTTTTGAAGTTTCACAGCTGCGATCCGCACGTGCGAGGCGTCAAAAAACGCGTCTCGGCGCGAGCTGTCGAACGGTGAAATAAACTGGAATGAGCGCAATACTAAAATTTTGAGTTTTCGCCTAAAAACTGTATTTTTTCAACTGAAAATTGGGCAATGTGCAAATTTTCACTACACTGCGGCAGTCTGGTTCGCGGAACGCGGTGCAGAATGCGGGTATGGCAGGTAGGTAACTATTGGTATACTATGATGGGCTGTTTTTGATGTAAAAATTTGGAATAAGTGGAGTTTTTCAAATAAAAAGTTAAATAAAACAAGGTTTGTATGGAATAACAAATTTCCACGCGTTTAGGTCAGTCAATATAGGTTTAAACGTCAGACGGAGCCTAGTCTAGCTTAAAAAAGCTGAAAACCGCTTCAAAATGCGTCACCGGGATGCAAAGTAATTACGATTTGATGTTTTGTCGTCACCCCTTAGGTGTATTTTGCGTGAAATTTTCTAAGTGTCGGATATGAAAATTAAGTATTTTTTGAAGTTTCACAGCTGCGATCCGCACGTGCGAGGCGTCAAAAAACGCGTCTCGGCGCGAGCTGTCGAACGGTGAAATAAACTGGAATGAGCGCAATACTAAAATTTTGAGTTTTCGCCTAAAAACTGTATTTTTTCAACTGAAAATTGGGCAATGTGCAAATTTTCACTACACTGCGGCAGTCTGGTTCGCGGAACGCGGTGCAGAATGCGGGTATGGCAGGTAGGTAACTATTGATATACTATGATGGGCTGTTTTTGATGTAAAAATTTGGAATAAGTGGAGTTTTTCAAATAAAAAGTTAAATAAAACAAGGTTTGTATGGAATAACAAATTTCCACGCGTTTAGGTCAGTCAATATAGGTTTAAACGTCAGACGGAGCCTAGTCTAGCTTAAAAAAGCTGAAAACCGCTTCAAAATGCGTCACCGGGATGCAAAGTAATTACGATTTGATGTTTTGTCGTCACCCCTTAGGTGTATTTTGCGTGAAATTTTCTAAGTGTCGGATATGAAAATTAAGTATTTTTTGAAGTTTCACAGCTGCGATCCGCACGTGCGAGGCGTCAAAAAACGCGTCTCGGCGCGAGCTGTCGAACGGTGAAATAAACTGGAATGAGCGCAATACTAAAATTTTGAGTTTTCGCCTAAAAACTGTATTTTTTCAACTGAAAATTGGGCAAAGTGCAAATTTTCACTACACTGCGGCAGTCTGGTTCGCGGAACGCGGTGCAGAATGCGGGTATGGCAGGTAGGTAACTATTGATATACTATGATGGGCTGTTTTTGATGTAAAAATTTGGAATAAGTGGAGTTTTTCAAATAAAAAGTTAAATAAAACAAGGTTTGTATGGAATAACAAATTTCCACGCGTTTAGGTCAGTCAATATAGGTTTAAACGTCAGACGGAGCCTAGTCTAGCTTAAAAAAGCTGAAAACCGCTTCAAAATGCGTCACCGGGATGCAAAGTAATTACGATTTGATGTTTTGTCGTCACCCCTTAGGTGTATTTTGCGTGAAATTTTCTAAGTGTCGGATATGAAAATTAAGTATTTTTTGAAGTTTCACAGCTGCGATCCGCACGTGCGAGGCGTCAAAAAACGCGTCTCGGCGCGAGCTGTCGAACGGTGAAATAAACTGGAATGAGCGCAATACTAAAATTTTGAGTTTTCGCCTAAAAACTGTATTTTTTCAACTGAAAATTGGGCAAAGTGCAAATTTTCACTACACTGCGGCAGTCTGGTTCGCGGAACGCGGTGCAGAATGCGGGTATGGCAGGTAGGTAACTATTGATATACTATGATGGGCTGTTTTTGATGTAAAAATTTGGAATAAGTGGAGTTTTTCAAATAAAAAGTTAAATAAAACAAGGTTTGTATGGAATAACAAATTTCCACGCGTTTAGGTCAGTCAATATAGGTTTAAACGTCAGACGGAGCCTAGTCTAGCTTAAAAAAGCTGAAAACCGCTTCAAAATGCGTCACCGGGATGCAAAGTAATTACGATTTGATGTTTTGTCGTCACCCCTTAGGTGTATTTTGCGTGAAATTTTCTAAGTGTCGGATATGAAAATTAAGTATTTTTTGAAGTTTCACAGCTGCGATCCGCACGTGCGAGGCGTCAAAAAACGCGTCTCGGCGCGAGCTGTCGAACGGTGAAATAAACTGGAATGAGCGCAATACTAAAATTTTGAGTTTTCGCCTAAAAACTGTATTTTTTCAACTGAAAATTGGGCAAAGTGCAAATTTTCACTACACTGCGGCAGTCTGGTTCGCGGAACGCGGTGCAGAATGCGGGTATGGCAGGTAGGTAACTATTGATATACTATGATGGGCTGTTTTTGATGTAAAAATTTGGAATAAGTGGAGTTTTTCAAATAAAAAGTTAAATAAAACAAGGTTTGTATGGAATAACAAATTTCCACGCGTTTAGGTCAGTCAATATAGGTTTAAACGTCAGACGGAGCCTAGTCTAGCTTAAAAAAGCTGAAAACCGCTTCAAAATGCGTCACCGGGATGCAAAGTAATTACGATTTGATGTTTTGTCGTCACCCCTTAGGTGTATTTTGCGTGAAATTTTCTAAGTGTCGGATATGAAAATTAAGTATTTTTTGAAGTTTCACAGCTGCGATCCGCACGTGCGAGGCGTCAAAAAACGCGTCTCGGCGCGAGCTGTCGAACGGTGAAATAAACTGGAATGAGCGCAATACTAAAATTTTGAGTTTTCGCCTAAAAACTGTATTTTTTCAACTGAAAATTGGGCAAAGTGCAAATTTTCACTACACTGCGGCAGTCTGGTTCGCGGAACGCGGTGCAGAATGCGGGTATGGCAGGTAGGTAACTATTGATATACTATGATGGGCTGTTTTTGATGTAAAAATTTGGAATAAGTGGAGTTTTTCAAATAAAAAGTTAAATAAAACAAGGTTTGTATGGAATAACAAATTTCCACGCGTTTAGGTCAGTCAATATAGGTTTAAACGTCAGACGGAGCCTAGTCTAGCTTAAAAAAGCTGAAAACCGCTTCAAAATGCGTCACCGGGATGCAAAGTAATTACGATTTGATGTTTTGTCGTCACCCCTTAGGTGTATTTTGCGTGAAATTTTCTAAGTGTCGGATATGAAAATTAAGTATTTTTTGAAGTTTCACAGCTGCGATCCGCACGTGCGAGGCGTCAAAAAACGCGTCTCGGCGCGAGCTGTCGAACGGTGAAATAAACTGGAATGAGCGCAATACTAAAATTTTGAGTTTTCGCCTAAAAACTGTATTTTTTCAACTGAAAATTGGGCAAAGTGCAAATTTTCACTACACTGCGGCAGTCTGGTTCGCGGAACGCGGTGCAGAATGCGGGTATGGCAGGTAGGTAACTATTGATATACTATGATGGGCTGTTTTTGATGTAAAAATTTGGAATAAGTGGAGTTTTTCAAATAAAAAGTTAAATAAAACAAGGTTTGTATGGAATAACAAATTTCCACGCGTTTAGGTCAGTCAATATAGGTTTAAACGTCAGACGGAGCCTAGTCTAGCTTAAAAAAGCTGAAAACCGCTTCAAAATGCGTCACCGGGATGCAAAGTAATTACGATTTGATGTTTTGTCGTCACCCCTTAGGTGTATTTTGCGTGAAATTTTCTAAGTGTCGGATATGAAAATTAAGTATTTTTTGAAGTTTCACAGCTGCGATCCGCACGTGCGAGGCGTCAAAAAACGCGTCTCGGCGCGAGCTGTCGAACGGTGAAATAAACTGGAATGAGCGCAATACTAAAATTTTGAGTTTTCGCCTAAAAACTGTATTTTTTCAACTGAAAATTGGGCAAAGTGCAAATTTTCACTACACTGCGGCAGTCTGGTTCGCGGAACGCGGTGCAGAATGCGGGTATGGCAGGTAGGTAACTATTGATATACTATGATGGGCTGTTTTTGATGTAAAAATTTGGAATAAGTGGAGTTTTTCAAATAAAAAGTTAAATAAAACAAGGTTTGTATGGAATAACAAATTTCCACGCGTTTAGGTCAGTCAATATAGGTTTAAACGTCAGACGGAGCCTAGTCTAGCTTAAAAAAGCTGAAAACCGCTTCAAAATGCGTCACCGGGATGCAAAGTAATTACGATTTGATGTTTTGTCGTCACCCCTTAGGTGTATTTTGCGTGAAATTTTCTAAGTGTCGGATATGAAAATTAAGTATTTTTTGAAGTTTCACAGCTGCGATCCGCACGTGCGAGGCGTCAAAAAACGCGTCTCGGCGCGAGCTGTCGAACGGTGAAATAAACTGGAATGAGCGCAATACTAAAATTTTGAGTTTTCGCCTAAAAACTGTATTTTTTCAACTGAAAATTGGGCAAAGTGCAAATTTTCACTACACTGCGGCAGTCTGGTTCGCGGAACGCGGTGCAGAATGCGGGTATGGCAGGTAGGTAACTATTGATATACTATGATGGGCTGTTTTTGATGTAAAAATTTGGAATAAGTGGAGTTTTTCAAATAAAAAGTTAAATAAAACAAGGTTTGTATGGAATAACAAATTTCCACGCGTTTAGGTCAGTCAATATAGGTTTAAACGTCAGACGGAGCCTAGTCTAGCTTAAAAAAGCTGAAAACCGCTTCAAAATGCGTCACCGGGATGCAAAGTAATTACGATTTGATGTTTTGTCGTCACCCCTTAGGTGTATTTTGCGTGAAATTTTCTAAGTGTCGGATATGAAAATTAAGTATTTTTTGAAGTTTCACAGCTGCGATCCGCACGTGCGAGGCGTCAAAAAACGCGTCTCGGCGCGAGCTGTCGAACGGTGAAATAAACTGGAATGAGCGCAATACTAAAATTTTGAGTTTTCGCCTAAAAACTGTATTTTTTCAACTGAAAATTGGGCAAAGTGCAAATTTTCACTACACTGCGGCAGTCTGGTTCGCGGAACGCGGTGCAGAATGCGGGTATGGCAGGTAGGTAACTATTGATATACTATGATGGGCTGTTTTTGATGTAAAAATTTGGAATAAGTGGAGTTTTTCAAATAAAAAGTTAAATAAAACAAGGTTTGTATGGAATAACAAATTTCCACGCGTTTAGGTCAGTCAATATAGGTTTAAACGTCAGACGGAGCCTAGTCTAGCTTAAAAAAGCTGAAAACCGCTTCAAAATGCGTCACCGGGATGCAAAGTAATTACGATTTGATGTTTTGTCGTCACCCCTTAGGTGTATTTTGCGTGAAATTTTCTAAGTGTCGGATATGAAAATTAAGTATTTTTTGAAGTTTCACAGCTGCGATCCGCACGTGCGAGGCGTCAAAAAACGCGTCTCGGCGCGAGCTGTCGAACGGTGAAATAAACTGGAATGAGCGCAATACTAAAATTTTGAGTTTTCGCCTAAAAACTGTATTTTTTCAACTGAAAATTGGGCAAAGTGCAAATTTTCACTACACTGCGGCAGTCTGGTTCGCGGAACGCGGTGCAGAATGCGGGTATGGCAGGTAGGTAACTATTGATATACTATGATGGGCTGTTTTTGATGTAAAAATTTGGAATAAGTGGAGTTTTTCAAATAAAAAGTTAAATAAAACAAGGTTTGTATGGAATAACAAATTTCCACGCGTTTAGGTCAGTCAATATAGGTTTAAACGTCAGACGGAGCCTAGTCTAGCTTAAAAAAGCTGAAAACCGCTTCAAAATGCGTCACCGGGATGCAAAGTAATTACGATTTGATGTTTTGTCGTCACCCCTTAGGTGTATTTTGCGTGAAATTTTCTAAGTGTCGGATATGAAAATTAAGTATTTTTTGAAGTTTCACAGCTGCGATCCGCACGTGCGAGGCGTCAAAAAACGCGTCTCGGCGCGAGCTGTCGAACGGTGAAATAAACTGGAATGAGCGCAATACTAAAATTTTGAGTTTTCGCCTAAAAACTGTATTTTTTCAACTGAAAATTGGGCAAAGTGCAAATTTTCACTACACTGCGGCAGTCTGGTTCGCGGAACGCGGTGCAGAATGCGGGTATGGCAGGTAGGTAACTATTGATATACTATGATGGGCTGTTTTTGATGTAAAAATTTGGAATAAGTGGAGTTTTTCAAATAAAAAGTTAAATAAAACAAGGTTTGTATGGAATAACAAATTTCCACGCGTTTAGGTCAGTCAATATAGGTTTAAACGTCAGACGGAGCCTAGTCTAGCTTAAAAAAGCTGAAAACCGCTTCAAAATGCGTCACCGGGATGCAAAGTAATTACGATTTGATGTTTTGTCGTCACCCCTTAGGTGTATTTTGCGTGAAATTTTCTAAGTGTCGGATATGAAAATTAAGTATTTTTTGAAGTTTCACAGCTGCGATCCGCACGTGCGAGGCGTCAAAAAACGCGTCTCGGCGCGAGCTGTCGAACGGTGAAATAAACTGGAATGAGCGCAATACTAAAATTTTGAGTTTTCGCCTAAAAACTGTATTTTTTCAACTGAAAATTGGGCAATGTGCAAATTTTCACTACACTGCGGCAGTCTGGTTCGCGGAACGCGGTGCAGAATGCGGGTATGGCAGGTAGGTAACTATTGATATACTATGATGGGCTGTTTTTGATGTAAAAATTTGGAATAAGTGGAGTTTTTCAAATAAAAAGTTAAATAAAACAAGGTTTGTATGGAATAACAAATTTCCACGCGTTTAGGTCAGTCAATATAGGTTTAAACGTCAGACGGAGCCTAGTCTAGCTTAAAAAAGCTGAAAACCGCTTCAAAATGCGTCACCGGGATGCAAAGTAATTACGATTTGATGTTTTGTCGTCACCCCTTAGGTGTATTTTGCGTGAAATTTTCTAAGTGTCGGATATGAAAATTAAGTATTTTTTGAAGTTTCACAGCTGCGATCCGCACGTGCGAGGCGTCAAAAAACGCGTCTCGGCGCGAGCTGTCGAACGGTGAAATAAACTGGAATGAGCGCAATACTAAAATTTTGAGTTTTCGCCTAAAAACTGTATTTTTTCAACTGAAAATTGGGCAAAGTGCAAATTTTCACTACACTGCGGCAGTCTGGTTCGCGGAACGCGGTGCAGAATGCGGGTATGGCAGGTAGGTAACTATTGATATACTATGATGGGCTGTTTTTGATGTAAAAATTTGGAATAAGTGGAGTTTTTCAAATAAAAAGTTAAATAAAACAAGGTTTGTATGGAATAACAAATTTCCACGCGTTTAGGTCAGTCAATATAGGTTTAAACGTCAGACGGAGCCTAGTCTAGCTTAAAAAAGCTGAAAACCGCTTCAAAATGCGTCACCGGGATGCAAAGTAATTACGATTTGATGTTTTGTCGTCACCCCTTAGGTGTATTTTGCGTGAAATTTTCTAAGTGTCGGATATGAAAATTAAGTATTTTTTGAAGTTTCACAGCTGCGATCCGCACGTGCGAGGCGTCAAAAAACGCGTCTCGGCGCGAGCTGTCGAACGGTGAAATAAACTGGAATGAGCGCAATACTAAAATTTTGAGTTTTCGCCTAAAAACTGTATTTTTTCAACTGAAAATTGGGCAAAGTGCAAATTTTCACTACACTGCGGCAGTCTGGTTCGCGGAACGCGGTGCAGAATGCGGGTATGGCAGGTAGGTAACTATTGATATACTATGATGGGCTGTTTTTGATGTAAAAATTTGGAATAAGTGGAGTTTTTCAAATAAAAAGTTAAATAAAACAAGGTTTGTATGGAATAACAAATTTCCACGCGTTTAGGTCAGTCAATATAGGTTTAAACGTCAGACGGAGCCTAGTCTAGCTTAAAAAAGCTGAAAACCGCTTCAAAATGCGTCACCGGGATGCAAAGTAATTACGATTTGATGTTTTGTCGTCACCCCTTAGGTGTATTTTGCGTGAAATTTTCTAAGTGTCGGATATGAAAATTAAGTATTTTTTGAAGTTTCACAGCTGCGATCCGCACGTGCGAGGCGTCAAAAAACGCGTCTCGGCGCGAGCTGTCGAACGGTGAAATAAACTGGAATGAGCGCAATACTAAAATTTTGAGTTTTCGCCTAAAAACTGTATTTTTTCAACTGAAAATTGGGCAAAGTGCAAATTTTCACTACACTGCGGCAGTCTGGTTCGCGGAACGCGGTGCAGAATGCGGGTATGGCAGGTAGGTAACTATTGATATACTATGATGGGCTGTTTTTGATGTAAAAATTTGGAATAAGTGGAGTTTTTCAAATAAAAAGTTAAATAAAACAAGGTTTGTATGGAATAACAAATTTCCACGCGTTTAGGTCAGTCAATATAGGTTTAAACGTCAGACGGAGCCTAGTCTAGCTTAAAAAAGCTGAAAACCGCTTCAAAATGCGTCACCGGGATGCAAAGTAATTACGATTTGATGTTTTGTCGTCACCCCTTAGGTGTATTTTGCGTGAAATTTTCTAAGTGTCGGATATGAAAATTAAGTATTTTTTGAAGTTTCACAGCTGCGATCCGCACGTGCGAGGCGTCAAAAAACGCGTCTCGGCGCGAGCTGTCGAACGGTGAAATAAACTGGAATGAGCGCAATACTAAAATTTTGAGTTTTCGCCTAAAAACTGTATTTTTTCAACTGAAAATTGGGCAAAGTGCAAATTTTCACTACACTGCGGCAGTCTGGTTCGCGGAACGCGGTGCAGAATGCGGGTATGGCAGGTAGGTAACTATTGATATACTATGATGGGCTGTTTTTGATGTAAAAATTTGGAATAAGTGGAGTTTTTCAAATAAAAAGTTAAATAAAACAAGGTTTGTATGGAATAACAAATTTCCACGCGTTTAGGTCAGTCAATATAGGTTTAAACGTCAGACGGAGCCTAGTCTAGCTTAAAAAAGCTGAAAACCGCTTCAAAATGCGTCACCGGGATGCAAAGTAATTACGATTTGATGTTTTGTCGTCACCCCTTAGGTGTATTTTGCGTGAAATTTTCTAAGTGTCGGATATGAAAATTAAGTATTTTTTGAAGTTTCACAGCTGCGATCCGCACGTGCGAGGCGTCAAAAAACGCGTCTCGGCGCGAGCTGTCGAACGGTGAAATAAACTGGAATGAGCGCAATACTAAAATTTTGAGTTTTCGCCTAAAAACTGTATTTTTTCAACTGAAAATTGGGCAAAGTGCAAATTTTCACTACACTGCGGCAGTCTGGTTCGCGGAACGCGGTGCAGAATGCGGGTATGGCAGGTAGGTAACTATTGATATACTATGATGGGCTGTTTTTGATGTAAAAATTTGGAATAAGTGGAGTTTTTCAAATAAAAAGTTAAATAAAACAAGGTTTGTATGGAATAACAAATTTCCACGCGTTTAGGTCAGTCAATATAGGTTTAAACGTCAGACGGAGCCTAGTCTAGCTTAAAAAAGCTGAAAACCGCTTCAAAATGCGTCACCGGGATGCAAAGTAATTACGATTTGATGTTTTGTCGTCACCCCTTAGGTGTATTTTGCGTGAAATTTTCTAAGTGTCGGATATGAAAATTAAGTATTTTTTGAAGTTTCACAGCTGCGATCCGCACGTGCGAGGCGTCAAAAAACGCGTCTCGGCGCGAGCTGTCGAACGGTGAAATAAACTGGAATGAGCGCAATACTAAAATTTTGAGTTTTCGCCTAAAAACTGTATTTTTTCAACTGAAAATTGGGCAAAGTGCAAATTTTCACTACACTGCGGCAGTCTGGTTCGCGGAACGCGGTGCAGAATGCGGGTATGGCAGGTAGGTAACTATTGATATACTATGATGGGCTGTTTTTGATGTAAAAATTTGGAATAAGTGGAGTTTTTCAAATAAAAAGTTAAATAAAACAAGGTTTGTATGGAATAACAAATTTCCACGCGTTTAGGTCAGTCAATATAGGTTTAAACGTCAGACGGAGCCTAGTCTAGCTTAAAAAAGCTGAAAACCGCTTCAAAATGCGTCACCGGGATGCAAAGTAATTACGATTTGATGTTTTGTCGTCACCCCTTAGGTGTATTTTGCGTGAAATTTTCTAAGTGTCGGATATGAAAATTAAGTATTTTTTGAAGTTTCACAGCTGCGATCCGCACGTGCGAGGCGTCAAAAAACGCGTCTCGGCGCGAGCTGTCGAACGGTGAAATAAACTGGAATGAGCGCAATACTAAAATTTTGAGTTTTCGCCTAAAAACTGTATTTTTTCAACTGAAAATTGGGCAAAGTGCAAATTTTCACTACACTGCGGCAGTCTGGTTCGCGGAACGCGGTGCAGAATGCGGGTATGGCAGGTAGGTAACTATTGATATACTATGATGGGCTGTTTTTGATGTAAAAATTTGGAATAAGTGGAGTTTTTCAAATAAAAAGTTAAATAAAACAAGGTTTGTATGGAATAACAAATTTCCACGCGTTTAGGTCAGTCAATATAGGTTTAAACGTCAGACGGAGCCTAGTCTAGCTTAAAAAAGCTGAAAACCGCTTCAAAATGCGTCACCGGGATGCAAAGTAATTACGATTTGATGTTTTGTCGTCACCCCTTAGGTGTATTTTGCGTGAAATTTTCTAAGTGTCGGATATGAAAATTAAGTATTTTTTGAAGTTTCACAGCTGCGATCCGCACGTGCGAGGCGTCAAAAAACGCGTCTCGGCGCGAGCTGTCGAACGGTGAAATAAACTGGAATGAGCGCAATACTAAAATTTTGAGTTTTCGCCTAAAAACTGTATTTTTTCAACTGAAAATTGGGCAAAGTGCAAATTTTCACTACACTGCGGCAGTCTGGTTCGCGGAACGCGGTGCAGAATGCGGGTATGGCAGGTAGGTAACTATTGATATACTATGATGGGCTGTTTTTGATGTAAAAATTTGGAATAAGTGGAGTTTTTCAAATAAAAAGTTAAATAAAACAAGGTTTGTATGGAATAACAAATTTCCACGCGTTTAGGTCAGTCAATATAGGTTTAAACGTCAGACGGAGCCTAGTCTAGCTTAAAAAAGCTGAAAACCGCTTCAAAATGCGTCACCGGGATGCAAAGTAATTACGATTTGATGTTTTGTCGTCACCCCTTAGGTGTATTTTGCGTGAAATTTTCTAAGTGTCGGATATGAAAATTAAGTATTTTTTGAAGTTTCACAGCTGCGATCCGCACGTGCGAGGCGTCAAAAAACGCGTCTCGGCGCGAGCTGTCGAACGGTGAAATAAACTGGAATGAGCGCAATACTAAAATTTTGAGTTTTCGCCTAAAAACTGTATTTTTTCAACTGAAAATTGGGCAAAGTGCAAATTTTCACTACACTGCGGCAGTCTGGTTCGCGGAACGCGGTGCAGAATGCGGGTATGGCAGGTAGGTAACTATTGATATACTATGATGGGCTGTTTTTGATGTAAAAATTTGGAATAAGTGGAGTTTTTCAAATAAAAAGTTAAATAAAACAAGGTTTGTATGGAATAACAAATTTCCACGCGTTTAGGTCAGTCAATATAGGTTTAAACGTCAGACGGAGCCTAGTCTAGCTTAAAAAAGCTGAAAACCGCTTCAAAATGCGTCACCGGGATGCAAAGTAATTACGATTTGATGTTTTGTCGTCACCCCTTAGGTGTATTTTGCGTGAAATTTTCTAAGTGTCGGATATGAAAATTAAGTATTTTTTGAAGTTTCACAGCTGCGATCCGCACGTGCGAGGCGTCAAAAAACGCGTCTCGGCGCGAGCTGTCGAACGGTGAAATAAACTGGAATGAGCGCAATACTAAAATTTTGAGTTTTCGCCTAAAAACTGTATTTTTTCAACTGAAAATTGGGCAAAGTGCAAATTTTCACTACACTGCGGCAGTCTGGTTCGCGGAACGCGGTGCAGAATGCGGGTATGGCAGGTAGGTAACTATTGATATACTATGATGGGCTGTTTTTGATGTAAAAATTTGGAATAAGTGGAGTTTTTCAAATAAAAAGTTAAATAAAACAAGGTTTGTATGGAATAACAAATTTCCACGCGTTTAGGTCAGTCAATATAGGTTTAAACGTCAGACGGAGCCTAGTCTAGCTTAAAAAAGCTGAAAACCGCTTCAAAATGCGTCACCGGGATGCAAAGTAATTACGATTTGATGTTTTGTCGTCACCCCTTAGGTGTATTTTGCGTGAAATTTTCTAAGTGTCGGATATGAAAATTAAGTATTTTTTGAAGTTTCACAGCTGCGATCCGCACGTGCGAGGCGTCAAAAAACGCGTCTCGGCGCGAGCTGTCGAACGGTGAAATAAACTGGAATGAGCGCAATACTAAAATTTTGAGTTTTCGCCTAAAAACTGTATTTTTTCAACTGAAAATTGGGCAAAGTGCAAATTTTCACTACACTGCGGCAGTCTGGTTCGCGGAACGCGGTGCAGAATGCGGGTATGGCAGGTAGGTAACTATTGATATACTATGATGGGCTGTTTTTGATGTAAAAATTTGGAATAAGTGGAGTTTTTCAAATAAAAAGTTAAATAAAACAAGGTTTGTATGGAATAACAAATTTCCACGCGTTTAGGTCAGTCAATATAGGTTTAAACGTCAGACGGAGCCTAGTCTAGCTTAAAAAAGCTGAAAACCGCTTCAAAATGCGTCACCGGGATGCAAAGTAATTACGATTTGATGTTTTGTCGTCACCCCTTAGGTGTATTTTGCGTGAAATTTTCTAAGTGTCGGATATGAAAATTAAGTATTTTTTGAAGTTTCACAGCTGCGATCCGCACGTGCGAGGCGTCAAAAAACGCGTCTCGGCGCGAGCTGTCGAACGGTGAAATAAACTGGAATGAGCGCAATACTAAAATTTTGAGTTTTCGCCTAAAAACTGTATTTTTTCAACTGAAAATTGGGCAAAGTGCAAATTTTCACTACACTGCGGCAGTCTGGTTCGCGGAACGCGGTGCAGAATGCGGGTATGGCAGGTAGGTAACTATTGATATACTATGATGGGCTGTTTTTGATGTAAAAATTTGGAATAAGTGGAGTTTTTCAAATAAAAAGTTAAATAAAACAAGGTTTGTATGGAATAACAAATTTCCACGCGTTTAGGTCAGTCAATATAGGTTTAAACGTCAGACGGAGCCTAGTCTAGCTTAAAAAAGCTGAAAACCGCTTCAAAATGCGTCACCGGGATGCAAAGTAATTACGATTTGATGTTTTGTCGTCACCCCTTAGGTGTATTTTGCGTGAAATTTTCTAAGTGTCGGATATGAAAATTAAGTATTTTTTGAAGTTTCACAGCTGCGATCCGCACGTGCGAGGCGTCAAAAAACGCGTCTCGGCGCGAGCTGTCGAACGGTGAAATAAACTGGAATGAGCGCAATACTAAAATTTTGAGTTTTCGCCTAAAAACTGTATTTTTTCAACTGAAAATTGGGCAAAGTGCAAATTTTCACTACACTGCGGCAGTCTGGTTCGCGGAACGCGGTGCAGAATGCGGGTATGGCAGGTAGGTAACTATTGATATACTATGATGGGCTGTTTTTGATGTAAAAATTTGGAATAAGTGGAGTTTTTCAAATAAAAAGTTAAATAAAACAAGGTTTGTATGGAATAACAAATTTCCACGCGTTTAGGTCAGTCAATATAGGTTTAAACGTCAGACGGAGCCTAGTCTAGCTTAAAAAAGCTGAAAACCGCTTCAAAATGCGTCACCGGGATGCAAAGTAATTACGATTTGATGTTTTGTCGTCACCCCTTAGGTGTATTTTGCGTGAAATTTTCTAAGTGTCGGATATGAAAATTAAGTATTTTTTGAAGTTTCACAGCTGCGATCCGCACGTGCGAGGCGTCAAAAAACGCGTCTCGGCGCGAGCTGTCGAACGGTGAAATAAACTGGAATGAGCGCAATACTAAAATTTTGAGTTTTCGCCTAAAAACTGTATTTTTTCAACTGAAAATTGGGCAAAGTGCAAATTTTCACTACACTGCGGCAGTCTGGTTCGCGGAACGCGGTGCAGAATGCGGGTATGGCAGGTAGGTAACTATTGATATACTATGATGGGCTGTTTTTGATGTAAAAATTTGGAATAAGTGGAGTTTTTCAAATAAAAAGTTAAATAAAACAAGGTTTGTATGGAATAACAAATTTCCACGCGTTTAGGTCAGTCAATATAGGTTTAAACGTCAGACGGAGCCTAGTCTAGCTTAAAAAAGCTGAAAACCGCTTCAAAATGCGTCACCGGGATGCAAAGTAATTACGATTTGATGTTTTGTCGTCACCCCTTAGGTGTATTTTGCGTGAAATTTTCTAAGTGTCGGATATGAAAATTAAGTATTTTTTGAAGTTTCACAGCTGCGATCCGCACGTGCGAGGCGTCAAAAAACGCGTCTCGGCGCGAGCTGTCGAACGGTGAAATAAACTGGAATGAGCGCAATACTAAAATTTTGAGTTTTCGCCTAAAAACTGTATTTTTTCAACTGAAAATTGGGCAAAGTGCAAATTTTCACTACACTGCGGCAGTCTGGTTCGCGGAACGCGGTGCAGAATGCGGGTATGGCAGGTAGGTAACTATTGATATACTATGATGGGCTGTTTTTGATGTAAAAATTTGGAATAAGTGGAGTTTTTCAAATAAAAAGTTAAATAAAACAAGGTTTGTATGGAATAACAAATTTCCACGCGTTTAGGTCAGTCAATATAGGTTTAAACGTCAGACGGAGCCTAGTCTAGCTTAAAAAAGCTGAAAACCGCTTCAAAATGCGTCACCGGGATGCAAAGTAATTACGATTTGATGTTTTGTCGTCACCCCTTAGGTGTATTTTGCGTGAAATTTTCTAAGTGTCGGATATGAAAATTAAGTATTTTTTGAAGTTTCACAGCTGCGATCCGCACGTGCGAGGCGTCAAAAAACGCGTCTCGGCGCGAGCTGTCGAACGGTGAAATAAACTGGAATGAGCGCAATACTAAAATTTTGAGTTTTCGCCTAAAAACTGTATTTTTTCAACTGAAAATTGGGCAAAGTGCAAATTTTCACTACACTGCGGCAGTCTGGTTCGCGGAACGCGGTGCAGAATGCGGGTATGGCAGGTAGGTAACTATTGATATACTATGATGGGCTGTTTTTGATGTAAAAATTTGGAATAAGTGGAGTTTTTCAAATAAAAAGTTAAATAAAACAAGGTTTGTATGGAATAACAAATTTCCACGCGTTTAGGTCAGTCAATATAGGTTTAAACGTCAGACGGAGCCTAGTCTAGCTTAAAAAAGCTGAAAACCGCTTCAAAATGCGTCACCGGGATGCAAAGTAATTACGATTTGATGTTTTGTCGTCACCCCTTAGGTGTATTTTGCGTGAAATTTTCTAAGTGTCGGATATGAAAATTAAGTATTTTTTGAAGTTTCACAGCTGCGATCCGCACGTGCGAGGCGTCAAAAAACGCGTCTCGGCGCGAGCTGTCGAACGGTGAAATAAACTGGAATGAGCGCAATACTAAAATTTTGAGTTTTCGCCTAAAAACTGAATTTTTTCAACTGAAAATTGGGCAATGTGCAAATTTTCACTACACTGCGGCAGTCTGGTTCGCGGAACGCGGTGCAGAATGCGGGTATGGCAGGTAGGTAACTATTGATATACTATGATGGGCTGTTTTTGATGTAAAAATTTGGAATAAGTGGAGTTTTTCAAATAAAAAGTTAAATAAAACAAGGTTTGTATGGAATAACAAATTTCCACGCGTTTAGGTCAGTCAATATAGGTTTAAACGTCAGACGGAGCCTAGTCTAGCTTAAAAAAGCTGAAAACCGCTTCAAAATGCGTCACCGGGATGCAAAGTAATTACGATTTGATGTTTTGTCGTCACCCCTTAGGTGTATTTTGCGTGAAATTTTCTAAGTGTCGGATATGAAAATTAAGTATTTTTTGAAGTTTCACAGCTGCGATCCGCACGTGCGAGGCGTCAAAAAACGCGTCTCGGCGCGAGCTGTCGAACGGTGAAATAAACTGGAATGAGCGCAATACTAAAATTTTGAGTTTTCGCCTAAAAACTGTATTTTTTCAACTGAAAATTGGGCAAAGTGCAAATTTTCACTACACTGCGGCAGTCTGGTTCGCGGAACGCGGTGCAGAATGCGGGTATGGCAGGTAGGTAACTATTGATATACTATGATGGGCTGTTTTTGATGTAAAAATTTGGAATAAGTGGAGTTTTTCAAATAAAAAGTTAAATAAAACAAGGTTTGTATGGAATAACAAATTTCCACGCGTTTAGGTCAGTCAATATAGGTTTAAACGTCAGACGGAGCCTAGTCTAGCTTAAAAAAGCTGAAAACCGCTTCAAAATGCGTCACCGGGATGCAAAGTAATTACGATTTGATGTTTTGTCGTCACCCCTTAGGTGTATTTTGCGTGAAATTTTCTAAGTGTCGGATATGAAAATTAAGTATTTTTTGAAGTTTCACAGCTGCGATCCGCACGTGCGAGGCGTCAAAAAACGCGTCTCGGCGCGAGCTGTCGAACGGTGAAATAAACTGGAATGAGCGCAATACTAAAATTTTGAGTTTTCGCCTAAAAACTGTATTTTTTCAACTGAAAATTGGGCAAAGTGCAAATTTTCACTACACTGCGGCAGTCTGGTTCGCGGAACGCGGTGCAGAATGCGGGTATGGCAGGTAGGTAACTATTGATATACTATGATGGGCTGTTTTTGATGTAAAAATTTGGAATAAGTGGAGTTTTTCAAATAAAAAGTTAAATAAAACAAGGTTTGTATGGAATAACAAATTTCCACGCGTTTAGGTCAGTCAATATAGGTTTAAACGTCAGACGGAGCCTAGTCTAGCTTAAAAAAGCTGAAAACCGCTTCAAAATGCGTCACCGGGATGCAAAGTAATTACGATTTGATGTTTTGTCGTCACCCCTTAGGTGTATTTTGCGTGAAATTTTCTAAGTGTCGGATATGAAAATTAAGTATTTTTTGAAGTTTCACAGCTGCGATCCGCACGTGCGAGGCGTCAAAAAACGCGTCTCGGCGCGAGCTGTCGAACGGTGAAATAAACTGGAATGAGCGCAATACTAAAATTTTGAGTTTTCGCCTAAAAACTGTATTTTTTCAACTGAAAATTGGGCAAAGTGCAAATTTTCACTACACTGCGGCAGTCTGGTTCGCGGAACGCGGTGCAGAATGCGGGTATGGCAGGTAGGTAACTATTGATATACTATGATGGGCTGTTTTTGATGTAAAAATTTGGAATAAGTGGAGTTTTTCAAATAAAAAGTTAAATAAAACAAGGTTTGTATGGAATAACAAATTTCCACGCGTTTAGGTCAGTCAATATAGGTTTAAACGTCAGACGGAGCCTAGTCTAGCTTAAAAAAGCTGAAAACCGCTTCAAAATGCGTCACCGGGATGCAAAGTAATTACGATTTGATGTTTTGTCGTCACCCCTTAGGTGTATTTTGCGTGAAATTTTCTAAGTGTCGGATATGAAAATTAAGTATTTTTTGAAGTTTCACAGCTGCGATCCGCACGTGCGAGGCGTCAAAAAACGCGTCTCGGCGCGAGCTGTCGAACGGTGAAATAAACTGGAATGAGCGCAATACTAAAATTTTGAGTTTTCGCCTAAAAACTGTATTTTTTCAACTGAAAATTGGGCAAAGTGCAAATTTTCACTACACTGCGGCAGTCTGGTTCGCGGAACGCGGTGCAGAATGCGGGTATGGCAGGTAGGTAACTATTGATATACTATGATGGGCTGTTTTTGATGTAAAAATTTGGAATAAGTGGAGTTTTTCAAATAAAAAGTTAAATAAAACAAGGTTTGTATGGAATAACAAATTTCCACGCGTTTAGGTCAGTCAATATAGGTTTAAACGTCAGACGGAGCCTAGTCTAGCTTAAAAAAGCTGAAAACCGCTTCAAAATGCGTCACCGGGATGCAAAGTAATTACGATTTGATGTTTTGTCGTCACCCCTTAGGTGTATTTTGCGTGAAATTTTCTAAGTGTCGGATATGAAAATTAAGTATTTTTTGAAGTTTCACAGCTGCGATCCGCACGTGCGAGGCGTCAAAAAACGCGTCTCGGCGCGAGCTGTCGAACGGTGAAATAAACTGGAATGAGCGCAATACTAAAATTTTGAGTTTTCGCCTAAAAACTGTATTTTTTCAACTGAAAATTGGGCAAAGTGCAAATTTTCACTACACTGCGGCAGTCTGGTTCGCGGAACGCGGTGCAGAATGCGGGTATGGCAGGTAGGTAACTATTGATATACTATGATGGGCTGTTTTTGATGTAAAAATTTGGAATAAGTGGAGTTTTTCAAATAAAAAGTTAAATAAAACAAGGTTTGTATGGAATAACAAATTTCCACGCGTTTAGGTCAGTCAATATAGGTTTAAACGTCAGACGGAGCCTAGTCTAGCTTAAAAAAGCTGAAAACCGCTTCAAAATGCGTCACCGGGATGCAAAGTAATTACGATTTGATGTTTTGTCGTCACCCCTTAGGTGTATTTTGCGTGAAATTTTCTAAGTGTCGGATATGAAAATTAAGTATTTTTTGAAGTTTCACAGCTGCGATCCGCACGTGCGAGGCGTCAAAAAACGCGTCTCGGCGCGAGCTGTCGAACGGTGAAATAAACTGGAATGAGCGCAATACTAAAATTTTGAGTTTTCGCCTAAAAACTGTATTTTTTCAACTGAAAATTGGGCAAAGTGCAAATTTTCACTACACTGCGGCAGTCTGGTTCGCGGAACGCGGTGCAGAATGCGGGTATGGCAGGTAGGTAACTATTGATATACTATGATGGGCTGTTTTTGATGTAAAAATTTGGAATAAGTGGAGTTTTTCAAATAAAAAGTTAAATAAAACAAGGTTTGTATGGAATAACAAATTTCCACGCGTTTAGGTCAGTCAATATAGGTTTAAACGTCAGACGGAGCCTAGTCTGGCTTAAAAAAGCTGAAAACCGCTTCAAAATGCGTCACCGGGATGCAAAGTAATTACGGTTAGGTTCGGTTAGGTTATTTTTTTTTTTTTTTTTTTTTTTTTTTTTTTTTTTTTTTTTTTTTTTTTTTTTTTTTTTTTTTTGTACCTCTACCTCCGACAGCATCGGAGTCTATTTTAAGCTATTTCATTCATTCCAGTTCTCTCTTTTATTCCTCTCGTACTTTCATTCAGCATACTTTATCTTTCTTGCTTTCATCATCTTTCAGTCTTTTAGGGTAGGACGCCCTTCTATTTATCTACTCTTACTATATCTACTCTTTCTATTTCTTCTTTGTTTTGATACATTGTATTTTTGGGGAAATAAACATAGCAACACCGGTTTTCTTATTAATTTGGTACAGTACTTCTTATTCTAATTTACATTTATTTCTTATTTCTATTACAATTTTGGTTTTCCAAATTTGAACAGCCAGCTTAGAACTAATCCTTATTCCTATTTACATATTATGCTATTTTGTTATCTACTACTTTGTTACATATTTTAACCGACACAATTTTTCTTATTATTCTAGTATGTATATAATGTGATTGTGTATTCCTTAATATTACAACATAAATGGTTTTCTTATTTAAAAAGCTCTCTTAAAATCTATTCTTATTCTAGTAACATGGCGACTTAATGATATACTTGGTTTATTATGCCTATTTCATAACACTAAACCTCTGTTTTCAATGCTTGACATTAATATTCACAATATTATGTAAGCATTTTTACTTACGCACTTTTATTTCTATTTATGACCTTTTTACATATTTCCACGCACTATTTAAGAAACGGCTCTCTATTTTTGCCGGCCACTAATTGCCACGTATTTTCCGCATTTATTTTGGTGTCGAGTGCAAGTTCGGCCTCGAGTCTTTGTCTGTCAAAGACGGGACAGCTAAACAATATATGAGGCACCGTTTCAGCAGTTTCAGAATCGCAGATGCACGATGGGCTCCCTTTACACTTAAAGCGATTTAAGTATTCCGAGAACCCACCGTGCCCCGTCATGATTTGGGTTAGTGTGCTGCTTATTTTGCATTTCCTGATTATCCTGTAGGCCGCCACCGCGTCCGGGAAAAACAGTTTCGTCACTGAGGCAGTCTCTCCGGAGCTGTATCTGTGATTCCACACGTCAAGCGTTGCCGTTCGGATGCATCGCTTGACGTACGAGACCGGACACAGATCATAGTCTGGCTTTCGTTTGGAACCTTCAGCGGCACTTTTGGCTAGTTCATCGGCTCTCTCGTTTCCAACCAACCCTGCATGCGCTTTGATCCAAAACAAAGTAACAGACTTGTTTTGGATAGTCAGGGACCTAATGTTAGCCCTTGTCTCAACTGCCAAAGGGTGGTATCTGTTGTGGTTTTGAACTGTTTGGAGAGCCGCCATGGAATCACTGAAGATTCCAAACGATTGCGCACTGTGTTTTAGGATTTCCCTGGTGGCGACACATATCGCCAGAAGCTCAGCCTGGTAGACGGTGGAGTAATGTGGAAGAGCAAGCTTGCGAGTTTTGGTTTCGGCGTCACCGGTCCACATGGACAGTGCCGCTCCAACCTTGCCCCCAATCTTGCTCCCATCCGTAAAGATACGAACTTCATGTTCGTTCTGGGCATCAAGTTGCTCTTGGTTTACCAGACTTACAACTTCCAGCTCAGCGCGCTCCGCAGGGTGTGGGGCCTCCATTGCCGAGGCAGTCTGCTCGACTATCCTGCCGCAAAGTGCTGGCTGAGGCACCCCCCTCTTGGCCTCGTATAACGATGCCGCTTCGCGGATACGAAGATCGAGAGGTAGTATCCCAGCCAGCACTAGTGCGGCGTTTAAGGAGACCGTCCGGTATGCCTTGCACAGCGTTTGTGCAATACCGCGCTGTACTGCTCCCAACTGCTTCATGACGCCCTGCTTCTCGACGGCCGGGGCCCATACGCTGGCGGCGTACAGGACAACTGGTTCCACGGTGGCCTCATATATTATCTTTATGACTTCGGGGTGGAGCCCCCAGCTGGCTTTTGCAGCTCTAGTCAGTTGTTTGTGGACTCCTATTGCCTTTCTACAGACGTTTGCGACGTGTGCGTTAAAGGTGAGCTGTTTATCGATGGTGACACCCAGGAGTTTGATCTCGTTGGACATGGCAATGTCGATCCCATCCATGCTCAGGCGCGGGGTGTCGTATTTAAGTTTGCGAGTCACCACCATTGCGTTGGTTTTATGTGGGGCAAATTTAAGTTTATTTTGTACTCCCCACGCCTGAACATGTCCGAGAGCGGCATTGGCACGTCCCTCGATCTCCAGCGCTGTGTCGCCGTCGAATACCAGCACAACGTCATCTGCAAAAGCTTGGCAATAGTCGTCCCTATCTTCCAGACTCTTTAAGAGCGGGTCCAGCAACAGGTTCCAAAAAATTGGTCCCCCTATCGAACCCTGGACGCAGCCCTTGCTTGTAGCCTTGCAGAACTCTTCACCCGCGTATCTGACTCTGACCCTTCTGTGTTCGAGGTAACTGTCAATGACCCTCCTCAAGCCGATCGGACACTTTTCCTCAGCCAGGCGGACCCTTATGGCTGGCCACCAGGCGCTGTCGAAGGCTCCCTCTATGTCCAATGATAGTAGGACTACAATTTTCTTTTGTTGCAGCTTGCCGCGTATGTGTTGCATTAGTACATAGAGGGAGTCCTCAGTGCTCCTCTGGGGCATGAATCCATACTGGCGAGTACTCATCCTCGGGATCAGATGAAACTTGAGGCGGGCCACCAACATCTTTTCGTATATTTTGCCTAGTATTGGCAAAAGGCCAATTGGTCTGTAGGCCTTTGGGGTGCTGTAGTCCGTTTTTCCAGGCTTTTTTAGCACGACAACAGTTGCCTCCTTCCAGACTTCAGGGAAGAGGTAACACCTCCGACAGCCATTCATGAGTGCCAGGGCCACCTCAGGAGCGCTGTTAATGGCTTGGCTACAAATATCGGCAGTGAAGCCGTCTGCACCTGGCGCTTTTTTGGGGTTGAAGGAACCACACGCTGCCATGAGTTCGGCCATTGTGAATGGTGGATCGCATGAGTCATCTTGCCCCCCAGCATTCACGGCTTCGGCTTTTTCTCGAATAAGACGGTGGTAGGTGCTGTCACTGCCCGAGTGGTCTTCTGGGTAGAATGTGTTCGCCAGTAGTTCTACTGAACCTTTTGCGTCCAGCACCCCACCGTCCTTCACTAGTGGCTGGTCTTCTCCTCTTCCCTTGGTCCTTCCTATCACCCGGTAGATTCCTTCCCAAACCCCTTCTCTATCCTGTCTCGCACAGAAGTTCTTCCAGCTCTCGATTTGGGCTTTGGCTGCTTCTGTCTCATACTCAACTTTCAGTTTCAGGTACTCTTCTACGACTTTCGATCTACGGGACGGTGCAGCACACCTGACTCTGCGTTTCCTGGTGGCGACCTGTTTCTTCAGCCTCTCGAGTTTCTCGGACCACCACGGCAAGGTAAGTACTTCGTTACTCTTCTTCATAGGCATTGATGAGGTGCATGCGTCTTTTATTAAATTAGTGTAAATATTTGTTGTTGAATTTAGTTGGTCGACTGTATTTAATTTATCTATTTCTTCTTTGTTAATTTTGTTATGCTGCATTAATTGTCCGAGTTTCTCACGAAACTCAGCCCAATTTGCTTTTTTGGTGTTAAAAATTCTGGTTGTTCTATTGACTACAATGCCTTTTGATTTTTTTAATTTTATATTGAAAGCAATGCAGTTATGATCCGAGCTCGTGAAGCCCTCGTCTACCTTCCACTCGTCCACCAGGTCCAGAATATCTGTCGAGCATGCTGTGATATCGACGTGGCTGCAGTAACGAATTTCCAAAAAAAAGAAAAACGAGTGGGAAATCCTCATGGACGCCCAGACTGTCCCAAAGTGGAACAGTCTGGGCAGTGCCGGACTCTTACCGGCTAAAACCACACTCCTGCCTATGCGTGAGCCCCTGCTACTACTAGCAGAGATCTTTTTAGGCCTACGATTTCTTTAACTATTTAAGTTCTGTTTCTTTTATTTGCAATTTTAACTATTTTCACGATGAACTCAATAAATTCGTCCTTTGATTTTTGCCGTTCTAATAAGGTCCTAAAATTTTCCTTACTTATTTTTACTCCAAGGTTCGTCTCTAGGTCATGCCTGTGGGAGCCATACACAGGGCATTCCGTTAGGAGATGAAGGACAGTCTCCTGACTGTCGGGGTCGCAGATACACGATGGGTTCTCCTTGCACCTGAAGCGAGTCAAGTATTCGGAGAACCCACCGTGTCCCGTTAGGGCTTGGGTCAGCTCCTTCGTCATTCGTAATTTTCGCACCGTCCTGTACGCCGCGATCGCGCATGGGAAGAACAGCTTGGTGGTGGCCGCCGTTTCTCCCGTACAGTACCTCCGGTTCCATTCGCCCAGCGTTTCCAGTCGGATCGCTCGCTTGACGAATGAAACCGGGCATCTGTCATAGTCGGGTGCACGCTTCGACTTCAAGGCAGCCTCCTTTGCGAGCGAGTCGGCTCTCTCGTTACCCTCCAGCCCCGCATGGGCTTTTATCCAGAACAAGGATACGCTCTTGTTCTGGCAGTTACTGTGGCGGATGGCGTTTCTTGATTCGACTGCGAGGGGGTGGAGGGCTTCGGGGTTCACGACTGTTTGGAGGGCTGCCATGGAGTCGCTGTAGATAGCGAACGCCGTCTCTGGTCTTTGGAGGACCACTTTTGTGGCTTCGCAGAGGGCAAGGAGCTCAGCCTGGTAGACGGTACTATAAGACGGCAGGACAAGTTTGCGGGTCTTTGTCTCGGCCTCGCCAGTCCATATGGATAGCGCGGCTCCGACTTTACCCTCTATCTTGCTGCCGTCTGTGAAAATTCGCACCGCGTAATCGCGGTGGGAGTTGTATTGCTCCTCGTCTACCAGACGTCGTAGCTCTATGCTCTGCTGCTCAGCCGGATGTGGTGCCTCCAGCGCAGATGCCACACGCTCGATCTCCCTGTCTCCCAGCGCAGGATGGGACACCCCCTTCTTGGCCTCATATAGTGAGGCCGCCTCTCGGATTCGGAGGTCAAGAGGGAGTATCCCAGTTAGCACCAGCGCTGCATTCAGGGAGACCGTGCGATAGGCACGACACATTTTCTGCGCAAAGCTCCTCTGGACGACGTTCAACTTCTTTTGCACCCCGACTTTGTTCGCGGCCGGCGACCACGCACTCGCTGCGTACAGGACGATGGGCTCCACCACGGCCGTGTAAATACTACGGATTATGTCCGGGTGGAGACCCCAGCTGACCCTTGCGGCCCTCGACAGCTGCTTATAAATACCGACGGCTCGGGAGCAGACGTTTGCGACGTGGGTGTTAAAAGTCAACTTGTGGTCGATGGTGAGACCGAGCAATTTGATCTCATTTGAGGTTAGGTTAGGTTAGGTTAGGTTAGGTTAGGTTAGGTTAGGTTAGGTTAGGTTAGGTTAGGTTAGGTTAGGTTAGGTTAGGTTAGGTTAGGTTAGGTTAGGTTAGGTTAGGTTAGGTTAGGTTAGGTTAGGTTAGGTTAGGTTAGGTTAGGTTAGGTTAGGTTAGGTTTTTTTTTTTTTTTTTTTTTTTTTTTAATTCAAACAACTTCTACCTCCAAATGTATCGGAGGCAATTTTTGTCTGTTTTTTTTTATTTTTATTCAAGTTCGCCAATTTGCGTCTTATATTTGGAAATTCCAAAGATTGTCTTTGGTTTTAGGTACAGAAGAAAGGAGATGGCTTTTATTTTGTGACTTCATTAATTATATATTTACACGTATTCGAAGCTTATATCTATTTTGTTCATTACAGTTTCTTATTTATAGTCTTATTCTATTCTTTCATAGACGAGGGGGAGGGGGAGTTTTTATTACTACTCTAGCTTTTATATTTATACTTATTCTAGGCTTATTTCTATTTCTGTTTTATATTCTTTCTTAATTTACCTTAAACTATAAAATAACTTTTTACTACTATGCTAGCACCTAATATAATTCATTATATTATGATAGCATATTTTCTTATGCTGTTTTGTTGCGATCTATAACTATTTTGGCAACATATTTACAATAATCTAAGAATTTCTCTACATTTTTGCTTTTTACGATGTCCTTTACATTGTCCGGGGTTATTTTGATGCCTAAAGTATTCTCAACGTTAAAGCGGTGTTTTTCAAATTGTGGACAGTCGAACAGTATGTGCGGGACCGTTTCACTTGTTTCTGGGTCACAGATGCACGATGGACTCTCCTTGCACTTGAAGCGGTTTAAGTACTCGGAGAATCCACCGTGCCCCGTCATTATTTGGGTGTTTAGGCTGTTGGTTCCTATCTTGCGAATTACACCATAAGCAACCCGCGCATCAGGGAAGAATAACTTTGTGACGGATGCGGTGTTACTGGTTTCGTATCTACGATTCCATTCATCAAGCGTCGCCGTACGTATGCTTCGCTTGATGAATGAGATCGGACACCTATCGTAGTCAGGTTTCCTTTTGGAGTTTTCAGCGGCCTCCTTTGCTAACTGGTCGGCTCTTTCGTTCCCCAGTAGTCCCACGTGAGCTTTAATCCAGAACAAGTTTACCACCTTGTTCTGGCGGGATGCGGATTTTATATTATCCCTAGCTTCTACAGCAAGAGGATGGAGAGAACTGGGATTTGTTAGTGTTTGAAGAGCCGCTCTTGAGTCGCTGAAAACTCCAAAAGAAGTTGCCTTGAGCTTATTAATTTCTCTAGTCGCTCTTGTTATTGCTAGGAGTTCAGCCTGGTAAACTGTGCAGTAGTTTGATAGAGCAAGCTTGAGGGCTCTGGTCTCAGCCTCACCATTCCATATAGAAAGTGAAGCGCCGACCCCTCCTCCAAGCTTGCTCCCGTCCGTAAAGATACGGACGTCAAGGTTGCACTTGCTGTCCAGTTGTTCTTGGTTTAGGTTAGGTTAGGTTAGGTTAGGTTAGGTTAGGTTAGGTTAGGTTAGGTTAGGTTAGGTTAGGTTAGGTTAGGTTAGGTTAGGTTTTTTTTTTTTTTTTTTTTTTTTTTTTTTTTTTTTTTTTTGGCAGGAGTGGGAAATCCTCATGGACGCCCAGACTGTCTCACAAGTGGGATAGTCTGGGCAGTGCCGGACTCTTACCGGCTAAAACCACACTCCTGCCGCACGTTTATCCCCTGACGTGGTCAAAGACATTTTTGAACTTGTTTTGAATTTGTGTTCTTTTTAAGATTTGATCTTCGACGTATGTACGTACAACTTTGATTTCATTTTAATTTTTTAACATTTTATTTATTGCAGAGAGTTCAAGGAATTGCCAAATGATGTTTTATTATTTCTTTATTAATTTGATTCGTAATTTTGGTTATATCTAATTGACTTAATATTTTAATTCGTGCGTTCATATGATATCCAGCATATAAAGACATTATATTGGTATCATACTTTTGCTTCATCTATTTATTTCTGTTTATGACAATATTTGCAGCAAGAATGCAAAATTTCAAGAATTTCTTGTTATATTTGCGACAGGCAATTAATTGTGGCAGATTTTCGGTTATTAACTTTATGTCTATTTGTTGCTCGAAATCCAGTCGCTGCTTAGCGAAAATGGGACAATCTAAGAGGATGTGCTGCACGTTTTCTTCGACTCCAGGCTCACAGGCACACGACGGGTTCTCCTTACACTTGAAGCGATTCAGGTATGCGGAGAACCCGCCGTGTCCCGTAAAGATTTGGGTAGTGACGTTTGAGTGCTCAATATTCCTTACCACGCGGTATGCCGACACCGCATCGGGGAAGAATAATTTGGTCGTCGCTGCTGTTTCGCCCATTCTATATCTCGTGTTCCATTCGTCAAGCGTCCCTAAGCGGATAGTACGCTTGACGAATGAAACAGGGCACTGGTCGTAATCGGCTCGAGTTTTTGATCGAAGGGCAGCCTCCTTCGCGAGCTGGTCCGCCCTCTCATTCCCCTGCAGTCCTGCGTGAGCTTTAATCCAGAACAAGGAGACACTCTTGTTCTGGAGGTTACAGCGTCGTATGTTGTCTCTAGTTTCCACTGCTAGGGGATGAGGGGTGTTTGGGTTCGCGATGGTCTGGAGGGCCGCCCTTGAGTCACTAAACACGGCAAACGAGGTCTCCTTTCGCCTGAGGACTTCTACCATTGCTCTGCATATGGCCAGCAGCTCTGCCTGATAGACGGTGCAATAGGACGACAGACTAAGTTTGAGGGCTTTAGTTTCCGAGGCGCCATTCCACAAGGATAGAGCTGCTCCAACCTTGCCCTCAATCTTACTGCCGTCCGTGAAAATACGCACAGCGAAATTGCTGTGGTTGGTATACTGGTCCTCGTCTACCAGGCTGCCAAACTGCAAGCTTAGTTGTTCTGCGGGATGCGGAGCCTCTGAAACTGGAGCCATCCGCTCGACCTCCCAATCCCCCAGCGCTGGCAAGGGCACTCCCCTCTTGGCCTCATATAGCGAGGCCATCTCGCGGATGCGCAGATCGAGGGGGAGAATACCAGCCAATGTCAGCGCCGAATTTAGGGAGACCGTGCGGTAGGCTCTGCACAGCTTTTGCGCGAAGCCCCGCTGCACCGAATTCAAAAGTTTTTGGACTCCGACTTTCTTGGTCGCCGGCGCCCAGGCGCTGGCTGCGTAAGTTATTACCGGCTCCACCGTCGCGACGTAAATGTTGCGGATGACTTCTGGGTGCAGACCCCAGCTGACCTTTGCTGCTCTGGAAAGCTGTTTGTAGGCGTTGATGGCTTTCTTGCATACGTTAGCAGCGTGCGCGTTGAAGGTCAGCTTGTGGTCGATGGTGAGGCCCAGTATTTTGATTTGTGGTGACATGCAAATGTCGACCCCGCCCATGCTCAGGAGTGGGACATCGTACTTCAGTTTCTTTGTCACAACCATTGCGCATGTTTTATGTGGTGCGAATTTTAGTTTGTTTCTGATACCCCACTCCCGAACATATTCAAGGGCGGCATTCGCCTGTCTTTGCACCTCCAGTGCTGTGTCCCCGTCAAAAATCAAGACCACGTCGTCGGCGAACGCCTGGCAATAATCTCCCCGCCCCTCGAGCTCTCGCAGAAGTGGGTCGAGCACCAGGTTCCACAGTATCGGACCGCCAATCGACCCCTGAACGCATCCTTTGCTGGTGTTCCTCACACACTCTTCGCCCGCATACCTCACCCGGACCTTTCGGTCAGCCAGATAACTGTCTAGTATCCTCCGGAGGTTAACCGGGCACTTTTCCTCAGCCAGTCTGGTTCTGATCGCCGGCCACCATGCGCTATCGAAGGCTCCCTCTATGTCCAGTGACACAACAGTGATCAGCTTTTTCTGGTTAAGCTTTTTATTGATGTGTTGCATCATGGTGTAGAGGGAGTCCTCGGTGCTTTTTTGGGGCATGAACCCAAACTGACGAGTACTCATCCGCGGTATCAGATGCCACTTTAGCCTGCACACCACCATCTTTTCTAAAATCTTACCCAAGACTGGCAGAAGGCCGATGGGCCTGTATGATTTAGGGCTAGTGTAAGACTCTTTACCTGGTTTCCGGAGGATTACTACAGTTGCCACTTTCCAGGCTTCTGGGAAGTGGCCCTGCTCCAGACACTTGTTGGCTAGTGCAAGAAATGCCTGTGGGTCTCGGTTAATCACTTGAGCGCAAATGTCGGCTGTAAGACCATCCGCCCCGGGTGCCTTTTTCGGGTTAAAACTTTCCACCGCGGTTTTCAGTTCCTGGAGTGCAAACGGCGGGTCATGTATTTCACCATGCGCCCACTCATTTGCACGACTGGCTTCTTTACGAATCCGTCGGTGGTAGTCGCTATCCTGATCTTCCAGGTCTTCGGGGTAGAAGGTCTCTGCCAGCAGCTCAACTGAGTTCTTGGGATCGAGCGGCACTCCGTCCCTCTCCAGCGGCAAGTCCTCGTGTCGTTTGGCGGTCCGTCCAATGACCCTGTATATTCCTTCCCATAGTCCCTCTCTGTCTTGCTTGCCACAAAATGCCTTCCAGCTCTCAATTTGCGCTGTTTTGGCTTGGGTCTCATACTTCTCTTTTGCCTGCAGGTACTCTTCGACAACTTTAGATCTGCGAACTGGTGCAGCGCAACGGATGCGGCGCCTCCTAGTGTTGACTTCCCTCTTCATGTCAGCGAGCTTCTTGGACCACCACGGTAAGGTAAGTACGCTTTGTTCTTTTACTTTTGGTAAAGTTTCTTCACAAGCTTTACTTATTACGTTTATATATTTATTTATATGACTTTCTAGATCTATTTTGCAATTTATTGTATTTACGTCAGTTAAATTTATTTTGTTATCTATTTTTAATTGTTCCAGTTTCTCATGAAACTGGGACCAATTAGCATTTTTTGTTTTGTATAGCCTAGTTGTTCTTTTGATGTTGATGCCTTTACTTCTTATTAAATTAATTTCAAATAAAATAGCGTTGTGGTCCGAGCTCGTGATCCCCTCGTCAACTCTCCAGTCTTCCACCAGGCTCAGCACATCCGTTGAGCAGGCAGTTACGTCGACGAAACTAGTGTAGGATTGGTTTCCTCTTATGGTGTCGAAAGTCGGTGTGTTTCCGACATTTAGCACCTGCAGGCTCATCTCCTCCAAGGTGCCCGACATCGCTTCACCTCTGGCGTCCACTACAGCGCTGCCCCACCAAGTGCTCTTTGCGTTTGTATCGCCTCCAATAATGAGTTTCATGGAGCCGATTTCCTCGCGAATCTGCCTTAGCTGCTCCAAGTATGGCTCTATGGGCTGGTCTGGTTCAAAATAGAAGGAGACTACTGCGAGTTCCCAGGCGCGGGTTCGGATCTTCACCACCGTGATGTTGTTTGTGGTGTGCTTTGGACACTGAATTACGTCTAGGTCATTGTCGAAAACGGCTATTGCCGCCTTCACAGTTCCATCTCCCTGTACCGCGCACTGGTATATTCTCGCTCCCCTGTAGTCTCGCATTCTTTTAACTCCACCTACATATGGCTCCTGGAGCAGCGCGAATGCAGCCTTGCGCTCACTGGCAACAATCATGAGTTCTTGTGTTGCCAGGTTCTTTCTTTGCAGATTCGCTTGGATCACCCGATACTGTGTGGAGGTGTTTGGGTCCATTTTTGTGCGGGCAGCGGTGCCTGTGTGTCCGGTCTCGCGTGCGTCCACCTTAGCAATACGCTACCGACAGACGTGCCAGTGCGTCCCATTTTACGCGGACCGGACACTCGCTGTCGAGGGCGTTGTGATCGGTCCTGTCCATTTTTGACAGTTTACAATTATGGCAGGTCGGTACCTCTGCTGCCAAGCGAGAAGGGCAGTCAGCCTGCATGTGAGGATCCCCGCAGTGTATGCACAGGTCAGCGGGTTCCGTGCACAGTTTGCGGCTATGGCCGTAGCGTAAGCAGCGAGTGCATTGCACCAGTGGAGACTGGTCCAGCACTCGGACCCGCTGGAGATCGATGTGCACTCGACCCGCCGCTGTCAGTCTCTGCCATATTGCTGGAGATACTTGCACAATGATGTGACTCATATGTGGGTTCCTTGCACTCCGGCGGTATTTGACTCCCAGCCGAAGGTCTTCCACGGCCAAGTTCCCCAGCAGGTGGGAGTTTTGGCGCTGCAGGGCCTGTATAACCTCCACATCCGTGTGGCAGGAGAGGACATCTCTCATTATGATTAGGGGGTCTTTGTTTTTTACCTCCTCAACCAGAAATTTTCCAGACCCCCTAATTCTGTCTCTCACCACTGCCAACTCCTCCTTCGTTCTGAATCCGATTACGACTTTCTGGTCCCTAGCCTTTCGCAGACGCTCAATTCTAGTTCCCTGATTTTTGGCATCGACCACAGTTCTCAACTTTTCCACGACTTGCTCGCCTGTGTCCCGTTCGTCTGTGGACGTCACGACCACCGAGTGGAGCGGCTCCTGAACTTGCTTTTTTGGGCCAGCTGCCATTTCCGCGTAGGACGGCCCCTGACCCACCACATAGTGTGAAGAGGTCTGTGCCAAGTGGTCCGATAGGGCTCGAGTGTGCTGTTGGCATTCCTGAAGTGCCTGTTTGTGCTCTTTCAGGTCTGTCAACAGCTGGTTTACGAGCTCTACCGGTATGCAGGCTGTGTTCTGCGCCTGCGGTTGGTCCTGACTGACTTCAGAAACAACGGCCGTCCTCGGTACACTTGATGGTGGGACAGGGTGGTCCTTGATTTTGTTCCTGGCCCCCTCCGACTCCTTAACGATGTCGTAGAGCCTGTTGATGGCCCCCAGTACCTCCGTTTTTATCTCAGTTTTGAGATTGCGAGAGTTGCCTAAATGAAGCTTTGCCTTATTTAGGCAAGCTCTCGCTTCCGCTGTGAGGTTGGGGTACCTGGTCTCAGGTTTCGGTGGGGGTCTTGCTGGCTCGACCAATGTTGGAGCTGTTTTTTTCGGGCTAGGCTTTCCTATTGTAGGTGGCGCTGCGTCGGTCTTTGTCACTGTCGGTGACTTGGCCTGAGTCTCCGTCTTCCCGGCTTCCCACTCCCCAATGCTGCGCCTAACGCTAGGGACGGAGGGCCCCATGCTGTCAGTTGACCTCGGCGAGCTTTTAGAACCCTGCGAGCTCGTGTCTTTTTTGGCGGGTGTACGGTACCCGAACATTTCAGGGGATAAGTGTCCTTTGAAAGTGAAGTAAGATAAAATATAGCAATCCCTGTAAAGGGGGGATTGGTACGTCAAGTATTTGATAATTAGTCCGACTGCAAATAAGTTAAAAGTCAGTAAAAGAATCCCTATACGCGTGGAGAGTAAACTTTTACGCGACTAGTACGATTTGTCGGTCGAGGTAAAGCTATTGATGATTTCAGCGCGTTTTCAAAATTTCGGATAATTGGAAAAGTTTACCTGGTCAGCCACTATAGGGTGGGTGGGCGGGCAATTTTTTAAAATTTTACAGCTGCGATCCGCACGTGCGAGGTGTCAAAAGACGCGTCTCGGCGCGAGCTGTCGAACGGTGAAATAAACTAAAATGAACGCTGAACAAAAATTTTGAATTATCGCCTAAAAACTGTATTTTTGCCACTGAAAATTGGGCAAAGTGCAAATTTTCACTACGCTGCGGCAGTCTGGTTCGCGGAACGTGGTGCAGAGTGCAGGTATGGCAGGTAGGTAACTATTGGTATACTAAGATGTGCTGTTTTTGGAGTAAAAACCCGGGTAAGTCGAGTTTTTCAAATAAAAATTTAAATAAAACAAGGTTTGTATGGAATAACAAATTTCCACGCGTTTAGGTCAGTCAAAGTAGGTCTAAACGTTAGACGGAGCCTAGTCTAGCTTAAAAAAGCTGAAAACCGCTTCAAAATGCGTCACCGGGATGCAAAGATATTACGATTTGATGTTTTTTCGTCACCCCTTAGGTGTATTTTGCGTGAAATTTTCTAAGTGTCGGATATGAAAATTAAATATTTTTCGAAGTTTCACAGCTGCGATCCGCACGTGCGAGGTGTCAAAAGACGCGTCTCGGCGCGAGCTGTCGAACGGTGAAATAAACTAAAATGAACGCTGAACAAAAATTTTGAATTATCGCCTAAAAACTGTATTTTTGCCACTGAAAATTGGGCAAAGTGCAAATTTTCACTACGCTGCGGCAGTCTGGTTCGCGGAACGTGGTGCAGAGTGCAGGTATGGCAGGTAGGTAACTATTGGTATACTAAGATGTGCTGTTTTTGGAGTAAAAACCCGGGTAAGTCGAGTTTTTCAAATAAAAATTTAAATAAAACAAGGTTTGTATGGAATAACAAATTTCCACGCGTTTAGGTCAGTCAAAGTAGGTCTAAACGTTAGACGGAGCCTAGTGTAGCTTAAAAAAGCTGAAAACCGCTTCAAAATGCGTCACCGGGATGCAAAGATATTACGATTTGATGTTTTTTCGTCACCCCTTAGGTGTATTTTGCGTGAAATTTTCTAAGTGTCGGATATGAAAATTAAATATTTTTCGAAGTTTCACAGATGCGATCCGCACGTGCGAGGTGTCAAAAGACGCGTCTCGGCGCGAGCTGTCGAACGGTGAAATAAACTAAAATGAACGCTGAACAAAAATTTTGAATTATCGCCTAAAAACTGTATTTTTGCCACTGAAAATTGGGCAAAGTGCAAATTTTCACTACGCTGCGGCAGTCTGGTTCGCGGAACGTGGTGCAGAGTGCAGGTATGGCAGGTAGGTAACTATTGGTATACTAAGATGTGCTGTTTTTGGAGTAAAAACCCGGGTAAGTCGAGTTTTTCAAATAAAAATTTAAATAAAACAAGGTTTGTATGGAATAACAAATTTCCACGCGTTTAGGTCAGTCAAAGTAGGTCTAAACGTTAGACGGAGCCTAGTCTAGCTTAAAAAAGCTGAAAACCGCTTCAAAATGCGTCACCGGGATGCAAAGATATTACGATTTGATGTTTTTTCGTCACCCCTTAGGTGTATTTTGCGTGAAATTTTCTAAGTGTCGGATATGAAAATTAAATATTTTTCGAAGTTTCACAGATGCGATCCGCACGTGCGAGGTGTCAAAAGACGCGTCTCGGCGCGAGCTGTCGAACGGTGAAATAAACTAAAATGAACGCTAAACAAAAATTTTGAATTATCGCCTAAAAACTGTATTTTTGCCACTGAAAATTGGGCAAAGTGCAAATTTTCACTACGTTGCGGCAGTCTGGTTCGCGGAACGTGGTGCAGAGTGCAGGTATGGCAGGTAGGTAACTATTGGTATACTAAGATGTGCTGTTTTTGGAGTAAAAACCCGGGTAAGTCGAGTTTTTCAAATAAAAATTTAAATAAAACAAGGTTTGTATGGAATAACAAATTTCCACGCGTTTAGGTCAGTCAAAGTAGGTCTAAACGTTAGACGGAGCCTAGTCTAGCTTAAAAAAGCTGAAAACCGCTTCAAAATGCGTCACCGGGATGCAAAGATATTACGATTTGATGTTTTGTCGTCACCCCTTAGGTGTATTTTGCGTGAAATTTTCTAAGTGTCGGATATGAAAATTAAATATTTTTCGAAGTTTCACAGATGCGATCCGCACGTGCGAGGTGTCAAAAGACGCGTCTCGGCGCGAGCTGTCGAACGGTGAAATAAACTAAAATGAACGCTGAACAAAAATTTTGAATTATCGCCTAAAAACTGTATTTTTGCCACTGAAAATTGGGCAAAGTGCAAATTTTCACTACGCTGCGGCAGTCTGGTTCGCGGAACGTGGTGCAGAGTGCAGGTATGGCAGGTAGGTAACTATTGGTATACTAAGATGTGCTGTTTTTGGAGTAAAAACCCGGGTAAGTCGAGTTTTTCAAATAAAAATTTAAATAAAACAAGGTTTGTATGGAATAACAAATTTCCACGCGTTTAGGTCAGTCAAAGTAGGTCTAAACGTTAGACGGAGCCTAGTCTAGCTTAAAAAAGCTGAAAACCGCTTCAAAATGCGTCACCGGGATGCAAAGATATTACGATTTGATGTTTTTTCGTCACCCCTTAGGTGTATTTTGCGTGAAATTTTCTAAGTGTCGGATATGAAAATTAAATATTTTTCGAAGTTTCACAGATGCGATCCGCACGTGCGAGGTGTCAAAAGACGCGTCTCGGCGCGAGCTGTCGAACGGTGAAATAAACTAAAATGAACGCTGAACAAAAATTTTGAATTATCGCCTAAAAACTGTATTTTTGCCACTGAAAATTGGGCAAAGTGCAAATTTTCACTACGCTGCGGCAGTCTGGTTCGCGGAACGTGGTGCAGAGTGCAGGTATGGCAGGTAGGTAACTATTGGTATACTAAGATGTGCTGTTTTTGGAGTAAAAACCCGGGTAAGTCGAGTTTTTCAAATAAAAATTTAAATAAAACAAGGTTTGTATGGAATAACAAATTTCCACGCGTTTAGGTCAGTCAAAGTAGGTCTAAACGTTAGACGGAGCCTAGTCTAGCTTAAAAAAGCTGAAAACCGCTTCAAAATGCGTCACCGGGATGCAAAGATATTACGATTTGATGTTTTTTCGTCACCCCTTAGGTGTATTTTGCGTGAAATTTTCTAAGTGTCGGATATGAAAATTAAATATTTTTCGAAGTTTCACAGATGCGATCCGCACGTGCGAGGTGTCAAAAGACGCGTCTCGGCGCGAGCTGTCGAACGGTGAAATAAACTAAAATGAACGCTAAACAAAAATTTTGAATTATCGCCTAAAAACTGTATTTTTGCCACTGAAAATTGGGCAAAGTGCAAATTTTCACTACGTTGCGGCAGTCTGGTTCGCGGAACGTGGTGCAGAGTGCAGGTATGGCAGGTAGGTAACTATTGGTATACTAAGATGTGCTGTTTTTGGAGTAAAAACCCGGGTAAGTCGAGTTTTTCAAATAAAAATTTAAATAAAACAAGGTTTGTATGGAATAACAAATTTCCACGCGTTTAGGTCAGTCAAAGTAGGTCTAAACGTTAGACGGAGCCTAGTCTAGCTTAAAAAAGCTGAAAACCGCTTCAAAATGCGTCACCGGGATGCAAAGATATTACGATTTGATGTTTTGTCGTCACCCCTTAGGTGTATTTTGCGTGAAATTTTCTAAGTGTCGGATATGAAAATTAAATATTTTTCGAAGTTTCACAGATGCGATCCGCACGTGCGAGGTGTCAAAAGACGCGTCTCGGCGCGAGCTGTCGAACGGTGAAATAAACTAAAATGAACGCTGAACAAAAATTTTGAATTATCGCCTAAAAACTGTATTTTTGCCACTGAAAATTGGGCAAAGTGCAAATTTTCACTACGCTGCGGCAGTCTGGTTCGCGGAACGTGGTGCAGAGTGCAGGTATGGCAGGTAGGTAACTATTGGTATACTAAGATGTGCTGTTTTTGGAGTAAAAACCCGGGTAAGTCGAGTTTTTCAAATAAAAATTTAAATAAAACAAGGTTTGTATGGAATAACAAATTTCCACGCGTTTAGGTCAGTCAAAGTAGGTCTAAACGTTAGACGGAGCCTAGTCTAGCTTAAAAAAGCTGAAAACCGCTTCAAAATGCGTCACCGGGATGCAAAGATATTACGATTTGATGTTTTTTCGTCACCCCTTAGGTGTATTTTGCGTGAAATTTTCTAAGTGTCGGATATGAAAATTAAATATTTTTCGAAGTTTCACAGCTGCGATCCGCACGTGCGAGGTGTCAAAAGACGCGTCTCGGCGCGAGCTGTCGAACGGTGAAATAAACTAAAATGAACGCTGAACAAAAATTTTGAATTATCGCCTAAAAACTGTATTTTTGCCACTGAAAATTGGGCAAAGTGCAAATTTTCACTACGCTGCGGCAGTCTGGTTCGCGGAACGTGGTGCAGAGTGCAGGTATGGCAGGTAGGTAACTATTGGTATACTAAGATGTGCTGTTTTTGGAGTAAAAACCCGGGTAAGTCGAGTTTTTCAAATAAAAATTTAAATAAAACAAGGTTTGTATGGAATAACAAATTTCCACGCGTTTAGGTCAGTCAAAGTAGGTCTAAACGTTAGACGGAGCCTAGTCTAGCTTAAAAAAGCTGAAAACCGCTTCAAAATGCGTCACCGGGATGCAAAGATATTACGATTTGATGTTTTTTCGTCACCCCTTAGGTGTATTTTGCGTGAAATTTTCTAAGTGTCGGATATGAAAATTAAATATTTTTCGAAGTTTCACAGCTGCGATCCGCACGTGCGAGGTGTCAAAAGACGCGTCTCGGCGCGAGCTGTCGAACGGTGAAATAAACTAAAATGAACGCTGAACAAAAATTTTGAATTATCGCCTAAAAACTGTATTTTTGCCACTGAAAATTGGGCAAAGTGCAAATTTTCACTACGCTGCGGCAGTCTGGTTCGCGGAACGTGGTGCAGAGTGCAGGTATGGCAGGTAGGTAACTATTGGTATACTAAGATGTGCTGTTTTTGGAGTAAAAACCCGGGTAAGTCGAGTTTTTCAAATAAAAATTTAAATAAAACAAGGTTTGTATGGAATAACAAATTTCCACGCGTTTAGGTCAGTCAAAGTAGGTCTAAACGTTAGACGGAGCCTAGTCTAGCTTAAAAAAGCTGAAAACCGCTTCAAAATGCGTCACCGGGATGCAAAGATATTACGATTTGATGTTTTTTCGTCACCCCTTAGGTGTATTTTGCGTGAAATTTTCTAAGTGTCGGATATGAAAATTAAATATTTTTCGAAGTTTCACAGCTGCGATCCGCACGTGCGAGGTGTCAAAAGACGCGTCTCGGCGCGAGCTGTCGAACGGTGAAATAAACTAAAATGAACGCTGAACAAAAATTTTGAATTATCGCCTAAAAACTGTATTTTTGCCACTGAAAATTGGGCAAAGTGCAAATTTTCACTACGCTGCGGCAGTCTGGTTCGCGGAACGTGGTGCAGAGTGCAGGTATGGCAGGTAGGTAACTATTGGTATACTAAGATGTGCTGTTTTTGGAGTAAAAACCCGGGTAAGTCGAGTTTTTCAAATAAAAATTTAAATAAAACAAGGTTTGTATGGAATAACAAATTTCCACGCGTTTAGGTCAGTCAAAGTAGGTCTAAACGTTAGACGGAGCCTAGTCTAGCTTAAAAAAGCTGAAAACCGCTTCAAAATGCGTCACCGGGATGCAAAGATATTACGATTTGATGTTTTTTCGTCACCCCTTAGGTGTATTTTGCGTGAAATTTTCTAAGTGTCGGATATGAAAATTAAATATTTTTCGAAGTTTCACAGCTGCGATCCGCACGTGCGAGGTGTCAAAAGACGCGTCTCGGCGCGAGCTGTCGAACGGTGAAATAAACTAAAATGAACGCTGAACAAAAATTTTGAATTATCGCCTAAAAACTGTATTTTTGCCACTGAAAATTGGGCAAAGTGCAAATTTTCACTACGCTGCGGCAGTCTGGTTCGCGGAACGTGGTGCAGAGTGCAGGTATGGCAGGTAGGTAACTATTGGTATACTAAGATGTGCTGTTTTTGGAGTAAAAACCCGGGTAAGTCGAGTTTTTCAAATAAAAATTTAAATAAAACAAGGTTTGTATGGAATAACAAATTTCCACGCGTTTAGGTCAGTCAAAGTAGGTCTAAACGTTAGACGGAGCCTAGTGTAGCTTAAAAAAGCTGAAAACCGCTTCAAAATGCGTCACCGGGATGCAAAGATATTACGATTTGATGTTTTTTCGTCACCCCTTAGGTGTATTTTGCGTGAAATTTTCTAAGTGTCGGATATGAAAATTAAATATTTTTCGAAGTTTCACAGATGCGATCCGCACGTGCGAGGTGTCAAAAGACGCGTCTCGGCGCGAGCTGTCGAACGGTGAAATAAACTAAAATGAACGCTGAACAAAAATTTTGAATTATCGCCTAAAAACTGTATTTTTGCCACTGAAAATTGGGCAAAGTGCAAATTTTCACTACGCTGCGGCAGTCTGGTTCGCGGAACGTGGTGCAGAGTGCAGGTATGGCAGGTAGGTAACTATTGGTATACTAAGATGTGCTGTTTTTGGAGTAAAAACCCGGGTAAGTCGAGTTTTTCAAATAAAAATTTAAATAAAACAAGGTTTGTATGGAATAACAAATTTCCACGCGTTTAGGTCAGTCAAAGTAGGTCTAAACGTTAGACGGAGCCTAGTCTAGCTTAAAAAAGCTGAAAACCGCTTCAAAATGCGTCACCGGGATGCAAAGATATTACGATTTGATGTTTTTTCGTCACCCCTTAGGTGTATTTTGCGTGAAATTTTCTAAGTGTCGGATATGAAAATTAAATATTTTTCGAAGTTTCACAGATGCGATCCGCACGTGCGAGGTGTCAAAAGACGCGTCTCGGCGCGAGCTGTCGAACGGTGAAATAAACTAAAATGAACGCTAAACAAAAATTTTGAATTATCGCCTAAAAACTGTATTTTTGCCACTGAAAATTGGGCAAAGTGCAAATTTTCACTACGTTGCGGCAGTCTGGTTCGCGGAACGTGGTGCAGAGTGCAGGTATGGCAGGTAGGTAACTATTGGTATACTAAGATGTGCTGTTTTTGGAGTAAAAACCCGGGTAAGTCGAGTTTTTCAAATAAAAATTTAAATAAAACAAGGTTTGTATGGAATAACAAATTTCCACGCGTTTAGGTCAGTCAAAGTAGGTCTAAACGTTAGACGGAGCCTAGTCTAGCTTAAAAAAGCTGAAAACCGCTTCAAAATGCGTCACCGGGATGCAAAGATATTACGATTTGATGTTTTGTCGTCACCCCTTAGGTGTATTTTGCGTGAAATTTTCTAAGTGTCGGATATGAAAATTAAATATTTTTCGAAGTTTCACAGATGCGATCCGCACGTGCGAGGTGTCAAAAGACGCGTCTCGGCGCGAGCTGTCGAACGGTGAAATAAACTAAAATGAACGCTGAACAAAAATTTTGAATTATCGCCTAAAAACTGTATTTTTGCCACTGAAAATTGGGCAAAGTGCAAATTTTCACTACGCTGCGGCAGTCTGGTTCGCGGAACGTGGTGCAGAGTGCAGGTATGGCAGGTAGGTAACTATTGGTATACTAAGATGTGCTGTTTTTGGAGTAAAAACCCGGGTAAGTCGAGTTTTTCAAATAAAAATTTAAATAAAACAAGGTTTGTATGGAATAACAAATTTCCACGCGTTTAGGTCAGTCAAAGTAGGTCTAAACGTTAGACGGAGCCTAGTCTAGCTTAAAAAAGCTGAAAACCGCTTCAAAATGCGTCACCGGGATGCAAAGATATTACGATTTGATGTTTTTTCGTCACCCCTTAGGTGTATTTTGCGTGAAATTTTCTAAGTGTCGGATATGAAAATTAAATATTTTTCGAAGTTTCACAGATGCGATCCGCACGTGCGAGGTGTCAAAAGACGCGTCTCGGCGCGAGCTGTCGAACGGTGAAATAAACTAAAATGAACGCTAAACAAAAATTTTGAATTATCGCCTAAAAACTGTATTTTTGCCACTGAAAATTGGGCAAAGTGCAAATTTTCACTACGTTGCGGCAGTCTGGTTCGCGGAACGTGGTGCAGAGTGCAGGTATGGCAGGTAGGTAACTATTGGTATACTAAGATGTGCTGTTTTTGGAGTAAAAACCCGGGTAAGTCGAGTTTTTCAAATAAAAATTTAAATAAAACAAGGTTTGTATGGAATAACAAATTTCCACGCGTTTAGGTCAGTCAAAGTAGGTCTAAACGTTAGACGGAGCCTAGTCTAGCTTAAAAAAGCTGAAAACCGCTTCAAAATGCGTCACCGGGATGCAAAGATATTACGATTTGATGTTTTGTCGTCACCCCTTAGGTGTATTTTGCGTGAAATTTTCTAAGTGTCGGATATGAAAATTAAATATTTTTCGAAGTTTCACAGATGCGATCCGCACGTGCGAGGTGTCAAAAGACGCGTCTCGGCGCGAGCTGTCGAACGGTGAAATAAACTAAAATGAACGCTGAACAAAAATTTTGAATTATCGCCTAAAAACTGTATTTTTGCCACTGAAAATTGGGCAAAGTGCAAATTTTCACTACGCTGCGGCAGTCTGGTTCGCGGAACGTGGTGCAGAGTGCAGGTATGGCAGGTAGGTAACTATTGGTATACTAAGATGTGCTGTTTTTGGAGTAAAAACCCGGGTAAGTCGAGTTTTTCAAATAAAAATTTAAATAAAACAAGGTTTGTATGGAATAACAAATTTCCACGCGTTTAGGTCAGTCAAAGTAGGTCTAAACGTTAGACGGAGCCTAGTCTAGCTTAAAAAAGCTGAAAACCGCTTCAAAATGCGTCACCGGGATGCAAAGATATTACGATTTGATGTTTTTTCGTCACCCCTTAGGTGTATTTTGCGTGAAATTTTCTAAGTGTCGGATATGAAAATTAAATATTTTTCGAAGTTTCACAGATGCGATCCGCACGTGCGAGGTGTCAAAAGACGCGTCTCGGCGCGAGCTGTCGAACGGTGAAATAAACTAAAATGAACGCTGAACAAAAATTTTGAATTATCGCCTAAAAACTGTATTTTTGCCACTGAAAATTGGGCAAAGTGCAAATTTTCACTACGCTGCGGCAGTCTGGTTCGCGGAACGTGGTGCAGAGTGCAGGTATGGCAGGTAGGTAACTATTGGTATACTAAGATGTGCTGTTTTTGGAGTAAAAACCCGGGTAAGTCGAGTTTTTCAAATAAAAATTTAAATAAAACAAGGTTTGTATGGAATAACAAATTTCCACGCGTTTAGGTCAGTCAAAGTAGGTCTAAACGTTAGACGGAGCCTAGTCTAGCTTAAAAAAGCTGAAAACCGCTTCAAAATGCGTCACCGGGATGCAAAGATATTACGATTTGATGTTTTTTCGTCACCCCTTAGGTGTATTTTGCGTGAAATTTTCTAAGTGTCGGATATGAAAATTAAATATTTTTCGAAGTTTCACAGATGCGATCCGCACGTGCGAGGTGTCAAAAGACGCGTCTCGGCGCGAGCTGTCGAACGGTGAAATAAACTAAAATGAACGCTGAACAAAAATTTTGAATTATCGCCTAAAAACTGTATTTTTGCCACTGAAAATTGGGCAAAGTGCAAATTTTCACTACGCTGCGGCAGTCTGGTTCGCGGAACGTGGTGCAGAGTGCAGGTATGGCAGGTAGGTAACTATTGGTATACTAAGATGTGCTGTTTTTGGAGTAAAAACCCGGGTAAGTCGAGTTTTTCAAATAAAAATTTAAATAAAACAAGGTTTGTATGGAATAACAAATTTCCACGCGTTTAGGTCAGTCAAAGTAGGTCTAAACGTTAGACGGAGCCTAGTCTAGCTTAAAAAAGCTGAAAACCGCTTCAAAATGCGTCACCGGGATGCAAAGATATTACGATTTGATGTTTTTTCGTCACCCCTTAGGTGTATTTTGCGTGAAATTTTCTAAGTGTCGGATATGAAAATTAAATATTTTTCGAAGTTTCACAGATGCGATCCGCACGTGCGAGGTGTCAAAAGACGCGTCTCGGCGCGAGCTGTCGAACGGTGAAATAAACTAAAATGAACGCTAAACAAAAATTTTGAATTATCGCCTAAAAACTGTATTTTTGCCACTGAAAATTGGGCAAAGTGCAAATTTTCACTACGTTGCGGCAGTCTGGTTCGCGGAACGTGGTGCAGAGTGCAGGTATGGCAGGTAGGTAACTATTGGTATACTAAGATGTGCTGTTTTTGGAGTAAAAACCCGGGTAAGTCGAGTTTTTCAAATAAAAATTTAAATAAAACAAGGTTTGTATGGAATAACAAATTTCCACGCGTTTAGGTCAGTCAAAGTAGGTCTAAACGTTAGACGGAGCCTAGTCTAGCTTAAAAAAGCTGAAAACCGCTTCAAAATGCGTCACCGGGATGCAAAGATATTACGATTTGATGTTTTGTCGTCACCCCTTAGGTGTATTTTGCGTGAAATTTTCTAAGTGTCGGATATGAAAATTAAATATTTTTCGAAGTTTCACAGATGCGATCCGCACGTGCGAGGTGTCAAAAGACGCGTCTCGGCGCGAGCTGTCGAACGGTGAAATAAACTAAAATGAACGCTGAACAAAAATTTTGAATTATCGCCTAAAAACTGTATTTTTGCCACTGAAAATTGGGCAAAGTGCAAATTTTCACTACGCTGCGGCAGTCTGGTTCGCGGAACGTGGTGCAGAGTGCAGGTATGGCAGGTAGGTAACTATTGGTATACTAAGATGTGCTGTTTTTGGAGTAAAAACCCGGGTAAGTCGAGTTTTTCAAATAAAAATTTAAATAAAACAAGGTTTGTATGGAATAACAAATTTCCACGCGTTTAGGTCAGTCAAAGTAGGTCTAAACGTTAGACGGAGCCTAGTCTAGCTTAAAAAAGCTGAAAACCGCTTCAAAATGCGTCACCGGGATGCAAAGATATTACGATTTGATGTTTTTTCGTCACCCCTTAGGTGTATTTTGCGTGAAATTTTCTAAGTGTCGGATATGAAAATTAAATATTTTTCGAAGTTTCACAGATGCGATCCGCACGTGCGAGGTGTCAAAAGACGCGTCTCGGCGCGAGCTGTCGAACGGTGAAATAAACTAAAATGAACGCTGAACAAAAATTTTGAATTATCGCCTAAAAACTGTATTTTTGCCACTGAAAATTGGGCAAAGTGCAAATTTTCACTACGCTGCGGCAGTCTGGTTCGCGGAACGTGGTGCAGAGTGCAGGTATGGCAGGTAGGTAACTATTGGTATACTAAGATGTGCTGTTTTTGGAGTAAAAACCCGGGTAAGTCGAGTTTTTCAAATAAAAATTTAAATAAAACAAGGTTTGTATGGAATAACAAATTTCCACGCGTTTAGGTCAGTCAAAGTAGGTCTAAACGTTAGACGGAGCCTAGTCTAGCTTAAAAAAGCTGAAAACCGCTTCAAAATGCGTCACCGGGATGCAAAGATATTACGATTTGATGTTTTTTCGTCACCCCTTAGGTGTATTTTGCGTGAAATTTTCTAAGTGTCGGATATGAAAATTAAATATTTTTCGAAGTTTCACAGATGCGATCCGCACGTGCGAGGTGTCAAAAGACGCGTCTCGGCGCGAGCTGTCGAACGGTGAAATAAACTAAAATGAACGCTAAACAAAAATTTTGAATTATCGCCTAAAAACTGTATTTTTGCCACTGAAAATTGGGCAAAGTGCAAATTTTCACTACGTTGCGGCAGTCTGGTTCGCGGAACGTGGTGCAGAGTGCAGGTATGGCAGGTAGGTAACTATTGGTATACTAAGATGTGCTGTTTTTGGAGTAAAAACCCGGGTAAGTCGAGTTTTTCAAATAAAAATTTAAATAAAACAAGGTTTGTATGGAATAACAAATTTCCACGCGTTTAGGTCAGTCAAAGTAGGTCTAAACGTTAGACGGAGCCTAGTCTAGCTTAAAAAAGCTGAAAACCGCTTCAAAATGCGTCACCGGGATGCAAAGATATTACGATTTGATGTTTTGTCGTCACCCCTTAGGTGTATTTTGCGTGAAATTTTCTAAGTGTCGGATATGAAAATTAAATATTTTTCGAAGTTTCACAGATGCGATCCGCACGTGCGAGGTGTCAAAAGACGCGTCTCGGCGCGAGCTGTCGAACGGTGAAATAAACTAAAATGAACGCTGAACAAAAATTTTGAATTATCGCCTAAAAACTGTATTTTTGCCACTGAAAATTGGGCAAAGTGCAAATTTTCACTACGCTGCGGCAGTCTGGTTCGCGGAACGTGGTGCAGAGTGCAGGTATGGCAGGTAGGTAACTATTGGTATACTAAGATGTGCTGTTTTTGGAGTAAAAACCCGGGTAAGTCGAGTTTTTCAAATAAAAATTTAAATAAAACAAGGTTTGTATGGAATAACAAATTTCCACGCGTTTAGGTCAGTCAAAGTAGGTCTAAACGTTAGACGGAGCCTAGTCTAGCTTAAAAAAGCTGAAAACCGCTTCAAAATGCGTCACCGGGATGCAAAGATATTACGATTTGATGTTTTTTCGTCACCCCTTAGGTGTATTTTGCGTGAAATTTTCTAAGTGTCGGATATGAAAATTAAATATTTTTCGAAGTTTCACAGATGCGATCCGCACGTGCGAGGTGTCAAAAGACGCGTCTCGGCGCGAGCTGTCGAACGGTGAAATAAACTAAAATGAACGCTAAACAAAAATTTTGAATTATCGCCTAAAAACTGTATTTTTGCCACTGAAAATTGGGCAAAGTGCAAATTTTCACTACGTTGCGGCAGTCTGGTTCGCGGAACGTGGTGCAGAGTGCAGGTATGGCAGGTAGGTAACTATTGGTATACTAAGATGTGCTGTTTTTGGAGTAAAAACCCGGGTAAGTCGAGTTTTTCAAATAAAAATTTAAATAAAACAAGGTTTGTATGGAATAACAAATTTCCACGCGTTTAGGTCAGTCAAAGTAGGTCTAAACGTTAGACGGAGCCTAGTCTAGCTTAAAAAAGCTGAAAACCGCTTCAAAATGCGTCACCGGGATGCAAAGATATTACGATTTGATGTTTTGTCGTCACCCCTTAGGTGTATTTTGCGTGAAATTTTCTAAGTGTCGGATATGAAAATTAAATATTTTTCGAAGTTTCACAGATGCGATCCGCACGTGCGAGGTGTCAAAAGACGCGTCTCGGCGCGAGCTGTCGAACGGTGAAATAAACTAAAATGAACGCTGAACAAAAATTTTGAATTATCGCCTAAAAACTGTATTTTTGCCACTGAAAATTGGGCAAAGTGCAAATTTTCACTACGCTGCGGCAGTCTGGTTCGCGGAACGTGGTGCAGAGTGCAGGTATGGCAGGTAGGTAACTATTGGTATACTAAGATGTGCTGTTTTTGGAGTAAAAACCCGGGTAAGTCGAGTTTTTCAAATAAAAATTTAAATAAAACAAGGTTTGTATGGAATAACAAATTTCCACGCGTTTAGGTCAGTCAAAGTAGGTCTAAACGTTAGACGGAGCCTAGTCTAGCTTAAAAAAGCTGAAAACCGCTTCAAAATGCGTCACCGGGATGCAAAGATATTACGATTTGATGTTTTTTCGTCACCCCTTAGGTGTATTTTGCGTGAAATTTTCTAAGTGTCGGATATGAAAATTAAATATTTTTCGAAGTTTCACAGATGCGATCCGCACGTGCGAGGTGTCAAAAGACGCGTCTCGGCGCGAGCTGTCGAACGGTGAAATAAACTAAAATGAACGCTAAACAAAAATTTTGAATTATCGCCTAAAAACTGTATTTTTGCCACTGAAAATTGGGCAAAGTGCAAATTTTCACTACGTTGCGGCAGTCTGGTTCGCGGAACGTGGTGCAGAGTGCAGGTATGGCAGGTAGGTAACTATTGGTATACTAAGATGTGCTGTTTTTGGAGTAAAAACCCGGGTAAGTCGAGTTTTTCAAATAAAAATTTAAATAAAACAAGGTTTGTATGGAATAACAAATTTCCACGCGTTTAGGTCAGTCAAAGTAGGTCTAAACGTTAGACGGAGCCTAGTCTAGCTTAAAAAAGCTGAAAACCGCTTCAAAATGCGTCACCGGGATGCAAAGATATTACGATTTGATGTTTTGTCGTCACCCCTTAGGTGTATTTTGCGTGAAATTTTCTAAGTGTCGGATATGAAAATTAAATATTTTTCGAAGTTTCACAGATGCGATCCGCACGTGCGAGGTGTCAAAAGACGCGTCTCGGCGCGAGCTGTCGAACGGTGAAATAAACTAAAATGAACGCTGAACAAAAATTTTGAATTATCGCCTAAAAACTGTATTTTTGCCACTGAAAATTGGGCAAAGTGCAAATTTTCACTACGCTGCGGCAGTCTGGTTCGCGGAACGTGGTGCAGAGTGCAGGTATGGCAGGTAGGTAACTATTGGTATACTAAGATGTGCTGTTTTTGGAGTAAAAACCCGGGTAAGTCGAGTTTTTCAAATAAAAATTTAAATAAAACAAGGTTTGTATGGAATAACAAATTTCCACGCGTTTAGGTCAGTCAAAGTAGGTCTAAACGTTAGACGGAGCCTAGTCTAGCTTAAAAAAGCTGAAAACCGCTTCAAAATGCGTCACCGGGATGCAAAGATATTACGATTTGATGTTTTTTCGTCACCCCTTAGGTGTATTTTGCGTGAAATTTTCTAAGTGTCGGATATGAAAATTAAATATTTTTCGAAGTTTCACAGATGCGATCCGCACGTGCGAGGTGTCAAAAGACGCGTCTCGGCGCGAGCTGTCGAACGGTGAAATAAACTAAAATGAACGCTAAACAAAAATTTTGAATTATCGCCTAAAAACTGTATTTTTGCCACTGAAAATTGGGCAAAGTGCAAATTTTCACTACGTTGCGGCAGTCTGGTTCGCGGAACGTGGTGCAGAGTGCAGGTATGGCAGGTAGGTAACTATTGGTATACTAAGATGTGCTGTTTTTGGAGTAAAAACCCGGGTAAGTCGAGTTTTTCAAATAAAAATTTAAATAAAACAAGGTTTGTATGGAATAACAAATTTCCACGCGTTTAGGTCAGTCAAAGTAGGTCTAAACGTTAGACGGAGCCTAGTCTAGCTTAAAAAAGCTGAAAACCGCTTCAAAATGCGTCACCGGGATGCAAAGATATTACGATTTGATGTTTTGTCGTCACCCCTTAGGTGTATTTTGCGTGAAATTTTCTAAGTGTCGGATATGAAAATTAAATATTTTTCGAAGTTTCACAGATGCGATCCGCACGTGCGAGGTGTCAAAAGACGCGTCTCGGCGCGAGCTGTCGAACGGTGAAATAAACTAAAATGAACGCTGAACAAAAATTTTGAATTATCGCCTAAAAACTGTATTTTTGCCACTGAAAATTGGGCAAAGTGCAAATTTTCACTACGCTGCGGCAGTCTGGTTCGCGGAACGTGGTGCAGAGTGCAGGTATGGCAGGTAGGTAACTATTGGTATACTAAGATGTGCTGTTTTTGGAGTAAAAACCCGGGTAAGTCGAGTTTTTCAAATAAAAATTTAAATAAAACAAGGTTTGTATGGAATAACAAATTTCCACGCGTTTAGGTCAGTCAAAGTAGGTCTAAACGTTAGACGGAGCCTAGTCTAGCTTAAAAAAGCTGAAAACCGCTTCAAAATGCGTCACCGGGATGCAAAGATATTACGATTTGATGTTTTTTCGTCACCCCTTAGGTGTATTTTGCGTGAAATTTTCTAAGTGTCGGATATGAAAATTAAATATTTTTCGAAGTTTCACAGATGCGATCCGCACGTGCGAGGTGTCAAAAGACGCGTCTCGGCGCGAGCTGTCGAACGGTGAAATAAACTAAAATGAACGCTGAACAAAAATTTTGAATTATCGCCTAAAAACTGTATTTTTGCCACTGAAAATTGGGCAAAGTGCAAATTTTCACTACGCTGCGGCAGTCTGGTTCGCGGAACGTGGTGCAGAGTGCAGGTATGGCAGGTAGGTAACTATTGGTATACTAAGATGTGCTGTTTTTGGAGTAAAAACCCGGGTAAGTCGAGTTTTTCAAATAAAAATTTAAATAAAACAAGGTTTGTATGGAATAACAAATTTCCACGCGTTTAGGTCAGTCAAAGTAGGTCTAAACGTTAGACGGAGCCTAGTCTAGCTTAAAAAAGCTGAAAACCGCTTCAAAATGCGTCACCGGGATGCAAAGATATTACGATTTGATGTTTTTTCGTCACCCCTTAGGTGTATTTTGCGTGAAATTTTCTAAGTGTCGGATATGAAAATTAAATATTTTTCGAAGTTTCACAGATGCGATCCGCACGTGCGAGGTGTCAAAAGACGCGTCTCGGCGCGAGCTGTCGAACGGTGAAATAAACTAAAATGAACGCTAAACAAAAATTTTGAATTATCGCCTAAAAACTGTATTTTTGCCACTGAAAATTGGGCAAAGTGCAAATTTTCACTACGTTGCGGCAGTCTGGTTCGCGGAACGTGGTGCAGAGTGCAGGTATGGCAGGTAGGTAACTATTGGTATACTAAGATGTGCTGTTTTTGGAGTAAAAACCCGGGTAAGTCGAGTTTTTCAAATAAAAATTTAAATAAAACAAGGTTTGTATGGAATAACAAATTTCCACGCGTTTAGGTCAGTCAAAGTAGGTCTAAACGTTAGACGGAGCCTAGTCTAGCTTAAAAAAGCTGAAAACCGCTTCAAAATGCGTCACCGGGATGCAAAGATATTACGATTTGATGTTTTGTCGTCACCCCTTAGGTGTATTTTGCGTGAAATTTTCTAAGTGTCGGATATGAAAATTAAATATTTTTCGAAGTTTCACAGATGCGATCCGCACGTGCGAGGTGTCAAAAGACGCGTCTCGGCGCGAGCTGTCGAACGGTGAAATAAACTAAAATGAACGCTGAACAAAAATTTTGAATTATCGCCTAAAAACTGTATTTTTGCCACTGAAAATTGGGCAAAGTGCAAATTTTCACTACGCTGCGGCAGTCTGGTTCGCGGAACGTGGTGCAGAGTGCAGGTATGGCAGGTAGGTAACTATTGGTATACTAAGATGTGCTGTTTTTGGAGTAAAAACCCGGGTAAGTCGAGTTTTTCAAATAAAAATTTAAATAAAACAAGGTTTGTATGGAATAACAAATTTCCACGCGTTTAGGTCAGTCAAAGTAGGTCTAAACGTTAGACGGAGCCTAGTCTAGCTTAAAAAAGCTGAAAACCGCTTCAAAATGCGTCACCGGGATGCAAAGATATTACGATTTGATGTTTTTTCGTCACCCCTTAGGTGTATTTTGCGTGAAATTTTCTAAGTGTCGGATATGAAAATTAAATATTTTTCGAAGTTTCACAGATGCGATCCGCACGTGCGAGGTGTCAAAAGACGCGTCTCGGCGCGAGCTGTCGAACGGTGAAATAAACTAAAATGAACGCTAAACAAAAATTTTGAATTATCGCCTAAAAACTGTATTTTTGCCACTGAAAATTGGGCAAAGTGCAAATTTTCACTACGTTGCGGCAGTCTGGTTCGCGGAACGTGGTGCAGAGTGCAGGTATGGCAGGTAGGTAACTATTGGTATACTAAGATGTGCTGTTTTTGGAGTAAAAACCCGGGTAAGTCGAGTTTTTCAAATAAAAATTTAAATAAAACAAGGTTTGTATGGAATAACAAATTTCCACGCGTTTAGGTCAGTCAAAGTAGGTCTAAACGTTAGACGGAGCCTAGTCTAGCTTAAAAAAGCTGAAAACCGCTTCAAAATGCGTCACCGGGATGCAAAGATATTACGATTTGATGTTTTGTCGTCACCCCTTAGGTGTATTTTGCGTGAAATTTTCTAAGTGTCGGATATGAAAATTAAATATTTTTCGAAGTTTCACAGATGCGATCCGCACGTGCGAGGTGTCAAAAGACGCGTCTCGGCGCGAGCTGTCGAACGGTGAAATAAACTAAAATGAACGCTGAACAAAAATTTTGAATTATCGCCTAAAAACTGTATTTTTGCCACTGAAAATTGGGCAAAGTGCAAATTTTCACTACGCTGCGGCAGTCTGGTTCGCGGAACGTGGTGCAGAGTGCAGGTATGGCAGGTAGGTAACTATTGGTATACTAAGATGTGCTGTTTTTGGAGTAAAAACCCGGGTAAGTCGAGTTTTTCAAATAAAAATTTAAATAAAACAAGGTTTGTATGGAATAACAAATTTCCACGCGTTTAGGTCAGTCAAAGTAGGTCTAAACGTTAGACGGAGCCTAGTCTAGCTTAAAAAAGCTGAAAACCGCTTCAAAATGCGTCACCGGGATGCAAAGATATTACGATTTGATGTTTTGTCGTCACCCCTTAGGTGTATTTTGCGTGAAATTTTCTAAGTGTCGGATATGAAAATTAAATATTTTTCGAAGTTTCACAGATGCGATCCGCACGTGCGAGGTGTCAAAAGACGCGTCTCGGCGCGAGCTGTCGAACGGTGAAATAAACTAAAATGAACGCTGAACAAAAATTTTGAATTATCGCCTAAAAACTGTATTTTTGCCACTGAAAATTGGGCAAAGTGCAAATTTTCACTACGCTGCGGCAGTCTGGTTCGCGGAACGTGGTGCAGAGTGCAGGTATGGCAGGTAGGTAACTATTGGTATACTAAGATGTGCTGTTTTTGGAGTAAAAACCTGGGTAAGTCGAGTTTTTCAAATAAAAATTTAAATAAAACAAGGTTTGTATGGAATAACAAATTTCCACGCGTTTAGGTCAGTCAAAGTAGGTCTAAACGTTAGACGGAGCCTAGTCTAGCTTAAAAAAGCTGAAAACCGCTTCAAAATGCGTCACCGGGATGCAAAGATATTACGATTTGATGTTTTTTCGTCACCCCTTAGGTGTATTTTGCGTGAAATTTTCTAAGTGTCGGATATGAAAATTAAATATTTTTCGAAGTTTCACAGATGCGATCCGCACGTGCGAGGTGTCAAAAGACGCGTCTCGGCGCGAGCTGTCGAACGGTGAAATAAACTAAAATGAACGCTGAACAAAAATTTTGAATTATCGCCTAAAAACTGTATTTTTGCCACTGAAAATTGGGCAAAGTGCAAATTTTCACTACGCTGCGGCAGTCTGGTTCGCGGAACGTGGTGCAGAGTGCAGGTATGGCAGGTAGGTAACTATTGGTATACTAAGATGTGCTGTTTTTGGAGTAAAAACCCGGGTAAGTCGAGTTTTTCAAATAAAAATTTAAATAAAACAAGGTTTGTATGGAATAACAAATTTCCACGCGTTTAGGTCAGTCAAAGTAGGTCTAAACGTTAGACGGAGCCTAGTCTAGCTTAAAAAAGCTGAAAACCGCTTCAAAATGCGTCACCGGGATGCAAAGATATTACGATTTGATGTTTTTTCGTCACCCCTTAGGTGTATTTTGCGTGAAATTTTCTAAGTGTCGGATATGAAAATTAAATATTTTTCGAAGTTTCACAGATGCGATCCGCACGTGCGAGGTGTCAAAAGACGCGTCTCGGCGCGAGCTGTCGAACGGTGAAATAAACTAAAATGAACGCTAAACAAAAATTTTGAATTATCGCCTAAAAACTGTATTTTTGCCACTGAAAATTGGGCAAAGTGCAAATTTTCACTACGTTGCGGCAGTCTGGTTCGCGGAACGTGGTGCAGAGTGCAGGTATGGCAGGTAGGTAACTATTGGTATACTAAGATGTGCTGTTTTTGGAGTAAAAACCCGGGTAAGTCGAGTTTTTCAAATAAAAATTTAAATAAAACAAGGTTTGTATGGAATAACAAATTTCCACGCGTTTAGGTCAGTCAAAGTAGGTCTAAACGTTAGACGGAGCCTAGTCTAGCTTAAAAAAGCTGAAAACCGCTTCAAAATGCGTCACCGGGATGCAAAGATATTACGATTTGATGTTTTGTCGTCACCCCTTAGGTGTATTTTGCGTGAAATTTTCTAAGTGTCGGATATGAAAATTAAATATTTTTCGAAGTTTCACAGATGCGATCCGCACGTGCGAGGTGTCAAAAGACGCGTCTCGGCGCGAGCTGTCGAACGGTGAAATAAACTAAAATGAACGCTGAACAAAAATTTTGAATTATCGCCTAAAAACTGTATTTTTGCCACTGAAAATTGGGCAAAGTGCAAATTTTCACTACGCTGCGGCAGTCTGGTTCGCGGAACGTGGTGCAGAGTGCAGGTATGGCAGGTAGGTAACTATTGGTATACTAAGATGTGCTGTTTTTGGAGTAAAAACCCGGGTAAGTCGAGTTTTTCAAATAAAAATTTAAATAAAACAAGGTTTGTATGGAATAACAAATTTCCACGCGTTTAGGTCAGTCAAAGTAGGTCTAAACGTTAGACGGAGCCTAGTCTAGCTTAAAAAAGCTGAAAACCGCTTCAAAATGCGTCACCGGGATGCAAAGATATTACGATTTGATGTTTTTTCGTCACCCCTTAGGTGTATTTTGCGTGAAATTTTCTAAGTGTCGGATATGAAAATTAAATATTTTTCGAAGTTTCACAGATGCGATCCGCACGTGCGAGGTGTCAAAAGACGCGTCTCGGCGCGAGCTGTCGAACGGTGAAATAAACTAAAATGAACGCTGAACAAAAATTTTGAATTATCGCCTAAAAACTGTATTTTTGCCACTGAAAATTGGGCAAAGTGCAAATTTTCACTACGCTGCGGCAGTCTGGTTCGCGGAACGTGGTGCAGAGTGCAGGTATGGCAGGTAGGTAACTATTGGTATACTAAGATGTGCTGTTTTTGGAGTAAAAACCCGGGTAAGTCGAGTTTTTCAAATAAAAATTTAAATAAAACAAGGTTTGTATGGAATAACAAATTTCCACGCGTTTAGGTCAGTCAAAGTAGGTCTAAACGTTAGACGGAGCCTAGTCTAGCTTAAAAAAGCTGAAAACCGCTTCAAAATGCGTCACCGGGATGCAAAGATATTACGATTTGATGTTTTTTCGTCACCCCTTAGGTGTATTTTGCGTGAAATTTTCTAAGTGTCGGATATGAAAATTAAATATTTTTCGAAGTTTCACAGATGCGATCCGCACGTGCGAGGTGTCAAAAGACGCGTCTCGGCGCGAGCTGTCGAACGGTGAAATAAACTAAAATGAACGCTAAACAAAAATTTTGAATTATCGCCTAAAAACTGTATTTTTGCCACTGAAAATTGGGCAAAGTGCAAATTTTCACTACGTTGCGGCAGTCTGGTTCGCGGAACGTGGTGCAGAGTGCAGGTATGGCAGGTAGGTAACTATTGGTATACTAAGATGTGCTGTTTTTGGAGTAAAAACCCGGGTAAGTCGAGTTTTTCAAATAAAAATTTAAATAAAACAAGGTTTGTATGGAATAACAAATTTCCACGCGTTTAGGTCAGTCAAAGTAGGTCTAAACGTTAGACGGAGCCTAGTCTAGCTTAAAAAAGCTGAAAACCGCTTCAAAATGCGTCACCGGGATGCAAAGATATTACGATTTGATGTTTTGTCGTCACCCCTTAGGTGTATTTTGCGTGAAATTTTCTAAGTGTCGGATATGAAAATTAAATATTTTTCGAAGTTTCACAGATGCGATCCGCACGTGCGAGGTGTCAAAAGACGCGTCTCGGCGCGAGCTGTCGAACGGTGAAATAAACTAAAATGAACGCTGAACAAAAATTTTGAATTATCGCCTAAAAACTGTATTTTTGCCACTGAAAATTGGGCAAAGTGCAAATTTTCACTACGCTGCGGCAGTCTGGTTCGCGGAACGTGGTGCAGAGTGCAGGTATGGCAGGTAGGTAACTATTGGTATACTAAGATGTGCTGTTTTTGGAGTAAAAACCCGGGTAAGTCGAGTTTTTCAAATAAAAATTTAAATAAAACAAGGTTTGTATGGAATAACAAATTTCCACGCGTTTAGGTCAGTCAAAGTAGGTCTAAACGTTAGACGGAGCCTAGTCTAGCTTAAAAAAGCTGAAAACCGCTTCAAAATGCGTCACCGGGATGCAAAGATATTACGATTTGATGTTTTTTCGTCACCCCTTAGGTGTATTTTGCGTGAAATTTTCTAAGTGTCGGATATGAAAATTAAATATTTTTCGAAGTTTCACAGATGCGATCCGCACGTGCGAGGTGTCAAAAGACGCGTCTCGGCGCGAGCTGTCGAACGGTGAAATAAACTAAAATGAACGCTGAACAAAAATTTTGAATTATCGCCTAAAAACTGTATTTTTGCCACTGAAAATTGGGCAAAGTGCAAATTTTCACTACGCTGCGGCAGTCTGGTTCGCGGAACGTGGTGCAGAGTGCAGGTATGGCAGGTAGGTAACTATTGGTATACTAAGATGTGCTGTTTTTGGAGTAAAAACCCGGGTAAGTCGAGTTTTTCAAATAAAAATTTAAATAAAACAAGGTTTGTATGGAATAACAAATTTCCACGCGTTTAGGTCAGTCAAAGTAGGTCTAAACGTTAGACGGAGCCTAGTCTAGCTTAAAAAAGCTGAAAACCGCTTCAAAATGCGTCACCGGGATGCAAAGATATTACGGTTAGGTTAGGTTAGGTTAGGTTAGGTTAGGTTAGGTTTTTTTTTTTTTTTTTTTTTTTTTTTTTCTTTTCAAACAACTTCTACCTCCAAATGTATCGGAGGCAATTTTTGTCTGTTTTTTTTTTTTATTTTTATTCAAGTTCGCCAATTTGCGTCTTATATTTGGAAATTCCAAAGATTGTCTTTGGTTTTAGGTACAGAAGAAAGGAGATGGCTTTTATTTTGTGACTTCATTAATTATATATTTACACGTATTCGAAGCTTATATCTATTTTGTTCATTACAGTTTCTTATTTATAGTCTTATTCTATTCTTTCATAGACGAGGGGGAGGGGGAGTTTTTATTACTACTCTAGCTTTTATATTTATACTTATTCTAGGCTTATTTCTATTTCTGTTTTATATTCTTTCTTAATTTACCTTAAACTATAAAATAACTTTTTACTACTATGCTAGCACCTAATATAATTCATTATATTATGATAGCATATTTTCTTATGCTGTTTTGTTGCGATCTATAACTATTTTGGCAACATATTTACAATAATCTAAGAATTTCTCTACATTTTTGCTTTTTACGATGTCCTTTACATTGTCCGGGGTTATTTTGATGCCTAAAGTATTCTCAACGTTAAAGCGGTGTTTTTCAAATTGTGGACAGTCGAACAGTATGTGCGGGACCGTTTCACTTGTTTCTGGGTCACAGATGCACGATGGACTCTCCTTGCACTTGAAGCGGTTTAAGTACTCGGAGAATCCACCGTGCCCCGTCATTATTTGGGTGTTTAGGCTGTTGGTTCCTATCTTGCGAATTACACCATAAGCAACCCGCGCATCAGGGAAGAATAACTTTGTCACGGATGCGGTGTTACTGGTTTCGTATCTACGATTCCATTCATCAAGCGTCGCCGTACGTATGCTTCGCTTGATGAATGAGATCGGACACCTATCGTAGTCAGGTTTCCTTTTGGAGTTTTCAGCGGCCTCCTTTGCTAACTGGTCGGCTCTTTCGTTGCCCAGTAGTCCCACGTGAGCTTTAATCCAGAACAAGTTTACCACCTTGTTCTGGCGGGATGCGGATTTTATATTATCCCTAGCTTCTACAGCAAGAGGATGGAGAGAACTGGGATTTGTTAGTGTTTGAAGAGCCGCTCTTGAGTCGCTGAAAACTCCAAAAGAAGTTGCCTTGAGCTTATTAATTTCTCTAGTCGCTCTTGTTATTGCTAGGAGTTCAGCCTGGTAAACTGTGCAGTAGTTTGATAGAGCAAGCTTGAGGGCTCTGGTCTCAGCCTCACCATTCCATATAGAAAGTGAAGCGCCGACCCCTCCTCCAAGCTTGCTCCCGTCCGTAAAGATACGGACGTCAAGGTTGCACTTGCTGTCCAGTTGTTCTTGGTTTACCAGGCTGTCGAATTGCAAGATGTCGCGTCCCGCGGGATGGGGTCCCTCGATTGCCGCTGACATTCGCTCGACCTCCCTGTCCGCTAGTGATGTCTGGGGCACTCCCCTCTTGGCTTCATACAGTGATGCCGCCTCACGAACTCGGAGGTCAAGGGGGAGCATTCCAGACAGCACCAACGCCGAGTTGAGGGAGACCGTACGATATGCCTTGCAAATTTTTTGGGCGATTCCACGCTGGACGGTCCCAAGTTGTTTTATTACGCCCAACTTTTTGGCATGCGGTGCCCATACACTGGCCGCGTAAAGTATTATGGGCTCTATAGTTGCCGTATATATGACCCGTATAACCTCTGGGTGAAGCCCCCAACTGACCTTTGCGGCTCTACACAGTTGCTTGTAAATCGCAATTGCCTTTCTGCACACGAGTGAGACGTGGGTGTTGAAAGTCAGTTTTTCGTCTATGGTTACACCCAGAAGCTTAATTTCTTTCGACATGCCAATGTCAATCCCCCCCATGCTCAAGCGTGGTGTGTCGTATTTCAGTTTCCTGGTTATCACCATAGCAGTTGTTTTGTGTGGTGCGAATTTGAGTTTATTTTCGACACCCCACGCCAGAACATGGCTGAGAGCGGCATTGGCATACTGCTCCACCTCTTGTGCGGTCTCTCCGTCGAATACTAGGAGAACATCATCCGCGAACGCCTGTATATAAATTCCCCTATTTTCTGCTGCTTTTAGGAGGGGATCTAGCACTAGGTTCCATAAAATAGGACCTCCTATTGAGCCTTGGACACAGCCCTTATTTGTGACCTTATCGTATGCTTCCCCACCGTACCTGACTGAGACCTTACGGTTGCTTAGATAACTGTCTATGACCCGCCTTAGGTTTATTGGGCACTTTTCCTCCGCCAGACGGACTCTTATTGCTGGCCACCAGGCGCTATCAAATGCTCCCTCTATGTCCAAAGATACGAGCGTAACAATCCTTTTCTGCTCAAGTTTTTTGTATACATGCTGCATGAGGTCATAGAGGGAGTCTTCGGTGCTCTTTTGGGGCATGAATCCGTACTGACGGGTACTCATCCTTGGCAGGAGATGGAACTTAAGGCGGGCCACCAGCATCTTCTCAAATACTTTTCCGAGAATGGGCAACAGTCCAATTGGCCTATATGATTTGGGAGAGGAATAGTTTTCCTTTCCAGGCTTTCTCAGAATCACGACTGTTGCCTCCTTCCAGGCTGTGGGGAAGTGATGGTATTCCAGGCATTTGTTCAAGAGCTTTAGAAAGACTTCCGGGTCATTTCCCACGGCGTGACAGCAAATATCGGCAGTAAAGCCATCTGAACCGGGTGCTTTCTTCGGATTGAAGGACTCCATTGAAGTTTTTAACTCTGCCATCGTAAACTCTGGGTCGCAAGGATCATTTTGCTCTTCAGAGTTCACGACATCGGCTTTCGTTCGGATGGATCGGTGATGAGCGTTATCATATTCTTGGAGGTCTTCCGGATAAAAAGTTTCCGCTAAAAACTTTACGGAACCTTTTGCGTCCAGCACTTCACCGTTCCTTTCCAACGGCAGATCCTCTTCCCTACGCTGAGTCCTACCTATCACCCTATAGATTCCCTCCCAGACCCCCTCCCTATCTTGTTTCCCACAGAACTCCTTCCAACTCTCAGTCTGAGCTTTAACCGCTTCTAACTCATATTTTTCTTTATGTTCTAGGTACTCTTTTACGACCTTTGACCTCCGGATTGGGGCGGCACAGCGAATCCTGCGCTTCATGGTAGTGACGGTCTTCTTCATCTCCGCGAGTCGCTCGGACCACCACGGCAAGGTAAGTAACTCTTTGTCTGTTTTGGTGGGTATTGTCTGCTTGCATACTTCGTCTAGGGCTTTTGTGAGGTTATTTGTTGCGATCTCAATTTGGTCTATGCTTTTAATTTTGCTTATTTCCTCTACTGTGAATTTATATTCTACTTTCAATTGGCCGAACTTCTCATGAAATTCGGACCAATTGGCTTTTTTGGTGTTGAATTTCCTGGTCGTTCTCTCAACTTTCATGCCCTTAGATCTCTGCAAGCAGATTTTAAACATGATGCCGTTGTGGTCCGAGCTCGTGAGTCCTTCGTCGACTCTCCAGTCGTCTACCAAGTCCAAGATGTCATTGGAGCAAGCTGTGATGTCCACGTGGCTGCTGTACCGTTTTCCTCCTCGGATGGTGTCAAAGGTCGGAATTTTCCCCTGGTTTAAAATATTGAGGTTTAGCTCACCGAGAGTTCCTGCCATCTCTTCCCCCCTAAGATCGGCCGTTGGGCTGCCCCACCATATGCTCTTCGCATTCGCGTCCCCTCCAACGATCAGTTTTTTGGAACCGACTTCGAGCTCTATTTGTTTTAGGTGTTCTAAATAGGGCTCGATGGGCTGGTCTGGCTCGAAGTAAAAGGAGACAAGCGTGATCTCCCAGACACTGGTCTGGATTCCCACCACAACGATGTTATTTGTGGTGAGTTTTGGGTACTGCTTAACTGTCAAATCATTGTCAAATACGGCGATTGCCGCTTTAACAGTCCCATCCCCTGTGCAAGTGTTCTGGAAGATCCTAACGCCCCTGTGACTCCTCATTACTTTCGCTCCGGCCACGTACGGTTCCTGAAGAAGTGCCACTGCTAATTTGCGCTTCGTAGCTTCTGTTAAAAGCTCATTCGTCGCTAGCTTCTTGCGTTGGAGGTTTGCCTGTACTACTCTATAGGGGGTATTTTCCATTGGGGTGCCTTTAGCAGTACGCAACAGTCGATCTGGCCACGTCATCCCACTTTTTACGTACTAGGCAGTCATGGCTAAACGCATTGTGTTGCGCACTGTGCTCAATTTTGGCCTTCATACAGTTTCGGCAAGCGGGTGGAGAGCCTGAAAGCCAGTCTGGACACTCTGGTCTCATGTGGGGACCGCCGCAATGACTGCATAGATCTGCAGGCTCCTTACAAAACCGTTTGCCGTGTCCAAAGCCTAGACACCTAGTGCACTGGACCAGCGGGGTCTGGTCTTCGACCCTAATGCGCTGGAGATCTATATGAACGGTCCCGATTTCCACAGCTCTTCGCCAGATGGTGGGCGAGACGCTAATGATGACGTTGCCTACGTGAGGGTTTCGTGTCCTTCTTCTGTACTTTACCTCCACCCGGCATTCTCCACTGTCGAGACCGTTAAAAAGATCCCGATTCTGATTCTTCAACGCCTTAAGAACGTCGTCGTCAGTGTTAACTACTAGGACGTTCTTGAGAATCAGAAGCGGGTCCCTATTCTTAACCTCCTCGACAGTGAGATCAACGCCTTCCTGTTCGAGCCGATCCTTAATCCTTGTCCTTTCCTCTTTTGTTTCCAAGCCTATTATTACTTTCCTATCTTTGGCTTTCCTGATCTTTTCGACCTTTATCCATCCATCCGTGGCATTTACTGCTTTCCTCACTCTGCTAAGGACTTCGTCACCTGTGTCGGTTTCGTCCCTGGACGCGACCACAACCGAATGCAAGGTCCTGCATTTGGGCAGTGACCTTGCACCCTGAGTTGCTACCACGCTCGCATAGGTGTGTCCCTTTTCAAGGAGTTGCCTTTGGTGGTCTATGGTCTCCTTTAACTCCTCTATTTTTTTATTATTTTCGACTAGGAGCTTAGAGTTTTGTTCGATTTTGTCCATTATTATGCTAGTGTCAAAGATTTCGGGAGAGGTTGGCTTAGTGGCGACTGCTTCTGGCACTGTGACTACAGTACTTTTTTGCCTCGTAAGTTTTAGCTCCGATTCGACCTCCTTTACCAATTGGTAGAGTCGATCTGTGGCTTCAGTAATACCCGTTTTAATCTCCGTTTTTAGATTTCTAGAGTTGTTAAGGTTAAGCTTAGCTTTAGTTAAGCAGGCCCTAGCCTCTGCTGTTCTGTCTGCGTATTTTGTTTTAGGCGGTGAGATTATGTCCGCAGACTTTGTCACAGCAGACTTTGTTTTAGTTTTTGCAGGGCCGGCCTGAGACGTCATTTCAGTTGTAGAGGTGGAGGGGCTGGTTTTTGCGGCTTCCCACTCCCCTATGCTGCGTCGAACATTCGGAGGGACAACTGTACCAGTCTTAGACGGTGACTTTTCACCGTCAATCGTCTTTACGGGTGTTCTATAGCCAAACATGTCTGGAAGTATGCGTCAAAGTATAATAAAATCGTCAATAAGGACGATAAAGTAAAATAAAAATAAAGTGTGTATAAAATGAAACCGCACAAAAACCTTAAAACTAATGTAAAGTTACAAAAGGAGTTGTAACTATATTAATAAGACTACCCAAAGTTAAGAATAAATTCTGGGTAGGCTAGAAAAGTGTCCCTAAGCGCGTGAAGACTCGACAGTAATGAGTTTCTTAAAGTTTACAGGTTCAGGTATAATATTATGAATTAAGAACGATTTTTAGAATAATCGTTGTTCGAAAATGTTTACTTGGTCAGCCACTATAGGGTGGGTGGGCGGGCAATTTTTTAAAATTTTACAGCTGCGATCCGCACGTGCGAGGTGTCAAAAGACGCGTCTCGGCGCGAGCTGTCGAACGGTGAAATAAAGTAAAATGGACGCTGAACAAAAATTTTGAATTATCGAATAAAAACTGTATTTTTGCGACTGAAAATTGGGCAAAGTGCAAATTTTCACTACGCTGCGGCAGTCTGGTTCGCGGAACGCGGTGCAGAGTACGGGTATGGCAGGTAGGTAACTATTGATATACTAAGGTGTGCTGATTTTGGAGTAAAAACACGGGTAAGTCGAGTTTTTCAAATAAAAATTTAAATAAAACAAGGTTTGTATGAAATAACAAATTTCCACGCGTTTAGGTCAGTCAATGTAGGTTTAAACGTCAGACGGAGCCTAGTCTAGCTTAAAAAAGCTGAAAACCGCTTCAAAATGCGTCACCGGGATGCAAAGTAATTACGATTTGATGTTTTTTCGTCACCCCTTAGGTGTATTTTGCGTGAAATTTTCTAAGTGTCGGATGTGAAAATTAAATATTTTTTGAAGTTTCACAGCTGCGATCCGCACGTGCGAGGTGTCAAAAGACGCGTCTCGGCGCGAGCTGTCGAACGGTGAAATAAAGTAAAATGGACGCTGAACAAAAATTTTGAATTATCGAATAAAAACTGTATTTTTGCGACTGAAAATTGGGCAAAGTGCAAATTTTCACTACGCTGCGGCAGTCTGGTTCGCGGAACGCGGTGCAGAGTACGGGTATGGCAGGTAGGTAACTATTGATATACTAAGGTGTGCTGATTTTGGAGTAAAAACACGGGTAAGTCGAGTTTTTCAAATAAAAATTTAAATAAAACAAGGTTTGTATGAAATAACAAATTTCCACGCGTTTAGGTCAGTCAATGTAGGTTTAAACGTCAGACGGAGCCTAGTCTAGCTTAAAAAAGCTGAAAACCGCTTCGGGTTAGGTTAGGTTAGGTTAGGTTAGGTTAGGTTAGGTTAGGTTAGGTTAGGTTAGGTTAGGTTAGGTTAGGTTAGGTTAGGTTAGGTTAGGTTAGGTTAGGTTAGGTTAGGTTAGGTTAGGTTAGGTTAGGTTTTTTTTTTTTTTTTTTTTTTTTGTTTTGGCAGGAGTGGGAAATCCTCATGGACACCCAGACTGCCTCACAGGTGAGCCAGTCTGGGTAGTGCCGGACTCTTACCGGCTAAAACCACACTCCTGCCTTACATTATTATAGTGCTGATATTCAGTTCAGCAGTTGAACAACAATAATTATTCCATATATAATAAACACTTTTTTTTTTTTTTTTTTTTTTTTTTTTTTTTTTTTTTTTTTTTTTTTTCGCATGAGTGTTCTGATTAACACAAAGTTAACATATTTAATCTTAAATCTTTAATCTTTTTCTATAACAGTAGGTAGTAAAGTTTACAAAATACTGCTAGTAATAATCTATGATTTTATTCCTCATACACTAATTCTATTTTACACAAAGCTATACTAAATTAACATACTTAATTACTTCCTAATATTATGGTAATTTTCAAAAGAAACACCAGTAATCTAACTACTAACTAATTAATAACTTATATCTACGGTAATGTTGACCCATTCGCTTTCGCTGCCTTAGCCAGGACGCTGTCTGCGTAAGCCACGAAATGAGTCCGGCAATTATTGTCACACAACAGGTCTTCGAAATTGTCCAATGGTCGTCCCAGCCTATGCTCGCAATCATACCTTTCCTTTGCGAATCTAGGGCAGTGTTGTAATACATGTTTTACTGTTTCAATGGAGGTATCATCGCAAACGCAAGCTGGGGTCCCTATCAACTTAAACCTAAAAAGATATTCGCGGACACCTCCGTGTCCCGTAAATAGTTGTGCTCGCAGATTATTTGGCATTCCTAATTTTTCGAGTATCTTGTATGCCTTCCTTACGTCACTAAAGAATAGTCTGATACCTCTGTCTGGATGCGTGTCAGCGAGATAACGGTTCTGCCAATTATCCAAGGTCGATTCCCTGATGGTGTGCTTTGCGTAGGACAGGGGAAAATGGTCGTAAGCGGGGGCAGTTTTCTTATGAAGAGCGGCGTGTTTAGCCAACTCATCTGCCCTTTCGTTTCCCGGTAAGCCTGCGTGAGCCTTTATCCAGAAGAGAAGAATCTCTCTCCCCTGCTGTATTGCGTTGGTGACAGCTTGCTGGATCTTCAATGTTAAAGGGTTCGTTGTACACGGATCTGCTATTGACTCCAGTGCAGATCTGGAGTCTGAGATAACATTGGCCGATATCGGTGGTCTTTTGCTATTAGCATATGTGATCGCCCTCAAGATCGCGACCAACTCAGCCTGGAATACAGAGCAGAAGTTACCCAGTTTTACGCTCATCTTTGCAACTTCCCCATCCTGGTCCCAACATGACACTGCGGCGCCTACTCTTCCCTCTATTTTGCTTCCATCGGTGTAGAGTTGTTGCCATGGATTGCAGATTAGGCTTAGGTCTTCTTGAGCCGCTATGTGCTGAAATGTCAACCTAATTCGTTGCGCCGGATGTGGAAGTTCCGAAGGGTGCACCCGACTCTCAAGGGTTCTCCCGGGAAGTTCCTCTAGAGGTTTTCCTCTCTTGACCTCGTAAATTTTTAAATATTCAATTGCCCGCAAGTCAAGAGGGATCACTCTGGCGAGAAGAGCTGCGGCAATGAGTGAAGTCGTCCTGTGGGCTTTGGCAATCTTTATAGCGAACATTCTAGAGATTGAATCCAGTCGTTTTCTGGCATACGCCTTTCCGGCTATCTGCGCCCATGAGCTTGCGGCGTATGTTGCCACTGGTTCAATCACGCCTATGTAGATACTCCTCAGGATATTAGAATTGAGGCCCCATTGAGCTCTTGCAGCCCGTGACACCATTTTAAATATGCCAGCCGTCTTTTTGGCGACTTCCTCAAGATGCGGAAGAAAGGTCAGACCCGCATCTATGGTGAGTCCGAGGAGTTTGAGTCGCTTTGTGTTCTCGAGCGGTGTTCCTGACAGGATGAATTTCGGTTCCGAGTACTTAAGCTTTTTTGTTACGACCATTGCCTGGGTTTTATGTGCAGCAAATCGCATTTTGAAGTTTTTTCCCCAGTCGGCGATGACTTCGAGGGCGTGGTTGACGATGGTCTCTAATTCAGCTGTCGTGTCCGCTTGCGCTAAAACTACCAGGTCGTCTGCGTACGCCTGGACTTGGGCGGTAAGAAGTTCTGCTTCAACCATCAGTGGGTCCAGTTGAATGTTCCAAAAGATGGGTCCGCAGATGGATCCCTGTATGCAGCCTTTAGTGGTTGGTTTGGATACCGTGTTTCCCATGTACTCCAAAGTGATGGTTCTGGATGACAGGTAACTATTCAGGAGTTTCAAAGTCTGTGCGTCTATGCCTTTTGCTTGCAGTTGATGCAGTATGGCGGGCCACCAGGCGTTGTCAAACGCACCCTCGATGTCCAACGACACCACGGCAACTATTTTTTTGGCTTGTACGCCCCGCCGGATATAGTCCACAGTATCGTAGAGTGCGTCCTCTGTCCCGCATTGTGGTCGGAAACCATACTGCCTCCTGTTTAACAGATTTCCATTTTCCAGCATCCAAGTCAGTCTGTTAGCGACCAGTTTTTCCAGGACTTTACCCATAAGTGGAAGGAGTCCTATCGGGCGGTATGCCTTTGCCGTCGAATAGCATAGCTTTCCGGGTTTTGGAATTACCCTGATTCTCGCTTCCTTCCAGGCTATGGGAAAATAGCCGATCTCAAGGCACTTATTAAAAAGAGCTAGCTGGAGGTTATGGTTTGATCGGTACGATGAGTAACAAATGTCCGCTGTAATGCCATCTGCGCCCGGTGCTTTCTTGGGATGGAACCCTGCGTAGACCTTTTCCATCTCAGTGTGAGTGAATGGGAGCATTTGCTCAGGTTGTGAGCTCTGGTTTGGACTGCACATTGCGACTGTTACACTTTCTCTCAAAGTCCTTTGGCTCTCAGAGTCTGTTTCAGGATCATCGGCGGGAAAGAAAGTTTCCGCGAGGAGGTGAGCTGAAGCCTTAGCTGATAGTATTTGGTCGTCCTGTGGGTTCTTGAGGAGGCAAGAATCAATCCGACTAGCGTTTGAGCATTTGCTTATAATCCTATTAGCACAGGTCCACACATCTTCTTCCTTCTGTCTGGTACAAAAATCTTTCCAACTAGCGGTTAGAGTCGACTCGATGCTGTCTTTGTAAGCGTTTCTTTCTTTCTGGTATTCCGCTATACAGAAAGGTTTCCTCCGAGGGTTGGCGGTGTGAATTTTCCGTCTAAGTGTCTTCACTTCCCTTTTTTTCTTTTCGAGCTCCTCGGTCCACCATTGGGGTTTCACGAAATTCTTTCGCTGAGTAAGCTTTGGAATGGTTTTGTCGCAAGCTCTGGTAACGGCCATTGTGTATTTACTCACCAGATCCTCCAGCTGTTCAGACTGCGTGCAACTTTCGATTTTATTGACGGTAAGCCCCATCTCCGTTAAGTCCGAGCAAAGGGCCTCCGAAAATTTATTCCATTTTGCTTTTTTCGTGTTGTAAATGCGGGTTGAAGGACGTTTGACTCGCTGCTCCTGGTCGCATGATGTCAATGTGAAACTAATGGTACGATGGTCTGTGAGTATCGCTGAATCAGTGTGAACCATCCAGTCTCCTATTTTAGCCAGCAGTGAGTCGCTGCAGGCAGCTATATCAACTATACTGGAGTATAGCTTGCCACCCCTGTAAGTATGGAAGGTTGGCACTGTTCCCTGGTTTAGAACGCTCATATTATTTTGAGCCAACAGGTCCGATATAGCAGCTCCCCGCCTGTCCTCCGCATCGCAACCCCACCAGGGGCTCAAAGCATTGGCGTCACCCGCAACAATGACGTCCTGAGTACCTAATTGACCGATGATGTCTTGGATTCTTCTGAGGTAAGGTTCTAGCTCATTTTGCCCTTCAAGGTAGAAATTTATTATGCCTATCTTACTGTGGCCTATATGTATGACGAGAGTACTTATGTTTTTACAAACTAATGTTTGGCTATAGACAATATTTAGGTTTGGGTTGGTGACAACAATTGCCGATTTCACGGGTGTGTTTTTAGAACCAGTTATGTCCTGGATGTTAGTGAAGGGTGACGAGATGGTACCTTTAGCACCAACATAAGGTTCCTGTAAAAGAAGGATGTCCGTGCGGGTCCTTGATGCATCGCACAGGATTTCCTTAGTCGCAGCAAAACCGCGGCCAAGGTTCACCTGCACGAACCTAATGCCTCCAGAGGAGCCCTCAGCAATATCTTACAGCCGCTCTTGAAATGCGGTCCCATTTTGACCACTCGGGACACTCGCTTGAGTAAGCTGGGTGCAAGGGACTTTGTAATTTCCTTGATTTAGCACAGTTAACGCATTTAGGGACACTTGAGCGGTTAGGGCAATCTCGAGTATCATGTCCCTCAGAGCAGTATCCACAAGCCACCTGCGACTGACAGTCGCGAGCCAAATGCCCAAAGCCTAAGCAGTTGTAGCATTGTACAACTGGAGACTGATCTAAGGCTGCCACCACCTGAAACCCTAATTTAATGCGCTGTCCATTCAGCCGCTGCCAGAGGCTGGTGTCCACCTCGAGCACCACGTTTGTAGTGGCAGCAGTTCTTCCTTTGGTTCTCCTTATGACTTTGATCTGCCTATTATTTGTTTGGAGACCATCGAGGAGATTAGAGTTCTGTTTAACGATCGCCGTCTCGATGCTCTTATTGTCAAGGTCATTTATCACCCCTAAGAGGCGAATATGTGGGTTCTTTGGTGTAGGAGTCAGGACTGTAAAACCTTCCGATGTGCCCCTGATTGCCTCACTTAAGGCAGCTCTATCATGTTCAGAGGCGCAACCAATAGATACCTTCTGGTTTCGCAGCTTGCGTATACTGTTAATTCCCACCCCAAGCTCCACGACGTCAACCCTGGATTTAATCGTCTTGATGACGTCATCACTGGTATGGCGGGGATCAACAGACTCTACGATCAGGCTATGGCTCGGGGTGTTTAGAGCCTCTGCATACGATTTGACTGGCTGGTGATGCTCGGGGAGCGATGTTTGCACTCCCTGGTTCTCTCGGTGCCCTGTTGGTCTTTGCACAACATCTGTACTTCGGGTTTCTATCAGACCTCTTATATGCTCCACAGAAGTTCTTATTGGAGCTGCTGTCTCCACTGTCGTGTCCTGGAGTGTCTTTACGTCCCTCCTTAGCTCCTCCATTTTCGATCCCAACACTTCCGCCGAATCACTCTGGGGTAGTGCTTTTTCGAGAATGAGTAGGCCCCGTTGTACATCCGCTACTGCCTCCCGTGTGTCATTGCACTTTGCCAGGACCTCCTGCATATCCATAATGTTCGTTGGTGGTAAATTGGGGGTACCCAGCATTGCTTCCTGTACCGCCATTCTGAGGTCGTCCACACAAAAGATCTCCCCGGTGGCCGATTCGGCTCGACGTTGGGTCAGGGACTCCAATTCGCGTCGGATGTGAGCCAACTCTTCACGAACCTCAAACATATCCGGGCCCTGTTTTGAAGCTGGTTCAGAGTTCAATGGAATATCTGGCGGTTGCAAGGACTGAAGTGCAGCTCTTAATGGCTCCAATTCGGCGGACATTTCTGCCACCTTTGCGAGAACTGAGCTCATTATTTGGGGGGACTGTCGGAGTGCAAGTTCAGTATCATGCTTCAGTGTCTTAATAGGCTCACATGCATCGAATAATAGAATCTGGCGTAGTGCTTCTGTATCCAATGACAGCCTTTCAATACGGTCTTCTAACTTTTTGTATTCCCCTAGTGCCGTTTCCAAAGCTCGCGCATGTCTCTGGGCGTTTCTTTCCCTATCCTTTGCAATAACTGATTTGACGCGATGGGCCTCTGTCATATGGAGGTTTCGGGAGTCGGAAAGTTTCAAGACCATCTCATACATCAAGTGAAGGGCCGAGACGACGTTTTCCTTAATCTCCCTCTTTAAATTTCCCGATTTTTCAAGCTCCAATTTCGCCTTTTGAAGACACGCTCCGGCCTGTCGCGGCATTTCACTAAGGACAACTCGTCTACCATCAACCGTCCTAGTAGAGTCACACGAGTTAACCGACGCGTCTGAGTCGCAATCATCAACCTCCGGCTTCAATGGTTCGGTGTCTTGCTGAATCGGAACCTCCGGTGTACCGGCCGCTCTTGCCTGTCTAATCTGGGCCTGTATTCTAAGCTCCGATGGAACCAGCCGTTGACTGACCGACGTTGGTCGGCACACCCCCTCCCTAATTGGAGTCGATGAGGCAGGAGGACAGAGAGAAGAGTCCCCACCTTCCATCTCTGATGGAGGGCGCAGGCCATCTTGAGAGTCTAACTCGGGCTTTTCAAGGTCCTTGAAAGATGAGAGACCTGCCTCCCCCGCAGCAGTTGGTTCATGGGAGACAAGCTCCACCGAAGCGGGTGTTTCAGCAGTAGTTTGGACCGGTACCGCAAGTGCCGCGTTCTCTCTGCTTAGAACTACATTTTTCCCAGTGTTTGGCTTACTGCGGTGCGCAATCGGATGTGTTACTTGTGTTGTTGTTCTCGCCAGTCGCTTAGGTGGTGCAGTGTTCTTAGACATGGTAAAGATCGTAAAAAGATCGATTTACGTACAATAGAGTTAAGTATCGTTTAAATATAATTTTAATGAAAATAATTCCTGAAAATCTGAAGGGAAAAAGAAAATAAATTACTCAAATAAAAAGGAGTGTGTTAGAGTTAACTAATGTTGAAAACCCGGTAAAAATCGGCTCAAAAATGAAGGAGATATAACTATTTTAAAAATTCAAAGATGGCGTCGCAAAATAGCCGCTAACAGGAAGTCAGCCGTAACCTCCGATCCAGCAATGACAGAGACTACGTGTTTAGGCTTATCACACGTGCTTCTAAGAGACCAAAACCAACAAACTGTGTACCTTCAGCTGAAAAATCTGAAATATGACACCTGAAAATGCCTGAAATAAATTACTCAGATAGATACATATGTGTTTGGGCAGACTAATATAGAAAATCTGGTTAAAATCGGCTAAAAACTGAGGGAGATATATCTAATTTAAGAATTCAAAGATGGCGTCGCAAAATGGCTGACAAAGAGCAGTCAGCTGTAACTTACGATCCAGCAATGACAGCAAAGTCGTGTTTGGGTTCGTTGTGCGTGTTTCAATGAGACCAAAACAACCAGGCTGAATGCAATCAGCTGAAAAATCTGAAAAATGACGCCTGAAAGCGCCTGAAATAAATTACTCAGATGAAAACCTATGTGTTTGGGCAGACTAATATAGAAAATCCGGTTAGAATCGGCTAAAAACTGAGAGAGATATATTTAATTTAAGAATTCAAAGATGGCGTCGCAAAATGGCCGACAAAGAGCAGTCAGCTGTAACTTACGATCCAGCAATGACAGCAAAGTCGTGTTTGGGTTCGTTGTGCGTGTTTCAATGAGACCAAAACAACCAGGCTGAATGCAATCAGCTGAAAAATCTGAAAAATGACGCCTGAAAGCGCCTGAAATAAATTACTCAGATGAAAACCTATGTGTTTGGGCAGACTAATATAGAAAATCCGGTTAAAATCGGCTAAAAACTGAGGGAAATATATCTAATTTAAGAGTTCAAAGATGGCGTCGCAAGATGGCCGCCATGAAGCTATCAGCAGTAACTTTGTATCCGGTTATGATAGAAACGTCGAGTTTGGGCTCTAAAGAATTGTCGTGACGACAGCAAACTGAATCCGGGGAAAGCTAATTTTTTTAACCCCTCAGTTAGGGGTAGCTTACAAAAAACAGGTTTTATCCTTTTTCTCCGTCCCCGTTGGGTCTAGAGACTTGGTAAAAACGGTTATGAGGTATAACTATGATGCTGATTCTAATGAGACTACATATGCGGAGCGGAAATGCTTCTTTGAAAACCTCGTGACACGTGGTTTCAATTAAACTATTTCTAATTTCGGCGTCTTGAGTTGGAAAAATCTAAAATTTTGGGTATTGGTAGGAACTAAAATAAGAGATAAGCTAAGCAAATAAAATATATAAGTCATAGATCTAAATCTCAGTTTATAATTTAATATTAGGTTATAAATTTAGAAAAAATGCTGTAACAAACTGTAAAATAGAGATAATTTCCTGAAAATTTCAGAAACAGCCATAAATTATTAGCACTCACAAAGTGCACGCAAATCTATTAGCCGCCCGCCTTCCGATAAATTTTTCACCACCACGTGGTATTTCTATTTTTAAGTATATCTATAAATATAGAGACCGTAAAATTATGCAATACGCCTCAAAATGTGGGGACAGCAAATGCACACAAAGTAGCAATCAAAAAATGATGTGTCATCGATCTCGTTTCGGCAGCGCACGAGGTATTATGTTAAAAAAATTTACCTTTTGAGGTTAATAAAAACCTGTAAATGGTGATAAACTCCTGAAAACTGTAATCCAACACAAAACCGATGCACAAACGCAAAGCACACACTCTCCCCGACACTTCAAGGTATAATTCGCGAAAATTGATGAACTTTTACTATTTTTAGCGATTTTTCGCGTGCGGAGCACCAAGAAAACGATGCTCACACTCCGGCGGGGGGCGGGCGACTGGGGTTAGGTTAGGTTAGGTTAGGTTAGGTTAGGTTAGGTTAGGTTAGGTTAGGTTAGGTTAGGTTAGGTTAGGTTAGGTTAGGTTAGGTTAGGTTAGGTTAGGTTAGGTTGCCTGGAGGTGGCCCTCAACAAGTCGGAGGCCGTGATCTTTCACGGCCCCCGGCGGGCGCCGCCGCCGGGATCACACATCGTGGTCGGGGGGGCCAGAATAGCTGTCGAGTCCACCATGAAGTACCTTGGATTGGTGCTCGACAGCCGATGGGATTTTGGCCCTCATTTCCAGCGGCTGGCGCCCAAGTTGTTGGGCGCGGCTGGGGCGTTGTCAACGCTGCTTCCCAATCTGGGGGGCCCGAGCGCCGTCTGCAGGCGGCTCTACGTGGGGATCGTGCGATCGATGGCCCTTTATGGGGCCCCGATCTGGGCGGCAGACCTGACGGCCGGAAGCATCGCCGTGCTGCGAAAGCCGCAACGAGCGATGGCCGTCAGAGTCATCAGGGGGTATCGCACGATCTCCTACGAGGCGGCTTGTGCACTGGCCGGATCCCCGCCCTGGGACCTGGAGGCGAAGGTACTCGCGTCACTGTACCGGTGGCGCGAGGAAGCGCGGGCGCGGGGCGAGCGACCGATGCAGCGACACATGGAGTTGCGTCGGTCTCAGCTTCGCGAGGTCCTGGTGGCGGAATGGCGGGACAGGCTTTCGCGCCCTACCGCCGGCCTCGCCATCATCGAGGCGGTCCGGCCAGTGCTCGAGCGCTGGCTCGGGAGAAGGCACGGCTCCCTGTCGTTTCGGGTGACGCAGGTGCTCTCGGGGCATGGTTGCTTCGGGAAGTACCTGTGTCGCATAAACAGGGAGCCGGACGCCCGGTGTCACCACTGCGTCGACTGCCGGGAGGACACGGCGCGGCATACGCTGGCGGAATGTGCCGCTTGGGAGGGGCCGCGCCGTGCCCTCGTCTCAGAAGTAGGCAGTGACCTGTCGCTGTCGGCCGTGGTAGAGTCGATGGTCGACAGCGCAGAGTCCTGGGACGCGGTGGTTTCCTTCTGCGAAAGTGTCATGTCGCAGAAGGAGGCTGCGGAAAGGGAGAGGGAGATCTCAACCTCCCACCCTGCCCGCAGCAGGCGCACCGGGCGTCGGCGAAGGGCGGACAACGCCCTCTTCCGGCCCCCCTAAATGGGTCCAGGGGCGGCAGACTCGGGGACGTCTGTCGCCCCCCACATACACCAGGACCCGAGGTGGCGGCGCGTAGTGTTCCACGCGCGCCCCTCTAAGACGTCCGGGGGGGAGTCTAACACCTCACTCCCCCCCCTGACCCGAGAAGTGGCCCGCTGCAGCGGGCCGGCACCAGCCGGGGGTTGCGGAAGTATCTCCAGTTCCCGCGACCCCCGACGTAGGTGTGAGATGGAACACCGGGGTGGTTTTTAGTCAGTAAGAGTCTGACAGACCCCTCCGCCCGCCCCAGGGCGGAGGACATCCATGAGGATTTTCCACCCCGTACCAAAAAAAAAAAAAAAAAAAAAAAAAAAGGTTAGGTTAGGTTAGGTTAGGTTTGCCTTGAGCGGGGCCAGTTTCCCACATTGTGGAAATCTGGTCGTCTGGTCCTGCTCAAGAAGGCGGGGCGCCCTGCGGACTCTCCGTCCGCGTACCGGCCCATAGTGCTGCTGGACGAGGTGGGAAAGCTGTTTGAGCGGATAATCGCAGCCCGCCTCGTCAGCCACTTGTGCGAAGAGGGGCCGGACCTGGACGAGAGCCAGTATGGCTTTCGGCATGGGCGCTCTACCATACACGCTGTATCGCGGGTTAGAGTCCTGGCGGAGGAAGCGGTGTCCCGGGGCGGGGTGATGTTGGCGGTGTCCTTGGACATTTCCAACGCCTTCAACGCCCTGCCCTGGAGTTGTGTACGGGAGGCACTCCGGTATCATCGTGTGCCTTCCTACCTCCGCCGCATAGTTGGGGCTTATCTGTCCGAGAGGTGTGTCACCTACGTGGGACGTGATGGCGAGCACCAGCGCCGCATGTCGTGCGGTGTTCCGCAGGGTTCCGTCTTAGGACCGCCCCTGTGGAACATCGGGTACGACTGGGTGCTGAGGGGCGAGCTCCAGCCGGGCGTGGACCTGACGTGTTACGCTGACGACACGCTGGTCACGGCCCGGGGGAGTTCGTACAGGGAGGCAGCGTTGCTGGCGACGGCTGCGGTCTCACAGGTGGTGGGCCGCATCCGGCGCCTCGGCCTGGAGGTGGCCCTCAACAAGTTGGAGGCCGTGATCTTTCACGGCCCCCGGCGGGCGCCGCCGCCGGGATCACACATCGTGGTCGGGGGGGCCAGAATAGCTGTCGAGTCCACCATGAAGTACCTTGGATTGGTGCTCGACAGCCGATGGGATTTTGGCCCTCATTTCCAGCGGCTGGCGCCCAAGTTGTTGGGCGCGGCTGGGGCGTTGTCAACGCTGCTTCCCAATCTGGGGGGCCCGAGCGCCGTCTGCAGGCGGCTCTACGTGGGGATCGTGCGATCGATGGCCCTTTATGGGGCCCCGATCTGGGCGGCAGACCTGACGGCCGGAAGCATCGCCGTGCTGCGAAAGCCGCAACGCGCGATGGCCGTCAGAGTCATCAGGGGATATCGTACGATCTCCTACGAGGCGGCTTGTGCACTGGCCGGAACCCCGCCCTGGGACCTGGAGGCGAAGGTGCTCGCGTCACTGTACCGGTGGCGCGAGGAAGCGCGGGCGCGGGGCGAGCGACCGATGCAGCGACACATGGAGCTGCGTCGGTCTCAGCTTCGCGAGGTCCTGGTGGCGGAATGGCGGGACAGGCTTTCGCGCCCTACCGCCGGCCTCGCTATCATCGAGGCGGTCCGGCCAGTGCTCGAGCGCTGGCTCGGGAGGAGGCACGGCTCCCTGTCGTTTCGGGTGACGCAGGTGCTCTCGGGGCATGGTTGCTTCGGGAAGTACCTGTGTCGCATAAACAGGGAGCCGGACGCCCGGTGTCACCACTGCGTCGACTGCCGGGAGGACACGGCGCGGCATACGCTGGCGGAATGTGCCGCTTGGGAGGGGCCGCGCCGTGCCCTCGTCTCAGAAGTGGGCAGTGACCTGTCGCTGTCGGCCGTGGTCGAGTCGATGGTCGACAGCGCAGAGTCCTGGGACGCGGTGGTTTCCTTCTGCGAAAGTGTCATGTCGCAGAAGGAGGCTGCGGAAAGGGAGAGGGAGATCTCAACCTCCCACCCTGCCCGCAGCAGGCGCACCGGGCGTCGGCGGAGGGCGGATAACGCCCTCTTCCGGCCCCCCTAAATGGGTCCAGGGGCGGCAGACTCGGGGACGTCTGTCGCCCCCCACATACACCAGGACCCGAGGTGGCGGCGCGTAGTGTTCCACGCGCGCCCCTCTAAGACGTCCGGGGGGGAGCCTAACACCTCACTCCCCCCCCTGACCCGAGAAGTGGCCCGCTGTAGCGGGCCGGCACCAGCCGGGGGTTGCGGAAGTATCTCCAGTTCCCGCGACCCCCGACGTAGGTGTGAGATGGAACACCGGGGTGGTTTTTAGTCAGTAAGAGTCTGACAGACCCCTCCGCCCGCCCGAGGGCGGAGGACGTCCATGAGGATTTTCCACCCCGTACCAAAAAAAAAAAAAAAAAGGTTAGGTTAGGTTAGGTTAGGTTAGGTTAGGTTAGGTTAGGTTCCCGAGGTGGCGGCGCGTAGTGTTCCACGCGCGCCCCTCTAAGACGTCCGGGGGGGAGTCTAACACCTCACTCCCCCCCCTGACCCGAGAAGTGGCCCGCTGTAGCGGGCCGGCACCAGCCGGGGGTTGCGGAAGTATCTCCAGTTCCCGCGACCCCCGACGTAGGTGTGAGATGGAACACCGGGGTGGTTTTTAGTCAGTAAGAGTCTGACAGACCCCTCCGCCCGCCCCAGGGCGGAGGACATCCATGAGGATTTTCCACCCCGTATCAAAAAAAAAAAAAAAAAGGTTAGGTTAGGTTAGGTTTTTTTTTTTTTTTTTTTTTTTTTTTTTTTTTTTTTTTAATTTTTTTGTACCTCTACCTCCGACAGCATCGGAGTCTATTTTAAGCTATTTCATTCATTCCAGTTCTCTCTTTTGTTCCTCTCGTACTTTCATTCAGCATACTTTTTCTTTCTTGCTTTCATCATCTTTCAGTCTTTAAGGGTAGGGCGCCCTTCTATTTATCTACTCTTACTATATCTACTCTTTCTATTTCTTCTTTGTTTTGATACATTGTATTTTTGGGGAAATAAACACAGCAACACCGGTTTTTTTATTAATTTGGTACAGTACTTCTTATTCAAATTTACATTTCTTTCTTAAATCTAGTACATTCCTGGTTTACAAAATTTAAACAGCCAGCTTAAAACTAATCCTTATTCCTATTTACATATTATGCTACTGACACAATTTTTCTTATTATTCTAGTATGTATATAATATGGGTATTCCTTAATATTACTACATAAATGTTTTTCTTAATTACTTCTTAATTACAGCCCTCTTAAAACCTATTGTTATTCTAATAACATGGCAACTTTAAAAATATAATGCTTGGTTTTATGCCTATTTCTTAACATTAAACCTCTGTTTTCAATGCTTGACCTTAATATATTTACAATATTATGTAAGCATTTTTTCTTATGCACTTTTATTCCTATTTATGACCTTTTCACAAATTTCCACGCAATACTTAAGAAACTGATCTCTTCTTTTACCGGCCACTATTTTCCACGTATTTTCCGCGTTAATTTTGGTGTCGAGTTCAAGTTCGGCCTCGAGTCTTTGTCTATCAAAGACGGGACAGCTAAACAATACATGAGGCACCGTTTCAGCAGCTTCAGGATCGCAGATGCACGATGGGCTCCCTTTACACTTAAAGCGATTTAAGTATTCCGAGAACCCACCGTGCCCCGTCATGACTTGTGTTAGTGTGCTGCTTATTTTACATTTCCTGATTATCCTGTAGGCCGCCACCGCGTCCGGGAAAAACAGTTTCGTCACTGAAGCAGTCTCTCCGGAGCTGTATCTGTGATTCCACACGTCGAGCGTTGCCGTTCGGATGCATCGCTTGACGTACGAGACCGGACACAGATCATAGTCTGGCTTTCGTTTGGAACCTTCAGCGGCACTTTTGGCTAGTTCATCGGCTCTCTCATTTCCAGCCAACCCTGCGTGCGCTTTAATCCAAAACAAAGTGACAGACTTGTTTTGGATAGTCAGGGACCTAAGGTTAGCCCTTATCTCAACTGCCAAAGGGTGGTGTCTGTCGTGGTTTTGGACTGTTTGGAGAGCCGCCATGGAGTCACTGAAGATTCCAAACGATTGCGCACTGTGTTTCAAGATTTCCCTGGTGGCGACGCATATCGCCAGAAGCTCAGCCTGGTAGACGGTGGAGTAATGTGGAAGAGCAAGCTTGCGAGTTTTGGTTTCGGCGTCACCGGTCCACATGGACAGTGCCGCTCCAACCTTGCCCCCAATCTTGCTCCCATCCGTAAAGATACGAACTTCAAGTTCGTTCTGGGCATCAAGTTGCTCTTGGTTTACCAGGCTTACGACCTCCAGCTCAGCGCGCTCCGCAGGGTGTGGGGCCTCCATTGCCGAGGCAGTCTGCTCGACCATCCTGCCGCAAAGTGCTGGCTGAGGCACCCCCCTCTTGGCCTCGTATAACGATGCCGCTTCGCGGACACGAAGATCGAGAGGTAGTATCCCAGCCAGCACTAGTGCGGCGTTTAAGGATACCGTCCGGTATGCCTTGCACAGCGTTTGCGCAATACCGCGCTGTACTGCTCCCAACTGCTTCATGACGCCCTGCTTCTCAGCGGCCGGGGCCCATACGCTGGCGGCGTACAGGACAATTGGTTCCACGGTGGCCTCATATATTATTTTTATGACTTCGGGGTGGAGCCCCCAGCTGGCTTTTGCAGCTCTAGTCAGTTGTTTGTGGACTCCTATTGCCTTTCTACAAACGTTTGCGACGTGTGCGTTAAAGGTGAGCTGTTTGTCGATGGTGACACCCAGGAGTTTGATCTCGTTGGACATGGCAATGTCGATCCCATCCATGCTCAGGCGCGGGGTGTCGTATTTAAGTTTGCGAGTCACCACCATTGCGTTGGTTTTATGTGGGGCAAATTTAAGTTTATTTTGTACTCCCCACGCCTGAACATGTCCGAGAGCGGCATTGGCACGTCCCTCGATCTCCAACGCTGTGTCGCCGTCGAATACCAACACAACGTCGTCTGCAAAAGCTTGGCAATAGTCGTCCCTAGCGTCCAGACTCTTTAAGAGTGGGTCCAGCAGCAGGTTCCAAAATATTGGTCCCCCTATCGAACCCTGGACGCAGCCCTTGCTTGTAGCCTTGCAGAACTCTTCACCTGCGTATCTGACTCTGACCCTTCTGTGTTCGAGGTAACTGTCAATGACCCTCCTCAAGCCGATCGGACACTTTTCCTCAGCCAGGCGGACCCTTATGGCTGGCCACCAGGCGCTGTCGAAGGCTCCCTCTATGTCCAATGATACTAGGACTACTATTTTCTTTCGTTCCAGCTTGCCGCGTATGTGTTGCATTAGTGCATAGAGGGAGTCTTCGGTGCTCCTCTGGGGCATGAATCCATACTGGCGAGTACTCATCCTCGGGATCAGATGAAACTTGAGGCGGGCCACCAACATCTTCTCGTATATTTTGCCTAGTATTGGCAAAAGGCCGATTGGTCTGTACGCCTTTGGGGTGCTGTAGTCTGTTTTTCCAGGCTTCTTGAGTATGACAACAGTTGCCTCCTTCCAGACTTCAGGGAAGAGGTAACACCTCCGGCAGCCATTCATGAGTGCCAGGGCCACCTCAGGAGCGCTGTTAATGGCTTGGCTACAAATATCGGCAGTGAAGCCGTCTGCACCTGGCGCTTTTTTGGGGTTGAAGGAACCACACGCTGCCATGAGTTCGGCCATCGTAAATGGTGGATCACAAGAGTCATCTTGCCCTCCATCATTCACGGTATCGGCCCTTTCTCTAATAAGGCGGTGGCAGGCGCTGTCACTGACCGAGTGGTCTTCGGGGTAAAACGTGTTTGCCAATAGTTTAACAGAACTTTTCGTGTCCAGCACCTCCCCGTCCTTCGCTAGTGGCTGGTCCTCTCCTCTTCCCTTGGTCCTTCCTATCACCCGGTAGATTCCTTCCCAAACCCCTTCTCTATCCTGTCTCGCACAGAAGTTCTTCCAGCTCTCGATTTGGGCTTTGGCTGCCTCTGTCTCATACTCAACTTTCAGTTTCAGGTACTCTTCTACGACTTTAGCTCTACGGGACGGTGCAGCACACCTGACTCTACGTTTCCTGGTGGCGACCTGTTTCTTCATCTTTTCGAGTTTCTCGGACCACCACGGCAAGGTAAGTACTTCACTGCTCTTCTTCATAGGCATTGATGAAGTGCATGCATCTTTTATTATGTTATTGTAGATGTTTGTTACTGTATTTAATTGTTCGACTGTATTTAATTTCTCTATTTCTATTTTATTAATTTTGTTCTGTTGCATTAATTGGCTGAGTTTCTCACGAAACTCAGACCAATTTGCTTTTTTTGTGTTAAAGATTCTGGTGGTTCTATTAATTTTTATGCCTTTGGATCTCTTCAATTTTATATTAAAAACAATGCCGTTATGATCCGAGCTCGTGAGACTCTCGTCTACCCTCCAGTCGTCCACCAGGTCCAGGATATCCGTCGAGCATGCTGTGATATCGACGTGGCTGCAGTAACGGATTCCCCCTCTGATTGTGTCGAAAGTCGGAATTTCCCCTCTGTTGAGTATGTTAAGACCCAGCTCGCCGAGAATTCCGGACACTTCTTCGCCCCTGCGATCGATGGACAAGCTTCCCCACCAGGTACTCTTGGCGTTTGCGTCTCCTCCAACAACCCACATTCTGGAACCTACTGTTTCCTCAACAAGTTTGAGATGCTCCAGGTATGGTCCGATTGGCTGATCCGGCTCAAAGTAAAAGGAGACCACAGTGATGTTCCAGGCACTGGTTCGGATCCCCACCACGGTGATGTTTTTCGTGGTGAGTTTCGGGTACTGTGTGACCACGAGGTCTTGGTCGAATACCGCTATTGCGGCCTTCACAGTCCCATCTCCGGTATCGGCGCTCTGGAAGATCCGAACGCCCCTGCGGTCCCCCATTACCCGAGCCCCACCCACGTAAGGTTCCTGGAGGAGAGCAACGGCGACTCTGCGCTTTACCGCTTCCGCCAAGAGCTCGTCGGTTGCGAGTTTTTTACGCTGGAGGTTGGCTTGCACAAAACTGTAGTGGTTTGGGTTGCCCTGGGTGCCCTTAGCAGTACGCAACTGTTGCCCTTGCTATTTCATCCCATTTTTTACGTGTCGGACATTCGAAGTCAAAGGCATTGTGAGCAGCGTCTCCGAGCTTGGCTTTTGTGCAGTTTTGGCATTTGGGTGGTTCGCCCGCCAGAAAATCGGCACACTCAGACTTCAGGTGTGGGCCGCCGCAATGACTGCACAGGTCTGCCGGTTCTTTGCAGAAACGTCTGCCATGCCCGTAGCCCAGGCAGCGCGTACACTGCACCAACGGGGTTTGGTCTTCAACCTTTACGCGCTGTAGGTCCACGTGCAGGCATCCGACTTCTGTTGCCCTTCTCCAGATTACCGGTGAGACGCTGATCACAATGTGACTCGTGTGTGGGTTCCTAGTTCTTCTTCGGAACTTAACCACCGCTCTGTCCTCCTCTTTGTCGAGGCCGTGAAAAACACCCCTGTTCTGATTTCTCAGTGCCACTAAGATGTCCTCATCTGAGTTAACCGAGAGGACACTCCTGAGGATCAGCAAAGGGTCCTTATTTTTCACCTCCTCGACATTGAGGTCCTGTCCGTCCCTTGTCAATCTATTTTTTATTTTGTCCCTCTCTTCGGTGTTCTGGAAGCCCATAATAACTTTTTTGTCTTTGGCCTTTCTCACCTTTTCTACCCGAACCCAGCCCTCTTTTGCGTCAACCGTCTTTCTAATTTTGTCTAGGACATCGTCCCCCGTGTCCGCTCCGTCCTTCGAGGTGACGACGATGGAGTGCAGCGTACTCCGCACTGGGTTCGCTTTTCCGCTGTGGGTCGCAGTCACACTCGCGTACGTTATGCTATTGGCGGTTTCTATGTTGATTTTGTGCTGTTCGATTGCCGTTCTTAACTCCTCCAGCTTTGCATTGTTTTCCTCCAGCAACAAGGAGTGGTTTTTTATTTGGGTTGAAAGGCTTTTGTCGGTTGGGCACAAAAAGGTGGCGTCAATAGCAGCGACTTCGGGTCGTGTGCTTTCTTTCCCCATTTCTGAGGCCCTAGTTTTGGTCAGCCTATCCGCCTCTTTCACCAGCTGGAACATTCGTTCCAGTGCCTCAGTTATGCCGGTTTTTATCTCGGTCTTGGTGTTCCTTGAAGTACTGAGCAATAGCTTGGCTTTGTTGAGGCAAGCCCTAGCCTCTGTCGACCGATCCGCATATTGGGCTTTCGGCGGCGAGTGGACCTCTATTAGTTTAGAGCGCGTTGAGAGTGCTTTGTTCTCCTGCACTGGTGCAGGTTTCTGCACAACTTTTGACGGGCCAGCCTGTGCCGTCTTGCTTGTTTTGGGAGGTGTAGAGTCCGTGCTGGTAGGTTTTGCGGCTTCCCACTCTCCAACGCTGCGTCTAACGTTTGGTGGTGATGAGGTCGGTTTTGGTGGTGATGAGATCGGTTTTGGTGGTGATTTGTCGCTATCAACCACCTTCTTCATCGGGGTCCTAAATCCAATCATGGTAGAGGTACGCGTCAAAATGTGTAGAGGTCAAATATAAATAAAAATGTAAAAGTGTATAATAAAACAACTGTAAGAGTGCAACTAAGACCGTAAAAGTCTAGCGCGGTCAGCCCTTGTGTTCAATAGAACGGGTCAAGCCTCGAAAATAGAGGAAAATTGGTATCCAGGGTTCAGAAACCGTCAATGTAGTACTAACTACTAATTGTCTCTATGTAGAGTCGTTTTGGTGCCGTCAATGGATGACCCTCCTCAAGCCCTTTCTAAAGATACCAAACTCGGTGAAGTTACGCCAAGGGGTTACGGAGATATCTCAACTTAAATATTTTGGTTTTTTCCAAGATGGCGGCCGTAAAGTGGGTTATAAGCGATATCTCCGGAGCCACCAGCCCGAAAAACCTTGTGTTTGGGCTTGTCGCACTTGGCTCAAGGAGACCCATCCACTGAAATGGTTTTCAGGCTGAAAAATGTTGGACACCCTGAAAACGCCTGAAAGGTATCCTATCCTATAAATAACAGCCAGCTGGTATGCACACTGAAAGTCCTGGGTCTCTACGACTCTCCGTTTAGGAGCTGTAAAGGTTTAAAGATTGCCCAAGATGGCCGCGCACCTGTCAAAGTTGATTTTTGACAGTGGATAACTTCCTTCAGGAAAGCCGCAGAACCCCCGTGTTTGGGCTCACCCGCCTTGGCCTGAGTCCCACTATCCGCTGAAACCGTTTTCAGGACCCTGAAAATTTTCAGCTTCAAACCTGCTGAAAGTATGGGGTAGAGTAGGCAATGAGCCCCTTAACAATACTCCAAAAACCGCAACTTCCCACGACCACTGGTTAGGGAGTAATCGCGGTTTGAAGTTGAACAAAATGGCCGCCGAACTGTCAAAGGTCTACTGAAAAGGCCCGTAACTTCCGAACCCTTCAACGTAGAAGATCGGGGTTTTGGATATACAGCTTGGCGCCACTTCAGGTATCTTCTGAAATCGGTTTCAGTGACAAAAAATTTTTTCACCTGAAACGTCCTGAAAAGTTGCTAATCTTAAAACTAACTATTTGCTCCAGATAAAAGCGAAAATCCGAGAATTTTCGGCCCAGCGGTTACCAAGATATCGCTACTTTAAATTTAAAAACAAAAAAACCAAAGTTGGGAGATTTAACCGAAAATCTCAATTTAAAAGGTATGTGGTCCAAGTTTGGACTTAAATAAGTCACAATGGACGTAATAGACCCAGTTCTAGTGTTAAAAATGTATATTTACTATTTAATTATGAATATAAGCTAAAAAACCGTTAAAATTCAATATCTTTGGACACGCTGTATGGAAAATTCTGGAAAAAATGTCAATAAATTGTAAAAATAGAGCGCTACACAACACAATATAAAAATTTTTAAAAGACTGGAAGTAAAGTAGAAAAAATTTTGAAAATGAGATTTTTTAACAAAATTCAATATAATTTAAAAACTGTTTAAAATAAAAACCTAAAATTTAAAATCTATATTCTTCTAAGTAGCGCGCCAAGGACTGCAGTTGAAAATCTTGAAAAATTTTATAGGATCCGAAGATATGAATGGCCGAATTTCGTGATTTCAAACTCTTCTTAAAAATCAGGTATAGTAGGTAGACTAAAATAAATTGCAGTTACCGGCTCTGTCTTCAAAGAAAATGATGTCTGCAAAGTTTCAGGCGTCTGGCTCAACGTTTACTGTGTTTTCAGCACCACGTGGTTTTCGATTTTTCTTAATATCTCCTGAAGCTTTGGGGTTTTCAGGCTTCTGGGTTGTCAGAAAGGTGCACGGCGTTGATCCCCTCCCCTTCCTTTAATAAAAAGGTAGGGTCGTCGATTTCGTTTTGGCAGCGTATGCGTCTGAAGGTTTTTCTTCACTGTTTAACCTCAAAATAATGAGGTTTTTCAGGTCAATTCAATGAAGCACTGCAATCCGGGTTTAAACTTTCACAGGGGCGTATCAAGTGCACTTAGCCCAACACATAGACACCTCACTGGTTAAAATCGGATAACTTTTTACCACTTTTTTTATTTTTTAAAGACGGAGACCAACAAAAACGTGGCGTTCGCGGTGGTGGTTGGAGCCAGACTCCGGTTAGGTTAGGTTAGGTTAGGTTAGGTTAGGTTCCCGGGGGAGTTCGTACAGGGAGGCAGCGTTGCTGGCGACGGCTGCGGTCTCACAGGTGGTGGGCCGCATCCGGCGCCTCGGCCTAGAGGTGGCCCTCAACAAGTCGGAGGCCGTGATCTTTCACGGCCCCCGGCGGGCGCCGCCGCCGGGATCACACATCGTGGTCGGGGGGGCCAGAATAGCTGTCGAGTCCACCATGAAGTACCTTGGATTGGTGCTCGACAGCCGATGGGATTTTGGCCCTCATTTCCAGCGGCTGGCGCCCAAGTTGTTGGGCGCGGCTGGGGCGTTGTCAACGCTGCTTCCCAATCTGGGGGGCCCGAGCGCCGTCTGCAGGCGGCTCTACGTGGGGATCGTGCGATCGATGGCCCTTTATGGGGCCCCGATCTGGGCGGCAGACCTGACGGCCGGAAGCATCGCCGTGCTGCGAAAGCCGCAACGCGCGATGGCCGTCAGAGTCATCAGGGGATATCGCACGATCTCCTACGAGGCGGCTTGTGCACTGGCCGGATCCCCGCCCTGGGACCTGGAGGCGAAGGTACTCGCGTCACTGTACCGGTGGCGCGAGGAAGCGCGGGCGCGGGGCGAGCGACCGATGCAGCGACACATGGAGCTGCGTCGGTCTCAGCTTCGCGAGGTCCTGGTGGCGGAATGGCGGGACAGGCTTTCGCGCCCTACCGCCGGCCTCGCCATCATCGAGGCGGTCCGGCCAGTGCTCGAGCGCTGGCTCGGGAGGAGGCACGGCTCCCTGTCGTTTCGGGTGACGCAGGTGCTCTCGGGGCATGGTTGCTTCGGGAAGTACCTGTGTCGCATAAACAGGGAGCCGGACGCCCGGTGTCACCACTGCGTCGACTGCCGGGAGGACACGGCGCGGCATACGCTGGCGGAATGTGCCGCTTGGGAGGGGCCGCGCCGTGCCCTCGTCTCAGAAGTAGGCAGTGACCTGTCGCTGTCGGCCGTGGTCGAGTCGATGGTCGACAGCGCAGAGTCCTGGGACGCGGTGGTTACCTTCTGCGAAAGTGTCATGTCGCAGAAGGAGGCTGCGGAAAGGGAGAGGGAGATCTCAACCTCCCACCCTGCCCGCAGCAGGCGCACCGGGCGTCGGCGAAGGGCGGACAACGCCCTCTTCCGGCCCCCCTAAATGGGTCCAGGGGCGGCAGACTCGGGGACGTCTGTCGCCCCCCACATACACCAGGACCCGAGGTGGCGGCGCGTAGTGTTCCACGCGCGCCCCTCTAAGACGTCCGGGGGGGAGTCTAACACCTCACTCCCCCCCCTGACCCGAGAAGTGGCCCGCTGCAGCGGGCCGGCACCAGCCGGGGGTTGCGGAAGTATCTCCAGTTCCCGCGACCCCCGACGTAGGTGTGAGATGGAACACCGGGGCGGTTTTTAGTCAGTAAGAGTCTGACAGACCCCTCCGCTCGCCCCAGGGCGGAGGACATCCATGAGGATTTTCCACCCCGTACCAAAAAAAAAAAAAAAAAAAAAAAAAAGGTTAGGTTAGGTTAGGTTGGGGATCTCCAGTGACCGATGCTCGGGGTGAGGTGCTGGAGGAGTGGGCGGTCGCGACTGGCTTGGCCGTTCTGAATCGGGGTGAGGTTCACACGTGCGTGCGGCAGCGGGGCGGGTCAATAGTGGACGTCTCGTTCGCTAGCCCTGCTGTCGCGAGCCGTGTCCGTGACTGGCGTGTCGCCGTGGAGGTGGAGACGTTGTCGGATCATCGTTACATCCGTTTCGACGTCTCCGCCCAGACCGCGGGCGGCCGCAGTCCATCGGCCCCACGATCGAACGGTCCGCGCTGGGCTCGTAAGCGCATGAACAGGGAACTTCTCGAGGAGGCCGCCATTGTCCAGGCCTGGTTCCGGGAGTCGGAGACGAACGGACCCGTCGACGTCGAACTGGAGGCGCTGTGGTTCCGCGGGGCGATGACGCAAATCTGCGACGCGTCCATGCCCCGGGTCCACGCACAGTCAGCAGGGCGCCAGGTGTACTGGTGGTCGGCCGAGATCGCACGTTTACGCGTTGAGTGCGTAGCGGTCAGACGCCGGTACACCCGATACCGGAGGAGACGTCGTCGGGTCCCGGACGAAGAAGCCGCGCTGTATGAGGTGTACCGCGCGGCTAAGAGGACTCTGTGTCTGGCCATCGGCGATGCGAAGACGCAAGCCAGGGAGGAGATGTTGGAGACCCTAAACCGGGATCCGTGGGGGCGCCCATATCAAGCGGTTCGAGGGAAACTTCGGTCTGCGGCGCCCCCGCTCACGGGGAGTCTCCAACCAGAGCTGCTGGAGGAGGTTGTCTCAGCCCTCTTCCCGGCACGAGCGGAACATACTCCGCCGCCGATGGCTTTGCCCGCAGACGCAGAGTCCACAGAGGAGTACGCCATCAGCGTCCCAGAGGTGACACAGGCAGAGATGGGGGCGGCCGTGCTGCGGCTCCGGGCCAAGAACGTGGCTCCGGGGCCCGACGGCATTCACGGCCTAGCGTTGGCCCTCGCTCTGAAGGAGCTAGAGCCCCAACTGAGAGGACTGTTTACGGCGTGCCTTGAGCGGGGCCAGTTTCCCACATTGTGGAAATCTGGTCGTCTGGTCCTGCTCAGGAAGGCGGGGCGCCCTGCGGACTCTCCGTCCGCGTACCGGCCCATAGTGCTGCTGGACGAGGTGGGAAAGCTGTTTGAGCGGATAATCGCAGCCCGCCTCGTCGGCCACTTGTGCGAAGAGGGGCCGGACCTGGACGAGAGCCAGTATGGCTTTCGGCATGGGCGCTCCACCATACACGCTGTATCACGGGTTAGAGTCCTGGCGGAGGAAGCGGTGTCCCGGGGCGGGGTGATGTTGGCGGTGTCCTTGGACATCTCCAACGCGTTCAACGCCCTGCCCTGGAGTTGTGTACGGGAGGCACTCCGGTATCATCGTGTGCCTTCCTACCTCCGCCGCATAGTTGGGGCTTATCTGTCCGAGAGGTGTGTCACCTACGTGGGACGTGATGGCGAGCACCAGCGTCGCATGTCGTGCGGTGTTCCGCAGGGTTCCGTCTTAGGACCGCCCCTGTGGAACATCGGGTACGACTGGGTGCTGAGGGGCGAGCTCCAGCCGGGCGTGGACCTGACGTGTTACGCTGACGACACGCTGGTCACGGCCCGGGGGAGTTCGTACAGGGAGGCAGCGTTGCTGGCGACGGCTGCGGTCTCACAGGTGGTGGGCCGCATCCGGCGCCTCGGCCTGGAGGTGGCCCTCAACAAGTCGGAGGCCGTGATCTTTCACGGTCCTCGGCGGGCGCCGCCGCCGGGATCACACATCGTGGTCGGGGGGGCCAGAATAGCTGTCGAGTCTACCATGAAGTACCTTGGATTGGTGCTCGACAGCCGATGGGATTTTGGCCCTCATTTCCAGCGGCTGGCGCCCAAGTTGTTGGGCGCGGCTGGGGCGTTGTCAACGCTGCTTCCCAATCTGGGGGGCCCGAGCGCCGTCTGCAGGCGGCTCTACGTGGGGATCGTGCGATCGATGGCCCTTTATGGGGCCCCGATCTGGGCGGCAGACCTGACGGCCGGAAGCATCGCCGTGCTGCGAAAGCCGCAACGCGCGATGGCCGTCAGAGTCATCAGGGGATATCGCACGATCTCCTACGAGGCGGCTTGTGCACTGGCCGGATCCCCGCCCTGGGACCTGGAGGCGAAGGTACTCGCGTCACTGTACCGGTGGCGCGAGGAAGCGCGGGCGCGGGGCGAGCGACCGATGCAGCGACACATGGAGCTGCGTCGGTCTCAGCTTCGCGAGGTCCTGGTGGCGGAATGGCGGGACAGGCTTTCGCGCCCTACCGCCGGCCTCGCCATCATCGAGGCGGTCCGGCCAGTGCTCGAGCGCTGGCTCGGGAGGAGGCACGGCTCCCTGTCGTTTCGGGTGACGCAGGTGCTCTCGGGGCATGGTTGCTTCGGGAAGTACCTGTGTCGCATAAACAGGGAGCCGGACGCCCGGTGTCACCACTGCGTCGACTGCCGGGAGGACACGGCGCGGCATACGCTGGCGGAATGTGCCGCTTGGGAGGGGCCGCGCCGTGCCCTCGTCTCAGAAGTAGGCAGTGACCTGTCGCTGTCGGCCGTGGTCGAGTCGATGGTCGACAGCGCAGAGTCCTGGGACGCGGTGGTTACTTTCTGCGAAAGTGTCATGTCGCAGAAGGAGGCTGCGGAAAGGGAGAGGGAGATCTCAACCTCCCACCCTGCCCGCAGCAGGCGCACCGGGCGTCGGCGAAGGGCGGACAACGCCCTCTTCCGGCCCCCCTAAATGGGTCCAGGGGCGGCAGACTCGGGGACGTCTGTCGCCCCCCACATACACCAGGACCCGAGGTGGCGGCGCGTAGTGTTCCACGCGCGCCCCTCTAAGACGTCCGGGGGGGAGTCTAACACCTCACTCCCCCCCCTGACCCGAGAAGTGGCCCGCTGCAGCGGGCCGGCACCAGCCGGGGGTTGCGGAAGTATCTCCAGTTCCCGCGACCCCCGACGTAGGTGTGAGATGGAACACCGGGGCGGTTTTTAGTCAGTAAGAGTCTGACAGACCCCTCCGCTCGCCCCAGGGCGGAGGACATCCATGAGGATTTTCCACCCCGTACCAAAAAAAAAAAAAAAAAAAAAAAAAAAAAGGTTAGGTTAGGTTAGGTTAGGTTGGGGTGCGTGCAGAAAACCTCCTCGTGTGCCTAATTGCTGCTGGTTCTGTTCGAATACGTTCGGGGGAAAGAGCAGTGGTCGGGCCGGTGCACCCTGGGCACGGTCAATGGTCTCTCCAATTCGGGGAGGGTATTGATTACCCTCTCCGAGTTGGAGAGACTATTGACCGTGGCGAATTTCTGCGTGGGGGGGAGCATTATGCTCCGGGGTCGTCTCCGACCGAGTGACGGATCGTCCATTCACCTCCCTCTGATCGCAGAGGGCAGGACGAGTGGACGAAGGGTGGCGAAACCTAATCCCAAGGTCTAGCGTGCCGAGGGGATGAATGGCCGGAGGGTATCCGGTCGTTAGCGCTTGGGGGGGGATCAGGGGATAGGGACCTCACCCTTAAAAAGGAAAAACACAATGGATAAAACGACTACAGTAAATATTCCCCAGGCGGGTCCCGGAAATTCCGGGGAATCCCGCCCCTCTACTGAGGGCTGCCCTACCGTATCTGGGGGGGGCAAACAAACCTGCAGTCACACCAACGACATAACGCTAGCACAACGGACTGAAACTGACGGAATGGAAAATGATGCGAGGAGTAGGCGAGAAAAGGAGCTCCAGGTCAACCTGGAGCGCCTGCGCCATGAGGAGGTGGTCTCTGCCAAGAGGGCGGCGGCGGCGAGCGCTTTTAGGAAGCGCCCGCGGAGTATGGGATCGGGACCGATGGGTCTCTCCTCTAGCGAGGAGAACCTGTCGGCCCCGAAGGTGCCAACGGCACGCAGAGGGCGAGGTCGCAAAGTAGCGAGTGTAGCCCTCGCTCGACCGCCGGAACGTGATGTGCGGGGCCGGTTCGTGCCGGTGTCTCGGCCCGACACGCCGGCTGCATCAGATAACGTAGAGAGCGTGGGCAGCGACTCCGAGCCCGGACGGAGCTCGATCGCGGATCACAGCGGGGGCTCCCTACTGGGCTCGAACAGGGCGGAGGCGAATGCCGCAAAACGGGCCCAGCGAAAAGCTGTCGCGGAAGGCGAAGTCGCCGAGTTGTCCCGACAGGCTCGAGAGCGGCGCGAGGCTCGGCTGGCGGCCGGCGGAGGTGTTTCGGCGGTGGCACTTAGTCGCCAAGTTCTGGATGGCGTGGATGTCGTCCTGAAGGTTGCCACCAAATCGGGGAACCTGAAGGGCACGTTCACGCGCGCCCTGAAGGAGGCGGCTGACGACATTCGAGAGGCGGTTGGGGTCCTCGTAAGTCGTACGAGCACGGATGAGACGGCGAAGCTGTGGGAGGAGAATCGCCGTCTCCGCTCCGAGGTAGAGGACCTCAAGCGGCAATTTGCCGCCCAGAGAGCAGCTCCCACGGCCGCTGGCACTGATTTCGCTGGGGCTCCGGCATCGGCTCCTCCAACGGCCACGTCGTCGGGCCCTGCACTTGCGGATGCGGAGATCGAGAAGATCGCCCGCATCTGCATGATGCAGTGTGGGAAGATGGTGGGGGCCCGGCTGGAGGCCATTGACGGGAGGCTGCTTCCGGCCGAAACTCTTCGCCCACCGCTCGCTGCGGACCAGCGGAAGAAGGTGACGCCCGGTCAGTCAGGGCCGGTACCCACTAAACCGGGGATGGCGCCCGCAACTGCGGCCGCGGTGGCGGCAGGGCCTAAAAAGCCCGGCAAGGCGGCGACCGCGACGGGCCCATCCGCACCCGCTTGTCAGACGACGGCGGCCGCGGCGGCCGCGACGACCGCGTCCCAGCCCACCGAGAAGACGGAGGAGGGCTGGACAGAGGCCAAGAAGCGCCGCCGTCGAAGAAAGAAGAAGGCAGCACCACCGGCACCGGCACCGCCAGCACCGGCAACGAAAAAGGCCAAACGACCGCCGAAGGTCAGAGCCCCTCGCTCCGCGGCTGTAGTAATTACGCTGCAGCCCGGAGCCGTCGAAAGGGGCCTCTCCTACAAGGCGGTCCTACTGGAGGCGAAGGCCAAAGTCGCGTTCCCCGACCTTGGCACACCGTCCGGCTTCAAAATGAGGCCGGCGATCACGGGGGCGCGGCTGCTGGAGGTGTCGGGTGCCTCTAGCGCAGAAAAGGCGGACATCCTGGCCGCCAAGTTGAAGGAAGTCCTCAACCCGGAGGACGTCCGGGTGTACAGGCCGATGAAGACCGCTGAGATGCGCGTCGACGGTCTGGACGACTCGGTGACTCCGGCTGAGGTCGTGGCGGCCGTCGCCCGTGTCGGTGGATGTCTGCCTGCAGACGTGCGGACGGGCGAGATTCGCGTCGACGCTTCCGGGCTCGGCGCGATCTGGGTGCGGTGTCCGGTGGTGGCGGCCAACAAAGTCGCCGATGCTGGGCGTCTGTTGGTGGGGTGGGTTGCGGCGAGGGCGAAGCTGCTGCAACCCAGGGTTATGCGGTGCTTCCGCTGCCTTGACATTGGGCATGTCAAGGCTCGGTGCACCGGCCAAGTCGACCGCAGCGATCAGTGTTATCGCTGCGGTCAGCCCGGCCACAAGGCGGCCCAGTGCTCCGCGGCGCCAAACTGCAGCCTCTGTACAGCTGCAGGGAGGCCCGCTGGGCACACAGCGGGCGGAAAGGCCTGTGCGCCCCCCAGGAAGAGACGGGGCGCCAAGGCTGCTGGGGGCCCTTTACCCCCCCCGCAGGCTGGCGCCTCATCGGCCGACTCCCGGCCTAGGAATGGTGCGAACCCGGAGGGAATGGACTGCGCATAAATGGCGCTGTACCATTTCCTCCAGGGCAACATCAACCACTCTGCCAGAGCTCAGGACCTCTTCCTCCAGAGCATGGCAGAGTGGTCGATTGACGTGGCTGTGGTCGCCGAGCCGTACTTCGTCCCCTCCAGGGATAACTGGGTGGGAGACTTGGACGGCTTGGTGGCTATCATTGGCGGGGCTCTGGTCAACCCGTCCCGAGGTCACGGCTGGGTAGCCGCCCTCGCGGACGGCATTGGCATAGTTGGTGCGTATTTTTCGCCCAACAAGAGCCTCGCCGACTTCGAGAGGTTCCTTGTTGAGTTGGGTGCCGTCGTAGGCCGTCTTCACCCTCGCCCGGTGCTGTTGCTGGGGGATCTCAACGCCAAGTCTGCGGCGTGGGGATCTCCAGTGACCGATGCTCGGGGTGAGGTGCTGGAGGAGTGGGCGGTCGCGACTGGCTTGGCCGTTCTGAATCGGGGCTCGGTCCACACGTGCGTGCGGCAGCGGGGCGGGTCAATAGTGGACGTCTCGTTCGCTAGCCCTGCTGTCGCGAGCCGTGTCCGCGACTGGCGTGTCGCCGTGGAGGTGGAGACGTTGTCGGATCATCGATACATCCGTTTTGACGTCTCCGCCCAGACCACGGGCGGCCGCGGTTCATCGGCCCCGCAAACGAACGGTCCGCGGTGGGCGCGTAAGCGCATGAACAGGGAACTTCTCGAGGAGGCCGCCATTGTCCAGGCCTGGTTCCGGGAGTCGGAAACGAACGGACCCGTCGACGTCGAACTGGAGGCGCTGTGGTTCCGCGGGGCGATGACGCAAATCTGCGACGCGTCCATGCCCCGGGTCCACGCACAGTCAGCAGGGCGCCAGGTGTACTGGTGGTCGGCCGAGATCGCACGTATGCGCGTTGAGTGCGTAGCGGTCAGACGCCGGTACACCCGATACCGGAGGAGACGTCGTCGGGTCCCGGACGAAGAAGCCGCGCTGTATGAGGTGTACCGCGCGGCTAAGAGGACTCTGTGTCTGGCCATCGGCGATGCGAAGACGCAAGCCAGGGAGGAGATGTTGGAGACCCTAAACCGGGATCCGTGGGGGCGCCCATATCAAGCGGTTCGAGGGAAACTTCGGTCTGCGGCGCCCCCGCTCACGGGGAGTCTCCAACCAGAGCTGCTGGAGGAGGTTGTCTCAGCCCTCTTCCCGGCACGAGCGGAGCATACTCCACCGCCGATGGCTTTGCCCACAGACGCAGAGTCCACAGAGGAGAACGCCATCAGCGTCCCAGAGGTGACACAGGCAGAGATGGGGGCGGCCGTGCTGCGGCTCCGGGCCAAGAACGTGGCTCCGGGGCCCGACGGCATTCACGGCTTAGCGTTGGCCCTCGCTCTGAAGGAGCTAGAGCCCCAACTTAGAGGACTGTTTACAGCGTGCCTTGAGCGGGGCCAGTTTCCCACATTGTGGAAATCTGGTCGTCTGGTCCTGCTCAAGAAGGCGGGGCGCCCTGCGGACTCTCCGTCCGCGTACCGGCCCATAGTGCTGCTGGACGAGGTGGGAAAGCTGTTTGAGCGGATAATCGCAGCCCGCCTCGTCAGCCACTTGTGCGAAGAGGGGCCGGACCTGGACGAGAGCCAGTATGGCTTTCGGCATGGGCGCTCCACCATACACGCTGTATCAAGGGTGAGAGTCCTGGCGGAGGAAGCGGTGTCCCGGGGCGGGGTGATGTTGGCGGTGTCCTTGGACATTTCCAACGCCTTCAACGCCCTGCCCTGGAGTTGTGTACGGGAGGCACTCCGGTATCATCGTGTGCCTTCCTACCTCCGCCGCATAGTTGGGGCTTATCTGTCCGAGAGGTGTGTCACCTACGTGGGACGAGATGGCGAGCACCAGCGCCGCATGTCGTGCGGTGTTCCGCAGGGTTCCGTCTTAGGACCGCCCCTGTGGAACATCGGGTACGACTGGGTGCTGAGGGGCGAGCTCCAGCCGGGCGTGGACCTGACGTGTTACGCTGACGACACGCTGGTCACGGCCCGGGGGAGTTCGTACAGGGAGGCAGCGTTGCTGGCGACGGCTGCGGTCTCACAGGTGGTGGGCCGCATCCGGCGCCTCGGCCTGGAGGTGGCCCTCAACAAGTCGGAGGCCGTGATCTTTCACGGTCCTCGGCGGGCGCCGCCGCCGGGATCACACATCGTGGTCGGGGGGGCCAGAATAGCTGTCGAGTCCACCATGAAGTACCTTGGATTGGTGCTCGACAGCCGATGGGATTTTGGCCCTCATTTCCAGCGGCTGGCGCCCAAGTTGTTGGGCGCAGCTGGGGCGTTGTCAACGCTGCTTCCCAATCTGGGGGGCCCGAGCGCCGTCTGCAGGCGGCTCTACGTGGGGATCGTGCGATCGATGGCCCTTTATGGGGCCCCGATCTGGGCGGCAGACCTGACGGCCGGAAGCATCGCCGTGCTGCGAAAGCCGCAACGCGCGATGGCCGTCAGAGTCATCAGGGGATATCGCACGATCTCCTACGAGGCGGCTTGTGCACTGGCCGGATCCCCGCCCTGGGACCTGGAGGCGAAGGTACTCGCGTCACTGTACCGGTGGCGCGAGGAAGCGCGGGCGCGGGGCGAGCGACCGATGCAGCGACACATGGAGCTGCGTCGGTCTCAGCTTCGCGAGGTCCTGGTGGCGGAATGGCGGGACAGGCTTTCGCGCCCTACCGCCGGCCTCGCCATCATCGAGGCGGTCCGGCCAGTGCTCGAGCGCTGGCTCGGGAGGAGGCACGGCTCCCTGTCGTTTCGGGTGACGCAGGTGCTCTCGGGGCATGGTTGCTTCGGGAAGTACCTGTGTCGCATAAACAGGGAGCCGGACGCCCGGTGTCACCACTGCGTCGACTGCGGGGAGGACACGGCGCGGCATACGCTGGCGGAATGTGCCGCTTGGGAGGGGCCGCGCCGTGCCCTCGTCTCAGAAGTAGGCAGTGACCTGTCGCTGTCGGCCGTGGTCGAGTCGATGGTCGACAGCGCAGAGTCCTGGGACGCGGTGGTTTCCTTCTGCGAAAGTGTCATGTCGCAGAAGGAGGCTGCGGAAAGGGAGAGGGAGATCTCAACCTCCCACCCTGCCCGCAGCAGGCGCACCGGGCGTCGGCGAAGGGCGGACAACGCCCTCTTCCGGCCCCCCTAAATGGGTCCAGGGGCGGCAGACTCGGGGACGTCTGTCGCCCCCCACATACACCAGGACCCGAGGTGGCGGCGCGTAGTGTTCCACGCGCGCCCCTCTAAGACGTCCGGGGGGGAGTCTAACACCTCACTCCCCCCCCTGACCCGAGAAGTGGCCCGCTGCAGCGGGCCGGCACCAGCCGGGGGTTGCGGAAGTATCTCCAGTTCCCGCGACCCCCGACGTAGGTGTGAGATGGAACACCGGGGTGGTTTTTAGTCAGTAAGAGTCTGACAGACCCCTCCGCCCGCCCCAGGGCGGAGGACATCCATGAGGATTTTCCACCCCGTACCAAAAAAAAAAAAAAAGGTTAGGTTAGGTTAGGTTAGGTTGGGGTGCGTGCAGAAAACCTCCTCGTGTGCCTGATTGCTGCTGTTTCTGTTCGAATACGTTTGGGGGAAAGAGCAGTGGTCGGGCCGGTGCACCCTGGGCACGGTCAATGGTCTCTCCAATTCAAGGATGGTATTGATTACCCTCTCCGAGTTGGAGAGACTATTGGCCGTGGCGAATTTCTGCGTGGGGGGGAGCATTATGCTCCGGGGTCGTCTCCGACCGAGTGACGGATCGTCCATTCACCTCCCTCTGATCGCAGAGGGCAGGACGAGTGGACGAAGGGTGGCGAAACCTAATCCCAAGGTCTAGCGTGCCGAGGGGATGAATGGCCGGAGGGTATCCGGTCGTTAGCGCTTGGGGGGGATCAGGGAATAGGGACCTCACCCTTAAAAAGGAAAAACAGAATGGAAAAAATGACTACAGATAATAATCCCCAGGCGGGTCCCGGAAATTCCGGGGAATCCCGCCCCTCTACTGAGGGCTGCCCTATCGTATCTGGGGGGGGCAAACCAATCTCTAGTCACACTAACGACCTTACGCAAGCAAAACGGACCGATACAAAACGATTGGATAATGATGAGAAGAATAGGCGAGAAAAGGAGCTCCAGATCAGCCTGGAGCGCCTGCGCGATGACGAGGTGGCCACTGCCAAGAGGGCGGCGGCGGCGAGCGCTTTCAGGAAGCGCCCGCGGAGTGTGGGATCGGGACCGATGGGTCTCTCCTCCAGCGAGGAGAGCTTGTCGGCCCCAAAGGTGCCAACGGCACGCAGAGGGCGAGGTCGTAAGGTGGCAAATGTAGCCCCCGCTCGACCGCCGGAGCGTGATGTGCGGGGCCGGTTCGTGCCGGTTTCCCGGCCAGACACGCCGGCGCCGTCGGATAATGTGGAGAGCGTGGGGAGCGACTCTGAGCCCGGTCGGAGCTCGATCGCGGACCACAGTGAGAGCTCTCTACTGGGCTCGAACAGGGCGGAGGCGAACGCCGCCAAGCGGGCTCAGCGAAAGGCTGTCGCGGAAGGCGAAGTCGCCGAGCTATCCCGACAGGCTCGAGAGCGGCGCGAAGCTCGGCTGGCGGCCGGCGAGGGTGTTTCGGCGGTGGCGCTCAGTCGCCAAGTTCTGGACGGCGTGGATGTCGTCCTGAAGGTTGCCACCAAATCGGGCAACCTGAAGGGCACGTTCACGCGCGCCCTGAAGGAGGCGGCTGACGACATTCGAGAGGCGGTTGGGGTCCTCGTAAGTCGTACGAGCACGGATGAGACGGCGAAGCTGTGGGAGGAGAACCGCCGTCTCCGCTCCGAGGTAGAGGACCTCAAGCGGCAATTTGCCGCCCAGAGGGCAGCTCCCACGGCCGCTGGCACTGCTTTCGCTGCGCCTCTGGCATCGGCTTCTCCGACGGCCACGTTGGCCACGTCGGGCCCTGCACTTGCGGATGCGGAGATCGAGAAGATCGCCCGCATCTGCATGATGCAGTGTGGGAAGATGGTGGGGGCCCGGCTGGAGGCCATTGACGGGAGGCTGCTTCCGGCCGAAACTCTCCGCCCACCGCTCGCTGCGGACCAGCGGAAGAAGGTGACGCCCGGTCAGTCGGGGCCGGTACCCGCAAAACCGGGGATGGCGCCCGCAACTGCGGCCGCGGTGGCGGCAGGGCTAAGAAAGCCCGGCAAGGCGGCGAATAAGACCGCGAAGGGTGCATCCGCGTCCACTTCACGGACGACCGCGACGGGTCAGTCCACACCCGCTTCTCAGCCGACGGCGGCCGCGACGACCGCGTCCCAGCCCAGCGAGAACACGGAGGAGGGCTGGACAGAGGCCAAGAAGCGCCGCCGTCGAAGAAAAAAGAAGAAGGCAGCACCACCGGCACCGCCAACACCGGCACCTAAGAAGGCCATAAGACCGCCTAGGGTCAGAGCCCCTCGCTCCGCGGCTGTAGTGATTACGCTGCAGCCCGGAGCCGTCGAAAGGGGCCTCTCCTACAGGGCGGTCCTAATGGAGGCGAAGGCCAAAGTCGCGTTCCCTGACCTTGGCACACCGTCCGGCTTCAAAATGAGGCCGGCGATCACGGGGGCGCGGCTGCTGGAGGTGTCGGGTGCCTCTAGCGCGGAAAAGGCGGACATCCTGGCCGCCAAGTTGAAGGAAGTCCTCAACCCGGAGGACGTCCGGGTCTACAGGCCGATGAAGACCGCTGAGGTGCGCGTCGACGGTCTGGACGACTCGGTGACTCCGGCTGAGGTCGTGGCGGCCATCGCCCGTGTCGGCGGATGTCCGCCGGGTGATGTAAAGACGGGCGAGATACGCGTCGACGCTTCTGGGCTCGGCGCGATCTGGGTGCGGTGTCCGGTGGCAGCGGCCAATAAGGTTTCTGACGGCGGCCGTCTGTTGGTGGGGTGGGTTGCAGCGAGGGTTAAGCTGCTGCAACCCAGGGTTATGCGGTGCTTCCGCTGCCTTGACATTGGGCATGTCAAGGCTCGGTGCACCTCCAAAGTTGACCGCAGTGATCAATGTTATCGCTGCGGTCAGCCCGGTCACAAGGCGGCCCAGTGCTCCGCGGCGCCAAACTGCAGCCTCTGTACAGCTGCAGGGAGGCCCGCTGGGCACACAGCGGGCGGAAAAGCCTGTGCGCCCCCCAGGAAGAGAGGGGGCGCCAAGGCTGCTGGGGGCCCTTTACCCCCCCCGCAGGCTGGCGCCTCATCGGCCGACTCCCGGTCTGGTGTCACGGAGGGAATGGACTGCGCATAAATGGCGCTGTACCATTTCCTCCAGGGCAACATCAACCACTCTGCCAGAGCTCAGGACCTCTTCCTCCAGAGCATGGCAGAGTGGTCGATTGACGTGGCTGTGGTCGCCGAGCCGTACTACGTCCCCCCCAGGGATAACTGGGTGGGAGACTTGGACGGCTTGGTGGCCATCATTGGCGGGGCTCTTGTCAACCCGTCCCGAGGTCACGGCTGGGTAGCCGCCCTCGCGGACGGCATTGGCATAGTTGGTGCGTATTTTTCGCCCAACAAGAGCCTCGCCGACTTCGAGAGGTTCCTTGTTGAGTTGGGTGCCGTCGTAGGCCGTCTTCACCCTCGCCCGGTGCTGTTGCTGGGGGATCTCAACGCCAAGTCTGCGGCGTGGGGATCTCCGGTGACCGATGCTCGGGGTGAGGTGCTGGAGGAGTGGGCGGTCGCGACTGGCTTGGCCGTTCTGAATCGGGGCTCGGTCCACACGTGCGTGCGGCAGCGGGGCGGGTCAATAGTGGACGTCTCGTTCGCTAGCCCTGCTGTCGCGAGCCGTGTCCGCGACTGGCGTGTCGCCGTGGAGGTGGAGACGTTGTCGGATCATCGTTATATCCGTTTCGACGTCTCTGCCCAGACCGCGGGCGGCCGCAGTCCATCGGCCCCACGAACGAACGGTCCGCGCTGGGCTCGTAAGCGCATGAACAGGGAACTTCTCGAGGAGGCCGCCATTGTCCAGGCCTGGTTCCGGGAGTCGGAGACGAACGGACCCGTCGACGTCGAACTGGAGGCGCTGTGGTTCCGCGGGGCGATGACGCAAATCTGCGACGCGTCCATGCCCCGGGTCCACGCACAGTCAGCAGGGCGCCAGGTGTACTGGTGGTCGGCCGAGATCGCACGTATGCGCGTTGAGTGCGTAGCGGTCAGACGCCGGTACACCCGATACCGGAGGAGACGTCGTCGGGTCCCGGACGAAGAAGCCGCGCTGTATGAGGTGTACCGCGCGGCTAAGAGGACTCTGTGTCTGGCCATCGGCGATGCGAAGACGCAAGCCAGGGAGGAGATGTTGGAGACCCTAAACCGGGATCCGTGGGGGCGCCCATATCAAGCGGTTCGAGGGAAACTTCGGTCTGCGGCGCCCCCGCTCACGGGGAGTCTCCAACCAGAGCTGCTGGAGGAGGTTGTCTCAGCCCTCTTCCCGGCACGAGCGGAGCATACTCCACCGCCGATGGCTTTGCCCACAGACGCAGAGTCCACAGAGGAGAACGCCATCAGCGTCCCAGAGGTGACACAGGCAGAGATGGGGGCGGCCGTGCTGCGGCTCCGGGCCAAGAACGTGGCTCCGGGGCCCGACGGCATTCACGGCTTAGCGTTGGCCCTCGCTCTGAAGGAGCTAGAGCCCCAACTTAGAGGACTGTTTACAGCGTGCCTTGAGCGGGGCCAGTTTCCCACATTGTGGAAATCTGGTCGTCTGGTCCTGCTCAAGAAGGCGGGGCGCCCTGCGGACTCTCCGTCCGCGTACCGGCCCATAGTGCTGCTGGACGAGGAGGGAAAGCTGTTTGAGCGGATAATCGCAGCCCGCCTCGTCAGCCACTTGTGCGAAGAGGGGCCGGACCTGGACGAGAGCCAGTATGGCTTTCGGCATGGGCGCTCTACCATACACGCTGTATCGCGGGTTAGAGTCCTGGCGGAGGAAGCGGTGTCCCGGGGCGGGGTGATGTTGGCGGTGTCCTTGGACATTTCCAACGCCTTCAACGCCCTGCCCTGGAGTTGTGTACGGGAGGCACTCCGGTATCATCGTGTGCCTTCCTACCTCCGCCGCATAGTTGGGGCTTATCTGTCCGAGAGGTGTGTCACCTACGTGGGACGTGATGGCGAGCACCAGCGCCGCATGTCGTGCGGTGTTCCGCAGGGTTCCGTCTTAGGACCGCCCCTGTGGAACATCGGGTACGACTGGGTGCTGAGGGGCGAGCTCCAGCCGGGCGTGGACCTGACGTGTTACGCTGACGACACGCTGGTCACGGCCCGGGGGAGTTCGTACAGGGAGGCAGCGTTGCTGGCGACGGCTGCGGTCTCACAGGTGGTGGGCCGCATCCGGCGCCTCGGCCTGGAGGTGGCCCTCAACAAGTTGGAGGCCGTGATCTTTCACGGCCCCCGGCGGGCGCCGCCGCCGGGATCACACATCGTGGTCGGGGGGGCCAGAATAGCTGTCGAGTCCACCATGAAGTACCTTGGATTGGTGCTCGACAGCCGATGGGATTTTGGCCCTCATTTCCAGCGGCTGGCGCCCAAGTTGTTGGGCGCGGCTGGGGCGTTGTCAACGCTGCTTCCCAATCTGGGGGGCCCGAGCGCCGTCTGCAGGCGGCTCTACGTGGGGATCGTGCGATCGATGGCCCTTTATGGGGCCCCGATCTGGGCGGCAGACCTGACGGCCGGAAGCATCGCCGTGCTGCGAAAGCCGCAACGCGCGATGGCCGTCAGAGTCATCAGGGGATATCGTACGATCTCCTACGAGGCGGCTTGTGCACTGGCCGGAACCCCGCCCTGGGACCTGGAGGCGAAGGTGCTCGCGTCACTGTACCGGTGGCGCGAGGAAGCGCGGGCGCGGGGCGAGCGACCGATGCAGCGACACATGGAGCTGCGTCGGTCTCAGCTTCGCGAGGTCCTGGTGGCGGAATGGCGGGACAGGCTTTCGCGCCCTACCGCCGGCCTCGCTATCATCGAGGCGGTCCGGCCAGTGCTCGAGCGCTGGCTCGGGAGGAGGCACGGCTCCCTGTCGTTTCGGGTGACGCAGGTGCTCTCGGGGCATGGTTGCTTCGGGAAGTACCTGTGTCGCATAAACAGGGAGCCGGACGCCCGGTGTCACCACTGCGTCGACTGCCGGGAGGACACGGCGCGGCATACGCTGGCGGAATGTGCCGCTTGGGAGGGGCCGCGCCGTGCCCTCGTCTCAGAAGTGGGCAGTGACCTGTCGCTGTCGGCCGTGGTCGAGTCGATGGTCGACAGCGCAGAGTCCTGGGACGCGGTGGTTTCCTTCTGCGAAAGTGTCATGTCGCAGAAGGAGGCTGCGGAAAGGGAGAGGGAGATCTCAACCTCCCACCCTGCCCGCAGCAGGCGCACCGGGCGTCGGCGGAGGGCGGATAACGCCCTCTTCCGGCCCCCCTAAATGGGTCCAGGGGCGGCAGACTCGGGGACGTCTGTCGCCCCCCACATACACCAGGACCCGAGGTGGCGGCGCGTAGTGTTCCACGCGCGCCCCTCTAAGACGTCCGGGGGGGAGTCTAACACCTCACTCCCCCCCCTGACCCGAGAAGTGGCCCGCTGTAGCGGGCCGGCACCAGCCGGGGGTTGCGGAAGTATCTCCAGTTCCCGCGACCCCCGACGTAGGTGTGAGATGGAACACCGGGGTGGTTTTTAGTCAGTAAGAGTCTGACAGACCCCTCCGCCCGCCCGAGGGCGGAGGACGTCCATGAGGATTTTCCACCCCGTACCAAAAAAAAAAAAAAAGGTTAGGTTAGGTTAGGTTAGGTTGGGGTGCGTGCAGAAAACCTCCTCGTGTGCCTGATTGCTGCTGGTTCTGTTCGAATACGTTTGGGGGAAAGAGCAGTGGTCGGGCCGGTGCACCCTGGGCACGGTCAATGGTCTCTCCAATTCGGGGAGGGTATTGATTATCCTCTCCGAGTTGGAGAGACTATTGACCGTGGCGAATTTCTGCGTGGGGGGGAGCATTATGCTCCGGGGTCGTCTCCGACCGAGTGACGGATCGTCCATTCACCTCCCTCTGATCGCAGAGGGCAGGACGAGTAGACGAAGGGTGGCGAAACCTAATCCCAAGGTCTAGCGTGCCGAGGGGATGAATGGCCGGAGGGTATCCGGTCGTTAGCGCTTGGGGGGGTATCAGGGGATAGGGACCTCACCCTTAAAAAGGAAAAACACAAATGGAAGAAACGACTACAGTAAATATTCCCCAGGCGGGTCCCGGAAATTCCGGGGAATCCCGCCCCTCTACTGAGGGCTGCCCCACCGTATCTGGGGGGGGCAAACAAACCTGCAGTCACACCAACGACATAACGCTAGCACAACGGACTGAAACTGACGGAACGGAAAATGATGCGAGGAGTAGGCGAGAAAAGGAGCTCCAGGTCAACCTGGAGCGCCTGCGCGATGAGGAGGTGGTCTCTGCCAAGAGGGCGGCGGCGGCGAGCGCTTTTAGGAAGCGCCCGCGGAGTATGGGATCGGGACCGATGGGTCTTTCTTCTAGCGAGGAGAACCTGTCGGCCCCGAAGGTGCCAACGGCACGCAGAGGGCGAGGTCGCAAAGTAGCGAGTGTAGCCCTCGCTCGACCGCCGGAACGTGATGTGCGGGGCCGGTTCGTGCCGATGTCTCGGCCCGACACGCCGGCTGCATCAGATAATGTGGAGAGCGTGGGCAGCGACTCCGAGCCCGGACGGAGCTCGATCGCGGATCACAGCGAGGGCTCCCTACTGGGCTCGAACAGGGCGGAGGCGAATGCCGCAAAACGGGCCCAGCGAAAAGCTGTCGCGGAAGGCGAAGTCGCCGAGTTGTCCCGACAGGCTCGAGAGCGGCGCGAGGCTCGGCTGGCGGCCGGCGGAGGTGTTTCGGCGGTGGCACTTAGTCGCCAAGTTCTGGACGGCGTGGATGTCGTCCTGAAGGTTGCCACCAAATCGGGGAACCTGAAGGGCACGTTCACGCGCGCCCTGAAGGAGGCGGCTGACGACATTCGAGAGGCGGTTGGGGTCCTCGTAAGTCGTACGAGCACGGATGAGACGGCGAAGCTGTGGGAGGAGAATCGCCGTCTCCGCTCCGAGGTAGAGGACCTCAAGCGGCAATTTGCCGCCCAGAGGGCAGCTCCCACGGCCGCTGGCACTGATTTCGCTGGGGCTCCGGCATCGGCTCCTCCAACGGCCACGTCATCGGGCCCTGCACTTGCGGATGCGGAGATCGAGAAGATCGCCCGCATCTGCATGATGCAGTGTGGGAAGATGGTGGGGGCCCGGCTGGAGGCCATTGACGGGAGGCTGCTTCCGGCCGAAACTCTTCGCCCACCGCTCGCTGCGGACCAGCGGAAGAAGGTGACGCCCGGTCAGTCAGGGCCGGTACCCACTAAACCGGGGATGGCGCCCGCAACTGCGGCCGCGGTGGCGGCAGGGCCTAGAAAGCCTGGCAAGGCGGCGACCACGAAGGGTGCATCCGCGTCCACTACACGGACGACCGCGACGGGCCAGTCCACACCCGCTTCTCAGCCGACGGCGGCCGCGACGACCGCGTCCCAGCCCACCGAGAACACGGAGGAGGGCTGGACAGAGGCCAAGAAGCGCCGCCGTCGAAGAAAAAAGAAGAAGGCAGCACCACCGGCACCGGCACCGCCAACACCGGCACCAAAGAAGGCCAAAAGACCGCCTAGGGTCAGAGCCCCTCGCTCCGCGGCTGTAGTGATTACGCTGCAGCCCGGAGCCGTCGAAAGGGGCCTCTCTTACAGGGCGGTCCTAATGGAGGCGAAGGCCAAAGTCGCGTTCCCTGACCTTGGCACACCGTCCGGCTTCAAAGTGAGGCCGGCGATCACGGGGGCGCGGCTGCTGGAGGTGTCGGGTGCCTCTAGCGCGGAAAAGGCGGACATCCTGGCCGCCAAGTTGAGGGAAGTCCTCAACCCGGAGGACGTCCGGGTGTCCAGGCCGACGAAGACCGCTGAGCTGCGCGTTGACGGTCTGGACGACTCGACTACTCCGGATGAGGTCGTGGCGGCCGTCGCCCGTGTCGGTGGATGTCCGCCTGCAGACGTGCGGACGGGAGAGATTCGCGTCGACGCTTCCGGGCTCGGCGCGATCTGGGTGCGGTGTCCGGTGGCGGCGGCCAACAAAGTCGCTGATGCTGGGCGTCTGTTGGTGGGGTGGGTTGCAGCGAGGGCGAAGCTGCTGCAACCCAGGGTTATGCGGTGCTTCCGCTGCCTTGACATTGGGCATGTCAAGGCTCGGTGCACCGGCCAAGTCGATCGCAGCGATCAGTGTTATCGCTGCGGTCAGCCCGGCCACAAGGCGGCCCAGTGCTCCGCGGCGCCAAACTGCAGCCTCTGTACAGCTGCAGGGAGGCCCGCTGGGCACACAGCGGGTGGAAAGGCCTGTGCGCCCCCCAGGAAGAGACGGGGCGCCAAGGCTGCTGGGGGCCCTTTACCCCCCTCGCAGGCTGGCGCCTCATCGGCCGACTCCCGGCCTAGGAATGGTGCGAACCCGGAGGGAATGGACTGCGCATAAATGGCGCTGTACCATTTCCTCCAGGGCAACATCAACCACTCTGCCAGAGCTCAGGACCTCTTCCTCCAGAGCATGGCAGAGTGGTCGATTGACGTGGCTGTGGTCGCCGAGCCGTACTTTGTCCCCCCCAGGGATAACTGGGTGGGAGACTTGGACGGCTTGGTGGCCATCATTGGCGGGGCTCTTGTCAACCCGTCCCGAGGACACGGCTGGGTAGCCGCCCTCGCGGACGGCATTGGCATAGTTGGTGCGTATTTTTCGCCCAACAAGAGCCTCGCCGACTTCGAGAGGTTCCTTGTTGAGTTGGGTGCCGTCGTAGGCCGTCTTCACCCTCGCCCGGTGCTGTTGCTGGGGGATCTCAACGCCAAGTCTGCGGCGTGGGGATCTCCGGTGACCGATGCTCGGGGTGAGGTGCTGGAGGAGTGGGCGGTCGCGACTGGCTTGGCCGTTCTGAATCGGGGCTCGGTCCACACGTGCGTGCGGCAGCGGGGCGGGTCAATAGTGGACGTCTCGTTCGCTAGCCCTGCTGTCGCGAGCCGTGTCCGCGACTGGCGTGTCGCCGTGGAGGTGGAGACGTTGTCGGATCATCGTTACATCCGTTTCGACGTCTCCGCCCAGACCGCGGGCGGCCGCAGTCCATCGGCCCCACGAACGAACGGTCCGCGCTGGGCTCGTAAGCGCATGAACAGGGAACTTCTCGAGGAGGCCGCCATTGTCCAGGCCTGGTTCCGGGAGTCGGAGACGAACGGACCCGTCGACGTCGAACTGGAGGCGCTGTGGTTCCGCGGGGCGATGACGCAAATCTGCGACGCGTCCATGCCCCGGGTCCACGCACAGTCAGCAGGGCGCCAGGTGTACTGGTGGTCGGCCGAGATCGCACGTATGCGCGTTGAGTGCGTAGCGGTCAGACGCCGGTACACCCGATACCGGAGGAGACGTCGTCGGGTCCCGGACGAAGAAGCCGCGCTGTATGAGGTGTACCGCGCGGCTAAGAGGACTCTGTGTCTGGCCATCGGCGATGCGAAGACGCAAGCCAGGGAGGAGATGTTGGAGACCCTAAACCGGGATCCGTGGGGGCGCCCATATCAAGTGGTTCGAGGGAAACTTCGGTCTGCGGCGCCCCCGCTCACGGGGAGTCTCCAACCAGAGCTGCTGGAGGAGGTTGTCTCAGCCCTCTTCCCGGCACGAGCGGAGCATACTCCACCGCCGATGGCTTTGCCCACAGACGCAGAGTCCACAGAGGAGAACGCCGTCAGCGTCCCAGAGGTGACACAGGCAGAGATGGGGGCGGCCGTGCTGCGGCTCCGGGCCAAGAACGTGGCTCCGGGGCCCGACGGGATTCACGGCCTTGCGTTGGCCCTCGCTCTGAAGGAGCTAGAGCCCCAACTTAGAGGACTGTTTACAGCGTGCCTTGAGCGGGGCCAGTTTCCCACATTGTGGAAATCTGGTCGTCTGGTCCTGCTCAAGAAGGCGGGGCGCCCTGCGGACTCTCCGTCCGCGTACCGGCCCATAGTGCTGCTGGACGAGGTGGGAAAGCTGTTTGAGCGGATAATCGCAGCCCGCCTCGTCGGCCACTTGTGCGAAGAGGGGCCGGACCTGGACGAGAGCCAGTATGGCTTTCGGCATGGGCGCTCCACCATACACGCTGTATCGAGGGTGAGAGTCCTGGCGGAGGAAGCGGTGTCCCGGGGCGGGGTGATGTTGGCGGTGTCCTTGGACATTTCCAACGCGTTCAACACCCTGCCCTGGAGTTGTGTACGGGAGGCACTGCGCTATCATCGTGTGCCTTCCTACCTCCGCCGCATAGTTGGGGCTTATTTGTCCGAGAGGTGTGTCACCTACGTGGGACGTGATGGCGAGCACCAGCGCCGCATGTCGTGCGGTGTTCCGCAGGGTTCCGTCTTAGGACCGCCCCTGTGGAACATCGGGTACGACTGGGTGCTGAGGGGCGAGCTCCAGCCGGGCGTGGACCTGACGTGTTACGCTGACGACACGCTGGTCACGGCCCGGGGGAGCTCGTACAGGGAGGCAGCGTTGCTGGCGACGGCTGCGGTCTCACAGGTGGTGGGCCGCATCCGGCGCCTCGGCCTGGAGGTGGCCCTCAACAAGTCGGAGGCCGTGATCTTTCACGGCCCCCGGCGGGCGCCGCCGCCGGGATCACACATCGTGGTCGGGGGGGCCAGAATAGCTGTCGAGTCCACCATGAAGTACCTTGGATTGGTGCTCGACAGCCGATGGGATTTTGGCCCTCATTTCCAGCGGCTGGCGCCCAAGTTGTTGGGCGCGGCTGGGGCGTTGTCAACGCTGCTTCCCAATCTGGGGGGCCCGAGCGCCGTCTGCAGGCGGCTCTACGTGGGGATCGTGCGATCGATGGCCCTTTATGGGGCCCCGATCTGGGCGGCAGACCTGACGGCCGGAAGCATCGCCGTGCTGCGAAAGCCGCAACGCGCGATGGCCGTCAGAGTCATCAGGGGATATCGCACGATCTCCTACGAGGCGGCTTGTGCACTGGCCGGATCCCCGCCCTGGGACCTGGAGGCGAAGGTTCTCGCGTCACTGTTCCGGTGGCGCGAGGAAGCGCGGGCGCGGGGCGAGCGACCGATGCAGCGACACATGGAGCTGCGTCGGTCTCAGCTTCGCGAGGTCCTGGTGGCGGAATGGCGGAACAGGCTCTCGCGCCCTACCGCCGGCCTCGCCATCATCGAGGCGGTCCGGCCAGTGCTTGAGCGCTGGCTCGGGAGGAGGCACGGCTCCCTGTCGTTTCGGGTGACGCAGGTGCTCTCGGGGCATGGTTGCTTCGGGAAGTACCTGTGTCGCATAAACAGGGAGCCGGACGCCCGGTGTCACCACTGCGTCGACTGCCGGGAGGACACGGCGCGGCATACGCTGGCGGAATGTGCCGCTTGGGAGGGGCCGCGCCGTGCCCTCGTCTCAGAAGTAGGCAGTGACCTGTCGCTGTCGGCCGTGGTCGAGTCGATGGTCGACAGCGCAGAGTCCTGGGACGCGGTGGTTTCCTTCTGCGAAAGTGTCATGTCGCAGAAGGAGGCTGCGGAAAGGGAGAGGGAGATCTCAACCTCCCACCCTGCCCGCAGCAGGCGCACCGGGCGTCGGCGAAGGGCGGACAACGCCCTCTTCCGGCCCCCCTAAATGGGTCCAGGGGCGGCAGACTCGGGGACGTCTGTCGCCCCCCACATACACCAGGACCCGAGGTGGCGGCGCGTAGTGTTCCACGCGCGCCCCTCTAAGACGTCCGGGGGGGAGTCTAACACCTCACTCCCCCCCCTGACCCGAGAAGTGGCCCGCTGCAGCGGGCCGGCACCAGCCGGGGGTTGCGGAAGTATCTCCAGTTCCCGCGACCCCCGACGTAGGTGTGAGATGGAACACCGGGGTGGTTTTTAGTCAGTAAGAGTCTGACAGACCCCTCCGCCCGCCCCAGGGCAGAGGACATCCATGAGGATTTTCCACCCCGTACCAAAAAAAAAAAAAAAAAAAGGTTAGGTTAGGTTAGGTTTTTTTTTTTTTTTTTTTTTTTTCGGCAGGAGTGGGAAATCCTCATGGACGCCCAGACTGTCTCACAAGTGTGACAGTCTGGGCAGTGCCGGACTCTTACCGGCTAAAACCACACTCCTGCCATGCGTATATCCCCTGACGTGGTCAGAGTTCTTTTTTTTTACCTGGTTATAACTTATTACTCTTTGAATTTTTAATTTTTTATGTGATATAATATTATGGTATATAGACTTTATTTTAATTTTTTAACAGCGTTACTTATAAGACGAAAAGGTGGCGAGAGCTTAAGGCTTTATGTAATATTGAGTTCCTATTTCACTATTGATTATTCCAACTATTTTGTTTACATTTGAACTATTTATTATTGAAATACGAATCGTCATATGATATCCTGTTATAAAGTACATTTTATGTTGGTATCATATTTTGCTTAGTCTATTTATTTCTTTTGATTACTATACTTACTATTTTTATGCAAAATTCCATTACTTTTTTCCTACTTTTCCTACAGGCAATCAGTTCAGGCAGACTTTCAGTTTCTAACCTTACTCCTAAACATTGCTCTAATTCCAGACGCTGCTTTGCGAAGATGGGGCAATGTAGAAGAATGTGCGGCACATCTTCTTTGACTCCAGGCTCGCAGGCGCACGATGGGCTCTCCTTACACTTGAAGCGATTCAGGTATGCGGAGAACCCGCCGTGCCCCGTAAAGATTTGAGTAGTAATGTTGGAGTGCTCAATTTTCCTGACAACGCTGTATGCAGCAACCGCATCGGGGAAGAATAATTTTGTGGTAGATGCAGTTTCGCCTATTCTGTATCTACTGTTCCATTCGTCAAGCGTCCCTAAACGGATAGTACGCTTGACGAATGAGACAGGGCAACGGTCATAGTCGGGACGCGTTTTTGATCGTAGGGCAGCCTCCTTCGCGAGCTGGTCAGCCCTCTCATTCCCCTGCAGTCCTGCGTGAGCTTTGATCCAGAACAAGGAGACACTCTTGTTCTGGAGATTACAGCGTCTAATGGTGTCTCTAGTTTCCACTGCTAGGGGGTGAGGGGAGTTAGGGTTCGCGATTGTCTGAAGGGCCGCCCTTGAGTCACTAAATACTGCAAAGGATGTCTCATTGCGCCTGAGGACTTCTGCCATTGCTCTTTTTATTGCTAGTAGCTCTGCCTGATAGACGGTGCAGTAGGACGACAGACTAAGTTTGAGGGTTTTGGTTTCCGAGGCGCCATTCCACAAGGATAGCGCTGCTCCAACCTTACCCTCAATCTTACTGCCGTCCGTGAAAATACGCACAGCAAAATTGCTGTGGTTCCTATATTGGTCCTCGTCTACCAGGCTGCCAAACTGTAAGCTTGTTCGCTCTGCGGGATGTGGGGCCTCTGAAACTGGAGCCATCCGCTCGACCTCCCGATCCCCCAGCGCTGGCAAGGGCACTCCCCTCTTGGCCTCATATAGCGAGGCCATCTCGCGGATGCGAAGGTCGAGGGGGAGAATACCAGCCAATATCAGCGCTGAGTTCAGGGAGACCGTGCGGTAGGCTCTGCACAGCTTTTGGGCGAAACCTCGTTGCACCGAATTGAGCAGTTTCTGCACTCCGACTTTGTTAGTCGCTGGCGCCCAGGCACTGGCCGCGTAGGCGATGACCGGCTCCGGGTTAGGTTAGGTTAGGTTAGGTTAGGTTAGGTTAGGTTAGGTTAGGTTAGGTTAGGTTAGGTTAGGTTAGGTTAGGTTAGGTTAGGTTAGGTTAGGTTAGGTTAGGTTAGGTTAGGTTAGGTTAGGTTAGGTTAGGTTAGGTTAGGTTTTTTTTTTTTTTTTTTTTTTTTTTTTTTTTTTTTTTTTTTTTTTTTTTGAGGCAGGAGTGGGAAATCCTCATGGACGCCCAGACTGTCCCATAATTGAAACAGTCTGGGCAGTGCCGGACTCTTACCGGCTAAAACCACACTCCTGCCTAAGCGTGAGCCCCTGCTACAACTGTTGCAGGGATCTTTATAGGCCTGCGATTTACTTTAGCAATTTACGTTTTGTTTCTTTTATTTACAATTTTTACTATTTTTATAATGTACTCAATAAATTTGTCCTTTATTTTTTTGCGTTCTAATAAGGTCCTAAAATTTTCTTTGCTTATTTTTATTCCAAGGCTCATCTCCAGGTCGTGCCTGTGGGAGCCATATACCGGGCACTCCGTCAGGAGATGGAGGATCGTCTCCTGACTGTCAGGGTCACAAATACACGCTGGGTTCTCCTTGCACTTGAAGCGAGTCAAGTATTCGGAGAACCCACCGTGTCCCGTGAGGGCTTGGGTCAGCTCCTTTGTTATGCGTAGTTCCCGCACCGTCCTGTACGCCGCGATCGCACATGGGAAATACATTTTGGTGGTGGCCGCCGTTTCTCCCGTACAGTACCTCCGGTTCCATTCGCCCAGCGTTTCCAGGCGGATCGCTCGCTTGACGAATGAAACCGGGCATCTGTCGTAGTCGGGTGCCCGCTTCGACCTCAGGGCAGCCTCCTTTGCGAGCGAGTCGGCTCTCTCGTTACCCTCCAGCCCCGCGTGAGCTTTTATCCAGAACAAGGAAACGCTCTTGTTCTGGTAGTTACTGTGGCGGATGGCGTTTCTTGATTCAACTGCGAGGGGGTGGAGGGCTTCGGGGTTCGCGACTGTTTGGAGGGCTGCCATGGAGTCGCTATAGACAGCGAACGCCGTCTCTGGTCTTCGGAGGACTTCTTTTGTGGCTTCGCAGAGGGCAAGAAGCTCAGCCTGGTAGACGGTACTATAAGACGGCAGAACAAGTTTGCGGGTCTTCGTCTAGGCCTCGCCAGTCCATATGGATAGCGCGGCTCCGACTTTTCCCTCTATCTTGCTGCCGTCTGTGAAAATTCGCACCGCGTAATCGCGGTGGGAGTTATATTGCTCCTCGTCTACCAGACATTGCAGTTCAATTCCCCTCTGCTCAGCCGGATGTGGTGCCTCTAGCGCTGATGCCACTCGCTCGATCTCCCTGTCCCCCAGCGCAGGATGGGACACCCCCTTCTTGGCCTCATATAGTGAGGCCGCCTCTCGGATTCGGAGGTCAAGAGGGAGTATCCCAGTCAGCACCAGCGCTGCATTCAGGGAGACCGTGCGATAGGCACGACACATCTTTTGAGCGAAGGTCCTTTGGACGGCGTTCAGCTTCTTTTGCACCCCGACTTTGTTCGCGGCCGGCGACCACGCACTCGCTGCGTACAGGACGATGGGCTCCACCACGGCCGTGTAAATACTACGGATTATGTCCGGGTGGAGACCCCAGCTGACCCTTGCGGCCCTCGACAGCTGCTTATAAATGCCGACGGCTCGGGAGCAGACGTTTGCGACGTGGGAGTTGAAAGTCAACTTGTGGTCGATGGTGAGACCGAGCAGTTTTATCTCATTTGACATGCCAATGTCCACTCCGCCCATCCTCAGACTTGGGGTGTCGTGTTTGAGCTTCCGCGTAATCAACATGGCCTTTGTTTTGTGCGGCGCAGGTTAGGTTAGGTTAGGTTAGGTTAGGTTAGGTTAGGTTAGGTTAGGTTAGGTTAGGTTAGGTTAGGTTAGGTTAGGTTAGGTTAGGTTAGGTTAGGTTAGGTTAGGTTAGGTTAGGTTAGGTTAGGTTTTTTTTTTTTTTTTTTTTTTTTTTTTTTTTTTTTTTTTTTTTTTTTTTTTTTTTTTTTTTTTTGGCAGGAGTGGGAAATCCTCATGGACACCCAGACTGCCTTGTGAGGCAGTCTGGGTGTCTGGGTGTCCGGACTCTTACCGGCTAAAACCACACTCCTGCCACGCGTATATCCCCTGATGATTTTCAGAGACATTATTTAACTATGTTTTATGTTAGATACAAGATTTTGTTTTAATATATTTACAATGTTAGGTTCTTATATAATTTAGGCTTTATTTTAATTTTTGAAACTATATCTACTGATTTACGAAAGGGAGAACTCAAGACTTTTTTCATTATGTATTTCAGAAGGAAAAAGAATAATCTTATTTAAAGTGTGCTGTTTTACTTGCATTTTAAACTAGGTATTCATTTTTAAATTCTAGGGTATATGATACTCGGTGTATAAAATTATTTTAAATTGGTATCATATTTTACTTCGTCTGTATATACTATTTACTACGACTTTTTCTATTTTAGTGCAAGCATAATTGATATCAGCGAGCTCGTTTGACCACAACAGTAAGGTGAACTTGTATTTTTTAATTTTAGCTATTACGTCTATGAATTTGTTTATATCAAAATTTATTTTATTATTTGTAGTGTCTATATATGTATTTATTATGTTGTCCGGGTTTAATTGTCCTAGTTTCTCATGAAGCTGGGTACAATTAGCGTGTTTGGTTTTGTACTGTTTTATTGTGCTTTTTCTACTCATTTGTTTAGGTGTATTATTACTAATTTTGAATACGTTGTAGTCAGAGCTCGTGATTCCTTCATCTGGTTTCGAGTACTTCTCCAGATCAGACACAAGCATTTCTCGGGCCGAGTATCCACTGCTGTTATTTGTGTCCGTTCCAGTGTCGGTATTTGTGTTCCTGTACTTAGTTTTTCTTGAGTCAACATTAGCAGTATGCTACTGACATACGTGCTAGTGCGTCCCATTTTACTCGGATCGGACACTCGTTTTCGAAGGCATTGTGGTCGGTCTTTACAAGTTTTGCTTGTTTGCAATTGTGGCAGGTCGGTACTTCTGCTGCCAGGCGTGAAGGGCAGTCGACCTGCATGTGGGGGTCCCCGCAGTGTATGCATAGGTCGGCGGGTTCCGTGCACAGTTTACGGGTGTGGCCGTAGCGCAAGCAACGAGTGCATTGCACCAGTGGGGATTGGTCCAGCACACGAACTCGCTGGAGGTCAATGTGTACTCGACCCGCCGCCGTCAGTCTCTGCCATATTTCCGGGGACACTTGCATGATGATGTGGCACGTATGTGGGTTCTTTGTCCTGCGACGGTACTTCACTCCTAGCCGAAGGTCTTTGTCGGCCAGGTTCCCCATCAGGTGGGTGTTCTGGCGTTGCATGGCCTGGATCACTTCCACATCCGTGTGGCAGGAGAGGACATCTTTTATAATAATGAGAGGGTCTTTATTCTTCACCTCCTCTACTAGTAATTTCCCAGACTCTTTGATTTTTTCCTTCACCACTGCCAATTCCTCCTTGGTTTTAAAGCCGATTATGATTTTTTGGTCTCTTGCTTTTCGAAGGCGCTCGATCCTAGTGCCCTGATTTTTTGCGTCGACCACAGTCCTCAATTTTTCGATGACCTGCTCGCCGGTATCGCAGTCATCGGTAGAAGAAACGACCACCGAGTGGAGCGGTTCCTGCACTCGCTTTTTTGGGCCAGCCGCCATCTCCGCGTAGGATGGGCCTTGGCCTGCCACATACTGGCTAGTTTTCACCAAATGGTCCGACAGGGCTTGCGTGTGCTGCTGGCATTCCTCTAGCGCCTGTTTGTGCTCTTTAAGGTCTGTCAGCAGCTGACTCACGAGCTCTGTCGGTATACAAGCAGTGGTCTGCACCTGCGTCTGGTCTTGTCTGTCCTGAGGAACATCGGCCGTCTTCGATATGTTTGATGGTGGGACAGGGTGGTCTTGTCCACTACTTCTGGCCCTTTCTGATTCTTTTACGATTTCGTAAAGCCTATTTATTGCGTCGAGTACCGCCGTTTTGATTTCTGTGGTTAGGTTAGGTTAGGTTAGGTTAGGTTAGGTTTTTTTTTTTTTTTTTTTTTTTTTTTTATCTTTCTTCTTTTACCTCCAACTATATTGGAGACAGTTTTTTCCTTGTACTTTTTTATTCTTTCACTTTTATGTGCTGTAAGAAGTGTTTTGGAAAGTGGGGAGTTAGTTTTTATTAATTCCTTATTAATTATGCGTCTACGATTTATTTATGCTAATGACAATGCTAATGGTTTGTACTTATTTCTTATCACTTTTATGTTATCTGTAATTCTTATAACTTATCTTATTCTAGCCTCAATAAAAAGGGGGGGGGGGGGAGCAGTTTTTCGGGATTGTATATTTATACTAAATTTATTCTAGCTATTCTATTCTATTTTTATTTCGAAATTTTCTATTTATTTCCTATTTACTTTAAATTATTGTTTAGCTTTTTATTGCTATGCTAGCCTCTAATATACTCACTATATTATGATAGCATAATTTGCTTATGCTGTTTTATTTCTATCTATTACTATTTTTCCTACATATCTACAGTAGTCTAGGAAAATATCTGCATTTTTACTTTTTAATATGCTCATTACATTTTGCGGTGTTATTTTTATGCTTAATGTATTCTCGGCGTTAAAGCGGCGGTTTTCAAATTGTGGGCAGTTGAATAATATGTGCGGGACCGTTTCGCTTTCATTTGGATCACAGATGCACGATGGACTCTCCTTGCACTTGAAGCGGTTCAAGTACTCGGAGAATCCACCGTGTCCCGTCATTATTTGGGTGTTAAGGCTATCAGTTCCCATCTTGCGAATTATGCCATAAGCTGCGCGCGGATCCGGGAAGAATAATTTTGTGATGGAAGCGGTGTTGCTACTTTCGTATCTACGATACCATTCGTCAAGCGTCGCTGTGCGTATGCTCCGCTTGACGAATGAGATCGGGCACTGGTCGTAGTCAGGTTTTCTTTTGGAGTTTTCAGCGGCCTCCTTTGCTAACTGGTCGGCTCTTTCATTCCCCAGTAGCCCCACGTGAGCCTTAATCCAGAACAAGTTTATCACCTTGTTCTGGCGGGATGCAGATTTTATATTATCCCTAGCTTCTACAGCAAGAGGGTGGAGGGAACCGGGATTTGTTACTGTTTGAAGAGCCGCCATTGAGTCGCTGAAAACTCCGAAAGAAGTTGCCTTGAGCTTAATTATTTCCCTAGTCGCTCTAGTAATAGCTAGGAGTTCAGCCTGGTAAACCGTGCAGTAGCTTGATAGAGCAAGTTTGAGGGCTCTGGTCTCAGCCTCACCATTCCATATGGACAGTGAAGCACCGACCCCTCCTCCAATCTTGCTCCCGTCCGTAAAGATACGGACGTCAAGGTTGCAGTTGTTGTCCAGTTGCTCTTGGTTTACCAGGCTGTCAAATTGCAAGATGTCACGTGCCGCGGGATGGGGGCCCTCGATTGCAGCGGACATTCGCTCGACCTCCCTGTCCGCTAGTGATGTCTGGGGCACTCCCCTCTTGGCTTCATACAGTGATGCCGCCTCACGAACTCGGAGGTCAAGAGGGAGCATTCCAGACAGCACCAGCGCCGAATTGAGGGAGACCGTGCGATATGCCTTACAGATTTTTTGGGCGATTCCACGCTGGACCGACCCAAGTTTCTTTATTATCCCCAACTTTTTGGCATGTGGTGCCCATACACTGGCCGCATAAAGTATTATGGGCTCTATTGTTGCCGTATACATGACCTTTATAACTTCTGGGTGAAGCCCCCAACTGACCTTTGCGGCTCTACACAACTGTTTATAGATCGCGACTGCCTTTCTACATACGAGTGAGACGTGGGTGTTAAAGGTCAGTTTCTCATCAAAGGTTACACCCAGAAGCTTCATTTCTTTTGAAATGCCAATGTCGATCCCCCCCATGCTCAAGCGTGGTGTGTCGTATTTCAGTTTTCTGGTTATCACCATAGCAGTGGTTTTATGTGGCGCGAACTTCAACTTATTCTCGACACCCCACGCCAGAACATGGCTGAGAGCGGCATTGGCACACTGCTCCACCTCTTGTGCGGTCTCTCCGTCGAAGACTAGGAGAACATCGTCCGCGAACGCCTGAACATAATTTTCCCTAATCTCCGCTGCTTTTAAGAGGGGATCCAGCACCAAATTCCATAGTATTGGACCTCCGATTGAGCCCTGGACACAGCCCTTATTTGTGCTCTTGCCATACACTTCCCCACCGTACCTGATTGATACCTTTCGGTCACTGAGGTAGCTGTCAATGACCCGCCTAAGGTTGATTGGGCACTTTTCCTCCGCCAGACGGACTCTTATCGCTGGCCACCAGGCGCTATCAAATGCTCCCTCTATGTCCAAGGATACGAGTGTTATAATCCTTTTTTGCTCTAGTTTTTTATTAATGTGCTGCATAAGATCATAGAGGGAGTCTTCGGTGCTCCTTTGCGGCATGAATCCGTACTGACGGGTACTCATTTTTGGTAAAAGGTGGAACTTAAGGCGGGCCACTAGCATCTTTTCGTATATTTTTCCTAGAATAGGCAACAGTCCAATTGGCCTATATGACTTTGGAGAGGAATAATTCTCCTTTCCAGGCTTTCTCAAAATTACGACTGTTGCCTCCTTCCAGGCTGTGGGGAAGTGATGGTATTCTAGGCACTTATTTAGGAACTTTAAAAATACCTGCGGGTCATTATTCACGGCATGACAACAAATGTCGGCGGTAAAGCCGTCTGATCCCGGTGCTTTCTTAGGATTGAAAGTCTCCATCGAGGTTTTTAATTCAGCCATCGTAAAGGGTGGGTCGCAATGATCACTTTGTTCCCCAGAGTTTACGGTTTCGGCTTTTACTCGGATGGATCGGTGATGAGCGTTATCATGTTCTAATAGGTCTTCCGGATAGAACGTTTCCGCTAGGAATTTTACGGAACCTTTCGCATCCAGCACATCACCGTTTCTTTCCAATGGCAGGTCCTCCTCTCTACGCTGTGTCCTACCTATCACTCGGTATATACCCTCCCAGACCCCCTCCCTATCCTGTTTCCCACAGAACTCCTTCCAACTCTCGGTCTGAGCTTTGATCGCTTCTAACTCGTATTTTTCTTTTTCTTTCAGGTACTCGTCTATGACCTTTGACTTCCGGATTGGGGCGGCACAGCGAATCCTGCGCTTCTTGGTAGCGACGGTCTTCTTCATCTCAGCGAGTCTCTCGGACCACCACGGCAAGGTAAGTACCTGTTTTTCTGTTTTAATAGGTATTGAGTGCTTGCATGCTCCGTCTAAGGCTTTAGTGAGGTTATTCGTTGTGGCGTCGATTCCATCAATGCCTTTAATTTGGTCTATTTCGGCTGCCGTGAATTTACACTCTATTTTCAATTGGCCAAACTTCTCATGAAATTTGGACCAATTGGCTTTTTTGGTGTTAAATTTCCTAGTCGTTCTCTCCACTTTGATGCCCTTAGACTTCTGCAAGCAGATTTTAAATATGATGCCGTTGTGGTCCGAGCTCGTGAAACCTTCGTCAACTCTCCAGCCGTCTACCAAGTCCAAGATGTCGTTGGAGCAAGCGGTAATATCCACATGACTGCTATACCGTTTTCCTCCTCGGATGGTGTCAAAGGTCGGAATATTCCCCTGGTTCAAAACGTTGAGATTTAGCTCGCCGAGAGTTCCTGCCATCTCTTCCCCCCTAAGGTCGACTGTTGGGCTGCCCCACCATATGCTCTTGGCATTCGCGTCCCCTCCAACTATCAGTCTTTTGGAACCGACTTCGAGCTCTATTTGTTTTAAGTGCTCTAAATAGGGCTCGATGGGCTGGTCTGGCTCGAAGTAAAAGGAGACAAGCGTGATCTCCCAGGAACTGGTCTGGATTCCCACTACAACGATGTTTTTTGTAGTGAGTTTTGGGTACTGTTTAACTGTCAAGTCATTGTCAAAGACGGCGATTGCCGCTTTTACAGTCCCATCCCCTGTGCCAGTGTTCTGGAAGATCCTAACGCCCCTGTGACTCCTCATTACTTTCGCTCCGGCCACGTACGGTTCCTGAATAAGCGCCACCGCTATTTTTCGCTTCGTAGCTTCTGTTAGAAGCTCATTTGTCGCTAGTTTTTTGCGTTGGAGGTTGGCCTGTACTACTTCATAGGGGGTATTTACCATTGGGGTGCCTTTAGCAGTACGCAACAGTCGATCTGGCCACGTCATCCCATTTCTTACGCACCAGGCAGTCATGGCTAAATGCATTATGTTGCGCACCGTGCTCAATTTTAGCCTTCGCACAATTTCGGCAAGCGGGTGGAGAGCCTGAGAGCCAATCCGCACACTCTGCCCTCATGTGAGGACCGCCGCAGTGACTGCATAGATCTGCAGGCTCTTTGCAAAAGCGTTTGCCGTGTCCAAAGCCCAGACACCGAGTGCATTGGACAAGCGGTGTCTGGTCTTCGACCCTAATACGCTGGAGATCTATGTGAACGGTCCCGACTTCTAGTGCTCGTCGCCAGATGGTGGGCGAAACGCTGACGATGACGTGGCCAATATGAGGGTTTCGTGTCCGTCTCCGGTACTTCACCTCCACTCGGTTTTCTCCACTGTCGAGGCCGTTAAAAATGCCCTGGTTCTGATTCTTCAGCCCCTTAAGAACGTCGTCGTCGGTGTTAACAACAAGGACGTTCCTCAAGATCAGAAGCGGGTCTTTATTTTTAACTTCCTCGACAGTGAGGTCAACTCCTTCCTGTTCGAGCCGATCCTTAATCTTGGTCCTTTCCTCTTTTGTTTCCAAGCCTATTATAACTTTCCTGTCTTTGGCTTTCCGTACTTTTTCCACCTTTATCCACCCATCCTTAGCGTTTATCACTTCCCTCACTCTATTAAGGACTTCGTCACCTGTCTCCTTGTCATCCTTGGATGTGACCACAACCGAATGCAGAGTACTGCATTTTGACAGTGACTCTACACCCCGAGTTGAGGCCACACTCGCATAAGTGCGACCCTTCTCCAAGAGTTCTCTCTGATGGTTAATGGTCTCCTTTAGCTCTTCTATTTTCTTGTTGTTTTCGACAAGAAGCTTTGTATTTTGTTCAATTTTATCGATTATCATGCTAGTGTCGAAAACTTCGGGAGAGGTTGGCTTAATGGTACGTATTTCTGGCTCTGTAACTACATTCCCGTCCTTAGAAACTTTTTGCCTAGTAACTTTCAGCTCCAATTCGACTTCCTTCACTAATTGGTAGAGTCGTTCCGTGGCTTCAGTAATACCCGTTTTAATTTCCGTTTTAAGGTTTCTGGAGCTGTTAAGGTTCAGCTTAGCCTTAGTTAGGCAGGCTCTAGCCTCCGCTGTTCTGTCTGCGTATTTAGGTTTAGGCGGTGAGGTTGAGTCAACGGACTTTGTCAAAGCAGACTTTGTTTTGGTTTTTGCAGGGCCAGCCTGGGACGTCATTTCAGTCGTAGAGGTGGTGGGGCTGGTCTTTGCGGCTTCCCACTCACCTATACTGCGTCGAACATTTGGAGGGACAGTTGTACCAGGCTTAGACGGTGACTTTTCGCCGTCAGTTGTCTTAACCGGTGTTCTATAACCGAACATGTCTGGAGGTATGCGTCAAAGTATATATAAAATCGTCAATAGGGACGATAGAGTAAAATAAAGTAAAGTGTAACACACTAGTATAAAATAGAACCGCACGAAAACCTTAAAAAACTAATGTAAAGTTACAAAAGATATGTAACTATATTAAAAAGACTACCCAAAGTTAAGAAAAATTCTGGGTAGGCTAGAAAAGTGTCCCTAAGCGCGTGTAGACTCGACAATAATGAGTTTCTTAAAGTTTACAGGTTCAGGTATAGTATTATGAATTAAAAACGATTTCAAAGATTTTCGTTGTTCAAAAAGTTTTACTTAATCTGCCACTATAGGGTGGGTGGGCGGGCAATTTTTTAAAATTTTACAGCTGCGATCCGCACGTGCGAGGTGTCAAAAGACGCGTCTCGGCGCGAGCTGTCGAACGGTGAAATAAACTGTAATGGACGCTGAACAAAAATTTTGAATTATCGCCAAAAAACTGTATTTTTTCAACTGAAAATTGGGCAAAGTGCAAATTTTCACTACGCTGCGGCAGTCTGGTTCGCGGAACGCGGTGCAGAGGGCGGGTATGGCAGGTAGGTAACTGTTGATATACTAAGGTAAGCTGTTTTTGGAGTAAAAACACGGGTAAGTCGAGTTTTTCAAATAAAAATTTAAATAAAACAAGGTTTGTATGGAATAACAAATTTCCACGCGTTTAGGTCAGTCAAAGTAGGTCTAAACGTTAGACGGAGCCTAGTCTAGCTTATAAAAGCTGAAAACCGCTTCAAAATGCGTCACCGGGATGCAAAGTAATTACGATTTGATGTTTTGTCGTCACCCCTAAGGTGTATTTCGCGTGGAATTTTCTAAGTGTCGGATATGAAAATTTAATATTTTTTGAAGTTTCACAGCTGCGATCCGCACGTGCGAGGTGTCAAAAGACGCGTCTCGGCGCGAGCTGTCGAACGGTGAAATAAACTGTAATGGACGCTGAACAAAAATTTTGAATTATCGCCAAAAACTGTATTTTTTCAACTGAAAATTGGGCAAAGTGCAAATTTTCACTACGCTGCGGCAGTCTGGTTCGCGGAACGCGGTGCAGAGGGCGGGTATGGCAGGTAGGTAACTGTTGATATACTAAGGTAAGCTGTTTTTGGAGTAAAAACACGGGTAAGTCGAGTTTTTCAAATAAAAATTTAAATAAAACAAGGTTTGTATGGAATAACAAATTTCCACGCGTTTAGGTCAGTCAAAGTAGGTCTAAACGTTAGACGGAGCCTAGTCTAGCTTATAAAAGCTGAAAACCGCTTCAAAATGCGTCACCGGGATGCAAAGTAATTACGATTTGATGTTTTGTCGTCACCCCTAAGGTGTATTTCGCGTGGAATTTTCTAAGTGTCGGATATGAAAATTTAATATTTTTTGAAGTTTCACAGCTGCGATCCGCACGTGCGAGGTGTCAAAAGACGCGTCTCGGCGCGAGCTGTCGAACGGTGAAATAAACTGTAATGGACGCTGAACAAAAATTTTGAATTATCGCCAAAAACTGTATTTTTTCAACTGAAAATTGGGCAAAGTGCAAATTTTCACTACGCTGCGGCAGTCTGGTTCGCGGAACGCGGTGCAGAGTGCGGGTATGGCAGGTAGGTAACTATTGATATACTATGATGGGCTGTTTTTGATGTAAAAATTTGGAATAAGTGGAGTTTTTCAAATAAAAAGTTAAATAAAACAAGGTTTGTATGGAATAACAAATTTCCACGCGTTTAGGTCAGTCAAAGTAGGTCTAAACGTTAGACGGAGCCTAGTCTAGCTTAAAAAAGCTGAAAACCGCTTCAAAATGCGTCACCGGGATGCAAAGATATTACGATTTGATGTTTTTTCGTCACCCCTTAGGTGTATTTTGCGTGAAATTTTCTAAGTGTCGGATATGAAAATTAAATATTTTTCGAAGTTTCACAGATGCGATCCGCACGTGCGAGGTGTCAAAAGACGCGTCTCGGCGCGAGCTGTCGAACGGTGAAATAAACTAAAATGGACGCTGAACAAAAATTTTGAATTATCGCCTAAAAACTGTATTTTTGCCACTGAAAATTGGGCAAAGTGCAAATTTTCACTACGCTGCGGCAGTCTGGTTCGCGGAACGCGGTGCAGAGGGCGGGTATGGCAGGTAGGTAACTGTTGATATACTAAGGTAAGCTGTTTTTGGAGTAAAAACACGGGTAAGTCGAGTTTTTCAAATAAAAATTTAAATAAAACAAGGTTTGTATGGAATAACAAATTTCCACGCGTTTAGGTCAGTCAAAGTAGGTCTAAACGTTAGACGGAGCCTAGTCTAGCTTATAAAAGCTGAAAACCGCTTCAAAATGCGTCACCGGGATGCAAAGTAATTACGATTTGATGTTTTGTCGTCACCCCTAAGGTGTATTTCGCGTGGAATTTTCTAAGTGTCGGATATGAAAATTTAATATTTTTTGAAGTTTCACAGCTGCGATCCGCACGTGCGAGGTGTCAAAAGACGCGTCTCGGCGCGAGCTGTCGAACGGTGAAATAAACTGTAATGGACGCTGAACAAAAATTTTGAATTATCGCCAAAAAACTGTATTTTTTCAACTGAAAATTGGGCAAAGTGCAAATTTTCACTACGCTGCGGCAGTCTGGTTCGCGGAACGCGGTGCAGAGGGCGGGTATGGCAGGTAGGTAACTGTTGATATACTAAGGTAAGCTGTTTTTGGAGTAAAAACACGGGTAAGTCGAGTTTTTCAAATAAAAATTTAAATAAAACAAGGTTTGTATGGAATAACAAATTTCCACGCGTTTAGGTCAGTCAAAGTAGGTCTAAACGTTAGACGGAGCCTAGTCTAGCTTATAAAAGCTGAAAACCGCTTCAAAATGCGTCACCGGGATGCAAAGTAATTACGATTTGATGTTTTGTCGTCACCCCTAAGGTGTATTTCGCGTGGAATTTTCTAAGTGTCGGATATGAAAATTTAATATTTTTTGAAGTTTCACAGCTGCGATCCGCACGTGCGAGGTGTCAAAAGACGCGTCTCGGCGCGAGCTGTCGAACGGTGAAATAAACTGTAATGGACGCTGAACAAAAATTTTGAATTATCGCCAAAAACTGTATTTTTTCAACTGAAAATTGGGCAAAGTGCAAATTTTCACTACGCTGCGGCAGTCTGGTTCGCGGAACGCGGTGCAGAGTGCGGGTATGGCAGGTAGGTAACTATTGATATACTATGATGGGCTGTTTTTGATGTAAAAATTTGGAATAAGTGGAGTTTTTCAAATAAAAAGTTAAATAAAACAAGGTTTGTATGGAATAACAAATTTCCACGCGTTTAGGTCAGTCAAAGTAGGTCTAAACGTTAGACGGAGCCTAGTCTAGCTTAAAAAAGCTGAAAACCGCTTCAAAATGCGTCACCGGGATGCAAAGATATTACGATTTGATGTTTTTTCGTCACCCCTTAGGTGTATTTTGCGTGAAATTTTCTAAGTGTCGGATATGAAAATTAAATATTTTTCGAAGTTTCACAGATGCGATCCGCACGTGCGAGGTGTCAAAAGACGCGTCTCGGCGCGAGCTGTCGAACGGTGAAATAAACTAAAATGGACGCTGAACAAAAATTTTGAATTATCGCCTAAAAACTGTATTTTTGCCACTGAAAATTGGGCAAAGTGCAAATTTTCACTACGCTGCGGCAGTCTGGTTCGCGGAACGCGGTGCAGAGGGCGGGTATGGCAGGTAGGTAACTGTTGATATACTAAGGTAAGCTGTTTTTGGAGTAAAAACACGGGTAAGTCGAGTTTTTCAAATAAAAATTTAAATAAAACAAGGTTTGTATGGAATAACAAATTTCCACGCGTTTAGGTCAGTCAAAGTAGGTCTAAACGTTAGACGGAGCCTAGTCTAGCTTATAAAAGCTGAAAACCGCTTCAAAATGCGTCACCGGGATGCAAAGTAATTACGATTTGATGTTTTGTCGTCACCCCTAAGGTGTATTTCGCGTGGAATTTTCTAAGTGTCGGATATGAAAATTTAATATTTTTTGAAGTTTCACAGCTGCGATCCGCACGTGCGAGGTGTCAAAAGACGCGTCTCGGCGCGAGCTGTCGAACGGTGAAATAAACTGTAATGGACGCTGAACAAAAATTTTGAATTATCGCCAAAAAACTGTATTTTTTCAACTGAAAATTGGGCAAAGTGCAAATTTTCACTACGCTGCGGCAGTCTGGTTCGCGGAACGCGGTGCAGAGGGCGGGTATGGCAGGTAGGTAACTGTTGATATACTAAGGTAAGCTGTTTTTGGAGTAAAAACACGGGTAAGTCGAGTTTTTCAAATAAAAATTTAAATAAAACAAGGTTTGTATGGAATAACAAATTTCCACGCGTTTAGGTCAGTCAAAGTAGGTCTAAACGTTAGACGGAGCCTAGTCTAGCTTATAAAAGCTGAAAACCGCTTCAAAATGCGTCACCGGGATGCAAAGTAATTACGATTTGATGTTTTGTCGTCACCCCTAAGGTGTATTTCGCGTGGAATTTTCTAAGTGTCGGATATGAAAATTTAATATTTTTTGAAGTTTCACAGCTGCGATCCGCACGTGCGAGGTGTCAAAAGACGCGTCTCGGCGCGAGCTGTCGAACGGTGAAATAAACTGTAATGGACGCTGAACAAAAATTTTGAATTATCGCCAAAAACTGTATTTTTTCAACTGAAAATTGGGCAAAGTGCAAATTTTCACTACGCTGCGGCAGTCTGGTTCGCGGAACGCGGTGCAGAGTGCGGGTATGGCAGGTAGGTAACTATTGATATACTATGATGGGCTGTTTTTGATGTAAAAATTTGGAATAAGTGGAGTTTTTCAAATAAAAAGTTAAATAAAACAAGGTTTGTATGGAATAACAAATTTCCACGCGTTTAGGTCAGTCAAAGTAGGTCTAAACGTTAGACGGAGCCTAGTCTAGCTTAAAAAAGCTGAAAACCGCTTCAAAATGCGTCACCGGGATGCAAAGATATTACGATTTGATGTTTTTTCGTCACCCCTTAGGTGTATTTTGCGTGAAATTTTCTAAGTGTCGGATATGAAAATTAAATATTTTTCGAAGTTTCACAGATGCGATCCGCACGTGCGAGGTGTCAAAAGACGCGTCTCGGCGCGAGCTGTCGAACGGTGAAATAAACTAAAATGGACGCTGAACAAAAATTTTGAATTATCGCCTAAAAACTGTATTTTTGCCACTGAAAATTGGGCAAAGTGCAAATTTTCACTACGCTGCGGCAGTCTGGTTCGCGGAACGCGGTGCAGAGGGCGGGTATGGCAGGTAGGTAACTGTTGATATACTAAGGTAAGCTGTTTTTGGAGTAAAAACACGGGTAAGTCGAGTTTTTCAAATAAAAATTTAAATAAAACAAGGTTTGTATGGAATAACAAATTTCCACGCGTTTAGGTCAGTCAAAGTAGGTCTAAACGTTAGACGGAGCCTAGTCTAGCTTATAAAAGCTGAAAACCGCTTCAAAATGCGTCACCGGGATGCAAAGTAATTACGATTTGATGTTTTGTCGTCACCCCTAAGGTGTATTTCGCGTGGAATTTTCTAAGTGTCGGATATGAAAATTTAATATTTTTTGAAGTTTCACAGCTGCGATCCGCACGTGCGAGGTGTCAAAAGACGCGTCTCGGCGCGAGCTGTCGAACGGTGAAATAAACTGTAATGGACGCTGAACAAAAATTTTGAATTATCGCCAAAAAACTGTATTTTTTCAACTGAAAATTGGGCAAAGTGCAAATTTTCACTACGCTGCGGCAGTCTGGTTCGCGGAACGCGGTGCAGAGGGCGGGTATGGCAGGTAGGTAACTGTTGATATACTAAGGTAAGCTGTTTTTGGAGTAAAAACACGGGTAAGTCGAGTTTTTCAAATAAAAATTTAAATAAAACAAGGTTTGTATGGAATAACAAATTTCCACGCGTTTAGGTCAGTCAAAGTAGGTCTAAACGTTAGACGGAGCCTAGTCTAGCTTATAAAAGCTGAAAACCGCTTCAAAATGCGTCACCGGGATGCAAAGTAATTACGGTTAGGTTAGGTTAGGTTAGGTTAGGTTAGGTTAGGTTAGGTTAGGTTAGGTTAGGTTAGGTTAGGTTACAGGAGTGGGTACGGAGGCGACACGGGACTTTGTCCTTCCGTTTAGTGCAGGTATTGTCGGCGCATGGCTGTTTCGGCAAATATTTGCACACAGTGGCAAGACGGGAGGCGACCCCCATGTGTCACCACTGCGATTGCGACCAGGACACGGCCCTGCATACTCTCGAGCAGTGCCCTGCCTGGGAGGCGCAGCGACGTGTTCTGGTGGCTGAAATTGGAGAGGACCTGTCGCTGCCGGTCGTGGTCAGGGCTATGGCCGGCAATGAAAGGGCATGGGAAGCGGTCTCATCTTTCTGCGAGGACGTAATCTCGCAGAAGGAAGCGGCGGAGCGGGTCAGGGAAGTGAACTCCCTCGCTGACCCGATTCGTCGCAGGAGGACAGGGAGGCGCAGGCGGCGTAATGCCGACTTGATGCCCCCATAAGAGGGACCAGCGGACGATAGATCGGGGATTCTATCGTCTACGCTACACGGTCCCTGGAGCAGTGGTGATGTCCCAGTGCATCCGGACATCGCTGAAGGAGGTGGGAGCCCGGAGGCGGGTGAAGAAGAGGGAGCCCTGAAGTGGCCACGCTGGATGGGTCGCGAATGTCATGCGTAGCAGTTCTCGCGGCCCAACCATCAAGGCGAAAGTAGGTGCACAGGCGGAGTTTTTAGTGGGTGCAAGCCCCACATAACCATGTCGTCTCCCCGGAAGGCGTGGTATGCGCCAAGCATTTTCTCCGCTCAAAAAAAAAAAAAAAAAAAAAAAGGTTAGGTTAGGTTAGGTTAGGTTAGGTTAGGTTAGGTTAGGTTAGGTTAGGTTAGGTTAGGTTTTTTTTTTTTTTTTTTTTTTTTTTTTTTGTTTTGGCAGGAGTGGGAAATCCTCATGGACGCCCAGACTACCTCACTAGTGGGACAGTCTGGGCAGTGCCGGACTCTTACCGGCTAAAACCACACTCCTGCCACATGTTTATCCCCTGACGTGGTCAGAGACATTTTCGGCCTTGTTTTGAGTTGGTGTGCTTTTTATGATTTCATCAGCGATTTTATAAGTTTCATTACATTCCATTTATTATCATTATTATTTTTTTACATTTTATATTTATTACTTAAGGTATGAGAGAGTTCAAGAAAATTAGCCAAATGATGTTATATTATTTCTTTTATAATTTTGTTCGTAATTTTAGCTATATCTAATTGACCTAGTATTTTAATTCGTGCGTTCATATGATATCCAGCATATAAAGACATTTTATATTGGTATCATACATTTGCTTCATCTATTTGTTTCTATTTATGACTATATTTGCAATTTTAATGCAGAATTCCATGACATTTTTCCTACTTTTTGTACAGGCAATCAGTTGTGGCAGACTTTGAGCTTCTAACTTCATTTCTATTCGTTGCTCTAAATCCAGTCGCTGCTTAGCGAAAATGGGACACTCTAGTAGGATGTGCGGCACGTCTTCTTTGACTCCTGGCTCGCAGGCACACGATGGGTTCTCCTTACACCTGAAGCGATTCAGGTATGCGGAGAACCCACCGTGCCCCGTAAAGATTTGTGTGGCAATGTTGGAGCGCTCGATTTTGTTTACCACGCTGTATGCCGCTACTGCATCGGGGAAAAACAGCTTCGTAGTCGAGGCAGTTTCGCCTGTTTTATATCTTCTGTTCCATTCGTCAAGCGTCTCTAAACGGATAGTACGCTTGACGAATGAAACAGGGCACCGGTCATAGTCGGCTCGTCTCTTTGATCGCAGGGCAGCCTCCTTCGCGAGCTGGTCAGCCCTCTCGTTCCCCTGTAGTCCTGCGTGGGCTTTAATCCAGAACAAGGAGACACTCTTGTTCTGGAGGTTACAGCGTCGTATGTTGTCTCTAGTTTCCACTGCTAGGGGGTGAGGGGAGTTTGGGTTTGCGATGGTTTGAAGGGCTGCCCTTGAGTCACTGAAAATCGCAAACGAGGTCTCCTTTCGCCTGAGGACTTCTCCCATTGCTCTATTTATGGCCAACAGCTCTGCCTGATAGACGGTGCAATAGGACGACAGACTAAGTTTGAGGGCTTTGGTTTCAGAGGCGCTATTCCACAAGGATAGCGCTGCTCCAACCTTACCCTCAATCTTACTGCCGTCCGTGAAAATACGCACAGCGAAATTGCTGTGGTTGGTATACTGGTCCTCGTCTACCAGGCTGCCAAACTGCAAGCTCAGTTGCTCTGCGGGGTGCGGGGCCTCTGAAGCTGGAGCCATCCGCTCGACCTCCCGATCCCCCAGCGCTGGCAGGGGCACTCCCCTCTTGGCCTCATATAGCGAGGCCATCTCGCGGATGCGAAGGTCGAGGGGGAGAATACCAGCCAATGTCAGCGCTGAGTTTAGGGAGACCGTGCGGTAGGCTCTGCACAGCTTTTGCGCGAAACCTCGCTGCACCGAATTCAAAAGTTTTTGCACTCCGACTTTTTTGGTCGCCGGCGCCCAGGCGCTGGCTGCATAAGTTATCACCGGCTCCACCGTCGAGACGTAAATGTTGCGGATGACCTCCGGGTGCAGACCCCAGCTGACCTTTGCTGCTCTGGAAAGCTGTTTGTAGGCGTTGATGGCTTTCTTGCATACGTTTGCAGCGTGCGCGTTGAAGGTCAGTTTGTGGTCGATGGTAAGGCCCAGTATCTTGATTTGCGGTGACATGCAAATGTCGACCCCGCCCATGCTCAGGAGTGGGATATCGTACTTCAGTTTATTTGTCACGACCATTGCGCATGTTTTATGTGGTGCGAATTTTAGTTTGTTTCTGATACCCCACTCCCGAACATATTCAAGGGCGGCATTTGCCCGTCTTTGCACCTCCAGTGCTGTGTCCCCGTCAAAAATCAAGACAACGTCGTCGGCGAACGCCTGGCAATAGTCTCCCCGCCCCTCGAGCTCTCGCAGAAGTGGGTCGAGCACCAGGTTCCACAGTATCGGACCGCCAATCGACCCCTGAACGCATCCTTTGCTGGTGTTCTTCACGCACTCTTCACCCGCGTACCTCACCCGGACCTTTCGGTCAGCCAGATAACTGTCCAGTATCCTCCGGAGGTTAACCGGGCACTTTTCCTCAGCCAGTCTGGTTCTGATTGCCGGCCACCATGCGCTATCGAAGGCTCCCTCTATGTCCAGTGACACAACAGTGATCAGCTTTTTCTGGTTCAGCTTTTTATTGATATGTTGTATCATGGTGTAGAGGGAGTCCTCGGTGCTTTTTTGGGGCATGAACCCAAACTGACGAGTACTCATCCGCGGTATCAGATGCCACTTTAACCTGCACACCACCATCTTTTCTAAAATCTTACCCAAGACTGGCAGAAGGCCGATGGGCCTGTACGATTTAGGGCTAGTGTAAGACTCTTTACCTGGTTTCCGGAGGATTACTACAGTTGCCACTTTCCAGGCTTCTGGGAAGTGGCCCTGCTCCAGACACTTGTTGGCTAGTGCAAGGAATGCCTGCGGGTCTCGGGTTATCGCTTGAGCGCAAATGTCGGCTGTAAGACCGTCCGCCCCGGGTGCCTTTTTCGGGTTAAAACTTTCCACCGCGGTTTTCAGTTCCTGGAGCGCAAACGGCGGGTCATGTACTTCACCATGCGCCCACTCGTTTGCGTGACTGGCTTCTTTACGAATCCGTCGGTGGTAGTCACTATCTTGATCTTCCAGGTCTTCGGGGTAGAAGGTCTCTGCCAGAAGCTTAACTGAGTCCTTGGGATCTAGCGGCACTCCGTCCTTCTCCAGCGGCAAGTCCTCGTGTCGCTTGGCGGTCCGTCCAATGACCCTGTATATTCCTTCCCATAGTCCCTCTCTGTCTTGCTTGCCACAAAATGCCTTCCAGCTCTCGATTTGCGCTGTTTTGGCTTGGGTCTCATATTTTTCTTTTGCCTGCAGGTACTCTTCGACAACTTTAGATCTGCGAACTGGTGCAGCGCAACGGATGCGGCGCCTCCTAGTGTTGACTTCCCTCTTCATGTCGGCGAGCTTCTTGGACCACCACGGTAAGGTAAGTACACTTTGTTCTTTAATTTTTGGTAAAGTTTCTTCACAAGTTTTAGTTATTACGTTTATATATTTATTAATATTATTTTCTAAATCTATTTTACTATTTATTGAATTTATATCTGTTAAATTTATTTTGTTTTCTATTTTTAATTGTTCCAGTTTCTTATGAAACTGGGACCAATTAGCATTTTTTGTTTTGTATAGCCTGGTAGTTCTTTTGACATTGATGCCTTTACTTTTTATTAAATTAATTTCAAATAAAATAGCGTTGTGGTCCGAGCTCGTGATCCCCTCGTCAACTCTCCAGTCTTCCACCAGGTCCAACACGTCCGTTGAGCAGGCAGTTACGTCAACGAAACTACTGTAGGATTGGCTTCCTCTTATAGTGTCGAAAGTCGGTGTGTTCCCGACATTTAGCACCTGCAGGCTCATCTCCTCCAAGGTGCCCGACACTGCCTCACCTCTGGCGTCCACTACGGCGCTGCCCCACCAAGTGCTCTTTGCGTTTGTATCGCCTCCAATTATGAGTTTCATGGGGCCAATTTCCTCGCGAATCTGCTTTAGCTGCTCCAGGTATGGCTCTATGGGCTGGTCTGGTTCAAAATAGAAGGAGACTACTGCGAGTTCCCATGCGCGGGTTCGGATCTTCACCACCGTGATGTTGTTTGTGGTGTGCTTTGGACACTGGATTACATCTAGGTCATTGTCGAAAACGGCTATTGCCGCCTTCACAGGTCCATCTTCTTGTACCGCGCACTGGTATATTCTCGCTCCGCGGTAGTCTCGCATTCTTTTAACCCCACCCACATATGGTTCCTGGAGCAGCGCGAATGCAGCCTTGCGCTCGCTGGCAACAATCATGAGTTCTTGTGTTGCCAGGTTCTTTCTTTGCAGATTCGCTTGGATCACCCGATATTGTGTGAAGGTGTTTGAGTCCATTTTTGTGCGGGCAGCGGTGCCTGTGTGTCCGGTCTCGCGTGCGTCCACCTTAGCAATACGCTACCGACAGACGTGCCAGTGCGTCCCATTTTACGCGGACCGGACACTCGCTGTCGAGGGCGTTGTGATTGGTCTTGTCCATTTTTGACAGTTTACAATTATGGCAGGTCGGTACCTCTGCTGCCAAGCGAGAAGGGCAGTCAGCCTGCATGTGAGGATCCCCGCAGTGTATGCACAGGTCAGCGGGTTCCGTGCACAGTTTGCGGCTATGGCCGTAGCGTAAGCAGCGAGTGCATTGCACCAGTGGAGACTGGTCCAGCACTCGGACCCGCTGGAGATCGATGTGCACTCGACCCGCCGCTGTCAGTCTCTGCCATATTGCTGGAGATACTTGTACAATGATGTGACTCATATGTGGGTTCCTTGCACTCCGGCGGTATTTGACTCCCAGCCGAAGGTCTTCCACGGCCAAGTTCCCCAGCAGGTGGGAGTTTTGGCGCTGCAGGGCCTGTATAACCTCCACATCCGTGTGGCAGGAGAGGACATCTCTCATTATGATTAGGGGGTCTTTGTTTTTCACCTCCTCAACCAGAAATTTTCCAGACCCCCTAATTCTGTCTCTCACCACTGCCAACTCCTCCTTCGTTCTGAAGCCGATTACGACTTTCTGGTCCCTAGCCTTTCGCAGACGCTCAATCCTATTTCCCTGATTTTTAGCGTCGACCACAGTTCTCAACTTTTCCACGACTTGCTCGCCTGTGTCCCGTTCGTCTGTGGACGTCACCACCACCGAGTGAAGCGGCTCCTGGACTCGCGGTTTCGGGCCAGCCGTCATCTCCGCATAAGAGGGACCTTGACCTGCCACAAAGTGTGTGGCCCGAGTCATATGGTCCGACAGGGCTCGCGTGTGCTGCTGGCATTCCTCTAGTGCCTGTTTGTGCTCCTTTAGGTCTGCCAACAGCTGGTTTACAAGCTCTGTCGGAATGCAAGCCGTGGTTTGCCCCTGCGTTCGGTCTTGGCTGACATCAGAACCATCGGTCGTTATCGGTGCGCTCGATGGTGGGACAGGGTGGTCTTCGCCTTTATTCCTGGCCCTCTCCGACTCCTTGACAATGTCGTAGAGCCTGTTTATAGCCCCAAGTACCTCCGTCTTTATTTCGGTCTTGAGGTTGCGAGAATTGCCCAAATGAAGCTTTGCCTTATTTAGGCAAGCTCTCGCCTCCGCTGTGAGGTTGGGGTACCGGGTCTCAGATTTCGGTGGGGGTCTTGCTGGCTCGACAGATGTAAACGAAGTTTTTTGCGAGCTGGGCTTTCCTATCGCAGGTGGTGCTGCGTCGGCCTTTGTCATTGTCGGTGACTTGGCCGGAGACTTGGCCTGAGTCTCCGTCTTCCCAGCTTCCCACTCCCCAATGCTGCGCCTAACGCTTGGGAGGGAGGGTCCCGCTTTGTCAGTTGACCTCGGCGAACTTTTAGAGCCTTGCGAACTGGCGTCTTTCTTGGCGGGTGTGCGATAGCCAAACATTTCAGGGGATAAAAGTGTCCTTACAGTTAAAATAAGAAAGAAATAGCGATCCCTGTATAGGGGGGATTGATACGTAAAGTATTTGACCGGTAGTCAGTCAGTCAGTCAATTTAGGGTCAGCAGAAGAATCCCCATACGCGTGGAAAAAAGATTTATATGCGTTTAGTACTATTAGGAGGTCGAAGAATAAGTATAAATGGTTTTAAAGAAATAAAAATAAAATTTGGTTATACGAAAAAGTTTACCTGGTCAGCCACTATAGGGTGGGTGGGCGGGAAATTTTTTGAAATTTTTCAGCTGCGATTCGCACGTGCGAGGTGTCAAAAGACGCGTCTCGGCGCGAGCTGTCGAACGGTGAAATAAACTAAAATGGACGCTGAACAAAAATTTTGAATTATCGCCTAAAAACTGTATTTTTGCCACTGAAAATTGGGCAAAGTGCAAATTTTCACTACGCTGCGGCAGTCTGGTTCGCGGAACGCGGTGCAGAGTGCGGGTATGGCAGGTAGGTAACTATTGATATACTATGATGGGCTGTTTTTGATGTAAAAATTTGGAATAAGTGGAGTTTTTCAAATAAAAAGTTAAATAAAACAAGGTTTGTATGGAATAACAAATTTCCACGCGTTTAGGTCAGTCAAAGTAGGTCTAAACGTTAGACGGAGCCTAGTCTAGCTTAAAAAAGCTGAAAACCGCTTCAAAATGCGTCACCGGGATGCAAAGATATTACCGGTTAGGTTAGGTTAGGTTAGGTTAGGTTAGGTTAGGTTAGGTTAGGTTAGGTTAGGTTAGGTTAGGTTAGGTTAGGTTAGGTTAGGTTAGGTTAGGTTAGGTTAGGTTAGGTTAGGTTTTTTTTTTTTTTTTTTTTTTTTTTTTTTTTTTTTTTTTTTTTTATTGTACCTCTACCTCCGACAAAATCGGAGTCTATTTTAAGCTATTTCATTCATTCCAGTTCTCTCTTTTATTCTTCTCGTACTTTCATTCAGCATACTTTATTCTTATTAATTTGGTACAGTACTTTTTATTCTAATTTACATTTATTTCTTAATTCTATTACATTCCTGGTTTACAAAATTTAAACAGCCAGCTTAAAACAAACTAATCCTTATTCCTATTTACATATTATGCTATTTTGTTATCTACTACTTTGTTACATATTTTAACCGACACAATTTTTCTTATTATTCTAGTATGTATTATGATTGTGTATTCCTTAATATTACAACATAAATGGTTTTCTTATTTAAAAAGCTCTCTTAAAACCTATTCTTATTCTAGTAACATGGCAACTTAATGATATAATGCCTGGTTTATTATGCCTATTTCTTAACACTAAACCTCTGTTTTCAATGCTTGACATTAATATAATCACAATATTATGTAAGCATTTTTACTTACGCACTTTTATTCCTATTTATGACCTTTTTACATATTTCGACGCAGTATTTAAGAAACGGCTCTCTATTTTTGCCGGCTACTAATTGCCACGTATTTTCCGCATTTATTTTGGTGTCGAGTGCAAGTTCGGCCTCGAGTCTTTGTCTGTCAAAGACGGGACAGCTAAACAATATATGAGGCACCGTTTCAGCAGTTTCAGGATCGCAGATGCACGATGGGCTCCCTTTACACTTAAAGCGATTTAAGTATTCCGAGAACCCACCGTGCCCCGTCATGATTTGGGTTAGTGTGCTGCTTATTTTGCATTTCCTGATTATCCTGTAGGCCGCCACCGCGTCCGGGAAAAACAGTTTCGTCACTGAGGCAGTCTCTCCGGAGCTGTATCTGTGATTCCACACGTCAAGCGTTGCCGTTCGGATGCATCGCTTGACGTACGAGACCGGGCACAGATCATAGTCGGGCTTTCGTTTGGAACCTTCAGCGGCACTTTTGGCTAGTTCATCGGCTCTCTCGTTTCCAACCAACCCTGCATGCGCTTTGATCCAAAACAAAGTAACAGACTTGTTTTGGATAGTCAGGGACCTAATGTTAGCCCTTGTCTCGACTGCCAAAGGGTGGTATCTGTTGTGGTTTTGAACTGTTTGGAGAGCTGCCATGGAATCACTGAAGATTCCAAACGATTGCGCACTGTGTTTTAGGATTTCCCTGGTGGCGACGCATATCGCCAGAAGCTCAGCCTGGTAGACGGTGGAGTAATGTGGAAGAGCAAGCTTGCGAGTTTTGGTTTCGGCGTCACCGGTCCACATGGACAGTGCCGCTCCAACCTTGCCCCCAATCTTGCTCCCATCCGTAAAGATACGAACTTCAAGTTCGTTCTGGGCATCAAGTTGCTCTTGGTTTACCAGGCTTACAACCTCCAGCTCAGCGCGCTCCGCAGGGTGTGGGGCCTCCATTACCGAGGCAGTCTGCTCGACCATCCTGTCGCAAAGTGCTGGCTGAGGCACCCCTCTCTTGGCCTCGTATAACGATGCCGCTTCGCGGACACGAAGATCGAGAGGTAGTATCCCAGCCAGCACTAGTGCGGCGTTTAAGGAGACCGTTCGGTATGCCTTGCACAGCGTTTGCGCAATACCGCGCTGTACTGCTCCCAACTGCTTCATGACGCCCTGCTTCCCAACGGCCGGGGCCCATACGCTGGCGGCGTACAGGACAATTGGTTCCACGGTGGCCTCATATATTATTTTTATGACTTCGGGGTGGAGCCCCCAGCTGGCTTTTGCAGCTCTAGTCAGTTGTTTGTGGACTCCTATTGCCTTTCTACAAACGTTTGCGACGTGTGCGTTAAAAGTGAGCTGTTTGTCGATGGTGACACCCAGGAGTTTGATCTCGTTGGACATGGCAATGTCGATCCCATCCATGCTCAGGCGCGGGGTGTCGTATTTAAGTTTGCGAGTCACCACCATTGCGTTGGTTTTGTGTGGGGCAAATTTAAGTTTATTTTGTACTCCCCACGCTTGAACATGTCCGAGAGCGTCATTAGCACGTCCCTCGATCTCCAACGCTGTGTCACCGTCGAATACCAACACAACGTCGTCTGCAAAAGCTTGGCAATAGTCGTCCCTAGCTTCCAGACTCTTTAAGAGCGGGTCCAGCAACAGGTTCCAAAATATTGGTCCCCCTATCGAACCCTGGACGCAGCCTTTGCTTGTAGCCTTGCAGAACTCTTCACCTGCGTATCTTACTCTGACCCTTCTGTGTTCGAGGTAACTGTCAATGACCCTCCTCAAGCCGATCGGACACTTTTCCTCAGCCAGACGGACCCTTATGGCTGGCCACCAGGCGCTGTCGAAGGCTCCCTCTATGTCCAATGATACTAGGACTACTATTTTCTTTCGTTCCAGCTTGCCGCGTATGTGTTGCATTAGTACATAGAGGGAGTCCTCAGTGCTCCTTTGGGGCATGAATCCATACTGGCGAGTACTCATCCTCGGGATCAGATGAAACTTGAGGCGGGCCATTAACATCTTCTCGTATATTTTGCCTAGTATTGGCAAAAGGCCGATTGGTCTGTATGCCTTTGGGGTGCTGTAGTTCGTTTTTCCCGGCTTCTTTAGCACGACAACAGTTGCCTCCTTCCAGACTTCAGGGAAGAGGTAACACCTTCGGCAGCCATTCATGAGTGCCAGGGCCACCTCAGGAGCGCTGTTAATGGCTTGGCTACAAATATCGGCAGTGAAGCCGTCTGCTCCTGGCGCTTTTTTAGGGTTGAAAGAACCACACGCTGCCATTAGTTCAGCCATGGTGAATGGTGGATCACAAGAGTCATCTTGCCCTCCAGCATTCACGGCATCGGCTTTTTCTCGAATAAGACGGTGGTAGGTGCTGTCACTGCCCGAGTGGTCTTCTGGGTAGAATGTGTTCGCCAGTAGTTCTACTGAACCTTTTGTGTCCAGCACCCCACCGTCCTTCACTAGTGGCTGGTCTTCTCCCCTTCCCTTGGTCCTTCCTATCACCCGATAAATTCCTTCCCAAACCCCTTCTCTGTCCTGTTTTGCGCAGAAGTTCTTCCAACTTTCGATTTGGGCTTTGGCTGCTTCTGTCTCATACTCAACTTTCAGTTTCAGGTACTCTTCTACGACTTTCGATCTACGGGACGGTGCAGCACACCTGACTCTGCGTTTCCTGGTGGCGACCTGTTTCTTCAGCTTCTCGAGTTTCTCGGACCACCACGGCAAGGTAAGTACTTCGCTACTCTTCTTCGTAGGCATTGATGAAGTGCATGCGTCTTTTATTAAATTAGTGTAAGTATTTGTGATTGAATTTAGTTGGTCGACTGTATTTAATTTATCTATTTCTTCTTTGTTAATTTTGTTATGCTGCATTAATTGTCCGAGTTTCTCACGAAACTCAGCCCAATTTGCTTTTTTGGTGTTAAAAATTCTGGTTGTTCTATTGACTACAATGCCTTTCGATCTTTTTAATTTTATATTAAAAACAATGCCGTTATGATCCGAGCTTGTGAGACTCTCGTCTACCCTCCAGTCGTCCACCAGGTCCAGGATATCCGTCGAGCTTGCTGTGATATCGACGTGGCTGCAGTAACGGATTCCCCCTCTGATTGTGTCGAAAGTCGGAATTTCCCCTCTGTTGAGTATGTTAAGACCCAGCTCGCCGAGAATTCCGGACACTTCTTCGCCCCTGCGATCGATGGACAAGCTTCCCCACCAGGTACTCTTGGCGTTTGCGTCTCCTCCAACAACCCACATTCTGGAACCTACCGTTTCCTCAACAAGTTTGAGATGCTCCAGGTATGGTCCGATTGGCTGATCCGGCTCAAAGTAAAAGGAGACCACAGTGATGTTCCAGGCACTGGTTCGGATCCCCACCACGGTGATGTTTTTCGTGGTGAGTTTCGGGTACTGTGTGACCACAAGGTCTTGGTCGAATACCGCTATTGCGGCCTTCACAGTCCCATCTCCGGTATCAGCGCTCTGGAAGATCCGAACGCCCCTGCGGTCCCCCATTACCCGAGCCCCACCCACGTATGGTTCCTGGAGGAGAGCAACGGCGACTCCGCGCTTTACCGCTTCCGCCAAGAGCTCGTCGGTTGCGAGTTTTTTACGCTGGAGGTTGGCTTGCACAAAGCTGTAGTGGTTTGGGTTGCCCTGGGTGCCCTTAGCAGTACGCAACTGTTGCCCTTGCTATTTCATCCCACTTTTGACGTGTCGGACATTCGAGGTCAAAGGCATTGTGAGCAGCGTCTCCGAGCTTGGCTTTTGTGCAGTTTTGGCATTTGGGTGGTTCACCCGCCAGAAAATCAGCACACTCCGACTTCAGGTGTGGTCCGCCGCAATGACTGCACAGGTCAGCCGGTTCTTTGCAGAAACGTCTGCCATGCCCGTAGCCCAGGCAACGCGTACACTGTACCAACGGGGTTTGGTCTTCAACCTTTACGCGCTGTAGGTCTACGTGCAGGCATCCGACTTCTGTTGCCCTTCTCCAGATTACAGGTGAGACGCTGATCACAATGTGACTCGTGTGTGGGTTCCTGGTTCTTCTTCGGTACTTAACCACCACTCTGTCCTCCTCTTTGTCGAGGCCGTGAAAAACACCCCTGTTCTGATTTCTCAGTGCCACTAAGATGTCCTCATCTGAATTAACAGAGAGGACACTCCTGAGGATCAGCAAAGGGTCTTTATTTTTCACCTCCTCGACATTGAGGTCCTGTCCATCCCTTGTCAATCTGTTCTTTATTTTGTCTCTCTCTTCGGTGTTTTGAAAGCCCATTATAACCTTTTTGTCTTTGGCCTTTCTCACCTTTTCTACCCGAACCCAGCCCTCTTTTGCGTCAACAGTCTTTCTAATTTTATCTAGGACATCGTCCCCCGTGTCCGCTCCGTCCTTCGAGGTGACAACGATAGAATGCAGCGTACTCCGCACTGAGGTCGCTTTTCCGCTGTGGGTCGCAGTCACACTCGCGTACGTTATGTTATTGGCGGTTTCTATGTTGATTTTGTGCTGCTCGATTGCCGTTCTTAACTCCTCCAGCTTTGCATTGTTTTCCTCCAGCAACAAGGAGTGGTTTTTTATTTGGGTTGCCAGGCTTTGGTCGGTTGGGCACAAAAAGGTGGCGTCAGAAGCAGCAACTTCGGGTCGTGTGCTTTCTTTCCCCATTTCTGAGGCCCTAGTTTTGGTCAGCCTATCCGCCTCTTTCACCAGCTGGAACATTCGTTCCAGTGCCTCAGTTATGCCGGTTTTTATCTCGGTCTTGGTGTTCCTTGAGGTACTGAGCAATAGTTTGGCTTTGTTGAGGCAAGCCCTAGCCTCTGTCGACCGATCCGCATACTGGGCTTTCGGCGGCGAGTGGACCTCTATTAGTTTAGAGCGCGTTGAGAGTGCTTTGTTCTCCTGCACTAGTGCAGGTTTCTGCACAACTTTTGACGGGCCAGCCTGTGCCGTCTTGCTTGTTTTGGGAGGTGTTGAGTCCGTGCTGGTAGGTTTTGCGGCTTCCCACTCTCCAACGCTGCGTCTAACGTTTGGTGGTGATGAGGTCGGTTTTGGTGGTGATGAGGTCGGTTTTGGTGGTGATTTGTCGCTGTCAACCACCTTCTTCATCGGGGTCCTAAATCCGATCATGGTAGAGGTACGCGTCAGAATGTGTAAAGGTCAAAAATAAATAAAAATGTAAAAGTGTATAATAAAACAACTGTAAAAGAGCGACTAAGACCGTAAAAGTCTAGCGCGGTCAGCCCTTATGTTCAATAGAACGGGTCAAGCCTCGAAAACAGAGGAAAATTGGTTTCCAGGATCAGAACCCGTCAATATAGTACTAACTACTGATTGACTCTATGTAGAGACGTTTTGATAAAGTCAATAGATGGCTCTCTCCGAGCCCTTTCTAACGATACCAAACTCGGTGAAGTTACACCAAGGGGTTACGGAGATATCTCAACTTAAATATTTTGGTTTTTTCCAAGATGGCGGCCGTAAAATGGGTTATAAGCGATATCTCCGAAACCACTGGCCCGAAAAACCTTGTGTTTGGGCTTTTCGCACTTGGCTCGATGAGACCCATCCACTGAAACGGTTTTCAGGCTGAAAAATGTTGGACACCCTGAAAACGCCTGAAAGGTATCTTATCCTTTAAATAACAGCCAGCTAGTATGCACACTGAAAGTCCCGGGTTCCCAAGACTCTCCGTTCAAGAGCTATAAAGGTTTAAAGATTGCCCAAGATGGCCGCGCTCCTGTCAAAGTCGATATTTGACAGTAGATAACTTCTTTCAGGAAAGCCGCAGACCCCCCGAGTTTGGGCTCACCCGCCTTGGCTTGAGTCCTACTATCCGTTGAAACCGTTTTCAGGACCCCGAAAATTTTCAGCTTCAAACCGCCTGAAAGTATGGGGTGGTGTAGGTAATGAGCCCCTGAACAACACTTCGAAAACCGTAACTTCCCACGACCAGCGGTTCAGACGTTATTGCGGTTTGAAACTGAACAAAATGGCCGCCGAGCTGTCAAAGGTCAACTTAAAAGGCCCGTAACTTCGAAACCCTTCGTCGTAGAAGATCGGGGTTTTGGATGTACAGCTTGGCGCCACTTCAGGTATCTCCTGAAAACGGTTTCAGCAGCAAAAACTTTTATCGTCTAAAACGTCCTGAAAACTTACTATACTTAAAAATAACGATTTGCTCTTGGTAGTAGCGAAAATCCGAGAACTTTCAGCCCAGCGGTTTCCGAGATATTGCTAATTTAAATTTTGAAAATAAAAACCAAGATTTGGGGATTTAACTAAAAAACTCAATTTAAACAGTATACGGTCCAAGTTTGGGCTTATATAAGTCGCAATAGACGTAATAGACCCAGTCCCGGTGTCAGAAATAGGTATTTCCTATTAAATTTTAAATTAAAGCCAAAAAACAGTTAAAATTCGATATCTTTGAACTCGCTGGATGAAAAATTCTGGAAAAAATGTCAATAAATAGTACAAATAAAGCGCTACACAACACAATAATAAAAAATTTAGAAAACCGGAAGTAAAGTAGAAATTATTTTGAAAATAAGATTTTTTAACAAAATTCAATATAATTTAAAAACTATTCAAACTAAAAATCTAAGATTTAAAATCTATATTCTCCTAAGAAGCGCGCCAAGGACTGCAGTTGAAAATCTTGAAAATTTTGAAACGATCCGAAGATATAAGTGGTCGAATTTCGGGATTTCAAACTCTTCTTAAAAATCAGGTATAGTAGGTACACTAAAATAACTTGCGGTTACCGGCTATGTAGTCATAGAAGATGATGTCTGCAAAGTTTCAGGCGTCTGGCTCAACGTTTACTGTGTTTTCAGCACCACGTGTTTTTAGATTTTTCTTAATATCTCCTGAAGCTTTGGGTTTTTCAGGCTTCTGGGTTGTCAGGACGGTGTATGGAGTTGATCCTCTCCCCTTCCTTTAATAAAATGGTAGGGTCGTCGATCTCGTTCTAGCAGCGTATGCGTCTGAAGGTTTTTCTTCACTGTTTAACCTCAAAATAACGAGGTTTTTCAGGTCAATTCAATGAAGCACTGCAATCCGGGTTAAAACTTTCACAGGGGCGTATCAAGTGCACTTAGCCCAACACAAAGACACCTCACTGGTTTAAATCGGATAACTTTTTACCACTTTTTTGATTTTTTAAAGACGGAGACCAACAAAAACGTGGCGTTTGCGGTGGTGGTTGGAGCCAGACTGGTTAGGTTAGGTTAGGTTAGGTTAGGTTAGGTTAGGTTAGGTTAGGTTAGGTTAGGTTAGGTTAGGTTAGGTTAGGTTAGGTTAGGTTAGGTTAGGTTAGGTTTTTTTTTTTTTTTTTTTTTTTTTTTTATTGTTTCTTCTTTTACCTCCAACCATATTGGAGACAGTTTTTTTTTCTTTGTACTTTTTTATTCTTTCACTTTTGTGTGCTGTAAGAAGTGTTTTGGAAAGTGGGGAGTTAGTTTTTATTAATTCCTTATTAATTATGCGTCTACGATTTATTTATGCTAATGACAATGCTAATGGTTTGTACTATTTCTTATCACTTTTATGTTATCTGTAATTCTTATATCTAATCTTATTCTAGCCTCAATAAAAAAGGGGGGGGGGAGCAGTTTTTCGGGATTGTATATTTATACTAAATTTATTCAAGCTATTCTATTCTATTTTTATTTCGAATTTTTCTATTTATTTCCTATTTACCTTAAATTATTGTTTAGCTTTTTATTGTTATGCTAGCCTCTAATATACTCACTATATTATGATAGCATAATTTGCTTAAGCTGTTTTATTTCTATCTATTACTATTTTTGCTACATATCTACAGTAGTCTAGGAAAATATCTGCATTTTTACTTTTTAATATGCTCATTACATTTTGCGGTGTTATTTTTATGCTTAATGTATTCTCGGCGTTAAAGCGGCGGTTTTCAAATTGTGAGCAGTTGAATAATATGTGCGGGACCGTTTCGCTTTCATTTGGATCACAGATGCACGATGGACTCTCCTTGCACTTGAAGCGGTTCAAGTACTCGGAGAATCCACCGTGTCCCGTCATTATTTGGGTGTTAAGGCTATCAGTTCCCATCTTACGAATTATGCCATAAGCTGCGCGCGGATCCGGGAAGAATAATTTCGTGATGGAAGCGGTGTTGCTACTTTCGTATCTACGATACCATTCGTCAAGCGTCCCTGTGCGTATGCTCCGCTTGACGAATGAGATCGGGCACTGGTCGTAGTCAGGTTTTCTTTTGGAGTTTTCAGCGGCCTCCTTTGCTAACTGGTCGGCTCTTTCATTCCCCAGTAGCCCCACGTGAGCCTTAATCCAGAACAAGTTTATCACCTTGTTCTGGCGGGATGCAGATTTTATATTATCCCTAGCTTCTACAGCAAGAGGGTGGAGGGAACCGGGATTTGTTACTGTTTGAAGAGCCGCCATTGAGTCGCTGAAAACTCCGAAAGAAGTTGCCTTGAGCTTAATTATTTCCCTAGTCGCTCTAGTAATAGCTAGGAGTTCAGCCTGGTAAACCGTGCAGTAGCTTGATAGAGCAAGTTTGAGGGCTCTGGTCTCAGCCTCACCATTCCATATGGACAGTGAAGCACCGACCCCTCCTCCAATCTTGCTCCCGTCCGTAAAGATACGGACGTCAAGGTTGCAGTTGTTGTCCAGTTGCTCTTGGTTTACCAGGCTGTCAAATTGCAAGATGTCACGTGCCGCGGGATGGGGGCCCTCGATTGCAGCGGACATTCGCTCGACCTCCCTGTCCGCTAGTGATGTCTGGGGCACTCCCCTCTTGGCTTCATACAGTGATGCCGCCTCACGAACTCGGAGGTCAAGAGGGAGCATTCCAGACAGCACCAGCGCCGAATTGAGGGAGACCGTGCGATATGCCTTACAGATTTTTTGGGCGATTCCACGCTGGACCGACCCAAGTTTCTTTATTATTCCCAACTTTTTGGCATGTGGTGCCCATACACTGGCCGCATAAAGAATTATGGGCTCTATTGTTGCCGTATACATGACCTTTATAACTTCTGGGTGAAGCCCCCAACTGACCTTTGCGGCTCTACACAACTGTTTATAGATCGCGACTGCCTTTCTACATACGAGTGAGACGTGGGTGTTAAAGGTCAGTTTCTCATCAAAGGTTACACCCAGAAGCTTCATTTCTTTTGAAATGCCAATGTCGATCCCCCCCATGCTCAAGCGTGGTGTGTCGTATTTCAGTTTTCTGGTTATCACCATAGCAGTGGTTTTATGTGGCGCGAACTTCAACTTATTCTCGACACCCCACGACAGAACATGGCTGAGAGCGGCACTGGCACACTGCTCCACCTCTTGTGCGGTCTCTCCGTCGAAGACTAGGAGAACATCGTCCGCGAACGCCTGAACATAATTTCCCCTAATCTCCGCTGCTTTTAAGAGGGGATCCAGCACCAAATTCCATAGTATTGGACCTCCGATTGAGCCCTGGACACAGCCCTTATTTGTGCTCTTGCCATACACTTCCCCACCGTACCTGATTGATACCTTTCGGTCACTGAGGTAGCTGTCAATGACCCGCCTAAGGTTGATTGGGCACTTTTCCTCCGCCAGACGGACTCTTATCGCTGGCCACCAGGCGCTATCAAATGCTCCCTCTATGTCCAAGGATACGAGTGTTACAATCCTTTTTTGCTCTAGTTTTTTATTAATGTGCTGCATAAGATCATAGAGGGAGTCTTCGGTGCTCCTTTGCGGCATGAATCCGTACTGACGGGTACTCATTTTTGGTAAAAGGTGGAACTTAAGGCGGGCCACTAGCATCTTTTCGTATATTTTTCCTAGAATAGGCAACAGTCCAATTGGCCTATAGGACTTTGGAGAGGAATAATTCTCCTTTCCAGGCTTTCTCAAAATTACGACCGTTGCCTCCTTCCAGGCTGGTTAGGTTAGGTTAGGTTAGGTTAGGTTAGGTTAGGTTAGGTTAGGTTAGGTTAGGTTAGGTTAGGTTAGGTTAGGTTAGGTTAGGTTAGGTTAGGTTAGGTTAGGTTAGGTTAGGTTAGGTTAGGTTAGGTTAGGTTAGGTTAGGTTAGGTTAGGTTAGGTTAGGTTAGGTTAGGTTAGGTTAGGTTAGGTTAGGTTAGGTTAGGTTAGGTTAGGTTAGGTTAGGTTAGGTTAGGTTAGGTTAGGTTAGGTTAGGTTAGGTTAGGTTAGGTTAGGTTAGGTTAGGTTAGGTTAGGTTAGGTTAGGTTAGGTTAGGTTAGGTTAGGTTAGGTTAGGTTAGGTTAGGTTAGGTTAGGTTAGGTTAGGTTAGGTTAGGTTAGGTTAGGTTAGGTTAGGTTAGGTTAGGTTAGGTTAGGTTAGGTTAGGTTAGGTTAGGTTAGGTTAGGTTAGGTTAGGTTAGGTTAGGTTAGGTTAGGTTAGGTTAGGTTAGGTTAGGTTAGGTTAGGTTAGGTTAGGTTAGGTTAGGTTAGGTTAGGTTAGGTTAGGTTAGGTTAGGTTAGGTTAGGTTAGGTTAGGTTAGGTTAGGTTAGGTTAGGTTAGGTTAGGTTAGGTTAGGTTAGGTTAGGTTAGGTTAGGTTAGGTTAGGTTAGGTTAGGTTAGGTTAGGTTAGGTTAGGTTAGGTTAGGTTAGGTTAGGTTAGGTTAGGTTAGGTTAGGTTAGGTTAGGTTAGGTTAGGTTAGGTTAGGTTAGGTTAGGTTAGGTTAGGTTAGGTTAGGTTAGGTTAGGTTAGGTTAGGTTAGGTTAGGTTAGGTTAGGTTAGGTTAGGTTAGGTTAGGTTAGGTTAGGTTAGGTTAGGTTAGGTTAGGTTAGGTTAGGTTAGGTTAGGTTAGGTTAGGTTAGGTTAGGTTAGGTTAGGTTAGGTTAGGTTAGGTTAGGTTAGGTTAGGTTAGGTTAGGTTAGGTTAGGTTAGGTTAGGTTAGGTTAGGTTAGGTTAGGTTAGGTTAGGTTAGGTTAGGTTAGGTTAGGTTAGGTTAGGTTAGGTTAGGTTAGGTTAGGTTAGGTTAGGTTAGGTTAGGTTAGGTTAGGTTAGGTTAGGTTAGGTTAGGTTAGGTTAGGTTTTTTTTTTTTTTTTTTTTTTTTTATTGTGAGGCAGGAGTGGGAAATCCTCATGGACGCCCAGACTGTCCCATTATGGAAACAGCCTGGGCAGTGCCGGACTCTTACCGGCTAAAACCACACTCCTGCCTAAGCGTGAGCCCCTGCTACAACTGTTGCAGGGAATATTTTTAGGCCTATGATTGATTTATTTACATTTTCTTTCGTACAGATTACTTGTTTCTGATATTGACAATTTTTACAATGTTTTTAATATATTCTATTAATTCGACTTGAGTCTTCTTACTGTTTAATAGAACGCTTAAATTTTCTTTGCTTATTTTAACGCCAAGTTTTTGTTCCAGGTCATATTTGCGGGAGTCATGCACCGGGCACTCCGTGAGAAGGTGAAGGACGGTCTCCTGCTTGTCGGGGTCGCATATACACGATGGGTTCTCCTTGCACTTGAAGCGAGTCAAGTATTCGGAGAACCCACCGTGTCCCGTTAGGGCTTGGGTCAGCTCCTTCGTTAGCTGTAATTTCCGCACCGTCCTGTACGCCGCGATTGCGCATGGGAAGAACAGCTTGGTGGTGGCCGCCGTTTCTCCCGTACAATACCTCCGGTTCCATTCGCCCAGCGACTCCATTCGGATCGCTCGCTTGACGAATGAAACCGGACATCTGTCGTAGTCGGGTGCGCGCTTTGACTTCAAGGCAGCCTCCTTTGCGAGCGAGTCGGCTTTCTCGTTACCCTCCAGCCCCGCATGAGCTTTTATCCAGAACAAGGATACGCTCTTGTTCTGGCAGTTACTGTGGCGGATGGCGTTTCTTGATTCGACTGCGAGGGGGTGGAGGGCTTCGGGGTTCACGACTGTTTGGAGGGCTGCCATGGAGTCGCTGTAGATAGCGAACGCCGTCTCTGGTCTTTGGAGGACCACTTTTGTGGCTTCGCAGAGGGCAAGGAGCTCAGCCTGGTAGACGGTACTATAAGACGGCAGGACAAGTTTGCGGGTCTTTGTCTCGGCCTCGCCAGTCCATATGGATAGCGCGGCTCCGACTTTACCCTCTATCTTGCTGCCGTCTGTGAAAATTCGCACAGCGTAATCGCGGTGGGAGTTGTATTGCTCCTCGTCTACCAGACGTCGTAGCTCTATGCTCTTCTGCTCAGCCGGGTGTGGTGCCTCCAGCGCAGATGCCACACGCTCGATCTCCCTGTCTCCCAGCGCAGGATGGGACACCCCCTTCTTGGCCTCATATAGTGAGGCCGCCTCTCGGATTCGGAGGTCAAGAGGGAGTATCCCAGTTAGCACCAGCGCTGCATTCAGGGAGACCGTGCGATAGGCACGACACATTTTCTGCGCAAAACTCCTCTGGACGACGTTCAACTTCTTTTGCACCCCGACTTTGTTCGCGGCCGGCGACCACGCACTCGCTGCGTACAGGACGATGGGTTCCACCACGGCCGTGTAAATACAGCGGATTATTTCCGGGTGGAGACCCCAGCTGACCCTAGCGGCCCTCGACAGCTGCTTATAAATCCCGACGGCTCGGGAGCAGACGTTTGCGACGTGGGTGTTAAATGTCAACTTGTGGTCGATGGTGAGACCTAGCAATTTAATCTCATTTGACATGCCAATGTCCACCCCGCCCATCCTCAGACTTGGGGTGTCGTATTTCAGCTTCCGCGTTACAAGCATGGCTTTTGTCTTATGCGGCGCAAATTTGAGCTTATTGGCGACACCCCAAGTCCGAACATACTCGAGAGCGACATTGGCATCCCTCTGCACCTCAAGTGCGGTCTCCCCATCGAACACTAAGACGACGTCGTCCGCAAACGCCTGACACTGGACCCCTCTACTCTCCAGCCCTTTCAGTAGAGGATCCAGCACGAGGTTCCAAAGTATGGGACCACCGATCGACCCCTGGACGCATCCTTTCTCGGTCCCGGTCTCGTACTCCGCTCCCGCATATCGGACTTTCACCACTCTCTCGGACAAGTAACTGTCCATGACCCGCCTCAAGTTTATAGGACACTTTTCCTCAGCCAGACGCACTCTGATGGCTGGCCACCATGCGCTGTCGAAGGCTCCCTCAATGTCCAAGGACACAATCGTGACAAGCCTCTTCTCAGCGAGTCTGCCACGAATGTGCCCCATCAGTGCATAGAGGGAGTCCTCGGTGCTTTTCTGTGGCATGAAGCCGTACTGGCGAGTACTCATCCTGGGCAGCAGATAAAACTTGAGTCGGGCCACGAGCATCTTTTCGTACATCTTGCCGAGTACAGGCAAAAGACCAATCGGCCTGTACGATTTTGGAGTGGTGTAGTCTTCCTTTGCGGGTTTGCGGAGCACAACCACCGTTGCCTCTTTCCAGGACCGTGGAAAGTATCCATGCGCCAGGCACTTGTTCATCAAGCGCAGAACTAGGTCTGGGTCTTCGTCGATCGTGTGGCCCCATATGTCCGCCGTCAGACCGTCGGAACCGGGGGCTTTTTTGGGGTTGAACGAGGAAGCAGCTCGCTTCAGCTCGTCGAGAGTGAAGGGAGGATCACAAGGTTCAACTTGGTCCCTCCCGTTCACCTCTTCCGCTTGTCGCCGCACCCTTTTGTGCTCCTCGTTGTCCCCCTCCGTACGGTCTTCAGGGTAAAAGGTCTCTGCTAGGAACCTCGCTGAAGCCTCTGGGTCCAGTGTCCTTGCTTCCCTCACCATCGGCAAGTCCTCCTCTCGTTTTGCCGTCCTCCGGATCACCCTGTAGATCCCTTCCCACATCCCTTCTCGGTCCTGCTTCTCGCAGAAACCCTTCCAGCTCTCGACCTGAGCTTTTACCACTGCAAGTTCATACTCTTGTTTCTGTTTCAGGTACTCCTCAACAACCTTTGGTCTCCGGACTGGCGCTGCACATCGGATCCTCCGCCTTTTTGTGACGACCTTCCTCTTCAGGTCGGCGAGTTCATCGGACCACCACGGCACGGTTACTTCCTCTACTCTTTTCTTTTTGGGTATCACGTGATCACATGTCTGCTGTACCGCTGTTGTGAGTTGCTGGACTACCTCGTCTACTTTGTGTACGCTGTCGATGTCATCGAACAGGTGTCGTGTGTGTGTCATAATTTGGCGCAGTTTCTTACGAAACTGGCCCCAATTTGCTTTCCTTGTGTTGTAGACTCTGGTAGTCCGGTTCACCGTGACACCCGCAGATTTTTCGAGGTGGATGTTGAACTCAATGCCGTTGTGGTCCGAGCCTGTCAGGTCGTCGACGACTCGCCAGCCGTCTGTCACCGTAAGCATATCCGATGTGCAGGCTGTGACGTCGACGCAGCTAGTGTAACGTCTATCACCCCTAACTACGTCGAAGGTTGGAGTTTCCCCTGTGTTAAGAACTTGCAGTCCGAGCTGGTCGAGAGCTGCCAGCATTTCGTCGCCTCTGCTGTTTGTCTCGCTGCTGCCCCACCAGATACTCCAGGCGTTGGCATCGCCTCCCACCAAGAGCCTATGCGGGCCGGTCTCGCTTTCGACCTTTCTGAGCGTGTCCAGGTATGGCCCTAAGGGCTGGTCTGGCACAAAGTAGAACGAGACCAGCGTGAGCTTCCAGGCACCGGTTTGGATCCCCACCACGACGATGTTGTCCGTGGTGAGTTCTGGGTACTGCCTCACGGTGAGTTTCGGGTCAAAGACGGCTATTGCCGCTTTGACAGTCCCTTCTCCTTGCCTGGTGCTCTGGAAGATTCTCACGCCTCTGGCCCCGTTCATCCTTTTTGCGCTGCCCACGTAGGGTTCCTGGATCAGCGCTGCGGTCGCTTTGCGCTTCTCGGCCTCGATCATAAGCTCTTGAGTTGCTAGTTTCTTCCTTTGAAGATTCGCCTGGAGTATCTTGTGTGGCATTTGGTTCTGTGGGACCACCTTAGCAATAGGCGACGGACGCACGTGCCAGCCTATCCCACTTTACCCGGACAGGACACTCGGTGCTGAACGCGTTGTGGTCGGACCTCTCCATCTTCGCCTTGACGCAGTTTTGGCATTTTGGTGTACCCGCCTCTAGCCACTGGGCACACTCTGCTCGGAGATGAGGGCCTCCGCAATGACTGCATAGGTCGGCAGGTTCTTTACAGAGCCGCCGGCCATGCCCATAGCCCAGGCATCTCGTGCACTGCACCAGTGGTGACTGGTCGTCGACGAAGACGGTCTGTAGGTCGATACGCGCTTTTCCCCTATCGAGCATCCTGTTCCAGATTTTCGGAGACGTGCTGACGACAACGTTGCTGGTCAGAGGGTTCCTGGAGTTCCTTCTAAATTTTACGCTAAGTCGATCCTCCCCGTTGTCGAGGCCGTGAAAGACTTCCCGATTTTGATTGCGAAGTGCCCTCAACACTTCCTCGTCGGAGTGGATGCGGAGGACGCCCCGGAAAATCAGCATCGGGTCCTTGTTTTTCATCTCCTCGACAATAAGGCGGTCTCCTGCCTTCTCTATTTTTTCCCGGACCCTGTTGCGTTCTTCTGCCGACCTGCAGCCCATAATAATTTTTCGGTCTTTGGCCTTCCTCACGCTCTCTATTTGAACTCCCCCTTCTTTTGCATTTACTGCCTCTCTAATTTTAGTTAGGACCTCCTCACCCGAATCCCCTTCGTCCTTTGACGTAACCACTATGGAATGCAGTGCGGTCCTTCCTGGGGTCTGCCTTTTCGGTGGACCCGCTGCTACACTCGCATAAGTAGCCGTCTTTTCGATCAGTTCCCCCTGTCTCTCCATCGCTTCCTGGAGCTTCTCCATTCTTTCGCTGCTCTCCTTCACCAGCGTGCTATGCTCCGCTAGTGAAGCGAGCAGCGAATTTATCACCCGGGTGCTCTCTTGACTCTCCGGGGGGGCGATGGCCTTGATGGTTTCCTTTGCCTTTGACTCAGCTCCCTTAGCTGGTGTTGCAGCCGCCGCCTCTTCCTTCACCAATTGGAACAGCCGTTCCACCGACTGGGTGATCCCAGCCTTCAGGTCCGACCTCAGGTTACGGGAGTCATTTAGGTGTGACTTCGCCCGCAGGAGGCAGTTTCGGGCCTCGGTCACCCGGTCGGTGGATCTAAGAGGCTGCTGCTGGCTAGTTCCCGGCGATCCTCCCGCTGCCTCAGCAGAAGTTCTACGCGCGACAACCTTGCTGTCTGAAGGCAGCGCAACTTTCCGCGTGGGCTTTAGGACAGCCGCTTCGGCCGGTGCTACCTTCTTGGGTGAAGGTGCGGCTACTGAAGGGGGCTGGGTGTCCGCCACCTTTCCGTTCTCCCACTCTCCAATGCTTCGCCTCACACTAGAGGCCTGAGTTGAAGCACTGGGAGGGGGAGTTACCTTCTCTCCATTCGATGGAGAGACATGGGGAACCGTGGAGGTCTTTTTTGCAGGTGTTCGAGAGAGGAACATCGTTAAGAGGGTAGCTTATACTGTGATAAATTATATGATTAAAATTATTATTAATTAGATATAAATGAAGCAAAATATTAGTTAGTTCAATAGAACTATGTCATATAATATTGAATAAAAAGAGATGTATATTGTTCAAATTATTATTATTAAAATAGATCCCTGTAAAGGGGGGATCAATAAATAAAACAATTAAAATTTTCTATAAAATATTAAACGATTAATAAGTCCAATAAGAACTATGTCATGTGTCAAATAAGATCCCTGTAAAGGGGGGATCTGTAGGTCTGTTTCTTGTCGTAATCCGTTGCAAGGCTATAATATTGATTTACCTGGTCATCCACTATAGGGTGGGTGGGCGGGCAATTTTTTAAAATTTTACAGCTGCGATCCGCACGTGCGAGGTGTCAAAAGACGCGTCTCGGCGCGAGCTGTCGAACGGTGAAATAAACTGAAATGGACGCCGTACAAAAATTTTGAGTTTTCGCCTAAAAACTGTATTTTTTCAACTGAAAATTGGGTAAAGTGAAAATTTTTACTACGCTGCGGCAGTCTGGTTCGCGGAACGCGGTGCAGAGTGCGGGTATGGCAGGTAGGTAACTATTGATATACTACAGTGAGCTGGTTTTGGAGTAAAAACTCGGGTAAGTCAAGTTGTTCAAATAAAAATTTAAATAAAATAAGGTTTGTATGGAGTAACAAATTTCCACGCGTTCTGGTCAGTCAAAGTAGGTCTAAACGTTAGACGGAGCCTAGTCTAGCTTAAAAAAGCTGAAAACCGCTTCAGTATGCGTCACCGGGATGCAAAGTAATTACGATTTGATGTTTTGTCGTCACCCCTTAGGTGTATTTTGCGTGAAATTTTCCAAGTGTTGGATATGAAAATTAAATATTTTTTGAAGTTTCACAGCTGCGATCCGCACGTGCGAGGTGTCAAAAGACGCGTCTCGGCGCGAGCTGTCGAACGGTGAAATAAACTGAAATGGACGCCGTACAAAAATTTTGAGTTTTCGCCTAAAAACTGTATTTTTTCAACTGAAAATTGGGTAAAGTGAAAATTTTTACTACGCTGCGGCAGTCTGGTTCGCGGAACGCGGTGCAGAGTGCGGGTATGGCAGGTAGGTAACTATTGATATACTACAGTGAGCTGGTTTTGGAGTAAAAACTCGGGTAAGTCAAGTTGTTCAAATAAAAATTTAAATAAAATAAGGTTTGTATGGAGTAACAAATTTCCACGCGTTCTGGTCAGTCAAAGTAGGTCTAAACGTTAGACGGAGCCTAGTCTAGCTTAAAAAAGCTGAAAACCGCTTCAAAATGCGTCACCGGGATGCAAAGTAATTACGATTTGATGTTTTGTCGTCACCCCTTAGGTGTATTTTGCGTGAAATTTTCCAAGTGTTGGATATGAAAATTAAATATTTTTTGAAGTTTCACAGCTGCGATCCGCACGTGCGAGGTGTCAAAAGACGCGTCTCGGCGCGAGCTGTCGAACGGTGAAATAAACTGAAATGGACGCCGTACAAAAATTTTGAGTTTTCGCCTAAAAACTGTATTTTTTCAACTGAAAATTGGGTAAAGTGAAAATTTTTACTACGCTGCGGCAGTCTGGTTCGCGGAACGCGGTGCAGAGTGCGGGTATGGCAGGTAGGTAACTATTGATATACTACAGTGAGCTGGTTTTGGAGTAAAAACTCGGGTAAGTCAAGTTGTTCAAATAAAAATTTAAATAAAATAAGGTTTGTATGGAGTAACAAATTTCCACGCGTTCTGGTCAGTCAAAGTAGGTCTAAACGTTAGACGGAGCCTAGTCTAGCTTAAAAAAGCTGAAAACCGCTTCAAAATGCGTCACCGGGATGCAAAGTAATTACGGGTTAGGTTAGGTTAGGTTAGGTTAGGTTAGGTTAGGTTAGGTTAGGTTAGGTTAGGTTAGGTTAGGTTAGGTTAGGTTAGGTTAGGTTAGGTTAGGTTAGGTTAGGTTAGGTTAGGTTAGGTTAGGTTAGGTTAGGTTAGGTTAGGTTAGGTTAGGTTAGGTTAGGTTAGGTTAGGTTAGGTTAGGTTAGGTTAGGTTAGGTTAGGTTAGGTTAGGTTAGGTTAGGTTAGGTTAGGTTAGGTTAGGTTAGGTTAGGTTAGGTTAGGTTAGGTTAGGTTAGGTTAGGTTAGGTTAGGTTAGGTTAGGTTAGGTTAGGT